>OX493327.1:35000-1285000 GCA_950371115.1 Anania fuscalis | reverse complement strand
AGTTAGGAACAATTTTCCTTACGAAACTAGTGTTAGTAGGTTATACTTTTATCAATTTATTTTATTTAATCTAATTCAATCAATCCAATTTAATTCAAATAATTTAATGTGTTTCTTTATTTTATAAAGTCCTAGACCTAAAATGGATTCATATTACAATGTTTTTAAGTAAGTACTCGAATTATGAAATAAACAATTATAGAGTTTTTTCAGCACTTGGTAAATTACCAAATAATTTAATCCAATTCATTTTAATTTAATATAATTTAATTTTATTTTATTTTGCTTTTCATTAACTTTTCAGGAAAATCCTACCGGTTAAGATAGATAAGTTAGTTTAAGAGTAATTGGAATATTATGCTTTTGTACTACTAGTTTAGTTTGTTGCCTAGTGGCAGGCGCTGTGGGAATGCCGTTCCGCGAGCCATTCAGTTGGGCGCATGATCGCAATGACTAGAGACGGCTCATCATTGAGGCTACATAAGATATAGCGAGTGACGATCCTTAACCGACAATAGTCTGGTGTAGTGGTTCGCGCTCCGGACTACAAAGCCTGGCGGTTGCGGGTTCGAATCCCGCGAGAGGCAAATGTTTGTGTGGTGAGCACGAGCATTTGTACCTTAGTCATGGACGTTTATAAATGTATTTAAGTATGTTTATCTGTTATCTAGTCGCCATAGTACAAGCTAGGCCCAGTTCGGGGCTAGCTAATTGGTATGATTGTGGGATCAATTCATTTATTTACCCGCTAAGAGGCTATTTAAAAACCCTTCTAAAGCGATATGATCATCGACCAGGTTTTAAAGTGCTTTCTAATAAAGTAGCTTCTCGTAAACTTTACCAATGTTTTGGCCATGAACTTATAATTTAAAAATCTGTGTTAAAACTTGAATCATAATTACATCATAAATGAGTGATTTTCGAGACAATCTCACTTGGTGTTGTAAGTAGGAGAGATTTTTGCTGAGCTCGGCCGGCCATAAAAGCTCTTTAGAGATTTTTGCCTATCTCACTGTTGTGGATTGCCTGATTGATGGCGCTTTCGATCAATTAAACTCGATTTATTTACAGACGTCGGCCTTTACCCACCAACGACAGGGATATATCGCATGTTTGGCGTAGGTATATTGAAAAAAAAAACTGACCAAACTTGTCCCGAAGCAGTGGAAAAAAATATTGGGACGTGTAAAAGTGCTTAGTTTAAGCCTATTTGCAAAAATAAATTGGTTTTATTAGTTTTTTATTGGTCAAGTGCGAGTCGGCCTCGCGCACGAAGAGTTCCGACCTCTTATCTATAAAAACAAGCAAAAAAATCAAGTTTGTTGCATGGGAGCCCCCTTATATAGTTTTTTATTTGGGTTTTTAGTATTTGTTATTATAGCGGCTACAGAAATACATCATCTGTGAAAATAACAACTCTCTAACTATCAGGCTGCATGAGATACAGCCTGCTGACAGACGGACAGACAGACACACAGACAAACAGCGGAGCCTTAGTAATAGGGTCCCGTTTCAACCTTTGGGTACGGAACCCTAAAATACATACCGTCCGTGAAGAGCATAATTTGGTTCGCGTGTACTTGATTTGCTGTTCAAACTAGTTCAGAAAAACCAACATTTTATAGATAGCTAATAATGAGAATGCTATTAAAAAAGTGTTTGTCACACACAACCAACTTTTCGGTTTAATTTCAAATAGTCCTTTAGTAAAAATCGTGTCTGTCTATTAGAAAATGTTAGTTAGCGATCGTGAAATTTGATTACAAAAATGAAGTTTGAAAATTTATAATATCTTAATTATTACACTCTCACGTGATTTCATGCAACTACATACCTAAAACAATTTGTTTTTTGTCCCGACGTTTCGGCTCGATTACACGAGCCGTGGTCGCGGGTTGACTGGCGTTGCGCAGCGTCGTCTCGAACGAGTTGAAGAAATTTCTCGATGTACCGACATTTCTTCAACATTTTCGTCACTGGTACAGTCAGTCCGGCAAAATACACTAACAGTATCGGGAATTGTTTGAGACGGCCTAACCCGCCGCGGTTTGCACTTTGAAATCACGGTATTCCACAATGGTGATAATTTAAATCCATCTTCTCAATTGAAATTTTTATGCTTCTTAATTTCAATGGCTTCACGTATTGCCTTGAGTGGTAATATCGATCAGTAAAGAGGATTTTTGGTGCATTATTAATATATTATAATATCTTGTCGAAAATCATGTACGAGTATGCTTCGTTTCCTTATCAAATCAAGTTGTAAAGTTAAGCTTGAATTTATTTTTTCTGAATAGTAGAGAATTTAGTGAATAAATCACTGTGTTGTGTAGTTTTACATATGTGATTTGAAAACATTAAAATATTGATCAGTCTACTAAAACTAGCTGTTTCCAGCGGGTTAACCATGAGCTCTTAAAACAATCTCAAATCTGTCAATTTCGTACGTCATTACGTACGAAATTTGACAGATTTTAGATTGTTATAAGAGTTCATGGTTACCCCCCAGGGCCATATGCTATGACTTAAAACAGGTGTACCTTCCTACGCTATCATCCTTGTACAATAGACAAACAAAGACGCAGCGCTCAGTTTGCTTTCGCGCGGCTCACAGACAATAAATAAATATTGGACAACATCACATACATTGCGTAGCGAGTCTTACTTGTTCTGTGGTTCTGATCACGGAAAACGTAGCGAGACTTACTTGTTTAGTGGCTCTAATCACGGAAAACGTTGCGAGTCTTACTTATTCTGTGGCTCTTATCACGGAAAACGTAGCGAGTTTTACTAGTTTTGTGGCTCTGATTACAGAAAACGTAGCGAGTCTTACTTGTTCTGTGGCTCTGATTACAGAAAACGTAGCGAGTCTTACTTGTTCTGTGGCTCTGATCACAGAAAACGTAGCGAGTCTCACTTGTTCTGTGGCTCTGATTACAGAAAACGTAGCGAGTCTTACTTGTTCTGTGGTTCTGATCACGGAAAACGTAGCGAGTCTTACTTGTTCTATGGCTCTTATCACGGAAAACGTAGCGAGTCTTACTTGTTAAGTGGCTCTAATCACGGAAAACGTAGCGAGTCTTACTTGTTCTGTGGCTCTTATCATGGAAAACGTAGCGAGTTTTACTAGTTTTGTGGCTCTGATTACAGAAAACGTATCGAGTCTTACTTGTTTAGTGGCTCTGATTACAGAAAACGTAGCGAGTCTTAATTGTTTAGGGGCTCTGATCACAGAAAACGTTGCGAGTGTTACTTGTTCTGTGGCTCTGATTATAGAAAACGTAGCGAGTCTTACTTGTTCTGTGGCTCTGATTACAGAAAACGTAGCGAGTTTTACCTGTTCTGTGGTTCTGATCACGGAAAACGTAGCGAGTCTTACTTGTTTCGTGGCTCTGATCATAGAAAACGTAGCGAGTCTTACTTGTTTAGTGGCTCTAATCACGGAAAACGTTACGAGTCTTACTTATTCTGTGGCTCTGATCACAGAAAACGGAGCGAGTGTTACTTGTTTGTGGCTCTGATCCTAAGGCAAAAGTGGACAAAGCACGTGTGTTAAAGAAATCGGAAACAACGACGGTACAATAACACCCGGACCCGAGACAATAAAGAAAAGTTCGTTTTTTACATTGAACCCACCGAGAATCGAACCTGCTGGGACCTCAGAGTGCTAAGTCCGGCGTGTCCGCCGATAGCTACGGAGCTCATCGAATGGTTCAGAACCACTTCGCACACGTTTATGTCTCAAGAGTTTTGCTAACAGCCCATTCGTGGCATTTATGCCAGATTAGTACAAACCCCCATACTAGTTTGTTTTTAGCATGAACACCCTTACCTGGATTAGACCCGGATTAATTTCCTTAACGATATTGTCCTTGGTTCATTAGCACAGGGGCTCTTCTAATGTCCGTAAGTGAACGAGTCATTAGAAATGTAAGGCGTTTTCTCCAAAAGGTGCTTTTCAACCGACGAAAAGACGGAGGAGGTTATCAAGTCGACGCGTATATTTTTATGTATGATCACGCATTACTTTTTACAGAGTAGTCTGATTTTTATATTTTTATTTATTAGAAAGGGTTGGCTGAAGTTTTTCCCATACACGTATAAAAACTTTTTAACAAAATAATAAAAACCGCCGAAATACTGAAAAGCAAAAAATAATAAACTTTTTATTTCACTTCTCCTTAATAACTAAGTTCCATAACTAATGTAAGTACATTTAATCAGTTCTTTTTAGAGTCGGTGCACACATTGTAACTCTCAATGGCTGGCACCGATTCCAAAAAGAGCTGATTAGGTAGGTATACTTACATTTGTTATGGAACTTAGTTATTTTTTTTTTATTGGAATTATTTCAAGTGGGGTATTGTAAATTTTTAGATAGTTCTCTATATTCTACTGAAAATATAGCAGGCACATAAGAATTAAGAATGCGCTACGTTACATTTAACACATTTTATAATTTTCTGCATCTGCTGATAATTGTTAGATTATTATGCGTTATAATATACATATTAGTGAATTATATAGAAGTAAATAGATTGCAAAATTTTTGTTTTTAGCAATTCCATGTAAGGTTCAATTAAAGATAAATAACACTTGGAAAAATCATCGACCTCAGGTGGGACTCGAACCCACGTCCCAACGCATGCCGGGCGATATTGGGTGCTGACGGTAGTATACTACTCAGCTATACATATAGCTACAGCGGTAGCGGTACAACATTGATCAGAGATACGCTGGCTTCGACAGCGAGAAGAAACACTTGAGAAATTTCATCGTGTCACGTGACGTCCTCGGTAGCTTAGTTGGTAAAGCACTCGCCCGGCATGCGATGGGACGTGGGTTCGAGTCCCACTTGAGGTCGATGATTTTTTTCAAGTGCTATTTATCTTTAAATAGATTGCGTTAACTCACGACAATAATTAAAAAGTAAGTAAAGAAAGTTCTTTTTTTTTTCGTTACAAATTTAAGTACTAAAAAAAGATACAATCAATTTTCAATAAACATCAAGCACGTAACAATGACTACAACAAATATTGCAATGGAAACTTGAAGGTATAACAGCAATATGAATATTTTAATTTGCCAAAAAATAAAAAGTTGAATATTTCTCGCGAACCCGATTCCGTAATGTATAAGCATGCAGCTTTGTATTTAAAACTCAGACCGAAACAGCCAGTTTTAATTTTATGAACAGTACCTACGTGTTTGTCCAGTTCTTTTGTATTTGTTGCTAGTACTATCGCGGGCTCCCAAGCCTGACCAGCCTTAAAGCTAAAATCGCTTGCAAGCACCTCATTGCCACTCACTTCAAGCCACGCCCTACGTTCATTCATGTTTCGGGTTCAATCAAGACAATAGGTGTTTAGGTACAAGCAAGCAAGCTTCTATGTATCTTATGGGTTGTAGTAAAACGTAGTAAAATGCATAACCAATCAGGGCGGGTTGGGGCGTGTCCGGCGCGATGCGCTTACACAGGAATATTTCTACAAAGCGGTAGGGCGTCGGAGCCCGCTATAGTAGCTACCAACATGCCAGCTGTTAATCTATTACCTACTTAACATAGAACTGGGTTGTTTTTAAGTTTTTTAAAATGATCGACGTAAACTTAATACCTAGTATAATTACAAACCTCAGTAGTTTCGCTATGCCAGTATACCTAATTAATATATTTTTAAAAATTTTATGTGATAATAAATAGAAAAAAAAGTTTGGGTGGTTAGGACATCAACTCATTCCGAAAAATCAGATTCCAGGACGTATATTGGTGGGATTTGAGTATTGATTTTGACCTCTTTAATACCGTAATTTATGTGAATAATCATAGTTTTTTTTTAATTTTGGTAGATACCTTTTTACTATTTGCCAGTTTATTACGCTATTTAACACTATAGCAATAGTGACATCCCAGCTGTTGCAAAAATATTGGTGAAACCCTAAGAAAGAAGAAAATTTATCCCGTTTTGAAAAAACGGTATCCTTGATATCAGCGCAAATTTTTTCAAGTCGCAAAATCTGTTTAATCTTCATCAATATGCTCCGCATATTTTCGGTAGGCGCCGTGGTTCAAGCACTTTTTATCTCAGCTAATGGCAGAGAGGCGGTTTCTTAAATCTGAAACTTGTTATCTTAGTATGACAAAGCTGGCTCATCATTAGAAAAGCTTTTATTTAAGGGTTGATATTGTATTGATGATCTATAGCCTGGAATAAAAGCTAATAACTAATTAGGAACGTAATTTTTAGATAGAACTCCTGTTGCTTCAAATGGAATGACACCTTAATGACATTGACACGGCAATATTATAGATAGTATTACCAGTATTACCGTGACATTGATTTTGAATGGTATCTGTAAGGTATTCTAAAATTACGTTGGAAGTGGATTTGTTTTCTTTGGCGTCAAGGTTTTTGATTGTAATGATTATTCATTATGTAAGCTTATTGTAAAAATTTAAAGGCAATATTTGTTTGGCTTCACGGTTTGATTACCAAAGGCAACTCACGCGCGGAGTGGATAGTTTACCATTCTGATCATATATTATGTTAATTATCACAATCATCTCATTTTTTGTTATGTCTGGAAAATGCGGCATACCCCACAACTTGTGTCGGTGGATAAGGGGTTATGAGGGACCTATCTATGAGGTCCGTATACCAACTAAAACCTGACGGTGTCCCTTCTGAACCATGATTAGTTCACCTACCTATCTATTTCATTACTCCTGAAAATTTGGTCGCTATTTTTTACACCCTGTTTTAGTCGATTTCCTTCTTTTCTGCTCCATACAGAAATACTTTTAAATTAACTTACCACGTGCTACTTTCTCTGTGAAATAAAGTATGAATAAATATATCGCGTACTTTAATGTTTTGGTACACATCCAATTTGTACCTCAGTCTGTGGAACTCGGTGGTAGGGCTAAGTTATATTCTGGGTCATGTAAAGTGCCCGAAGGAGGGCCTATATACAGAATAAATAATTTTATTTTCATTTCAGTCGCTTAGGGCTATTAATAATTTATTGGGGTGTATGTATATTCAATGATCAATCAGAGTGTTATCAAAGGGGAAAAAAACTATATTTAAAAGCCAGCTTTTACTCCAATATATATGCAAATATAAAACTTTACTCTCCAGTTCAATGCCAATCAGAATTTTATAAAAAAGAACCTCTTATATTCAATGAATATGTATTGGTAAACTTTAATATGTGTCATCATGTACCTACAAGTGACATTGATATGTGATTTACTATGTAAAATGTATCACAGATAAAGTACAAGTCACACTAGAGCTGTTTTTTTTGTTTTGTTTTTATTACTTTCGATCCAGGAACCAGGAAACGAACTTTTTGTTTTGTTTTATTAAGTTCGATTCCTGGTTCCAGTCAACTCAGATTGTTTAAGATTGGCTTGGATCTGGGTGTGCTGGACAAAACTAAGTTCTGCCTAAGTGTGTCCGATTCCAATGATGTGGATCCCAAAAAATAGGTAAAAATTAGCAAAAAGGTATAGTATGATTGTGGGCATGATTATAAGTCAAGACAGCAGAATACAGGGTGTACAAGAGAATAGGACACTCCTTAAAACCACGTGATCAGCTGGTCATATACAACAACTTTTTAATGGGAGCAACATCGAAATCAATAAAAAAATCAGCTTCCCCATACAAACTTACTCGCTTACCTCGATGATAATGTATGGAGTATTTTGTATTTCACAATATCATAGTTTTTCCATTGGACACATTGCTGCGCCTGAACAAAGTTTCATAGCATTTTTTTTGTACTTTGACAGTAAGAGTGTCGTGAAATATTTTTTTTCCAATTTTTATTATTTTTTTGCGATATTAATCGTTGCTGTCAGAAGTGGGGCAATATTGAGCCGTCTTCTTTTCTTTAAACGAGTTACGTTAGAAAATTAAGTGTTCCTATTTCCTAAGACATCTTACTTAATCGTTTACGCCCGTCTAGGCCGTTTCGCATTTGAAATTGAATATTGTTTGTAATGGTTTTATTAAGAGTTAAATGTAATGGTAATTTAATATAGACTAGCTGTTGCCTGTGGCTTTATTCCCGTAGTCTTTGGTTCCTAAATTTTATAATTATCTGTACAATTTCCTGTTTTTTTTTGTCATAAAACTGTCCCTCCCTGACTATAACAAATATAACAAAAAAATGACCAAGTGAAATAGGGAATTTTGAATGAAGCGTTACTAATTGCTTCATTTTATTGATTTAAACCTTTTTCCTTACCTTTACCAATGTGTGCTCTAAAAATAAAAATAAACATATTTTATTTTATTTTCAACCCATGACAGCTTCCAGGGATGAGAGCGATTTAATTATGCAGATATTTATTTATGTATTATTTAATTGTGGGCAATAATGAGTAATTCATGTGTCTATCATAACTACGAGTTTTTATGAAGATTATTTACGTATTTTAAAAGAAAAAGAAAATATACCAACGGCTTATAACTGGTGAACGAATTCTATTACGACATATCCTAACACATTGTAGTAAAAAAGCAATTCACAGCGTAGGTACTCATTAAAAGCTTACTAATTGAATACCGCAAATGGCTTTTGATAAACTACATTATTTTTTAGGGGTCTGGTTGAGTTACATAACCCGCAGATAATTGAATCAGTACTGCTACTGAGTTAATTAACGTAATATCCATATCTTATGGATCGTATTTAACATTCCGAATTCTCAGTAATCTTAAATAAGCAGTCCATCGCAATGCTGGATTTAGGTTTTTCCCAATACACGTCACTGAGTCCAATCATGGCCATATTCACTGGTATCCGGACTACGAAGCGCTTGTATGGCCGTTGCTTTTACAGGCATTGAAATAACAACACACAATTTTCTAAAACGGTACGGTGAAAGAACAACTGACAATCTCGCATATCATAAAGTTCCATTTTCGAACTCCGTTTGTGAACAATTGTAAAAATAAAGTAAAATGTGCTCAAAAATTTCCATTTTCGAACTCCGTTTGTGGCCAATTGTAAAAATAAAGTAAAATTTGCTCAAAAAGTTTCATTTTCGAACTCCGTTTGTGGCCAATTGTAAAAAATAAAGTAAAATTTGCTCAAAAAGTTCCATTTTCGAACTCCGTTTGTGGCCAATTGTAAAAACTTTAAGTACCTATCCCCACGAATGATTTTAATTTAAACTTACGATTTTCTAAGTGGTCTTCTTAGCTCATTCTCATTCCGTTGTGTCGATTTATTACTTACAATCTTCTTAAGAGGTCAACAGCCGCATAAGACAAAACGACCCTTTTACGAGGTATTATACCAAATAAAAGTACCTAGGTAAAATGCTATTTTCCCTCCCTCTACTTTTTTACCTAAGCCTTATTTATCTAATGGAAAACTCGACCCCATTAACATTCGTCAACACAGAATCAATATTGGACAGGTTCAAATCCTTCCCAGTTTATTCAAATTGCTCTCACTTAAAATTCAGGCTGTTAAAAATGTACGAGTAAAATTTTACTGGGTGGTTCACAGTCGGGTTTAGCATTCAGAAAAAAATATTTAAAAGATGTTTTTTTTTGTTAAATCAGAAAATGCAATCGTGCAAGCGCTGCAACAAGAGTTAAATTAAATTCGTTTTATTTAATAATGAAAACTTAAAAAAAAACAATTCTCATTTCTCAGAATATTTTTTTAGGCTTACTACATTCGTGTATCTATAGATACAATAGATTATTATATTCAACTAGCTTTTGCCTACGGCTTCGGTCGCGTGATCTTTAGTTAATTATCGTGGCCAGAGAAAGCCTTTATATTACCCTATGTGTTATTTGACGTATTATATTTATAATACTGTAAAATTTCATCAAAATCTGTTCCGTATTTTCTGCGGAAAAGAGTAACAAACAAACACCCATCAATTATCCTCGCAAACTTTCGTACCTATGAAATTAGTAGGATATTAAAGGACCCTTGCACGATTTGACGATTAGCTATACAAAGACAATTGCAGCCGAATACCTTTAACAGCTTTGAAACAGTATAGTGCAGCGGTTCTCAAACTTTTTTGCTGATGGAACCCTTTTGGAAAGCGTAATATTTGACGGAGCCCCACAAAAAAAAGTTTTATTATTAATAATCGTTTAACAGTGTTTTTTTTTTATTATTATTATTTCAAGTACTCTCGCTTCGCGAGGCCCTAGAGCTCCGCGGAGTGGCGGAGCGCACTTTGAGAATGGCTGGTTTAGTGGATCAGACACTCTCGACCGGTTAACAATCAGCTAATAGGATTCCATTGTTTGTCTTCACAGATGCGATCCGACGTCACTTCTCGGGTTATACATAAACCTAATGTTAGTTTTTGGCATCATTATCATACCATAGAACTTCTACTGCAGAACATAGGCATTCCCCAGTGACTCCCAGATTGGCCGGTGGAAGTGGCCTGCATTCAGCGGCTTCCTGCAACCTTTACCAGGTCGTCTGTTCACCTTGTGGATGATTAAGTCTTGACTCCTTAAAATGGCAAGACTATTATGAGCTGAGAAACTCAAAATAGACTACTAAGTAAATACATTGGATGTTGGTCAATAATTATTTTAGAAATTAACTTCTAATATACACACGTAAAATGGGATCGTCACCTAATCAAATCACATCAATACTTTATTTGTGATTAGACAGGTGATGATAGTCAACAAAATAAACAGTAATATTGTGCATGCTGTGATCGGCCTTGTAGGCATACAAATGTCATAAATCGTAAACAAATACAAAATAGATAATAACAAAATAGATTAAGACTAATCAATAAAAAATTCAAAAAATATCAGAGTTTAAATCAAAACGGATATCAAAGGTTTCTTTAGTTTAGATTAATGTTTAAATTGCAAAAAATCATCAATTGAATAGAATAAATGATTTGTCCTAATGGTACCAACTGCTGATGCTCAAGCTTCGATTACAAAGTCATGTGTTGAAGGCACTAACTAGTACCTCTATTCTCTTTGTGTTACGCGAATTACTTTGAGGTCACATTGGACTTGTTTCATTGCAATAAAAAAGAAGCGGATAGAAATATCATTGAAATTTTTTTTTGGATGTGTTTAGTGTTGTGTGGTGTGTGTTTTTAATGTTTTTTGTTTTGATTATTATTTTGTTATTATTATATTGGATTTTTGACTTGTTGTGTTTTGTTTATTTTTATTTTATTTTTGTTGTTATAGGCCCCCGCAGAATATCAGTGTCGTGGCAGCCATAAGTTGTCACGACTAATACTGAGCGGGGGTCCTTTTTGGCACGATATTTTATTATTATTACTATGTTTATTATCTTTTGTGTCCAACTGTATTTTGTTTTTATATTTTAGAATACAAATATACACATAACTTTAATTTGCACCACGATTGCTTTTCATTTATCCTTTTTGCCACAAGTTTTATACAGCTATTTGCTTTCAGCTTTTATAAATTATTTAATATATAATTTGTACAAGCTTTAATAAAAAAAATTAAACAAATAATGGAAAACCTGATAGTACGCTTTAAGTATAACGCTGCGCAACCTGTTTTGAAGGCCGACTCTCAAAGAGGGTCAGTCCCGTTTTGAACTCGACACGAGAGAGCTTCCAATTAGCAAGAACTAGATACAGTTTTGGGATAGGACGTGATAGGTTTGGATGATAAATATAACTTTAAAAACAGGCAGTAAAAACTGTAAATGAAATTAAATGAGATGATTTTGGTGTCAATAAGTATACATTTTAACCTTTTAAAACACTTTCCCATACAAATCAAAACATCAATTTGGTAAAAAAATACATTCTTAAAGTAAATAAACATCTAGATATACTGTTACGAGGAATACTTGAGCAATAAATAAAAAAAGAGATAACAATATTTGAGAAGTCGAAGTAACATTCTCACAAAGATGTTTCATCCGATTTATCGAATATCCCAATCTCTAATACGTTGAGAAAAGACGGCTTCCAATTTCCTTTACCACACCATCCTCGATACCCATTCCTTTTGAATTAACACGATATATGATTTGTAATTTCTGATGCGTACGAAGGAAACATTTTTGATAAATATGTAAGTAATGGTTACGATTTAGTATGTCCAATGTCCCTTTTCCGTTAGGCTATTGACCTTTCATTCAACAGGATTCCTTATTTACATTTAACCGACTTCAAACAGGTAAGTTCTCAATTTGAAATCATATTATGAGTATGTAACTACCTCAATTATTCAGTTTTCTAAGTTTTTTAACAGACTTCTAAAAAGGGTAAGATTCTCAACGTTTTTTCGTCGAATCCTCGGAGCGTGGGAGGACCACCTAAGGTGTGATAGTGGTTCCTATACCGGCGTAACTAAGTGAAAATAGTAAGCGAAATAATTACATTTACATAATTATTTAGTTATGGATTTCCCCAAAGTAACGCCTGTCTATTAATTTTATGGATTCTTTGCCATGTCAACCCCGGGACGGCGGCCTGCCGTTGTGAACTAGATTGCAGATCGGTATTTTATAGGTTGGATGGTAGCAGTCCAGTTACAGTTATAAACTATACTACTACTAGTTTTATAGTTGTTTTAGTTAAGACATTCATTCGTCATGGCATAGGTCATGGTTTCGTATTCTTAACTGCTTATTTTATAAACATGTCAGGAAAGCCGTACAATTAGATTATATGGGTAATAGTCAGATAGTCTGAGTAATTTAAATACATGTTTAAGGGCTACAGAGGTCAGAAAGCAATCATTATAAAACATTAACTGTTAACTTTCATTATGTCTAATGAAGAATAGCAGATAAACACAGGGTAAAGAGAAGTTAGTAAAGTGTTAAACTTGCAACTAAGTCGGTTAACTTTGATTTATTCATTAATTTACTGACTGCTATTCGTAACTATGAACATTAGCACTACCGGCAGCAAAGCTAGCTACGACGAATTTAATTATAATGAGGTGCTCGTGGCTCAGTGGCGGCAGCGCTTTAGTATCGATTACTAAAGTTAAGCAACCACGCCGCGGTCGTGAGTGGATGGGTGACCATTCCGACCATATTTAGTGACATTTATCAAGAGCATCTCCGTGCTTCGGAAAGCACGTTAAAAGTTGGTCCCGGCTAATATCGCTTGATATTGGTCGTGAAGCCTAGTCAGAGGCCTTAAGGCGGCTTGATAACATCTGACAGTAAGGTTTAGTCACTGGCCTTACAACACCCCTCCACCGCACCGCACCGGGCCCGCGTGGTGCAGTATGGCCCAAACAGCCTCACAGTTGAGGTGAGGCCTGTGCCCTGCAGTGGTAGGCATACTTTAACTTTACTACAGTATTTAAATTTTAGCACAAACATTATTATTACGTTAAGTACTTCTAAGTTCCAATAATATTAAATATTATCTTCTGAAAGTTTATTTATATACTTGAGTAGGTTAATTGAGATAACTTTAAGATTATTTGGAGATTATAATCTGGGAATGACATATTTCGAGTGATCTTTTCGTGATGAACGGTCGTCTCCTGTCCTGTAATGGTATGTGAGCGGCGGTGCATCGGCTCATCGGAACCTTCCTGGTTTTTTCGACTGTCTCCGGGCCGGAGTCGGCCGGAGGAATTGGGGGTTCTTTGGTGATCCGATGTACCGTTGACACTACCCGTCCCACGTCCTGCGGGGTCTCCGCTGAAAACCAGCGTTGTTATGGCTCTGGCTGTAACGACAAATGCTGAGCGGGGACCTTTTAGACACAATTTTTATGTTAATATATATATTTGATTCTGTCTGTACTTGTGCTTATGTGTCAAATAAATGTTTTCTATTCTATTCTATTCTATTCTAAATTAATACCAAATTTATGAACACGAACATGACTCACGTTAACTCGGCCCTTTTGGTAATAAAAGTAGGTCAAATTATATTCCTGTAACTCCAGCTTTCAATGATTATAATTACTTAACTAACTCAGAATAATTTATAAAGTAAGTAATTGGTTTTAAATATTAGTTAGGACTTCGCGACTACAGAATTTAATCTGCCGATTTTAAAATCGTTTTAGTTCCACTTCGTTCCGGTCTACAAAGCCAGGCTAGTGTGGCTTAGGTTGCGGGTTCGATTCCCGCAAGAGACATGTTTGTACGATAAGCACGAGCCTGTACCCAAGTCGTGGATATTTATGAATATATTTAGGTGTGATTGTAATCTAGTCGCCATAGTAAGCTTTGCTTATTTTGGAACTACTCGTACAACTGGTGTTGTTGGAAAAGTTTTTTATTCATTTACATACTCGTCTCCATATTCATGCACTTAACAATAGGTGGGGTAATGTGCCTTAAACTCAGTGGTGCTGCCGCTTTGGTATCGATTACTAAAGTTAAGCAACCCACGACGCGGTTGTGAGAGGATGGGTGACCATTATATTTTAGTGGTATTTGTCACAAGCATCTCCGTTCTTCGGAAGGCACGTTGGTTCCGGCTAATATCGCTTGATACAGTCGTGAAGCCTAGTCGGACGCCTTTAGGCGGCTTGACTACACCTGACAGTAGGGTTTAGTCACTGGCCTTAAAATACACCTTCACCGCACCGCACTGGGCCCATGTGGAGTATGGCCCAAAACACCTAATATCGTTATTTATATTAAAATTTTTTGTTACAATATGATCCATTTTTTATTTAAAAAATATAATGAACTAAAATAGACTTTATTTTGTTTAAAAGCGTCACACCTGTCTAACCAGCGTGGGCTAGGGCTACAACAGGCTAGAGGCTAGTTGGACAGGTGTGGATGGTTTTAAACAAAAAGAGCATATTTTTAGTACATTGTATTTCATCATCATCATCATATCAGCCTGTTGCAGTCCACTGCTGGACATAGGCCTCCCCCAAGGAGCGCCACAGCGCACGATCTCCCGCCCTTTGCATCCAGTCGCTGCCAGCTGCCTTCTTCAGGTCATCGGTCCATCTAGCCGGGGGGCGTCCTACACTACGTTTGCATAAGCGCACTGTATTTAAAATAAAAAGTCTGAAGCATGAAATCTTTACTAATTGTTATCTATATAAAAATACTTTCATCCATGGCAGCGGCAACATATTTTTTTTTTATTACTTTTTACGTCAGGCAAAAGAGGTAACATTTTGTGCCTAAATTATGACCGCGTTAATTCCCGTTTCATTGAGTTTTAATATATTTTCTATCACCTTTATGTATAATATGTTTCTCGAAAGTAAACGAAGTACCTACACAACTGACACAAAAACACATATTGTGTCCCTAACCTTTAATAATATTTCGCGACCCATTGTCCCGGATTTGATCCCTTCATAAAAGACATACTTTGAACAATAACTTTTAGGGTTGCACGGGAAATTGGAACGAAAGTATAATATACTCGTAAAAGTTTATATGATTGTGTTTCAATTAGATTTTAAAATTACAAAATGGTCTCAACGGCGAAGTGGCGTAGCGACGTGCAAGGTTCTCAGGTTTAATTCAGTAAGGTCGGGTCAATTTTAGAATAACATTTTCTTATTAATTAAAGTAAAAGTGTTATTCATTCATTTTAATATTATATGTAAATTTGCATGCCAGCTTCTGGTGGACTGTGCGGGCATTTTATATTTGTGACAACTTGTCGACCACTTTGCTTGCAAATAAACCGATTTGATTTGATTTGATTTGAATCAATCTTTAATTTTTACAATATGAAAAAGGTACGGTATAAGTGCTACTTTTAAGTGTCAAGATAAATAAATATGCTACATACCATAACATCAAAATTAGGATATTACCAAACGGGGCCGTCAAAGATACCAGACGTCTTTGGTGGCTCAGGGCGTCTTCCAGCGAAAATAGCCCAAAAACGTTAAAAACCTCGTTTGCTAGATTAGAGACTAGAATCGAATCTGATACTCAATAACCCTTGGACTCTTCTGAACTCGAAACATCGCACTAAGCCTTTTGGGTCTGCATAGTACGATAAGTTTGCTCGTATTGCTTTTAATTCATACTAATAACACCCCATGATTAATAAGAAATCTTATAATTTATTTATATTGTTTTTAGCAATTAACATGCTAGGTTTATCTAAGATTTTTAATACTTGAAAAAAATCGTCCGCCTCAGGTGGTATCCTAACTTGTTTAAGCTTTTCTGATCTTTATTAATAGTTAAATATTTGTAAAAATATTTCTATCGGGTATTGACGATAGTAGTATATACCGCATCATTGATTAGAAAATACGCTGGCTTTGACAGCGAGAAACACTTGAAAGATTTCGTCGAGTCGGCTAACGTCTCGGTAGCTTAGTGGTAAAGTACTCGCCCGCACGTGAGGCGGACGATTTTTTTTAAATAATAAAAACCTTATAATTTCATTTCTCAAGCTTCCTAGATTAATTGTTTTGTCCTCTCTAAAGTAATAATTTAAAAGGGAATGGTCACCGATGTTACTAAGCCGAGGTCCCATGCCTGAAATTATTTAATCTGACGTAATTAAGGGCTCTCGTTAATCTTTTGTTACCTTGAATTTTATCTTGGATGTGCTTAAAATGATTTATTTCGCAAAGTTAAATTTGTGTCCCACTTGATCCGAGATATTGCTAGATTTCTTTATATTTTAGAACATGAACGTATACAGTATATATTAGAAACATACAGTATAGTGTAGATTAAGCAATGTCAATATGACGACGTCCACCCACAAGGTGGACAGACGACCTGGTAAAGGTTGCAGGAAACCGCTGGATGTAGGTCGCTTCCAACTGGCCGATCTGGAAGTCCCTGGGGGAGGCCTATGTTCAGCAGTGGACGTCCTTTGGCTGAAATGATAATGATGATGAATATGACGATTTATTCCGAGGTCCCGGGTTCAGTGTCCGGTCGGGTCAGTGCTGAAAACGAACTTTTCTTTAATGGCTTGGATCTGGGTGCTGTTGTACCGTCATTGTTTCTGATTTCTATAGTAAAAGTGTTTTAGTTACCTTAGGATCAGAACAATGTTAGTATGGTGATGTTTTACAATATGTTATGTATTTATTAATATTAAAGGAAGCAAATGTGTTGGCTATACTGACAAAGTAGCTTAACGAAAATGTGTGGACTATAAGGACAATATTTTTACGATTTCGATGTTGATCTTACAATAAATAATAAATATTGGATAACATCACATACATTGCTCTGATCCTAAGGCACTTAGCTAAAGCACTTGTGTTATAAGAAATCAGAAACAACGACGGTACCACAACACCCAACAACAAAATAAAAGTTGCAATTTTTAAATGTTCATACATATCATAAAAGCGGCTGGTTAGTTTGTATTCTTCTTTATCTTCCTCAGTCCCTCACTGATGAGGTTCGCGACCACATTATAGTCTTCTTCCACAGACTGCGATCATAGGCAGTGTGGACCGAATGATGCATGTTTCCGCCCACAGTCTTTCTCACCGCGTCCGACCATCTCGTGGGTGCCCTATCGCAAGCACGTCTGCCCTCCATTTGGCCCAAGATGATTTGTTTCTCTAGTCAATGCTTTGAAACCGCATAATGTTTCCGGAGAAACTGAGAGTATGTTTAGTTAGTATAGAGCATCAAAAAAAGTATTTTGAAGTTGCTCCCAATAACAAAAGATACATGTACAGAGTGTACAAGAGAATAGGACACTCCTTAAAACCACGTAATCACCTGGTCATATACAACAACTTTTTCTATGGGAGCAACATCGAAATCGAGAATTGTTTTTTATCTGCTCCATACAAACTTACTCCCATACCTCGATTATAATGTATGCAGCATCTGAAAATAAAGTCACGATTTCGATTTTTGTCCCATAGGAAAAGTTGTTGTATATCACCAGCTGATTACGTGGTTTTAAGGAGTGTCCCATTTTTAGTTCACCCTGTATATGAGCAGCTGATAACGTATTAAGAATGTCCTATTCTTTTATTCTTTATGTTAATTTCAATACGGTACGAAAGCATAATTGTAGCCCTAAGAGACCACTTTGTTCCCTTGCCTACAAAGCGCCGGGCTAATAACTACGTTGTCAGTTAATGTTTTAATCTTGGGTCGTGCTTGTACGAGCTGGAGTTTAGCACACGCTCGTCAAGTTGGGCGTCGGTTCAAGTTACTAGATTCGAGGCTGTGAGACAGGGAATGCAAGAACCATGAACAGACTGCAGAGGGAATATAGCAAGTTCAGCAAGGCACACGACGTCGTTATTAGATACGACGTCGTGTGCCTTGCGACTACATTGCTGATATAATAAGCTGCAAATATAATAAGATTCAGGTGTGAAATTCTGCAATTTTTTGACCGGGACCTTTAAGAAATCTTGTTTTGAATTTTAAAAAAAAGCGGTGTAATGTTCGCACAGTAAAAGCAAGTGAAGTGATTAGTTTAAGATAGTTTATTTAGTCTACATTGCATGCCGTGGCAGTCTATAACTAAGACGACGCTTAGCTTGTATAGGTTAAATTATGTACCTTACTTGTATAGTGTTTGTCTTGTTAATGGTTCAAGTTTATAAATAAATAAACCTAGAATTATTATGAATTTATTGTTTATGTACTTTGTCATCATTATCATCATCAGTTAGTTTGTCACTTACCATGCTGCAAAACTCGAGGCATCAAGCAAAATTCCTACAACTCAGGCTTGGGTTGCGTTACAAATATTGTTTTCAGCCAGTGACATGCATTGCACCAAATATTTTATTATATATTCTTATTTTTCTTTCCCGTTCCCTCACTGAATAGGATCGCAACCTCATAATATTGGCGACGATCTCCGTAGCCGCGAGGCGAGCACGCCGGACTATATAAGGTCCGATTTTATTAGTGTACATCCTGTTAACCTGTGATATAGGTAAAAAAAAACGTACAAAACCAACTTTCAAATGTCTATCATAAAAACTAAAAGAGTCAAAAATAAAAATAACAACATCGACTTCATATTGCATAAACTCGTCCTATCTTCAACTCTTTCTTGCTCTGACAAGGGGAAGGAATAACAGGTGGTTAAACGTACCAAAGATAGGACGAGTTTATGCGATATGAAGTCAATGTTGTTGATTTTTAACTTTTTTAGTTTTTATGGAACACATTTGAAAATTTGTTTTTACGATTGCTTTTCACCTTTATAGTCACAGGTTAACAGGATGTACACTAATAAAATCGGACCTTATATATGGCGCCGCCATCTCTGAGGTTCCGGGTTCGATTCCCGGTCGGGTCAATGTAGAAAACGAACTTTTCTATATTTTCTCGGGTCTGGGTGTTGTGGTACCGTCGTTGTTTCTGATTTCTATAACACAAGTGCTTAGCTACTTACCTTAGGATCAGAGCAATGTATGTGATGTTGTCCAATATTTATTTATATTTATATTATAGTGTTCTTCCACAGACTGCGATCATAGGCCGCGTGGACCGCATGATGCATGCCTCCGCCCACCGTCTTTCTCACCGCGTCCGACCATCTCGTGTAAGTCCTGCTCAGTGCACGTTTGCCCTATTTGGCCCGAGATGGAATTTCTATGAGTCAGGCTTGAGCTGCGTCACAAATATTGTTTTCAGCCAGTGACTTACACCAAATACGTGGAGTGCCAAGCGGCGCACCGCACGTATAAAGCACTCCTCCGGACTAATCTCCCTCCGGATTAATCAGAGGAAACACCAGATGTTTGAGGAGGGGAAAGTCGAGTTTCGAAAGTGAACGGTTACTGCTTGCAGTAAGGAGATAATGGTTAGGTGTTGTCTCCATTCAGAAAAGCGGCCCTTCCCTCTTAACCCATTAAAAAAAAGGTGGTTGTCGAAGCTGTAAAGTAGGTTTCCGGACGTTAATTTTACGTGGAAAAGTCATTATGTATTCTCGGTTGCAGATTGGGACATAAAATACTCAAACATTTCTTCGTATTGTTGGATTTCGTTTAAATCGACCATTTTCACGATATAATATCAATACCTACCTCGCTTTAATTAGGTAGGCGCAAAGACCACAGATAAATATATATCACAAAATAGAAAAAATACAGAAGGTCCACTCCCGCCGTTCTCGAAAACAACTGCCCAAATTGGGTTGACTGCCTAGGGTTGCTATTCTGATTTTTAAAATAAATAAGTGTGCCTTATTACACCGATACAACGATTAGTTTATTCATTAATCTTATCATACGTCCAGGCCTAAATGGGAAGACAGAGCAATAATTACTCTCCCCAACTTGGCTTCTTCAATTACTGTCGTTTTTAACAGCGGCGGGAGCTGCGCGTTGTTAGAAATTATACGTACTAACTTCATTACTTAGGTACTGTTATGACATATACTGACATTTCTAGGTAGCGTATTTATCTTAGCAACGACAATGTAAAAAAAATCAATGAATAATTTAATATGTTTATAATTTTTTATTCAACGCTTACCTAAAACCCAGTGTTTTACCAATGACGATTTAAGTAAAATTTAAAAGCTCATTCCTGCTGAATGTGTAGTGTTATGAAATGAATGATTGATCGCTATAAAAACTTATCTTTACCTTTACTACTTACTTTACTTTACTTACAAGAGAAAACCTAGACCTAGTTTTATATACCTTTTAATATTATTTTGGAAATTTAAAGAACGTGTAATCACAATTTTGTGTTGTATTCAAACATCCAAACACACTGCAGCAGTACCTAATAAAAACGCTTATATCCGTTTTTCGCATAACAATGATCAATGCGTAGTAAACTGTCGTGAGTGACAGTCTGCTGTAGTACTGCCCCGAATCGTCCGAGATTGCATATAAACGCAATTGTCAATTTGTGCGTAACGATTTTGACGCTAAGTTCCGAGTGGCCTATCTGTCTAGCGCGCTGCCGCTATACGTAATTTGTGTATATATTAAGCAAGTCTTAAACCATCCTTAAACTTACCCGTTAGCAGGTTTAAAAATGAATAGCTTTAACCCAACCTTAACCCCGGGACTAAACCAGGAAGAAGCTTAATCTGTCATATTGAATACGATTTTTGCTAAACCGCTTGAATTTTAGTGGTTGTCGAAGCTGTAAAGAAGGTTTACGGACGTAAATTTTACGCGGAAACGTCATTAAGAAAAAAATTGATGCTACCTACTCGGATGCATCGGCTGATGGAGTGAAAGAAAGATAGCTAGGTCACAAGCCGAACGCTTACACGCACACGCGCTCTCGCTCACACGCCGAACGTAACATTTTTTTCGTGAAGCCGTTCATCGATTTATAAGACGTCATCACGTCAAACGTCAAATTACTAATAAGTTCTGTATCGCTTTTCCACTTTGCTGGATCGAAATAATTCTGCGTTTCTCTAGCCAAGTTAAATCACTTTTGTTATTTTAAGACATACTGGTACATTAATAAATAAATATTGGACAACATCACATACATTGCTCTGATCCTAAAGTGAGTAGCTAAAGAACTTGTGTTAAAAAAATCAGAAACAACGACGGTACCAAAACACTTAGACCCGAGATAATATAGAAAAAATTGTATTACATATTGACCAGGCCGGGAATCGAACTCGGAACCTCAAATATGGCGACGCTAAGGCCTAAATACCAACATAAATATTTATGACTTACTTCTGTGATATAAGCTCGTGCTTATCATACGATACTTTGTCTGTTTGCGTCAGTAATTAATTAAGCGGGACCAACATGGCGATCATAATAGCACAAATCTAATATCAATATTAGGATTTAATAAACGAAATCAAGATAACGCATCAATGATTCAGGATCAAAGAGCTGCGCGGCACTTTGATCTCGCTTATCACGAAAATGCGATAGCGATTAATAAACACTCTCAAATATTTATGTACTTTAAGAATTAATCAGTATCTGAGTTTTATATCAAGTACCAATAACATATTTTCCAATTTAAGTAGATTGCCATATGAAATCAATTTGACTTCGAGTTTATGACGCAACCTGTGCTGAGTGTCATAAACATTAATTTATATTTTTCTGTTTGTTATTCACTCATGTTATTATGATTCCGCTTTTTAACCAACGTAAAAAAATAATTTTAGTTAACGTTAGATGCCATTGCATCATTTATATATATTTTTTTTTTAGGAAATTAATGGCAATACAATTATGTTTTAATATACTTATTAGTTTCTTAAAATATACAGCTAATAACAGATTTCCACGGTTTAACAATAATAAGGAAATCGGAAGCATGGTGCCAAAAGAATACATTTTGTGTGTGTGTGTGTGTGTGTGTGTGTGTGTGTGTGTGTGTGTGTGTGTGCGCGCGTGTGTGTGTGTGTGTGCGTGTGTGTGTGCGTGCGTGCGTGCGTGTGTGCCTGTGTGTGCGTGTGTGTGTGTGTGTGTGTTATTTATTTTTATATTGCAGTGCTCTCAAAATCTGCATAATTCTTTATGAGCCTGCTTTAATCCCAAGAATTGCACGCTCATACATAAACAACAAGTACCTACAAGAGAAACCGTTTCTAAATAAGGAGATATATAGATAGAAGAAAAAGATAGAATAGAGAAGTAGAAGTAGAGATCTGCAAGTTTGTGCAACTAAGTTTTAAATAAATAAAAAAGGCAAAAATACATAAAATATATATAAAAAGCAAGGATCCAGCTATTGGATGTTAACCACCGGCTTTTCATCTGGTCTTCTGTGGCGAAGCCTCGCTGCTATAATTAGTTTTTGAGTAAAGTTAAAATTTCTTGATATTAAAACGTAGATTTAAACCAGAAATAAAGCTTAAAGTTCATAGATTAAAATAACAATGCTAGCTATTTTTGCACATAACCAAGAATTATTATTATTATTTACAATGGATGTTTAAAATAAATAAGTACAATAAAAGCGGACCATGTCAAAAAATAAATTCTCTTACAGACCACCATGAGATACTTAAGAGTTAAAATGACAGACTCAGAGTTGTTTTTAAAATAGGCAGACCTCCGCCGTTGCCGCTATAACAACAAATACTAAAAACCAAATTGCAATAAATATTTAAGCGAGCTCCCATACAACAGACGTGATTTTTTTGCCGTTTTTATAGATAATACGGAACCCTTCGTGCAGCTGTAAAGATACAACTTACAGGAAACCTAGTTTAATAAAATTGCACAAATACATCAACGAGTGAACCTGAAAAATGCTAGCGAAATGTTCATTAAATTAAGTCATAAAGCGTAATTAACTGCCTCGTAACGTCTTCATAACGTTTATGAGCGTTTATTCATTTAATGGCCCGCGTGGGCGTATCCGTTTAATCTGCAATGTTTGCTTGTACTGCGTTGTTATTCTTACGAGCGTGATCATAATCAGTTGCCTTATTTAATGAGCGTGTTTCGGAAAAGAGTCGTTCGGAATAGAGATAGATAGATAGATAGATACTCTTTATTGCACACCACATAAAACAAGCAGTACACAAAGAAAAGTACATTTTGAATAGTACAATTTAGGCGGTCTTATCGCTTGAAGCGATCTCTTCCAGACAACCTTCAGGTAGAGGACAGTGAGGTAAAAGTTGAGAGGGGGAAGCGGTGAAGAGTCTTACAAAGTAATAATTTTATTATTATTATTATAATAAAAATACATAATATATACATTATCAGTATAAATAATAAACATACTTATATATAATATCCTATATAATACATAATATACTTATATATATATATATATACAAACCCAAATTAACATGAAAGAGTCATGAAGCAAAGACAGGAGAAAACTAAAGTGAAAGGAGATAGGCTTTTAGTCTACTTTTAAAGCTTGTGAGTGATTGGGACTGCCGAATAGACATCGGCAAGGAATTCCATAAACGGATGGAGAGTAAATGTGTTATTGCTTAAAGTAAGCAGAAGTGTCGTGTGGTGCCGGCACGTTAAAAGAATTTCACCAACCCTTCTCTTCCTATGGGTGTCGTAAGAGGCCACTACAGGAGAACCGCCACAAGAAGACGGGCAGCAGCGTCCCCTCTCCACCATTGGCCAAACTGCGATCGCCAACCCGCCTGCCAAGCGTGGCGATTATGGCAAAATCCTCCTTTTGGAGAGGCCAGTGTTCAGCAGTGGATTGATAAGGCTGGTGATGATGATGATGAAGCAGAAGTGGCAGTAGGCTCGTGCCGCAGAATTGATAAGAGAGGTAGACGACGTGTTCTTGAATGCAGATCAAGACTTGGCAAATGCAGCTTAGGGCGCCCATTGACAGTGTGGAGAGATTTTCATACTGTCGAAGGGACATATGGATGAGATAACATTTATCTTTTAAGGCACTGCTGTTGCTGTTAGTGTGGGTATACAGTAGCGGAGATTCCTGCTCAGTGCAAGCCTCATTAAGTTTTTTTTAAGATTTGGTCAACATCACATAAATTCGGTACATTGCTCTGATCCTATGTAAGTAGCTAAAGCAGTTGTGTTATAGAAATCAGAAACAACGACGGTACCACAGCACCCAGACCCATGACAATATAAAAAGCTCGTTTTCTACATTGACACGACCGGGGCTCGAACCCGGAACCTCAGAGATGGCGACGCAATATAGTCCGTGCTCGCTTCTTGGCTACTGAGGTCGTCAAATCAGGAGAGGCCTATGTCCAGCATTGAACTGACGAGGGCTGATTTTTTTTTTTTTTTTTGAGATGGGCTTATTCTTGACCCCAATTTTGTTCAAGAGCATAAATGGGATCTACGATGGAGCGAGCTTGCCCAGAAGATGCCTATTCACTCTGGACTTAAAGAGAGTGAGGTTATATGCACTCGGAAATACAGACGCAGGCAGGGAATTCCAATCTTTAGCTGTGCGCATTATAAAAGATAAAAAATTAAATAATGTTAGTTTTAATTGCTTAACCTATTTTTATTACTTACTATAAACATGTTATTTGTTACAGGTATGAGTGCATTATGACTTGTTATCAAATTTTTGCCTTTTGCTTCAGAAAATCGAACCAATCTTTTACGGTGAGTTTTGTAGCTCTAATAATGGTAGAAATTTAATGTAGTAAATATGGTAGTCAATTATGGTTTTGGACACAGTTTTTTTTCCTATCGATTGGCTTGCCCAAAATTCTTCGATTTAATTTATGTTTCGTACTACAGAACAAAATTATCAGAATTTCTTTAGGTACGGCGTTGGGTAAGTAAGAAAAATACATTTATTACATCTGGGCGGTAACCACAAACTCTTAAAACAATCTCAAATTTGTCAAATTTTGTATGTAATGACGTACCAAAATTGACAGATTTGACAGCTTTGACATTGTTTTTAGAGTTTACGGTTACCCCGCTGGACATTACTTTATACGCAAAAACAAAACGTCAACAAACACCAATATAAAAGACGAAACAAACAAAAAGCAACAATAAAAGTAACAAAACTCATTAAAAGTTACGTTTAATTTGTCACATACGATATTTTGCCAAACCTTTTGTTTAATTTTCTAATTTAGAAAGTGAAGTTAGGTAAAATTGGAAGTCTCTTCCTAATTGCGTACCGAAATAGCGGTATTAGTACTCTTTCAAAAAAAAGTTTTTTGATAGACGTAAGCCGTGCGTTTGCAAGACCGCACACTTTAGGATTCCGTAACCAAATGGAAATAAACGGAACCCTTATGGATTATTTATGTCTGTCTATACGTCCGTATGTCATAGCCACTTTTTTTCTATAAGAACTATACTGTTAAAACTTGGTAAGTAGATGTATTCTGTGACCCGCATTAAGATTTTCATTTACAGATAGAAAAAAAAAATTTTGGGGATTTCCCAATCTAAGAACCTATCCCCATACTGAGAATTGAAACTCATTTTTTTTTTATGAAACCAATACTTGTGTGTATCTATGGATAAGTCTTCAAAAATGATGTTGAAGTTTCTTATATATTTTTTTCTAAACTGAATAGTTTGCGCAAGGGACACTTCCAAAGTGGTAAAATCTCTTTTTAATCCCAACTTCAAGAGGGTACGTTCGGTTAACTTTTTAATAGGCTTGCGTAAAGGTACGAAACTAAGAATATCAGTTAATTTCATTTATCAACGGGGTCCCAAAGTTTGGGACCGGTACCCCACTGAAGTCTGCCATTCTTCTTTGAAAAAATCGTGACCTTGTCTTTATCATTTAAAAACAGATGTCGAAACTATAACAAGATTCATTCACCGTCAATGTTGATCGAGTTATACAAAAATAAATATCTTAATTTAGCAGACTCGTTCCTGCATTGAATGTATCTAATCAAGATTACATTTCAAACAGTATTTCCTGCAGTTAATATCCGAATGTTTATAGTAGACTACAGCTATAAACGAAAAGTTTGTTTCGTATGATCATTATTCAGATGATTAAACCTGTAATAATCTGAACTTATTATTTATTTTACTTAATAAAACTGAGAATAAATTATTCGAATAAAATATTCCAGTTCAGAACCAATGTCGGTATTTTTGTTGATTCATCATCATCATCATTTCAGCCACAGGACGTCCACTGCTGAACATAGGCTTCCCCCAGTGACTTCCAGATCGGCCGATTGGAAGCGGCCTGCATCCTGCAACCTTTACCAGGTCGTCTGATTATGTTGTTTTGTTGATTATTTGTTTACAATATATTGAAATTGGGAAGTTAGTTTAGAGAAATACTACAACAAAGTAAAATTATTCATTTTTAGTTATTTTACTAACACGTTCACTAAATCGATTTTGTTGTTATGTTATTGGACCTTCCACTTGCACAATTACTTCTTAAATACAATTAACGCTAAACACTTTTAAAACATCATACTGTCTTTGACAGGGACATGGTAATTTGATAGGGACTGAAACAGAATGGTGTTTTAAATATGTTTACTGCAAATTGCATTTAACGAATAATTGTACAAGTGGACCTTAATCATTATTTTTTTTACAAACAAAAAGTTACCAACTTCAATCCATAATAGTTATATTTATTTAACTTATTTATATTTATATAAAAGGTAATTAAGACTACAAACACCTTTGAGTCCTTAATGTTCTAACTAGGATTTGTTAATTATTTTTGTTTCACTTAATTGTAAGTTGCCTAAAAAAACAGTGCTTCTAAAGTAAAAAAAAAACAACCACCTGGGCCTCCTTAAGTTCTATGTGAGGTTCCTAGTTTGGGTAAATAATAATTACTGTTAAAAAAAACTAAAAAGAAAGTCAAAACCAGGCCTAAAAAAGTGGATTAATAATTTGAACGGTTTCTCCCACTATACTTCTCTTTAATAACCAACGCCAACTGTTTCCTTCCAAGTTCAAAATTATATTTTTCGTAAAAAAAAACTTATTAAGTTAGGTACATCCTTAGTTAATCCCGTCATTAACTCCGCGCAGCTGTCGACCGTGACCCCTTGACTGAGTTTGTGCTAAAGCAAATCTCATTAAATTTTTTCCTACCTAAAGCACTTGGACAAACATTTTAATTGCTTGACCGACTCTTGAAAAAGTTATAGCTTGTTTAAAGCGCTGAATGAAGTTATACTTCAGTTTTTTACAAAGTATTTCATTTTCCTAGCGCTTTGTCTCGTTCCTATCACTTTTTAGGGTTCCCTAGTCCTGACAAGGAGCCCATATAGTTTCGAAATGTCCGTGTGTCCGCTGTCCGTCCTAGGTTTTGCTTGGAGACTGTTGACACAGAGAGCTGTTATTTTGTAGAAGTATGTAAATCAATCACGCCGACAAAGTGGTAAAATAAATATTAAAGCTAAACTATTGGCTTGAAAAATCTGAAAAAAATCATGATTATAGTGTTTTTATGAACCACTAGGAAAATCATAACGGGTAAGATAGATTAGTTAGTTTAAGAGTAATAGCACGAATTACATACAGAGGCGGCGGTGGTAGTAGTGGTTCAACTTATCATAAAAGAACAATGCCTATTTTTCACCTCAGTATGTATAGACATGAAACAAATCGTAAATTTTTTTATTTTTTATTGTGACCTCATTACGCTTGTCATTTATTAATCAGAAACGCAGGAAAAAAGGATTTTTGATATTCTTCTAAACTCTTACAAACTTCTTAAAAATGAAAATATGGTTTTTGAACGTTACTTGTACAGTACATTCCGTTTTAGTTACTGGCGAGTGACGACTGGAGACTGACTTTATCTATTTGAACTAGTTTTATAACTAATAAAAATTCCTTTGAGTAAAACATTGAAAGTGGTTTCATCATCATCATCATCATTTCAGCCACAGAACATCCACTGCTAAGCCGTAGATTTTGATTCTACGGCTTATGTTTTATTTTATAAAACATTTCAATGGGACAAATATTAAAATTTTAAAACCTCTCCATATAATGATAACGGCTGTTTGGCGGTTCAGTATAGGAAGACGATCAGCAAGTGTTATTAATTCGTATAAATATTCCGAAAAATCTACTCGCGATACAGAATACTCTTAAGCGACACTCCAATTTTTTAAATATTTTTTAACAATATTTACTGCTATTTTGGCTCGCAGTTTTTTTAGTTGCACAGAACAAGTAAAAATCACGCTTTTTAAATCATATTTCCAGAGTATCTACACAGAAAATCTGTGGGTCAAAAGCACCAAAAACTCGCTGGACACCCTGCGCATTCAATATAATAATATCTTTAGGATGTTGTTGAGACTGCCTCGTTAAAACCCAAATTGGTGGATTTAACGCCATTATTCGCAAAAAACAGCTTCGATGATTGGCAGGGTGCGCGACAGTTGCAACAGTATCCAGTAGTACAGAATAGTACAGTAGTACGGGTTCGATCCCCGGTCGGGTCAATATAGAAAACGAACTTTTCTATATTGGCTCGGGTCTGGGTGTTGTGGTACCGTCGTTGTTTCTGATTTCTATAACACAAGTGCTTAAGCAACTTACCTTACTTACGTGTTCTGAGGACCCTAGTGGACGGATTCACGTCACTGATGTGGAAGTGTTCTGTGCAAAGGCTGCTCATGGGTCCGTATCCGCCCTTGTTTCGGATCTGCACAATTTTAATCTTAATTGTCTCATGTATGCTTTTTATTGTTCTTTCTTAATTTACTAACTACACGGTGTTACTTTGCATCCTTGCCATATTCACAGAGATAAAATTAGGGAACAATACCTATTGTTTAGATAAACTAGAGACTCCCATAAATAAAGCACACAAAGTTTTTAGTAAATTTGGTTTTGCAGTACACATAGGAATAAACCGATTTTGTCTCGAACGGTACGCGATCACTAATCAAGTAATACTACAAAGTCTTTTGTGCCGATGAATAAGAATAGTGATGTGCATGCGTTTCGATAATTAGTGTTGTGTTTAATAGATGGTCGATAAAATAAAATACTCAAGATAAAAAAAAATAGGTCTTTCTTTTTTTACTGATTTGTTATCATTGTCAGTGATATAGTTACCTCTGTAAATATGGCAAGGATGCAAAGTAACACCGTGTATAGTTGTTTAAGTTAAATTATTACTAAATGATACTAACCGCTAATTATCTAAAATAAATACTTTTTTATTTATTGCTCTTAATACAAAGAAAAGTCACAATTTAAACCACCGCCTTAATTCTTTTGTGGTGCGTGGCATCCTAATTCCATAGAAACTTTACAAATGAAATTTTATACTAGATTGTAATGCAACAATGCCATTTATCGTCATTAGTGCAAAAGTTAACCACTTTAGCGTTAATGGTTTAAAACCATTACAATAAAAACTAAGCACTGAAAATAACTTTGGTTTTAATAACACCTAAGGGCTTTAATTTTTAGTGGCTGTTATCTTATTACATTTCGCAAAATATAATTTAATTATATTATTTTCTTAAGAGTTCTAAAATTACGCTCATCGCTAAGAAAACGTGGCAAATTGAAGAAACTTTACCTGAGTGCTAACTGTTAATTGGTTTTGTAAACACTGTTTTATTTTCTGAACAGCGGACCAGGCTAACTTCGTACCGCCTCACTTTTCGTCAGATTTTTTAATGTTTATGTTATTTATTTTGCGAATAGCAGAATCCAAGGGCAGAGATTTGTCTCTGTCCAACAAATCACAAACCATGAAAATCAGTACAGCTAGACGACGCTTAGGTAATTGGTTAAATACCAATTTTTTAATTCAACCGTGATTTTTTAATGATAATGCCATAATTATTCAACTATAAAACTAGGCGTGTGGTTGAATTTACTTAATGTTTGTTTAATGAAAGGGCTAGCCATGCAATAAAACGGCTATTTTAACCAGACTGTTTCGACATAAGGACTTTTCTCTCGTTATGATCCTCCCAAGCTGAATTTTAAACTAAGTTTATTTAATTAGGTAATTTAAAGAAAAAAAAAACTATTCCTTCAAACTTTTTATACCAAAACAAATTTCACTCCAACTCACTAAGCTTTACTGGCATAAAGGTGAAAGTTGAAACTAGAAAACTTTTATGGATCTGTATTTTCACTTTACAATAAATAAGAACTTTAAAGTACGTTGCCTTGTTTTAGTGATATAAAACATTTAGGAGCTGTATTTCGAATCTTACAATTTTTTTTATGGGGACGGCACGGCAAGGGATTTTAGGTGACGAATAGTAAAGTACTAATTATGTTATTACACTAACTAAGGTTGAAATTAATCATCATAATCATCATTTCAGCCACAGGACGTCCACTGCTGAACATAGGCCTCCCCCAGTGACTTCTGTCATTGGGGGGTTTTTGCCATACTCACCACGCTTGGCAGGCGGGTTGGCGAGCGCAGTTTTTTTTTTTCGCACGCAGACGCTGCTCCCCGTCTCGTGCTACAGGATTGAGTCGCCTCTTACGACACGCCTCCTGTTGGCGGTGTTGAAGTGTATTCTTTACGGCCGTCCCCACACGGCATTGAAATTAATAATTAAGACATATTCCTTAGCATACCGCGGCTTGCATAGACTCTATCATTGCAATTTGAACCCCAGTGTTATTATATTAAGGTGCATTACTATTTGTCACCAAAAATGCATTTCCGTCCCATCCTCATACTGAGCGCACTCCCTTAGTCAACGTTGGGAGAGATCCCATTGGATGCAAGGTTCGACGCGACCGTTCTGTTCTATGAAGAAGAGGGTGTTCTTCGGTGGACTTATAGACAGAGCTAAAATACCGATATTTTTATAGATAGCGGTACAGGATATACTTACCTATACTATTTGTAACGGCAGGAAACCTGGAACTTATATTAATATAAATAAAATAGGGTAGTTGACACCACCAATCAATTGACATACTTTTAACGAGCTATCAAAACGCACCCCTTCCTTATAACTTGTATGGCGATATCGGATTATGACGTCACTGGCCACCAAACTCAACTGCCTTACTTTTTATTGATTTAGATGCAATAAAAAATCAGTTTTTCTAATAAATGATATTGTACCTAAAGATACTAGCCATATTTTTCGCTTTGGTATTGTAGCTTTCCATTGTCGATATTCTCAACAATTCCCAACTCTTGACCTTAGAAATGAGGACAGAAATGACTACCTTCATTACCTTCATCTGTCTGAATATACCATTAGCAACATCGTTCGAGACAACTGCGACCGCGGTTTCGTACGCGTTGTTGGTCTATTGCAATTTAGGAGCGGATGCGAACACAGAATAGGGTTGCTGATGGTCAAATGTCGACAGCATAGCGATAGTCTGTCGATAGCTAAAAGATATCGATAGATCTATAGCCGTTTGTGCGTTCGTACTTTAACGAACGACGCGATAGCGTTAAAATATAGGATGCTGAACGGTCGCATGAGACCGCGTAACAATACAATTTATATTGTAATTTTTAATACTTGAAAAAAATCGTCCGCCTCAGCAGGGCTAGCATGCGCGCATCGGTTATTTTATCGATAGACAGGACAAATTTTGTCTTCGATGATATTTGTCGTTTTCCCTAATTACAGACGTCTCGAATCCTTTTTCTTAATATTTTTAGGGTCTCCCGTTCTTCGAAGCTACTTTTTTTTACGTTTTAACACGGCATTGCCTGATATTTTAGTTTTTTCTTTGTTCGTCAAACGTCAAAAGTCGATAAAATGCCACGCCAAAATTTTATCGTGTTGCGCATGCTAGCCCTGCAGGTGGGATCCGAACCCACGATGATACATGAATGAAAACACGATGGAAGCATGGTAATTGCTAAAACATAAAATATACCTATTGTAAATATACCTATCTCGTTTTGAAGGACTGAGAGATTACTGTCACCAAAAAAAATAGTTTTCCATTAATTACGAAAATGGACTAACGTTGTAACACGAAAAAATTTAGATCATCAGCTACTTTTAAATTTGTGACGTTAATTTAAATAGGTATCCAAAGTATAATCAGTTCGTGTTAAACACCCTGTATTACAAAGTCTTGTTGCATGATTTGTAGAGTTAGTTGTACTTACCTCTGAACTGATTATCTGTCAGTGTTCTTTACGCAAAACGGACCGTGTTTTAGCCGTTTGATACATTATTCAAATCCATGTTCGAAGGGCTTGCCTCTGTAGACCCGTTGTTTAATATTGTAGCAACTAGGGTTAACATTTAACAAAGTTAGACGGGTATTAGTCCGAGATAATGTAGCCGTAATAGGTTATTAAGTTAGGTATATACTAGGCGAATATTCGTGCCTGTAATTTTCTACTAACTTTTGCAACTTCGTCTGCGACTTTAGGTGGCCTTATTACAAAAAAGATAAACTAAGTTTAAACACTGTCTAAAGATTAGCCAGCCAATTTTAAATGTAGGTAAGTAATTATTACCAAAACATGTCTGATGCACAAAATAGAAAAAAATAGAAAAAATACAGAAGGGCCACTCCCACTGTTCTCGAAAACAACTGCCAAAATTGGGCTTACTTCCTAGGGATGCTATTCTGAATTTTCGAAATCAGTAAGTGTGTTTTATTACACTGACACATCGATTAGTTTATACATTCATCTTATTATACGTCCAGGCCTGAATGGGAAGACAGAGCAATATTCGCGGTGCGAAGTTTCCGCCAACATAACCAAAGCTCTACACTCGCAACTAATTTGCGGTGGTTTCGCAAAAAGTTTGCAACTTTTATCAATTTAGAAGTTTCATAAAATAGGTTCAGCCTGATATTATTCGAGAAATTGTATTTATGTCTCATTCGTCCATGTTACGCAATTTTTTTACTCGGTTTACCACGCGCCTTCAATAAATATCGTCAAACTGAGCTTCGCGGAGTGTGACAAGCTTAGTAAACTGTCGTGACGTGAGTGACAGAGTGGCCGAGATGGCGAGTAAACGCAATGTCAATATGTGCGTTAATTAAATGACGCTTATGTCACAAATTACGTATAGCGGCGGCGTTTTGTGCTTATGTTCCGAGTGGACTATCTGTCTAGCGCGCCGCGCCGCTATAAGTAATTTGTGTCTGATGTGTCAAGATTTTAAATTAATTGTTTATTTTTTTAAATATATTGCCCCACGGGAACACAAAACAACATGGCATTATTATTTTTATTTGTGCTAGCTAGATTTAATGTGTGCCAAAGGAAATGTCAGTGACTTCCAGATCGGCCGGTTGGAAGCGGCCTGCATCCAGCGTCGTCCTGCAACCTTTACCAGGTCGTCTGCCCACCTTGTGGGTGGAAGTCACTGGGAAAGGCCTATGTTCAGCAGTGGACGTCCTGTGGCTGAAATGATGATGATAATGAAAAGAAATGTCCGCTTTTTCTATAGAGCATCACCATATAGACCGATTTTATATTTATGTTGAGTCAACTAATAAATATAAAGAAAGAAAATTCTTTAACAGTTGTGCAATGGTTTCTGACAAGTAGATCTTTTTATTCGTAACCTAAAATAATTTGCTTTAGGGATAAAAAAAAATGTGACAACAAAGTGATTTTTCTCATAATATCAGGTGTTTAAACTCTTAAAAAAATAATGATGAATGATATACGAGTAGGTTACGGTTCGGTTGCTTGAACCACAAATTACGTATAGCGCGGCTCGCTACTCAAACTAAATATCGGGTGTAAAAAAAGGCTTAACGAAGCCGAACACCACATATTCTACGTATTATTACGATCATTTTTTTCTTTTACTCTATACCTGGGAAATGACGGTTTACCGAGTTATTGACAGTCAAAGTTATAATTTTTTTTTTAAGATTTTTTACAAAATTGACTCCTGCTTTATAATACTACACTTTTTTGCAAAGAAATATGATCCGCTTACATACACAGGCATAGTCTGTGGCGTGCGCGCTATACATTGCGTGTTAGAAATAAGTTATTTTTTTTGATACCCAAAAATAAAAGTCATTTCCCAGCAATTATTTTTTTGCATTTTATTTGGTTTTATGTATAGAATTCGTGGTTTAAGGCTTCGTTAAGCCTTTTTTTACATCCTGTATAATGTAGGTATGACATATCGTGGTTAAAAATTTTAACGGATGATAAAATATCTTCGATGACTCTGTTCAGCCGTAAAAGCGTGACTGAGTACCAAGCATCCAAGCTAATTCAACATTAAAATAAAAACGAACTTTAATAAAAAAACAGGTTTAATTTTTCTCTCTTATGTATAAATAGCTAAAATCAATTCCAGCATAAAAGCAAAACTACTTTACCGTTTTTAATTCAATGTTGACATATCATATTTCCAATCAACAAATATTCTGCAGTTGTCTGCGCGCAAAGAAAAATATATCAGTATATTGATTTAGCCTATCGGATGCATTGCAGATGAACTGCACTGCATTTGACGCGCAAGGCCTTACGCAAGAACTTGTAGATTGTGTTTTTAGGGTTCCGTAGTCCTGACAAGTAACCATTATAGTTTCGTCATGTCCGTCTGCCTGTCTGTTCGTCCGAGGTTTTGCTTGGAGACTGTTAACCCTAGAGAGCTGTAATTTTGTGGAGATATGTATATCAATTACGCCGACAAAGACGTAGAATAAAATTAAAAAAATCAATTGTTTAGGGTAGCTTCCATACTTGCAACGTAGGAAAGATTTTTTTATCGTCTACCCCATCGTGTTGGGTATCGTTGAATAGGTCCTTTTAAATGGCTTAGGGATTGCTAAGACTATTTTTCGATTTAGGGATCTGTTTGCAAAATATTATTAAATAATAAAGTGCAATAATAGTGCTTTAATGAACTTTCAAGGCAAATTAGTCGTTCAGCTTAGTCGTTCAAAAATTCTTGAGAGTAAAACATTAAAAGTGACTTAAATGAAATAATTGCTGAAATGTATTGTGGTAACGACGCGCAACTACTAAACCTTACACTGTGCGAGGCACGACACGCACGTGGCCGGTTTTTATTATAAACAGGCTGTTAGATTCTTGTACAGGTATTTTTCTTGAAACATAAATAACTTTTACTATAAGCCGAATGGTTAAGTGGAAAATAAAATAAATGTTTCTAATTAACCCAGCAAAACGAGACAGCCAATAAATTATAAATATAAATAAATATTAGACAACATCACATACATTCTGTCAAAAAAAGTTTCGGGAATTGATTTTTTTTGTTGTTGTTAGATTGGCACAACTGTTTTCCATTTTGGCGCGGAGTTTGAGTACATCTGATAATTAGATTAAATACATACAGTATTGTTTTTAGTTATACCAAATCTAGTGTGTATTGCAAATGTACTACACACTAATATTAAGATAAAAAAAGAATTTATAATGTAAAATAATATTTAAATAACACGTTACTCAAATTGAAATAGATGCATGTTTAAAAGTACATAACCTTTGATTGTTTAATACTTAGCGACATTAATCTTGAAAAATATAGTAGACCCGTTCTTTGGCCGTACATTTACAGTGAATTGTTATAGATCTGCAAACAATGCTGTCTAAAACAAATGAAAAACTGGCCAAGCGCGAGTCGGAATCGCGCACGAAGGGTTCCATGCCATTATCGATAAACGGCAAAAAAATCTAGTTTTTTTGCATGGGAGCCCCCTTAAATATTGATTTTATTCTGTTTTTCTGTATTTGTTGGTAGCGGCAACAGAAATACATCATCTGTGAAAATTTCAACTCTCTAACTATCACGGTCCATTAGATACAGCCTGGTGAAAGAGAGACAGACAGACACCGGAGCCTTAGTAATAGGGTCCCGTCTTACCTTTTGGGTACGGAACCCTAAAAACGTAATAGATTGCGTTGACTCCCAACGGACTACATGGTGGGAATTCCCAGTCATATTTTAAATGTGAGAGTTTGTTTGCGTTACGTATCATATCAAACATTTTTTAGTCCACGCAAACAAAGTTGCGGGCGCAGCTAATGCAAATAGAATGAAGACTTTAAAATTGAATAGAATACATTTTATCAGTCTTTGAATCTGAACTAATGAGGGTTCCTGAGATCACGCTTTGCGATCTATTTTTAGACGTCCAAGTAATTCTATAAAAGCTTCTAAGGACTCCTCCAAAAATAAGATTGGCACGAAATACACGGTGTTACTTTGCATCCTTGCCATATTCACAGAGATAAAAGTAGGGAACAATACCTATTGTTTAGATAAACTAGAGACTCCCATAAATAAAGCACACTAAGTTTTTAGTAAATTTGGTTTTGCAGAACACATAGGAATAAACCGATTTTGTCTTGAACGGTACGCGATCACTAATCAAGTAATACTACAAAGTCTTTTGTGCCGATGAATAAGAACAGTGATGTGCATGCGTTTCGAAAATTAGTGTTGTGTTTAATAGATTGTCGATAAAATAAAATACTCAAGATTAAAAAAAATAGAATTAGGTCTTTCTTTTTTTACTGATTTGTTATCATTGTCAGTGATATAGTTACCTCTGTAAATATGGCAAGGATGCAAAGTAACACCGTGTATACTGCAAGTCCATTGTGCCTGTAAAATTCTTAATTCTGCTCCAATATCGGATATAAAAGACTAGACATACTTAACTTTAGGTATTCTTTACTCTTCAGAACATAATAATAATAATATATTTATTTGCAGAAAACATGGTACAATGGTTCTTAAAATAATTACGAATAGTATGAACAAGCATGTTTTACCGATCTATCGGTATGCAAACATTTAGTCGTCATGCAATTATTTAATTACTTATTAAATATTATCACATATAAATTAGAATTATAAAATAACAATAGCATTTCAATAAATAAAACAGTGAGATGACAATATGAGTGGTAGAATAAAATTATACAGAATGTCAAACTAATAATAATGTCAGCCTGAAAATTTATAGTATTTCAATTAAATAAAACAGTAAGATGTCAATACTTGAGTCTAAGCCAGAAGTAAAATAAAATTATGTGTATTTTTTCATTCAGTATTTATTTACAAAACACTTTTAGGCTTACAAAAGATTTAAGTCGCTTACGAGCTTAGTCAAATTTACATTGTTTTTAAAAATGTTTGCACTTGTAATTCATGTCGTGCGTAGGATAAACCATACCACTTATGTCATGTATTTCAAATAACAATGCGATCTCAATTAAATCACATCAAATTATGCCAAATATTATGCCAAATATTTATTTTCATGATGGGAGTATTGTAGAACCTTTCGTCAGAAGTTAAATATCATAAAATCAGTAATGAAGGATAATAATATAGTTACAAATGTTTTTATCATAGATGGCAAATTTTAAATTTCAGGTAAGTAATAATCAAAATACGGAACAAGAACTGAAATATTGAAAACAATATTTGCATCAATCGAGCCATAATTACTTTAAAACTTTCGCGCTGCATAATTTAAAACTCAATGAAACGGGTATTAACGCGATCATAATTTAGGTACAAAATGTTACCTCTTTTGCCTGATGTTTCGATCGGGTTACACCGACCGTGGTCACAGGCTGACTGGAAAAGCGATGTCTTCATTCCGTATGAGAGACAGATTCTTCATATACCCTCATTATATTATTTTCACGTCAAGGACCGTCACACACTACACTCACTGTACAACGAGCCATTTTATGCAATGAGATCGAGCTTTTATTTAGGATGTTTTTTTACGTCTGACAGTAAGGTTTAATCATTTGCCTTCTTTCATCAACTTAAGATGACCGCGCATCTATGAACACTGCAAGACCCACAACCACTTGAGTCATTGCATTTTAGACTTCTTTGTATCGTAAGGAAAATCGCGGAGGAGGCTTGATTTAAAAAAATAAGTTTTTAAATCAAGCTCCTATATTAAATATAACAAGTTATTACTAATTGTATTACTAGTGGTAAACATTAAAATAAAAAAAGTATTACGTCTTAGAAGTATCCTCAGAGTAAACCTTCGTTTAAAGTCGAATAAATTGCGTTAAATTTTATTCTTTTAATAGCTTTTAACTAACTTTTGAATTAGCTGTATTTATGTTGTTTGTGCTCCATTTAAGTAAATTTATCAATTTTCGTTATTTTGTTTACGTGCTAAAGTAAATTGTGTTATAGACTGGCTGTTACCTTTGGGGTGTGGTATCCTCTGATAGGCCTCTGCCTATCATCAGAAATCGGTATACTTTGATTGAATATTCTTAAAATAAGTGCTAACTTCAACATTAGTTTAACGAAGCCATCTCCAATCGTACCAGGTGTTCTCCTAGATTGATAAGCCGAGCGATCATTACTTGCAATGAAAACTTTCGGATTTGAAGTTATGATCCATAATTAAGTTTTATTGAGAAAGGCAACTTGAAGTCGTTTTTAGGGTTCCGTACCCAAAGGGTAAAACGGGACCCTATTACTAACTTAAGGCTCCGCTGTCCGTCTGTCTGTGTCTGTCCGTCTGTCACCAGGCTGTATCTCATGAACCGTGATAGTTAGAGAGTTGAAATTTTCACATGATGTATTTATGTTGCCGCTATAACAACAAAAAATAAAAAACAGAATACAATAAATATTTATGAGGGCTCCCATATCACAAACGGATTCTTTTTGCCGTTTTTATAGATAATGGTACGGAACCCTTCGTGCGCGAGTCGGACTCGCACTTGGCCAGTTTTTCATTCTTTATTGGGTTTGTCAACTGTTGATACAAAGTTCGAGGGTAGCAGAAGAACCGGCCGCCCGATGCAGACGAAGACGCCGCGCACTAGTCCACTCGTGACCACGACCGTAGCATCACGGTCGAAACGTCGAGGAATGTAAGTAGTATCAATACTACTACATACTATGGTACGTCGCGTTTAGACCCGTTGTTACAAGTTTTAGTTTCAATGCAACGCGAAAGTTTATAAGATTATGTTGATACAATAATTCTTGCTTAAATATAGTATTTAATTATTTGTTTTACTCAATCGTTACTATACACCGTGAATTTTGAGATAACCGAGAAAATTAACTAACATACTCAGATATCGATATACATCGAATTCGGCGAATAAAAAAAAAAATTTTTATGAGAAATTTATTTAATAGGTCCCTAACATTCCTTAAAAAATATGCACTATAAAAGTCCTGCTAATTCAAATAGTAATCATTATCATTCCAACATTAACGGAACCAAAATCCACCTAATTTAGTCGCGTAATATTGGCGTACGGAAGGAATAACTATGAATGATTTTTTTTTCATTCATAGTTATTCCTTCCGTGCGCCAACGCCGTACGCCGTTCCATTTTTTTATTCGCCAAATTCGATGTATATCGATATCTGAGTATGTTAGTTAATTTTCTCGGGTATCTCAAAATTCACGGTGTATAAATTTACTACGATGCTTTTAAGCATACAAATACATACTTTGGTTTTCAGCTCAGTTTTACGTATGATGACGATCAATTAATAAGCTGAGCTCAAGATTATCAGCACTTTTCGTGTCGGTAATCACAGCTGTAAAATGGAAATTGAAAAAGGTTTACTATACCCATCAGATCGACTTAAAAATTTGTTAACTCTTTGAACCTCGAATAAGAGTTGAATTAAAAACTACATAAGCCTTAAAAAGAAAAACATTTTTTTTATTGATAAAGGTTTTCCATATGTCTACCACAGTATATAATAAATATCTATGTGTATCTGTATGTACGGACAACAGCACGTCGACCTACCACAAAATGTCAAATTTTCTCATTTGAAAATGAACTCTATATGTCAGGCTTAAAGTTGAAAATCTATTGGAGAATTTTTGACTTTTGGGGTAGGTCGACGTGCTGTTGACTGTACTTATAGACAAGATATAATTACAAATATTTCTGATGATACCATAACCCTTGGGACATGTCTACGACAACACCTTCTAATTAAATAAAGTTCATTGTCCCGAGATTCAATCAATGTCATTTATTATTGTCACTTATAAAATTTACGCTTAATAACTGTGGTTTGAAGTTATTAGTAATTAGTAGGATCGAATATTTAACTCTGAGAGGAGTTTCTCCCCTATTCATCATCATCTGTAACTATTTTAGGGGACAAAGTAAATAGACAGTAACTAATAGGTACTAGGTGATTTTTTATCAGAATAAAGCATGAAATCATAGGAATTTGGTGGTTTTTTTCAAACGAATCATCAGATAAATGGGTTTAAATGAAAGTTGGCCTAAAATACGAGTAACACCTAATACTAAAAACCGACTTCAAAATGAAACCAAAAGCGACAAATAATAAAAGAACTGATCAACATTTAGTTTCATTTTGAAGTCGGTTTTTAGTTTTTATTAAACTTATTTTATTTCACAATTTTAAGTGTTGAGTCCTCTATTTTTCCCTTCCTAACTCCGCCAAAAATGAGTTTACAGCAAAGTCACCGTAACTAATGTTGGTCCTCTATGGACCCCCCATCCAATGGTATGATAAAAATAAGGTGTTATAATAGGGAAAATTTTTCGACATGTAGGGTATTTTCAAACAAATTATATCCAGTCGATGTCACGTAATTGAGTGAAATCTTATTTGCAAACATAAATTAGTTTTATAATAATTGGTTTGTTGTTGGAAACGGCATGTTTTTTAATATTAAGATAATTGAGTGTTATTAACGTTGATTCAATGAATAATGCTGCTTGCTCAGTGGAGGCACCCCCTTGGTAGTGATTACTAAAGTTAAGCAACCCACGCCGTGGTTGTGAGTGGATGGGTGACCATTCCGACTATATTATAAAAATAAATAAATAATATATAAAATATTGTTTATTCATTACAATAGTTTAAACACCAGTTGTCGATGTCTCCTTTTAGGCATATGGATATACGAGTATATATGATGCCTGTGCCAGGAGACTCCGCTCTTTCTTATATAGTTCCAACAATAGTGTTTAATATAAACTTTGACCTAATTTGACATATTAAGTGATACTTTATCACAAGCCCTCTTAGTGAAGTATCTCCCTGCAATAGGAGGTATACAGGGTGGTCCAGGCCAGATGGATATAATTTTTTTTTAGGTCGGCTTTGAGACCTATTTGTACCCGCCAGGAAAAAATCCGCTTACAAGTTTTTTTAGATATGTTACCACTTTTTCTGAAAGAGCGTAATGTCTATTTTTTTTTCTGAGAGAGTGCATTGTCTAACTAAGCATCTAAAATAAAAAAAATAATAAAATTTTTCATTTTAAAAGTAAATAAAGCATTAAATGTAGTGATATTTCTAAAATAAATAAAAAAATAGATATCTTGTAAGCGGCTGACAAGCGTTTTTTTCCTGGTAGGTAAAAAGAGGTCCCTAAGCCGACTACCTAAAATATTTTTATATCCTTCTGGCCTGGCCCACCCTGTATAAGCATAGTTTATTTCACAATAAATAATGCGTAAGCTGTTTATTCGCTTTATATTCTAAGTAATTGTCGCAAAATGCGTCACACTGTCGCCGCCAGTTAAAGTTTAGCCATTTGAGTTTGGATATTTGCATATTAATATAAATCGACGGGTTTACATAATATTATATGTATTTGGGCGTAGAAGTGTATTTTGGTATTACCATAACATTTACACTGATGAATATTGCAAGTAAATTGCATAAACTGTATAAAATACCGTTAATTTAATTAATTATAATGGTTGCAAACTAAATGCCCATCTGTTAACCAAATCTGGGCACAAAAATATAAAAGCGTATATTCAATGGATTGAAAATAAATAATTGATATATTTTATCACGAGGTAAAAAACGCTGAATTTTGTCCGAACCATCTTCTAAAGAAAAAGAGAGAGATAGTTTTTATTCCACACATTGTCTAGCACACCCAGACACAAGACCAATAAAAAATAGTTTCCAAAATTGACTCGAACTGAATTGAATAACTTCTATGTTTGCATGACGTAGTTGACATATAAACTTGGCTATCTATTATATCTAAGTAAACATTCCTCGCTCGCAACTTTACAAAGGGTACCCAAATAAACCTTTTACTAGATAATGTACTAATTAGTTCATGCTATAGACTTAGGATTCGCTATCATGCCGACTGAATGTGAATATGTAAGTGGGTAATTCATTTTTGGGGAGATGTATAAAAATCTTCAATAAAGTAACACAAACTCTTGTTGACTTACCTGTTTATGAGTTCAAAAACCACATTAAAAATATCCTTATGGAAAAAGGATACTACAAAGTTGAAGATTACTTGAACGACAGGAGTGCATGGACTTAATAGCCTGCCTAGCTTGCACTAACACTATCTTGTAATTGTATTTCCTGTAATAAAATCAGGCTGATAAATGTGACTGAGTTTGTTGCGCCGTTTTTTCTCATCACCAGCCGATATGTTGTCCGGAAGCGGTGGTAGGGCTAAGTTATATGTTGTGACGTGTATAAGTGCCCGGAAGAGGGCCTATATACAGAATAGTAATTCATTTCATTTCATTTCATATGAAATTTTGATAGTTTAGTTCTTATATAAATAATACAAAGATAACAAATTATAGGTAAAATAAAATTGTTTCTTTTTGCACTTAAACATGGTAAGTATATTAAAATCAAGTGAAAGCGATAGTGTCGATTTTTTATATGAGAATCTTTTTGAATTGATTAAAAACGAATTTGATCAAATTTTTACACAAAAAAATATAAAAGCAAATAAACTGAGATGTAAGTTTAACGAATGGGCAACACCCAGTATTTATAAAAGTAGAAAAACATTATTTGATTTGTATAGTCTTAAAGCAAGCTCTCAGAACCCACAGATTATTGACCATGTGAGACGTTACTCTAAAATATTTAAAAAAGTATGTGCCTCTGCAAAATCAAATCATCTGCGTAATATTATTCGGAGTTCTGATAATAAAGCAAAGGCTACATGGAACATTATAAATAAAGTAACCTGTAGGCATAAGCCAAATGATCGTGCTTACTCTCTTAAAATTGGGGATAAACTAATTAATTCAAATGCAGAGGTTGCCAATGCTTTTGAGGGATTCTTTTCAAACATAGCTCCCTCTACAACTAGGGAACTGGCTTCCTCTGCCGAACTAGCTGAATCCCTTCTCAGGGCGGGTGTTGATGAGTGTACAACTCCATTTCATTTTAGATATATTAACCCCGATGTAGTAATAAAAACTTTAAGGGAATTAAACATGAAAAAAACTGAGGACTTATGGGAAATCTCAGTCAATATTATCAATACAATTCTATACACAATAGCCCCTTATCTTGCAATAATTTTTAACAAATGTATTGATGACAAACAGTTTCCTACATTGATGAAATTTAGTAAAATTATTCCTTTATTTAAGTCTGGCGAGAAAAATGACCTCTTCAATTTTCGACCGATTTCAATCTTACCAGTACTCAGTAAAGTATTTGAATAAGTAATTTTTAATCAACTTTTATCTCACTTTGTCCTGAATAAACTTTTACATAACAAACAATATGGCTTTACAAAGGGTAGAAGCACTACTGATGCTGGAGTAGCACTTTTAAAACACGTGTTTGATGCGTGGGAGAGTAGGCGGGATGCTTTGGGAGTTTTTTGTGATCTTTCCAAGGCGTTTGATTGTGTGGACCATCAAACTTTGCTAAAAAAACTTAGACATTATGGTGTTTCTAATGATGCCGTAGATTTGGTAAACTCTTATCTCACAGGCAGAACACAAAAAGTTTGTATTAATGGAACTGAGTCTTCTGGCTCCCCTCTAACTATGGGCGTGCCGCAGGGATCGATATTAGGACCCCTGCTTTTTTAAATTTATATAAATGACCTTCCATATTTTACGAAAGACCTCTGTGAGACAGTGTTGTTTGCAGATGATACTTCATTGATTTTCAAAATCAAAAGAGGTAAAGATTCGTTTGACGATGTAAATAATGCTCTCTCTCAAGTATTGCATTGGTTCACTCTAATAATCTTTTGCTCAATGCAAATAAAACAAAGTGTATTAAATTCACAATGCCAAACGTAAAACTGGTCCTAACACATTTAATTATAAAAGGTGAACGACTTGATACATCTAGTTCCACTACCTTTTTGGGAATAACTTTGGATTCCCGTTTGCAATGGGGTGCTCATATTGAGACTCTATCAGGAAGACTTGGCTCTGCTGCTTACGCCGTGAGGAAAATAAGACAATTGACTGATGTTGGAACGGCAAGATTGGTATATTTTAGCTATTTTCACAGCATTATGTCATATGGAATTCTATTATGGGGCTCAGCAGCAGATATCGACTCTATATTTATATTACAAAAGAGAGCTATACGAGCAATTTATAACCTTGGACCTCGTGACTCGTTAAAACAACTGTTTAAAGAAATTAATATACTGACAGTAGCTTCGCAATTTATTTACGAAAATATCATTTACGTTCGCAAACATATGGATCAGTTCCCTAAGAAAAGTGACATTCATAATTTTAACACCCGGAATAAGGATAAGCTTGCCGTTACAGATTTCAGACTGCATAAAGTGGGAAATTCGTTCATGGGGAAATGTATTCGCTTTTTTAATAAATTACCAGCATCTATTGCTGAACTGCCCATGTTTAAATTGAAAGCTCATGTAAAAAATATTCTCATGAAAAAAGGGTATTATACTGTTATAGATTATTTAAATGATAAAAAATGTTTGGATATTAATACTGCCTTGCTCGCACAGGTGCATTTATCTTGTAATTTAATATTTTGTTATGTATATTTAAAACTTTTTAAAAGAGGCTGACAATAGTGACCGAGTTTCTTGCGCTGCTTCTTCTCGGCGCTAGCCCAAACTTGTCCCGAAGCAGTGGTAGGGAATAAAATAACAATGGGACGTGTAAAAGTGCTTAGTCTAAGCCTATTTGCAAAAATAAATTGGTTTTATTGGTTTTAGTTGTTTATTGGTTTTATAAGATGGTGATAATTTTATAAAGATTTTCAACAAAAAAATAAATTGCGTTAAAAATCTATCAAAAACATTATTGTGTGCCTTTAAACTTTGTAGGTTGCCCTCGATTTCTCAGGGATCTCATCAGGTCCAATCATCAGATTCTGACTTGGTGATAATAGGACCAACTTGGAAGTATCTTACGCATTCGCCAAAAAAAATAATTTTAAAAATATGGTTCACAATTGGCCACCTTCGAACTTAGAACCTCCTCCTTTTTGAAGTCGGTTAAAAAATGGCCGGAATGGCCACATACCTGTTATAACTGTTCGAAATTATTCCAGAGGTTTATTTGCCTTACCTTACCTTTAACCGTAACTCCAAATTGGACGTTTAATCCATATTAAAGGACCCAAATCGTTTGACTGTACACTCGGCCTGCTATTCATGTGTGAAGTATTCGTATGCTCGATTGGATTACAATGCCATTTGAAATTGGTACGCTCCGTGGAGGTATTACCGGCTAATATCAGCTTCAGAGGCAGGCAAGGGTAATAAACCTGTACAGCCAAATTGTCAAGCCATAAAACTTGCTTCGAGAGTTTACGTTTGATTTGGTAGTATTTGGGCAACTTCGGCAAATCTTTTTATCACAAACTACCCACATTTTTAAGACTCATACTCACTATTACTAGCATACCCATTTAAATTTGCTCAGTGAGCTATAGAGAGAGAGAGAGAGAAAGAGAGAGCTATGCTCAGTATTTCTCTGAAGAATAAAATCGTAAGTGAGGTTATTCGACAGAAAACTACAGGGCTATAACCATGAACTTTTAAAACAATCTCAAATTTGTCAATTTTGGTACGTCATTTCATACTAAATTTGACAGAAATAATAATGTTTGACAGATTTGTGATTATTTTAACCATAGATATAGAAAGCGAATCCTAAGTCTATGGTTTTAACAGTTCATGGTTAGGGCGCAGTTATCGATTTGATTGAGCTATATCAAGCTAAAGTGGCAGTAGGATGGTCATATTTGCCGTAAAATCGATAACCGATGGGCTGTAGACGTGTTTTTGGGTGGAATCTGCAACTAGGCAAAAGCATGATGCGTTTCGACAAAGGAGATGATAAACACCAAACTGCTGGCAGTGGATAAAAAATAACAGCATAGGATCTATCTTAGTTGGATTAGGATGTGGCCTATGTCCAACAATAACCTAGTATGAACCAATTATGATAATTAACCTCGTGCATTAAATGAGACATAGTACTCTAATTTTATTATTATTATTATTACAGCTTTACTTCCACATAACCATTATTACAATTCATATCTGTTAAAATTTTGATTGCTTCTTCCTTCTTCCAGCTATGTGTCCCCCTCTAGGGTAAAAGGCCTCCTCAATTTTTTTCCATCTTTCCCTGTCTTTGGCCTCAGACATCCAGCTTTTTCCTGCTGTGTTTATTATGTCAGAAGTAAAAGATGGGTCGATGACATAGTACTCTAATAGCTAAATGCAATTAACATAATTTACAATGCGTTGCTTTTTATTGACACTCTTTTATTAGTTGCCCTTGTAACTAATTAACAAACCTACAATATAGAGACTATGCTAAGCTACATTTTTTCTTTAGCAAAATCACGATAGGCCGACTAAGTGACTGTTTGTCCCGTTATTAGTGATGTTTAAAACCTTCAAGGGCTTTCAAATCATTTTCCAGTACAGTCAGCTTGCTATTAATCTGTGAAGTTTGATTCGCAGCCCGCAACATGCTTGGTTAAACAACGGAAGTTCCATTCAATATCGTTTGAACTTGGTTCTGAATTTAAAGGAATTAGGTGTTCAAGACCAGTAAACAGTATTTTAAAATAGAATAGTAAAGAAAACATTTAAGTGTCTAACTGTCTGTCCGTCTGTCCGTCTGTCCGTCTGTCCGTCTGTCCGTCTGTCCGTCTGTCCGTCTGTCCGTCTGTCTGTCTGTCCGTCTTTCCGTCTGTCCGTCTGTCCGTCTGTCACCAGGCTGTATCTCATGAACCGTGACAGTTAGAGTTGAAATTTTCACAGATGATGTATTAGTGTTGCCGCTATAACAACAAATACTAAAAAACAGAATACAATATATCTTTAAGATTTAACAATGGTACAGAACCCTTCGTGCGCGAGTCCGACTCGCACTTGGCCGGTTTTTTATGTCAAACCTGGTCAAACCTAGGTACTGTAGAGGTTTATAATCCAATGAGAAAAACCTCTAAGTCCTCCATGGTATGTTCGATGAAGCAAACTTTTTTGGATATCAAACATTTTCATTGACGTGGCAGAAACAGTTGATTTTTCTTTGAATCGTCAACGTGGCAAAACATAAAGGAATATTTTTGGAATAATATAATGTAATATCTGCCTTTTTAACCAAGATAAGATAGCGACGCACACAAAAAATTACAGTTAAGTGCCATAGCTAAATGTATTATTGATTCACAGAAATAAATACTTAAAAAGTTATTGAGGTTATCTTCCCTTCTTCTATCTATCGTTCTCATTGCTCCTGTCCCGAACTAAAAAAGGTAAATGACACTAAACACCTGGGTGTCATGATTGATCAGCGCCTGTCCTGGCATCATCACTTGGAGCTAATTATGAGTCGAGTCAAAAAACTCATATGGATATTTAAGACACTCCGGCATGTTGATAAGAGCCTTTTACGAAAAATCTACAGTTCACTAGCCCAACCAGTCATAACATATTGTATATCAGTCTGGGGAGGGGCAACCAAAACTAGGTTTTCGAACTTGGAGAGGGCGCAAAGAGCACTCTTGAAGGTAATGTTCTTCAAACCATTTAGATTTTCTACTGACAGCTTATACTTGACAAGCGATATTTTATCGGTAAGGAAGTTAAACTTATTGTCTATTGTCCGAAGGAAGAGCGGTTGCTTCCTAGCACAAGCAAATTACTTGCTTAAAAGCAAGCTCCATCCACGAAACATATGTATTTGGACTAAGTTGCCTAATAAAGAATTTCAAGAATTTGAATCTTATTCATAAGCTCCGTCTAGCCACAGCTCACGCACCCCAATACTACATGGTGGAGGCGCCAAACTCCGAAGTTGCTTCATCGAACATATCATGGTGGACGTAGAGGTTTTACTCCTCGTTGATATTAAAACCTCTACAGTACCTAAGTATATTCAAATAATTCTGACGACCAACTGATCTTAGACTGGGTATAGGACCCGGACTAAGCAGCTGTTACGTAGGTAGTCGTATCTCGATTTTTTATTTGACCGACAAAATTTACATAGCACAAATTGCAATTAAAAAGAGTAGATTTACTGTTCGATCTCATCATATTAAACATTTGAAAACCGGCCAAGTGCGAGTTCGACTCGCGCACGAAAGGTTTCCATACCTTTATCTATAAAAACTGCAAAAAAATGACGCTTGTTGTATGGAAGCCCCCTAAAATATCTATTGTATTCTGTTCTTTAGTATTTGTTGTAATAGCGGCATTTAAAAAACCGGCCAAGTGCGAGTCGGACTCGCGCACGAAGGGTTCCGTACCTTTATCTATAAAAACGTAAAAAAAATTACGCTTGTTGTATGGAAGCCCCCTTAAATATTTATTGTATTTTGTTTTTTAGTATTAGTTGTTATAGCGGCAACAGTAATACATCATCTGTGAATTTCAACTCTCTAACTTTAACGGTTTATGAGATACAGCCTGGTGACAGACGGACCGATGGACAGAAGACAGACAGACAGCGGAGCCTTAGTACGTAATAGGGTCCCGTTTTACCCTTTGGGTACGGAACCCTAAAAATGAAATATGTTTTTAGAATTAAAACAACCGGCCTTTTAGGGTTCTTTCGTGAAGTAAGTTAAATTTGAGATCGAGATAAAAATTTGCCCGGGAACGCTATTGAACGTTTGCCAGCGAATCATTACTGTTCAAAATCAGCTCTAACTGTATTCCCTGACGACTCCGCTTTCAGCTATTTTCGTTACGTTTCAAGGACAATGCCAAAACTAAACGGTTAATCAAACTATACTCCAAAAAAACAACCTGAACGTGTCAGTCCAATAGCAAAATCATTTGAGCAATAAGCAATTTAAAAAATAAAATTAGATATTTAATAAATGATTATTTATTGACGTGGAAAATCTTTAAAATAACACCAAAACATAAGATACTTTGTAAATTATTTTTCCTGATAGCATAGGATAGAAAGCGTAAATGAGGTGCCTTTCTATATATATATGGGTCACCACATTTTGTAAAATTGAAAATACATTTTAAATATAATTTAGTTCTCTTCCTCCTCTTTCTATGGGTGTCGTAAGAGGCGACTACAGGAGAACCGCCACAAGAAGACGGGCAGCAGCGTCTCCTCTCCACCATTGGCCAAACTGCGCTCGCCAACCCGCTAAACCCGCCTGCCAAGCGTGGCGAATATGGCAAAATCCTTCTTTTGGAGAGGCCTGTGTCCAGCAGTGGACTGATCTATGCTGGTGATAACAATACATTTTTAAACTAAGTACTTTTGAAAAAACCTAAATCGTTACACAATATTATGATAAAATCTTTCTTGCTTTATTTGTTGGCGTCTAATTATATTTATTTTGATGGCATTATTGCCTAGTAGTGCACTTAAAACAGACATTATTTAAACGTGAAATTCCGAATAATTTTTTTTCTAATAAACTGTTTGTGCAATTTGGTCTGTGTCGAATAATATCCTTTCGCTGTCCATTGGACAAGATGAGTTCTTGATTACTTTCCAGCCATTTAAGTCGCATTTATCAAAATACGTCGCGAAACGGCCTCGTTTTCATTCCAAAGATCATTAAAGAGGCCACGGTGTTTGATGGTATCAATGGCATAAAATGAGTAATTCATAATAATATTATCCTTACTAAATTGTTACAATCAATCATTTCTGAGTGAGCATCAAGTTGCCGGGATCAAGCTTCAGATTCAAAATGCTTCATATCAGGGCATTAGAGCTTCATGTGAACCATTTGTACCCGACCTAGATATTTGTACCTCTGAAAACTAAGAGGGCACGTCCAAATGTTTCTGGTCCCGCCACTATGACGTCAAAATGGCGGAACCTCCCTACTTGAAGCGCTGCACATATACACAACCTAATTATATTTTATTACTCGTATAATAGATGCCGTGTCGTGTGGTGCTGGCACGTTAAAAGAATAGCACCACCCCTTCTCTTCCTATGGGTGTCGTAAGAGGCGACTACAGGAGAACCGCCACAAGAAGACGGGCAGCAGCGTCTCCTCTCCACCATTGGCCAAACTGCAATCGCCAACCTCCTTTCGGAGAGGCCTGTGTCCAGCAGTGGACTGATGTAGGCTGGTGATTATGATGATGATGATGATGATAATAGATGCGAAAGTTTGTAAGTATGGATGGATGTTTGTTACTCTTTCACGCAAAAACTACTGAACGGTTTTGGATAAAATTTTGCATACATATAGAATATGATCTGGATTAACATATAGGATACTTCTTATCACTGATACATGATCCTGTGAGATACATTGAATAAACTAAAGATCACGCAAGCAAAGTCGCGGGCAACAGCTAGTAATTCATATAACTAGAATTAGTACCGCATTTGTAATATCTATACACTAGTCATATATCTTAATAGAAAATGGTTACGTTATAATATATTTTTTTATTTCGACGGCTCTGAGCCTGCGAATAAAACAAGTATTTAGCAATTTGTTTGTGAACTAGTTGAAACTTTCCTGTCCTAATTTATTTTGATTTGGCTGAAGTTTTTAATTGGTGGAGACGAGGGTAATTAGCCCAAGGTTGAGAGCAAAGTTTTAATTTACGATTTTCAGTGTTTTAAAACGTTGGAATTTTTAATTAGCAATTAGATTGGTATTTAGCATGTTGTTGAGTAAGTAAAGTAATACATGTTAAGTTGTGCTCACAATATTCATTATTGGATAACATTACATACAATACTCTGATCCTAAGGAAGTAGCTGAAGCACTTGTGTTATAGAGATAGGAAACAACGACGGTACCACCACACCCCAACCCGAGCCAATATGGAAAAGTTCGTTTTCTACATTGACCCGGGATCGAACCCGGAACCTCAGAGATGGCGGCGCCATATAATGGGTCGCCTAGAAACAATGAAACCAGGTGGATATAGTTTTTTTTTAAGGAATATAAAACTAAATCACATTCTATTTTATATTAAATTTTAAATTAATTTATATTAAATTTTTAAGTCACGAAATGACTTGGGCTGTTTTTTCCTAAACTTATTGTTGTAATTTTTTTTTATTTTTACATAAACGCAAACTTTACGCTTTATGGCATTTTAAAAATCAATTATTAGGCTACCCAATTAACATCACAAAACAGACGGACGCACAAATACTAACAGTATAAAAAATGCATTTGTAAAAAAATTATTGTACTGCAAAAATAAAAACAAAAAACTGGAAGTTTTTCAGTCAGTCTAGTCCTAAAATAAGCATATCTTTTTCTATGGCGACTAAATAACAGAAACATGGTTCGATACATTTTAAAACATCCACGACTCAGGTACAAATTCTTCTGTTCATCATTCAAAATTGCCTCTTGCGGGAACGGAACCCCCAACACCTGACTGGTAGTCCGGAGTGCAAACCTACACCATAGTAGAATCAGAAAAGCACGCCAACTCGAGCCCCGAGCGAGCGATAATTACCTAAACATGTAGGGCCGTCGCTTATTAAAATAATACCAAACTTTTCTCCATAATTTATTGATGTTTAAGTAGTCGCTTTTTCTCGTTTACCTTATTGAAATGTCGTTTGCAGCTATAAACAGAATGTAAATAAAAAAAAATATATATGTATTTTTTTTAAATTGATATCTCATTACTTATTTACATTCTGATTTAGCCGTGTGAGGTACCTCAGACCTACATCACCTACATGTTAGCGATGTTAAATAACTGACGATGATTCATTTAATAAATCTGTTTAAAATAAATTAACTACAAATCGGTATCTGGTCAACGAAACCCGCATACCTACGATGATAAATGTATGTAGATTAGATTACTCACCGTTCTGGTTCACTAGGTAATGTGAAGAAAGACAATTCCGGATTTGACAAACTGCTATTGAGACATCCATAAACACTGCAATATTTTCTACTCGAATTGTTTGCCATCTTCACGAACTTACAAATTATTACCTCGTTACCGCGCGCGCGGGTATTACGTACGGCGTAGCAGCCTCGACTGGCGCACCGTTATCACCGATAAATTTTGTCAGTGTTTGCGTGCGACGGCGCGTAAGCACGGGGACGCTTATAAACAAACGCTCGGTGCACATGTATGAAGTCGACCTACTTTTCTGATTCTACTATGCCTACATCGTCCGTAGACTAATGTCACGGCCAGACTACCTTACTGCTTACCGCCCGTTCACCGCATTAATTATGGCATTCAATTACTGCCCAAATTAACGCCGTAAGTGGTGTGGTTCCACTAAAGATTACCGAGATAAGGCAATGAACTAGGCAATAAATATGTCATTTTTCAAGATGGAAGCTGAAGTTGTAGCGATGTTGTATTTTATGGCTGTCAATTACTATTACATGAATCTTTTACATTATTACAGAACTAAACTCAGACGTTAGCATTCTTTAAAAAATCGAGCACCTATTTATTTGACCACTCCATATCCGTAATCGTCTTTGATGTGCAAAAAAGACCGCCACCGGAGCTATTGCATAATATTGCAAATAACATAATAGGTAGTCTGGTAATCTGATATTGTAAAAAATTTACCTTTATTTGTATACGTAAACATCAAAACATTCCTAAATCTTCTTTTAATATTTTGGTTTCGAATTAACATTATTTGATCCTTTGTAATATGTTTCTTCATAAAAAGCTCATAACCAAAAAGCTCATCTTCCTATTTACGTATTTGCTTTATTTGAAGCATCTTATTTCGAATACACATGAAATCGTTTACATTGTGCAATACACTGGGCTGGTGTATTTCAGTGGGTATGTCAAACAAATATTCAATTTGCTTATATTTTCCTTTGAAATGTGGCCTCGAATAATCCTGCGAGGTACTGAGAGCAAATTTTATGGGCGGATTAAAATGTTTATTTTTAGGGTTCCGTACCCAAAGGGTAAAAAGGCCCTATTACTAAGGCTCCGTTGTCTGTCTGTCTCTCTGTTCTTCTGTCACCAGAAAATTTTAACAGATGATGTATTCTTATTGCCGCTATAACAACAAATACTAAAAAACAGAATACAATAAATATTTAAGGGGGGCTTCCATACAACAAACATGTTTTTTTTGCTGTTTTTATAGATGGTACGGAACCCTTTGTGCGCGAGTTCGACTCCCACTTGGTCAGTTTTTTGCACTTGCAAGTACTCTAACCTAGAACTTCTGCATAGCGTGCAGGCGGATTATCAACTAAGTTACACTATTACGATGGCCTTTTCCCAATCAAACGAAAAAATTGATTCATGCTTTTTTTTTACAATTTGTCATCAAAAAAAACACTCAAGCATAAGTTAACCTATTTCCATTTTAATCACTATTCAAAACCCTTTATTTGATTTTTTTTAGGCTGAATATCATTGTGTATATAATTCGCTATAAAATTGATTTTACTAGGACTTTACAAAGTCTATATTAGTAGAAATAACGTAAGGATTCTAACGATACCTACCTCAAACATTAAAATCGGTTAACGCGTCTCAGATTATTGGTAGAATAAAGAAAATTACACACATACATCCATTAACCCTGAAAGATTACACTCTTTTTTCGGGAATTCGTGTAAAAATATGGTATACTAGCTTTTACCCGCGGCTCCGCTCGCATTAGATTTTATTTTGAGTAATTAAATGAATGTAAAACTCTGTAAATAAAAATAAAAAAACTCTACAAAACTTCTTTTCTCAACCATGAAACAGGTATTTGCTTATTTACTTCAAGGACCTCGCGATATTGATACTCCATACAAACTTTGAACCCCCGTTTTACCCCTTTAGGGGGTAAGTTTTGGAAATTCCTTTCTTAGCGCACGCCTACATCACAATAGCTATATGTGTGCCAAATTTCAGCGCTACCCGTTCATTGGTTTGAGCTGTGCGTTGATAGATCAGTCAGTGAGTAACGGCTGCCTTTTATATAAATACAGATTCCCAATGCTCTCTGTGTGCCTCTGTGTACCACACGGGTATCGTATGCGTCAACGCTTATTTTATACAATGTGCATTCACACAATGCATAATAATAGAGCTATATTTCTATATACATAAACGCAGTGAGAATGATAAAATAAAAATCTCGCCTCCTATGATACGTTCACTACGTATAAAGGAATATGGTTTCCAAAAAATATCAATAGGAATTCAAAATTTAAAACTATTATTATCATTACGCTTTGATCAGTAGCAGAGAATATATTATAATACTACGTATCAGTACTCCTCGAAATTCAAAATTATTCTTTTCATTACGCTTTGATCAGTAGCAGAGAATATATTATAATACTACGTATCATTACTCCTCGAAATTCAAAACTATTCTTTTCATTACGCTTTGATCAGTAGCAGAGAATATATTATAATACTACGTATCAGTACTCCTCGAAATACAAAAATATTCTTTCATTACGCTTTGATCAGTAGCAGAGAATATATTATAATACTACGTATCAGTACTCCTCGAAATTCAAAACTATTATTTTTATTACGCTTTGATCAGTAGCAGAATAATATATTTATAATACTACTTATCAGTACTCCAATAGTACTAACATAAACAAAACGTAAAAGCAACAATTGACGAACCGCAAATAAACGTCACGTTTCGTATTCCATGTATTCTACTAATTCATTATCAGTAGCGTTTTGGCTCACATTGTCTGTCGAACGGTCGCGCGCATGCATTCATTTTCTACTATTTCTGTGCATTGCTTAGAGAATATTCTAGTTGACACCACCAACACAGTACATTTAACTATACTGTATGGAAACTAGGCCTGTTTATCATAAACTAGGCGTCAAATAGGTCAATGAAGCGTTAGGGTTGTTGTCTTAAAAGTTGATTAAAAATCGCGCGAACTGACAACAATAGAAATGAATTAAAAGCGTTGATCAAAGAAGATTTAAATCCTACGTTTTTACGTTTTGCAGCGACAATGACAACTGACAGCATCTCGTCTCGTATTGGCAGTATTCGGCGTCCACGACTCTGAGTACACTTATTTTACTGAGATATTTTCTTGTTGAGCCGTGCACATGTGTGTGTACGTCATTTTGACCGTATAAAGGTAGTTTCTTTACTGTATACTTATTTGATCAGTGCTGTATACTCGTATTTTACTGAGATATTTTCTTGTTGAGCCGTGCACATGTGTGTGTACGTCATTTTGACCGTATAAAGGTAGTTTCTTTACTGTATACTTATTTGATCAGTGCTGTATTCTCGTAGATATACAGGGTGTCCCGTAAATAAAGGATAAACTTGTTATTACATATTCTACACATCATAATGAACTTTCGTCCTGTAACTTTTTTAAATACTTTGCATATATTATTTTTGTCTTTCTATACAAATATAATCGGCCGTTTGGTAATTTTTTATGGAAAGTCGATAAATTTTCATGCAAATTTGCAAAAGTGATAGAAAAAAAGTTCATCACGCTGATGTATAGAATATGTGATTCCAAGGTTATCCTTTATTTACGGGACACCCTGTATATACTGTGCCACCAATCAATTAACTTAATTGATACTTTTTATTGCTGTCAAAACGCACCTATTCCTTAAATTTGAATGGCGATAGCAAGCTCTGACGTCATTGTTTACCGGACTCAACTGCCTAACTTTTTATCGGTTTTGAAGCAAATAAAAATCAGATTCTACGAATAAATGATATGTACCAGGTTATCAGGCCTATAAGGTATCAGATTTAATACATTATGTCTTAGAATTATAAATGATTGGTGTCCACAATAAAAATAAATAGGGTATTTAGATGTTCTAAGGTGAATCGAAACACACCATAACTCCGTCGCGTCATTTGCCAAAACAAGCGGGCGAACATGAGCTACCAAATAGCTACTTTTCTTCGATCGTATACATTTTGTATTGATTATTTGGAGATGGCTCACGACGTTATTACTGGAGCAGTAAGAGAAGGTAACAGAGGAATTCTAATGGAAAATGAAGCCTTTGATATGTAAAATGCCTTTAAATGTCCCACTGAGAGATAGCTTTGAGCTACTAGCAAAACTTTCTAGTTTGCGGCCCAAACTAGGATAGTTTAAAAGCCTTTACTATCAAACTTAACCCCACAGCGATTAGAAATGCCAATTCAGTCATCATAACACAAATTATACATGTCTGATCTTCTGAAAGTTCAAGCAGACATACTCGTACAAGCAATTTATTCAGAACTTTACGCTAAAACGGCACGTACTCTTTCTGACCCATTTTTGTTAACATATAAACGCATTTATTCTTAATAACATAAGGTCTAAATTGGTATGAACTGCACTACTAAAACTACACTTTGTGGCTTATCCTAACGATGGTAGGGTAGCAACGGTATTTTGCGATAATTTACTTGAATTAGAGTACTTACATTGTAATGCTATTTGGTCGTTACCATAAACAAGAAAAAATTACCCTAGTGCCACATCTTAGACCAAATTTGGCAACTACTGTGTTACCAAAAATTTTATTGTAACTCTCTTAATTAAACTGCTTTTTGCATTATGTAATAAAATTATATTTCATCATTTTAATACATAATTCAAAAAGCAGTTGGGTCATCGTAAACAGGGAGCAAAGTAGCTCTTGAATCCGTAGATCCCCTGGAGACTAAAAGTGATTTTAATAATGGAATGTAGATATTCTTAGTAAATCTCCCAAGCTTCCAATTACCAAAGAGCTCGTAGTGTAGTGTTGTATCAAGTAACTGGCTCTATGGTAAAATTAATCGCGCGCGGACCTTATAAAATATAAGTTTGTGAAAAAGTAAAAAAAAATATGTGCGAAATACATTTTGCCTTCGTAATTGTTTACTTTGGATGAATAAAAAAAATGGAGTGGATTACTCGGCCCCAATATTATTTTACCTCGTGTGCAGTTCTTTGAATTATAAGTTACACTCCAGGTTTAAATAGCGCCCTCGCCGTAAAAAAATATATGTACCTGCGATTGCCTTATCCGCTGGATATGTTTCAGTTTTATTCATATTGTAAAACAAACTTCATAATATTTAATTATGACAGAAAATCTTCATATAACCTATAGTTTTCACCTCTAATAGTAACGTCTTCTGAAGTGGTTTGTGATTGGACAATTATTTAGCACTGGTGGTCCGATAAACCGCTGTCACTACTCGTCCCACGTCCTAGTTGGGGTTGCCGCTGAAAACCAGCGTCGTTAAGGCTTCGGCTGTAACGAAAAATGCTGAGCATACAAAAAGAGTGTCAAAAAGGTCCCCACCTTTTTGACACTCTTTTTGTATGTTCGATGTAATTCTGTTTGTAACTATGCCTTTGTGTGTCAAATAAACGTTTTCTATTCTATTCTATTTTTAGTTTGCAAGCTGTACGCGTTGTGTGCTCTAGCTCAATTGCCACCTATAAGTGATACAGGTAATACTGAAACGTGTCAAATTCACACCGAATCTGGATTACGTCGCGTCGACTAATAATTAAATTTTCCTTCGGGATCATGCTCAGCATATTGCAAACCAAGCTCATAATTATATAGAGGTATATCCTATCAACAAATATCAATATCAAAAGACAACAGACTGATTTTATATCAAGGGATATATCTATGCGAAAATCATATTTTATTTTTTGTACATAATTCGTGTGACCTTTCATTTTTAGGGTTCCGTAGTCCTGACAAGGAACCCGTATAGTTTCGTCATGTCCGTCTGTCTGTCTGTCCTTCTGACGTTTTGCTTGGAGACTGTTGACCCTAGAGAGCTGTAATTTGGTGGAGATATGTATATCAATCACCCCGACAAGGTAGTAGAATACAATTTTGAAAAATATTTTTTTTAGGGATGCCCCCATACATGTAATGTGGGGATGATTATTTTTCCGTGTGGGGTATCGTTGAATAGGTCCTTTAAAATGACTTAGGGGTTGCTAAGACTGTTTCTCGATTTAGGGGTCCGTTTGCAAAATAATCAACTTTTAAGTGCTAATTTTTGTTCGAGTAGTGCGTCCTCCCCTCCCCTCTTTTTCTTTATTCTGTATATAGATAAAATAAAATTCTTTATTCTGTATATAGGCCCACTTCCGGGAACTTATACAAGTCCCAAAATATAATTAAGCCCTGCCACCGTTTCGGGACTACATATCGGCTGGTGGTATTAAAAACCGGCCAAGCACGAGTCGGACTGGCGCACGAAGGGTTCCATACCATTATCTATAAAAACGGTAAAAAATCACGTTTGTTAAATGGGAGCCCCCTTAATTATTTATTATATTCTGTTTTTCAGTATGTGTTGTTATAGCGGCAACAGAAATACATCATCTGTGAAAATTACAACTCTCTAACTATCACGGTTCATGAGATACGGCCTGGTGACAGACAGACAGACAGACACACGGACAGCGGAGCCTTAGTAATAGGGTCCTGTTTTACCCTTTGGAACCCTAAAAATCAAGACTAGATTTAGAATATGATTAAAGATAAACCAAGCAATTTAAAATCTACGTCACTATTAAAGAGGATGTCCGTTTTGTTTGTCAAATTTGACCTAATTTAACTATAGAGGACCGTTTATTTTTGAAGACGAATTAAATAATTTTAGATAGAAATCCTGACTTTATCTTTCAATGTGAAAGCGCAAATAAAACATTTATATTGGAGCAAGAATTGTTTCACGGCTAAACCATCTGTTACATTTTTATGAAGTGGTAGAAAGAAAATCTGTTTGAGAAATAGCTTTCAGCTTAGCATGCTTTGACGACCTCCGTAGTCGAGAGGTGAGCACGCCGGCGCCGCCATCTCTGAGGTTCCGGGTTCGATCCCCGGTCGGGTCAATGTAGAAAACGAACTTTTCTATATTGTCTCGGGTCTGGGTGTTGTACCGTCATTGTTTCTGATTTAGCTACAGTATAGTATGTTAGCTACTTACCTTAGGATAAGAGCAATGTATGTGATGTTGTCCAATATTTATTTATTTATTATGCAACTAAAACTGACAACTTGAACTTGTTTCTACTTTTGTAATTTCACAATAAGCACTCTGCACCACTTTACCCTTTCTTTATTGTTGTTCTCTGACTGAAGGTTGCCTGGAAGAGATCGCATTTAGCGATAAGACAGCCTATAATAAAGGGATAAAACGTCAAAGGGAGTCAGCAATCAGTAACTCATCGAAGTTAAATATTGTACTTGAGTAAGAGATCCTGTATTTTCGAAAAATCATTTTTTATATTTCTGATAATGTTAATGGCTGAATAGGCGATCATAATATTCATCATTGTAAGTCTTCTGTGCACCTTCTTCAAAAGCAAATAAACATTGTCATTTAATATATTATCCATATTTTTGTAAATATCAACTATCATTTCTTTGTTTGGTGTGCAATAAAGAGTATCTTCTATCTATCTATCTAGTTAAACTGTATTTAATTTTGTTGTGTTTTTAGATATAAAATTAAGTTTTATAATCAAATGCCAGATAGAGATAAAAGAAAAGAGAAATGATCCTGAAGCTCGACATTGAAATGAAAGTATCGCCATTTTGTATTTTTGTTTTATTATATTTTTATTAAATAATACCGTGTCGTTTATTTTAAGTGAGAAGACCTTCACAAAACGGACCATTTGAGTCGATTTGGATGAGTTGAGAGAAAATTGTGAGCAATCTATTTGCATTTTAATAAAACTTTACAATGGAGCATTTTTTTTGTATTTTTATTGGAATAAGTAATATAATAATTAACAAGAATCTTTAAAAAACTGGCCAAGTGCGTGTCATGCCACGCGCAGTAAGGCTCCGTAGTTGCCCATCGTTACCACAGTATATTTCATTGTATTTATTTATTTTCATCTATGTCACTTTTAATGTTTAAGGAATTTCTATTAGGTAAGAAAATTTCTAATACATAAGTTGAACGACTATTACTCTTAAACTAACTGGTCTATGTCAAGTGTTATAGTTTTCCTTAAAAATTCATAAAAATCACTATTATAATGATTTTTTCCAGATTTTTCAAGCCAATAGTTTAGCTTTAAGAGGGGGGGGGGGGATATATTTTAAAGTTTAATATTTCGCATACGGATCCCTTAACCGAAAAATTGTCTCAGCAAGTCATCAAATTAAATTTAAATTAAAAGAATTGTTTCCACAATCCCACCAATTATAGCTAATTGGTGTGATTGTGGAAACATTTTTTTTTTATTGCCATAGTACAATATTTGCCCCAAACTAAGCAAATATTGTACTATGGCGACTAGATAACGGATAAACATTCTAAAGTCTATGAACATTCACTCCTTGCGGGATTCGAACCCGCAACTGTCAGGCTTTGTAGTCCGGAACGCGTACCACTCAAAACCTATTTAAAGTATGCCTATATACGTCCCACTGCAGGGCACAGGCCTCACCTCAACTATGAGGTGGTTTGGGCCATACTCCACCACGCGGGCCCGGTGCGGATTGGTGGAGGGGTGTTGTAAGGCCAGTGACTAAACCTTACTGTCAGATGTTATCAAGCCGCCTTAAGGCCTCTGACTAGGCTTCACGACCAATATCAAGCGATATTGGCCGGGACCAACTTTTAACGTGCCTTCCGAAGCACGGAGATGCTCGTGATAAATGTCACTAAATATGGTCGGAATGGTCACCCATCCACTCACGACCGCGGCGTTGGTTGCTTAACTTTAGTAATCGATACCATTAATCCAAAGATATTGTATGCAATGCCTTTGATTTAATCACATTCAAATCTATTGTTTGTCCAACACAATTACCTGATTCAATTACCTGAGGAAATAGCAACAATCTATTATAACATTTGCCATAACAGCAGGCGGAATTCCTCGAAATGGTATATTTGTGTTAATAGTAGGAAACTTCCAGATAGTATTATTATGAGGTTTATTATAAAATATTATTTATAAACCAGCTTCTATCAAACACAAATGAATATCTTCGGGAAAACAAACGAGATAAAAGAGACTGTTAAGCTAGATCATTAATTAAATATTTTAAAATTTAGCTACTTTCATTTAGCTACAGTCGCGTTAAAGCAAAATTCTGCAACAAATATCTAACTATATATATATATATATATATATATATATATATATATATATATATATATGTTATTACTTTTAAATATATACGTTTAAAAGTAATTCATTTTTTCTAGAAAAACACACATTTCATGCATGACATACCTACATTGTATTTTTTCAGAGTTTTAAAGGCAAAGTTTCAGTTTTGTTATTTAAGTCGGTCTTTTCAACAGAACATGACAACTGAAAAAGCGGGTATGTTGTTAAGTAGAAACTAAGATTGTGTTGAGTGTGTAAAATATGTGAATCGCATTCTGAAAATTGTTTATGAACAGAAAAATTTGCAGATTATGAATACCACACCTCCTAAGATATCAAGTAGGACAAGTCGATTGAACATCTATGGAGGCAATTAAATTAATGATTTAATAATAATATCCAATTTTAGATTCTTTGATAGGGTCACATTTTTTTCAATATTATTAGCTATAGGATGACGTCCACTGCTGAACATAAGCAAAGTAAAAATAAACTAATGATTTTAAAATTAGCTGGTTGGAGATTCACACATTTTGCATACTCAATTTATTATTCCTTCATTCCATTTTCCATTCATTTTTGGTCTAATTCCAAAGTCTACGTAAACAAGTTAAGTGACAAACAAAGTTAACCCTTAAGTTAATGAACGTTAAGACTTTTATCGTATTAACAAGTACAAGTGGCCTAATGCATAATGTGGTCCTTGTATATCTGTGTCTGCTTATATTTAAATATTCGTCCCGAGCCGGTCTTATAGAGATTACGTGGGTCTGCAAAAAGTTTGCCAGTACAGTGATCCTCAAAGTATCTACATTCCATTTTAGACCTTATTACAAGATGAAAGGAACTATAATGGGCTAATAAACCTTTTGTGGGCGAGTGTACACGGACGATGGTATCGGCTGGTCACACAAAAGGATTTTACTTTACTGCTTACGTATACGAGTATAATATCTGTTTTGGTTAATCATAAAGTATGTTGAATGCATAACTTCATGGTATCTTACTAACGACCTGGTGGACATTTTTCGATTCCTACACTATGTTTTACAAGTCGTGGTCTCCACTCGAGAACCCGTTATTTGATCTTTCATCGGTTCTGCGACAGATGTGGCTGGCCCGCTGCAACTTTAGCTTGCTACATTTTTTGTTTGTATAGATGCCCTTAGTAAAAGAGTCAAGTAATAATTATCTCTTATAAAAGTAAATTCAAAAGCAACTGAAATGGTAATGGTAATAGTTTACCAATTTATTCGTTCAGGTCCTTTATCTTAGTGATGCATAAATGAGTTCACTTACTAACTCCTACCGACCACCACAGACATTGAACCGAATCATAGTTTAATAACGAGTACTGAGCGAAACGTAACCAAAACTTACTTACGTTTGAAACATTGAAGTATGTACTATCGCGGTCTCCAAAGCCTGACCAGTCTTAAAGGTAAAATCGCTTGCAAGCACCTCATTGCCACTCACTTCAAGCCACGCCCTACGTTCATTTATGGTTCGGGTTCAATCAAGGCAAGGCACAAGCAAGCAAGCTTCTATGTATCTAATTGGTTCTAGTAAAACGTAGTAAAATGCATAACCAATCAGGGCGGGTTGGGGCGTGTCCGGCGCGATGCGCTTACACAGGAATATTTTTACAAAGCGGTAAGACGACGGAGACCGCGATAGTACATTATACCTCAATGGTTTGAAAAGAATGAAAGTGGATGTGTCAGACTGGATGAAATGAAGTAAAAACAACTAAAATAACTGATTCGGTGGTTCTCAATTCGACGAAATCTTTATTCTTATCATCACTGGCTGTGCCCATGATACGAATTACGAATGTAGTACATAATATATTGCTTACACGTACTCGTTTAACATTTTTGACAGTTTTATTTACGTTTATTAGTGCTAACTATAACGACTTCGATGTCTTTTCCTTTGACAAATGTGTTAAAAATGTGACCTACATGTTTAAGCGATGAAAAGTTGTATTTATAAATAAATAAAGAATTATGTAAATCGAATTAATAATTCTGGATATTACCAGTAACTAAATAAACTTTCATCATCATCAAAGGCTTTCGAAATCCACTACAGGACTTAGGCCTCCCCTTTAAAACCTAAGTGAGCGGTTACGACGGGCCGTTTCCATTCAGCGCATTTCAGCTACCTTGCTTCCCACGTTTTGTCGTTCAATTTACGGTAGCCACTCAAAAACCTTTCCTACCCGACAAACTTTACTTCTTTATAATAAAGGCGAATAAAGTATTTTTAATTTGGATAGAACAAAAATAAAGTAGACAGCATAAATTAGATTTTTTTATTATTTGTCATTGAAAATGTATTTTTTGTTGCTGTTTGCGACATTTTACCAAAGATTTGTCACTATCAATCCATTTTAAGTATTTTAGTATACTTTAATGGTGTCGTAGATAATAAAGTATGTCTACATGAAAATAGGGGACAATAGGTACTCCATATTAGAGTACGAGTGGTAACCTTATGGGTTGAATCCAGCAATTGTTCAGTTTGACCAGTTACTGCGGGCAAAATATGTTAATGATTTGAGCACGAGGGTTTTTAATAAACGTATATTATTTAAGTAATTTTTGTCCTTTATTTATCCGTGATAGTAGAATCTATGTTTGGGGCTAGATAATGGTGTGATTTTGGAAAGTATTTACTATTTCTCTCTTTCTTTTGTTGCAGCGTCACCAACATATTCCTGGTGAACTTGTCGGTGGCTGACCTTCTCGTGACCTTGTTCTGCATGCCGGTGCAGATCGCGAAGTCTGTGACCCTCATCTGGTACTTTGGAGAAGTGATGTGCAAGACTGTCAATTTTCTTCAGGGTAAGTTCTTTTACTTACCTATATACGACCTCTTCTTGCGTTTTACCAGAACTAATCAACGCACGGCAAATCAATTTGATAATAAAAAACAAAGTCGGGTTTATAACAACACTTTTAACCCGATTTTCATGATTCATGATTTTGAATTTGTCTCCGCCCTGAATAGCAGAACAAATAATAAAAACATTAAAAATCTGACGAAAAAATAAACCGTTAGGTGGTACGAAGTTCACCGGGTCAGCTAGTAAAAAAAAATAGATAATAGGGTGTACCTATTCAAACCCTACAAAAACAAAATATGCCACCATCAATCATAGTCTTCTGTATATAAAAGGCAACCGTTACAGACTGACTGATCTATCAACGCACAGCTCAAACCACTGAACGGATTGCGCTGAATTTGGCATACATATACTCGTAACTATTATGATGTAGGCATGTGCTAAGAAAGGATTTTTCTAAACTCACCTCTTTAAGGGGTAAAAAGGGGTTCAAAGTTTTGGATCACCAAGATTGCGAGGTTAAACCTTTAACTAAACAAGCTATTAGTGAAGAATATATTGTGACTATAAAGAAATTTTGTACAGTTTTTTTATTTACTCATTTTGACATTCATTCATTAACACAAAATCAAATGTAACACGAGCAAAGCTGCAGGCAAAAGCTAGTTACAAATAAACAAGTATATATTTAACTCCACAATCCACTAAATTCCTCACACAAAGCGGTAAACGACTAAGCGATATCCTAGTTCTTGAAGCATCGTCCAATTTAAAACTAATTAAGGACCAAGTCATAAATCTCCTATGTAAACAACTGGAATTATGACTCTGCACAGTTACTTTTATTAATATTCTAAATTCACACCTGAATTGGGATTGTAATATTCAGAATAAATTGCTTAGCAAATTAAAAAACTTATTTATAAGGATGCCCCCAGATCCCGAGATCCCACGAACTTTTCTTGGATAAAATTTATCTTATGTTTTCATCAAAGTCACGTTCTATCGTTGTACTCATCAGTTAGAACCGTTTACCTGTCGATGCGTGATTGAGTAACAAACAAACATACAAGTTTTATCACTCCCCCTCTTAATTTTAATTTTACTGTCCTCTGTCTCGATAGGATTGCTTCTAGCGGCAAGACAGCATTTTGCAATTCAAATGTATGCAAAGAATTTGTAAAGATGTCGCTATAAATTTTTTTTTGCTCAACTTTTTTATTTTATGGATGCTTAAGTAACCAGGATGTAAGTCGCCTGTTTTTTTTTTGGAATTAGTTGTATCCACTGACGTCTGAGTGGACTTTTTTTTTTAAGTTGTATGCAATAAAGAAAAAAATATATACCAGGTTAAATTACAAGAAAGTAAGATCTAGAGGTGTACTGCTTAAGGTCCTTGTTGATAATTTGAACCTCTGGTATGCGCGGACGCTCCTGCTGTTAGAAATGTACCTTACATCGAAAAAACTAAGGTTTGTTTTCGCGCGCCATTGTGATTAATTATTGCATTTAATTTTGCAGTTCTAGGTTGCACAGGGATAGTGCGTGCGTATTTTTTATAATTGAGACAAGATTATCCACTTGTACCATCTTTTTACAGAGGATAGTAATAATTAAAAATAATAAAAAATATTTTATTTCTTTACGTAGATCGATTTAGTTCCTGAACCTGAGTGAACAAATCAATCAAATCGTTTATCAAATTGTTTATTTGCTTTAAATAGGTGGTTACAGAGCTCAGAAGATATTGTACAGATATTTGTGTTGCTTAAGACCTATTTAGCCATAAGCTATGACATGCAAAATTAAAAGTTATTTTAAGGTAATTCTACGCATCAACAATAATATAAATAATAAATCACTACCTTGCAATGTAACCCTGTATTTAAAGTTTTTGAATGCCGAGCGATCGCATGAGACCACGTAACAAGAAAATGTATATTGTGTCCCGATTTGCTGGGATAGGGTTTTATAATGAACCCCTTAGCCTTGGAATCGGCTTCTGTTGAAGAAATCGTCGAGGCAAAATTTCTGAAGACAAAAATTTAATAATATCTTAAAAGCTATCTAAAGTTCAAAGGTTGACGTAGAACCTTTAAACATTATGTACGAAACCACATTAATGTGTTAATTAAAATTTTCGAAGTTTCAATAGTCTGAGTTTTGACCTTTGAATATTCGATGAATTTTATCAAATAAATTATTAACGTGCTATAAGTTTCTATTAATTATCAATTTGGTCTTGAAACATGTTTTAATTGTCTCACCTAGAAATTAAATTTGAATATTTTGCTTTTACGCCTGTTTGTCTTCTGATAAATAAAAGCTAGGAGTTTTAAATCCAAAATAAAAAGCTCTTTCCTTGATAAGGTTGCTTAAAGGCAAAAGCATCGTTGTTTGATTATGTATGAGACATACCAAATATCAATACTCCAAGCGAACTAAGTCATGAACACAGCTGGGAACTAATATTTTTTCTTAGACAATGAAGTATTAATAACAAGTTTTTTTTTATGACAAAGTTTTTGAATCAGCCAAATCGGTAATTTTAACTAAAAAAAATGTATGAGTTATTTGCTCATATCTCGCAGTAAATGACGCATTGCTTCTTTAATGATACTCGCCACCATCATAGTAGGAAGGAAAGAAATAATAATAATTAGCATTTAACTTTTCAGGTCAGTAAGGTTGGAGTTACCAACTAAGTATAGTAATTGATGTTACTTTATTAGCCGGCTATCCGTCTTGCGAGCACACAGTATTTTATACCTAGCAAGGCTTGCCTAATTGCCCCTAGTTCCCTACTAAGCAAACTTCGTGCGATCCAAGCTAATCACGAGATCAGGGGTTCTCAACTTTTCGACGCAACGTTGATAGCTTAAAGTTGGTAATTTGTCGCGACGCTTACGCTGAACTAGTGGTAATAAATATTTTTAGCTATCTGTCCTTGAATTATCTATTTTTCACAAAAGGCTGATCTGGCATACGAGGCGTTTTGCTTTTAAACCTTTGACTGCAACAAAAGTGACATCTAAAATTATAAGTGTGTTGTATGGTGCATATTTAAAAATAAATTATTATACACAAATGGCGACGTCTCCATAGGTAGGTATATACCATTTTAGGGTTCCGTTCCCAAAGGGTAAAACGGGACCCTATTACTAAGGCTCCGCTGTCCACCTGTCTGTCTGTACGTCTGTCCGTCTGTCTGTCTGTCGTCTGTCACCAGGCATTATCTCATGAACCGTGATAGTTGAAATTTTCACAGATGATGTATTTCTGTTGCCGCTATAACAACCAATCCCGGATTACCGGGTTCAAATTCAGGTTCGTTTACAAAACTATCCTTTAATCCATCTAATTCCCCCCTATCCCTCTAATTTGAGATCCCTTTGATTTGAAATCCCTCTAATTTGGCTTGAGTCCGGGTATAGGAGCCCCTGGCTGTAGATCAATTGTATAGTACCTGGTAACACAAGAATTTCAATGGCTTCATTTGAAAGACAAGACAAAGACTTTTTATTTGTTTAAAGTTTCATTATCCCTTGCATGATTTTAGAATTAGATTATGGTTAAATATATTTATTAACCTTACCCTTACCCTGTCCTTAACCACTATAACGGCAAGTCCAGCCCCCTAACCATGAACTCTAAAAACAATTTCAAAGTTGTCAAATCTGTCAATTTTGGTACGTCATTTCATACAAAATTTGACAGAAATGATAATGTGTGACAGATTTGTGATTGTTTTAACAGTTCATGGTTAGGGCCCTGCTCATAAGTTAGTTCATTTTTTTTAAATTAATTCTGCAATATTTTTTAACGTAACAAAGATTCCGTTTCTATTTACGGAACCCTAAGCGAGGTTTCGGATTTTTTATTAGAATAGGTTTAAATCTACTGGAAAATTCTACGTTATAAATGTTTCAGTGTTGGTAGCATAGAAAAAGTTCTATATAGGACCAGAAACATTCCTGCAGGGCTAGCATGCGCGCATCGGTTATTTTATCGATAGACAAGACAAATTTTGGCTTTGATGATAATTTTGTCATTTTCCCTAACCTAGCGGATTACAGACGTCTCGAATAGTTTTTCTTAATATTTTATGGGTCCTCGTTCTTCGTAGCCACTTATTTTTACGTTATAACACGGCATTGCCACGATATTCTGTTTTTTCTTTGTTATCGTCGAAGACAAAACGACATATTTACGTCAAAAGTCGATAAAATGCCACGACAAAATTTTATCGTGTTGCGCATGCTAGCCCTGCTGAAGAGGTTTCGAAATGGTTTCAATATTTATAGCACGACTAGCCTAATTAATATTATTAGATTAGCTTGAACTAATGGCATTATATTTTTTTCTTAAGCAAACCTAAAAAACCTCGCCATTTATTTATTACCTCCGTAGCAGAGATACAAGCATGCGTAACTTGGCGTTTGCGATTTGAGTTTTAGGTTTTAAGTTCGATTCACAGTTGGGTCAATGTAGAAACCGAACTTTTCTATTTCGTCTCGGGTCAAGGTGATGCAGTAATTTTGTTGTTTTTTAATTTCTATAACACATGTGCTTAAGCTACTTATCTTAAGATTGTAGCGATGTATGTGATGTTGTTGACAATATATTTTTCATGTGAAACTTAAACACCTAGATTTGCTAGGATAAAACATGTAAACAAATTACTTAAGACCTTAACATCACCCAAGTGCCTAAAATCTTGGATATGAAAATCAAATTATCAGGATACTTGTAACTTGAATCTAAAAACTAAATTAATAGACATCTTGTTAACTCCCTTGGATTAAAACAAACACAAAAGTGTACATTTTTTCAAAAATTGCAAATATCTCTCAAACGGCACAAGCTATTTCGATACTGTTTTCACACAAAACAAGGTTGTGAAAATATACATCTTTTGAATTGAGAGTTTTATTTGAATATTCTTTATATTGGCATTTCATACAATTTCATACAAAACATGTTTTTCCGATTTTTATACCTATATTCGGATGACCTCATCCGAACGCGCGTTATTGTATGGCCGTAACGCGTCAAGGTCATAAACCCAACCCACGCATTTTATGAGTGGTATTAATAATATTACTCAAGAATAAAATTTAATGTAAAAAATAAGCCATTTTCACAAAGGTTACTTTGCGTAAGCGAAAATACGTGTCGCAGTTCGCACACTATGAACCGCGTTTTTGATCTTATTATAATAATTCAAAGTTACAGCATTAGACGGCATAGCTATTTGCCTTGAACGTAATGTATCCTGTTTTAAAATCCTACTTATATTATAAATGCGAAAGTTTGTAAGCATGAATGGATGTTTGTTACTTTTTCACGCAAAAACTACTAAACGGATTTGGATGAAATTTTGCATACATATACAGGCTGTACTAAAGAATGGGACACTCCTTAAAACCACGTGATCCGCTGGTCATATACAACAACTTTTCCTATGGGAGCAACATCGAAATCGTGATTTTATTTTCAGATGCTCCATACATTATCATCGAGATATGCAAGTAAGTTTGCATGGAGAAGCTGAAAAAAAGATATCGATTTCGATGTTGCTCTCTTATGAAATGTTGTTGTACATGACCAGCTGATCACGTGGTTTTAAGGCGAGTCCTATTCTCTTGTACACCCTGTAGAATATGATCTGGATTAACATCTATGATACTTTGTAAATTTTTGTTTTTAGCAATTCCATGCAAGGTTTAATTGAAGATAAATAACACATAAAAAAATCATCGACCTCAGGTGAGACTCGAACCCACGTCCCTTCGAGTCCCACCTGAAGTCGATGATTTTTACTACTCAGCTATACATATAGCTACAACATTGATCAGAATACGCTGGCTTTGACAGCGAGAAAAAACACTTGAGGAATTTCATCTTGTCACGTGACGTCCTCGGTAGCTTAGTTGGTAAAGCACTCGCCCGGCTTGCAATGGGACGTGGGTTCGAGTCCCACCTGAGGTCGATGATTTTTTTCAAGTGTTATTTATCTTCAATCTATGATACTTTTTATTTTCGATAAATGATCCTGTAAGATACATTGAATAAACTAAAGGTCACGCGAGCGAAGTCGCGGGCAACAGCTAGTATATATATATATAATATATTCTCGGTTAAGGTTAATTTAGTAAATGGATTATTCTACATGGGTTTATATTATGTTACAAAAGTTTAATATTCTGGTACCTCGTAACACAAAGGTGTTAGTTGAATCTGATAATTTTACTTCGAGACTATGATAGTTTTATAAGTGTATTACATACAGGCTGTCGCGTAAATCAAGGACAACCCTATAACCACATATTCTATACACCATAATGATATAAATAAATAAATATTGAATAAATATTGGACAACATCACATACATTGTTCTGATCCTAAGGTAAGTAGCTAAAGCACTTGTGTTATAGAAATCAGAAACAACGACGGTACCACAACACCCAGACCCGAGCCAATATAGAAAAGTTCGTTTTCTACATTGACCCGACCGGGGATCGAACCCGGAACCTCAGAGATGGCGGCGCCATTTAAAATCCGGCGTGCTCGCGTCTCGGCTACGGAGGTCGTCATATATATTTTTTTCTTTAACTTTTTTAAATATGCATACCTTTTATTGTCTTTCTGTACAAATTCAGGAGACATGCAGGGCTAGCATGCGCAACACGATAAAAATTGTTCGTGGCATTTTATCGACTTTTGACGTAAATATGTCGTTTCGTCTTCGACGATAACAAAGAAAAAAGCCAATTATCATGGCAATGCCGTGTTATAACGTAAAAATAAGTGGCTACGAAGAAAGGGAGACCCTGAAAATATTAATAAAAAGGATTCGAGATGTCTGCGGTACGTTAGGTTAGGGAAACCGACAAAAATATCGTCGAAGACAAAATTTTGTCTTGTCTATCGATAAAATATCCGAGGCGCGCATGCTAGCCCTGCTGGTTGTACATACGTAGACCATAGATGATACAAATGCAGAAATTCTGAAGGCACACAAGCTTGCTTAAGAGACTAAAAAATATTAAATACTGTCTAAACTTAGGTCTGATGTGGTATAGTTTTATTTAAAGTCATTTCAGTTGTAGAAGTAAGATATTGGTACAATTTAAACTGTGTTCTCTTGTTTTATATTATATGCCAGCTGCTTAGATTTATTTGTGTAAATAACGTAGGGAATAATTAATTTAAATAAACAGCAAAAAATGCTCTAATTATAATTTTATGTCTAGCAACAGAAATTTTCAGAAGACCTGTTAATAACTTTTCCTTGTCCTGAAAACCCTTCGCAGGTTATGAAGTCTAAAATAATATTTAGAATTCAGACAATACTATATTGTAAATGAAATCACTGTTTCAAAGTATTTAAGTTCGCAAGTTGTTTTAATAATGTTTCTTAATAATAAGTGTCGTTTCCCAAATTCCAAGAATTAGCTTTTGAAATGTTACCTACATTTCAAAGCCAATTCTCCTTAATATTTGTCTTTTAATAAGTAAAATATGTATTCATTTCAAAACTTTGGAATGGGTATCAAAGTTAAGCAAAGCGTAAATTAGGTACCTGTCTGGAAATAAGTTTTTCTATGGTTATTGGTCTATATTTTGTTTCCAAAAATGTTGCTGGCGATTTCATTCACCAAAACGAGACTCTACAAACCATGCTTGACGCAGGGTTTAAATAAACTACTCAACTATTAATTACCATTTGGTAGTTTTTAGGGTTCCGTACCTAAAAGGTAAATCGGGACCCTATTACTGAGGCTCCGCTGTCCGTCTGTCTGTCTGTCTTTCTGTCCGTCTGTCACCAGGCTGTATCTCATGAACCGTGATAGTTAGACAATTGAAATTTTCACAGATGATTTATTTCTGTTGCCGCTACAACAACAAATACTAATAACCAGAATAAAATAAATATTTAAGGTGGCTCTCATACAACAAACGTGTTTTTTACCGTTTTTATGTATAATGGTACGGAACCCTTCGTGCGCGAGTCCGACTCGCACTTGGCCGGTTTTTTTTATTCTTTTTACAATTACACTAACATCTAACCCTATATAATTTTTAAAAAAAAATCGACAATCACACCAAATATCTAGCCCCAAACTAAGCAAAGCTTGTGCTATGGCGACTAGACAACGGATTAACATAATTAAACGTGGGTTCGGACCTGAGGCGGACGATTTTTATTCAAGTATTAAAAATCTTATACTTAAATACGTTTATAAACATACATGACTTTGACGACCTCTGTAGCCGAGAGGCGAGCACGCCGGATTATATGGCGTCGCCATCTTTGAGGTTCCGGGTTCGATCTCCAGTCGGGTCAATGTAGGAAACAAACATTTCTATATTGTCTCGAGTCTGGGTGTTGTGTTACCGTCGCGACGTTGTTTTTGATTTCTATAACACAAGTGCTTTAGCTACTTACCTTAGAATCAGAGAAATGTATGTGATGTTGTCCACTATTTATTAATATTTATGACTTAGCTGCAAATTCTCGTGCTCATAACACTAACATTTGCCCCTCGTGGGATTCGAACCCGAAACCACCAGGCATCGTAGTCCGAAACGCGAACCACTACACCAGACGGTCGTCAAAGGAAAGCTATTATTTGTGATTTGACAATAGATAAACATACTTCGTCGTTATATTTATATATAAGGTCCGATTTTATTAGTGTACAATGTACACTAATAAAATTGGACCTTATATACACTGTACACTGTACATCCTGTTAACCTTCGACTATATAGGTGAAAAGCAATCGTAAAAACCAATTTTCAAATGTGTACCATAAAAACTAAAAAAGGTAAAAATAAAAATACAATATAACAACATCGACTTCATATTGCATAAACTCGTCCTATCTTCAACTCTTTTTCGCTCTGACAAGGGGAAGGAATAAGACGATATCAGATGGTTAAACGTACCAAAGATAGGACGAGTTTATGCAATATGACGTCAATGTTTTTGATTTTGATTTTCTATTTTAAGTTTTTTAGTTTTTATGGTACACATTTGAAAATTGGTTTTTACGATTGCTTTTCACCTATATAGACACAGGTTAACAGGATGTACACTATTAAAATCGGACCAGATATTTAAAGTAAATATCATATTAAGGGCCAATACCCGTTTTGAGCGACATGAAACACCACATTTTATAAATAAACATTAAATGACTTCGCAGTTTCTTTCCTGCAAAACGAGGGCAAGTAATTTTTGAGGAAAATCTCTATTTTGTAGATTAAGGATCATGTCACCATTTGTCACCTTAATCACTCGCCTTTTCAAGAATTGGGCGTTAAGGCTGTGGTTTAGGCGAAATAAATAAATTACGTCAAACTTAAAAAAGGAACGAAAAATTTTTTTTTTATGTTTGTAACTTTCACAAAATTTGGTCATAGCAATGTCTTGTTGAAATTTCTGGAATACTCGTATTTCATGTCTTTTATTGCTTTGCATCGAAATTGACATTGTAAAGAGACACTAAGATATTATTGTTTTGCAATGATTAAATGGTGCATTTAGTTTAACGACTTTCATTAATGACGACATTGATGATGATCTGTTATTGATGAAAAACAATTTTACAACATAAGCAAAGACGAAGATTAAATAAAACATACCAATTTCGTTTTTTTTTTTAAATCAGCTAAATGGAACTAGGAATCGAGCACCGAGGGTTTTCGAGCATTCGTAGTTTCTAGTAGGTACGTGACCAGTACTATAAAACCAGTGGTTGTGGGTTCAAATCCCGAAATAAACAAATGGTTGTAGCGGGTCATCACGGGATAGGTAGTTACTTGAAAACAAAAAGTTATTCCAGTCAGAATAGGTTCATTTTCAATTTCTGGTTAATGTATAGTCAGAATAGGTTTATTTCCCATTTCTGGTTAATGTATAAAACAAATTCTTCTTCTTCTGGATTTGTGTGAAGGGAGGTACCGGTACCCCATAACACACATGTATACTTCGAGCCCTTGACAAATAATAAGTGGGTTATTGAACGCTTATTTTGTACATATTAGTGAGATGATCAGCACGAGCAAATGCTGGTACTCTCGAACATGAGTCATGAATGTTAAAAATGTATTTAAATTATTTTTGACACAATACCGTCCTAAATCGATGAACGCTGGCTTCGAAAATTGACACGTTCCGTGCGATTGCGAGCCAGAGCGCGGAACAAGCAATAGTGACGCACGATCGGCCTAAGCGTTCGGCTTGTGACGCATCTAGCTCGCTTCCACTCTATCGGCCGATGCGTCCGAGTAGCATCAATGCTTTCTTATGACGTTATCGCGTGAAATAACGCGAAAAATAACAGACAACCATTTTTTTTATCTAGTCGCGATTGTACAAATTTATGTTTATTTTGGAGTATGATGAGTTGGGATTAGGGAATGCAATCTCGTTCTCGCGAGATCTCGTTTTAGCGAGATCTCTACTTTTTTTGCGAGATTGATCTCGGCCGAAAAATGGGGGAGATCTCGCAAGTTTATTGAGATTGCACTCAAGCATGAAAGCGTCTTATTCGATTCATCTTTCATCATTATCTAAGACACGCAAGTTGGGATTGTAGCAAGAACTTAGCTATTATGCCACCATACCATGTAATATAAGGTCCGATTTTATTAGTGTTCATCCTGTTAACCTGTGATTATATAGGTAAAAAGCAATCGTAAAAACCAACTTTCAAATGTCTATCATAAAAACTAAAAAAGTTAAAAATTAATTACAAAATAACAACATCGACTTCATATTGCATAAACTCGTCCTATCTTCCACTCTTTCTCGCTCTGTACAAGGGGAAGGAATAAGACGGATAATCAGATGGTTAAACGTAGCAAAGATAGGAAGAGTTTATGCAATATGAAGTCAATGTTGTTGATTTTTAACTTTTTTAGTTTTTATGGTACACATTTGAAAATTGGTTTTTACGATTGCTTTTCACCTATATAGTCACAGGATAACAGGATGAACACTAATAAAATCGGACCTTATATAATGAATGAATGAAGATGCAAAATATGGAGATAATTATTGAAAAACATACACACAATCGATATTGACAATCTTTGTTTACTTTGCCCGTATCAACTCACAAGACCAACATATTAAAGTTAACGTTAACTGAAGGAGGGCCTGAGAACAAGTAGTAAGGCTGACTTGGACGGAAAATGATTGATTGCGGCTAGGTGAAACAAATTTAACGAATTGGATATTCGACATCAGTGATAAATTGTTTTTAGGTAAAAGATATGGAAAGTCCTTGTGTATATTTCATTTCGAATAGGTCCCTCTAGCATGAGCAACAAAACACGATATGATATGATATGATAAAGCGATTTATCTTAATTTTTTGACAAAACATGAACTTTTATCGAAAAATCGAGCATGACCGTGATGTCGCCGGCAGAGCATGCTCACTGCTTCGATAAGTTTAAAATGGCGGCTATGTTACCATATTTCGAAAGTTGGGTGTCGATAAATCGCTATATCGTATCATATCATATCGTGTTTTGTTGCTCACCCCTCTAGCAGTTGATATTAACTATTGGTTCCTTATTTCACTACCTAGTTAATAACATTAATTAGTTGTGTGTAAATGGCTGTGTATTTTTAAAATCTACAACCAACACTAAAATCGCCAAAAATACTTCTATACTGGATGACTTTTTTTACCGTCAAGAAAATAAACGTGTGAGATAGGTAAATGATATAGGTGATACATGATAATTTAAAAAAAAGTTTAATTATTTATTTTATTTTTATAAACTACTAGCTGTCCCGGCAAACTTCGTACCGCCTAACAGTAATTTTTTTCGTCAGCATTTCTAATGATTTTATTATTTATTCTGCTATTCAGGGCAGATACAAAACAAACAAATTATAAACCATGAAAATCAGTCAAGCCATTCTCGAGTTATAAGTGTTGTAACAAACCCGACTTTGTTTTATATATTAAGAAGATTTATCCTCCATAACCATCTAATTCTAAGTTAATTTTGACTAACTGAACATTAAAAAAAGAATATTAGAAATATGAAACCGACCAAAACTCAAATGCATATTCACTGATGTATTCTATGTTTATGCATTTTTTTGGACATTCCAAAATTTATAAAATCAGTTGTATTTTGTAAACACACTCACATAATATCACATAGTTTTAGGTACAGAATACACAGTTATTTTTTCCTGACGGTAAAAAAAGTCATAGACTATACATGCCGAAGAGGTTATTGGGAGTTTTAGCAGCTGTATTTTTTAAAATTTAGATGACGTTGATCGCATAGTTGAAGTATTTGTATTAATGCGTTAGAATAATCATTTAAATGGAAGTTAGTCAACCTTACATAATAACATTGCTACAAACCAACTTTAATCAAAATTTTAGCGAAGGTCAGTATTAATGTGTATTTAAAATTGGTTGATACTTCTGTTTTGAACAACCATTGTTGCGGATTAAATCAATTCAGTAAAAAAAAAAGTTTAAAAACTATAACCCGACTACGTAAGAAAGTGGTCTAAAAAGAACGAAACAAGTAAATAATTCAGATAGAAATCCAGAAATGCACAGGTACAAAAATGGTCAAGGTAGAGCCGTGGCCGTACCCACTGTATACCTACTATGATATTGTGGGTGCCGGGAACACTTCCATTGAACATACATGGTACTGTGATGGTAGGTTATATACAGTGGGTGCGACCACGGCTCTACCTTGACCATTTTTGTACCTGTGCATTTCTGGATTTCTATCTGAATTATTTACTTGTTTCGTCCTTTTTAGACCACTTTCTTACGTAGTCGGGTTATAGTTTTTAAACTTATTTTTTATTCATTAAAGTCGGTTCAGTAGTTTAGTTGCTACGGTAGAACATACAAACATACATACATACATACATACATAGACTGCCAAAATCATTACCCTTCCTTTTGGCTTCGCCGTAGTCGGGTAATAATCACTTCTCGTTATAATTAAAATGTTACCTAATAAAAATGCACTAACGATTATTGCACTAAAAATATTGATATAAGTAGCAATGCCGAATTCATTTAAAATATGACATAAGATTTTCCAAATAAATATTTCAATAAACTTACCTTACCTGTACGCTTTTACGCTCGTGTTGCTAACAAGAATAATGTAAGAGTATTCAAAGGAAATTTATTTGCGAGAATACTCCGCAACAGAAATACGAATGGCAGTTACAGGCTAATCACAGACAAAGGGTCCGATACTGTATTACAACTCACTGACCTATTTGTAAGCCAACTACATCAATGAAAAAAAAACCGGCCAAGTTCGTGTCGTGCCACGCGCAGCAGAGGGTTCCGTAGTTGCCCGTCGTTACCACAATATATTTCAGCAATTACTTTATTTATGTCACTTTTAATGTTTTCCTCTAAGGAAATTTTTAATGACTGAGTTCAACGACTATTACTCTTAAACTAACTGGTCTACCTTAATCGTTATGATTTTCCATGAAAGTTCATGAACAGCACTATTATCATGAATTTTCCCAGATTTTTCAAGCCAATAGTTTAGCTTTTAGAGGGGGTGGGGACACCCTAATCACATATCTCCACCAAATTACAACTCTATAGGAACAACAGTCTCCAAGTAAAACCTCGGACGGTCAGACAGACAGAGGGACATGACGAAACTATAAGGGTTCCTTGTCAAGACTACGGAACCTTTAAAAAATAACCTATGTTTTGCGTAGGGCTTACAATGAAAGGTGGAGAATGGGGATCGAGATTTACCGCACATATCCCCATTCCCATCGAAATCTTATATAATTTATGTATACTATAGTACAGCTATAGCTGTTGCTCCCGACTTCGCTCGCGTGGTCTTTAGTTTATTTAGTCTATCCCACAGAAACATCTAATTAATAATAATAATAATAAGTACTCGCCGGAGCCAGTACTCGAAAGTGACAGTATCCGGCTCTACTGGGACCGGCCCATCATCACTGACAGGACTATTCTTGCGAATAAGCCTGATATAGGGCTGATGGACCGGGCGCAATCGAAGGTGTTTTTAGTGGACGTCACTATCCCTCATGATGAGAACCTTGTGAAGGCCGAGACCGAAAAGCAACGCAAGTACTTGGACCTAGTACACGAGGTTACCGAAATGTGGGAAATGGCGTCCACTGAAATCATACCAATTGTTATATCGGCAAACGGGTTAATCCCAGCCACATTAGATTCACACCTGAAAAGGCTGGGATTCATCGGCGGCTCGCTTCCAGCAAAGATGCAGAAAGCGGTGGTGCTTGATACCGCACGCATCGTCCGCCGATTTCTCTCTCTTTTGCCCTGAACCCGGCCAAATGTGCATCTGCCGGTCATTACCGCCCAAGAGGCGAGAGGTTTTCGGCCTATGGAGGTAATAATAATAATAAATCTTTATTGTGTCTTAAAAGGGTACAAGTTATCTTAACAAAGAATAACATTTGCACGAAAAGCTCAAAATTAAGATGAGGATTGTTAGCGTCTATACTAGTTTTTAAATAACTGTTTGACAGACGCTAAACTAAATAATAGCTAAATTAGGATGAATCCAAATGCTCTAAGGTTAATCCAAACCAAATTCTATAATATGTCTGCATTTCATCCAATACCGTTCAGTAGTTTTTGCGTGAAAGAGTTACAAACATTCATACATCCATACTTACAAACTTTCGCATTTATAATATTAAAAAGATTATGCTGCTTGAAAATGTTTTAGCAATTTATTTTAGAAGTAACGTTACATCGGTCAAACAAGATAACAAACAAGGTATCCATTATTCAATGTAACAATATTCGCAGAAAAGTGTTTCGAATGTAGAGAACCCATTTGTTGTACGTGTGCGTCCGTCTGTCAACTTAGACCTTATATCTCAAGAAAAGGCAAAAATATCTCACAGGATTTACTAGTCTTAACGCCCCTCATTCTGCGAGGTGTTTTGTGGCAAGACATTCTTGATACTCCGATGATGGAGCCCCATGAGTCACTACAAGTATCAAGCAATTAAAACTTTTGTGGGCAGCTGTCAAGTATTGATGGCCAATCAGTTAAGAAAGCCAATTTCGTGAAGTGTGCACAAGGCGTCTGAGCTTAGTTGGTGAAACGACAGCAGAGGTTCTCGTTCTTTTATTCCAATTTTTAAACGTCATAAAAAAGTTTGTAATGCTATTTAACAAACTCCCCAGCTCAGATGGTCCAGAAAAACAAGACACAATACACATTTTATTGTTCCGCGACGTTATGCAATTACTCAGAATTTCACGAGGTAAGTTTGTATTGTAACTCAATGATTTAAATGAAATGCTTTATACAAATAAACCATGACATGACTTCAATTAAAACTTTGTACTACGAGAAGAAACCGCGATCCCGAGGGATGCGTGAGAGATCTTCCTGTAACAACTTGAACCAAGGCTCGCGTAATATTTTATTTCATAATAAAATTCAAGCTAGAACCAGACCTTTAAGCTTCTAGCGGTAAGGGCTTTGTGCACGCCATATTAAATTCATTTATACAAATTTGTGATTGGTTATAATTTAAACTATTGGTTTAATAAATGAAGAGTTAGATACTGAATACAATAATCTTTACCGTTACACGATGTCATTACAAGGATAATAATCTATCGTCAAGCTACTGTATAACTAAAGTGAACTGTGTTGCAAAAGCCGTGATGATGTCTAAAGTAAAGTAAAGGAATTACATTACTAAAAATACAAATCTACTTCTACTGTGCGTGCGTGCGTGAGTGAGTGAGTGAGTGAGTGAGTGAGTGAGTGAGTGAGTGAGTGAGTGAGTGAGTGAGTGAGTGAGTGAGTGAGTTAGTGAGTGAGTGAGTGAGTGAGTGAGTGAGTGAGTGTGTGAGTGTGTGTGTGTATGTGAGTGTGTGTCTGTCACGTTATTGATTGAAGATAATCTACGTAGAAACTGCCCAGTAGTGTTAATATTGCGGTAATCACATCTCTGTACAATATATTGCACAAAGGGATTCGTCGAAAAAGAGCTCGCCGTGAGTGGGTTGGCTCACTGTTCTGACTACGAATACCTGCCGATTTGTATTGACTTGTTAGTGACATAGTAGATGATTCTATTATGCTAGTGATGAGTAAGTAATACCCGAGTCCGATTTTAACATATGAGTCATTAGAGGCCGGCCAAGTGACTCTAGTAGTTTTAGATCTGCTTGAACTTTCCGCTCACTCTAATCTACGAGTTTTGCATCAAGGTAGACTTTAGTTTCTATGTTTGTGTTAAGGTCGGATAAAAATTTAGGTTTTTCATAGTTTTCATTTATTGTACTTCAGTTGTATCAAATACTTTTAAAAAAATTTTGACACCAAGGTCAGTCAATAGCTTTTCCTGTTTCATCAAATCTTTAATCTAAAGCAAGAATTTTTATGAAAATATATTTTAAATTATTTATCAAGGTCGGTCAGACTCTTTCATATAATTTAATTAAACTGCTATTCGCGTACTCGTTTCAATCGGGATAAGCCCAATAATTGTAATCCAATTTCAAATTTAGTTTAGAGGTATTTTATAGCAGAAATTTAATAACTACATAAATGTAGTCAAGCGTAAAATAAAATCATTAATAATATTTTGAAAAATATTGGACAAGGTAACTATTATGCCGTAGTAGTAAACAAAAAAGAACTGGCCAAGCGCGAGTCGAAACCGCGCACCGATGGTCCAGTACAAATTTGTGGGTAAAGTAGGTAATCTAAATAGTTCGTAATTATGTTAACGGGGATTGCTATGAGTCATTGCATTCTTTCTAAATAAGATCGATACATCTCGATACTTCACAGCATAAACTACCTATTTGTATAAGTTTGGACCAAATAACGGATTAATGATCATAGTTTCATGAACGTGAATTTTGCCTGGGGCGTCTCTTGACCGCCAGCCGCTTGTTAAGGAGTCCTACATAACCTTCTGGCATCCCCCTGACAGGCATTTCCTCCGCGAAAATGGGGTGTTCCTCAGTACAACTGAGCTGAATAAGAAGATTTAGTTGTCTTATAGATCTTGGAGCTTGTAAGTTCAAGGCAAATTGCCACGCCACATCGTCAATTGTGTCGTCAAATCTTAATCAAATCATTCTAAACAAACTCTAAGTTTCACATTATCTAGATCTTCAACTTCTTTGTTCCCAGGTGTAGCAGTAGCATCATCGGTGTTCACCATCACAGCGATGTCGGTAGATCGCTATCTGGCCATCACGCAGTCACTTAGGCAACCTTGGATGCCTTCAAGGAGAGGTGCTTGCAGCCTGCTGCTGCTGCTGTGGCTGCTGTCCCTGGCGATCTTCGCTCCTCTGCTGGCTGTGACGGCAGTGGAGAGAGAAGTGGTGCCTTGGTTCTCGAGGACGAGAAATGGCTCGGTAAGTTTTTTATTCATTTCAATAAATACACTATCTAGCACCAGACAAATCAAAGATTGAACTTAAGTATAAATGCTCGTGATTATCACACAAACGACAAATTTTTGTGTGATAATCACCTTACGGGGTTAACTCGCAAGTGCCCGTCTTGTAGTCAAAACGCCACCACTTGAAAGTCCTTTTTAAATTATATCAGCTTATCATCATCACTTCTTCACATCACATCGATGGTATTTTCGAAACGAGTTCTTGTGTAAACCAATTTTCTTTCGTACAAGAGAGGACGTATTTTTTTGACAAATATAATAGCAAAATCATTGGGTCACGCAAATAAAAATATTTCAACGAACGTGCCTAGACATAAAACAGCTATCCACTCCACGGTAGAATGTATCGAGGGTATTGTATTGGACACATAAGTTTATTCGAACATAGGTACCTAAGATATACAAACTTTGCGAAATCTTGGCAAATATTCTTTCGATTCGCAACCATTTGTTAGAAGGGTAAATGTTTGCGCCGAGTTGAGACTAGGGCAATATGTAATTTGTCTCTAGTGTAGGTTATGAGTTTGTTCTGTTTGTAGGCTACCAGGATTTCCCAAACTATTTTAGTCCGCGGCACAGTAATTGCCACGAAGTTTAATAAATACATTTATTTAAATGAAAACTACTTTACCGGATTATTTCGCGATTTGTTAGCTCTTTTTACGTAAATAGGAACACAAATTAATATTAACTGAGTGACGGTATTTTTATAATTTTTTCATAATATTATTGCTAAGACGAATAACACTACAGTCTACCTGTGACCACGAACGCTGTAAAGTGTTCGAAACGTCAGGTTAAACAAAATGTTGATAAATCGCGAAATAATCCATAAAAGTAGTTTCATTTAAATGTATCGTGTTCGCGTAAATAAAAGACAACAAAATATATTTATGTAATGCCTGGAAAGTATTTTTAGACAAAACACTTTTGTTTGAGTGAATAATATCTGTATCTGTATAATAATAAATTACCAATGATGAGACATGGTTTAAGGAAGATGACAGGAAATCCAACCTTACAGGTTTAGCATTTTATCACAGCACCTTACCATAAGCTGTAGCCGCGAACTAGCTTCATTGCATGTTTTTAAGTATGCTGGAATTTCTAGTTAACTGCCCATCACTTTTTAAAACTTATATCATCATCATTCACAGCCGGTTAAAAGCGGTCAATATCCAGCTGCTTCCTGCACCTTTCACCAGGACTTCATCTATCTACTTTGTAGCTCCACAAATTAAAGAAATATTGCGTAATCGGTAAATACTACAAAATATTACAACATATTAAAGAGCGAGAGAACAAAGTATATTTATTTTATTGTGTCGCAACGATTGCATCTTTAATAAGATATTACTGAGACGCCCCGGGGCGTTTTAACAGAGTTTGAGAACCAGTGAGCTAAGCTATTGAAATGTTTCGAGGAAATCTAAGGACAACTTACAATCTTTAGATACATTGTTTACTCGTGGTTCCTTGAGTATTGACGCATTTTTAGGAGAACATAGGTTTTCTTAAAAAATGTTTTATCCGTCACTGGCTTGAATGACAATGAAGGCAATATTTTTATCCCGAATCTGAGAACTTAAAAGTAGGGAAATTTTATTTTAGCCGTCCAACTTGTACTTATGTTTGTGCTCACTTTTGCTCCTGGCTGGATTCGATCCCGCAACCACTTTGTAGTCGGGAGCCCTAATCAGATTTGTCAAGATTTTGCTTAACACATAATAATTTTATTTTCTTTTTGTGATCCCGTGGGATGATTATTAATTCCTCTTTGACCTTAATCCCTGTAGCCCTGCTTAGCCAAGAGCTCTAAAAACGTTATCACAGAAACCTTTTTGTCTGTATAGAGCTTGAAATAAAGCGGTTAGACAGGGCCCCAAGTCTGCTAATTTATGGTGGCATAATTGAATATCAATAGGATCGAATTGTACTTGCTTGACATATATAATATGCTGCTACTAATTAACTGACTTAAATTTATGACTAAAATTAGTTGCAGAATACCAAATGTATCAAACAATTACACATTTGGTATTCTGCTACAAATTTAAGACTTAACTTTAAAAATTAAGTTGGTAGCATAATACCAAATGCGTCAAAAAATTACAATAAGATCCAATTGATATTCAATTATGCCACTATTAAATTAGCAGACTTGGGGCCCAGATGTTTACAATTTTCTTTTGAGTTGTGTGACAGAAAAATGAACACACTAGGCCTTATGTTCGAAGAAAAATCTCTTTGTAGGCAAAATATTGGATAAGCGCAAATCCCTGCAAAACCCTAAAGGTGCTTACAGATTGAGATGTCTTTCTATACCTTGATTAAGTTGACTGATTTCCACCAAAAAAATCATTGCTTTTATCCATTGAATGAGAAATGGAGATTAAAAAACCGGACATTTGCGAATTAGAAATTTTTGAACGAATAAGATATTTTGTAAGACATTTTCTTTGTCACCAAAATGAAAAAAAAAAACGGGATTAAAACTCTCCAAATTTTTGTCTTTCGGGTGGATAAGATCGGCAAGTTTAAGTCCTATGACTATTTTGAAATCGGTAAACAAGTAGTTAATTCATCGATGCAAATACTTGTAAAGTCAGTCCATGAAAAGTGAAGGAAGCCGCTTATTACGAAACATGAAGTGTTTCCCCCGATATTTATAAGGAGAAGGCGGTTACGGTCAGTGCTGGCTGAGCAAGTAGTCGAGGTTTGCTTAACGATAGTTTAGTATGGTAACAACTTGAAAATATATTCTCTTACAGCCAGTGCTGGACAGTACTCGATACTTTGCATACCGATAGTTTTGTACGGTAATTTTTATTATGGACATACATTTAGTAAGTAGTCGTCTACGACAACGTCATATTTAAAAAGGTTATCAAAGAGTGCATCAAAAGAAATTTAAACAATAAAGTTTGTTTAATAAGTGCTTGGTCAGCATTGCTTCGGTCACTGACCTTTCGCCAACCTAACCAATAAATAATTAGAAATGTTATATTACAACATTCACAACCATTAACTATCTCAAAGTTAAGCAAAACTTGTATTTTAGCGACTATAATACTATACTAGAAATCTTGTTTTTAAACTTTCGCGTTGCATAATTTAAAACTCAATGAAACGGAAATTAACGAGATCATAATTTAGGAACAAAATGTTACCTCTTTTGCCTGACGTTTCGATCGGGTTACACTGCCCGTGGTCACAGGCTGACTTTCTGTCAGTCTCTCTGAAGCAGCAGCAGCTGACTAAAAGCAGTCAGCCTGTGACCACGGTCGGTGTAACCCGAACGAAACGTCAGGCAAAAGAGGTAACATTTTGTACCTAAATTATGGTCGCGCTAATTACCGTTTCATTGAGTTAGAAATCTTGTATTTAAATACATTTTGATATCTACGACTCAGAATATCAATCTTTATCCTTTAACACACAAACACTTACGATTTCCAGATTTGAATATATGCCGCAGCTTCCAGTGAACCAGTAGACAAATATGTTTAATAATCCTGACTAAGGCCAATCAAAAAAACATGGACTAAGTTGATAGACAATCTTGAAACTATCGATAATTGCTAATCGATTTCCATCACTATCACTCTGCTCGAGTGAAAATAAACACTGTAGGACGCAACTCAAAGAGCTATGGAAATGAGCTGCAAGTTCTAACCCTTGCACTACTAATATAACTAGTTTAATCTAGCTTTGTCTAGCTTGTAAAAGCGCTTAGTTTAAGCCTATTTACAGAAATAAATTGGTTTTATTGGTTTTGATTTTATTGGTTCTTCATAACTTGTTCAGGTGATAAGAAAACAATCAATCTAGTCAAGTTTTGTTCAAGATTGATTTCAGTCAATCTGTTCTATAAACCACAAAACATGATATTGATACGACTTACACAACAAGTTTGCAGTCCTGTGGTTTACGATTCGGTCTAAAAACTTAAGCTGTTGCGGGTTTGAATCCCACAAGGGGCTACTAATGTTTGTGTGATAAGCACGAGCGTTTGAATCTAGATCGATTTTATTTTTAGACAACCTTCAATCGCTCGACATTAATTTCCACCGCCAATTTGCTAAAAGTTCTCTGTTATTTGGTCTTCAAAAGCCGAATGTCCTAATTTCTTAGCTTAAAGGAATCTTGTCATTCCAACGTCTGATTGGGTGTCTGCGGTTTTACATTGTTTTCGTAAGTCGGTGTTAATTTATTTTTAAAGGACTATTTCGTAGTTTCATTAAGCCTGACCTTTGGGACTTCTTCTGAGCCAGTTATGAAACTTAACGAATCAAAAAGCGGTTATGTAAAAAATATAGCTGTTCGCAGTCAATTTATTTAATGGAATAGTTTGCGAGGGTCTTATGAAAATAGATTAAAAAAAAACTGTTTTATTCAAAATAAAACACAATATTAAAATCGTATTCGTATTCAATATGTTTATCCGTTTTCTCGCCATAGTACACGTTTTGCCTAGTAAGAGGTGAGTGATGGTGTCATTCTTGGATGAAAACATGATACTCCTGCAAGGCTAGCATGCGCGCATCGGTTATTTTATCGATAGACAAGACAAATTTTTTCTTTGATGATAATTTAGTCGTTTTCCCTAACCTGACGGATCACAGACGTCTCGAATCCTTTTTTTAAATATTTTCGAGTTTTCCCGCTCTTTGTAGCCACTTATTTTTACGTTATAACACGGCATTGCCATGATATTTTAGTTTTTTCTTTCAATCGTCAAAAGTCGATGAAATGCACGACAAAATTTTATCGTGTTGCGCATGCTAGCCTTGCTGATTCATTTTTAACAGAAATTAGTCGACCGTCTTTAAGATAATAACCTATAATATTTATGATAAGCTTATTTTGCCATTTGTACCTAAGGATATAAATCAAATAGATCACTAATTCGTATTATTCTAAGTTTGTTTTTTCTGCCAGAGTTTCTAGTGAATTGAAAGGCACCATTCGTGGTTCTTAGTACGAGGTTCACCAAAACTATTACCAGCGTAGTCACGATTCTCATTACGCAGTGTTTGCTATAAAAACACTGCGTGATTGCGCCAGGCAAACGTATTGTATACAGGGTGTACAAGAGAATAGGACGCTCCTTAAAACCACGTGATCAGCAGGTCATATACAACAACTTTTCCTATAGGAGCAACATCGAAATCGTGATTTTATTTACAGATGCTCCATACATTATCATCGAGATATGCTAGTAAGTTTGTATGAGGAAGCTGAAAAAATTTCTTAATTTCGATGTTGCTCCCATAGAAAAAGTCGTTGTATATGACCAGCTGATCACGTGGTTTTAAGGAGTGTCCCATTCTTTTGTACACCCTGTATAAAGACGGACTGAGTACTGCCTGAGCATTTTATTGGATTTTAGAATTTGGATCATTTTTAGAGTTCCGTACCCAAAGGGTAAAACAGGACCCTATTACTAAAGCTCCGCTGTCCGTCTGTCACCAGGCTGTATCTCATGAACCGTGGTAGCTAGACAGTTGAAATTTTCACAGATGGTGTAGGTATTTCTGTTGCCGCTATAACAACAAATACTAAAAAACAGAATACAAGAAATATTTATAATCAAAATACGATTGTTGTATGGGAGCTTCCATGCAACAAACGTATTTTTTTGTCGTTTTAATAGATAATGGTACGGAACCCTACGTGCGCGAGTCCGACTCGCACTTGGCCGGTTTTTACATTTATTTACTTAATTCATTGATTTATCTATACGAATATTATAAAGAGGAAAGATTTGTACCTATTTTTGTATGTTTGTAATGAATAGGCTCAAAAAGTACTGGGCCGATTTAAAAGATTCTTTCACCAATAGAATGCTACATTCTTCCAATTTGACATAGGCTACATTTCATTTTGAAAAAAATTAGGGATCCTTGGGAAAATTTGAACAATGTAACCGAAGGTGTAGAAAAATGAGTCTTAAAATGTCTTTCGTCGAATGCGCTGCCGAAACTATTAGCGATAATTGTCTACCCCGTGCGAAGCCGGGACGGGCTGCTAGTCTTAATATAAAGTCATAGGTTTTATATACTGTCGATAGGGAATTCAAAACATTTATAAAAAAAATCTGATTTTTTTGTTACCTTCAAATGGAAAAAGGCTGCTAGCAAAATGTATTTTTGGTGCCACCTTAAGCCATTCTTAACTTGAAAATCTAGAATTTTAAAATGAAATAAAAGACAGTCATGGCCACCAACACGCCACTGAGGCTGGCGACTATCTCTTTTAAACCGACTTAAAAAAAAGAGTAAGTACTTATGTTTGTTATTACTCCGTCAATTATGACCCGATTTAAAAATGTCTTTTTTTGTTTAAAAGAATGTACTCCCGAGGTAGTCTCATTTTTACCAAGTTAGAATCTGATGATGGGATCCCTGAGAAATCGAGGGCAACCCCTTAATTTCTATAGGCACACAATGTGTTGCATAATTATATTTTCTGACTCAATGCTGATTTTTTGATAATCATCACCTCATCAACATATAGTCCACACAATAAAGTTGCGGGCACAGTATGTCAATTTATATTTTTAAATTTAACTGAACTGAGAATCAAACTCAAGACCTTTCGTGTTGAAAGCAAATCAGCGGCCGCTAAGTCAATCGGATCGTCAAATGTTCACTATACACGGTTTAATTTAGCTCCTTTCATGACTTACAATAATAAGGATTTATATAACGACGACCTCCGTAGCCGAGAGGCGAGTACGCCGGACTTTAAGTGACGCCGCCATCTCTGAGGTTCCGGGTTCGATCCCCGGTCGGGTCAATGTAGAAAAACGAACTTTTCCATATTGGCTCGGGTCTGGGTGTTGTGGGTGTTGTGGTACCGTCGTTGTTTCTGATTTCTATAACACAAGTTCTTTAGCTACTTACCTTAGGACCAGAGCAATCAAATGTATGTGATGTTGTCCAATATATAATTATATTTATTTATAGCGTTAGCAATTCAGTATAAACATTGTTGTAAGAACAATACCAGCTTAATGAAATATCCTTAATAATTTAATATTACTGCGACCAACCTTGGCTATGAGATGGAGACCATATGGAGACTCGAACGCAGAAACCGATATTGTTTTGTATTCTTAGGCAACTGAATTTATGAAATAACTTTATAGGTATACGACAAATTGATTTTGGGAATAATAAAGTGATAATAAAGTGAGCGATTTTTACAATGACGACCTCGGTAGCCGAGGGGTGAGAGAACAGGACTTGGTGTCGCCATTATCTGAGGTCCCGGGTTCAATTCACAGACGGGTCAATGTAGAAAACGAGCTCTTCTATATTGTCTTGGGTCTGGGTGTTGTGATGCTCTTGTTGTTTCTGATTTCTTTAACACAAGTGCTTTAGATCAGTGATACTCACCTTAGAACCAGAGCAATCTATGTGATGTTGTTCAAAACGTAAATTTAAAATTATGTGAAATTGGAAGCAAGATAATTTTATCTTCCAAACAATTATTGGTATTCAAGATTTCATTTCTAATGCTTCAAGATTCACTTCTAAACCTTCAAAAATAATTCTCCCGATCTTCGCTATTGAATTTAATTACAAAATTCAATGTTTTTTTTAGGGCTATGTCGACAGTTATTAAATTCATTTTTGATATTGAAGATGTTATTTTTAGAAGACTTAATCTCAACGGCGGATAATTCATAGCTTATAAAATAATTCAGATTTTGGTCAGAATAATAGAAATTCTTGACACGTCTTTTAGAGCTACCAGTAATATGAAATTTCAACATTAAAATTCGTCACGTTCCATTGAATAATGCAATATCTTTGAGTTATTTTTCAGATCAGCGATAACTTTAATAAAATATTGCTGCGGTGAAATATTTTTGCTATTCCTGGTATCTTGTCTCCTGTCATAATTTTCTCCAATTTAGCGGCGCCTTTGTTTGATGTTGGCGTATTTTTGTGAAAATGAAAAGCTTTTTTACTTATTATTGTTAGGGTTATGCGCAGAAAGTCACCCACAAGGTAGACAGACGACCTGGTAAAGGTTATAGGAAGCCGCTGGATGCAGGCCGCTTCCAACCGGCCGAGCTGGAAGTCACTGGGGGAGGCCTATGTTCAGCAGTCGACGTCCTGTGACTGAAATGATGATGATGAATGCGCAGAAAACAAGGCTGTTTTTGCTACTACATTACATTCTAACGTTTAATCCAAAAGCAATTTAGTAAATGGCTTATAATACACACCAATTACTATGATAACGAAGTCAAGAATAATTGACTTACAAGTTACTAGATAAAAAATACTTAAGGGAGTTTACCACCACATTAAAAGCAATTTCAAAAAAATTTTCTTCTGAACTTGAGCCAGGTACTAAAATCGGGAACCGGGAACAACTAGTTTGCAGTTAAACCGATTTAATGCGCTACTACGCCATTAAATAATTTATGTTAATGTTTTGTGAAGTATGCCTATCGGGTGTAAAAAAAGGCTTAACGAAGCCAAACACCACATATTCTACGTATTATTACGATCATTTTTTTCTGTTACACTATACCTGGGAAATGACGGGTTACCGAGTTATTGACAGTCAAAGTTACAATTATTTTTCAAAGATTTTTTACAAAATTGACTCCTGTTCGATAATACTAAACTTTTTTACATAGAAACATGATCCGCTTACATACACAGGCATAGTCTGTGGTGTGTGCGCTACACATTGCGAGTTAGAAATAAGTTATTTTTTTTGATACCCAACAATAAAAGTCATTTCCCAGCAATTATTTTTTTGCATTCTACTTTGTTTTATGTGTAGAATTCGTGGATGTGTAGAAGGCTTTGTTAAGCCTTTTTTTACACTCTGTATATGCCGACTGCAGGCCACAGGCCTCACCTCAACTATGAGTTGGTTCGGGTCATACTCCACCACGCGGGCCCAGTGCGGTGCGGTGGAGGGGTGTTGTAAGGCCAGTGACTAAACCTTTCTGTCAGATGCAATTAAGCCGCCATAAGGCTGGGCTTTACGACTAATATCATCGATATCAGGACCAACTTTTAACGAGCCTTCCGAATCACGGTGATGCTCGTGATAAATCTCACAAAAATAGTCGAATGGTCACCCATCCACTCACGAAAGCTGCTTAACTTTAGCAATCGATACTAAACCGCTGCCGTTACTGGGCTACGAGCACCTCAATGGAATCAAATATGGACGCTCATTACGCCTACATGATCCAAAAAACTAGACACATCATCGCTACATTTAATCTTGATGCCTACGCACTAAGATTGACACGTCCCATATTATTCCCAAACCATTTTGATTCATAAGCTGTTTTATTCTTTTCCCTAATTTTATGATGAAAAACGAGTAGAACAAATCCGTATCTACCACAGGCAGGCGTAATTTGACAAACTTTAACCTCCCTTAGCCGAAGTTGTTTCCATCGTTTCAAAGGGATCGTAAACTTTTAACTGAATTACTTGAAGAGATCATGAAATAGAGTAAATTTTCTTAGATGAATAAGCGTTAGTAACTTCCTAAGGTTACGTTTTGGAAGTTTAAACGGAACTTTGATACTCATGTAATTGATTACGACGTCAATCATTTGAGGTACTTTTTACTAGCTGTCCAAACGCAAATCCAAACATATTTTGTATGAAAATACGTATTTCAGAATCATGAACTCTTAAAACAATCTTAAATATGTCAAATCTGTCAATTTTTACAATGTAACACTTTGTAAAGTATGTCATAGTTGCCGGGATGATCAGGTATAAGAGAAAGACATGTGGATAGTTTGAGTGTCGGATCTTTATTGATTATTATAATATAACTTAAACATAATGTAAAATATTGCTAACTCAACACAATTATACGACACTATGTCGCAGTCACTTATAAAAGTAATCATGTTACGGTACAACTTACAAATCAGTACACTTCAACTTCAATGCTAATTTTTTTCTGAAATAAATGGTTTCCACAATCACACCAATTTAGAAAACGGATAAACATACTTATAATATAAGTACGTTTATAAACGTCCACGACTTTGGTACAAATGTTCGTGCTCATTACACAAACATTTGCCCCTCACTGGATTCGAACCCGCAACCGCCAGGTTTTGTAGTTGGAAGCGCGAACCACTACACCAGACGGTCGTCGAATTATCTTTAAATAACCATATCGGTACTGCTCCAATACCGGCATAATGTTGCCAAGAAAACAAAAAACCAGCCAAGTGCGACTTGGACTCGCGCACGAAGGGTTCCGTACCGTTTTCTATTATAACGGCAAAAATCACGTTTGTTGTATGGGAGCCCCCTTAAATATTTATTGTATTCTGTTTTTTAGTATTTGTCGTAATAGCGACAACAGAAATACATCATCTGTAAAAATTTCAGCTAGCTAGCTATCACGGTTCATGAGATACAGCCTGGTGACAGACGAACAGACAGATAGCGGAGCCTTAGTAATAGGGTCCCGTTTTACCCTTTGGGTACGGAACCCTAAAAACAAACATTCGTAGCCGTAGCCGAGAGGCAAGCTGGACGATATATTGGCGTCGCCATCTCTGAGGTTCCGGGTTCGATCCCCAGTCGGGTCAATGTAGAAAACGAACTTTTCTATATTGTCTCGGGTCTGGGTGTTGTGGTACCGTCGTTGTTTCTGATTTCTATAACACAAGCGCTTTAGCTACTTATCTTAGGATCAGAGCAATGTATGTGATGTTGTCCAATATTTTTTATTTTTATTTTTTTATTTAAAGATGTACAAAACAGGTTACAGCCATTGCAAATTAAAGTTATAAGTAATTAAGACTTAAGAACTAGGTTTATTATATATAAATATTTATATTTATTTGTGGGCAGCACATGTGTGTAAATTGCTATAGGTGGGCCTAAATAATCAATCAAATTGATGTTTACCTACAAACTATCACCGAAGAGGGTCTATGAAAAGATGGTGCGACGATTTAGTTAAGCTGGCGATGGATTGAGATGGATTGCCTGAGGTAGACCTTTGCCAGGTCAGTAGGGTGATTTTATTTTATTCTCGTTAGGGATAGGTTACAAACAAATGCGCAATAATGCATTAGACTACATGCATAGAAAAAAACTTAAACAATTACGCAACTAAATTACGTTGTCTGAGGAATACTGATATTGTGGATTTGGATACTATCCACAGTGATAATTTTGAGGTGTTTTTCATTCCTTTTATACAGGTTGTCCAAGAGAATAGTTAACTCCCTAAAACCACGTGATCAGCTGGTCATATACAACAACTTTTCCTATGGGAGCAACATCGAAATCGTGATTTTACTTTCAGATGCTCCATACATTATCATCGAGGTATGCGAGTAGGTTTGTATGGAGAAGCTGAAAAAACATTCTCGATTTCGATGTTGCTCCCATAGAAAAAGTTGTTGTATATGACCAGCTGATTACGTGGTTTTAAGGAGTGTCCCATTCTCTTGGACACCCTGTATATTTGATAGGTGTGCTTTCGGGCATTACATTTGTAACCGAGATAGGTAATCCTCAGAGATAGATAGGGAAGTGGGATATTGGATTGCAGGCCGTAGCTCGACACTTGTTTATAATTTAATCATACGTCGCTTCCAAGCAAATAATTATACATGTCAAAGCTGTTTTTACTAAAGGCAACACTGTAAATATGTAAAAATCACGGAATTTTCTGTGCTTATGTAGGTTTGTCTATGTCATGTTCAGCTTCATCATCATCATCATTTTAACCACAGGACGTCCACTGCTGAACATAGGCTCCCCCGGTAACTTCCAGATCAGCCAGTTGGAAGCGGCCTGCATCCAGCGGCTGCCTGTAACTTTTACCAGGTTGTATGTCTACCTTGTGGGTGGACGTCCCACGCTGCGCTTGCCGGTACGTGGCCTCCATTCAAGAACCTTTCTGCCTCATCGGCCGTCATTTCTTCGCGCTAATGCCCCGCCCACTGCCACTTCAGCTTGCTAATCCGTCGGGTTATGTGCTCTAAGGAAATATAAGCGATCTTTTCGTCTAGGTTGGTTAAATACCCAAAGGTTAAATACCTATGTCAGCGACTTTTGTTCGTTCACGGATCTCCTTGATTTGATCTCGCAAAGATAAAAATATGTAACAGCATTATTTTTTTGTTCTTTTCCCAGGTATGGGTGGAGCGCAGCATCGAGTTTTGCACTGAGAAATGGCCAAACTCGATGAGGAAAGAGCTCTTCGGAACATTCAGCTTCATACTAGTCTACGCAGTCCCAGGTAAATTAATTAGAAATGTATTACTCTTAAAAAATGCCTAATAAAGTAGACTGTTATTTGAACGACAATAATGCATAGACTTTATGACCTGCCTAGCTCCCACTTGCAACATCTTGTAGCTGTATTTCCTGCAAAAAAAAAGGCTGGTAAAGGGCTGAGTTTGTTTTGCCTCGTCACCAGTCGATATGTAGTTCCAAAGTGGTAGGGCAAAGCTTTATCTTTGGGACGTGTATAGTTCCTGGAAGAGGGCTTTTACTAAATAAATGAGTTTAATTCATTAGAATAGTTTGTTACGGGATTGCTACCATGTACCTTATTTTTGAGTTCCCGATATTTCGGCACTGTTGCAAGCGCCATGATCACGGAGTAACTGGTAACATGGTAGCAATCCCGTAACAAACTATTCTAATGTTAGTGACCATGAAAGTTTAAAAGAGTTTAATTCAGTTTTATATCAGCAGTAATGGAAACCTTGAAAATTATGAAAAAAGCCCTTACTGTCACAGAGAAAAAATCAACTGTTTCATGCAAAATTATTCCATAGAGAATGATCCTATCGGCTGTTTACATCTTCAAGGTTTTATTAAAACTATTATTAGGTCTGTCTTACCAATAAATATGATGATGAGAGAGCTACTGTGTTTTGTTATTGCGTCTCATATTTAATAAGAAAATTCTTTGAAGAGTGATATAACTCAATAAACCAATCGTTTGTTCTTTAAATGAAAGGCAATAAAATATTTATTACTTTAATAAAAGGTTCTGCCCTACAAACATTCTGGATAACAAACAATTTAATTTAAATTAATAGATATTAAGTTCATTTAAATTGAAGTTATTAATTATTATTCAGATTAAGAAAATACAAGTATTATTTTGGAATTTATTAAAATCCTAAGCATTTAAAATTAACAATAAATTCAAAAGAAAATGTATCTGACTTCAAAGAGGCTTGTCGAAATTTGTTTTTTTTTTCAATTGAGACTGTTTAGTATTTGAAATTGATTTGTAGAAGCCATAATAATTTTACTTAGAAGTTGTCGTCTTAGAGCCTTTCATGAAAACTTTCAGCATAGAATAAAATAGTTGGTTTCCCAAGTTAAGTTTCAAAAATAGGTATGACAACTGGTTAAAGAAAATGAATTTCTATTAATTCCATACATCGTCGTATGTTTGTGTTGTATGTAAGACGCGGAGCGTCGGACATTCTGTGTTAAACGAACACTTTAAAAAAAATTGACTTAAATTGCCTATTGTTTACTTGATAAGTTTTATTGGCAACTGATTAATAGCTGAATAATATGCGTAAAATTTAGGGCAATATAATTAATTTCAAGCATCATTAAATTTATTTACGTGTGCGAATAATTTCAAATTACAAATTGCAGTTATCAAGAAGTTTTACTGATTGGTTTTATTTCAAATCTGTAAGTTTTTTTTTATAAAAAGTGTCAATAAAATTTAAAAGTTTTTCTTGTGCTGCATCTTTCCCGGCACTAGGCTATGAATTGTCCTGAAGCAGTGAAAGAGTTTGGAATAATAATTGGAAATAATTAAAGTGCCATTTAATTTCATTTTTATTTATTCATTTGATTATTTTTAAAAATAAATCTTTTTTAATTTCAGTGCTTATAAATAATAAAATATGCTGTGATACGGCATCTTTAAGTCAAAAAATAATATCTTCCTACTACTAAATAAATTATTACTAATTTTGATGATATTCAGAAGAAAACTTTATTTTTTCAGGGTCTATAGTGGTGGTTTCATATTCACTGATGGGCAGAAGACTGTGCTCAGTGCTACCTCCATTCGACCAGACGGAGGGCAGTGCTAACAGCCAACAGGTAAGACGGATAAATATTTATTAACTATTTTAATAACTGATTAGGATATTTTTAAGCTACGAGTGTAACAAATTGTAAGTACTGAAACAAGGAGGAAGAAAGATTTGGTGGCAAATTGAGACTTTAAATAATATTACCTTTGAAAAAAAATGTCTTCGGTAGCTCGGATGAAAGAGCAGTCATCTGAAGACAGTGATCCTGTTTTGATTTGTGTAGTCCACTGCTGCAGAGCAATGTGTATGGTGTTGCCCAATACTTATTTTATTTGCATACGTAACAAAAAAAAAAACAGCCAAGTGCGAGTCGGACTCGCGCATGAAGGGTTCCGTACCATTATCTATAAAAACGGCAAAAAAAAACATGTTTATTGTATAGGAGCCCCCTTAAATATTTATTGTCTTCTGTTTTTTAGTATTTGTTGTAATAGCGGCAACAGAAATACCTACATCATCTGTGATAATTTCAACTTTCTAATTATCACGGTTCATGCGATCAGCCTGGTGACAGCAAACAGACAGACAGATGGACAGCGGAGTCTTAGTAATAGGGTCCCGTTTTACCCTTTGGGTATAGAACCCTAAAAAGAAGTCTATAGCAATAAAATAAAAATACTCAAGTTTAAGCTTCTAAAAAATTAACTTTAATTAGGATTTTGAATTCTACTAAACTACTATATTAAATACAAACACATCACACATCACCAGCCTTATCAGTCCACTGCTGGACACAGGCTTCTCTAAAAGGAGGATTTTGCCATAATCGTCACGCTTGGCAGGCGGGTTGGCGATCGCAGTTTGGCCAATGGTGGAGAGGAGACGCTGCTGCCCGTCTTCTTGTGGCGGTTCTCCTGTAGTCGCTTCTTACGACACCCATAAGAAGAGAAGGGGTGGTGCAATTATTTTAACGTGCCGGCACCACACGACACAATTAAATACTAACGTCAGATTGTATTAATTATAATTTAATCAACAGACATGTACCTATTTAAATGTGACACGTGTGTTTTAAAATCATTAATTAATCCCTCCTAACTAGGCCCTTAAACTTAATCTCATGTTCTATGTAATACCCTTGATAGTGTTGATAAGGCTCAACGGAGTGTCTAACTTCACTTGATATTTCAAGTAGTAAAGTTAGTAACTTTAATGACGCACAAATTAAAAGAACCCTCAATTGTTTATTTACGATTCCGAACCATAAAAGGATTCTTTTTTCAGGATAACTTCGTTGTCCGTCTGTCTGTCTGTAAAAAATCAAATTTTAATCATGATAAATACGAATGTTAGCACCGCGTTATTTGGATTCTTTTGTCAAAATGGAACACTTATTTAAAATCGAACTTAAAAATTGACTCAGTAAGAGCAAAAAGTGTGTAAGAGTAACCAAAAATTTTTGTGAGCTTGAAACCTCGTAGGTTCTTACATGGATACATGGATTAGCACGTTGTCAGTTTTGATTCTTCGTTAAAACTATGTCTAAATGAAAAATATTTTTTTTACAATAAACAACCAAGTAATTAAATCTGAAGCCCAAGAATCTTAAAAGTTCTTTAAATACTTTCTGATTTATGATAGAAGTTTGATATCGTTTAATAAATGGCTCATTCGCTAATTAGTTTATCGGGATTCGGAAGCCACTTAAGTTACTTAACCCTCTAAATATAAATACATAATTACAAAGTTTACAAACTACGAGTATTAGACTACAGGCCCATGTCCAAAATGGATGGGTCATATGAACCACCAGGTGACGTATATAGTACGTTATAAGACCATGCAATAATAAGATTCAGCACTATGCCGTCACTAGTAAGGTGTCCAACTGAGTGCTGGTGAAAATTCAAAAGATCAGGTAGGAGTGAGTAAATTCTGTTCACATATTTTTTACGGCATTTTTACCATCGTTAGATCTAAATCTAGATCTAACAATCTAATCTAATCTAATCTAATCTAGAGTAAAGTGACCAAATGTACCCTGGAAAATGTCAGAAAATAAAAAAAAACTTTGTGGCGCACCATTTTTTTACGGCACTGCGCGTTTTCTTATTATTTTTCATAGATCTAACGATGGTAAAAATGCCGTACAAAAATATGTGAACAGAATCTGCTCACTCCTACCTGATCTTTTGAATTTTCACCAGCACTCAGTTGGACACCTTACTAGTGACGGCATAGTGCTGAATCTTATTATTGCATGGTCTTATAACGCACTATATACGTCACCTGGTGGTTCATACTACCCATCCATTTTGGACATGGGCCTATAGTCTATATAACCCGACTACGTAAAACAGTTTAAAAACGTACGACCGTATTTTAAAGACAAATTTTGACATTAACAACCGAAAAAAAATACAAAACATTGAGGATATTACTGGGTCTAATTTGGATAGATAAAACCAAGGTTGAAGCTAAAATAACTTTGTCCAATATCGAAAATGGACCCAGCCTAGCCTAGCCTACTCTCCGAAATGTGGGTTCACCACGACCACTTTTAGTCAAAATAAATACTGAACTTTCTTTAACCTTCTACGAAACCTAAATGACTTGATCGTCAAACAAAGCAAGACTTGTTAGCAAGACACTTATTATGTTTGTTCCTTGATTAATGTCTCGGTATACTTATTACAATTGTCACCGTCTTTTTGTATTTGATCTGTTAAGGATTGTTCTGAGAAGTCAGTAATGATATTTTGAAAGACCTCAAAACAAAAGCGATCAAAAGACACTTTGTGAGTTTTAAACAAATAGCGTACGAATTCTTTATAATATGTTAATGTCTGCGTCATGGGCTTAAACAGTATTGTTTAAAGCCACTTAAACAGTTTACAATATGCAAAACAAAATAGTTGGTCTTTTTTTTAATCTCATTAAAATATTTAAAATTAACAAATGTTTTCGTGTGATTTTTCACAAATGTTTTAGCGAATCATACATTTACGGCTGTGAGGATATCTATTTTATCTAATTTAGTCATATCCATTGAAGTACCAGAGTTAATGTAATAATTAAAAATTGCATGAGAAAAAATAGAACGTATTTATCAGACAAATGGTCCGGGATAGAAAATACCTAAACAAATAAAATAAACTAATAACAATGGCAGTACAATAAAAAACTATTACAGAACACGAATCGTATGCAAACTTGAACGGCATTACAGAACCAATTTTCTTTGCTTTGTTTCGTAAACAATATCTTTGCAATCATAAATTGGACAAGGCCCGCGGGCTGATTGTGCCGACATGCCTCCCCTATCACAGTCGAGATAGATGCATATTAGATATAGCAAAGCTGAGTGTTATTGTTTTCTGTCAGGTATTAGCTGGAACTACGCCCGATGGTTCACCGAACCATTATGTAAAAAAAAATCCGCAAAAATTTATAACACTTTCTAAGCCGTGATAAAAAAAACATCGTGGGTAACCTGCAAATTCAGATAATACATGTCTGAAATTAAAGCATTATAAATTGCTGTATCTTATTAAGCGTAACTGCGTCCAACAACGGCATTTGTATGCCGTTCTTGGACGCAGTTACGCTTGATTACGCTAGGAACAGAAAGAACCTTTTTTTATTACGAGACTTGGTAATTGATTTTACTTGACAGACGACCGTCTGGTGTAGTGGTTCGCGCTCCGGTCTGCAAAGCCTGACGGTTGCGGGTTCGAATCCCGCATTGCAAATGTTTGTGTTGGCTTGGCCATGCTGCGTTTTCCAGTTTGTGGGAACATTTCTTTTCCAGCGGTCTGCGAGCAATATGGCCTGCCCATTGCTACCTCAGCATGCCGTTGTAGCTTTATTATAGAGCTATGGTCGGTGACTTTGGTTCTTTTGGGGTTCCTCATAACAGATCTTATCTCGTAAATAAAAATCAAGCACCGTTCTCTCCATAGCTTGCTAGGTGACTGAGTATGTTTAAGATTCTAAGGCAGAGAAAAGGGAGTAAAAATTATACTCTATCAAAACCAACATGGTTGCTCCTGTAGATCTATATTTATTATTAATTTCTTACAAGTTATATCAATTCGATAAAAATCAATTGACGACCTCTATAGCCGAGAGGCGAGCACGCCGGACTTTAAATGGCGTCGCCATCTCTAAAGTTCCGGTTTCGATCCTCAGTCGGGTCAATGTAGACAGTGAACTCTTCTATATTGGCTCGGGTCTGGGTGTTGTGGTACCGTCATTGTTTCTGATTTTTATAACACAAGTGCTTTAGCTACTTACCTTAGGATCAGAGTATTGTATGTGATGTTGTCCAATATTGCATTGCGATAGAATATTTTGGAAAAACAGTATCTTTCATCTTTATATTGAACCATATTCTGGCAAATAAATGATTTATTATTAATATTTAAAAAAAACCTTCCAAGTATTTATTGCCATTACCAGAAAATAGCCGCCGCTATACGTAATTTGTGCCATTACGTTATTGTTAATTGAGATGAACTGGGGCAAGAATCAATTTCCTTATCTTTTCCAATTATCTACGGTAACCGGTAACACATCACGTCTCGCCTAACGTAAGTGTAATGTTACCGTTTATTTTCGGGCACACTCGCCCAGTCAGGCTCCAGTGCGTGAACCCGTGAACTTAATTTGATATTAATTAGATGTTAATTATTAAGAGGCTCTGGCGTAAGGTGAAATTAAGCTGAACAAATTGAAGGGTTCAAAGTTAGGAAACGCGATTCACTTACACCGAGTTCATTAATTCAGTGCGATGTTTACTACGCCATTTTATAGATTTTGACGTGTTGTTTTAATTAAATTTCCTTAATGTTGCCTCTGCAATGTTTCCTTGCATCCTTCACAAGAACAATTTAGTGTAACACTTTTTTTTTGTTTTTAATAACGAACACCTCAAAAAGATGGTTGGCAGAGCGTGGATCAAAAAAGAGGGAGATCGTGCTCTCTTGCTCTTGCTTACATCTAGCAATGGGCTTAAATAGGCTGAAATTTTGATAATAATGTAGTACTTACACGCAAAATGAGATGTCTGGTACGAGCGTGTTTATTCCTTATACTAAGACCATGAGAATAAGGTGAGTTAGCTGGGGCATATTCTTTTATTTTGATTAGCTACGCGGTTCATAATTAGCTAACACTAAACTCGTAGGTAAAAGCTCAGATTAAAGAAATAGATAAATAAGATAAGATAAGATAAAATTTATTCTCTGTATAAAACTTAGCTTAAATACAAGAAACTTAAGTAATTCAGTTTAATCTAATGTTATGCAGTTAATACCTAAACTAAGCAATGGTATGCTTGTATCTTAGGTATCTACTATTAAAACACGTAAAGTAGGTACATAAATACAAAACAGTTGTTAATAGTATTAATCACCTCCTATGAATGTTTTCAGTTCGTATAAGAACAGTTAGAAATTTGCTTATTTCGTATGTTTTGTTAGCTCGGTCTTGGTGTGCGTGCTGAAAGACATTCCTGGTAAAATTATTAATAATGAATAACTTCTTGATAGCCTTAGCAAGTCCTATTGAAGAACTATAACAACAAATAATTAATCGCGCATTATGTATGTTGAGTAAGGACGGTGCTCGTAAAAACTCGTAGTCTAGAGGTATAACCACCCACAAACGGCATATATTCGCTGTGTGATAATTTTACCTTTTTGATAATGTGTGTCGTGTGATGCCGGCACTTTAAAAGAATTGCACCTTCTTCCTTCTTGGGTGTCGTAAGAGGCGACTACAGGAGAACCGCCACAAGAAGACGGGCAGCAGCTTCTCCTCTCCACCATGGGTCAAACTGCGATCGCCAACCCGCCTGCCAAGCGTGGCGATTATGGCAAGGAGGAAAGGGTCTTATATAATGTTGTATCGGGAAAAAAAAAAACAAAATATGCTAATAGGTAGCGTACAAATATCAATATAATAATAATAATAAAAGCCTTTTATTCGCTGACTGTTTTACAGGTTTGAACTTATTCACTAATTGTAGAATCAATATTCTTAACTTATATACGTATTTTTTAACAACTTTAATAAAATATTAAAGAAGAATGTTTTCAACTTAATTTATGATAAATTTTCAGCACCCATTTAGTTAGATATATTAAAATTAGTGAGCTTGTCTTTCGGCATAGGCCTCCCCCTATTTTTTCCAAATATTAAGTAGGTACTTAATAAAATTAAAGTTATTGTAAGATATTTAGGTATATATATATATAATATCTTAAAGCGCGTTAAATGCAGTTTAGTCATATTTGTTATACTTATCTTTGCTTGTTTTGTCAAAGGCATTTGTAAAAGCTGACAATACGAGTATTACCAAAGCGAATACTTTGATTGTATGTATGTGGTAAAGTGGGTTTATATTACTACGGTTTATTGCATTCCGTTGGCAAGTTTGCGACAGTAAACGATTTTCAGGGTTCCGGAACTGAATGGCATAAACAGAACCCTTTTTTTCCACTCCATAAAACGGAAACAAAACAAAATAGTTATTGAATCGTGTAGTGTTAAATGGTGTGCAAAGAGGTTTACAATACGTCGTACCATAATCCTTTGGTTAAAATTTTTTGTTCGTATTTATATTCGTAGGTATCTATGTAGATTAATGAAAATGAAATTAAAATATTTTCGTTTTATTTTACGTGTTATTGTTTAATTACTTTTTCTTGCGTGTAAAGATAAAACAGTCAAATATTTAAAAAAAAACGTGTATGTCGTGCCACGCGCAGTATGGGGTTCCGTAGTTGCCCGTCGTTGACATAATATATTACAGCAATTACTTCATTTAAGTCACTTTTAATGTTTTCCTCTAAGGAATTTTTTAACGACTAAGTTGAACGACCATTACTCTTAAACTAACTGAACTATCTTAACCGTTATGATTTTCCTTAAAAGTTCATGAAAAGCACTAATATCATTATTTTTTATAGATTTTTAAAGCCTATAGGTTGAGCTTTTAGAGAAGGGAGGGAGGGACCTTTATCTACCACTTTGTCGGCGTGTTTAATATACGCATCTCAACAAAATTACAGCTCTCTAGGGTCAATAGTCTCCAGGCAAAACCTCAGACAGACAGACATACGGACATGACGAAACTATAAACGTTCCTTATTAGGACTACGAAACCCTAAAAACGTTACATTTTTATGCAACGTCTTATTATAGACGCTAAAAACTTTAAAAGGGTGCCCTATGCAACTTATTTACGGCCGGTTACAACATGAGCTTCATTTGATAATATCCAAACATCAAAACCGTCTCATGTCTTATAATAGATAATACGTTGGGGTCATTCTAATCTATTTGTTAAGTTGCCTGAAATAAACGTTTTTTTTTTAAATCTATCATATGCATAACATCTGGACTTAATAAACATTGGACAACATCACATACATTGCTCTGATCGTAGCGAGTCTTACTTGTTCTGTGGCTCTGAATCTATGGTGAGTAGCTAAGGCACTTGTGTTACAGAAATCAGAAACAACGACGGTACCACAACACCCAGACCCGAGCCAATATAGAAAAGTTCGTTTTCTACATTCACGCGCCCGGGCATCGAACCCGGAACCTCAGAGATGGCGGCGCCATATTATAGTCCGGCGTGCTCGCCTCTCGGCTACGGAGGTCGTCGTTAAAACGAGAGTTTTGTTTAGTTCCTAGTCGCAGTACGATTGTCAAAAGTTAGCCAATATTGGCAATCGTAAATCATATTTGAAGCTGAATCTAAACCCATTTGTTGTAAACTTACAATATTAATTTGATTATAATAATTTAACTAAACATGTAAAGCGCCATCTATGGGTTTTACATAAAGTTAAGCATTTATCACATTCAAACCTATCTGTTTAGCGCGGCCTATAAAGTAGTTCTTGGTTCTACCAAATTACCAGAGATGGCGCTACAACTTGATGAACTGCTTTGGTATATGTAACTATGGTAAAAACTGAACTGTACTGTATTGAGTATTCGATATCTTTGACTCCTGCGGTCCTACAATAAACATCTACCAAAAAATTCTCCTGGCGTCTTTCTTCTCAACACCATTCCTCCCTAATTATTTCAGAGGATACGTCTCGTGCGAGAGAGAAAGCGCGTGGCGTGGATCCTTCTCCTCCTCGCAGTGTTGTTTGCTCTCTGCTGGCTCCCGTACAACATTCTGCAGCTGCTGGTTGACGTCAATGCGGTGCCTGTCGACTCGGTGTCAAGTGCTCTACCGTATACACTTTTATTGGGTAAGTAGACGGATAATATCTCATATATCTGATCTATCTTAACCGTTATGATTTTCCTTAAAAGTTCATGAAAAGTACTATTATCATTATTTTTTCTAGATTTTTCAAGCCTATAATTTAGCTTTTAGAGAAGGAGGGACCAAGGACATTATATTTCTTCAAAAATTAAAACAATTCCTAATTAGTAAATGCTATTATTGACGACCGTCTGGTGTAGTGGTTCGCGCTCCGGACTACAATGCCTGGCGGTTGCGGGTTCGAATCCCGCGAGGGGCAAATGTTAGTGTGATGAGCACGAGCATTTGCACCTAAGTCACGGATGTTTATAAACTTATTTAAGTATGTTTACCCGTTATCTAGTCGCCATAGCACAAGCTTTGCTTAGTTTGGGTCTAGATAATTGGTGTGATTGTGGAAACAATTTATTTATTTATTATTTTATTATAGTACAAATGAGTATTTTACTGATAATAGGTACATATATAGGTTATACAAAATGAACATTCTAGTAGATAATTAATAGATTTTTTGTTTTTTAATTTAAAAGCGCTTCCTCTCTTCTAATTCATATTGCGTGCCCGACAGGGCATAACACTGGGCTAAAATTGTACTAATAACACCTTACGCACATTATGGTTCAGCAATAAATTATTGATTATTTAGTATTAAGAAATCCCTTCCTGTTTTAGGTGCCTAATCATAAACGTTGAACAGAGCTTAAAGAGTTGTTTTTGTGTCAAACTTTGGGTCACAACGTACGGATAAGTTCTGTATAGGCAATTTATTACTTATCTTTAGGATAAACACTATTTTTGCGTTTCATAACTATCAAATAGCGCTATATGACACATTAATTCAAGCAATTTTATCCTTCACATATTTTTATCTGTTACGTATCTAAGGCACTCCGTACATTGTGAAGGCCCCTTAGTATTATATTTCTAAAAAGGTTCATAAAATTAAGTGGTATTTAAATCAGATTTTTTAAACATATTTTACTGTCCCGTCAACTACTTATCAGCCGGACCAGCAGCTAAAAATAAAACATAAAAAAAATTCTATTGAGTTCACTTATTGACAGATCCCGTTAATCAGGCTGCGCTTCTCAAGTCGTAGTATCTACTTAAGAACACCACATTGTAGTTCTATAACAAACTAGCAGCCCGTCCCGGCTTCGCACGGGGTAGACAATTATCGCTAATAGTTTCGGCAGCGCATTCGACGAAAGACATTTTAAGACTCATTTTTCTACACCTTCGGTTACATTGTTTAAATTTTACCAAGGATCCCTATTTTTTTTCAAAATGAAATGTATCCTATGTCAAATTGGAAGAATGTAGCATTCTATTGGTAAAATAATTTTTTAAATCGGCTCAGTACTTTTTGAGCCTATTCATTACAAACATACAAAAATAGGTACAAATCTTTCCTCTTTATAATATTAGTATAGATATAATGGCATAAATTCATTTCAGGGCACGCGAACTCAGCCATAAACCCGATCGTGTACTGCCTGATGACGCGGAACTTCCGCCGGTCGCTGCGCAAGCTCATCTGCCACGACACCGGTAACATAAACTCTAGTACTCTACTCCATGTAAGTTCATACAAATGTCTAGTTGGTTGGCAATAGATCCTTGTTAAACTCTTTTGAAAAAAATTGTAGTACCTATTTTGGCGTCAGATTGCTTTCGGTCGGATTGTCATTTCGAGCTTCGCGGAATCTGGTATTAATTTATTAGGTACAATTTTTTTTTTCAATTTAAAGATACGCTACAGAAAAGATAGAGGATTAGTAAGCTCTCTATTGGCAACCTATTAGCATTCAAATTAAGCAACCCACGCTAAAATTAGGCAACTTATGTTGAATTAAAGCAACCTACGCCGAATTTAAGCATTTGCCCTGATAGCACCACCAAACTTTTGCCTACGAGGTCCTCCAGGTGACCTTTATTTTACTGTACCAGTCCACAGACACAGTAAATGTGTCAATCTTTTGCATTTTGTACCAAAATCGTATTCGCCTAACCCGCAAAATATCGTGGAACCAGCAAACCTTTCTCTTGACCAGCACACTGAATGTTTCTGCTTTTGTCTATATCAAATCAAATCAAAAAAGATTCATATTACTGTTAATATTCCTGTTAATATTCATACAAATAGATTGTAAAATCAGTTCAACGTGTCAAATGAACAATACGAAGTAATTTCAATCCAAGAGGACCGAGAAATCTTGATACTCTTTTGAGAAATTTTTTATTGCTTTTGTCCGCTTCGAGAATAATTTTACAGAGATTTCCTCGAGTGACTCGGTTTCTCTGTTTTCTTTGTCTATAATTGTCTTATTATTGTCTAAAAATATTGGAAAAATGCTATAGAAATGTAGCTTTCATTATAGGAATTGTTGCCAATCAACGTCAGTTTCATGTTTATAATATTTTATTTATTCTATAAAATTCTTAGTTCACGCTTTAACTATTAATAATACTAAATTAATTGTTTGATAAATGTGGAATAGTAGGCGAACAAACTGGTCTTTGACGTTTTAAAAATTAAAGCACATAAGACAATTACTAAATTTTATTGTTATATGAATGCTCAACAGAATCCCGAGTATAATCCTTAGTGGTAGCTGTTAATGTCCTAATTATACAGCAAAAATTTGGTACTATCGGTGTACCATTTCGTACCATCCCTAAAATTTGTGTAACTAAATAAACACCAAAATTGTCTTGATCTGCTTTACTTCGTGATATTTAACTACACGATGGTAACTAGTTTTTAGGCCCACTGTATTCTTAAAAAACAATCAAAATTTTCAATAGCTACATGATAAAGTTCAACAATTATAAATTTATAATACTAACTATTCCTGAAATTTTGTCATTTTATAGATTGAGCTTATCAACAGGTTTAACTTGTTACCAAACTAATAAAATATTTTATTTTTAAACGCTTCAAATTTAAATATTTTTCTTATTTATTCATACTTGATAGACACTAGCCTCCCTAAAAATCACACATTTTAAAATTAACATTCCGAGCCTGACTGCTGAAGTTGGCGTAAGTGACTTTTTTTACTTCTGAAAAAAATCACAACAAAGCGACCATTACGTACTATGTTACACTTAGTTTCACACTTTTAAACCCGCAATTTTTCCATAACTATACCAGTTACGAGTTTTTAAATAAAATTTGTTTTATAGCGAATTTTATTAACTTTCTCTTAAAACACAGTTTGTTCTACTTTTTAAGCTGGCATTACTAGTCTATATGTATAAGAACTACTATTACTATATGGGCATGTTTATTTTTTTAGATGCTTCATATAAATTAACTTTCCACGGCAATGATTTAGTAAGGGGCATTAAAAAAACTTCGGTGTCACGAATATCTCCTCCAACCTTTAAATTACAAAAAAAAAAAACTCGCTTACGCCAATCTAACAGTCACAGCTCGCATTATTCCCCGAAATATTAACATTTGCTAACATTACAGCAGGCTTATCCCCAACAGATGCGCGGCTTGCATCAAAAGTCAACCACGTGTAGCTCGCGCACGTGCTCGACGCGCACGTGCAGCGCGCGTGCCCCGGCCTGCGCCGCGCGCCGCTGCAGCAGCATCCAGTACGGGCGGGGCGCGGCCGGCTGGAAGGGGTATCAGAAGGGCCCGCAGTTTTTGTAAACTGGGGAAAAGACGCGAAGAAGAAAAAACCCGGCCAAGTGCGAGTCGGACTCGCGCAAGGGTTCCGTACCATTATCTATAAAAACGGCCAAAAAATCACGTTTGTTGTATGGGAGCCCCCTTAAATATTTATTGTATTCGGTTTTTTAGTATTTGTTGTTATAGCGGCAACAGAAATACATCATCTGTGAAATTTTCTCACTAACTATCACGGTTCATAAGACACAGCCTGGTGACAGACGGACAGACAGACAGACAGACGGACAGCGGAGCCTTAGTAATAGGGTCCCGTCTTACCCTTTGGATACGGAACCCTAACAAGTCGTAGCTGAGAAATATCAGAGAGTGGACTGGAATTGCCAGCGTGAAAGAACCATTGAGGTATAATGTACTAGGAAGAACAGAGATAGGGAGACATTTGCAGAGCTGACGACCAACTTCCAGTAGTGGAGAGGCACTACAAGAAGAAGAAGAATTTGTAAGCATTGATATGTTAAATATGGAAAGATAAAAGTGTTTATAATAAATGTGTAGGCATAATGAATGTATAATTGGCGCAGTGAAGATGTCTTGATTGGTGTAGTAAGGCGGAGATTCGCGTTAAAGGCAAATGACTGTTGAATGCCGGACTGGATAATTCTGCCCCCCTAGCATGACGAACAAAACACGATATGATATGATATAAAGCGATTTATCGACACCCAACTGTCAAAATATACTATTACTTTTATCGGAACAGCGAGCATGACCATGACGTCACCGGCACGGGCATGATAAAAGTTCAAGATGGCGGCTATGAACATATATCATATTTTGACAGTAAATGTCGATAAATTGCTTTATCATATCATTTAGTGTTTTGTTAGTCGTGCTAGGAGGGCTGAAACCAAACTTTGTCAAATTTGCTCGGGTCTGAATGTCTTCTGGCAAGTTTGTCTGATACCTCTTCACAAAAGGATGTTAATTATTTAGTATGAATATGGTGTGTGTTATAACATGTTTATGTTTAAAAATAAAACATTTTAAAGGCAAATTCTGAAATTGTAATAAATGAATCTACAACATTTGTTTAGTTTCAATAAGGAAGATAAAATACTTCGAAACGAGAGACAGTCACCTGTTTTACTAAGACAAGGTAAACCAAATAAAATAAATAATAGGTTTAATTTAAGCATCTGTTTGCAAAATACTGTTTTGCTTGCAATAGTCTGACAAATTGTAAAGTGCTCATCAATCAATCATAGCTAGATAATATGATAATTCTAACTCAGTAAAGTAAGCAAATTAAATGCTAGGGCTTGCTATGCTTAGGATAAATCTAGTCGGATATTATTTAATGAACGAGAAAAATTGAAGAAGTGTAAAAATATGATACGCTTGCGCACACAGCTCACACACGTGTATCACGTGCAAGACACGAATATCACGCGCAAGACACGCGTATCGCGTTCAAGACACGTGTATCACGCGCAAGACACGGTGTATCACGCGCAAGACACGTGTTCCACGCGCAAGACACGTGTAACTCTTGTGCGTATTACACGTATACAAGCGCGATTGCGTGCAGGTACATAAATTAATATCGTCGCTGTAAATTACGACCAGTTTGCCTAGTGGTTGATTAATTTGTGTAAATATATAACAATTAATTTCACGCTACAAACAAAGTACTTATTTTAGTTTGTAAAGTTATGATAAAACCAAAGTATAGTTAAGAAAACTTTTTACGAACCTACCTTTAATGTGATCTAGTCACACATTATATCAAAATGATGATGTATAATATTTTTATAAGAAACACGTGTAGTAACCTCTTAAATTTACTTTTCATGTATAATTAAAAATAGCGTAAGTTGTATATTGTGTAATTTAATTGATGTGTAAAAAATAAAATAATTTATTAATTAAATATATTATACGTTACGAAATCTATAATCTTATATCAATCAATTTCCAAAAGTTTCTTTGCCTAAACACAGTTTAAAATATTTAGTACTTATTAAAATATTAGTACATGCGTAATACGTATATTTTATTGTATTACTATGCTATCTGTTAGAAATAAATGGCCTTACTACAAAAAAGATAGACTAGTGTTAAACACATGTTTATAATTAGTCAACCAATTTGAATTGTTGACACATTAGACAATCGAGACCACAGAACAAGTAAGACTCTGTTCTGTGTTCGAGATTATTAACAAACATTTTTAATTGGTTGACTTATCTTTAGACAAGTGTTCAAACCTAGTCTATCTTCTTGTAGTAAGGCTCGGTCTATACCCAGCCGGAAACCGGACCGGGTTAACGCTTATTCAATCCATCGCTTAAGCAATAAGGTCGTTTTTGAACGGGTTCTTCGGATTCCGGCAGCGTATAGACCGAGCCTAAGGCCAAAAGTATCTTAAGCTTTGTTCAGATAGATAAAGAGAAAAATGAAAACCAATAAAACTAATTTAATGAAATAATACCACTGTTGAATCTCACATTCTGATTTTATTTTATAAGAATATAATATTTATTTAGGTAACTCACAAATTATATGCTAATTGTATTAATTATAATTGATATTACGGCCGACAGAGTTTCCTCTTAGCTACCGCTTGGTTCGAACGCTGACGAGCAGCTGACTGAATAGCGATCTCTCCCGATACTGCTGCGGTGTTTCCCCCACCACAACTCAATTACGTCAAGTCCTATTCTTGGCCGACAGTTAGTGTTGCCAACATTTGATTAAAATGCATCGAATCACGACACTAATGTATTTTTTGTAAATAGGCCGCAATTAAGTTCTTAAACTTTACCATATTTTTTAATTTTACCTCGGTGTAGTCTATATGAATTACAAAGGTCAGCTATTATGTAAATACAAATATGATTCTGTCTCATCAATTAATTGTAATGAAGCAAAGATAAGGACCGCCTCACCATTTGTCTCATTCGATTTTCGTCTAAATTTTTGCGCTATATCTATGGATGTAGTGTTTCTATGTAATGTTTGTTTATTAAAAATTAAATACCTGTGCTAGTTTTTCTTCTTGGTAAATTATTTATTTACGCAACGTAAGCTAATTTATAGGCTACTTGATGAATAGCAAAAGAATTACTAATTGGTATATTAATTATTGTCTCTGCAAAAACCAACAGTCAGCCAACGAGCTTTATTCTATCTTATACTTGTGTATTTTTTTTTGCATAGCTATAGACGTTTTGTCTGAAATTAATGATTTGAATTTGAATTATACGGCTGTCATTACTAAACAAATATTACACTAAAATTTTGAGTTACCAACGCAACAAAAACATACGAATTTTGTACAGTTTAGCAGATATAGAATATACATTAAGGTATCTAATTATATTTCTCAACGAGATACGAATTGTACGTAAATATATTTAATGTCAACAATGTAAGTCGGTATTAAGTGTAAATAAATGAATGATATTTTATTGTTGGCTTCTTATTTTATACTTGTCATTATATTAATTATGTACAAACGATGAGGTGGATGTGTTTTTGACAAAGTGGAACGATACTATTTGCAAAACCTACTAATATTATAAATGAGAAAGTTTGTAAGTATGTTTGTTACTCTTTCACGCAAAAACAAATGAACGGATTTGGATGAAATTTTTCATACATATAGAATATGATCAGGATTAACATATAGAATACTTTTTATCACCGATAAATGATCCTGTGAGATACATTTAATAAACTAAAGATCATGCGAGCGAAGTTTCGGGGAACAGCTAGTAGATTATAATAATATTGTGTTTATATGAGGCATGTCCAGCAGTGGACTACTGTCGTGGGCTTATTATAATAATGATGAATTAATAAAATAAGTAGATGTAGGTGACGGTTGGCGAGTAAGTATATTTTCTTTTTAATAATACAATCATTAAACAAACACTTTCTTTGGGTCATGTAGAAAACGGACTTGTATGTAAGTCTTGGATTTGAGTGTTGTGATACCGTCGTAATTTCTGATTGCGATAACAGGCAAGTGCTTTACCTACTTAGGATCAGAGTAAGGTATGTGATTTTGTAAAACCCGGGAAGAAAATTGAATGTAGAATATATCTTAGTCGCAGTAGAGGGCGCTACGAATGCTACGAGCTACGAAACATCGTAGCGACCGTAGCGAACTCTCGTAGCAATAACTTGAATTAATATAACTTGCTCAACGAAACAAGAAAACTATTAAAATCAGCTCAATAATACTAAAACAATCTTTTACAGATTTAGCGCTGAAGTGTCCGTGTTCTTTTTAATATTCTATTTAGAACATAAATAATATTTGCTATTTGGTAAGTTCAAAATCTCCAAAGTAGTCCTCGCTTTTCGTCCATTATCCTTCTCATAGATGGCGTTACGAGAAACAAAAGTATATTTTATCAAAAGGCTAATTCTTGGCTACTATAAATAAAACATAATAGGCTAATGAGGCGAAAAAGAAGTTTTTATATGAAATACTAGCTTTTGCAAGCGGTTTTGTCTGCGTTCGCATCAGTTAAGACAAACAGCAAAATTAGCTACATTACCTATCGAGTAGAAAGTACGAGTATAACTGTGTTTCCCTTTTACAAATATTTACGTAAGGTGCTAAAGGATCTAATGTTAACCTTTTTAACAAATGAACGATGCTCATTAGGATTACGTCATTTTCAATACAGTGCAGGAAAAAACAAAAAACCGGCCAAGTGCGAATCGGACTCGCACACGAAGGGTTCCGTACTAAATCTATAAAAACAGCGAAAAAAACACGTTTGATGTATGTAAGCCCACCTTTATATTTTATTTTATTCTGGTTTTTAGTAGTTGATGTTATTGCGTCAATAGAAATACATCATCACTGTGAAAATTTCAACTGTCTAACTATCCCGGTTCATGAGATACAGCCTGGTGACAGACAGACAGACGGACAGCGGAGCCTTAGTAATAGGGTCCCGTTTTACCCTTTGGGTACGGAACCCTAAAAAAGTGCGAGTCAGACTTTTGCCACTCTTGCACTGAGGGTTCTTTACCCACTTTATATCTAAGAAGAGCGAGTAGATTAATTTTTATTTTACAATATGATTGTAAGGGAACACACATATTCGAGCCGGCATTGTTTATTCAGTAGTATGTCGAAAAACAATGTTGACGACCTCCGTAGCCGAGAGGCGAGTACGCCGGACTACTATTGCGTCGCCATCTCTGAGGTTCCGGGTTCGATCCCCGGTCGGGTAAATGTAGAAAACGAACTTTTCTATATTGTCTCGGGTCTGGGTGTTGTGGTACCGTCGTTGTTTCTGATTTCTATAACACAAGTGCTTTAGCTACTTACCTTAGGATCAGAGCAATGTATGTGGTGTTGTCCAATATTTATTATTTATTTATATTCACTATATTAAAAAAAAAAAAAATATATTACATCCATCTCACGCATATTTGGTTTTGACGCCCGGCTTTTCCGATTAATGCCGATCCGAAGATGTGTGTAGCAGCCCTAACTTGCATAAACTATTTAAAATCAGAATGTTTTTTAAATTGGAAAGATAAATTTAATTGACAAAGATAAGTTTTATAGCCTTTTACGCGCGCCGCCGCTATACGTAATTAGTGCTTTCACTGTCCCAAAATTTGTCTCGAAAAGAATTGAAAAAAAAATGCTTAAAAAACTAAGTCGCTAAAATAAGATATTGCACTAAGCCTTAACGGGTTAGAAGTACCGCCCATATCACATTGTATATATGTCATGTATAATTTTCTAATTGCTAATGTAACTTTATAATTTTTAACCTTGTTTTATGTTAATTTTTATGATTTTAGGTCAAATTTAAGAACCTTATAAAATAGATTTACTTGCAAGTGTTAAAATATGCAGAGTATAAATGGCCACATTTTTATGTTGAGTTAGATTATGGAGATTCCACTTTTATTTGAAATTAATTTTAACTTGAAACCATGTCGATTTCTACGTATCTTCTACGTCTATTCATTTTGATTGTTCGGCCTGAGTACGTGCGTACGTACGAGAGGCAGGTCAGTTAGTTCTAAGCTTGACATTTTATAAGACCTTTGTTGTATACCTGTGTTCCACAATAAAGATTTATGATTATGAGGTTCTATCTACGTCTTCTTAACAGACAGACAGAGAAGAAAAACACTTAAATACTATAAGAGATTTTCCCGCATCACTGATGGACCCTAAAAATATTCCACAAATTATACACGGCCACGACAATCTTTGATATTCGTATTTCTAAGAATATAATAGGCTTTTACTTAGCTTCTTATAAAGTTAAGAAGTTATGATACGAGTTGATGTCGCCAATTATTTCTGCGATGAAAAACTTTTGTAAACACCTTTATGATTTCTTAATAAATTAAGAATCTATCTATCTATCTATATCAGCCTTTGGGGTTCGTCTTTGAACGTAGGCCTCCTCTTCAACCTTCCGTCATAGTTAAGGAGGGGTATATAGCCGATGATGACCTACGGAGCCGAAACGTGGAATATGACAGTAAAGCTGGCCCACCGACTACATGTCACTCAGCGAGCTATGGAAAGGTCGATGCTTGGGATTTCGTTAAAGGATAAAATCCGAAATGAGATCATCAGGCAGAGGACTAAAGTAACGGACATAATTCAAAAATGTAGCAAGCTTAAGTGGCAGTGGGCTGGCCACATCTGTCGCAGAACCGATGAAAGGTGGAGTCAACGGGTTCTCGAGTGGAGACCACGCCTAGGCAAACGTAGTGTAGGACGACCCCCAGCTCGATGGACCGACGACCTTAGGAAGATGGCTGGCAGTGGATGGATAAAAAAAGCGGGAGATCGTGCTCTTTGGCGCTCTTTGGGGGAGGTCTACGTCCAGCAGTGGACTGCAATAGGCTGAGAGGATGATGATGATGATGATATAGCCGATAACCACCACGCCAGCAACGGCGGGTTGGTGAAATCTTCCCAAATAAGCAGTCCCGGACCGAGGCGGCAGGGTAAGGAAGGTGTGGTGGGATGTTCTGTGGCATGAGCATCTCCATGGAAAAAACACAATACCTAATGATGGCTCTGTGTCATGGCGAGTTTGCACCGCCATTAAATAAGTGCATTGCCCTAGCAGAGGAAGCAGTCTGCTTGCGTTCTACCAGGCGAACCTCAGAAGGAGGTACTCGGCTGTGGAAGTGAATATCTTCGAGCGGCGATTGGATCTGTCGAACCCGGTCGTTGAACTGCGAAATTAAGAATAGTGGGGAATAATTATTCTAGGCAACAAATAATTTAACAAGTTTAACCTAACTTTAAATCTAGGTTAACATCCCATCTACTTTGTACACATGTCCGAACAAATAAATGATTATTATATTATATTTTTAACCGACTTCAAAAAAAAGGAGGAGGTTCTCAATTCGTCTGAATGTTGTTGTTTTTTTTTTTTTTTTTGTATGTATGTTACGCGATTACGCCGTCAATTATGGACCGATTTCAAAATTTATTTTTTAGTTTAAAAGAGTATACTCCCGAGGTGGTTCCATTTCCACCAAGTCAGATTCTGATGATGGGATCCCTGGAAAATTGAGGGCAACCTTCAATTTTTATAGGCACCCATAATGTTTTGCATATATTTTCTGACTCGATGCTGATTTTTGGGTCTGGTAATCATCATGTCATGTTGCTGACCTGATGATGGAAGCCACAGAACTCCTTAACGGATAGGAGTTAGAAGATAATACTGCAATTTGTCGACAGAACGTATTTCGCAGTGTGTTGAGCAGACGTGTAGCTTATGAGGTACCAGACCGCCAATTTTTATTTACTGGGGGCGTACCCGCACACCCAGTAACGAAAAAAAAATTGAAAGTTCCTTTCTTAATTTAACCTGTTATTTAACGCGAGACCTTATCCTATGGTTACGACACCAAAATAGCCGCCGTTATGGTTGGAGTGTAGGTAAACCCCTTTCTTAAGACTTAAAAATTTTCGTCGAAAAATTGACCCTATATAACACTTTATTTTTATCATACCATTGGATGGGGGGTCCATAGAGGACCAATATTAGTGAAGGTTACTTTGCTGTAAAGTAATTTTTGCCGAAGTTAGGAGGGAAAAAATAGAGGACTTAACACTTAAAATTGTAAAATAAAAAAAGTTTAATAAAAAACTAAAAACCGACTTCAAAATGAAACTAAAAAGCGAAAAATAATATTGACTAAAACATACCTAATCAGTTCTTTTTGGAGTCGGTGCGAATGAACACATTTTAACTCTCGATGGCTGGCACCGACTCCAAAAAGAACTGATTAGGTATGTTATAGTCAATATTATTTTTCGCTTTTTAGTTTCATTTTGAAGTTGGTTTTTAGTTTTTTATTAACCTTTTTTATTATTTTTAGGTTGTAGGTAGGTTTGTTTGCATTTAATTTACGTTTTTAAACCACTCAAAAAGGAGGTTCTCAGTTTGACCCGTATGTATTAGGTTGTCTGCGATTATTTCGCGAATTGCTCTTCTGGTTTTGATGCCATTTTAGGCAAAATGTTTTTTTAATTCTGGAAAAGGTTTTGGTAAGTATGCATTTCATAGATGCATGAATGTCACAGAACTGAAGATGAAGGTCACAGAACTCCTTAACGGTTTGGAGTCAGTAGATAATACGGTGATTTGTGGACAGAACATATTTGGTAGTGTATGGGCAGACGTGGTACTTATGAGGTACCAGAAAGTATTTTAACTACCGGGACTTAAACCAGTACACCCAGAAATGATCTAAGTTCTTTTTTACATAATTAATTAAACAAGTTTATTTAACGAAATTTAATTGCGTGTGTGGCTAACGACTGTTGTCTTAGACTCTGAGACTTAGACAAAGAGTTTACTTTATGCACTAGCTAGAGTATAAAAAGCGTTTTTATGCAGCCCAACATAAAGATGAACTTTACGATCACGAAAAGTGAAAATAAGTAATATTTTGTTTATCCTATGATCACTAATAATTGGCCAAGCCTCCTCTCCTCCCTCCTCCTCCTCCTCTCTCCGTTCCGGCCTCTTTCGTATTCCGGCCTCTTGTTCGTGGAGATTATTCCATTCTCTTCTATTCTATGCATCTCTGACCTGTTGACTGGACATAATACTCAAATTTTCCTTTATTCGGTCCAAGTACCTTCTCTCCAGTGGCGTGCGGTGCATATAGGCAATAAGGCAGTGCCTACCTGGTAAATGAAATGAAGTATGCAATAGGTACTTAAAAATGTGTATCAGATGTCAAAACCACTGATTTTGATCAATAAAACCCTTAGTAAGTGTCTACTGCCTACCTCAAAATAAAACCAATGCGCGCTGCTGCTTCTCTCTCTCTCTCTCTCTCTCTCTCTATGAGGCTATTTTTTTACTTTTAATTATCATAAAGTAGATGATAATTTAAAAGATAAGAGTAGGTGGACATTATCACCTGCCTAGCTCGCGCTTACTAATGTTATGTCCCTAAATTTCTTCTAAAAAAAGCTGACGGAGGTAACCGAATTTTTACGCTATGTTAGTGACTGACACACGTTTCGATCAGATAAAAGTTTTCTAATAGCTACCATTACTAACCGGGGTTTAAATGTTGAGCCCCAGTGTGGGTTGGATTGACGAAAATATATTACTGCGGACTTTTACACGTTTCACATGTTTCTATTTGAATGGAATTTGGGTGTATATTCTCCTCGTGGGGTGAGGAATTGTATCTATCGTTTCACAACCCGACGAGTTAAAGTAATATTATGTTAAAGTTCTGCAATAATAAATGAATTTGATATTTTTGATTTTGATACCTACCGTAGCCATTTTGACCGTTATCTCCGCAGTGGGATAGTAATTTACCATGAACGCAAAAAATCCTATTCGATTTTAGTTTAGAGACAATTTATAAATATAGTTTCTTCCAACAATCACGACTAAAGTATCACACATAACCAGATATTTGCAAATCTTGTTTTGTAAGCATATATACTCCATAATTCCTAGATGTGTGAGAGAGAGAGAGAGGGGAGAGAAAGAGAGAGAGAGAGGGGAGAGAAAGAGAGAGAGAGAAATATAGTACTAGACACACACAACTCGAAATGAAATGAAATTTCATTTCAATTTCATTTCATTTCAGACGTGAGAGAAAGAGAGAGAGGGGGGAGAGAAAGAGAGAAAGAGAGAGAGGGAGAGAGAGAGAGAGAGAGAAATATTTTATAAGACACACACAACAATACAAAAGTAGAATACATACAAAATACAAAAAACATAAAAAAGAAAAGGCAGACAAATAACAACATTAAACAACAAGAAAAAAACACAAAAGATTGCATACTATGATCCCTATCGATGTGGTGTCTAATGGGCACCAGCTCAGCATGTGCTGCAGAACTTGGAATGTAAGCTATTTTTATCATCATAATTTAATTAAATTACTCGGTCACAAAGTTTTTGTACAGCAGTTGAACTAATTTTCTAAGCGATGTGATTTCCCTTGGTAAAGCTAGGCTGCGTAGCTTTCTATTAGCTTTTATTTAATAAAATTAAAATCGTTGTATTAAAACACTCGAAAACTATGTTTTACTTCAAGAAAATTTAGGAACCTAGTTCTTTTCGGCTTTGGTCTGGCAAAATTCATTGTCTAAGTACCTTGTCACTTAAACACGGTGTTTTTAGGGTTCCGAACCCAAAGGGTAAATACCTTAAAAGGGTCGAGTAAAAAGGTTAAGACTCCTCTGTCCATCTGTCTGTATATCTGTCTGTCCGTATGTCACTAGGTTGTATCTCATGAACCGTGATAGTTAGACAGTTGAAATTTCCACAGAGTATTTCTGTTGCCACTATAACATCAATTCTAAAAACTGGCCAAGTGCGAGTCGGACTTGCGCTCGAAGAGGTTCCGTACTATTATCTATAAAAAGGGCAAAAAAAACACACAGACACACAGACACACAGACAGACAGACAGACATACAGACATACAGACATACAGACATACAGACATACAGACATACAGACATACAGACATACAGACATACAGACATACAGACATACAGACAGACAGACAGACAGACGGACAGCGGAGCCATAGTAATAGGGTCCTGTTTTACCCTTTGGGTACGGAATCCTAAAAACAGAATAAAACAAATATTTATGTGGCTCCCATACAAGAAACGTGTTTTTTGCCGTTTTTATAGAATGGTACGGAACCCATCATGCGCGAGTCCAACTCGCAATTGGCTGGTTTTTTAATTTCGTGATCCAGGCAGGTTACAGGTAGGCAGGCATGTGTTACCTGGCTCATATTTATTTATGTCGCCGTTAAATTTTACAGGAGATTCAGTGCGATGAGAGTAAATATATAAAAAAAAAACTTTTTATAGTCCGACTATTAACATAAACACTTTATAAGTTATTAATAAGGGCTGCTTATTGCCAATCGTATGCCTACATTTCTTACGTACCATACGGTCAGTGTCAGTTAAAGTGTTTGACTATTACACGTATGTCTTCTTTTCTCTCAACGAATGTTTCCCTTTCCTATGTGTGTCTACATTCGCTAATTCTTTAAGAAATATTATACGTTCAAGAAAATTTTTAATGGAGAATTCGTTTACGCCTTTTAATATTCGCCTTTAATATGACGACCTCCGTCGCTGAGTGGAGAGTACGCCGGACTATACATGGTGTCGCCATCTCTGAGGTTCCGGGTTCGATCCCCGGTCGGGTCAATGTAGGAAAGAACTTTTCTGTATTGACTCGGGACTGGGTGTTGTGGTACCGTCGTTGTCTCTGATTTCTATAACACAAGTGCTTTCGCTACTTACCATAGGATCAGAGCAATGTATGTGATGTTGTCCAATATTTATATATTATATAATATTATTTTTTAAACAAGAACTTAGTTTCATTTCGTATTCACCTTATTTCGCAGTAAAGCCTCATAACAACTTATTCTGAATAACCGAGAAATGATCATTAAAAGCTCAATTCCATATTCTCAATGAAGTAACGTAGACATTTTGCGACGATAGTAAAATTACCGACAAATGGTAGCTTTTCTTGGAGACAAACAGTGATGTGAAATTGTCGATAGTCGGTAGTAATTCATTCAAACAAAAAAACATTCTTATATTAATAAATAATTGGATTCAATTGAGCAGATCATTTTTAAACACTCAGAGGAAAGAAAATCGGATCATCATTCGCGATTCGGTATTAGCTTACGCTGGAACCTGTCTCAAGTGCGTTCATTATCATCATCGGTTGAGTACCCAATGATTTTCAATTTGACCAGTTGGAAGCGGCCTGCATCCAGCGGCTTTCTGTAATCTTTACCAGGTCGTGTCTCCACTTTGAGGGTGCACTGTACGTGGTCTCCATTTTAGAACTTTTATACCTACCCCGTAAGTTTACGTGCACATTAATACTAAAAATGAAAAGGTTTTTCATAAGCACTGTATCTAAAAATTATACTAACGGGAATAAACGCGATGTACTATAGTATGTAGTAATATTGATACTACTTACATTCCTCAACGTTTCGACCGTGATGCTACGGTCGTGATCACGAGGGGACTGGTGCGCGGCGTCTTCGTCTGCATCGGGCGGCTGGTTCTTCTGCTACCCTCAAACTCTCCGATATTTGTTGTGCACTTGAACTAGAGTCAGTAGGTTCAGTGCGACACACAACACTGTTTATTGATAAAGGCGACACACGAGGTTTGCACTTATTAATACTACTACATACTATAGTACGTCACGTTTAGACCCGTTAGTATAAGTTTTAGTTATAATGCAACGCGAAAGTTTAAATATAAATAAATTTAATATAAATTAGGCGTTCTCTGCAAATACCCGTTTAAATGTTTTACATTATTATGTTTTATAACAATGTTTTAAGGGAATTATATTTTTTAATGTACAGGGCGGTAACCACGAACTCTTAAAACAATCTCAAATCTGTCAAACATTATCGAAACTGTCAAATTTTGTATGTAATGACGTACCAAAATTGACAGATTTGACAGCTTTGAGATTGTTTTAAGAGTTCATGGTTACCCCGCAGATGTTGTAATTATGTTTCATTGTGACCAACCAAATTCAATGCTTATACTAATTCAATACAAGTAGCCGCGGGCAATAGCTAGTCCATGTTATTAATGTTTCCTATTAATTTTTCCTAAAATTATTAACAGGAGTGAGGTGGGTAATTACAAATACTGGCCACAAACTTGTGTTAGGTTAATCCCCTTAATTTGTAGCCTAAAATGGTAAGGGTATTCGGTGTTCAGTACACGGTAATCTAGATGGGATTGACATCAGACTATCGATAAATGGCTTAGGCAACCCTACGGCGAATTGGAAGAAATCCCGTTTTATTTCTGACTGAATCGATTCGATCGTCGTCATGCCAACATTATCTCTTTCAACCGTCTTTCAACAGAGTATTATATAAATTTGAATATTCAGTATTGACCATTAGGAAACGGGTTAATTTTAATATTCATATCTTGAACTGGCCATTATACGTATGCAATTAATATTATTATAATGTAATCGTTTGCTTTTTCACATAATTAAAATATTACAGAGATTTAATGATTTGAAATGTCGCATGACGTCACGCATAGGTACAAATTATGTATAGGTATATACGTCACGAAGTCCTCTCTCCCGAACTTTGACGCGCTTTAACTTTGTAATTTTTTGGTTGATTCCCAAACGAGAAAACATAAGTCCATTATTATTTGATAATCTTTCATTTTCTTTTTACTAAGTCATTATCCCTATTAAAATGGGTGAATAAAAATAGAAAAAATTGAGGGAACATGCGCACTCACCAATTTTTCTACCAGACACGAGCAGCTGGCACTTGTCTAAACGATAATTTATTGTGAGCTGCCACCTCACAAACGATATCTTCAATGTGTTCATAAATTTTAATATAAAAGTCATGTGTTCATACACATAAGTCTAAGAAAAAATTACCTGTCACACACCGAAAAACATAATAGCAATAATCACACGGGTGCGTTCGACTCAGGGTAGACGCAAAAACAGAAAAAAAAAGTAATTAAATGTACCAAATGCAGGCTAACGTATTGACAAAAACGATAAAATACAAAACCTGTTGTACCATTGGAAGAGAATGGAAGATAGATAAAATGAGGTTATTTGTAATGTTTAAACTACCCTACAATGAATTCTAATAAATTAAAAACTAAAGTCATCGACATAGCCCATCGAATAAGCAAGCTGAAGTGGCAGTGGGCCGGCCATATTTGTCGCAGAACCGATAACCGCTGGGGTAAACGAGTTCTTGAGTGGAGACCGCGTGTCGGCAAGCGTAGTGTGGGACGCCCTCAGACTAGATGGAGCGACGATCTTCGCAAGGTTGCTGGCAGGAGCTGGATGAGAGTAGTCGTGGATCGTGCAGAGTGGCGTGCAATTGGAGAGGCCTATGTCCAGCAGTGGACTAGTGTGGACTGATGATGATGATGATGATGACAATAAATTAATAAAAATTGCGATACGAAATCTAGTACCCATAGCTGCAATAATTGGTATATTTGTTACACGTAGCTCATCAATTGCTTGCTAGAATAACGGATTTTTACCAGTTTAGTCGGAACCCATTAGGAAAGAGCATTCTATCGTTTGATACGGTATACACTTTATAGTTATAGCAATAAGGTACAATATTGCAAATACATACAGCTGTACCATTCGATTTGTTTACTTGATATTACCCACAATCAATCTGACTAGATAAATAATAAGCGTGTCCCTTGTCAATGTGTCTGCCTCGCTGTCCCTTGCACTAAAGAGTACCAACGTATGTACTTGAACTTTACAATTGGGTGTCTAACTAAAGGTGTTACCAAACCAATCGATCGATCGTATGATGGATTAATCGACGTCAGTCGATTGCTCGACGATCGATCGATTGGTCTGGTAACACCTTTATACGAGTAATACGTCATTACCAGCAAATTCAGGCTTTAAAACTTACAAACCGACAGCTCTGTAACTTTAGTAATACCTGTAGTAAACCAACTTACAACTTTGGTAATATAGGATACTTTTGAAACAAGTTAACATACTATTGCAAGATCTTCAGTTACTCCGTGATCATGGCGCTTGCAACAGTGCCGAAATATCGGGAACTCAAAAATAAGGTACATGGTAGCAATCTCGTTACAAACTATTCTAATACATTCTAAAATTTATATCGTTCTAAAATGTTCTATATTATGAATTCATTTGATGACCTCCTTAGCCGAGAGGCGAGCACGCCGGACTATATATGGCGCTGCCATCTCTGAGGTTCCAGGTTCGATGCCGGTCAGGTCAATGTAGAAAACGAACTTTTCTATATTGTCTCGGGTCTGGGTGTTGTGGTACCGTCGTTGTTTCTGATTTCTATAACACAAGTGCTTTAGCTACTTACCTTAGGATCAGAGCAATGTATGTGATGTTGTCCAATATTTTTATTTTTTTTATTGGGTATCTAAGGTGTTACCAAACCAATCAATCGATCGTATGATGGATTAATCGACGTCAGTCGATCGGTCGACGATCGATCGATTGGTTTGGTAACACCATTATACTACGTCATACCAGCAAATTCAGGCTTTAAAACTTACCGAACTGACAGCTATGTAACTTAGTAAAACCAACTTTGGTAATATAGGATAATTTGAATCAAGTTAACATACTATTCTTAGATACTATCTAAAATGTTATAGAATAAGATCGTCAGCTTATAGCAAAAGTAAGTATTTTTAAAACACTCCTTGATGTCATTGATAAAAATAACAAAAAAAAACCAATTACTGAACCTTGAGCAACACCTGGGGTGACTTCAATTATGTCAGAATTAAGTCCATTGATAGCAACTCGCTTTTTTAGGATATAAAAACTTTTGATATCAATAACTTAAAATGAAACATTTTACTAATTTGTCATGAATTCATTGCTATAATTATTTTTTAGGCGCACTTGAGTATCTGTTTGAGTATCATATAAATAAAAATAGGACCAAATTATTTTTAAATATAATCCAACAAAAATGATTAGTGTTTCATTTTAAATCGAATTTCAAAAGCAAACTGATAGCGTTGTCTATTTTAGTTTGATACCTATAACAGATGTTTTCTAACAATACAATTAATGGACAGTAATTGATATCGATATTATTGCTACATTTAATTTAATTTCATATTTTATTATTTCGCAATCATACAGCTACATTTACAGAAAAAAAAACAATCCGAGCAGTATTTAATAAAAAGACGTATGATCACTTACAGAACACGAACTAATAACCAATTAATACAAAAACATTAAATTTTAAGCGAATATTTTTGTAAAACCCTTACTGTTTTCGCTGTCATTGATATCTTTTATCTGCAGTCCTTGTTATTCTTGAAGTTTAACATTTTAAAATTAAAGAAAAATTGTATTGTCAAATAATATTTTTTTGTCAGTATAAGGTATAGAGAGAGAGAAGTACTGCTAAATTGAAATCTAGACCCTATGTATCCAAATATTTTTGTAAACAATTTACGTAATTTATACATCTCTTTATACATTTTACTGCATTGAAAACCGGGCCTAGTACTATCTTAAATTAAGACTATCGATAGTATCCGTAACATTAATACCTAGTTTATAATTATTATTCATAAGAAACGATGGTGCACTATTTCCAAACATGCATAATTAATTATTTTAAAAACTGACAAAATAGGTGGTTAGACAATTTAAAGAAGGTAGGTAAAATTATCAAACCCGTGAATGTATAATGATCTAGATCTAATTAGTTAGTGAACAAAAGCTAATTTTCTGTTATATTTGTTCTTAAATTTACCCGGCGACAGTTGAGATGCAAAATCCTTTTTATTAAATTTCCTTTCAGGTGTTACCTTTTTGCTTAATACCACAGTGTAGATAAGATCAATGATGAACCACAGTAGCTCTATGATGCTGATGAGTGAACCACCAACGCATAGACCGAAGATACCTCCAAGGTTCGCTTGAGAACGAATAAATGTTTTTAAAATAAGACCTCGTTAATTTACGATAAGTGAAGCTAGAAATATCGTACGATATTAGTCCGAGTCAGAAAGGTTCTGAAATGTTGTGGGCCTTAGAAATATCGATATTAGTCCGAGTCAGAAAGATTCTGAAATGTTGTGGGCCTTCACCCATAAGATGGACAGATGACCCTGGTAAAGGTTGCAGGAAGCCGCTGGATGCAGGCAGCTTCCTACGGGACGATCTGAAAGTTACTAGGGGAAGGCCTATGTTGAGCAGTGTCGTCCTGTGGCCGGAATGATGATGATAATTAGTTCGAGTCCTTGAAAATTTATCTCACGTAGGTTTTGAAGTAATGTATCTATAATTACAAGAAAAAAACCTTTAAAACACACTCTTGAACATCAATCAAATCAAACATGAAGGGTTTATACGAGTAATAGCCATTAAATAGTTCCAATATATACTTCCTGAATTCTTAGCACAACGGAATGGCAAATGATCCCTCTTTTTATTGTCTGGTGAAGTCGGTTAACATCGTCCGACATCGCACGCTATGTCTACCGTCACGTGCCGCAGGAAATTCGTCCCCAAGTTAATTCTTACGAGGTTTAAGATAGATAGAAGAAGTTTACCTAACATTTGGTCCCAAGAGTATAGCACTTCCCGTCGATACTTCATACATGAGTTGTCAGCAAAATGTACTAAAAACGTGCTGTAGTTACTTGATGTTCTGAAACAGGGTGTTGGTGAGAAACAGGCATAAAAAGTGGATGTTATAGTTTTTTTTTTTCGATTTTATTCTTTTTTAATTGGCAATAGTATACTACTTACAGTTTATTTTTGTGTCTAATGTACTTTACATTCGTTTCGTATTGAACATAGTCACATTTTTGATAGCACCCACTCCCAGCCGTAAGGTCTTTGATTTCAGACAAAACAGTTTCTGGAAGGTACGTATATTTACATATTTACTTCCAATTAATACAGTTAGAAAAACTCGTCATCAATTCTATAGGGTGTTGGCGTTAGTATACTATTCAGCTATACATATAGCTACAACATTGATCAGAGATACGCTGGCTTTGACAGCGAGAAAAAACACTTGAGAGATTTCATCTTGTCACGTGACGTCCTCGGTAGCAAGTTGGTAAAGCACTCGCCCGGCATGCGATGGGACGTGGGTTCGAGTCCCACCTGATGTCGATGATTTTTTTTCAAGTGTTATTTATCTTCACTCGTCATCAAATTATAATAATAAATATGTTATAATGAATTAGTCTATACTTTACTAATATTATAAATTTAAAAGTAATTCCGTCTATAAATGAATGACGCTATAAGGTTTTTTTTTTTCAAATCTGAACCAATTTTGACGAAGTTTGATAAATCGAAAGCAAGAACCTTTTATTTCTTTTGGTAGTAGTGAGTAAAGTAAAATGTGAACGAAGCCGCGAGAACAGCTAGTATGATACATATTGAAAACAGAATAACAATAGCCAAATTACATATTTTTTCTTACCTAAAGTACCATAGACGCAAAACAGTCGATCCCACGTACATTTTGTAGTAATAGCCACTTGCAATTCTCCCGCTGAAATTTAAAAAATATGTCATTCATTCGGTATAATACGATAAATAGAGCAATAGTTAAGAATATTAATTATTCATCTTTTTAGGACCTTATGTTTAGGACCTAAGTGCATTATGGTTTCGGGTGTCTGGTGGCAAGGTTCACTTGAACCAGACCATTTCAAACCACAGCAGCACGTCTAGTGTTATTTGAAGTTGCAGATTTCCTCACGATATTTTGCCTCACCGCAAATTGTATCAAATCCCTATCCCTTTCCTTGTCGGGGTAAGCTTGACCGTGTGGTGACAACAAGACAAGTGTCTTATGGTTTTGGATGTCTGGTGGCAAGGTTCACTTGAACCAGACCCTTTTAAACCACAGCAGCACGTCCAGTGTTATTTGAACGTGCAGATTTCCTCACAATCTTTTGCCTAACCTCAAATTGTATAAAAACGTACAAAGATTCTAAAAAAGGTAAATGCGCACTTACGAGCAACGAATCTTAAGCAAAATCTGACTACTATACTTACACAGAATAATGGTGAATTATATTTATCAAAAAAAATTAAATGATAAAAAACATACAGGTATAATTGAAGGGTACGCAGCGACAATTCTCGATAACTTTCTGAAGGATTGCCTCTGTTAAGCAACCTTGGTAAGAATCTGCTCCTTTATCCTTAAAAGAGAAAAAAAACAGATATTTATATGGCTTATCCATTAAATTAATTATGTAGGATCTACGGCGAAGCCAAAAGAAATGTTTGTTTGTATGTATGTATTATGTTCCACCATAACGCCTAAACTCTTGCACCAATTTTAATGAACGATGTGTCGTAGTAATGGCACGGGTGATATAGGCTATATAAAATTTATAAAATTTTATACGACTGATTTTAACCTCAGATTCTAACCTCAAAAAAAAAACTGATAGGGGAGAGTTCGTTATATCGTACTGCCATTTTAATCGTACCACTTCTAAATTTCCCTCTCAATGGGTATTTTTTTCTACACTAACAACACTAAATCGTGGCCCTGCGCAACCCCCCGCCACCCGCCATTTGTAATTGATGTGACTTGACAACTGTGCGCGTGAGTGAAAAAAACATTTTTTTGTGGAAGTTATTGCAAATTTTGTCGTAAATTCGTAAGGATATGACTCGTTAACAAGGTAAGATAGAGATACACAGTTTTCATTAATTTATTACAACTTTATAGTAGATTATTGGTGGTTTTTGTGGCCTGTCTAAGTTTTGAGGTTATGCCGGACGGTTGCTTTTTTTTGAAAATGGCCTAGTTTGCTAAATTGTACCACTCGCAGTTGGGTAAATTGTACTGGTACGATTTAGCCAACTCGTCTAAAAGTACTTATATTTTACAGACTGTATTTTATATTGTTATAGATGACGGACCCAAAAGCTAAAATTAAATATTATAATTGGAACAAGGAGGACCTAGAAAGAGCTATTCTGGCTTACGAGAACAAAGAATTAAGTTTGAATAAAATTTCAAAGACTTATTCTATTCCAAAACCTACAATTCTACGGCATATAAAAAAGAAAAATAAGATTGCTGTTGATACAAAAATTCAAAAAGGGAGACCGGTTATCTTCGATGTCGAAACAGAAAATGAGTTAGCTGAGCATATTCTTCATCTCGAAACACACATGTTTGGTCTAACAATAAACGATATTCGACGTCTTGCATTTGAAATTGCTGAAATCCATAACATACAGAATAATTTTAATAAAGAAAAACGCATGGCTGGCAAAGCATGGTTCTACAAATTTTTGAAAAGGCACCCACAGCTAAGTGTTCGACAACCTGAAAACACATCTATGAATAGAATTAAAGGATTCAATAGAGAAAATGTGTATCACTTTTTTGATTTGTTAGAGAAGATTGTAGATACAAATGGTATAGAACCTACCAATATCTTCAATGTAGACGAAAGTGGATTTTCAACCGTCCAAAAGAAAGCTCAAAAAATTGTAGGATTAAAGGGAAAAAAGCAAATTGGCGCCGCTACTAGTGGAGAACGAGGTGTCAACACCACTGCCGTATGCTGCGCTAGTGTATCTGGCCAATTTATCCCTCCAATGCTGATATTTAAGAGGATTAGACAAAACCCGGAGCTTGCAAATGGTGCTCCTTTAGGCAGTGTTGTTACTGTTTCTGAAAGCGGTTACATTAACTCTGCGCTCTTTGTTGAATGGTTAAAGCACTTTATTAAAATAGTAAAGCCCACACTTGAAAAGAAAGTTCTGCTGCTTATGGATGGACATACAACACACTCAAAAAATTTGGAAGCTTTGTGTTTAGCAAAAGATAATGGAATAATACTGTTACAACTACCAGGTCATACGACAAATCGAATTCAGCCTCTTGACGTTTCGTTTTTCAAACCACTGAGCACTTATTATATCCAAAGCACAGAAAAATGGTTGAGAACCAATGCTGGACGACAAGTAACACAATACCAAGTTGCTCAATTATTTGGAGAAGCCTACGAAAGAGCAGCTGTGATTGGCAATATTGTGAATGGATTCAGAGCTAGTGGAATTTGGCCCATAAACAGACATATTTTTCCGGAGCATATGTTTGAGGCCGCTGACAATTTGCTAACCGCTGAAACAATGAATTCAAGCAACGAAAGCGTATCACTGATACAAAATTTTACAGAATCAGAAGAAAAAGACGACCTAAAGAAAAAAGAAAAGGTAGAAGAAAAGGACGACAAAGAAAACTACAATAAAGAAAAGGACGAAAAAGAAAATTACAATAAAGAAAAGGACGACAAAGAAAACTACAATAAAGAAAAGGACGGCAAAGAAAATTACAATAAAGAAAAGGACGATAAAGAAAATTACAATAAAGAAAAGGAGCATTTGATTTCTTCTCTTGCTGAAATATATACACAACCATCGACGTCGAAAAAACAATATATTCAACTGAATACTACGCCTGTTGATATTAAAAAAACAATAAAAGTTTTATCACCACTGCCAAAAAATAGATCAAAAAAGAAGAACACTATACAAAAAGCTATTGAAATTACATCAAGCCCATATAAAAATCAACTAGAAGAGAAGATGAAGCAGAAAAAAGTAAAAGTAAAGAAAGAAAAAGTTTGTAAACCAAAGAAACACCAAACAGTGAAAAAAGAAAAGAAAACAGCTATATCCAAAGGCAAATGCAAAAGTTTTAAGAGGAAACGATCCTCTTCCATTACTAGTAGCGATGATTCAGATGAGACAATTGTTGTGGAATTAGATGACGATGATGACAGCGATGATGATCTCGAAAATATATGTGGAAAGTGCAATCGTTATTACTATGATAAAAAGGGTCCAAACGTTGATTGGATTCAATGCATTCGCTGTCACCGGTGGCTACATGAGACGTGTACTTCGAATCCAGACATTTGTGATGATTGTTTCCAATAAGAACTATGCACAATCATTATATTGCAAATAACATTGTTAACAAAACTTTTATATTTTCACGTTTCTTTATTAATATAGTTTATACTGTATTTTTTCTCATTACAATTATAGTTGTGTTGATTGATCTCAATATTATAGTACAATCATGTTATTCTTATTAGAAAGCTTATAGATGTGTTGATAACATTGTTCCTTTATCACATAAGAGGTATTTATAATATTTCTTTATTACCTTAGAGTTAAAAATAAATAATTTAGTTAAAAAATTTCCTGTGTTTAATTCAGTGGTACGACTTAAACACCTATGGTACGATTTAAAAACTTGGTGGTACGATTAAAACGACTAGTCGGCTAAATCGTACTGATGGCAGTCCTTTATAAAAAATCACATTTAAGGATGTTAGAGTAAAAATATAGAACTGATTTCTCGGGCTTAGCAAGGTAAAATATAAAACTTTATTTTGCATATCCATTAATTATTCTAAGTCTTGTCATAGTCGAAATATTTAAGTTAAAGTAAAAAGTGGTACGATATATCCGACTCTCCCCTAAGATGATCACCACGTTTTTGGTATCAAAAGAAAAATCTTGGCGAGCACATTACAAATATCTATACATATCATATTGTTTAAGGCGAACTATATTATATGTATCTTTAAAATGCTTATAGTTTTTTAAACTTTATGTGTATGGGTTATATTTTGTTTAACTATAAATATTTACATTCACAAATTATGCCAGCCATGCAAGCTATTTGCTAAAAGCAAAATAACAAGTTCAGTGCAATTCCAGTCATTCCATATGGACAACGAAATGTAATTTGGGTGCAGAATCTGACATTCGGGCGGCAGATGTGTCACGTATATTGCTACTGGAATCGCGACCGAACCTATACGTTCCTAGAGGCCTAATACGAAAGCGCACCGTTCGGTCGGTCGTATTATGCGACAAATTAAAACATCCATTTTGTTTACTGTATCTCTGGCCCATAACCGGGCTGGCAGCATCGTCAAAATATAAATATAAATAAATAATAAATAAATAAATATAAATATTGGACAACATCACATACATTGCTCTAATCCTAAGGTAAGTAGCTAAAGCACTTGTGTTATAGAAATCAGAAACAATGACGGTACCACAACACCCAGACCCGAGCCAATATAGAAAAGTTCGTTTTCCACATTGACCCGACCGGGGATCGAACCCGGAACCTCAGAGATGGCGGCGCCTTAAAGTCCGACATGCTCGCCTCTCGGCTACGGAGGTCGTCAAAAACCTCATGTCTCTTTCGTTTTTAAGCAAAACGAATGAAATGTCAGAGGATTTTGGCTATTAGCGTTGCGTGCTGAGCAGCCCGCCCTGAAGTGCAAGCCTTTATTTATGGGCTGTGTCATCTGTTTCACCCATGGAATCTTTTTGACCATTCCGTGGTTTTACAGTTTGTGCGTCCTATCCATAATAGAGATGTAGCCGATAATTTTGGGTTCCGTACTTAAAAAGTAAAAATAATTATAAGAACATTTCGTTGTCCGTCTGTTCTTCTACCTATCTGTCAAGAAAACCTTTGGTACCAAAAACGCGTGAAGATAGCAAGTTAAAACTAGTATTAGATAATCAGGTTTGCAATACCATGAAGCTTTACAAAAAATCTATGTTCTCGCAATTAAAAGATACTAACACCGAGAACCTGGAGAAAAAAAATCCTCTTGAAATTAATCATGAAATTTAGCAGAAACCAATGTCATAAAGTATAAGTAAAGGAAAAAGTCCGACAACTGTACTATCGCGGGCTCTGACGCCTCACCACTTTGTAGAAATATTCCTATGTAAGCGCATCGCATCGGACACGCCCCAACCCGCCCTGATTGGTTATGCATTTTACTACGTTTTACTACAACCAATTTTACTTTGCTAACCAGTTTTACTACAAAAGTTTTGATTGAACCCGAAACATAAATGTAGGGCGTGGCTTGAAGTGAGTGTCAATGAGGTGCTTGCAAACGATTTTAACTTTAAGACTGGTCAGGCGTCGGAGCCCGCGATAGTACAGAAAGACTAGGGAATGTATTTTGCAGTGTTATCTACAAAACTTAATATGCGAGTCTGACTTGCATTGATTGGTAGGTATATCTCACGTTTTACAAACAGCATGAAATTTTAATGGCCTTAAATAATTTTCGCAGTAAAATATTTGCATCTGCATGGAATAAAATCACTTCATTATCTTTTGTGTGGTTAATTCTCACGTAGGAGCTCATTATACAGATGATGAATAATAAATGAATTTGAGCCAGAAAGCTCAACAATTTGAGAAGTCACGGCGTAAGGTAACACAATCCTATTATTACGATCCTTGTTACCAAGCGTATTGAAATACGACAAGGTTCTTGTTGTACTTTGCTGTAGTTTCACCGCCCGTTACGGACCGGAATTCTTATTGTTTTAAATAAAAAAATATACAGGGTGTACAAGAGAATGGGACACTCCTTAAAACCACGTGATCAGCTGATCATATACAACAACTGTTACTATGGGAGTAACATCGAAATCAATAAAAAAAACAGCTTCACCATACAAACTTACTCGCATACCTCGATGATAATGTATGGAGCATCTGAAACTAAAATCACGATTCGGACGTTGCTCCCCTATTAAAGTTATTGTATATGACCAGCTGATCACGTGGTTTTAAGGAGTGTCCCATTCTTTTGTACACCATGTATATTGTTTTCAACAAAAATAAAAAGGTGTTGGTATAATAGGTACATAGTACATTTTATGTTATCAATATTAAGGAATGTAGGTATAATTTGCAACCTCTATTTTCAGTTACCTAACTGGGAACAAAACAGAGATAGAAGTCTTAACATGCACTGAGGTGATCAAGATAATACAATGTATAAAAATTGATTAAGGAACATTCTCATCTTTCAATAATTGTAATCCAGCTGACTTCTTCATACCAAGCACATTCGCATAAACAATTATTATTGTTCAATTTCTATTTATTTAGAAAGGTAACTAGGAATTATTACCGAGCTTTTATTCATCATCATCATCTCAGCCACAGGACGTCCACTGCTGTACATAGGCCTCCCCCAGTGACTTCCAGATCGGCCGGTTGGAAGCGGCCTGCATCCAGCGTCGTCCTGCAACCTTTACCATGTCGTCTGCCCACCTTGTGGGTGCTATTATTATATCTTTCTAATAGTTATCCTCTTTCTGAAAGTCCTCTAAAAAAGATATCGCTTTTTCTTATCTGGAAGTCATGTGAGGAGGCCTATGTTCAGCAGTTGATATCCTGTGGCTGAAATGATGATGATGATGATGGTGCTAATATTATTGTGCATTCTGTAACCACCAACTATAACTTCTTTGTATGGTGTGCAATAAAGAGTACTATATACATCTATATAAGGTGTAAGTGAATTAGTGTCAGATATTTTTAGGAGTAACTTTGACTATCACATGGATCACATATAAGATAAATTTAAAATTTAGAACAAACTTTAAAAAATCTAAAAAATAAAAAGTTTAAAATAAAGAATCTACATCATCAATCATCCTGTACATGTACCCAAACACCATAAGTAGACTACTCACACAACGCTAGCCGATTCATAATCTCTCCAGAATCACATTCGTGCACTCAAATAATCATATTACACTGTTCATCATAATATCATATTACTTGGTGCTTGAATTAAAGTTTGTTCTATAATTTTAAATGTATCTTATATGTGATCCATGTGATAGTCTAAGTTACTCCTAAAAATATCTGACACTAATTCACTTACACCTTATATAGTAAGTTATAAAAAGCATATTTTCAACCTATTCATTCATTCATTCAGTAGACGGCTAGATTACACTGTAATAGTATGAAAATGCAAACTCCAGGCGGTTTTCGTAACGCGCAGTTACTGACAGACAAAGGATTATGTGCCGATTAGGTGTCGTGTGGTGCCGGCACGTTAAAAGAATCGCACCACCCCTTCTCTTCCTATGGGTGTCGTAAGAGGCGACTACAGGAGAACCGCCACAAGAAGACGGGCAGCAGCGTCTCCTCTCCACCATTGGCCAAACTGCGATCGCCAACCCGCCTGCCAAGCGTGGCGATTATGGCAAAATCCTCCTTTTAAAGAGGCCAGTGTTCAGCAGTGGACTGATATAGGCTGGTGATGATGATAATGATGATGAAAGGATTATGTATAATGAAAGCAAAAGATATATCCACTCGAATATGATTAGGCAAAGCTGCTGCTGGCAGATAAAAAAAATTAATTAATTTAATAAAATCTATAACAAACAGTGTTAGTTTTTTATGGTTCCGTACCCAAAGGGTAAAACGGGACCCTATTACTAAGGCTCCGCTGTCTGTCTGTCTGTCTGTTAGTTAGAGAGTTGAATTTTTTACGGATTATGTATTTCTGTTGCCGCTATAACAAAAAATACTAAAAAACAGAAAACAATAAATAGGGGGGCTCCCATTCAAAAAACATGTTTTTTGAATGGGACTTGGCCGGTTTTTTTTTAAATTGATTGAGTTAAAACTGATTAGTGATTACTGTAGGCAGTAACAGGATTTTAAACATGTTTGAGTGATCCATCAAGCTGTTGGTTATTATAGTCTTTGATTTTGTACCAGAGTGTTACTTATACACGGTTATACTTTACATCCTTACCATATTTACAGAGGTAACTATATCACTGACAATGATAACAAATCAGTTAAAAAAAGAAAGACCTATTTTTTTTTAATCTTGAGTATTTTTTTTCGACAATCTATTAAACACAACTCTAATTATCGAAACGCATGCACATCACTGTTCTTATTCATCGGCACAAAAGACTTTGTAGTATTACTTGATTAGTGATCGCGTACCGTTCGCGACAAAAACGGTTTATTCCTATGTGTACCTACTGCAAAACCAAATTTACTAAAAACTTAGTGTGCTTTATTTATGGGAGTCTCTAGTTTATCTAAACAATAGGTATTGTTCCCTACTTTTATCTCTGTGAATATGGCAAGGATGCAAAGTAACACCGTGTATTTGATTGAAGTACGGAATCGGTTCATTAATTCTTATGATTAAAAAATCTATTCCTTGTATATTACATACATTTGACATAATTTATTTTCAATTAAATTAGCCTATAAACTCCCGTCGCGCACACATGTGTTTGCATTGTTTTTTAAGTAAGCTTGTTTTTACGAACTAACAAGTTATTCGCAATTCCTATTTCAGTAAATTGCCAATGCCAGCCAGACAGTATTATATAATAGTCCGAATCAAACAAGGGTTTTTCCTCATGTCTGACTCGCAGACGACCGGCTCTAGCTAACACCAAGTGGGTGAGGAATAAAAAGTTATTTGTATTTCAGAATTCACAAATGATAAAAAATCGGCCAAGTGCGAGTCTGACTCGCGCAATAGGTTTCGCACCATTATTTATAAAAACGGGCAAAAAAATCACGTTTGTTGTATGGGAGCCCCCTTAAATATTTATTTTATTGTGGTTTTTATTATTTGTTGTTATAACAGCAACAGAAATACATAATCTGTGAAAATTTCAACTGTCTAACTATTACGGTTCATAAGATACAGCCTGGTGACAGACAGACAGACAGACGGACAGCGGAGTCTTAGTAATAGGGTACCATTTCACCCTTTGGGTACAGACAACGGAAGCCTAAAAACGTCGAAGCACACAAAGTGCATATAAAATCAAAAAATCGCCACTCATTCAACAATAGCGTTTGGTGTGAAAACGCCTTTATGGTCACCCGCTGTTTTCAATTTATGCTGCAGTATTTTCGTTTCAACAAAATGTCAACACGGGCTTACGGCACAAAAACGTTTTCACAATGAGCTACTAGACTATAAAAGGAGAATGCACTAACTAAACTGAATACAACACTGGGCTTGCTCACAAAAGTCTTGTGACAGACAGCTGGGTCTTATGGTCTTAGTAAAAGGGTTTTATCCTTTAGGTAAGGAACCTTAAAAACGTAATATGTTCTTGTACTTACGCTGTTCAACAAACATTTTCTGCTGTCCAACGACAACGCTTTCACATTATCCGAGCTATCTATAACCCACACATCGACATTAACGTCGTAGAAGGTAGCCGCTGTTAGAGTGATGGGGCTGTCCAGAAGTGTGATGCTGTCTTTGTATCCGAAGAGGTAAAGCTGAAAGGAAACATAACTATCAATAAATTAAATAAATACAGGGTTACATTGCAAGGTAGTGTCATTTATTTTTAAATAAGATAAAAGTGCATCTTCATCGTTTTTCTTTTTTTTTACTATTATTTTAATAACGTTAGCTTTAAAATTTCCGGGAAAAACGACAACGTGACCTGCTCGGTCATTTATAATAACAGGCGTACGCCGCGGCGCCGACGACGAGCCAATAACGACCCTATGCAATGCACATACGGTGCACTGTATGTGCACTGCATAAGGTCATAAGGTTGGCAATTTCATTGACGCGAGCTTGCGCGGGCGCTTCAGCTGTTAGAAATGTACCGTATATCGTAATGGCTAAGGTTTGTTTTCGCGACTATTAATGCATTGAACTTAGCTGTTCTAGGGTTCACAAAGATAGTGCGTGCATATTTTTATGATTGAGACAAGATTTTCTACGCGTACCATTTTTTAACAACGGATATTAATAATTGAATATGAAAAAAAAAACAGTTTGTTGTTAACGTAGATCAATTTAGTTACTGATTCTGAGTGGTCCTTGAAAAATTGGCACTACCTTGCAATGTAGCCCTGTATGCGCCGGACTATACACTAATGGACATGGTCATAAAGAGAAAGAAATAAATAAACCGCTTTTACGGTCTGTCTGTGATGAAAATACTACTATTAGGTCACGTCACGATCCAACCTACATCTTAGCATTAACAATTCGTGGCTAAATGGAGGTACAGACAGACCGCAAAAAAAATATTTCAAAATAGTCTTCTTTTTCTTCTTAGAGCGTTTTCCGTTTCCAGTCGGAGTGGCAATCATGATCCAATATGAAGTATGTTTGATGATTAGTAATTTTTTTTTTTGAAGAAATTGCTATTTATATTCTGTAAACATTAGACATTGCAATTATCTTAATTCGATAATGTCTACATATCTATTAAGGCCTTAACACGCTTTAATGACTTTGACGCGCCGCGCCCATACAATTTCGCGCGTGAGAATGACCTCCAAAAATCGGAAAAAAAATATTTTTATGAAATTAATGCCTTTAACGAGAATTTTCAAATAAAACTCTCAATTTAAAACATGTATATTTCCAAAATCTTGTTTTGTGTGAAAACAGTAATGAAAAAGCTTGTGCCGTTTAAGAGAACATTTGCAATTTATGAAAAAATAGACACTTTTTGTGCATGTTTTAATCCTAGGGCCTTAACGGAAAATCAAAATTATTCAATTCAAGATGTTTATTATATCCTCTTCTAGTATATCGTATTTTAAATTTTTAGATTCAAGTAACAGGTATTCTGACAATTTAATTTTCATATTCGAGATTTCAGGGACTTGGGTGGTGTTAAGGCCTTAACATTCGAACGTGCAATAAGTATCCTTAAGTCTTTCCAGACACAAGAGTTACATCTACATACGTCAGTAAATAATCATAATTATTTAATAGCTGCTCTATTTTAAATGTAATTTACAATTCTTAACTTTTATTTATTTTATTTTAATGACCTGAAGACCGAATAGGGGTGATGCTTAGCATGAACCAAGTCTAGCGGTACTTAGGTAACTGCTGGCCACTTTGGGCTGTCGAGGTCTTGCGTGTAATAGCTACGATGAGCCTAGCACATAAGGCAAATTTTGCATATTTTATCAGTAGGAAAGAGTAGTCAATTAAAAACCTTGATATTCTCGTTTTAAATTCCATTCGTTAACTCAGAAAACACGACCATTGTTACTAGAATATCCAAACATAAAGCTTCTTCAGCAGTTTGACAATTGTAAAATATTAGAATAGTTTGTTACGGGATTGCTACCATGTACCTTATTTTTGAGTTCCCGATATTTCGGCACTGTTGCAAGCGCCATGATCACGGAGTAACTCCGTGATCATGGCGCTTGCATGATAGCATGATAGCTTGACATGGTAGCAATCCCGTAACAAACTATTCTAATGTTAGTGACCATGAAAGTTTAAAAGAATAAATTGTAAAATAGTTCTCTCCAAAAACTACCGTGTCCAACTCGTGTCGAATCTTTTCCAACTAAGGAGGAGACCTTGAAAGACCTTGTTAGAGGAAAACTCCGCCGGTCCCTGATTGGTCTCTTTGGAATCGGATAAGTGCGTGCGCAAATGTAACAAACGATTCGAGGTCTTGACATTATTTTTCTTTACTAATATGACTTATATAGTGGGTCTTTTAACAAAACCTGTTTTATAAAAAGGATAACTCCTTTGTTCTTCAATCCATTCGGCTTTGGAACTCCCTTCCCGAAAATATCAAACGAGCGCCATGCAAATATTCTTTTAAGAAGCGTGTTCGCGCCCATTTTCTTCGTCAATTGTAATCATCCACTTGAACTCTTTTAATCTCTTACTTATCGTCGTCATATTCATATTTATTTATGTATGTATCATCAGGTCTATGTAGTCTATGTATGATAGTATTTAGTTTATGTGTATACATAAATGATCGTATTTAGTTTATGCATTTTTATGTAGTTTATGATTTTATTAGTTATAAAAAAGTTTAACTGTGTGTCTTTATCGCACCGCCCACAAAACATCTCTGTTTAGCCTAATGGTCGACTGGAAGAGAATGCCTCATGGTATTAAGTCCACCTATTGTATGATTTTTCTTAAATCTGTGCAATAAAGTTTAAATAAATAAATAAATAAATAACAATATACAGGGTTATTTGAAATAAATCAACAACCTCGCACGACATGATACCTAACATCATAAACAACAACATTTGTTCTACGAATTTTATCATAACTCAATACATTAATTAATAATGATTTTCCAAGCTTTTATTGTACTGTCGTACCATTTGTAAGTCTATGTCAGGCGACGCGCGCGACGCTAGCGCCCCACCCTTTCCGCGCTCCGCCCGATGTGAAGCGCACAGAGATAAGAACATTCAGACATATAATTATATCGATTTTTATTTTTGTATGAAAGTAAAATATGTCAAATTATCTAAAGTCGTAGAACAAATGTTGTTGTGTATGATGTTAGCTATCTAAGCGTGCGAGGTTGTTGATTTTTTCAAATAACCCTGTATAAAAAACATTTTTTGTGCTGCAGACATGCTGCAGACATTACAATAATAAGCTTGGAAGTGGGAAAAGTATCTGCTCTATCTCTGGATAATATAATTTATATTTTCTTTCGATCACTTGAACAGGGGACTCGAGCGGAATAAAAAATAAAACCGATCCCCGGTGGATGCAGTTCATTGGATCGGTCTGGAATAACGAACGTGTTCTGGAGTCTCGGGTTAGATGCTTGGTTCGAGTCGATTTAGAAAATTTATTCTAGGTATTAACCGGTTAATTATGTAAAACAGAAAGCAAACATCGCTTCATGCCCGACATGGACTTTGCCGGTTTTACTTATAGCTAAAGCTTAAAAGGGGAAATTAAGGGTATATACCTGTTTGTAACGATATACTTAGTGCTATAAGCTTTAGTGGTATATGCGAAGTGGGGTAGGAAGGCTATTATAGTGCCCTATAAATAATTAATGGGTCTATTTTATCCCCGTGCTACCGTTCAGGAAGTGAGAATCCTGTTAAATAAAATATTTACTCTGAATATTTCCGTAATATGGAAAGGAAATGCTAGATAATAAAGTAAGGTTACTAAAAAAGGAGAAATCTTTGTAATTTTTTGTTGTTTTATTAAGTCTGTCTGACAGTTAAAAAACCATAATGCATATTATTTTATTTACAATTCAATTTTTCGAGTGTTTTTGATAGTAGGTATTTATATTATTATCTGTGTAAATAATATTCGAGTTGAGAATTTATTAAGTTTTTATTTACATTCTAACCGAGTCTAAAAATCGTTTAACTATGATAGCTTAAATGTAGTTTTACTTATGATAACACAAAACTATTTTTAAGTATGCAGATTTATACTTCAGAATGGAGCAGAAATTTTACTATTTTTATTTTAAGCCCTCAATATCTCGCTACAGATATTCCACAGATGGCATTCTTACTCGTTTATTCGAGAACACATTTAAATAATGCAACATTGAAATATTCACAAAAGCTCAACACTAAGCCCTATTGCTAAAGAAATAAGAGCTAAAATTTGAAGTTTTAAAAGTAAAGGGCTGCTGTATTAATTGGCAGCTCTTTCGACTTTTCCATCTGTACTTCACCTTCAAACAGCCCGAAATTTTTGTTATTAAAATAAAGGAATAATACGAAATGTTTTGAAATTTTTAATAGTCCTACTCGTATATGAGTGTAACGCTCCAGGTCAATCTGAATAATATTTGTAACTTATAATCTTCTTTTTATTAATTTGTGCATAAATGTTTTCAACAAAACTCTATAAACAAAACTGTTTTCAGAGTAATATTGTTAATACATTAGAGGATTTCATATCAAGTATTTTTTCAATAAGAACCTACTAAAAAAATAATTAATAAAAAAATAAAAAAACCCGACTGCGTAAAAAGTGAACTTAAAAGATGAAAATAAGATTTAAAGAATCGATTTGCAGTCGGAGGCATCAAATCCATGTTACTTGATTCGACTTTTTCTACACGGATTTATATTACATAATTAGGTACCTACTAACGCAGTGCATACCAAGTCAATCATCATTATGCTGTTAATGGATTTATATCCTCCAACTGCAAATTGATTCTTTAAATCTTGTTTTCATCTTTTAAGTTCACTTTTTAGACAGTCGGGTTTTTTGATTTTTTAAATTAATCAATTTTATTGTGACTTTTTAGTTTGTAGTGTTCTACTACTACTTTTCAATGAACTATAATAAGCCTTATTTGTAACTCTTCATTGAAAAAAAAAGGTTTTAACTTGAGTAAGTAGTATCTGAAATCGGTTTTTCCCGTTTTATTCATGTACCAATAGGAATTCCCGGTAATAACATAGCCTATGTCACTTCCACAACTGAGACGAATCTAATGACATATCATTTGTTGAAATCCATTAAACGGTTTTTCCTTACTATTTTTTCAGTGTATTTTTTTGCCTATTCCCGTAGGAATTTTGGAAAATAAAGTATTGAATACTATCAGCACTGAAAATATGTGACCCTTAGTTAATAAAAGAAAGTTTCAAAATCAAAAAATCAAAATCAAAAAATAAAAATAAAATAAAATCAGTATGGCAGATCCGTTTTCCCACGTAAGTTCTGTTCCCGCGGGAATTTCGGGAAATAACGTACCCCTTGTCACTCCCACAATAGAGACGAATCTATTGATATATTATACTTTAATATCCGTTTAACGGTTTAGGCTGTAGGGCGTGCCAAAGAAATAGACATACATACATACATACGCTCGAAAAACATAACCCTCGTTTGGCAGTCGGGTAAAAAAACTGATTGGTGTGAGTTGAACTTGTATGAAGAGGGTTTTTTATTTCAGAATTCCCCGTAATCTATATCAAGTAGCGATTATAAATACTGAGTAGCTCAGGGCCCTAACCATGAACTCTTAAAACAATCTCAAATCTGTCAAATATTATCATTTCTGTCAAAATTTGTATGAAATGACGTACCAAAATTGACAGATTTGACAACTATGAGATTTTTTAAAGAGGTCATGGTTACCCCCCAGTAGATAAGGGATCAGAGTACCTTTAGGTAAGCTCTTTTTATCTATTTTCCTAAATCCAGTTTAAGAACTATTAAAAGAAATACTCTCACAATAAGCTCTTTTCTTTTATAAGGGTGGTCACTTATTATAAAATTCGATTACAACATAGAAATTTTCTCATTAAATACACGTCAGGGGTTAAAAAAATATTTCAATAAACAAGGTTGCTAGCCTTAGTTTTTAATCTTTCAAGTGTATCTCAAAGGGACCGCATTTCAGTCATTCCGAGAACTGCGTTGAAATCGTTGAGCCGTCTAGCAGTAAAGTGGTTTCGAGAAATGTATGTACCAAGTTACCAACACTTTGAATTTCTTTTTCTTGTAAAATAAAACTGTATTTTTACAAAGCACATAATTTTAAACGTTTAGAAAATCCAACAGTAGATTTGCCATGCATGCACGAAAGTTATAGGTCAAAACAACACTGCTTACGTTTTGTTTCGCAAACATGGTTGGTAAATATTGGACAAAAAGGATGGTAGGTGTAGGTAATGAAGGTACTTTTATCATCTAAGAAACGATAGCGTAGTTTGGTCAGGTCTCGGTTGTCTCGATATTCGTTTCGAAGTATTCTGCATGCATACCTACTTTGTATGTAATAAAATTATGGTCGAGTTTGGAAGTTTGGAAGAAGGAATACGATTCGATAAAGTATGAAATTTTGTTTTATTTTCTCCTAAAGTAGGTACGTGTCGTTAGGGGAGCGCGGATGTATTCGAAAGAGAACAATGATCCTTCTCGCTCACACACATTCCCGTTTTGATCTAAAGTCATTCAAATCTCACAATAAGCTCTTAATGCTCTCGCTTAGTTTGCGCACACGTGTGTCGAGTTCATTTGTTATCTTTTAAGGGCAGGCCACTTCCAATCGGCCGATCTGGAAGTCACTGGGGGAGGCCTATGTTCAGCAGTGGACGCACTGTGGCTGAAATGATGATGATGATGATCAAGGTTTCTGTACCCAAAGGGTAAAACGGGACCCTATTACTAAGACTCCGCCTATGACTCTGCTGTCCGTCTGTCTGTAGTTCTGTCTGCCTGTCCGTCCGTCACCAGGCTGCATCTCATGAACTGTGATAGTTAGACAGTTGAAATTTTACAGATGATTTATTTCTGTTGCCCCTATAACTATACCGATATTACCCAATTTATATCGCTACTAAATCATTCATTAGACATAGTAAAATAATCAATTCCACAAAATTATTACAAGAAAACCTTTTTAATAATGGCTTAAGAATGATAATGCTATTATAAGATATCTTTATTATCTTCTAAGATTCTATAGATCTAGAACTAAATGTTTAGGCTACTAGGCTTAAATGTATTTTTATTTATTTTCCTCACACAACCCACTAACATATAGCAAGGGACACAGTGAGTGTAGTGTGTGACGGTACTTGGCGTGAAAATAATATTATGAGGGTAGATGAAGAATCTGCCTCTCATACGGAGTGAAGACATCGCTGTTCCAGTCAGCCTGTGACCACGGTCGGTGTAACCCGATCGAAACGTCAGGCAAAAGAGGTAACATTTTGTACCTAAATTATGATCGCGTTAATTCCCGTTTCATTGTGTTTTAAATTATGCAACGCGAAAGTTTAAAAGTAATTATATAGCAAGCTAATCAATTTACCTACATACAAATCGATACTAAGCGCCCAAGTTTGGCAAACGTTAACGCATCATACACAAATTGGTCTTGGAGATGTGAAGGCGATAAGTATAGAAGCAGAAGTACCTAGAGCTACAATATTTTACACATATTCCACACCGCTACCAGAATCGATGAAAGGTGTAAGACGACGCTAGCTCGATTGACTGGCTACTTAAAAATATAGCTCTGACCGGATGAAAAAAGCTGTAGCTCTTTGGTGCTTTTTAGCAAAGTTTATTTCCAGCAGAAACAACCTCAAATAGGCTAAGATGATCATGATAATGTAAATTTACGATGAAACAAAAACGATAAAATATGTTCATTATACACGTTAATTGAATGAACGTGTTTATAATTCAACCTAATTCGGTATGGTATTTAATTTATGTGAATACATTTACAACTTTATGTAAACGCACGGTCGAAATAAAATCGGACTGCCCGAGCAGTTCGCCTAAGCTTTAAGGCTAACATTTAAACACAAGCGCTTCTCATCATCTTTTATAATGCGCACAGCTAAAGAGTGGAATTCCCTGCCTTCGTTTGTATTTCCGAGTGCATATAACCTGACTCTCTTTAAGTCCAGAGTGAATAGGCATCTTCTGGGCAAGCTCGCTCCATCGTAGATCCCATCTATGCTCTAGAGCAAGATTGGGGTCAAGAGCAAGCCCATCTCAAATAAAAAAAAAACAAAGCGAGAAACAATTTTTTTTTTAAATACTGGGTACGCAACGAGTATTAAGAACATAGTATTTTAGTTAAATTACAAATATTTTAGTATCTAGTTTAGTCAAAACAACGAAATTTGAAAACAAATAGCTCAGTAAAATTTATATTATACTCGAGCTGTTCTAGTGACCCGAAACTAATTACTTATACTTTATACAAATTTGCAGTTGCTAAAATTTGTTTACAAATACTTCTACTCTATGCTTCTAGATGCTTCTATGGTTTTGTCGCTGACTATCACCCAAGCAGGAAAACATTTCGCCTTGGTTACGGGCGGTTAAATAATATAAACTAAATCGGAAATATTTGGTGAGGTCCAATCGTTTATTAAATGATTTTTACTTCTCTGTTTATCCACCTTTTTCAAACTTTACCTACTAGAATGAATAAAATTTTTGAAGGTTATTTTTTATTGAAAACCTATAAGATGTATTGTTCCAGGCTGCAATGCAATAGACTGTTTTCTGTTATAAGCCGTCTAAGGTCTAAATACTCATTTAATAATGTATATTAATTACAATTAAGCCTAAATAAACAATTAAGTACAATTTTAATTTTATTATTTGTCTAAAAAAGAAGATACAGCAAGTTTGACCTACTTACAGTGTCGTTTCGTTGTAAGTATGTGTAATCCGGATGATAATGTTAGAATAAGGATCAAGAGACCCCTTTTTGTAAACTTGCCAAGTGTTTTGTAAGGATTTTATTTGATACAGCTGATTTTAATAAATGCTAACGTAGTATTTTATACCTATTTCATTGATGATAATTAACATATAAAACCTTTTCTCTTAAAACGTACGTGAACTTACCTATGTAGGATATTATTTTAGTTGATTTGGACTTTTATTTAGTAACACCTTGAACAGGATTAAGACCAAAAAATCCTTTTCCAGCAACTACCAAAATTTCTTCCTTGAAATGAAACAGTCCTACCCGATGTTCAAACAAGAAGTTGTCAGTTTAAACTACGCTAATAAACGTTTATTGATACTGTTTATTCAGAATCCCTCGGAATTTAATTCTAAAACAGATTAAATATTTGACGTCTAAAAACGTGTTAGGCAGGCAAATCGTGAGCTTAGGCTGAAGGATCATTAAAGTACTGTTTAATTAAATTGATATTTTGCGGCATTTTAAATCCTAAAGGATAATGAGAAATAAGAACATAAAATATAAAATAAAAATATGAATCAGAAAGAGCAGACGTTATGTCTTTACTTATGTATCTAGAATTTAGCGAATAGAATTATATCGTAAAATCATTCCAAGTCTTGATGCAGATACTCTGAAGAAATTTCACATGGCTCAGTAGATTCTAATCAGAAGATTGATCTTTGAGGCTTATATTTGATACCTTTACATGTATATTTTGCCAATCAACTAAAAAAGATATGCTGAGAATATTTCTTGGAACCTTTAATCCATTGGTATCTTGAAATATTATCTTGCTTTATCCGAGATTTGCCCTGTAGCTCTCTTGGTAATTCTAGTTAGAATAGAATATCATGGCACTTGTTCACTAAAATAACTATTTATTAAATATAAAATAGAATTTAAAATATCTTGACGACCGTCTGGTATTCGCACTCCGGACTACAAATTTAGTTACGAGAATCCCGCAATTATTGAAAACTTTTCAAAGATCATGACTGTTACCAATTTAGAAGCTATGCTCTTGTCAGTAATTTTTTCTCCCTTTTTATGTATCTAATTTAAACCAAGTTTTTTGTGAGTGGATTCTGCAGTTTCTCCCAACCCAACATACCATATTATTAGGGACACGCTGCAACGGATTCTGGCCTGTTTAATTTTAAAATTTAATTCATCATCATCATCATTTCAGCCACAGGACGTCCATTGCTGAACATAGGCCTCCACAGTGACTTCCAGATTGGCTAGTTGGAAGCGGTCTGCATCCAGCAGCTTCCTACAACTTTGACTTTACTGATTTAAGTGATTTGTCCAGAGCTGACAAGATTAACGTGATATTTAATCACGAGGTAAAGGAAAAATAACTCACCTGTACAGTGCCTATAGATATTTCTCCAGTAGGAGACACGGAGTCAGTGTTGATCTTCACCATCAGACCCTCAGTTGTTTCGATGCCAGACCGATATGTTACATCTTGAAATTTTCCCCTAAAACCAGTTTGATATGCTACATCTATGGAATGACAAAACAGCTCCCGACCTTTGAGTAGGAGGGTTAGGTTTAGGTTTAACTAAAGCTTTATTAAATAAATATTTCAACACGTACTTTTATTTTATTTGCGTGAGAGTGATCACATAGAAAAACACTCGCCATCATTTAAAGCTTAGTAACAGGGATTCGTCGATACCATTTGGTTACCAAACTCTAAAATAACTACTTACCTATGTAAGTACTTTTAATATAACAATATTTATTTAACGGATTGCAAAAAGGTTGACTTTTGTTAGTAAAAAGCTAATTTTGCAATAATGTTACTGCTTAATGTTTGAAAGTGACCTAAAAAAGAATCACAATTATTTTCATCAAAGACACAATTATTGTACTCGATTAGTAGGTAGGTAGTCTCTACAACTGAATATTTTCTTTTGTTTTCTATAAGTGGTAAATTTTTAAATTTGATATAGCATTTATTTTTACCCGACTGCCAAATGAGGGTTATGTTTTTTATGATTGAAATAACAAAGAACTAAATGAACTTTCAATTTAAATCTGTTACTTCTTGACCAGGTTTTGTATTGACTAATAGTAAAGAAAATGTTGTATAAAACGCCTTAGAGATCTCATAAACATTTATGGATTATTAACTACGTACAAACCTGAAGTAAGGTATATCAAATTGGCAGCAAAAGCCGAGGTAAGTGTGTACCGTCCGGAACATATCGCTGCAGTTGTAACTCTTTGATCGCCAGATACATTCTACTAGAAGGATATCGCAAGGCTTTTTTATCTGCAAAACAACAGCAAAGCTATGATCTGTTTGAGATACCCTAATAAACTTACTTTCGCCACTCTGCCCAAAACAAAAAGGTGCAATAAAAATGGATACGTAATGGACAAGAAAATTTTTAATAAAATACCTGAAGAAATTAAGCAACTCCCATTTAATAGGTTTAATAACGCACTATGAGCATGGCTAATGGAACACAGATTCTACTCAATCGACGACTTTTTTAAACATAAAACAAATTAATTTAACTAAGACGAATGATGAATGATAATCAATTTAATAATAATAATAATATAAAATATAAAAGCACATTTTAAGTATACTAATTATTTGCATGTTATGAATCTGCTTAACTAAATAGGCATAAGAACCTTACTGTTAATTAACCATCCACAATTTTATGTAAACACCCTATTTAAAGGCAAATAAAGAATTTGATTTGATTTTATTTGTTTATTTTTTGTATCATAAGGACTGAGGATTTTTTTGATATGCAGCTACATTTTTGCTACTTCACTTCTCAAAGGCGGTACCGCTTCTAAGATACAAAACGTGAATGCCTAAAGGCTTTCTTCACCAAGAAAAGAAACGAACCTCTGATTGGTGAAATTATACCAAGAAAAAAAGTAATTATGAACCTCCATAGAACCTACTTCAAACGACGATTTACTTAATGGGAAAGTATCCAAAATGTTTAATAAAAAAAAATCGTTGCTAATGATGTCAACGGATTCTATGTCTCTAAAAATAACGGGACCGTATCTGGAATCCAGGGATCTACTTTTAGAAGATGACAAATATTTATGTCTAATGAGTAGAATTTATTACCAATTTTTTTACTTTATTAATGAAACAAAATCCACAGCTCTTAATTAACAAAGTTTGAAGCTATTATCACTATGTGACTATACATAAAATGATATAGCATTGCAAAAAAAATATAGCACTATTAAACTTAATAGCTTTAGGAAGTAAATGTAATATCTAAATTTCCCTGATAACAAGTTCGAGCCCTTTATTTTGAAGGACACAACACAGGGATTTGCATCAGCAAATCCTCTTACGCTAGTGACCCCTCAACTTCACTCTCGGCTTTGAATAACGTAGTGTTTTGATTTAAGATGCGGCCGTCCATACGCAAGTTCGCCCAGCAGGGCTAGAATGCGCAACACGATAAAATTATGTCGTGTCATTTTATCGACTTTTGACGTAAATATGTCGTTTTGTTTTCGACGATAACAAAGAAAAAACCAAAATATCAAGGCAATTCCGTGTTATAACGTAAAAATAGGTGGCTAAGAACAACGGGAGACCCTGAAAATATTAAGAAAAAGGATTCGATACGTCTGTGATCCGTTAGGTTAGGGAAAACGACAAAATTACCGTCGAAGGCAAAATTTGTCATGTCTATAGATAAAATAACCGATGCGCGCATGCTAGCCCTGCTGGATTAGAATTCTCTACACGTGTCTTTGTTTCCGAATTCCAACTCTTAGGCTTCCATTCAGAAGCTTTTACTAGTAATTAATAGGGTTCTACACAAATCACTCCATTATAAAAGTAATAAAATCTAGGAGTACAATAAAAAACCGGCCAAGTGCGACTCGGACTCGCACACGAAGGGTTCCGTACAAATATCTATAAAAACGGCTAAAAAAAACACGTTTCATGGGAGCCCCCTTAAATATTTATTGTATTCTATTTTTCAGTACTTGTCGTTATAGCGGCAACAGAAATACATCTTTTGTGAATTTCAACTCTCTAGCTATCACGGTTAATGAGATACAGCCTGGTGACAGACGGACAGCGAACAGCTCATGTTATAATCACTGATCTAACTAAACTGTTACTTTTGTAGTTAAAATAAAGTCGACTGGTTAAAAAAGTTTGAAAGTCATAACAAAAAAAAAATTGCTGGTGCTGAGAAGAAACACTTATATATAAATAACTATGTAACTAAGGTACGGTAGGTAAGTAAATTATAAAATAACAAAACTGTTAATAACTCACTGTGTCTAGTAAAACCTGGTAAGGAAATCCCATACTATCCAGCAGTGCATGCATCTTCAAGATATGCTCCTCCGGGACATAGTTTTGATGTTTAACTCCTTCTATGCTTCTGTAGAAGGCCTTTATTTCATCCTTGCTAAATCCTCGACGTTGGCTAGAAAAGAGGTTGGTGTTTATTTGTTACATAACGACAAAGCTATAGCGAAATACACTATTTTTTTCTTTTACATGATTATACAGGGTGTTAGGTAGGCCTTTATTGACATATGCATATAAATACTATAGTGAAGTCGGAATATCATCATTTTTGAAAAATTAAAATTTTCATGCAAATCGGATTTAAAAAAAATGATTTGTGTGAAAATTAAAAAAAAAGAAAACTATTTTCTGACTTCATAGTATTTATGCATATGTTAACATGAACTACGTTTGTCATAATACACTTAAGTAAAAAGAAAAAAGATACCTACTCATTTTTAGCATAATTAATTATCATTTCCTAATTGAAAGATATCCTCTTCTGAGAGTATCTATCGAGCATGAGGAGTGAGTACATACTCAGTTCATTAGTATAAAAAATCTAGCGTATTTCTAAATAAGTACTACATAACTAAGCAATTTAAATAAAAGAAAACTTTTTCTTTATATTCTTTTAAAAATTCTAACTTTTTCTTTGTACAACTTCCTTGGAAGGGGTGGTTATAAGATCTTAAACACAACAACTTTCTGTTATGCAAACTATGAATTTGCAAGAAAAACATCACTTCCTCGTAGAAAACTTTTTCTACAAAAATTATTCAAAAATAGATTTTCTGGGCCCTAACCATGAACTGTTAAAACAATCACAAATCTGTCAAACATTATCATTTCTGTCAAATTTTGTATGAAATGACGTACCAAAATTGACAGATTTGACAACTTTGAGATTGTTTTAAGAGTTCATGGTTATGGCCCAGATCTGGGAAAAAAATATTCTTTATTATTACCGTCTAGCATATTTTTTATTTATCAAAAACTTTATTGGAAAGAAAGACCTTTTTTTCATTTTATTTCATATGTAGCTAAAGAAGTTTCATAAAGATGTTATGTCATGTTTTTGTTAACTAAATGAAGATCCAGTGGTTAAATTTTCTCTGTTTAAGCAGAAGAATCACTAAGCTGAATAAGTAATATTAATTATACAAGCATATAATAAATAAATCTTACAAAATATCTGTAATATTTGCAGTATTCGGCCCATACACAGTTTCGGTATCACAAACCGACACGGCTGGGAAAGGCAGTTCAGATATTGAGAAGCGGGTGGATTCTACCTGCGAACAAAGCGTTTCATATCACTGAGTTTCTTGCGCTGCTTCTTCTCGGCACTAGCCCACAATAGTCCCAAAGCAGTGGTAGGGGAAAAAAAATTGGGACATGTAAAAGTGCCTTTTATGGCCAATTACAGAAATAAATGATTTTGATTTGATTTTGATTTTGATTCATACAAAAATTGACCATAATAAACATTATAAATATTGGACAACGTCACATACATGTTCTGATCCTAAGGTAAGTAGCTAAAGCACTTGTGTTATAGAAATCAGAAACAACGACGGTACCACAACACCCAGACCCGAGACAATATAGAAAAGTTCGTTTCATAATGACCCGACCGGGGATCGATCCCAGAACCTCAGAGAGCGACGCCATATATGGCTCGGCTACGGAGGTCGTCAGTGTAAAAGTCATAATAACCAAAGTCAAAGCCTTAACGACGACAACCAGCGTCGTTATGTTTTTAATGACCAATGCTGAGCCGGATCTTTTGATACTTTTTTTTCCCGACTACGGCGAAGCCAAAAGAGATGATTTTTTATTTATTTCTCAAACTGTCATTAAATTCCTTTTCGCAAACTAAAAACTTAGCAAATCCAATAAAATTTATACAGATAAGTTTGCCCATCGATCAATGTCGATTGCGCAATCACTGAAGTATCCCGAATACCGCATGTATAGTATAGGTGACTAACGTATATTACGTAAGTAATGGAAGATATATGCGAGAGGCAATACATAATGACCAAATGAAATTATTTGAAAAATATGCATGATTCTGAATAAATGATCTCTATTCTATTATATAAATCACACCAACTAAGTTCAAGAACGACTACTAAAGTACAGACAACGGCTCGTCAACCACAAAATGTCAAATTTTCTCAATCGATATTGATCTCTATTTGTGAGACTTATAGTTGAAAATCAATTGGATGATCTTTAACTTTTTATGGTAGGGTAGGGTAGGTTGACCTGCCATTGTCTGTACATGACAGGTACATGTCGCAATCGGATAGTATAGCCCGCCGTATCACGAACCAACTAGATGCTTTACAAAACGGAGGCGTTTTGCAATACGGCGGATCGATGATACGGCGCATTGTCATTACCACGTGTTCTCCGATATGACGTCTCACGTTTAGCCGCATTGTACAATTCGCATTTTGTAGGGTATTTTTTTTCTTAACATACCTAGTGACATATTGTTGCACGAAATAGTCGATCCGCCGTATGGCAAAACGCCTCCGTTTTTTAAAACAGCGAATTAAGCAATCCGACTGCAACATACACATTGATATTTATTAAAGTAAAAGCTATAATACCTGTTTGCTTTAAATAGCGTTTCCGAATAAAATAAATTGTTCACTGTTATTAAATATAAATACTTAGAGATTATCCCCAACAGCTCGTAGGCAAATAAAGATTTGATGTGTTTTGGTATTCCACAAAAACCGATTCAACCTCTAAGCTGTCTAATTCGCAGAATAATTCACGGTTTTAACTCACCAATAGGTGAGTTCCGTTTAGTGAGACCGGGATCTTTTAGGTTCATAAGTAATTGATAGAAGCAGGTACACAGCAATTGAATAAAGTTTTAAACTTGTGCGATACGAACTTTTACAATAAATAAATATAAATATTGGACAACATCACATACATTGCTCTGATCCTAAGGTAAGTAGCTAAAGCACTTGTGTTATAGAAATCAGAAACAATGACGGTACCACAACACCTAGACCCGAGCCAATATAGAAAAGTTCGTTTTCCACATTGACCCGACCGAGGATCGAACCCGGAACCTCTGAGATGGCGGCGCCTTAAAGTTCTGCATGCTCGCCTCTCGGCTACGGAGGTCGTCAAATCAATCATTAAAATTAAAAATCATTTATACAATCGTACTGTATAAATGATTTATAACAAATAAAAAACTTTTTAAAAAGTCTCAGCCATTTATTTGACCAACTTATATCTTTGATGTTCTAGTATAATACGATCAGCGATGGACGAAAAACATATTTTTTATGTAAAGATTGTTTGAATTGAATCCATTTATTCTTTTGTCGACGACAAGGAAAAATTTTCTTCGGTGACTAAATAACCAGCCAGCATTCCATTTGTTTTTAAACAAGGACTTTTAAAAAAACATTGATATAGTAACTAATGTAATGGAAATTATATTCAATATTTTTATCATTGAATTAAAATAAGTTATAAATTACTATGCTTAAAATTTTATTTCTTGGTCGCCCCTGTAGATTCATGCATTGTATTACCGACCAGTTCCCAGTCCAAAAGGTGAAACCAGTTTAAGGTATCGCATGTGATACATCGGAGAGGTAATCAGATAAAAAAGCCGTTACTTTGCATACCATTTTTTATTTTAGCCAAATAAGAAACGGGTAATTTTGCTGAGTATTTTTTTGTTAAATCGTTATCGTCAATATTCGTTCACAGTTCCCAACTTGCTGCGTTTTGTTCGGCACAGAACGACTTTCTAAAGTAAGGCAGAAAATACCGACCGAGCTACGAATTTATGGCTAGTTAGGTATATTGTGTTTTCGAAGTTAGGAAGAAGAACTTGATGTTCAATTCAGGGCACCAAAAATCAATGATCTAACTAATGGCACTATAAGTATAGTAACTTTAATCTTTATCGGTTATGTTTAGAAGACTTGTCTTAAAAGTGGACTAAATTCACACACTGGCTGACTACTGCAGAAGGGTAGTATACCTCGAAATCGACTATGCAAAAGTTGACAGCAATAACTAGAATTATTAAACTATTATTAACTAGATTTGTTATTACCCGACTGCGAAACGAGGGTTATGTTTTTCGAGCGTATGTATGTATGTATGTATGTAAATATGTCTATTTCTTTGGCACGCCCTACAGCCTAAACCGTTTAACGGATATAAAAGTATAATATATCAATAGATTTGTCTCAATTGTCGGAGTGACAAGGGGTATGTTATTTCCCGAAATTCCCGCGGGACCAGAACTTACGCGATGCCTCAAACTGCAAATTGATTGTTTAAATCTTGTTTTCATCTTTTCAGTTTACTTTTTATTTTTTAAATTTATGTCGGGTTTTTGATTTTTTAAATTTATTAATTTTTTTGATTTTGTTGCGTCCATACCTTCTTGCCTTGGGCCTGCAAAGCGACGGTTCTTTATCACCTTAGTTTTATTGAGTTACATGGTATTTAATATTTTATTTTAACTTGATATAATCTGTCCGTTCTATGAGACAGTGGGTCTTAACTTTGACTTAACAGAAAGACAAAAAAGTATGACAATGTACTATAGGTGTTAATTTAAGTTTTGGCCACTTAGACACGGAACCCAACAAAAAGTGACAATCGACTATCATATCAAAACATATGAATTATGTTAAAAAGTATGTGATTTGTAATTTAAAGTCCTAATTAAAGTGCCCTTATTATATTATCCAATAAGGTTTTGCATTAGTGTCAAGTATCAGTGTGTATCGGTACACATAAAAAAATAATCTTTAAATATATAAGGAAGTACGTACATAATGCTGTTTCAGCACAAAGTTCCGAACATTAGCACCACTAGGCAAAGGGTTCCCTGAATACTAAATAAGTCCGAAATTCATATGTGAAGAGATTCAGATACGGAGCAGACTTATATGAGCGCAAAACTTTATATACAAACTAGCTCTGCCCACAACTTTGTTTTCGGGGACTACTGAATGTTTGTAACAAAAAACGTTCAAATAAAGAACAATTATAGAAAAAAAATCCACAGGAATATAGGATAGAAAGTATCCTATATGTTAATCCAGATCATATTCTTTAAGTGTACAATCATTTCATCCAAATCCGTTCAACAGTTTTTGTGTGAAAGAGTAACAAACATCCATACATACAACATACAAACTTTTGCGTTTACGAGTATAATATTAGTATGGATATTCCTTAAAGCCTAGTTGCCAAACTAAAGCTTCTCAGAAGAGTCATTACTTTAGTGTGAGAAGGTATTTTATTTGTTCTGATTCTTTTTTACGTTACAAATAAGATATTTATTAATTCTTTTAATATTTAATAATTCAGTATTTTAATACGAGTACTATTGTTTTTTTTATAAAAAGCAGGTTTTTTTTTAAATATTATGATGTATTTTTCTTTTTTATTTGTGTCAAATATCATAACCTCATTGTAATATTCTAATATCCTAATAATAGTTTGTATATCCTGAAAGAGAATACTTACAACTGTAAATGTAGGATCAATAACGAACTTGATCCAGATCATGTGACTCAGGAAACCGCACAGAATCAAACCCGCGATGATGATGGTGACCCATATGAGGTGCACGGTCCATCGGCTACTCTTGTAGAAGTAGTACAGGCCGTGAAGGGTGCTGTGCTTGCAGAAGGCTTTGAATTTTGAGACTACAATGTCTTGGGTTCGAGGCATGACTTCTAAAAAAAGTATAAAGAAAAGAGTAAGTTGAATAAGTCTATTCTTTAACTTGATAATGAATAGAATAGAATATAATAGAAAACATTTATTTGACACATAAGCACAATTACAAACAGAATCAAATATATATAATAACATTAAAAGAGTGTCAAAAAGGTCCCCTTTCAGCATTTGTCGTTACAGCCCGAGCCATAACGACGCTGGTTTTCAGCAGAGACCCCGCAGGACGCGGGACGGGTAGTGTCAACGGTACATCGGATCACCAAAGAACCCCCAATTCCTCCTAATGGTAAATTGTTAAAGGAAAACCATCCACTAGCTATGCCCGCAACTTCGTTTGCGTGGACTACATGATGTTTGATATGATATGTAATAAAAAACGTTTAAATTAAGAACAATATGTGGAAAAATATCATACAGGTACACTTATCCGAGATAAAAAGTAACCTATATGTTAATCCAGATCATATTCTATATGTGTGCAAATTGTCATTCAAATCTGCCTGTCGATTCTGTAAACAAAACCGCGCTCACTTCGTCGCTGCACTCGCTCATCAACGATAAATAATATGAACCTTCTTAATAACAAGATAGAGGCTATGTTCGTTTGTACGGCTAAGTCGAGTTTGAGAGCGAGTCCGTTGCGTTTTTCTTAGAGAATCGACCGGCTGTTCAGTTGTTTATTCGTGAAAGAGTTACAAACATACAAACTGTTGCATTTATAATATTAGTTATGATGATGAGCTAATTGAAATAGACGCTGTATTTTTTTTTTTATAAAATGAACCTGTAGATGTCCTACTTCGGACCACTGGTCTCATCTCTTTTATGACTTTTGGGGATACTCCACCACAGGATGCGGATTGATGGAGGTGTTGTATGGGCAGAGACCAAACCTTCTGTCAGGTGTAAAGATGTCTGACTAAGCTTCACGATTAGGTCAGTTTGCACGGAAATATTTAGTTAAATTAATAACTCTGAGTTTACTGACTCAGGGTTAGTTCACAAAAATTTTAACTCAGAATTTATGTTGCACCTATCGAAAATAACCCAGAGTCAACAGCGTAGCGAATGCTAAGTCTATGGAGTCAACTAACACGACAATTATATTTTTCATGACGGCAATTATTTAAAGTCAACGTCCCGATCATTCATTCGGCTAATATCCGGCCAAATACAATAGAATGAATGATGAGTGATAGAAGTATGCTTCTCTCTTTCACTCTACAACGGTTTGCATACGTCTATTTCTTTATGTCAAATTTGAAATTACATGAAGTTTTGGTCTTGTAATTTTGACTGGTTTCATTCATTGTTTGTTGACAAATTGGAATTATCCTGTTATTATTTTGTGAAATATTGAATCTTGGAATCATAAAATGGAAAAGAAATCTCCTTTACGTGGGCCTAATTCTGCAAGTAGCGAAAGTCTACTACTATGTAAATAGCTAAATATAAGCAAATAATAGAAAATAAAAAAAATACTGATGGCGCTAACCTAGTACAAAAACAAAAGCTTCGTTGGAAGTAGTGAAAGAATTTAATCTCATCTTTGTAAATAAACCAATATTTATAGCAAAACTTTAACACACAAACCCACAAACAAACAAGTTTGACATGAGTAAACCCGGAGTTAGGAAGTTAGCCTTTCAATTTCGACGGGTTAAATTTTTAACGATTTAACCTATGGTTTACTCTTAACTCTTATCTCTGCAAGACAAATTATTTATTCAACCCTGGCAAAGCAACTAACTCGGAGTTATTTGTGTTAACTCTAGAACGTGCAAGTGGCCCTTAGTATGCCGCTATTTAACCCAGTATCTTTTAATGTGCCTTCGAAGCACGGAGATGCTTGCGATAAATGTCACTCAACGTGACGGGGGCTGTTTACCATTGGTAATTACTGACATCCCTGAGCTACAAGCATCTCGACGGTAGAAGACTTATCAAAGTTCATTTTTAAAGCCTTAATTTATTTACGTTACTCGTAAACGTTTTGAGTCGCGGAAATTAGTATGTTTGTAACTTATTGGATCTCGTAGATTTAATTTGTTTAGAAATTGGCTGTGACAGATGGCAAACAGACACATGTGTGATCCTATAAGTGTTCCGTTTTTTTATATCTGAACGTACGTCGTACAGCTTGTTAATTCTGTGAGAAACATTTTAAAAAAACATCAAATACGATCCAAATACAATAAAACAAAATACTTGTTTTGTTTTGACGTAAAGTTGTACTAATATGTGCGTTCAGTGTCGCAATAGGCGATTTTTTGGTTATAGAATCATTCGGCAGAACCCTAAAAGCGAGCTGAACTAATGTTCGGGGTCAGTATACAGCACAGTTTACACTAAGGCAACGTCCAAGGAGACGGGGCGTCGGGCGGCGCGTGGCGCGGAGCGGGTTGCGCAGCTTCAAGTGTTTATCCAACGATATTAAAAACCTATATTATACGTATAGTTTTAAAGCCTATATTATGATTTCTGTTAAAAAGCCATTGAATTTTACGACCTTTCTGCCTGTTTACATTCCAAAATGTCTTAACTCTTGAACGCATGTGTATAAATTAAAGCCGTACACCTGTTTTTCATTCAAGGTTGACTTTGAATATTAAAATAAAAGTTGATATTGTTTTTGATATACACGTACTGCGCGTGCTTGCTAGCTATTTCTGGACAGTTTTGGCCACGTTTTTGTACGTACGGTTACATCTTGGTTTTTAATATCGTTGGTTTTATCCGTGAAAAGAAAGACGGCGCGCGTCGTTTTCCGCAGCATTTGACGCGTAAAAAAAACCATATTTATTATCGTTTTTAAAGGACTACGGAGGTACGGAAAATAGCGGTTTACGCCGCTTCGCCCGGCGCGCTTCATTTGCTGCGTCCGACGTGGTGTCGCCCGTCGCATGTGGCGCTACAATTCTTCTTCAAAAACGCTTCTCCTTGAACGCTCCATACATCACCGTATTTTTGTGTTTCCGGCTGCCCGCTTCGTGCACCGCGCCGCCCGACGCCCCGCGTCTGCTTGAACGTGGCCTAACGGATTGGACTTTCGGAGCCGTCAAACAATTAAGGTCGTTAAAAGCTTTTTTACGCGCAATAAAGCTTTGTGTCTAGTCATTCTCGTTGATGCACGGGAGCAGTTTCAATTAGGTTTACCTTAAATATATTTATCGCATTTGTTAAGATTTCTGAACACGCCATAGTTAATGCTTTCCTTGTAATATTCCACCAATTTATATAATTATGAACATATAATATTATTTAACTAATTTTGTAGTTTTTTATTGGATAGTGACCAAAATATGAAGTAATTAACTTGGATAACTTCCTTTTTGTGGCTTGTTCTAATATATATTTTTTTACAATTAAACCAATATTATTACCGTCATTCCTTTTTGAATACTAACTTAAGTTAATATTGTTACTAATAAAATGAAAAAATATCACAATCACAAAACAAGTTTTCCCATGATAAAATGAATAGGTACATAATTTATGGGTTCCATGGGAAAATATTTTTATAGTTTTTCTCATGGAACCCATATTTATGTTAGCAATAAAATCTGTTCCTAAAAGCAAGCAACTAATAAAATAGGGTCTTATAATATAAATATTACACAGATAGGTGCTTAAAATTTTAATATCAAGTAGACAGATTATAATTTTAAGGACAATTAAATTTTAGAGAACGCGTTTCGACACGTATATTGTTATATTATAATTGTACAGTCGCGGTACTAAACCTTTTCATATTTTTATAATTTGTTCACTTAGTTAGATTAATTTTGTATGAACCACGAACAACTTCCAGGATTGTGTGTTCTGTAAAGTGGAATATTAAATTTTAATTACTAACTGACCGTTACGAAGACCCGTCTGCCAAATAACTGGACTTTATAAACTCTGTATTTCCGTTTTGCTTTAGCTACTAATTTCAAATGATACATAGTAATTTTTATAACAAATATATGTGTTATAAACTATTTCATGTCTATTTCTGGGAGTAAGGGTTTACATTTTCGGGTAACGAGTTATCAGACATTGTATATGATAGGATATGATATGATACAATTTCGAAAAAAAAAACAATGTTTTCTAGTTAAACCTTAATGTGAGAAACTTGCCTCATGTAGAGACATTGTCAAGAGTATGGCTGTGGATCAAAGCTCAAAGAAGATACATACTCGATATAGGTTTTTTTTTGGCATACAGAATCTTTATTTAAATTTTTTATGGCAGTATCTTTTAAAATGTATTTTTTTTTAATGAAATATACAAATTCATATTATTCCAAGTAAAATAAAACTGAAACAAGAGCAATAAAAATAAACTAAACTAACCTAAAAAATATAAACTACCTACTCAAAAATAAACGCGTGTTCAAGAGGCAAGGAGGCGAGAACGCTAGCAGCGTTTTCTTGCTGAATGGCTAAGCTAAGCCTTTGAGCAAGGAACGAGCCAGCATTTTATGTTCCGAAATCCTAATTAATTTTGCAGCAATTTTACCGAAAAATAATTATAAAATAATTAATATAGGTTGATTATTGGGTTCGTTAATATCAGATATCTTCTGTTAAATATAAAGAGGAAACCGTTACTAACTGATGTATCAACGCACAGTTCAAACCACTGAACGGATTGCGCTGAAATTCGGAGCACGTAAAGCTATTAATATGATGTAGGCGTGCACTTAGAAACAATTTTACAAAATTCACCCCCTTAAGAGTAAAATGGGGCCTCGAAGTTTATATGAAGCACCAAGATCACGAGGTTAATCCTATCACTAAGTAATAATAAAAAATAAATAAATTGTTTCTACAACCACACCAATTAGCTAGCCTCAAAATAGGCAAATACCAGTTTCAGGGTTGAGGAAAAATAAGTTTTCTAAAGTTTTTTTTTATATTTAAGTTTGACATTCATTCATTCACTCAAAATCTAATCTAATGCGAGCGAAGCCAAGGGCAAAAGCTAGTTGTTCGTAGATGTCGATATTTTTTCTGTTATACAAAGATCGTATGCTATAATGAAATTTATAGTGACTTACATTACTTATTAGTATCACTATAAGAAAGCTTTCGTTCCTTTAAAGTGAGTTTTGTTTTCTACCTTCAAAAATAACCAAACTTTATAATAAAACACGATAGTGTGGCTATCGTGTTCTACAAATTAAAAACCACTGATTAACTTTGAACAAAGTGTGAAAATCAGGTTTTAAATACATGCTTCCAACAATATTCCATTAAAGCATAGACTTTATAAAACAGAAGGTGCATAAAATCAGAGTAATTTTAGTATTGTATGGTTAAAAAATAATTAAGGTACCCTTGTCCGTTTTTCTGTCTGTTAAAATCCTTTTTTATCACAACGTATACCATAATACATCTGTATATGAACGTATACCGATCTGAAAGTCACTGGGGGAGGCCTATGTTCAGCAGTAGACGTATTGTAGCTGAAATAATGATGATGATGATACCATATTACCGTATTTTCTTCCATTTAGTTTATTTATATTAATTTATTTATAGAAAATTACTTATTGTTAAGAATATAGACTATGAAATAATAAACTAACCATGCCTAAGGATTGGCCAGCAAATTTATAACGCATGTCATCATTATTAAGATAATGTCTAATATGTCAGGATTTCAAATCATGGCATGGCATTGGATTGGTCGTAGTAAAAATTTAGCATCTATTTTTGTTAGGAAAGCTAGTACAGTATCAAGTAAATATGTCATGATAAAACTCGTACTTATCTTTGTAGTCTATTATCCATAAAGGTATTTGATTACAATTAGTCTGATGGACTGAATGCAATACCAGGCCCATAACCATGAACTCTAAAAACAATCTCAAAGTTGAACAAAGTCAATTTTGTTACGACATTTTATACATAATTTGATAGAAATGATAATGTTTGACAGATTTGAGATTGTTTTAAGAGTTCGTGGTTATCGCCCTGGGCCATAACCATGAACTCCTAAAACAATCTCAAAGTTGTCAAATCTGTCAATTTTGGTACGTCATTTCATACAAAATTTGACAGAAATGATAATGTTTGACAGATTTGAGATTGTTTTAAGAGTTCGTGGTTACCGCCCTGGTATGAAGTGTGGTACAGTTGCGAAGCAATATCATTTTATGGTACTATTGGTACTAGTATACCAATCTACGTCTGTTCCCCAAATAGTGAAAGGTGATGGAATTAGTGCCAGCATTTTTGACATACTCCGAAGTGAAACCTGTTAGTCCTGTGACGTGAAATTACATTCGGCACAAATGAATTGAACCCTTAGAGAATCAAAGGGAAATAGCGATACAACCTTCCGATAATTTTCACAAAATTGAGAGACCTTCTGATTGGCATGAATACGTTTCACTTGCTAGAGTGGTTAAGGTAATCGGAAATCTTATCAATATTATTAAAATGAAAGTGTGTTTGTTACTTAATCACTTTTAAAGAGCGGTGCCCCAGATGGCGGCAGATACTTAAATTAATTAAATATTATTAAATTGCTTTAATTTTTAATTTAAGAATTTGATTCGATTTAGTTTATTTTATTGTTTAAAAATTTAGTTTTGATTTGATTTAGTTTAGAATCTTAATTTATATGGAATAGTAAAATTTATGATATCGAATTGAGCTAAACTGGATAGATAAATTGGATAGTTTTATAATTATTGTATTGAATTGAATCGAATTAAATTGTATTGGATAGTAATGTTATATTGAATTAAATCTGAATTATATTAGATAGTTAGTTATATTATATTGATTTGAATTTTGAATTGAATTGAATTGGATTAAATTAATTAATGTTTCTTATGTCACTTGTATGGACTCTGTCTGAAATAAATTGATTTTATTTTAATTTATTATAAAGGCTGATCGGATTAGCTGAAATTTAATACTACTTAATTACTAGAAATTGGATAAACACGATTGTTAATTTATAAAGAAAACCGGAAAAGTGCATCAAACTCGCAAAAGAGGGTTCAGTACAATCTCATTAACATGAAAATGTTTGTCGATAGCAGGAATCGAGTTTTGATAATTTTTATCGCATTTCGCGAGTTTGTAAAAAATTATGCAATCAAAAATTCGCGGTGTTTTGGCTTTTTCCTTTCAAGTGCTATTAAATATTTCTTTTTGTCTATTTCTTTATTCTAGATCAACGGGAAGTATTAATTCTATAGGTTTGATCAAAAAGGAGACAGAAACAGTTACTTCTTTTTATTGCGTCCAGCCGTACTTAGAACTTTGATTTTTTTTTAAGCTTTAAGAGATTGCAGAGTTGAGTATTCGAAGTTAATTTTAACATAGCTCCACGCGTTTCTGGTTAAATAGTTTTGACGGAAAGGTTTCATTTTAACGTTTGAGGTACGAAACCCTAAAAGTCCGTTACTTTTAAGATACAGATGCTCGTGGTTTTCTTTTTGCAGGATTGGAACTAGCGAATATTTGGCTAAGCAGCCCAGACCAGGTCGTATGGAATGAAGAAACAATAATATGTCATAAAGCAAAGAATCAACAATAAACGGATTTTTTCCTAAACTATGCCTACAGTAAATATTCGTTGCCTTTAATAAGTTAACTTTAAGCACCGATACTTTTGAAACTAATTTGGTTCTTCCGACGCCCAGAATTAATTAAAACGAAATGGGTTGGAGCGCTAATGGTCAGTAATGAATCAGTGTGGGTTTAGTTGAACGAGGTTTTCAGTACAAGTGAGATAATTAAATGTGAGTAAAATAATATAGTGGTCTGTCTTATTTTAAAAAAATTGTCATCATTGTAAGAAATAAAAATTTTATTAACCATTTGTCAAGTTTCAAAATTCTGTTATTTTACGGCTGTAAATTATATGTAAAATCACATAGATCAGCCGGGACAAGGGCTTTTCAATGCACGCTTCTGAGCCCGTTCATAATAATAGCTATTCTTTTACGAGTAAACTTGTGATAAATGCTACCTAAATATTTTTCTAAAGTTGCCGTATTTAGGGTCAGCGAAATATTACTTAAACGCTTTTTTTGGTCAAATAAATAAATATTAATTTGTTTTATTTATTTATTAATTTGACCATCCTTTAATTTAGCCCCATTTTTTTTTTTGGAATCCTCGTTTAAATCCAATCCCACAGGTGGAATCGCTTGTTGCGGCCTCGGTTATCGGCGGACGTGTGGCCCGCCTTAGTATTCTGCTCGCCACACGGCCGCCGTTGGCCACCCATATATTTTTTTAATTTAATTAAATAGCCAGCCAGTCAGTGGTTAGGAAAAGTGGTTATTTTGAAATAAATTCCAATCTTACTTTAAAATATTCGGTTGAACGGATAGTTATAAGAAAGTGGGCGCCATACCCTTAAGGTGGGTAATCCCTATGGGTTACAATAAATAAAGTTGGCTTTCCTGTGTTGGTGTACGGAAGCCGTTGACTCGGCACACCTTCGCGCTTTCTCCCGAACTAACACGGGAGGCAGTCCTTCCCAAGCTGCGAGAAGTTCGCAGGGCATCGGAACGGTATTAATAAAAAAAACCCTTAACACAGAGTTCAAAGCAGCTCTTGGTGGCACAGGCGTCGTTTCAATACGAGTCCTGCCGAGTCACTCGCAAAAGCTGGTACAATTTAAAAAAAAAACTTAATGTGGAACTCCTCAAGCAAAACCGGAAGCAAACAGCCTAGAAAATGAACCAGTTTGGCAGACGATCCACCTCGATCTTCTTAACTTATGAAAAAAAAATATTTCTAGTATTAGAATAATCTGAATCACGTTTAAGGTTAAACGAACTTTTTTCTAACATACATAATATTTTCATAAATGTGTTGTGACGCTACTTTTTTTAACATTTAAATATCTTTAAAAACCTCTCTCAGAGAGTCGCGAGGCCCAAGACAGTATATTGCACGTAAAGCTCTTTTCTGCAACACAAAGATTGATTCAATATCAGCAGCTGAGCCACATAGCAATAGAGCGAAGGACAACAAGCTATGATAATAAATTAACTAAAGTATACTAGTCTTGCCGTTTCGACATCAGTTAAAAGCCTTATTTTCCTCACAGCAGCCGCCGAACTGAGCCTACCTGACTAGGCAATGAATTTTACGGAAAATTTCTAATCATTATTATAGTCCCAAATTGTATTAACGATTTTTTTTTCTTACCATCTTGATCATTGGGAATTTCATCAAAAAGTTGATTGAAACCCTTTTAGCCGATGGTTGTCTTCTTGTTTCCTTTGCAATAGAGTAATTTGAGAGGAAAAATTGGCGCCTAGCGTTGCTTTATCCAACCTTTTAAAGGTGGACCTTTAAGGAATCCGATTAGTCCTGAACCCAATGAGTCAAAGGGTTTTATTCCTAGTTGGGATCAATTTAGAAAATCTTTTGTTCGTTCTATATTGATCTTGTCTCCTGTAGCAGTCAAACTTAGTCTCGTGACATCTAAGTAGGTATTCAATTAATAATCTTAGATTCAGACCTATCTGGTTTTTGGTTAGACTGTTTACCCAAATCGTAGCCATCATTGTAAATTACTAATTATTTAAGCTGGATTTGACGAAACATTAATTTATTCCAGTTTTGCGATTACCAGAATAAATATTCTAAACTCGTTTCATTTTCGTTTTTCCGACTTACTTATGGCAAACACTGTTCTTAATATTGTTGTTCTATGGTTTAATTGTGAATAATGAACTAATTTATAAATCTACCAAAATAAGTACGTAAATATTGATTACGTCATCAAAGTAATTTATACATCTAATATATTTTTTTTAACAATAGTTGATATTTAATTTTGATTCCAATTTACTATTTCATTAAAACTAGAACTAAAGAAAAGATCGCTAAGTTTCTTTTGTAGTTTAAAAGTAGATTGATGTTATTTTAATTACTTTCATTTTGAGGAAACAAAGCTTTAAATCAAATGGACATTAAATGTTCTTCAAAACCTAGTTCTGATTAAAATATGTCTGACTTTGAAGTTGTATATTTCTGCTTTACACAGTGTGTGGCTTTGAACCGGGGATAATATTGAAAACCGAAACTTTTAATATTATCCCCGGTTCTAGGCCACAAACTGTATACAATTAGTATACAATTGAGTCACTAGAAATTCTACGATTAAATGTCCATACCATAAATTTCATGATTTTTGAAAAAAAAATACCCGTTATACTTATAGCTTTGTATAGTTGACAGTATTGGATGACTGGACCAGGGTTATGTTTTTATAAATATTTAAATCCTCTAGTTTGTTGTTTTTTTGATAATAAATGGGACTATTGCGCTTTGTTATTATATCACCCAAATCCTTACCAATGGTCATAATTAGCCAAATGTATCACTGACAACTGTAAGTCGTAATTCACAGAAGCAAAATGAGCAAGAAGAAAAAAACCAAGTCGATTTTCGTCCGGACTTTCAAAAAGTTTGTTGGAGACATCACTACAGTGCACGGAACAAACCAATTTACTAATAAGAGTGGCAGAGGTTCAGTTCTCTGGTCGGCCATTTTTATTTGCAACATATTCGTCACGGTCAGCTTCATAGTTATCGCTAAACAAAAATATGACGATGATCAGATCGTTACTGGGGTAAGAATTTAGGGGTTTCTTTTAATTTTACAAAAAAATTATGGAAGAAAAATTTATTGCTTTAAAATGTCACAAAATTAGTACGTCACACTACGGGGGTAGATGGACTAAGACGCATTATTTTCCTTTTTTAGGGTTCCGTACCCGAAGGGTAAAACGGGACACTATTACTGAGACTTCGCTGTCCGTCAGTCTGTCTGTCTGTTCGTCTGTCACCAGGCTGTATCTCATGAACCGTTATAGTTAGACGGTTGAAATTTTCACAGATGATGTATTTCTGTTGCCGCTATAACAACAAATACTACACCTAAAAACCAGAATAAAATAAATATTTGAGGGGGCTCCCATACAACAAACGTGATTTTTTTGCTAGTTTTTAGGTATAGATAATGGTGCGAAACCCTTCGTGCGCGAGTCCATCTCGCACTTGGCCGGTTTTAACGTCTACTCCTTTGACAATAGTCACATAATTATGATGAAATTAAAATTATCTTGTCGATAAATAATGTGAAGTAACAACACTTTATAGTCAATCTCGATTTCATTCTCAAACAAGGACAATGGCTTCGACTTTGAGCAGCAACCGTGTCTCCAGTGTCAGTGTGATGTTCTAATTTTGGGACATCCTGTATAAGCAGTATGTACCTACCGAATAGCGCATTGGATTTGGAAATCAATTTTAATGTAGAAAAAAGCCCAAACAAACCACTTATCCATCATACCGTGAGCTGATCGGTCATTTAACTCGTTTTGACTAGTTTCATAAATAAAAGTTTGTTGTATATTTTTGTTTTTAGCAATTCCATGCAACACATGCATTTATCTTTAATTACAAGTTTGTTTTTCATTTTTTTAAACTAAAACTTTTTTGCAGATAGATGCTACCTGCAATGTAAGTCAAGTCCCATTCCCAGCGGTCAGCATTTGCAACTTCAATTTGATTTCAAAGAGGGAATCAAAAGATATTGAAACTGTATTGTAAGTAAATACATTATCGCCAATAAAAGCTTTGCTTTGTTTACGTTGATTAAATTGAATGGGATTGAATTCAATTCAATTGAAATGTGTCGTGTGGTGCCGGCACGTTAAAATAATTGCACTACCCCTTCTCTTCCAATGGGTGTCGTAAGAGGCGACTACAGGAGAACCGCCATAAGAAGACGTGCAGCAGCGTCTCCTCTCTACCATTGGCTAAACTGCGATCGCCAACCCGCCTGCCAAGCGTGGCGATTATGGCAGAATCCTCCTTTTTGAGAGGCCTGTGTCCAGCAGTGGGCTGATATAGGCTAGTGATGAATGATGAAATTGAAATAAAATTGAATAATGTAAGTATAACCTCGGTAACATAGTTTTATAAGTCACCTATATTAAACATTATCCTTGTATTTTTATGAAATTTGTATAGACACTGTCAGATTTTTAAGTTGTGATTAAATATATCATGTGTTTTAAGTACGAGGGATCCAAAAAATATTATCAAATTCAATAATATTTAAAAATAAGTTTTAAATTTTTGTTTTTAACTTACTTTATTTTAATAAAACCGTGGATTACCTTCACTAAATTATCTAAACAAGAGTTACTGGCAAGATTTCGTTAGCGTTGTATACTTGGCGTAGAAATAACATTCTTTGTTAATATATTTCAGACAAAATTAGCAAAATATTTCTTGTTAAACAAATAAAAAAAGGTTATTTTTATGTTTTAGGTGATTTCTTAAACGTATTTATAACGAATTATGATTTTTTTTTTGGTTTCTAGGAAACGGCATTCGGTTACGCAAAATGAAATAGAGGGATTCTTTAAAGCGCTCACCTTCTTGAAAAACTTCAGAGTAAACAGCACTCATGTAGGAAACTACACAAGAATCATGAACATACTGAAATATCATTATTATACGGTCGACTCTATATTGTCTGAGGTAGTACTTAATTATCATTTGTTATGTTTATTTTGCTTTTTTTAGTGTCAAAATAAATCTAAGTGAAAACTGACATTGACATTCAAACACACATGCAACGGGTAACTACGGAACCCCAAATGCGCGTGGCCCAACACGCACTTGGCATGTTCTTTTGTTATTGTTTCTTATACAGGAAGGTGATTTCAATCCTCGCCATATTTATTAAGGTGACCTATCATGACTTATACAGGGTGTAACAAAAAGGCGAAATAAAATTTAAAGGACGTGTAGAGTAGTAAATGTGTAGTTCCTATGCAAAACCAAAAACTCGTGCGAGTATAAATTACTGAGTAAATTAATGCTAAAGTTTTAACAAAAACTTATCGGTGACAACCTTAGCGCATCATCTGATCGTGCGGTGGGCGAGGGTTGCGGGCGGGGGTTCGCTAACGAATGACCGCAGATTTAGGGTTGTCAACACTTTCGGTAAAAAAACAATTTATTTACTTAGTATGGGAAAAAAAAGTTGTTTATTTTTAACTAAAACTTTTACTGCTTAATGTTCACATTACATAATTACATACCCTTAAATATTATTTCGCCTTTTTGTTACATCCTGTATAAACGAATTTTCCACCAAAAAAAAATACAAAAAAATGAATTTATAGCGAATATTTTCCTTAAGACATCAACAGAACCGTGGCTCGCAATACTGCAATAAGTTTCCACTGCGGCACCTATCGAGCTGATCGAGCTACGCGGATCGCTCGCTTATCACGTCGGATAGCAGCCGTTTGCGTTGGGGGACTATACCGTATCGAAAGTGGTCGATTATGAAAATCGTAAATATTAAAAAAAAAAGTAACGAAGTATTTTTTTTTATTTTTTTTTGATCAGAATAAGATACTCAATCAACTCCCTAAATATGGCGAGGACTGACATCAGCACCCTGTAAAGAAAATCGTTTATTTTAGAAATCAAAAATTTATCATTATGCTTTCCGCAATTCATTAATACGTTTTTCGGTTTTGCTATCAGTGAGGTCCCGGGTTCGATACCCGGACGGTCAATATAGAAATCGAACCTTACTATAATAAATTCTCCTGGGTCTGTGTGTGGTCGCGTCGTTATTTCTGATTTCTAAGAGTATAACACAAGTGCTTTAGCTACTCACCTTGGATCAGAGCAATGTATGTGATTATCCAATATTAAAAAATAAAGTTTTTAGAAAATAATTAAATTTATCGTCTCCCAACAGGTGCATCAAGGTTGCGAAAACCTGCTTCTATACTGCACTTTCAATAGAAAAGAAAAGGATTGCAAGAACTTCTTCTTTCTGACTAAGACATTTGACGGGCACTGTTGTTCATTTAATTACGGCGGTGTAACTGACACTAGTGAAAAGTAAGTAATTATTACTGTAAGATATTAATAATGTCGGCTTTTACACAAACAAAGATGGGCTAGGTCTAAGCCATGTCTATAGAATTGCCAACCGATTTGAAATGTTCACACATCATACAGGTTCTGGTACTTTTACTGTACATTTTATATTGTTCGGATAATATTTAGATGGTGTTTTAACTTAGACTGCTTTTTGTAGTACTAAGGGATGTATTTTAAGCATAAAGTAGTTATAGCACTCAACCACTAAGGGACTGACTATGGAAAAGGATTTTAATTAAAGTAAGATGCTCATTATCAGTCTACCAAAAAACCTTAACATTTTATAATTAAAACCCTAGATTGTACTTTAATTAAATGACATTTTGAGATAAATAAATAATAATAAATAAATAAATTGTTTCCACAATCACACCAATTAGCTAGCCCCAAACTAAGTAAAGCTTGTGCTATGGCGACTAGATAACGGATAAACATACATAAATACGTTTATAAACATCCATGACTTAGGTGCAAATGCTCGTGCTCATCACACTAACATTTGCCCCTCGCGGGATTCGAACCCGCAACCGCCAGGCATTGTAGTCCGGAGCGCGAACCACTACACCAGCAGGCCGCTTCTAACCGGCCGATCTGGAAGTCACTGCGGGAGGCCTATGTTCAGCATTGGACATCCTGTGGCTGTAATGATGATGATGATGATGGAATATCTGATTCTGTTGACTATATATTTAGTAGTAACTTTAAAAATGACGTTGTACATCAACAACAAAAAATATTATGTAGTTAAAAGGGATAAAAACGTTATATTTTTATTGCAAAAATTAAAAAGTAGTTTGACTATATATTTAGTAGTAACTTTTAAAATGACGTCGAGTGTGTACATTATCTAAAAAAAAATATTATGTATTTAAGGTATAAAACGTTATTTTTTTATTGCAAAAATTCAAAAGTGGTTCTCATGTACAAGTTTCGCTAAAGTACAGATGAGGAAACATTTTGCTTAAAATCAAATATTTTAATAGTATTCGTCTGGGAATACGTATCTTATTTCAATTTCCGAGATGAAAATATAGCATTACAAATAAGTAGAGAGGGGATTTGAAGTAGCGATCTCAATATTAATATGGATATGACTAGTGCAATTAGTTAAATAGATGTCATGTTGTTTATATAAGGTCTTACATACTATTATAATTACACCGCAGACCACAATCTTAGCTAAATAATTAGATTAAATGAATGTTATTTCAAACATATCCATATTAACCAGTCATATCCATATTAATATTGAGAGCGCTACTTCATATCCGCTCTCTACACAGTAAGATAAAGTAACTTTTTAAAAGCTAGATATATTTCCTTTTATAAGCCTAAAGGGTAAAACGGGACCCTATTAGTAAGACTCCGCTGTCCGTCTGTCTGTCTGTCTGTCTGTTTGTCTGTTTGTCTGTCTGTCCGTCTGTCTGTCACCAGGCTGTATCTGACGAACAGACGTGTGCACCTCCCTGTCTCCATAGTTGCCCTTTACTTAAGAATATTGTAGAATATTTTTGAAATGTTGCCACTTAAACTGTAATTCCTTTGTATGGTTTTTAATAAAGATTATATATCTACCTACTTATGTGTTATCAGGCTGTCAGGCCCTTGTATTGCCAAGAGTTGTTTGTTTCAGTCCTTTTATCGAAAAGGATGAAGACTTTGAATACTATTATGACGAGGAAAATGATGGAACAGGACCCTCCACAAGAATGATGGTCGCTACATCTGCATTTGGGAGGTAAGCAGAATAGTTATGTCCTAAATTATCACATTGACAAAATGCAAAATACTTACTGTAAGCGAACTGCCTGCTGACTGAATTAGGCTTAAGCCAGACCGACGCGTTCAGCTTGCATCCGCGGTGGCGATCAGTTGTTGTATACCGACGACATCCGTAGCCGAGAGGTGAGCACGCCGGATTTTAAATGGCGCCGCCATCTCTGAGGTTCTAGGTTCGATCCCCGGTAGGGTCAATGTAGAAAACGAACTTTTCTATATTGGCTCGGGTCTGGGTGTTGTGGTAACGTCGTTGTTTCTTACCTTAGGATAATAGCAATGTATGTGATGTTGTCCAATATTAATAATATTAATATATTTATAGTAATACCAACTGATTGGACCCAGTGCAGCGTCTGTACGCGGCGGAGGCGATCAGGAGACGTATTTTTGAAGCATTCGAAATAAATCTTGAATTCGCACACGAATACGATTCGTGTGCGAACTCTATTTCTATTGCTCCCGATTTTACACATTTTGAATCACTCTAATTATGTGCTGCTATTAGAGTAAAATTCTTGTAACTATTTTCGTTTGAAACAGAAAATGTTAAAAACCGGAATGGCAATGAATTGCATAGAACGGAACGAAAAAAAAAGTTTTTAATCTGTGAACCAGATGTTTACTTATCAATGTCATACTTCCGAACCCGTAGAGGGTTAGAATATATACATAGTTTAGAAAGCACTGATCAAATAAACTTCTTCTTCTTCTTCGCCATAAAAAAAGAGGAGACGAAGAAGAAGTAGTTTATTTGATCAGTGCTTTCTACTAGTAGAATCAAAATACGAGTGGGTCGGACTACTCGTTGCAGAATTCACGGAATAAATTTGCAAAAATAGGGATTTTAGCCATTGGCATGCGAATCTTGCCATCTTGTATTTGAATATTGGAATTCTCATGATTCAAAAATACGTCTCCAGATCGACCTTGCACGCTACTGAGCCCGATTCTCAGCCAACCTTTTCCATCCGGTGCCAGCTTTTATATCAAACCGTTGTCAGGGGTTACTTACACTGCGATTGCATGTTGCGGTTCACTCTGAACCCCATCGGTTCTTTGGTTGATGTTGAAAGCCAAATTCCACTTCAGTTTGCATATAATTTAAGAAATATTGTTTACTTTTACATAGACAGCTAAAGAACTTTAATTTTTTTATGTCTTTTAGTTTATCCGGTCTGTTTGTAGTGTTTAATGTTGAGCCAGATGACTATCCATCATATTTAAATTTGCCATTCTATGGAGCTAAGGTAAGATCTACCACCTTTACGCACTAAATTTAACATGTCCAAATTCACCATCATGCCATGCCAGTCTGACCCTTTGGTTGACTGGTAGAGACTCCATAATATTGAATTATCTACTTTCGAAATCTAAACCTGACCCTAACATGTCATATTTAAAGTAATGGTAACCTTAACTGTCCTTTCAATATCATTGAATTAATACGGTACCAAATTTCGAATTGATAGGACATATGGAGGGTAGTCAGATCACCTCATCTACTATTAAAGAGTTGATGATTTTCAAACGGCTGATCAGGTCAATGTAACCTTACCATATACTTTCAATATCATTGAAGTAACACAGTACTAAATTTCGAATCGATCGGATATAAGGAAGTTAGTCAGAATTAGAAAAGAGCTGATGATCTTCAAATGGCTGAACAGATTTTTATGAAACATGGCTAAGAACGCTCGGGATAAAATTTTCTGTGACACAACAAAAACTAAACGAACATCCGTTCTGCCGTTTGGGAGCTACGATACCACAGACTGATACACAGACAGACACAATCATAACACCCCTCTCTTTTTACGTCGGGGGTTAATCCTATCCTTTACATTACTCACTTTTTAAAATTCTCTTGTACGTTATCCGACTAGATAATATTTCATGCTTATTTACAGGTTTTGGTAAGCGACCCATTCGATTTCCCAGAAACAACTAGATTGTATCATTACGTTGTACCAGGCGAGAGCGTGGATTTGAAGATTGAACCTAAGATATTCCAAACTGAGAATTCGTTAAGAAAGGTTGACCCGAACAAAAGAAGGTGCTGGTTCCATGACGAAGTCAACTTGGACCACACGAACAGATACAGCCACGAGACATGCAGTACCGAGTGTAAGATGCAAACTTATATGCACCATTGTGGGTGTGTCCCTTTTAAGTATCCAAAAGGTTCGTTATGTACACTATTGTTACTGGTTTTAGTATGATTTTGAAACAGGAATAAGTCTTTTTTTATAGCTTCGCTGTTTTCATACAATTCTTGTACAGGATGTTAGGTTTAAATTTGGTTTTGACGACCCCCATAGCAGAGAGGCGAGCACACCGGACTTTAAATGGCGTCGCCATCTCTGAGATTCCAGGTTCGTTCGCCGGTCGGGTCAATGAAGAAAAAGAACTTTTATATATTGGCTCGGGTCTAGGTGTTGTGGTACCGTCGTCGTTTCTGATTTCTATAACACAAGTGCTTTCGCTAATTACCTTAGGATCAGAGCAATGTACCTATGTGATGTCCAATTAACATAATAATATGCATTTAAATTCTATGGTGAAGTTTGAAATTTAATAAAAAAAATATTCTTTTAGAGAAATAAATGTCTAAAACCGTAAACCGTAATATAATCACTAGCCGTGCCCGCAACTTCGTTTGCGTGGATTACATGACGTTTGGTATGATACATAATGTGAAACGTTGAAATAAATAACAATATATAGAAAACTATATCACAGGGACATTTAATCGGTTTAAAAAGCATCCTATATTTTAATCCAGATCATATTTATATGTGTGCGAAATTTCATCCAAATCCGTTAAGCTGTTTACGCGTGATTGAGTCACAAGCATCCAAACATCATCACAAACTTTCGCATTTTTGAAAAAAATATTTTGTAATAATAATGCCCTTTTAACCTAAAACTGGTAGGAGTTTTAGGTTAAAAGGGCCACTTGAAAAAAAAAACTTTTTAGTAATAATAATACTGTAGGTATTCATTTAGTTTCTTCTTTTCTTAAAATATATATATAAATAACATAACTGTCTACCATATACCTATTTTAAATGTTTGTTTCATTCTTATATTCTTAACTTGTGGTCCGTTCTTCCAAAATAGGTTTTAGTTTTCTAACATATAAGTTTAAGATAATCTCAGTATTCAACGTTATATATAAACTTTACTTTATATATAAATTTTACTGAGTTTTCAATTAAAAAAAAAATCTCAAAACATAATCTATAGGCAAAACTAATAGTCTTGAGAATATAAACATTATTTACTTTAAACTGAATACCCTAATTTTCTTCCTCTTTTAATTTCTTCTGAGAACTGCGAAAGCAGAAAAGTTGAGATTATGATAATTTTAGAAACACATTTCAACAAAAAAATGCCTTCCTTAAAATTAAAAACCTTACTTAGTCCCTTACTTTGACGGAATTCAAAATAAGGGTCCTAAGTAAACTTTTTCATAAATAGCTAACACCCGTGAAATATTCGGTGCCTCATGGGCGTTAGATTCCACTTTTATTAATGAAAATAGCATTTTATGGTTCTCGTCATAATTTATATAAGGTATTTTTTAACGTGGAATATGACAGTAAAGCTGGCCCACCGACTACATGTCACTCAGCGAGCTATGGAAAGGTCGATGCTTGGGATTTCGTTGAAGGATAAAATCCGAAATGAGATCATCAGGCAGAGGACTAAAGTAACGGACATAGTCCAAAAATGGAGCAACCTTAAGTGGCAGTGGGCTGGCCACATCAGATCTGTCGCAGAACCGATGAAAGGTGGAGTGAACGGGTTCTCGAGTGGAAACCCCGCCTAGGCAAACGTAGTGTAGGACGCCCCCTAGCTCGATGGACCGACGACCTTAGGAAGATGGATGGCAGTGGATGGATAAAGAAAGCGGGAGACCGTGCTCTTTGGCGCTCTTTGGGGGAAGCCTACGTCCAGCAGTGGACTGCAATGGGCTGAGATGAATGAATGAATGAATGATTTTTTTAACTGTGGGATTTAATGCTGCAAAGATGGGTTTATGAAATTCTGAAATGAAATGAAATGAAATGAAATGAAATGAAATTCTTTATTCTGTATATAGGCCCTCTTCCGGGCACTTATACACGTCCCAACATATAACTTAGCCCTACCACCGCTTCGGGACAACATATCGGCTGGTGATGAGAAGAAACGGCGCAAGAAACTCAGTCACCTTTGTCAGCCTGATTTTATTACAGGAAATACAATTACAAGATAGTGTAAGTGCGAGCTAGACAGGCTATTAAGTCCATGCACTCTTGTCGTTCAAGTAATCTTCAACTTTGTAGTATCCTTTTTCCATAAGAATTTTTTTAATGTGGTTTTTGAACTCATAAACAGGTAAGTCAACAAGAGTTTGTGGTACTTTATTGAAGATTTTTATACATTTCCCCAAAAATGAATTACCCACTTTCTTTAATCTGAAGCTCGGAACGGCAAGTTTATGTTTATTTCTAGTATTATAATGATGTGAATCACATTTAAGGCTAAACGAACTTAGGTTTTTTCTAACATACATAATATTGTCAAAAATGTATTGTGACGCTACTGTTAATATTTTAATATCTTTAAAGACCTCCCTCGGAGAGTCGCGAGGCCCAAGACAGTATATTGCACGTACAGCTCTTTTTTGCAACACAAAGATTGACTCAATATCAGCAGCTGAGCCCCATAGCAATAGACCATACGACAACAAGCTATGAAAATAACTAAAGTATACTAGTCTTGCCGTTTCGACATCAGTTATAAGCCTTATTTTCCTCACAGCATAAGCCGCCGAACTGAGCCTTCCTGACAAGGCAATTATATGGGGACCCCATTGCAGTCGGGAGTCTATTGTAATTCCCAAAAAGGTTGTTGCATCGACTGCATCTATATGATCGTCTGACATATTAATATGCGTACTGACCTGCCTCACATTGGGCATAGTAAATTTGATAAGCTTGGTTTTTTTTGCATTAAGTAACAGATTGTTAGCAGTAAACCATCGTACTACTTGAGAGAGAGCATCATTCACATCGTCAAAGGCAGCTTTACCTCTGTCAATTTTAAAAATCAATGATGTATCATCTGCAAACAATACTATCTCACAAAGGTCTTTAGTAAAGTAAGGAAGGTCATTTATATATATCAGGAATAATAAAGGTCCCAATATAGAGCCCTGGGGCACACCCATGCATAATGGGGCCCCGGAAGAGTCAGTTCCATTGACATTAACTGTTTGCGTTCTATCCGTGAGGTATGACTCTAACAATTTTTCTGATTCATTTGAGACACCATAATGCCGTAATTTCATTAATAACGTTTTGTGATCTACACAATCGAAAGCCTTAGACAAATCACAAAAAACCCCTAGAGCATCTTGCTTATTTTCAAACGCATCGAAGATATGCTTAATGAGTGCAACTCCCGCATCAGTTGTGCTTCTACCCTTGGTAAAACCAAACTGATTCTCATGCAATAAATTGTTCATTCTAAAGTGTGATAAGAGTTGATTAAACACTATTTTTTCAAATATTTTACTAAGAGCTGGTAGTATTGATATCGGTCTATAGTTAGAGGGATCACTTTTATCTCCGGATTTAAATATGGGTATGATTTTGCTGTACTTCATTAAATTAGGAAATGAGCCTTCATCAATACACTGATTAAATATACAAGCAAGATGCGTTGCTATACTATCAATTATATGGTTGATTATATTAATTGAAATGCCCCATAAATCTTCTGTTTTTTTTAAATTTAGCTCTCTAAAAGTTTTAACAATAATTTCGGGATTTATATGCCTGAAATTTAGAATAGAACTGCATTCCTCGACATTTGATTTCAAAAAAGTTTCTGCAAGACCTTGTGAAGAGTTTAATTTACTAGTTGTGGCAATAGGTATAGTAGAAAAAAAATCCTTAAACGCGTTTGCTACTTCGTTGTCGGATTTAATAATTTTATTATCAACATTAAGGCTAAATGTGCGATCTAATTGTTTAGTTTTGCACGTTTCTCTATTAATAATGTTCCAAGTGGCTTTTATTTTATTTTTGGAGCTAGCAATAGTATCACCAATGGAATTTGATTTGGCCACTGAACATACTTTTTTAAAGATTTTAGAGTATTTTTTGACATGTTCAATAATTTTAGGGTCTTGAGTTTGCGCTTTTAGGTCATACAATTCATATAAGTTTCTCCTACTTTTATGAATTCCAGTCGTAGCCCAGTCACTGAATTTACATTTATTTGTATTTATTTTAAGGTGTTTTTGCTTAAATATATTGTTAAACTCATCTTTAATCAATCCAAATAAATTTTCATACGACACATCCGTAGTGTCACTGTTGAATGGTAATACATTTATTCTATAATCAATATTTTTCTTAAATCTATCTAATTGATTGGCAGCGACTGGCCTACAAATAATATCTACCATAGGTGAAACATGATGGTGCTCAAATGTGGCTATTTGTCCACTATGATCTGATCTTAGGCAGTTTATAATTGATTTTTGCCTAACTTCACAATTACAGAAAATATTATCTAAGCAAGTAGCTGTTGTAGGAGTGATACGAGTAGGTTCATTAAAAAGGTTAATTAAACTATAGGATTTAAAAAGATTTAAGAACCTTACAGAGTTTTGAGTTACTTCTAATAAATCAATGTTAAAGTCTCCACATACAACTATTTTCTTATTAGATTTTGATAATATATTTAATACCTGTTCCATGGTGGACTCAAAAGGAAGGTAATCTGCCGATGGGGGTTTATATACACTAACAATGATATACCGCTCTAGCTCAGCACATGCTAGTTCAATAGTTTGCTCTATAGAGAGTGCCACGATGTCTGTGCGTTCTTTGGACTTAATATTGTTTTTAATAAGAATTAGTGATCCCCCTCGCTGAGCTGACTCTCTACTGAACAAACTAATGACTTTCCAATTTTCGATCCCTATGAGCACTTCACATTTCTTAAGCCAGTGCTCAGTAAGACAAAGGACATGTATATTCATATCTTGTAAATATAATGTTAATTCCAGATCTTTGCCAAAAAAGCCTTGTATATTCTGATGAACAATATTGAGGCAGTTAGACTTTTCATTTGTCATTATAGGATGACAGCAAGAGATTTCCTCTATTGTCTTATTAATTAATTTAAATGTATATTATTATTACTTGGAACTGATTCCAAGGTGTGGCTTAATATGTCATTACTCTGTTCAATAGAAGCAGATTTGGTAGCCAAGTTCTTGGCTGAATAATTAATATAATATGATAGCGACATTGCTATCTGTCTTTTGATTTTTCCACTGAGATAATATTTATCCCTGGTCAAATGATACTGATTTTTTTTAATGAAATTATTTATGTCAATAATATGAAATTTATCAGAATTAAATGTCATGGTATTTAAACAAAGATTCATTTTGTAGCGAGTATTATTTTCTTCCTGTGGCAAACTGACGCTATAGGGGAGTGTAAACATCACAATTTTATTTACATTTAACAATTGCAATGAGTCTAAATATTTTGTCAAGTCCTTTTTGTTTACATTGCCCCTATCACCTATTAATATCATTAAAGTTGTATTTTTATCAAATTTATAATTCACAACATAATTTATTATATCAAAAAATGTTGAATCTGGCATGCAGTGATTAATAATACTTTGTCCCAAGTATGTGTTCAGTAAAGGGCCCATATTTTTTCCTATTTTATCGCTGAACATAACCAAACTTGATTTTACAGGGCCATTTTTATGATTTTTCTTTGCTTGGGAACCAACGGAGATATGGCTTGAGTTAATACTTTTTTTGTTTTTTAATTTTAGAGTAACTGGTGACTCACATCCTAACTGAGAGCCAAGTGAGCAACTTTCATTTATAGTTATATTATTACAACTACACGACGACACGAGGCTCGTCAAAGCCAAGATATGTTCACCACACTCTTTTTTTGTGATAACATAGCGCTGAGTCATTACATCTAGTGATTTCTTAAGATTACATAATTCTAATTCTAAGTTTTGAACATTTTTTTCATAGTCAGACACACTTTTTTCTAATAAAATAGAGTACAGATCTAGTTTATCGCCTAATTTTCTTCTTTCATCTATTTGTTTGGTGTAAGAATGTAAATATTTCTGCTTTTTGATTAATTTCTGAGTTCTTTTAATAAACTTATTAACTTTGACATATTTCCTAATTTTATTTTTACTTAATTTAGCAAGGCAACCAGGATAAGGGGATTTTAAAGTTATGTCACCTGTTAAATCAATGGTTGTAACTGATTTATTGCTAGATGAAGTTTGAAGGGGGCTGGGCGCACTTCCAACTAATTTATTGAATAAACAATTAGTTTGGTAGTCAACATGATCTTGCTTCTCTGTCTCCAGGTGTAGGATGTGGTCCTGGGCGTCATTGAGGTCTTGATGAAGCAAAGACATGCGTTTTAAATTGACCTCATATTCTTCGCTGCACTGGTCGAACCTATCAATCACGGATTGAAGTTTATTCCGCTCGTCAACAACTAACAAATAGTTGGAGTGCAGCTCAGCCATCTCTTTTTTTAAATTAGTATTTTTATTCCATACTTCCATTAGTTCCCTTTCATTGTCCTCTCTTTCACTACTCAATTGCTCAACCAACTCCTTGGATGCCTTCAGTTCTATCAAAGCCAGTAAGAGTTTTGACTCCTCCTGGCGAGCATAGGCTTTGCGAGTAAGCATAATAATGTAAATAATGTATCACGATATGAAAAATTACTCCAAAGAATTGATAGATCAATTATTATCTATGAGGTTAAGTATTTCAGTTTGAAAATATAACCTCAACGCGGGTGATGTCTATATCACAATAGAAAATAAGTCGACTTACTGTTTATTTATATACATAAAAGCAAAAAACACAATGTTATTAACTTGCTATATAAATAATTGGAACAGAGAACAATGAATAACAATGGTACGAAACTTTTGTAATTGCAAATTTGCAATGTCATTCACTCTCGTCCACCGGCGATAAGTAAGTACGCAATAAACATAAAATACACACACTTCAATCTCACAAATTATTTCTTAACACTAATTACACATTTAGGTACGTTCTGCGATAAATATTAGGCCTCAAAATTAAAATTTAACAATTAAATAAATAAAATTCTCAGGACGAGATCTTATTGCCAGTGTTGCCACAAAAAAAAAAAAAAAAAAAAACTTTACTTTCTCGATGCTAGTATCTTTCGCTGTATCTGTCTATATCACAGCCGGTCCGACTAGATAATATTATAAATAAATAAAATAACATAAAATCAATTTATTTCAGACTTATGTCCATACAAAATTTGTAATTTATATTTATTTGTTAATAAATGTGACTAAGAAAACTATGTTAGTCGAGTTTATTACATTATAAAATTTCAACTTAATTATCTTACTTAATTCAATTCAATTAATTAATGTAATTTTATTCAATTTAATTCAATTCAATTTATTAATTCAATTCAATTATAGATGCATTAAGTCTGTCCAGTATGTAAATGCAAACCAAAAGTTTTAGATAGACCTAGAAGTCTGAAGTTTATTTATATGTAAACGTTAAAATCCCTGTTTTATTTTAGCGATTCAGATAGTTTTTGAATTGTAGTCTTTAAACCGTTCAAAGCATTTATTAAAATGTATTTCTAATCAAAAGTTTATTTAATTTTATCGAAATCCATTTATCGTTTAGTTGCAATTTGCTTTTACAAGGGGGCTGATAAAGTTTCTTCAAAACATCGCTCAAACTTACTGATGATGGTTTTCAGATCTATTTTTAAACTAAATTATTTATTTTACAGAGAATTCAAAAAGAATTTGCGAGTTGGAAGACTTGAAATGCCTTAACAATGTTACAGGTAAACACTAGTTTTTAATTGGTAATTCTTAAATGCCGATTTTATCGTTGTCATAACGGACATTACGATAAAATTAATGTATTATTCTCCACCAATCCGCACCGGGCCCGCGTGGTAGAGTATGACCCAAGACCACCTCATAGTTGAGGTGAGGCCTGTGCCCTGCAGTGGGACGTATATAAGGTGTAAGTGAATTAGTGTCAGATATTTTTAGGAGTAACTTAGACTATCACATGGATCACATATAAGATAAATTTAAAATTATAGAACAAACTTTAATTCACGCACCAAGTAATATGATATTATGATGAACAGTGTAATATGATTATTTGAGTGCATGAATGTGATTCTGGGAGAGATTATGAATCGGCTAGCGTTGTGTGAGTAGTCTACTTGTGGTGTTTGGGTACATGTACAGGATGATGAAGATTCTTTATTTTAAAACTTTTTATTTTTTCGATTTTTTAAAGTTTGTTCTATAATTTTTAATTTATCTTATATGTGATCCATGTGATAGTCTAAGTTACTCCTAAAAATATCTGACACTAATTAACTTACACCTTATATAGGCATACTTTACTTTACTTTTTTAATGTTTTATTTATTTTGTTAATTAATAATTCCCTTTATTCTTACATCCGAATTCTGATACATTATTATTATTTATTTTTTTCATTTATTTCTGCATCAAACAGTCACGTACAGAAACAGATGTAAGTGAAATTGTGTTACATGCGCTGACTTTATAGTAAAGTAAAGTAAAGTATGCCTATACAGTAAGTCCCACTGCACGGATCAGGCTTCATTTCAACTATTAGGTGGTTTGGGCCATACTCCACCACGCGGGCCTAGTGCGGATTGGCGGTTGGCGGAGGGGTGTTGTAAGGCCAGTGACTAAACCTTACTGTCAGATGTAATCAAGCCGCCATAAGGCCTCTGACTAGGCTTAACGTGCCTTCCGAAGCACGGAGATAATCGTGATAAATGTCACTAAATATGGTCGGGATCGTAACCCACTCACAACAGCGGCGATGGTTGCTTAACTTTAGTACTAATCGAGACTTTATAGTGCCTTAAATTTATAATTATTGCATGAATTGACCCCCTTTATACTTACCTAAAGGTTTCTTATATATGTATTACTTATCCTAAATTGTTCATTAGTATTTGCAATTTAAATCTTGCTTTAAATGACTGTATAACAAATTAAACGAGATGGTCGGACGCGGTGTGGAAGGCGGTGGGTGGGCGGATGCATCATGCATGCGGTTTACACAGCCTATGACCGAGTCTGGGGAGGAACACTTAATGTGATCGCGATCTTTATTAGTGGGGGACCGAAAATTAAGATAAAAAAAAAACAGCTTGCTGGCCTCCGAAAAATTTGCAAGAATTCTTTTTATACTTTTTGTAACACAGTATTTCATAACACAAACCGCATTTCAATATTGCTATTATAATCCTATTATTTTTCGTTGTTTATTTAAAAATAAACGCTAAAAATAATAATACTAAAAAACGTCAATGTGACGTTTAAACAAAATTGGTGGGGCTTGGGGCAGAGGGCTTAGGTAGACTAAATGAATAACTTTAAGCGGTAACCATAACAATATCTCAACGATATTTGAGATTTTCGTTTTAGTTTTTAAAATAGCAAAATTTATAACAAATCAGAAAGAAACTTTTATGATTGAAGAGCTCTGTATGTGACAAAGTTAACAAAAATAAAATATTCAAACGTGTTTAGTAGATAGTAACAGCGAGGTGAGTGGTATTTTAATAAAACCGGCCAAGTGCGAGTCAGACTCGCGGACGAAGGGTTCCGCACCATTATCTATAAAACGAGCTAAAAAATCACGTTTGTTGTATGCAATATTTATTTTATTCTGGTTTTTAGTATTTTTTGTTATAGTGGCAATAGATCTTCATCTGTGCAAATTTCAACTGTCTAGCTACCACGGTTCATGACATACAGCCTGGTGATAGCCGGATAGGCAGACAGACAGACAGACAGACGGACAGCGGAGCCTCAGTAATAGGGTCCCGTCTTACCCTTTGGGTACGGAACCCTAAAAACCTGAAAGATTGTAACGTAACAAATTGAAAATACATTTTTTATAGAAAAAAAAAACACAAAACGGTCTAAAAGCAAGATTTCATAACAAAGACAAAATAACAATGAAAAAGTGTGTTTTCTGGAATAAAACAGAAAATGTCAATACAGTTGCTACCTACTTAGTTAAATTTTAAACATAATTTCAAGTTTCGCCGCACTAAAGACCTTGTTGAACTTGTTTAATCTTGTTAAAGTCGCCGCTAACTTTGACTCCAGCCCCTCTAGCACGATCAACAAAACACGATATGATACGATATGATATAGGGATTTATCGCCTATCTACTCTCGAAATATTATGATAACATAGCCGCCATCTTGAACTTTTATTGAAACAGTAAGCATGTCCGTGCCGGCGACGTCACGGTTATGCTCGCTTTTTTAATAAAAGTTCATATTTTGACAAAAAATATGCGATAAATCGCTATATCATATCGTGTTTTGTTGCACATGCTAGAGGGGCAGGGCGGTAACCACGAACTCTTAAAACAATCTCAAATCTGTCAAACATTATCATTTCTGTCAAATTTTGTATGAAATGACGTACCAAAATTGACAGATTTGACAACTTTGTTTGATTTGACCAGATTGTTTTAAGAGTTCGTGGTTATGGCCAGGAAAGAATAGAATTACTCTGTAGTATTACCTTATTTTATATTACTAGAAGTGACTTTAATTTTATCATACTGTCTATTTTTTTGTGGCAACCAAACCTCTGCGTGTGAGGTTTATTTCTGCCAATGTCGAGTAATATTTTTTTGTGCTTACAATAAAACGTGTTTCGTGTTTTGTGACAAGTCACTTGACACTCGATGCGTGTTTAATACAATCGTGTTTCAATGGTTCTGTATCTATCACTTCACCAAACTTAACAACACAAACCACACCAATCTTTTGCCTTTTTTGGATTTCTTGAAGGTTTCAAACGCCATCGGGCCTAAAGCAAGTTGTCTACGAGACAAGTCACATGGCACTCGATGCGTGTTGAACACAATCTTATTTCAATGGTTCTGTATCTCTATCACTTCACCAAACTTACGAACATGCACTCTCAAGCTTTATAAATGATAAATAAAAACTCATTAAACAGATCGACCATGCTTTTCGTTCGACTACCCTCCACAGAATCATCATATCGTCTCGTTTGCTTTGCTTTACCTTTAGATAAAATTCAGAGATTTAATTCAGTCCAACAATTTGTCGTCCGTCTCTCCGTCATTAAAGGTTTTTGTTTCAGTGTTCATATCAAGTAAAGAAATGAATTGTCAACCACCATGCTACGTGGAATGCTCTGACAAGAAATTTAGTATGCGAGACGATTCTAATACTATTGAATCTGAAAATTTACCGGATCGGATCAAGTGAGTAATAATCTAGTAAAATTTTATTAAAATACGGGTATTATTAAAAAAAAACCAACTCGTTTGAATATCAAAGATAAATCAAAGTAGCTCCTGTGGTATCATAAAAAGTTAAGAACTGGCCAAGTGCGAGTCGGATTCGCAGACGAATGGTTCCGCACCATTATCTATAAAAACGAGCAAAAAAACGTTTGTTGTATCGGAGCCTCATTTAATATTTATTTTATTCTGGTTTTTAGTATTTGTTGGAGCGGGAACAGAAATACATCATCTGTGAAAATTTCAACTCTCTGACTATCACGGTTCATGAGATACAGCCTGTTAACAGACGGACGGACAGACAAACAGACTCAGTAATAGGGTCCCGTTTTACCCTTTGGGTACGGAACCCTAAAAAGTAAACCTCACTATCAGATATAATTTAAGGGTCTGACCGGCTTAACAAACAATTTTAATATAATACTATAGCCGGACCTCCGAGAGCTCCAGAGTACTAAGATACTTACTAGTGACATACAAAATGTCTTGTAAAGACCACGTCACCTTGTTACCAACTCACCACACTTTTTCAATAAGTTTTGTTTTATCTTTTTTTTTTATTTACAGAAAATGTAACTTTGGTAGGTACTTACCAAACAAAATTACTAAAGAACTGCTCGATTTTATTAAGGAAGTCAATTTTTTTATTTGTTTTACATTTTTAAAAAGTGATAGGACAAAAGTTATTCAAAATGTAGGTTGTATAGAATGTGTGAACAAAGCTGAGGTTCCAAGTTCGATTCTCGGTCGCGTCAGTGTAGAAAACGGACTTTTCTATATTGGCTCGGGTCTGGGTGTTGCGGTACCGTCGTTGTTCCTGGTTTCTATGACACAAATGCTTTAGCTACTTACCTTAGGATCAGAGCAATTTATGTGATGTCCAATATATATACAGGGTTACATTGCAAAGGGGTGCCTAATTTTTAAAATAAGAGAGGTCTGGAGGACAATCTGGAGGTGCACTGCTTATGGTATTTGTTGTCAATTTGAACCTCTGGTATGCGCGGACGCTCCAGCTGCTAGAAATGTACCTTAAAAAAAGGCTAAGGTTTGTTTTCGTGCGCCATTGTGACTATTATTGCATTGAACTTTTCAGTTCTAGGTTGCACAGAGATAGTGCGTGCGTATTTTTTATGAATGAGACAAGATTATCCACGCGTACCATCTTTGAACAGCGGATAGTAATAAAAAAATTAAAAAAAAATAAGTTTGTTTTTTAGATCGTTTATATCGTAGATCGATTTAGTTACTGATTCTGAGTGGTCCCTGAAAATTTGGCCCCCTTTTTGCAATGCAACCCTGTATTTAATGTTCCTACATAGTCTTTACGGGACAACCTGTATGTATCTAAATATAATATGGTACGATTATTCCAACCTCCTGACTGCGATGGTTGTCGCTTAACTTTGGCTATCACTACCCCAGGCCCTATACCCTTGAGCGACAATGACCACTTATTCTTGATTAAAAAACTTAGGGACAGATGATATCGAATGTTTTCCGGCTTTATCCTTTGGTAAGTCCATTTTCATTTATCTTTCTGCAAAGTTGTTCAAAAGGAAGTACAGGTGCTAAAGTAACTTTTTTGTTGGTTAAACATGTAAAATAATTTTTACTTGTATTTGATCCTACCTCTTATGTGTATAAATTATTTTCTTTTCTCATGCTCGTAAAGTTCGTGTTTATGCCGGGTATAGGCTGCATATCTTCAACGACAAGAGTGCATGGACTTAATAGCCTGCCTAGCTCGCACTTACACTATCTTGTAATTGTATTTCCTGTAATAAAATTAGGCTGACAAAGGTGACTGAGTTTCTAGCGCCGTTTCTTCTCATCACCAGCCGATATGTTGTCCCGAAGCGGTGGTAGGGCTAAGTTATATGTTGGGACGTGTATAAGTGCCCGGAAGAGGGCCTATATATAGAATAAAGAATTTCATTTCATTTCATAAAATAGCTTTTTATGTTTTAGTGACTAGTGCATAAAGTAAAATCGTCGCCTAAGACTAGACTTTAAGACAAAGGTCGTTAGGTGTATACAGCCACACACGAAATTTAACTTCGTTAAACAAACTTATTATTTCAGTGTGTTTCTTTATTTTTACGCATAATCCATTTTATAATTTAAAAAAAATTACTAAATTAATAAAACTAGGGAATATTAATGAGTTTTCTAAGTAATAAGTATTTCTGTAGCGTATGGCCTACGACCTATGATGCTATGTGCTACTGCCACGTATAAAAAAAGTTTATTGGCGGGAAGTCCTTGTATTTTCTTTGTGTTGCATTTTGAAATTGTTTTATGATTTATTTGCTAATCATTAATAGTCATTTCCTCACAATCGAAGTGAAAAGCAGAGTGTATAACTCGTAGATAAAACCCATTTTACCCTCGACTTGACTATCCACCTTCGCTTGCGGCTCGGGTGGGATATACGTCGTCTCGGGCAAAATGGTGCGTGGCACTTGTACAAATTACTATTGTCACACAAATATATTTTACGATAATGGTAACCCAACGCATATTGGTCGATTTTCTGGCTCAATGAACTTCGAGTTATTTTAGTGAAGGTTTTCGGTGTGTCAAACAAAAAGCCTGCATTTTTTTTGTATTTATTTTCCCATCATTTTGATAGGATGCGTCAAGTAAAGTTTTGGATTATTATGGACATACCTACTGTTCCTCGATAAATAAATTTTGTCAAGTTATTTCTTTTGGGATTGCATTTAATCCCCAGCTAACACTGTATATTTCGTTTTGTCTTTTCTTTATAGTCTTTAATACCATCCATCCATCCATCCATCCATCAGCCGAAAGACGTCCACTGCTGGACATAGGCCTCCTCCAAGGATTTCCACGAAGATCGGTCCTGTGCCACCCGCATCCAGCGGCTTTCCGCGATCTTCATCAGATCTTCTGTCCACCTTGTGGGGGGCCTACCAACACTACCAAGGACCATCCTGCCCCAACGGCCATCAGTCCTGCGAGCAATGTGCCCCGCCCACTTAAGGTTTGCGATTCTGAGAGCTACGTCGGTGACTTTGGTTCGCCTTCGGATCGTCTCATTTCTGATTCGATCGAGAAGCGAAACTCCGAGCATAGCTCTCTCCATCGCCCTATGAGTGACCTTGAGCTTTCTTATGAGGCCCATCGTTAGCGGCTACGTCTCAGATCCGTATGTCATCACTGGTAACACACATTGATTCCATACCTTGGTCTTGAGGCACTGCGGTAGTGTTTGTGAGGAGAAGATATTACGTAGCTTCCCGAACGCTACCCATCCGATTTGGATTCGACGATCGACCTCTTTCTGGAAGTTGGAATATTTAATACCACTGCGGAGCAAAGAACCACCACTATTTAAGCCCCGAAATTTTCATCATTGCCCTGTCCTTCCCCAAATAGGTAGCCATTCAGTGTCTATCCACGTTTAGGTCCCAGTGCTTAAATGACCACGAACAAACACGACCAGCAAACTCCCATAAGGATAAGGAATTTTAATTTTCAGAATGAAATATGATGTGCGAAAACTGTCAGCTCTTCATGTCTACTACGGCCAGTCATCTTGCAATTGCTACAAACTGTCTCTCCTTATCGATATGAATTATTTTATAGGTAAGTCTTGAACCATTATTAATAAACAAACGAATGCTGCATTAATTTAGTTTTTATCTCAAGACAATCAGTTTCAATTGCCTACCTGTCTACTTGTTGTCACTAGTTTTTGCTATAGTACGAGCATTGCACAGTTTGGGGCTAGAAATTAGTCATCATCATCATCATCATCACCAGCCTATATCCGTCTACTGCTGGACACAGGCCTCTCCAAAAGGAGAATTTTGCATTAATCGCTACGCTTGGCAGGCGGGTTGGCGATCGCAGTTTGGCCAATGGTGGAGAGGAGACGCTGCTGCTCGTCTTCTTGTGGCGGCTCTTCTGTAGTCACCTCTTACGACACCCATAGGAAGAGAAGGGGTGGTGCAATTCTTTTAACGTGCCGGCACCACACGGCACTATAAATTAGTGTGATTGTGGAAATAGATTTTTTAAAATATGTGATTTCAGTATGTCCCTTTGTAAAGGTATATTTGTATTAGAGCTATTTCATCATCCCAATGGGATTAATAAAAAGGGTCCTTCGGATTGCCGATTGAATTTAAGGCAAAAAATAAGGTTTAAGAATAAAACTCTTATTTCTTTCTAATTAAATTATTAATTTAAAAAGTTAAAGTTTACCGGGCCGATAAAAAATGAATCCTTCTAGGTCAGTCTTTATTTCTTCTCGAGTAGCTATTTCACATTCAACTTAAAATTAAATTCCACCGGTCAGACTGTTTAAAATTGCTTAACACTTTTTATGCTAAAGTTAATTTTCACATTAGTTTTTGTTAGCACTGAAACAATTTCAAAGCACTTAACTTCTTATCTGACTGCGTCAACATGAGAAATAATTCCATCAAAAGAGGCGTTAGATTTAGTTAGTATTAAGCTGCAAATTATTTAAATGGTTTAATTTTTCTGATTCCTTGCTGGATAGAGATGTGAGGGATTACTAACATTTAGATTCTGCCTCTTTTCATATTTAAGACAGCAGTTTTGTTTATACTTTAATTTAAAGTGATAAGATTTTTAAAACTTCGCAATTAACAGCCAGATTACTACCATTCTTACCAAAAATAAGTACCTACTTAGCAACATTCAAGTATCTAGCGTTTTTTAAGTAGAAATACAAAGAAATCTTTTGTAAGACTTCATTTGTTACGTAGTTAATTAATACTTACCAAGTTAATTAGCAGCTTTTTATTAATACCTAACGCTGTTAATTTGTGAATGAACATTTTATTTATACTGTATTGTTACAGCTACCTATGGAGGAGTGTTCTCATTGGCTTTTGGAGGATCTGTTATAACTGTGATAGAATTAATGTATTTGTTGTTTCGTTTTGTTCTCACAAATATATATTTATTTAAAAGAAATCATTGATAAATAAAATAACAAAATTGTATATTTCAACGAGAATTCACATTTCATGAAAATATACTAAGTGACCATTATTACTAAGCTCGTTTTATTTATTCATAATGTAAAAGTGATTCTTGGGCTACTTAGGACCTATTTCAGTATCGTCAATAGTAAAAACAAATCAAAATAATTTATTTCTGTAAATTGGCCATAAAAGGCACTTTTACATGTCCCAATATTTTTTTCCCTACCACTGTTTCGGGACAATTGTAGGCTATAGTGAAATAGCTCTTAAGCAGTCCTAGGTCTATTTTTAAAATACATTAGTTATAAAATTTCATATCATACCTTTTACGATTTCTTCGAATTCATTTCAAACAGCCGTCCCACGACTTGCTTCTCTAAGTGTAGTTTATTGGAGAAAGTAAGCCGTATGGGATACGGGAACAATGTTTTCAACACAGTTGCTCGTAAATTGACTCTTTTAAAACCGTTTTTAGTTTCATAATTCATCATATTACGCAGTTGTGCTGTAATAACATTATCGAACTAGTGCGGTAATGTAAACATTTTTTTTAATCTAGCAAATGTTTATTTCTAAGAACATTGAATATTTTACCAATATTAAATGATTTTAGGGTTAAGATGACAAATAAATATTTCATTTTATCAAATTGTTTATTAATAAAACACAAATTTACTTAACTATCATTTTTAGAAACAATAATTTGAAGTTAATTTTATTTTTTAAATCGCTGCTACTCCGGCTGAACAGCCAGTTTTTCCTGTGCCATTATTGAACCTCCACGCGCATCGAAATTGCGGCGCGCAAAAAAATTAAAACTTACGTGCTATTTTCCCTTAATATTTGTAAAGTTGTTGCTGTGTGGTTAATTACTATCATAAATGTCTACTTTAAATAGTGAAGACGAGTAAAATGTTATTCAACCCCGTCGAAAATACTTATCGAGGCATGAAACGCAAGTGATAGCCTATTCCCGCCAAATTCCAAAAAAAACAGCAAAAACGTAGTTGGTTTTTTCCTCGCAATTGTGTTCAAAAACGTCGTATAGAACTCGTGTGCATTGATTGTTACACACTTGGCTTCCTTACCGCGCTCGCTTGCGGCTCGCGCTAACAATAATGCCTCGTGTGTAATAATCAACTTTGCACACTTGTATCATAATGTACTATTATACCAAAGCGGGTTGAAGTGGATACTCAAGAGGCCATTCATTTTTTATGTAAGGCGATTTAGGGGGCCCTTCACCCGCTAAATCGCCTTGGTCAACCATGTCTTACGATTGAGGGGAAGGAGTCTTGATAGCTTTTATGTTAGATCACAAAAAATTGCAACAAAAATAAAAAAAAACAAAAGAAAAGTTTTTTTAGATTCTTGCGTAATAAATATTGAACAGATCATCAGGCGGTCAGCCGATTCTTATTTTTTCTTACACTGTCAATGACTGGCAAAAATCGTTTTTCGTAATAAATGAATGGCCCTAAGGTTGAATTTAAATACACTTCGATGGCAAATGGACAAACAGTAAGTCACGTGACACTACAGCTAAATCATACATAAAAAAAGACCCTTGGATTACCAGTCGACAATTAGGTACCAAACGGTTCTGAATGGGCCACATGCGAACGGGTTCCGCAGTTTAATATGCACCACTTCGACAATTATGTTGACCCTTTCTTTAAAGTGACGATATAACCACAGAGTAAGTATTATATATATAACTATCTAACAATAATAACTATCAAGAAAGAGCTAGAGGAGACTACGGATTACATACAGGGTGTCCCTGGAAGTATGGATCAAATCTAACAGGCGCATAGCGACGACCTCCGTAGCCGAGAGGCGAGCACGCCGGACTGGATATGGCGCCGCCATCTCTGAGGTTCCGGGTTCGATCCCCGGTCGGTTCGATGTGGAAAACGAACTTTTCTATATTGTCTCGGGTCTGGGTGTTGTGGTACCGTCGTTGTTTCTGATTTCTATAACACAAGTGCTTTAGCTACTTACCTTAGGATCAGAGCAATGTATGTGATGTTGTCCAATATTTATTTATTTATTTATTTATAGCGGGGGTACTGTGAACATTGGTTAATTATTTAAATCGAATGAGTAATAACAGATGTAATCTCGTTGATTTAAATAGTCCATAATACAGGTACAAAAGATGTTTATTTTGTTACAGAATGACCTTCTAAGGCATTCGTGATTTTTTGATACTAAACAATTTAAATTAACATTTTTTAACATAATTAATTCGAATTTCATTTATACATTTTAATCATACAATACTAATATTACAAATAATCACAAATTGTCACAATATATAATGTTATGTCAGATCAAATCAAATAAAATACATAATGAATAATGGAATGTCAAATAAATTAAATTAATGTCAAAGTCAAATGTATGTCAATAATTTTAGTCAATTAATAATTCTACACTATTTCAATTTATCATCTTAAATTATAATATGATTTGTCAATAAAAAACTTCTTTAATTCACTATCATACATTCTACCTTGGAGGGCTTTTATGGAGTTTGGTAAATGATTATAAATTTTGACAGACATGTAATACGGCCCGTTCTTAAACAACGTGAGTCGCGCTGCGGATAGAACAAGATCATTTGCATGGCGCGACTCGTAGCGTCTTGACGTATTACCAATGTGCTGAAAATATTTGTTGTGCTTCCTTACAAATCGACACAATTCATAGAGATAGACGCACGTGACCGTAAGTATTTTATATTTACTAAATAACAGGCACGTTATAGGTTTATCCGAAGTCCGACGACAGGACACGGTAACCTTAGAATCGGGGCACCTGTTCTACTTTCGAGAGGGCGACCAAACATCCCAGGGTGGCGTAGGTTTCCTTGTCAACAAAGATCTCCGTGACAACGTATTAGAGATATCCAGTGTGTCGACCCGGGTAGCGTACCTCGTACTAAAGCTGACAACGAGATACACTCTTAAGGTCGTACAGGTGTACGCACCGACTTCAGCACACTCGGACGATGTGGTTGAGGCCATGTATGAGGATATAACAAAGGCCATACAAATGACCACCAAGACTCACTTCACAGTTGTCATCGGAGACTTCAATGCAAAAGTGGGAGTACAGCAACATGGCGAATCGTACGTTGGACCGCATGGCTATGGAAGCAGAAACCATAGGGGGCAAATGCTGGTCAACTTTCTCAACATGCAGGGGCTTTTTTGCATGAACACATTCTATCAAAAAAAGCCCCATAGAAAGTAGACCTGGCGGAGTCCCGACGGTAAGACGAAGAATGAGATAGACTTCATCATGACGAATAAACGGCACATATTTAGAAATGTCTCAGTGATCAACAGGTTTAACACCGGAAGTGATCACCGACTAGTAAGAGGCACTCTAAATATCAATCTCAAGCTGGAAAGAAGCCGCATGGTGAGGTCTATTCTTCGTCCGACACTGCTTCAAGCTGAACACGGTTCCGAAGCGTTCCAACTAGAGCTGCAAAATCGATTCAAAGCGCTGGAAACCGCAGATAATGTTGACAAGGACCTCGACAGCGTAGTAGGCGTTATACGCGAGGTGGGAGCTAGGCATTTTAGAAGGAAGCGACCAAACAAGGGGTCCAAACTCTCGGGGGAGACTCTAGAGCTGGTGCGACTGCGACGGGAAGCGCCAGAGGGAGCTCAGTCAGATGCCATCCATAAAAGGATCCGAAGATTGGTGAGACGCGATCTCCGAAGCTTTAACACCCGCCTCATACAGGAGGCGATCGAGCAAAACCGGGGGTCAAAAATCTTTGCCCAACGAATGGGGAGATCGCATCTGACAAAGCTGAAAACCTCGGATAGCAGAACCGTCACATCAGTTCCGGAAATTCTCGCCGAGATCGAGGACTTCTACGGCCGCCTATATGCCTCGCATGCCCTGAAACCTCCAACTGACGCAAATGATCCTAGAGCTACGCTTGTACGCCACTACACCGATGATCTCCCAGAGCTAGATGTAGACGAAATTGAGGCGGCTCTTAAACAGCTTCGTAATGGGAAGGCTCCCGGCGAAGATGGAGTCACTTCAGAACTTCTCAAGGCAGGGGGAATACCCGTTCTTAGGGAACTGAAGGGACTGTTCAACTCCTTAATAGCCAATGGGACTACCCCGAAGGCGTGGAGCGAGGGCGTGGTGGCTCTGTTTAAAAAAGGAGATAAAACTCTTCTGAAGAACTACAGACCGATCACGCTCTTGAGCCACGTCTATAAGCTGTTTTCAAGAGTCGTCACAAATCGTCTAGCCACAAGATTTGACGCCTTCCAGCCACCGGAGCAGGCTGGGTTTCGTAAAGGCTATAGTACCGTAGACCATATCCACACAGTAAGGCAGATTATACAGAAGTCAGAAGAGTATAATCAGCCACTGTGCCTAGCCTTTGTGGACTACGAGAAAGACTTCGACTCCGTCGAGACCTGGGCTGTTCTGGAATCCTTACAGCGATGCCAAATCGATTGGCGGTATGTAGAGGTGCTGAGGAGCCTGTATAAAATGGCATCGATGACTGTTCAGGTCAAAAATCATAAGACGAGACCTATCCAGCTGCTCAGGGGTGTGAGACAAGGAGATGTCATATCTCCGAAATTGTTCACGAACGCACTGGAGGACGTCTTCAAGACACTGGATTGGAAAGGAGCGGGCATCAATGTCAACGGCGAACACCTCACGCACCTCCGTTTTGCCGATGATATTGTCATTATGGCGGAATCGCTGGAGGATTTGCAGAAAATGCTGCAAAGCCTCAACGCTGCCTCGCGACGCGTGGGCCTGGGGATGAACTTGGACAAGACTAAAGTCATGTTCAATGATCATGCCATCCCCGGACCGGTCTCCGTCGAAAGCGTGGCGCTCGAGGTTGTCAATGAGTATGTCTACCTCGGGCAAGTGATGCAGTTGGGTAGAGACAACTTCGAGCGGGAAATCGCTAGGAGGATGCAGCTTGGCTGGGCAGCGTTTGGGAAGCTGCGTCATATCTTCTCGTCGCCACTGCCACAATGCCTGAAGAGCAAGGTATTCGATCAGTGCGTCCTATCGGTGATGACCTACGGAGCCGAAACGTGGAATATGACAGTAAAGCTGGCCCAACGACTACATGTCACTCAGCGAGCTATGGAAAGGTCGATGCTTGGGATTTCGTTAAAGGACAAAATCCGAAATGAGATCATCAGGCAGAAGTCTAAAGTAACGGACATAGTCCAAAAATGTAGCAAGCTTAAGTGGCAGTGGGCTGGCCACATCTGTCGCAGAACCGATGAAAGGTGGAGTAAACGGGTTCTCGAGTGGAGACCACGCCTAGGCAAACGTAGTGTAGGACGACCCCCAGCTCGATGGACCGATGACCTTAGGAAGATGGCTGGCAGTGGATGGATGAAAAAAGCGGGAGGTCGTGCTCTTTGGCGCTCGTTGGGGGAGGCCTACGTCCAGGAGTGGACTGCGATAGGCTGAGATGATGAAATAACAGGCGACATGAGTCTCTCGGTGCTGCATAGGCTATAATCCTCAAACATAAACCTTACGTCCTTATACGAGTAGTATAAGTGTAAACATGCTTACTTTAGTAGGGAGTACTAGCACAGTACATTACTATGGTAGTAGCTAATTATCTCGTCAAACTTGGTTTAGGATCATCTGAATAATATTACGAACAATCTAGTATGTACTCGGTGAGCTGTATCGCGTGTACTAATAAACATATACGGTAAGTCCACATTTAAGCTCAAATCATGTAGTAATTTAACCTAACCTTATATTGGTTGTGAGATATTTAAGCCATTGAATTTTGAACTTATAAACCTTGTAGTAAGGTCGAAAACTTTATCACGCGATGATTATGATATTTTTGTATTGTTACCTGCTAAAATGAGACAACCTAACTGCTCTGAGCAGTATAGGATTACCGGTAATCCTGAACATCCTGACAATAACAAACAATTTGATTGATATTGGCATTTTTCATAAACAAATGAATGCCGCTATTTGATTCGAAAATAAATGTGCCACAAAATAGGCTAAGTGGCCACATGAGACCAAATTACACTACAATTTCTATTATGTCTCGTTTTATCGAACACGCAATATTTATTTTTGTTGACTTGTTAAGATAGTTAATAAAAATGTAATAAAACGCTTTTTATAGATCTGAAGCCCAATTCCCTAAATTGTCATTCATTGGGAATATAGAGGATGTTAAAATGATGCGATTATGATGTTACTAAAATCGTTATTTTCGTCGCTAATTATACGTCAAATTTGCGCACGAAATACTGCCGAAATATGACCATGAGCGGGCTGTAAATGAGTGTGACAAAACCAAAGACATTGCACTATAATAAACAAAACTAGTCAGCGACAATTTTGACAAATCAAGCCAAAGAGCATTAATAACTACGTTTAACAAGCAAGCATTAAAATTTGTGGAATACTATTTGACCATTTTCCATACTCAATTATTTTCTCACTCATCTTAAGATTGATTTGTCAATTTGACGTGATAATTTTAGTGTACGAGAAAACTGTTTTGGAGGTTGATGTTAGTGGGACAAGATTGACACCGGATTATTACTACTTTCAAATAACGGGAATTCAGGCTACATTGTGTTTTTGAGGGTTATTAAAAAAAGGAGCCAACCGCATCAATCTCTATTATGAGTATAATGACACTGTTTGACCCCAAACAGTTAAGATAAGTACGGTCACACTTTACCTTTGATCCCGACCCTGAGTGCACTTCAGGGTTAAGTTATGACTCACTCAAACGAGTCAACATTCGCGAGAAATCGCAGGCATTGTTGTCTGTCGTGGAGTTGAGTTCGCACGACAGCACACTCAAAGAACCAAATTGGTGCTTATTATTTTCTTGAAGTGTATTCGTAAGTCAGTTCTAACTATGAAGCACCTATATATTTGACGACCTCCGTAGCCGAGAGGCGAGCACGCCGGACTGTATTGGCGTTGCCATTTCTGAGGTTCCGGGTTCGATCCCCGGTCGGGTCAATGTAGAAAACGAACTTTTCTATATTGTCTCGGGTCTGGGCGTTGTAGTACCGTCGCTGTTTCTGATTTCTATAACACAAGTGCTTTAGCTACTTACCTTAGGATCAGAGCAATGTATGTCATTTTGTCCAATATTTATATTTATATTTCTTGTAGTGTAAATCTAAAAATATTTTTGTTGAAAGGGTCATGTTGGGTTAATTAACTAACTATCATTAAACTAGCTGTTGCCCGCGACATCGCTCGCGTGGTCTTTAGTTTATTCAATTTATCCCACAGGACCATTTAACCAGGATAAGAATCGATATCCTATAATGGTAATCCAGATCTTAATGTTTGTGTAAAAAAATTCATCCAAATCTGTTCAGTACCTAGTTTTTGCATGAAATAGTAACAAACATCCGTACATCCATACAACCATAGGTACTTACAAAATTTCGCATTTATAATAATTGTAGGATCCGTATAGGGAACAGGACAACTTTGGAATCATGAAATGGCCTTACTACAAAAAAGATAGACTAGGTTTAAACACTATCTAAAAATTAGTCAACCAATTGAAAATGCCTAAAGATAAGACATGGTTTAAAACTTGTCTATATTTTTTTAGTAAAGCCAACAATTTACATAAAAAACTATCTAATAATACATGTATTAACGGTTTTCAATTCTGCGAGCGATTTGGCCTGCGCATTTAATTATATATCTGTACAATTCAATATCTCTAAATATTATTAAGATATATTCTAACCACCCTACCTACATTTGTATTTAACAAATACTGTATTATAGGAGGTTGCGTTATAATAACTAGTTTCAAAACAATTTCGTGAACTAGTTCAGTTCGTGTGGTAGCCAAAATTACAATAAACAACTTCCAATACCCCGTACAAACCACCTCATTAATATTCACTGCGGGGGAAATCTATCATAAATTTCAGGTGAAACCACAATTATACATGTTGGTCATTACAAGATGTACATTGGCTCTCAGAACGAAATTTCTATAGTGTAAAGGAATATTTAGAATTTAAGTAGATATTTAGGAAATAGGAATGCATATAATATGTAAAAATTTTGAAACTTATTTATTAATGTAGGTACTGACTTTTTTTTTACGACAACTATAATTAATCAAAAACCTGACATTTTACAATTAATTATGACTTGTAATAATATATTTAGTGCTAATAATAATTAATCTAAATTCTATTCATAACTATAATGAACAATATTATGTAAAAAATGACTTCGTAAAAATTGTTTTTTCGTTTATTAAATTAAATAAATTTGCATGCATACACTTTAAGGTATAAGACTGTTGATACTTTTAAAATTTATGACATGCCAACATCTATATATAAGGTGTAAGTGAATTAGTGTCAGATATTTTTAGGAGTAACTTAGACTATCATATGGATCACATATAAGATAAATTTGAAATTATAGAACAAACTTTAATTCACGCACCAAGGAATATGATATTATGATGAACAGTGTAATATGATTATTTGAGTGCATTAATGTAATTCTGGAGAGGTTATGAATCGGTTAGCGTTGTGTGAGTAGTCTACTTGTGGTGTTTGGGTTCATGTACAGGATGATGTAGATTCTTTATTTTAAAACTTTTTATTTTTTGATTTTTTTAAGTTTGTTCTATGATTTTAAATTTATCTTATATGTGATCCATGTGATAGTCTAACTTACTCCTAAAAATATCTGACACTAATTCACTTACACCTTATATATATATATATATATTATATATTGTACACAGTTTTAAAGCAAATAAAGATTATTTCATTTCATTTCATTTCAAAAAAATGGGACACTTCTTAAAACCACGTGATCAGGTGATAAACAACCGTTCTTATGGGAACATCGAAATCGTGATTTTATTTTCCGATGCTTCATTACCATCGAGGTATGCTAGTAAGTTTGTATGGAGAAGCTGAAAAAAAATTCTAGATTTCGACGTTGCTCCCATAGAAAAAGTTGTTGTATATGACTAGCTGATCACGTGGTTTTAAGTATTATCTAATTCTCTTGTACACCCTGTATATTATAATTTTATAAATGGCCAAATTTTGTTTGTGTTATAATTTTGACAATGGGTTTGTACACTCACAATAACAACAACTAATTAAATATAAAGTTAGTTGTATGTTTGCGAATCGCGTTTATGTAAGGGCATATAATGCTCTCAGAGACCAGTACAATAACATCCTTAGGGTATTCATACGGTAAACGTTGGGTACATAGGGTATACGTTGATAAACATAGCCGCCATCTTGAACTTTAATCGAAACAGCGAGCAGAACCGTGACGGAGCATACGTGAAAATTGCAGTTATCTCAAAATTGGCTAATTTTAAGACAGCACATTGTAGGGTGAAAATGAATGGAAATAAACTCTACTATCCCCCCTTGAAGGCTCCGCCACTCAAAACTTGTCACCCTGTATTTTGTAGTTGAAAAAAATCGATAATTATATTTAAAATAAAAAATTGGACAACATCACTTACATTGCTCTGATCCTAAGGTAAGTAGCTAAAGCACTTGTGTTATAGAAATCAGAAACAACGACGGTACCACAACACCCAGACCCGAGCCAATATAGAAAAGTTCGTTTTCTACATTGACCCGACCGGGGATCGAACCCGGAACCTCAGAGATGGCGGCGCCATTTAAATATTTAAAGTAATGTAACAGACATAGACTCTGAATCCAAATGACCCGGTGCAAACAGAAATGGTTCAGGTACCACAATGATAATTTTTCTCTGTATTGAAGTTGTAGACTTAATTTTGTGAATATTTAATAAACAATTTTAACATCAAATCAAATCGTTTATTTGCTTCAAATAGGTGGTTACAGAGCTCCGAATATATGATACATATTTGTGTTGCTTAAGAAGTCTTAGAATATGGCTAAATAAGTATAAAGCCATATTCTATGACATGCAAAATTAAAAGTTTTTAATAAAAAATATTAAAAGTTAATTTTACACATCATATTAAACGTATCCAAAGTAAATATTTGTGCTGAAGAAAAGTGTTTTAATCTGTCATTCGCGAAGAGCAACTTCAAAATCGATAAGAGTTGAAGGCAATTAAGCCATCCCCTTGTTGAAATTCCATCGATCAACGTCAATTATAGATTGGAATAAAAAGGTTTACGGCAATTAAGAAGTTTTTGTTATAAAATATCTGTAAAATGCATCAGAATTAACTAAAGTTTGGACATAATAATCAATCAATATAAGGCTACGAATAGCACGAGACGAGGAGCAGCGTCTGCGTGCGAAATATTATATAAAACTGCACTCGCCAACCCGCCTGCCAAGCGTGGCGAGTATGGCAAAAACCCCCCGATGACAGAAGTCACTGGGGGAGGCCTATGTTCAGCAGTGGATGTCCTATGGCAGAAATGATGATGATAAGGCTACGTTCACATTAAACGTTTTATCAGCGGCAGTGACATGAATGAATGAAGAATTTATGAAAACAAAACGCTTTCATGAAACTTTTTTTAGATAGGTTATTCGATAGTTTTGATGCTGTATTTTATATTTATATCGGGTGTAAAGAAAGGCTTAACGAAGCCGAATACCACATATTCTACGTATTATTATGATCATTTTTTTCTTTTACACTATACCTGGGAAATGACGGGTTACCGAGTTATTGACAGTCAAAGTTGCAACTTTTTTTCAAATATTTTTACAAAATTGACTTCTGTTTGATAATACTAAACTTTTTTACAAAGAAACATGATCCGCTTACACACACAGGCATAGTCTGTGACGTGCGCGCTATACATTGCAAGTTAGAAATAAGTTATGTTTTTTGATAACCAAAAATAAAAGTCATTTCCCAGCAATTATTTTTTTTGCATTCTACTTGGTTTTATGATAGAATTCGTTGTTTAAGGCTTCGTTAAGCCTTTTTTTACACCCTGTATATTTTTTGTATTTAACTCAAATATAATTGCCCGCAGCCCGATAACGAATAACGTAGTAGCGTAATGTGAGTTCGATGTTAATTATGCACGGCAACATTGGTAATGTTATCAGTCAGTCAACAGCTGTTAATATTTTTTTACTTCTTATGCTCGTAAAGATCATCTTTATGCTGTACTAGCAGCCCGTCCCGGCTTCGCACGGGGTAGACAATTATCGCTAATAGTTTCGGCAGCGCATTCGACGAAAGACATTTTAAGACTCATTTTTCTACACCTTCGGTTACATTGTTCAAATTTTACCAAGGATCCCTAATTTTTTTCAAAATGAAATGTAGCCTATGTCAAATTGGAAGAATGTAGCATTCTATTGGTGAAAGAATTTTTTAAATCGGCCCAGTACTTTTTGAGCCTATTCATTACAAACATACAAAAATAGGTACAAATCTTTCCTCTTTATAATATTAGTATAGAAGTATAGATATAGGCGGCATAAAAGCGCTTTTTATGCTCTAGTGCATAAAGTAAAATCTTCGTCTAAGTCTCAGATTCTAAGACAAAGGTCGTCAAAGGTAAACAGCCACACACGCAATTAAACTTTGTTAAGTACACTTGAGAATTCATTTTGTTTCTTTATTTTTATACTTAATCCATGTTACAACACTATATTAATAAAACCAAGCAATATTAATAAGTTTTTTAAGAAATAAATATTTCAAGAGCTTTATGGACTACGACGTATAATGCTGAATGCCACTGCCACGTATAAAAAAAGTATATTGTCGGGACGTCCTTGTATTTTCTTTGTGTTGTAATTTGAAATTTGTTTATGTTTTTTTTTTTTTGCAATATTGCTGTCAATCGAAGTGAAAAGCAAAGTGTATACTCGTACTTAAACCCCATTTTATCTTTGATTTGACTATTCACGGGTATACGGCGTCTGGGGTAAAATAGTGCGTTTTATGCACTTGTTGTACAATCTACTACTGGTGTAACCGCAGCCTAATGTAGGGTACGAGTTAGTGTCGAAATACACTATGCTGAAAATACGCGACCGAAGTTGCGCGGCTGATTTTACGTTCCGGCGTATTCGGCTGATATGACACACCATACGTCGAACTTACGCGGCTGAAATTCGGTTGCGCAACTTTGTGTGTGTATTCAGTGTCGGCAATCGAACCGAACTTCGGTCGCTTATACAAAACATTGCCGCCGAATCGCTGCCGAACTTACGCTCGACCGAAGTTCGGCTGTACGCTATAACGCGACGTTATTTCGGCATGGTGTGTCATCAATTATTTAGAATACATTGCAGGTGTAGTTACGCTGAACTTCGGTCTCGTATTTTCGGCATAGTGTGTTTCGACACTAAGTGTCGGATAGAAGACTTTATGACGCACTCAGGGACGTCAATTAAGGGAAAAAAGAAAGTATCAGTTTCGGATATTACGGCCTATTGTACTAAACATGATGTTATGTATGTACTATCCGTTGCCCGCGACTTTGCTCGCGTAGTCTTTAGGATATTGAATATATCCCACAGAAACATTTTACCGTAATAAAAAGTATCCTATATGTAAATCCAGATCATTCTATGTGTGTGCATTTCATCTAAATTCGTTCAGTAGTTTTTGCGTGAAAGAGTAACAAACATCTATACATCCATACCTACTTACAAACTTGCGCATTTATAGTAATTAGTGCATTAGCATTTGTAGGTACTTAATGTGTTGATACATTTCAGTGGTACATTACATTAAAAAAAATTTGTTTTAAGCAATTCCATGCAAGGTTTAATTGAAGATAAATAAAACTTGAAAGCACTCGCCCGGCATGCGATGGGACGTGGGTTCGAGTCCCACCTGAGGTCGAAGATTTTTTTTTCAAGTGTTATTTATCTTTAATGGTACATTACATTTTAAGCTTACCTTGCCTGAGATACGAACTTAAATAATATACTATTAAAGTATGCATGCATGTTTTGCATTGTGACGACCAATGAATGGCGCCGCCATCTCTGAGGTTCCGGGTTTATTTTCTACATTGACCGACCGGGGGGTCGGGTCAATGTAGAAAAAAAACTTTTCTATATTGGCTCGGATCTGGGTGTTGTGGTACCGTCATTATTTATTTTTCAGCGCATACTGGTTAAGATCCTAAATTATATAGTAGCCGCCCCATATTATAAGACTTACATTGTGATTTGGTAACATTATGAATCCCTAAAGCTCATAACTATTTATTTATTCTGTGCGACGTATGTCATCCTTCCTATCTGTCTCTCATCCGACTCAATTCTAGGAATTTTATATCCCTTTCACTTAGCTCGTCAATCAATGCACAAGTTTTATTTATTTATAGGTAATTTAGAACCACAGTAACATAATCTCAGTTCGGACTAGCCAGGTACTGTTAGTGAGTAACGAAAACAATGGTAGCTAGCTGTGTCAGAACAACGAAATGAAGCCAAGTAAATTATTTAGACCGGATTCGACCAAGCAGGAGTGAGTCGTAACTCGAGGGTAAATCACTGCTTAATCTAGAAAAAAGCCAATCTTCCATTTTACCAACCACAAATCTAAGCTTAAGGTAATGAACGAGCATTTTTATTCGGTTATTGTCAAAGATGTCTCTCGCCAAATTGACACTAGTCGCATAGACACAGACAAGATGTCAATAATTGGGATTGACACTCCCTAATTCTACAAAATTAAATTGTTGAGGCATGTCCAGACAACTTAGAAGAAAATAGAATAGAATAGAATGTATTTATTTGTCTCAAAGCAGATTACAAATAAGTAAAACATAATATGCAAACTTAATGCTATAAGACAAAATGGTCTATGGCTGAGTGGATGCAGGAAACCCGCAAACTCTGTTAATGGATGGAAATTGATTCCACAAATGTTGGTAGGCTTATACATTCACACTTGGACCGTAGAACAACAATATTAAGAGCAGTGTGCCATTAAGTAAGTTGGAAAAACGTAAACAAAACGAGTTTAGATATTCTCGTAATAACTAAACTGGGGTTAATTAAGGCTTCTTCGAATCCAGCCTAAGCGAGTTAGTTAAACCCAGTCTAGAAATAAAGTCGCTTGTCTTTTTGACGACCTCCGAAGCCGAGAGGCGAGCACGCCGGACTTTTAATGGCGCCGCCATCTCTGAGGTTCCGGGTTCGATCCCCGGTCGGGTTAATGTAGAAAACGAACTTTTTGATATTGTTTCGGGTCTGGGTGTTGTGGTACTGTCGTTGTTTCTGATTTCTATAACACAAGTGCTTTCGCTACTTACCTTAGGATCAGAGCAATGTATGTGATGTTGTCCAATATTTATTTATTTTTGGTTCTATTGTTAACAATACGATAGGCTTCATTAACTTAACTAGCTCACGTCATTGCACTGCTGCATGAAGACATTTTCCAATGCACCCCACTGGGCCTGCATTTTTTGTAGTGTCGCCAATTACTAGGGTTAAATGCTCTCTTAATGAAACAGGGCAAGCCACTTCAATAAAACATTCACTTCGATACAGAAATTGATATATTATTTTATACATAATATATGTACATTTACAGTTAACATCTACTTACACATAAGACATTTATAAAAATTATTCATTTATCACAAGGAATACCAATTTTATTGTACAATATTGAAGTTACAAAATTTTACTTAAAATCGTCGAACTATACACTTGGTCCGATCGTTTTAAGGTATTTTAATCATTATTTACAAAATATACATAAATTAAATTTTATACATATTATTACAATTTATTTACATCTATTTTTTTACTTACACTTACACTCTTTCTTCTCCACTGGTCTAAGTCTCTGACTAAATAGAAAGAATGAAATAGAAAATAGCTGGAGTACCAGAGCGTAACTAGTCTTATTTGTTCTGTGGCTGGATATTTGGCATAATATGCCAAATATATATTTCCAGCAGTAGATTTCTAGAGGCTCATAGAGGTTGATGACTATGATGCGCAGTTTAACTGCGGTCATTATATATTAAAATATTAAAACACTTAATACGATTTACTCGTATAATGTACACACATAAAACTTAATGTTTCCTTAAAAGCCTAAACTGCTATTTGATACATTTAGTAGACTAAAGTATTTACAATTTCACCCTGTAATTAATAACAGCAGAACACAGCCCAGATAGAAGAGCCAGGTCTATGCGAGTTATTTTGTCGCCAATGTACGTATACAATTTAACCGTAATTTATGTAACTTTTTAAACTATCTTGTTGCATTTTTAAACATAATCATTACACTCTAACGGGATTTCATGCAACAACATACCTAAAACGATTTGTTTTTTGTGTCCCGACGTTTCGGCTCGTTAGGTATGTTGTTGCATGAAATCCCGTTAGAGTGTAATTATTACGTAATTTATAAATAAATAATAAATAAATATAAGACAACATCACATACATTGCTCTGATCCTAAGGTAAGTAGCTAAGCACTTGTGTTATAGAAATCAGAAACAACGACGGTACCACAACACCCAGACCCGAGCCAATATAGAAAAGTTCGTTTTCTACATTGACCCGACCGGGAATCGAACCCGGAACCTCAGAGATGGCGGCGCCATTTACAGTCCGGCGTGCTCGCCTCTCGGCTACGGAGGTCGTCATTTATGTATCAATGTTTAATCTAATTATTTAATTAATCCTGCACAACTTATAAATATTCAGTGTATGTTGTAGGTATTATGATTATGACTAACAGTAGTTATATTCACAGATAATCAAAGTCGTAAAACACATTTATATTTGATTTGATTCTTTTTGGTGCTTTATTGGCATAGATTGCAATGAAATGAAATAAATATTTATTTGCCTTTGAAAAAATACTAGGCTTCTCTAGTGACGTCACAGTTTAGTCACTACTCACACCACTTTTTGGAAAGACAAGTCTTTATCCGTTAAATGGTCGGATGTAGACGTGAATATATCAAAGTCATGATCGTCAATTCGATCAAAGTATCATCAAAGTATTGTGCATAAACCAGCTAGTGTTAGTAAGTCGGTTTTGCCTATTGAAGATTTCTAAAGAATAAAAGATTGTAGTACGAGCAATCGACATTAAAAACATTTAAAAGGTTTTCGCAGTGAGATTTTACAGTCAACGTCAGCTAAAGTCTTCTGGAAAATACGATTAAGTGTCTTTATTTTTTTTTACAGAACGTATTTGAGTAAACTTTGTTTTGTTAGTTACCAAGAAAAAGATGTCAAATATACTTTAACTTTTTTTAGCACTTAAGTATACGTAAATTTGTTGCATTTAATCGTTTTTGACACTAAGTAACTTCTAACGGTTTATCGTAGCACTTAGCCCATTTTGCCAGTAGAAAGAGCTTCAAAAATAAGTATAGTGGTGTTCTTAACTCATTTCTGGAAACAATGTCGGTTAGCTGGTTTTCGCAGTAAGCCCTCGACATGATCGTCTTCGCTCTGTGTGTCCGGCGATGTCTAGATTCTCTTAGATTTCTTTTATCTTTTAAATTGCGTTCATTTGCATTTATAATAACACGAATAGTAGTAAGGAGCGCTTTACAATTTGCTACCGCGTATATAATATTATAAAACGATTATTCGGTACATAAAAATAATAAAGTTAACATTTAAAATAAAACAACAGTATATAAATAATAAGCTCAAGGTTGCACAGCGCGCTATGAAAAGGGATATGCTAAGTGTGACTTGCAAGATCGAATCAGAAATGAGAATGGAGGCCACGTATCGGCAAGCGCAGCGTGGGACGTCCACCCACAAGGTGGACAGACGACCTGGTAAAGGTTGCAGGAAGCCGCTGGATGCAGGCCGCTTCCAACCGGCCGATCTGTAAGTCACTAGAGGAGGCCTATGTTCAGCAGTGGACGTCCTGTGGCTGAAATGATGATGATGGTGATACAAATAACAAAATTATAGTAAACATCCGGGACGGCAAAGAGCGCGTCGCGATCACTGGTGTTCATTTCAGACACTAAGCAAAATGTAGGACCACAAACAATCCTACTGCAACTACTACTATTCGTGTTATTTTAAATGCAAATGGACGCAGTTCAAAAGATAAAAGAAGCACACATTAAAAATATATGTACTGTGTCAATTGAAAATGTGTAAGTAATTAATTATAGATGAGATGGCTGTTTTCCTCAGCCTATGTAATAAAAGTCACAATGTATCACACAAGACGATTACATGCTCTGTTAGGTTGGAGTATTACTCGCGCTCAGCCAACCAGATATTATTATTAGAGAACACCAAATAAAACGGAAATTTCACTTATTTACTCCTTAAATCCCAGGAAACGTTTTCCTTCTTTCATTCCGACAGCAAAATATGTAATAAAAAGTCCTTGCATTCCGACCGTCGAATAAATTAGGACCTTCTGGTGAAGCGGTACGCGTTCCGGACTACAAAACCAGGCAGGTGCGGGTTCATATCCCGCTAGAGGCGACTGTTTTGTGATGAGCACGAGCATTTAAATTTATTCCTAAGTCATGGATGTTTATAAATGAATTTAAGTATGTTTATCCGTTGTCTAGTCGCCATAGCACAAACTTTGTAAAGTTTAAGGTTTTAGGCTAGATAATTGATGTGATACCTAGAAATCTCCTGACCATTATAATTCTGCGGAATTATTGTTTTGGTTTACCCTTTTGTTCACAATTAATTTATTACCATATATTAAAAGGTTGTCCGAGCAAAACAGCTTTCGGCTCATTTAAAATCATAGCAGGGGATAAAACTGTTACTTTATTTATTTTAAAACTTTTCTGTATAAACGAAAATCTGGTACATAAACAAAACTAATTTCCATTTAATATTCTTTGTCCCTTAAATGAGCTAAAGAACATTCACTGTGAATCTCTATCTTGATTGGTCTTTAACTTCATGCTTTAATTACCTCTATGATTTAAGACTTTTATAACATTTTCATTAATTATTACAGTTCATTGTCAGCTTTTTGCGTCATCGAGTTTAGTACTGTTCATTGTTAAGCCTGCGCGTCATCAAGTTCAGTAGAGTTCGATGTCAGATATTAGTGTTGAGTTCATAAATTACAGTTTATTGTCAGCTTTTTGCGTCATCGAGTTCAGTACTGTTCATTGTCAGACCTTCGCGTCATCAAGTTCAGTAGATTTCGTTGCCAGATCTTAGTGTTGAGTTCATTAATTACAGTTCATTGTCAGCTATTTGCGTCATCGAGTTCAATACTGCTTATTGTCATGTATCCTTTCGCGTGATCAAGTTTAGTATAATTTGTTGTCAGAACTTAGTATTAACGAGTTCATTACAGTTCGTTGTCAGCTCGTTGCATCATCGAGTTCAGTACAGCCGGTCGATTCTCTAAGGAAAACGCAACGAACTCGCTCTAAAATTCGACTAAGCCGTACAAACGAACATAGCCTCTATTTTGATAGTAAGAAGGTTCATATTATTTATCTTTGATGAGAGAGTGCAGCGACGAAGTGAGCGCGGTTTCGTTTACAGAATCGACAGGTTGTTCGTTGTTAGGTTTTTGCGTCATTGACTTTAGTACAGTTCGTTGTCAGGTCTATATGTGGCAGCAAAATTTAGGTTCTCGGGGATTCTAAATTAGACCTTGTTTCGAGATATTTATGGTCGGGATCCTTGTGGAGGGTAGCTAATAAACAGACTATAGCACAGTCAAAATCCAGAAAAAGAGTTTATTATAAAACGGATGTATCACGATGGCTCTGCCGGTCAGAACCCTGAGGAGGATCTGCCAACAAAATATAACGAGTCGAGATTCGCCCGCCCTTCACCAATAAAGCAACAACACTCACCAGTGGGAGCAGGCTTTTCCACGTACGAGTGGACAGGATGGTCCTGATATGACTTCATCTTGGGATTGCAGAAGGAGTCGGCTACGCGGTTCTCCGCGAGGGCAGGTGAAAGCTGGTATTTATGGAAATACTGTCTACACAAATCACAGACGTTCAAGACGACACTTGTTTAGCGCACCGATGATAACACAGAGCACAAAAGTTAGGATAAAAAATTAAGATTTGCAGCCTTCGAGTAAAAGCTTGCAGCTCGCGACGGGGACGGCCATCACACTCCAAGTGGCGGCCAATCAAAAATTAACTCCCACCGATATGCCGTTGCTATTGGCTGAGCGAACGAACAAAGTTTGACTACAAGCCTATATTTTGAATATAGAACGAATACGTTACAACGGATAAGTTAGAAAAGCTGCTATTATGAAGTCACAATAGGCTAGTTGACACCAACAATCAATGGACATTCTTTTTATGTGCTGTCAAAACGCACCTCTGCCCTATAATTAACCGACTTCAAAAAAAGGAGGGGTTCTCAATTCGACTGAATGTTGTTTTTTGTATGAAGATAGCTAGCTTTGACGTCATTGTTTACCGAACTCAACTGCCTAACTTTTTATTGGTTTTGAAGCAAAAAAAAAACTGATTCTTTGACTAAATGATAATATACCAGGTTATCGGGCCTAAAATAAGGTGTCAGATTTAATACATTATGTCTTAGAATTCGATATGTTTGGTGTCCACAACCCTATTGTGACCGTGATCACTGCCTATATTATAAGGTTAAAGGAAATAGTGTTAGTTGAAAGAGCAACTTGAATGTTCAAATTAAATAAATGAACTTATTCGGTATAGCAGAACGTTTGGGTGTGTTTGACATTGCGGTAATTGTACAACTAAAACTATGACAGTATCACATACTAAAATACAAGGTAATAAATCAAATGCGGTCATTGTAGCTGAGTATCCAATTTATATTGTGTAACGGTGGAAGTTGTTAATTGTTTGCAAACAAGTAGAAGCGTGATATGTTTAACCCAGTTATAACGCGAGGAATTCCCAAAATGTATTTGTTACGTTAAAACGTCTATAACGACGTGAATTATGTTATTTCTAGTACTTTCTTTAATCGTTTGACAGTTTTACAGTGATTGAAAAATAATTAAAAAAACAGTCAATATAGTAAGTTAATGTGAATATTGCATGTTATTATAAAAACCACTCAAATTGTCTGTGATGAACAAAACGATAAATAAAATTTACTGTAACAATTTCATTAATGCATTTAAGCTTAGGTATTGATAAGCCTAAATTACATAGGTACATGTGACGTTTACCTTTTGTTATGTACCAAAGAAAAAGTCATTTTCCAAAAGTGCCTGTTCGCTAGGCAAAAGTCCAAAGATAATGAATGGCCTAGTAAGTTTACAGAGATAGATAGATACTCTTTATCTCATACCAAACAACATATATAGTTGATATTTACAGAAAAATGTACAATTTAGGCAGTATTATCGCTAAAAAGCAATCTCTTCCAGACAACCTTTAGGCAGAGCACAACTACAAAGAAAGGGGAAAGTGGTGCAGAGTGCTTATTAACATAACAGATTAACAGGTAGATTATTAACATAATTATTATAATAGAGTTGAGACTGCCGAACGAAACGAACCACCATTAACACTAACTTTAATTAACTGTACAATGTTTACGATAGATTGTGTCCGCAATGCACACATTGAGTGTTCTGTTAGAACGCACTAGTCGTATATCAGCGTTTGTAGTCGATGTGTCCGTGACGCTGCAGCATCTCGACGGAGAGCGCGTGCGCGGGCGCGGTGCGGCGCGATGAGCGGGTCACGTGACTGAGCTGTGTCGTCTGCGCGCGAGTCTCGATGCCGCGCGGGATGGTCATGTGAGTGTAACATTGCAGCTGAGTATCTAATTTATAATTTATATAACATTGAAAGTTGTTTAATTGTTTGCAAACGAGTAAAACAGTTTAAACGCAAGAAAATTTCATAGTATATTAGGTAAGTTAAAACGTCCATAACGACGTGAATTTGGTACTTTTATAGTACTTAATTCAATATTAACAGCATAATATGAATACTTAAATTATTTGTGATGAGTTTAAGCAAATAGAAAAATAAAAATATACTGTTACACTTTAATAAATACATTTATGTTTAGGTTGTGTAAGGATGTAGTCATATTTTATCTTGCACACGAAATATTTTTTGGTATTGTGTATCAAAGAGAAAGTCCTTTTACAAAAGTTTTCCCGTTGCTAGGCAAGAATATGGCCCAGCAATTTTACATAGTTGTAAGATCTGTCTCGAATACCTGTCAAACGGCACCACCACCATTAACATTAACTTTATTCTGCACTAACTTAACTGTACAGTGTCTCAGCTTACGACAGATTGTGTCCGCAATGCACACATTGAGTGTTCTGTTAGAACGCACTAGTCGTATATCAGCGTTTGTAGTCGATGTGTCCGTGCCGCTGCAGCATCTCGACGGAGAGCGCGTGCGCGGGCGCGGTGCGGCGCGATGAGCGGGTCACGTGACTGAGCTGCGTCGTCTGCGCGCGAGTCTCGATGCCGCGCGGGATGTGAGTACCGTGCGTGTGTCCGTTGTGGCGAAGTGTGTTCATCTGTGGGACAAAAAGAACGGTAAATTTTTAGGGTCAAACTTAAAAAAAATAGATTATTTTCGTGTATTTGATGATAACATGACGTCATTTTATTTAAAAAAATAAAAAAATGTTGTAGTTAATTACTCGTATTCCATTGATAATCAGCTTAGCATATAATATTTCTTGAGTGTATTTAAAGTTTTGAAATAATTACGTATATCGGTATAAATGTTGCCGGATAGTCGGCTTTTGCTACTATAGCCGGTACATGTCTAATATATTTTTTTATTATTTTGTAAATTTAGAACATTATCACGTGCACAACATAACTATCACCTATTGTTACTATATTTATTGTAATAAGTGTTAATATTGAATTTAATTTACGATCAGTTTGTTCGTCATCTTTTAAACAACCATCTTTTATATCATCATAAAGAGATTGCAAGTATTTTATTAAAATGATATCCAATATATTTTTTGGACGTACAAAAAATCAAGTTTCTAAGGAAATGCAATCAAAGCCGTAAAATCTATACAATAGAGCAATGCAGTGCAGTTCGCGGAAAATGTTAAGCGGCGCAAACACAAGTCACTTTCAAGTGACTAACGGCCTTACTACAAAAAGATAGACTAGGATTGAACACTTGTCTAAAGATTCATAACCAGCCTATATCGGTCCACTGCTGGACACAGGCCTCTCCAAAAGGAGGATTTTGCCATAATCGCCACGCTTGGCAGGCGGGTTGGCGATCGCAGTTTGGCCAATGGTGGAGAGGAGACGCTGCTGCCCATCTTCTTGTGGCGGTTCTCCTGTAGTCGCCTCTTACGGCACCCATAGGAAGAGAACGGGTGGTGCAATTCTTTTAACGTGTCGGCGCCACACGGCACTGTCTAAAGATAAGTCAACCAATTTGAAATGTTGACACATCAGATATTCGAGGCATATTATTAAGAAACATTTCAAATTGGTTGACTTATCTTTAGACAAGTGTTCAACACTAGTCTATCTTTTTGTAGTAAGGCTATACATGTTTACGCCATTCTGCGTTAAAGCGTTTGGAGCGAGAGAACCAATTGGAAAATTCTTTTTTTTTTTAAAGGGGAACTAAATCATTTTAAGTCTTAAAAAACTAAGAAAGCTCATTATAGCAAAGACTGGTTTCCTTTTCCTTTGTCTAACGAACTCACTTTTATGTTTTAGTTAACTTTAGTAGGTAAGGTTGAGGTTAATTACTTTTTAATATTATTTTTAAAGGTAAAATATGAAATGAACGAAGAAATTCTCAATGATGTAGTATGATGGCCCATATTAAGTGTATTCAGCGAAGTCACATAAATAAGTCTTGATTAAAAACGATTCTACAAAGTAAAGGAAAGTCAAGTGGTTAAAAAAAACCGGACAAGTGCTTGTCGGACTCGCCCACCGAGGGTTCCGTACAAATTTGTAGGTACATATTATTAAAAATAGTTCCTTCCATAAAGAACCTGTTTTGTATGATTTAATATTACAAATGTACAGTTTTCAGGCTTTTCTCTATTTGTAGTATAAGACGGTATTACTTTGGATTTGGATTCGATGTAAGATAATGAAATGAATTTAATGTCATATTTGAGAACAAAATTTTATTGCTCGTAGATCTTCTCGTAGCTGGATAGTCGTAGCATAATTTTCGTAGTCAGTGCGTCGTAGCAGTTACAAAGTGAAAATGCATCGTTAGAAAAAGGAATACTTTGCGTCACGTAAAAAGAGCGGTGGCCAAAATAGGAACTAACATTTTCAGTACTGCTATAAGTGTTCGGTGGAGACAAGTAGCGCCACCCTCCAGCGTTCTTTTTATTTGACGAAAATTATACGTGGTATGTGCGACTGCGTCCAATTACCCGAGACTATGAAATCTTTATATTTTTCTTTTTGTTCTTACTCCTTTACGTGAGAGAATAATTTAAAGACCCCCAAACTGCAAAGGTTCGGGGTTTGAGTCCATTTATTGTAAGATTCATAGCATTTGTATCTAAATTATTGTAAAAAGATACACAATTATCTTTACGTTAGTAAATAGATTATAATTGAGTCAGACTGGAGCTATAGCGCGCTCAATCGAACCGCGCTAGTTCAAGGTTTCTTTGTGGGTGCGTTGCGACGTGGTTTTCTAGTAAATAACATGCAGTAGGTTAATCATATATTTTTTAAAACAAACAGTTCATATTTAATAATACAATAGTTCACAAATGTAAGTATTCTAAGTGGTATTTCAAAACAAATAGTCTGCATTACATATCATAACTTATAGAGCAGAGGGTAGCGAGTCCAACTTGTTCTGTGGATAAGAAGCTGAACAAGCAACTAAACAAGTAAAGAACAAAAAACCAATCTTAGATCAAACAAAATAATACTAGTAACTCAATATATGCCTATTATAATAAGTATAAATAAATAAAAATAAATATTGGACAATTATACATTCGTCTGATCCTAAGGTAAGTAGCGAAAGCACTTGTGTTATAAAAATCAGAAACAACGACGGTACTACAACAAGTACCGAGCCAATATAGAAAAGTTCGTTTTCTACATTGACCCGACCGGGGATCGAACCGGGAACCTCTGAGATGGCGACGCCATTTAAAGTCCGACGTGCTCGCCTCTCGGCTATGGAGGTCGACGTTAGCCTTTACTACGCGATTTGTGAGTTCAATAAATAGTGGTATTTCTGCACTAAGCCTACACTGTGTCTATTAGCGCTAACCACTACACCAGACGACCGTCTGGTGTAGTGGTTCACGCTCCGGACTACAATGCCTGGCGGTTACGGGTTCGAAACCCGCGAGGGGCAAATGTTAGTGTGATGAGCACGAGCACTTGCACCTAAGTCATGGATGTTTATAAACGTATTTAAATTTATCCGTTATCTAGTCGCAATAGCACAAGCTTTGTTTAGTTTGGGGCTAGATAGTTGGTGTGATTGTGGAAACAATTTATTATTATTATTCCATAGGCCGAAAACCTCTCGCCTCTTGGGCGGCAATGACCGGCAGATGCACATTTGGCCGGGTTCAGGGCAAAAGAGAGAGAAATCGGCGGACGATGCGTGCGGTATCAAGCACCACCGCTTTCTGCATCTTTGCTGGAAGCGAGCCGCCGATGAATCCCAGCCTTTTTAGGTGTGAACCTAATGTGGCTGGGATTAACCCGTTTGCCGATATAACAATTGGTATGATTTCAGTGGACGCCACTTCCCACATTTTGGTAACCTCGTGTACTAGGTCCAAGTACTTGCGTTGCTTTTCGGTCTCGGCCTTCACAAGGTTCTCGTCATGAGGGATAGTGACGTCCACTAAAAACACCTTCGATTGCGCCCGGTCCATCAGCACTATATCAGGCTTATTCGCCAGAATAGTCCTGTCAGTGATGATGGGCCGGTCCCAGTAGAGCCGAATACTGTCACTTTCGAGTACTGGCTCCGGCGAGTACTTATAATAGGGTAGTCTCTGGCTCACGAGACCGTACTTAAGGGCGAGCTCTTGGTGGAGAATTTTGGCTGCTTGGTTATGCCTGTGCAGATACTCAGTGTTAGCAAGAGCCGAACAACCCGAAACCACATGACGGAGTGATTCTCCAGGATGGCGACAGGCCCGACAAATGTCCACTGTGCCATCCTTTATGATGTACTTTCGGTAATTGTTCGTCCTGATAACCTGGTCTTGTATCGCACAAGCAAACCCCTCGGTTTCCCCAAAGAGGTCTCCAAAGCGCAGCCAATGCACGGAAGCTTTTCGGTCCACGTGGGGCTCGTGTAAAGCCTTGAAAAACCGTCCGTGCAGCTCTTTCCCTTTCCATACGGTCTCGCGATCAGAGACACTTAGTATCGCCGGCGGCTGCCATGACTCGTTGGCCAGATCAAGAGGGGTGAGTCCTTTATCACATTCTATGACATCACAATGCATCGTTGTGTCGGTCTTTGCTAGGAAATACGCTCTGAGGCTAGATACCTCGCGGTCGTGCATGGTTTTAGCACTTAACAGGCCTCGACCACCACATTTCCTCGGGATATACAGCCTCATGACCGACGATCTGGGGTGATGCATTCTATGTAGTGTCATAGTTGTGCGGACTTTCCGATCCAGAGCGTTTAGTTCGGTCTGAGTCCATCTGAGAATGCCAAAGGTGTATAAGAGAATAGGCATAACCCATCCATTATAGGCTTTGACCTTGTTGACCCCCGACAAAGAACTATTAAGCACCTTTGTAAGGCGGTCGAAGAAGGCTTCACCAACAGACTGTTTTACGTCCGATTCCCTCAAACCTATACTCTGTGACATACCCAGATACCGGTACGTATCAGTTTCGGAAAGTGTTTGCAGTTGGACGACACCAAGGTTAACCTCCTGCGACCGAGTAATCTTTCCCCTCGTCACATGGATAACCGCACACTTATCAACCCCGAACTCCATTCTGATGGAGCCACTAAAATCAACAACAATGTTTAGTAGCTCCCTCAGCTTCGGAGCTGTTGGGGCTAACAGCTTCAGGTCATCCATGTTAAAAAGGTGCGACACCCGATCTCTTCCTCTCCGAAACTGAAATCCCGTCCCCGAATTCTCCAGCAATCTGCTTAGAGGGTTCAGGGCAAGGCAGAACCAAAGTGGACTCAGACAATCGCCCTGGTATATACCCCTCCTAATGCTTATTCGGTCTTCAGCATCCGCCATTCTCTCGCCCTGGAGACTAAGCATTGTACTCCATTGCTCCATACATTTCTCGAGGAAGTGTCGAACCGTATAATCAATTTTATACAGTTCGAGGACCCTCTTTAGCCATGTATGGGGGACTGAGTCAAATGCTTTTTTGTAGTCAATCCAGGCAGCAGAGAAGTTCCGGCGATTGCGTTTGACCAGTTGGCCAGCGACAGCATCTATGAGGAGAAGCTCCTTTGAACCGCGACTACCAGCCCGACATCCGTTCTGAGCGTCAGATATAAGACGATTCGCGTCTATATGATCACGAATTTTGGCGCTCAGAACGGATGTTAGTGTCTTATAGATGGTAGGCAGACACGTTATCGGGCGGTATTTACTCGGGTCCGCGGTGTTTTGTGTTTTAGGAGCTAGGTGAGTGACCCCAGTAGTGAGAAAGTTCGGGAGAGCTCCTGTCTCTAGCGCCTCCTGAAATTGGCGGGCCAAGGTAGCATGGCATACCGAGAATCCTTTTAGCCAGTAACTCTGCAGGCCATCCAGTCCCGGACTTTTCCAGTTCGGGGCTCGACGTACTGCAGTGGCTACGTCCTCATCAGTGATGAAGACAGGGTTCATCGGAGGAACTGATGCACACGCCTCCTCTATCGCGCCAATCCAGGGTCCTTCGCTGTGCTCCACTGGTGTTGACCAAAGGCCACGCCAAAATGTTACAACTTCGGCCTTGTGCGGTCTTGCACCAGTGTTGCGAGGTTCAGAGCTCTCCAAGCGTTTTTAGAACTTTCTCTGGTCACTCCCGAAAAGGCGATTCTGCTCGTATCTCTCAACCCTTTCTGAGTACCTTCTGATACGCTTCGCCCACGCAGTGATCTTCTGCTTCAGCTCGTCGATGCGCTCCGTCAGTTTCCGAGCAAACTCTGGGTTAGCCAAATTAATTGTTATCCTAGAAAACTCCCTCCTGACAAAGCGCACAATCCTTGGCCTGGTATTGCCCGAGCGGAAGCACGTCAGTTTGCCGATGAGGACTCTGGCTTGCTCGATACGTTGTTCGATTCTCCTCTTCCAGGCTGGCACAGTATTACTCCTGCGAGTAGTACGTGCAGCACTTGGACTTGGTGCAACTCGGATGCCTGTGAATCGGCACACCGTCATTGCTGCACTGAAGAGAATCGTACTGGTATCAGCCAGACCAGAGCTGCTCTCCAAATGCTGGGGCAGCATCTGGTTTACGGCCTCAACGACATCCCGGATCCGAACACTGAGTGGTAGCCTCGGAAGCCTTGGTCTCTCTTCCAGGGGAGTATTACTGTACTCCAAAATCGCCTCCTCTAACATCCCCCTCATGTGCTCTAAATCCTGGGCGACTATATCCGACTCCGCTAATGTGACGAAGAACCCTTTCGGCTAGCTCAGGCCTGAGTTCCTCGTCAACATGTGTACTGACCCCAGCCCGCGATGCGTGCGGTGTGAGGATGTGTACCTATTTTTAGGATCCTAACAGGGATTTAACCAAGGAAACCAACGGGACGTTTGCACTCTCTATATTGAAAGACACACAATTGTTCCTTAAAACTAGTTCACTTCTTAATCTACCTAGGCCTGTGACTGCTGTCTTACTCTTAACTTATCCTACACGGACGGACGAGGCAGGGCGACGGGGATCGGCGCGGTACCCACGGACGGTATCGCGGATTACGGTCGGCGCGTAGCGAGGCGGGTATTTGTTAATAATCTACTTTTGTCTACGGGTAAGGAAGGCTGGCATGCGGAGTCGTGTGCGAACTCGCCGCAAGAGCGTCCGGGCCGGGGATGGGTTCACCGCAGGAGCGCGGCCAAGGTTTGGGAGTAAAGGTTCGAGTCACGCGAGCTCGCCGCTAGGCCTACGAACCTTTGGATCAGGATGGGGTCGGGTACTTAACTAATGTTAATAAGGAACAGGGGACAGCAAATCGTCAGAGTTCCGATCGCTCCGAGGCAATGTGGACGGTGGACGTGCGCGCGCGCGAAGACGTCTTGCCACGGCTGCGGAACTCGGACGAGTTATTATTATTATTATTACTGTGTATACCATGAGACATACCTGCAAATAGCACCTTTTGTGTGGTTCGTGGTAGAGCTCGTAATCACTAGAAGACCCTTCAGGTTTTTGCGTACACCGCCACTGAAACAATATTGACACATTTACTAAGAGTACAAAAGAAAATTATACTTTTTATAACCAGAAGATCAGCTGCTGATAGAATATAGTATAAAATATGTGGACAAAAGAAAATTAAACATCTTCTTTGCTTAGCTGCTGATACACAACAACTTTTAAATTGACGCATTGAAATCTTAGAATAAAAAAATGATGCTCCATATTAAATTGAGCCTAGTTTAATATTCTAGTTTTTAGGGTTCCGTTCCAAAAGGGTAAAATGGGACCCTATTACTAAGGCTCCGCTGTCTGTCTGTCCGTCTGACACCAGACTGTATCTCATGAAACGTGATAGTGAGACAGTTGAAATTTTCACAGAAGATGTATGTCTGTTGCCGCTACAATAACAAATACTACAAAACAGATGTACATTACAATACAAACAATAATTATTTAAGAGGGCTCCCATGCAACTAACGTGATTTTTTGCTCTCTTTTATAGATAATGGTGCGGAACCCTTCGTGCGCGAGTCCGATTCGGACTTAGCTTGTTTTTGAACACATCGAATACTAGAAACAAGAAGACACATATTAGCCAAGCCAAGCCAAGTAATAATTAAGGTTAGAATAGTTTTTTACAAGATTGCTACCATGTACCTTATTTTTTTGTTCCCGATATTTTAATTTCAGTTACTACGTGATCATGGCGCTTGCAACAGTGCCGAAATATCGGGAACTCAAAAACAAGGTCAAGGTAGCAATCTCCTAACAAACTATTCTTATATTAGTGACCATAAAAGTTTAAAAAAATCATTAAGGTTCTTTCAAAAATAACGTCATATAATGTGAGATGAAAAAAAGCATTTCTTTGTAACACGTCATGAGCAATACGGGCTTACAAAAGTAGCCGCAGAAAATTCTCTTACGCGACATCTACTCTCGCGAGATTGATGGTGCCACTTGTTTCACTCAGAAACTAAGGATTTTCTATTTCCATTTTGAACTCTGATCCTATTAGGTTTAGGAAAAGAAAAACGAGCCACTTAAATTTGTTCTAAGCTCACAAAAGTGCGCATGATTTTGTGAAAGAAAAAAAAGTGCTTTCTAGGGTTCGAGTAGGGCTCGGATCTAAAAGCTGAACTATTGGCTTGAAAAATCTTTAAAAATTCATGATAAAGTACTTTTCACGAACTTTTAAGGAAAATCATAACGGTCAAGACAGATCAGTTAGTTTATAGTTTAAGAGTAATAGTCGTTCAAAAACTCCTTAGAGGAAAACATTAAAAGTGACTTAAATAAGGTAATTGCTGAAATATTATTTGTGGTAACGACGGATAACTACGGAACCCTACACTGCGCGTGGCACGACACTCACTTGGCCGGTTTTTTTTAAATACATACACAGATTCAAAGTGGATAAGCTTACGGTAACGTTTACTGTAATGGAAAAAAAATAGGTAAGGGAACGGTGGCTTCTTTGAACTTATTAAGTACTCAAAAACTTCTTTAAGTGACCCTTTTAGCATCATCATTATTTCAGCCATAACTCGTCCACTGTTGAATTAATAATTTTCCAGATTGGCCTGTTGGAAGCGGCCTGCATCCAGTGGCTTCTTGCAACCTTTACCAGGTCATCTGTCTACCCTTAAATCCACTCTATTAGCTTGCATAGTAATATTAAATATGCGCCAAATAACACAGAGTTATATTCTGAAAGTACCACTATCGGAATCATCATATTAGCCTGTTGCAGTCCACTGCTGGACATAGGCCTCCCCCAAGGAGCGCCACAGCGCACGATCTCCTGCTCTTTGCATCCAGTCGCTGCCAGCTGCCTTCTTCAGGTCCTCGGTTCATCTAGCCGGGGGGCGTCCTACACTACGTTTGCCTAAGCGTGGTCTCCATTCGAGAACCTTCCTGCTCCACCTCTCGTCGGTTCTGCGACAGACATGGCCAGCCCACAGCCACTTCAGCTTGCTACATTTTTGGACAATATCAGTCACCTTAGTCCTATGTCGTATGACCTCGTTCCGGATCTTATCCCTTAATGAGATCCCCAACATAGACCTTTCCATAGCACGCTGAGTGACGTGTAGTCGGTGGGCCAACTTGACTGTCATGTTCCACGTTTCGGCTCCGTAGGTTAAAACTGGTAGGACGCATTGGTTAAACACCCGGCTTTTCAGGCACTGCGGCAGTGTCGACGTGAAGATATGACGCAATTTCCCAAATGCTGCCCAGCCAAGCTGCACTCTTCTAGCGATTTCCCGCTCAAAGTTGTCTCTACCGAGCTGTAGTACTATCGGAATACTCTGCTTTGAATTTGAATCTTTAAGTAAAAACAAAATCAATTTAGAGATACTTTAAAACAGATCCAAACGTGTAAAAGTCCGTTTGCGGTCAAGGTGACTAAATAAGAATGATGATATATTTATTTGCCTTAAAACAGATTATACATATTTTTTTAAGCAATATCATCTTGAGTTTAAACATGAGACAGTGCTAGGTAAGTGACTTGCTCTAAACTAGACTAGACTAGGCTTAATAACTTATATCGAGGGATATTAGCAAGGTTAAACATAAAATGTGCTTCACAAAGCACGGAATACTTGTTATAAATGTCACTTATGTTCGAAATAGTCTGTTCACTCAAAACCACAGCGTATGATGTAACCATTAGTATTTAGTAATACTGTGCCGAGTATTAATCACCTTTTAGATATAAAGCAAGTTATTAGAAGACCACCTATGAATATGCATCTATAGGAATATGAATATTGATATGAACAACATCACATACATTGCTCTGATCCTAAAATAAGTAGCTAAAGGACTTGTGTTATAGAAATCAGAAAAAAACACGGTACAAAAATACCCAGACCCGAGACAATATAGAAAAGTTCGTTTTCTACATTGACCCGACCGGGTATCGACCCCGGAACCTCAGAGATGGCGGCGCCATTTTTATAATCCGGCGTGTTTACCTCTCGGCTACGGAGGTCGTCAATCGTAGCAGCAGTGAAACTCCGTTATTAACTGTTTTTGCGTTCGGAGCTAAGCCGAAAGTTTATCAAATGAAATACACATTACTGGGACTAGTTCAGTTATTATCTTGTCAAAACTATCAAATGCACGTCCTATAGTCATCCGTGTTTTGTTTTCATTTCGAATTAGCTTAGCTTTGCAGAGATAATACGGCAGCCTAGCGTGGTATTAAATAGGTTTTGTGTCTGACTGCAATTTAATATTTTATTAAACCTTATTACATTGAAGATATTTTTAACCGATTTTAAAAAAGGAGGAATGTTTTAATTTATCTAAATTATTTTTTTTGTATTTTGTATGTTTGTTACGCGATTACTCTGTCATTGCGAACAGATATCAACATTCATTTTTTTGTTTGAAAGAGTATACTCCCGAGGTGGTTCCATTTTCACCAAGTTAGGATCTGATGGAGGAAAAATACGGAAATCAAAGAAAATTCTCAAAAAATCTAGGCAAATAGAGTGTGTTTGTTAACTTTAAACAACTTATTCAGATGTTTGCGTCTGTCAGTTATCATATCATACTGCCATAAATTACGTATAGCGGCGGCGCGCATTTTGTGATACTGCTGAGCTGAAGATGAAAGTCACAAAAACCTTACACACCCAGAAATGAGAATTTTTTTAAAAGTTTATTTCTCAAAGTGACTTAACTTTGAACGAAAGATCTTAAACTGTGGTTACGACACAAGAATGGCAGGCTTACTTTTAAACTGGACCTCACTTCTGTTAAACAGTTTAGCGACCTCTATCTAACCGACGTAATGATGATAATAGTTTCTTAATGATATTTTTTTGCAAAGGGCTTACCACTAAACGTTATAATAGTTTCATATAAACTAAAAACCGACTTCAAAATTAAACTTAACCGCAAGCAAATTGTTTTGATTAAAACATACCTAATCAGTTGGTACTATTTGGAGTCGGTGCGAATAATAAATTTTGACACTCCATGGCTGGCACTGACTCATAAATTAACAGATTAGTCTTAGTAAAAGGCTCTTTTCTTAATAAATAGTGCTTCACGCAGTCCACAGCGTTGCTTGATATTGCAATAGTATGGCAATCATCCTGTAGTCCACGCAAACAAAGTTGCGGGCACAGCTAGTTATAAATACTTAAATGTAATGTATAATTTTTTAACAAAAACATTAAACCGGAGCCAGCCATTGAGTTTGTCCGTCTGTCACCAGGCTGTATCTCATGAACCGTGATATCCGTGAAAGTTGAAATATTCACAGATGATGTATTTCTATTGCCGCTATAACAAGAAATACTAAAAAAACAGAATACAATAAAAACAATTAGGGGGCTCCAATACAACAAATGTGTTTTTTTTTGCCGTTTTTATAGAAAATGGTACGGAACCCTTCGTGTGCGAGTCCGACTTACACTTGGCCGGTTTTCCGTTATATCCCAAACTAATAATGAAATTTAAGGTTGACGACGCTGACTCAAATTTCTCCAAGAATTATGAAGTTGGTTAAGTATTAAGTTGTAGTTAAACTAAAATACCTACATCCAGATTAGAAAACTTAAAGCCCAAAGTTGTACTTAGTCTTAGCCCAAAGGTCGGAAGATTTTCTTGTAATAGAAATTGGAAGTTGAAACGGAACTAAGGATATTATCACTGGATTTATTTAAAACTAAGCATCGTTTGCAAGGAATACCTTAGTATGAGACTTTGGAAATGAAGAAAACTCTACGTCATTTTTATAAAGAAGTATCAAACTATCATCATATCATCATATCAGCCTGTTGCAGTCCACTGCTGGACATAGGCCTCCCCCAAGGAGCGCCACAGCGCACGATCTCCCGCCCTTTGCATCCAGTCGCTGCCGGCTGCCTTCTTCAGGTCATCGGTCCATCTAGCCGGGGGGCGTCCTACACTACGTTTGCCTAAGCGTGGTCTCCATTCGAGAACCTTCCTGCTCCACCTCACGTCGGTTCTGCGACAGACATGGCCAGCCCACTGCCACTTCAGCTTGCTACATTTTTGGACAATATCAGTCACCTTAGTCTTATGTCGTATGACCTCGTTCCGGATCTTATCCCTTAATGAGATCCCCAACATAGACCTTTCCATAGCACTAAATCATAGCATCAAACTAAGGGAAAACTTAATTAAAAGTTGTCATAGAAATAGATGGACGTTGTTGATTCTGTTTTAATATTCCTTTCATTACAAATGTTGTTTTATTTAGTTCATGTACTTTATATCAAAGAGATTATGACATATTCAGCCTTATTTGTGAAAAGACGTTTGGTAAAAAAGCAAGCACTATTTATGTAAGTAGGTTGCTTTTTCGTAGAATTGTACCTTTGAGGATTTCTTATATAGTATTCTGTCCACTGAATACATTTTTTTAAATGTTTTTGACGTTATTTATGTACCAACGTAATTTGTTTCAGTCTAGTTTTTAGGGTTTCGCACCCGAAGGGTAAAACGTGACTCTACTACTAAGACTCCGCCGTCTATCTGTCTATCTGTCCGTCCGTCTGTCACTAGGCTGTATCTCACGAACCGTGATAGTTAGACAGTTGGAATTTTCACAGATGATGGATGTATTTCTGTTTCCGCTATAACAGCAAATACAAAAAAAAACTAGAATAAAATAAATATTCATGGGGTCCCCTATACAACAAACGTGATTTTTTGCCGTTTTTATTGATAATGGTACGGAACCCTTCGTGCGCGACTCCGACTCGCACTTGGCCGGTTTTCAATATTATCTATTTTCACATATAATGTAATACTAGTTGAACGTCAAATAAAGATAATCGTGATGAGCATAAAAGGACAATATTGCTACGAACAAAATTAAATGTCTATTACGGTGGATTAAAAAGTAAAAAAGTAAAGTATGCCTATATACGTCCCACTGCAGGGCACAGGCCTCAACTCAACTATGAGGTGGTTTGGGCCATACTCCACCACGCGGGCCCAGTGCAGATTGGTTGAGGGGTGTTGTAAGGCCAGTGACTAAACCTTACTGTCAGATGTTATTAAGCCGCCTTAAGGCCCCTGACTAAGCTTCACGACCAATATCAAGCGATATTAGCCGGGACCAACTTTTAACGTGCCTTCCGAAGCACGGTGATGCTCGTGATAAATGTCACTAAATATGGTCGGAATGGTCACCCATCCACTCACGACCGCGGCGTTGGTTGCTTAACTTTAGTAATCGATAGAATCGATTTCGGTGGATTACCTATGGCACAAATATTGTTTTCATTTAGAGCAAAGGCACCGAATCTTATCTACATAGTAAGCAAATGCGTGATTTAGGTCCGTAATGATTATTATATCTCTGACTGTGATCTGAATGTGTTGGACATTCCAAGAGATATTGTGCAAGGGTAGTTTTCTCTTCCTAATCATACAGAGGGTTGAAACTTTTATGTTGCTTTATCTGGCGGCGAATAGATCTATTAGGGTTTGGCAATTTGTGATAATGAATGAACTTAAATTTATATAGAAACCTAGTGATAGATATTTGGGATAAATGTCCCTAAACATGGTTGGAATAATCACTCATGCAATGCGAACCGCGTGGATGGGTGTGGGTTTCTTAATTTGTTCGCAGCCAAAATACTGCATTAACATAGCTAAAAGCCTCTGATTTATGTAAACAGAACCAGAGTTTACTTAAACCTACACGTTCCAATTTTCTCTAGCCTTCAGAATAATTGCCGAAAATAAGATAAATAGGTACTTAGTTACCGTAAAATGTGTATGCTGACAAACACCCCGCCCGCAAAGCAGCTTCCTGGCTGACCTCTGAAAGTTCCTCGTCATCAGACAGTAGACGATGGGGTTTATTGCAGAGTTAGCGTGACCTGCAACAAGAACAGCATTTCAGTCATGTAATAGTTTTAGAATAGTTTGTTACGGGATTGCTACCATGTACATGGTAGCAATCCCGTAACAAACTATTCTAATGTTAGTGACCATGAAAGTTTAAAACAATATATTGTAATAGTTTTATCTTCATCATCAGCAAAAGTCTAGCTGGGGGTCGATTCTCTAAAAACAAGCAAGTAAACTCGCTCTATATATCACTTATTTATCACTTAAGGGATAAAAACATAGCCTCTATTTCGCTAAGAAGTGGGTTCAAAATTACTTTTATCGATAAGTGACTGGTGTTTGTGTGACACCCACAAGGTGGACAGACGATTTGGTAAAGGTTGCAGGAAGCCGATAGATGCAGGCCACTTCGAACCAGCCAATATGGAAGTCACTGGGGGAGGCCTATGTTCAGCAGTGGACGTCCTGTGGCTGAAATGATGATGATTATGACTTTTGTCCCAAAGTGACAGCGCGTATCACTTTAGAAGTAGTTAGAAGAAGAGCTGGTTCACATTGTTTATCGTCGATTAGTAAAGTGAGTTCGAAGTGATCGCGGTTTTTTTTAGAGAATCGACAGCGTGAACCTATATCCAGGGAGAGGGTCCTAGCTATAGTACGCGTTCTCCGGACCATTTGCATACAACGGTTTTCAGCAACTCAGACCACCAGATAGGAGGCCATCACATACTGCCTATTTTAGTTTAAGGTCATCACTCAAAAACATTTCATTATAAGCTAATCATATATAATCTAAGAGAATTACATCATCATTGAATCAGCAGCCTATTACGTCCATTGAACTTTGCTCAAGAACCGTCAAGGAGCACGATCTCCCTCTTTATTCATCCAGTCCCTGCCAGCCATCTTCCTAAGGCCATCAGGCCATTGAGCTGGGGGCGACATATATTATATTTTAGCCGAGAAGGCGTTGGTTTCACCTTTTATCGGTTCTGTACAGATGTGGCCGGCACACTGTCACTTTAGCTTGCTACGTTTTAAGCAGGGGCGTGCGGTGCATATATGCAATTAGGCAGCGCCTTCCTGGTAAATGAAAAGAGGTAGGCAGGTTGGTACTTGAAAATATCTGTCATTGATGAAAAACACTGATATTCATTAATATAACATATAATATATAACATTTAAGTAAGTATCTACTGCCTACCTCAAAATAATACCAATGCCCGCCACTGATTTTATCCCTAATTTCGTAATTTTAAAGTTATGATTGAAAGCTAAAGTGGCAATGGGCAGGCACATTGCCCGCAGAGCTAACTTGCGTTTGGCTCTAAGTACAATTATTTTCTAATATAATAACTCAAAGTAATTTATTTCAAATTATTATTTTGATAAAAAATATTTTAATTTCATATATTTTAACAAGTTAGTTAGATAATATATATTGAGTAAGTAGTTCAAAGTAGGATCAAAACTAAATATTACAACATTTCTGGTTTTATTCTCATTTCATCTTCAAGACTAGCAACATTAAAAATGAACTTGTGCTTCTAAAGTAGCAAAACTTACGTAAGAAAATACATCTTCATCTTTTAGTTTTAATTTTAAATTAAACAATCTTGAAAGCGCAAACGATATAATGTATTCTCGTACAACTTTATTTCGAGGTAATGAATATTATAATACCTACTGCAGAATAAAATTTGAAAATAAGATTAGATTTACTTGTAACTTAAAAAGAAAAAAAAAATCCTCTATACAATTTTGAGATAGGTAAGATCAGGTTAGGTGAGATACATCTGACATATTGTAAAATATTTATTACAAACATCACTATAATAAAATTAGTAATGTAAAAATATACGTTATAAAACTCCTTGTATCAGTATTTACCTAAAATCTGGTTAGTTAATATTTTAAGATATATAAACTAAGCAAAGCATATAGCAGTGTATATGCTGGCTCATAATACCCCCAAGAGAAGGTTCGAGATGGAACTCCAATAATAGGTTAAATGATAAATGATCAAAATGATAAAAAAGGATATTATTACCGATTGAAAGAGTTTTATTACTCTATGATGCTATATGAAATGAAACCACGATGAAATCCAATAAAATACTAACACAGTATATTACGTGATATGATATTCAATCTACAATTTATTTCTGTCGTGTAATAAGATCCTGGAGAGATAAAAATGTTTGTCTCAGAGATAAGGTAACAGACGTCCATATTATTGTATTACAACAAAAATAATTCAGTTATGTAATAAGCTAGATGTTTCCTGAATACTGGTGTATTACAGTCAGGGAAATAACTATCTGGGCCATTTCTTCTGTATTCAATAATACTCACTTTTGTTTTAGTCGTAATAAGATATCTTAAAGAAAGTCAAGCTGGTAAATATAATACTGAGAACTTAACAATACAAAATGCTTTACGTCAAGAATTTTAATAGAAATTGAGGAATTATGCTTAGTTACTAAAAGTATTTGAAATTGAGTAGTTAGTACATGTAACTTTAAATTAGATTATGTTTTCATACATAAAATGGAAATTATTTGTAAGGAAACGAAAAGCAGTAATTTAAAAAATATAGACTTGTTATTTTTGAATAAAAGTCTGAACAGACGTAGTTTAAAGGTAGCTATCTAGCTCATAATAACTCTCTCAAACCGTTAAGTTATCGTGTTAGGACAAAAAAACAACTTGGACTTGTAGGTAACAAGGCAAAATGTCTACCTACTTGCTATGTATTACTACGTCTACGTTAAGTTTAGTTTTAAGCTGAAGAGGTAGGTATGAAGAATTATCCCACGGGAACACAAATATTGACGTTAAAATATTTAAACATCATTTCATTTATTTAAAACACGCAGCATTTTCCTCAAGCCAATAAATTACTTTTTTCAATCACGAACTTAAACGCTTTAGTACAAATAACATTTGGTTGGCAATCGGCCAGTGCCGTATACAACGACCCAATCAAATGAACTCGTTTTGCTGCTATAAAGTATAGAAGAATGTCTCTGAGTCGTGTTTTACCAAAATAAGCCGTATTATGTTGAGAAATAAATAAATAAAGTTAATAATTCTGGCTTACTTGCGCATCTCAGGATTAGTGAATTTAATACTTACGGTATTAAATTCACTAACGGTTTAAAAGACTATAGCTGTCATTTTGTAGGTTATAATGACATAGACAGAAGGATGTATTGATCTCGTACTAAACTAATCCGTATGTGCGCACGTCACCTTAACAGTCTTAGAAAGTTGAATGCCTACAATATAAGGATTTTGAAATATTAGGCAAAAATATTCCTTAAATCATAAAAATATGTTCAATCAAACAAATTGCTTAACATTTCTTAAGAAACTCCTTTTTAGAAACTTACAATAAAGAGTTTTGTTTTTGATAGACCGTATGAAGATTTGTAGATTCAATTAATATATTATTTTTAGTGCAAAATAAATGCATAATAAATATTTAAAGGCAACATAACGTGGAGTTCAACACAGACACAGTGCGTGAGCTACCAAGAGCGAGCAATCATTCACAGAGCAAGACTCTAATCGCAGATTGTCATATATATTATACGCGTTAGTTGAAATTAAGAGGCATAAAAGCATACTTCTCATCCAAACTACCTCAGCACCTAACGAAAAAAGTCGAACTGACGGCCGATGGGGCAGAAAGGTTCTGGAATGGAGGCCACGTACCGGCAAGCGCAGCGTGGGACGTCCACCCACAAGGTAGACAGACGACCTGGTAAAGGTTGCAGGAAGCTGCTGGATGCAGGTCGCGCGCAACCGGCCAATCTAGAAGTCACTGGGGAAGACCTATGTTCAGCAGTGGACGCCCTGTGGCTGAAATGATGGCGATGAAAAGCAGACTTACCTATAAATAAGGCGTACGGCAAGTACACGCTCAGGTCTTTCGCATCGACTGCGTTGATGTCCAGCAATAGCTGCATAGTGTTGTACGGCATCCAGCACACCGCGAATAGTACAGCCAGCAGTAGCAGGATCCACGCCACGCGCTTCCTCTCCTTCATCAGTCTTAAGCCCTGCTAGAAAGAGACGAAGTTACAGAATCTGCATCGCCTTTAATTTTTTAAAGGACCCGTATCACGAAACGGAGATCCCACATAATCCTATTGCTGTCTATCCGTCTATGCGTTTGTCAATACCATTCCTTTAAGAGCGGATTCTACTCGTCCCCAAAAGAAAATGATTTATCGAATTCTAAGAAATGAAGGTGTTTAAAATCAAAATTAACTCAATGAAAAAAATACTAGTATTTTGTCGCATATTTTGACATTCAAGTTTATTTAGCAAAACCTAATTGGTATTTTTATAATAGCCATTACGGTCCATCCAGCTTGTACTCATATTGCAGTGGGCGTGTAAACTTTGCATGCATGCAAGGTGTCAATATAAATTTATATTTTAATTACACATGAAAACAAACAAATATCAACATCATTAGCATAATTTTACTATTATTCCAATAACAAAACCCACTAACCAAATTTAATAACAGCATTCCATCCATATGAGTTATAATTAATTACACCACAAATAATTTACTAAATATCCGAAGGCGTTATGAATTTATTAATGACGCTTAGCTAGTTTCGTTGTCGTTTCGTGAAATTTGTTTGTTGAATGCAATCATTCAAGGGGTTAAAGCCTTTTAAGTCATAAATGTCTAAAGCCTCGGATATAACAATCAAATTATGTTATTATAATAATACTTAGTAAAACCCAAAAACTAAAATCACGATTATAAGATTTGTTATTCAATATTTTGAGTTTAATAATTTAGTTTTTTTGATAACTCCATTGTATTGTAAAACCTTGTAAAACAAAACTTTGTAAAACAATTTGGACAACATCACATACATTGCTCCGATCCTAAGGTAAAGCACTTGTGTTATAGAAATCGGAAACAACGACGGTACCACAACACCCAGACCAGAGCTAATATAGAAAAGTTCGTTTTCTACATTGACCCGACCGGGGATCGAACCCGGAACCTCAGAGATGGCGGCGCCATTTAAAGTCCGGCGTGCTCGCCTCTCGGCTATGGAGGTCGTCTTTCGTTTAATTAAATGTGTCAATCACAAAAAAATATCGCATACGGTACAAGCTATTTGCTTTCACACAAAACAAGGGTATACAAGTTTAAATGTCAACTTGACAGTTTATTTATCATTTATCTTAATTTTCATGTCCCTACTTTTTATAAAAAATTGCGTTTGCATAATCGAACTGGAATCCCCCGCGTCCATAGCATTAACGTTTTAGGCCTTAGCTTTACAGTATTACTACAACCTTGTTTGTTTTTTAAAGTTGACGATAAAACAGCTACTTTTAAAACATTCTGTTCGGCCCAGCAAACAGTGAAGAACAGAGTTAATTGAGCGTTCACTTTTTGTCGAGAAATATTGCTCGATGAAAATGTTTTACGTGGCTAGTCCGTTGTTTCGCACAGTTGACTGAAGGGTTTAGCTGACGATTTTCATATTGTTTTTACTGAAATATCAGTGTAACTGCTTTTGAACACTAGCATAAACTTTGTTTTTATAGTTTAATATCCTTTACTTTATGAGATTATGAGCCCAGCAACTAAGTGCTGATAGAATCACTATGTCTTATATGCTTTTTAAGGTTTTCAGAATTTATCGTTTAAATATTATTTAATTGCTTATTTATCTTCTATAGTCTATTCAGGATAAGAAGATCGCTGTGACACATGACAGTTCATGCTTATAGTGATGCGCTTCAAAGAAATCTAATCGATTCTTTTCGGAAATCGGGAAAGTTTATAAAGAAAGTTGAATTTATTTTTATTTCACTGACCTTTTGCTAATAAGAAGTAATACTGCAATTTTCAGTTGCCTGAGTGCCGAAAACAGATTTTTGGCATGTAGTTCAAAGCTTAACAAACTTAAAAAGCAAAATAATAACAAAAACTTAATGAAAAACTCGATAAAAATAGTAATAAGGCAAAACTGGAACTACTCTGAAGCACATCGAAAACACAAACTACATAAAAGGCAGACGCACTCATACTGACGACAAACCACAGGCTTTGACAAGCCGACCGCATCGATTCATCGGATATTTATCAATTTAGTGTGGTAAATCCCTATCCCGATATGAAAGCGTTCCGTTTTACGCATCAAGTATTTCAGGAGATTTTTTGTTCGCTTATTATAAAATTCGTAAGCAATAATAATGAATTGAATAATTACTTAGATTTCTAGATGCAATGTTTAAAAGATTTTGGCAATGATCTACAATTAAGTTATAAAATGTTTTTGATAAAATATAAAATCATTAATTCGTAAGTGTTATAGAAATCAGAAACAACGACGGTACCACAACACCCAGACCCGAGCTAATATAGAAAAGTTCGTTTTCTACATTGACCCGACTGGGGATCGAACCCGGAACCTCAGAGATGGCGACGCCATTTAAAGTCCGTCGTGCTCGCCTCTCGGCTACGGAGGTCGTCTTTCGTTTTATTAAATGTGTCAATCACAAAAATTTATCGCATACGGTACAAGCTATTTGCTTTCACACAAAACAAGGTAATACAAGTTTAAATGTCAACTTGACAGTTTATTTATCATTTATCTTAATATTCATTTATTCATTTACTCACTTCATAATGTAACAGTGGTAGTAAAATATACATTAGCATAATATACAGGTGGTAAATATATTACATTACAGCCTCCATGAGGCATTTGTGAATTAAACATTTAATCAAATTATAGTTAAAATAACATTACATTCCATTACTCATTACTTTTTATAAAAAATTGCGTTTGCATAATCGCCCTGGAATCTTCCGCGTCCATAGCATTAACGTTTTAGGCCTTAACTTTACAGTATTACTACAACCTTGTTTGTTTTTTAAAGTTGACGATAAAACAGCTACTTTTAAAACATTCTGTTCGGCCCAGCAAACAGTGAAGAACAGAGTTAATCGAGCGTTGACTTTTTGTCGAGAAATATTGCTCGATGAAAATGTTTTACGTGGCTAGTCCGTTGTTTCGCACAGTTGACTGAAGGGTTTAGCTGACGATTTACATATTGTTTTTACTGAAATATCAGTGTAACTGCTTTTGGACACTAGCATAAACTTTGTTTTTATAATTTAATATCCTTTACTTTATGAGATTATGAGCCCAGCAACTAAGAGCTGATAGAATCACTATGTCATATATGCTTTTTAAGATTTCAGAATTTATCGTTTAAATATTATTTACTTGCTTATTTATCTTCTATAGTCTATTCAGGATAAGAAGATCGCTGTGACATATGACAGTTCGCGCTTATAGTGATGCGCTTTAAAGGAATCTAATCAATTCTTTTCGAAAATCGAGAATGTTTATAAACAAAGTTGAATTGATTTTTATTTTACTGACCTTTTTCTAATATGAAGTAATACTGCAATTTTCAGTTGCCTGAGTGCCGAAAACAGATTTTTGGCATGTAGGTAGTTCAAAGCTTAACAAACTTAAAAAGCAAAATAATAACAAAAACTTAATGAAAAACTCGATAAAAATAGTAATAAGGCAAAACTGGAACTATTCTGAAGCACATCGAAAACACAAACTACATAAAAGGCAGTCGCACTCATACTGACGACAAACCACAGGCTTTGACAAGCCGACCGCATCGATTCATCGGATATTTATCAATTTAGTGTGGTAAATCCCTATCCCGATATGAAAGCGTTCCGTTTTACGCATCAAGTATTTCAGGAGATTTTTTGTTCGCTTATTATAAAATTCGTAAGCAATAATAATGAATTGAATAATCACTTAGATTTCTAGATGCAATGTTTAAAAGATTTTGGCAATGATCTACAATTAAGTTATAAAATGTTTTTGATAAAATATAAAATCATTAATTCGTAAGTAGTATGGGTGGACCGGAACGTGTGAAGTGTCAGAGCGATCATCTTATCCTGAATGGACTATAGTCTGAGACACATGACTATAATTTATTACATAACACGTCCAAGAGCATTTTGTCTTTCTCAACGTACGCCTTTACACATATCTTCATTTACTTGTCAAGGCTCGTCTGCTTTGTGAATAATATCTGCTGGGTGATCATTTCTAGGGATAAATGAGTACTTTTGTACGTTGGATAGGAGATGTAAAAACGCTGACATTAAAACTAAAATACTTTCAATTGTTTTCAATATTGTCCCGAAGCAGTGGTAGGGTAAAAAAAACACCGGACACGTGTATGTCGGACTCGCCCACCAAGGGTTCCGTACAAATTTGTAGGTACCTACCTACAAAAACAAAAGAGGGAAAAGGTTTATTTACTGCAGTTGCGTAACTGACGCGCGGCAGAGATGCCGCAGTAACTTTTAATGCCTTACAAGTTAGTATTAAATAAATTAATAAATAATGAACAACATCACCTACATTGCTCTGATCCTAAGGTAAGTAGCGAAAGAACTTGTGTTATAGAAATCAGAAACAACGACGGCACCACAGCACCCAGACCCGAGCCAATATAGAAAAGTTCGTTTTCTACATTTACCCAACCGGGGATCAAACCCGGAACCTCAGAGATGACGACGCCATTTAAGTCCGGCGTGCTCGCCTCTCAGCTCTGGAGGTCATCTCGGTCGGTCGGTCGGTCGTATTGAAAGCTAACTAAACTGTTTGGCCAACATATTGAAAAACCAACTTAGTAACCGCGCAAACATTTCACTATGCATACATCGCTTGCTTCGCTAAACAGTCACCCAGTATTTTTATGAAAACAAAGTTCCCTTTTTCCTCCCAAATAACCCCCATAATCTCATTACCCCGACCCTTCAAATCCATCAAATGTTCCTTCATATTCAGTTATCGTATGTTTCCGGAAATATCTTCAAAAACCTTTCACGGTAAGAACGACAATGAATATTGATAGATGAATCAATATAATAGTGGTTGGTATATCGATAAAATCCGTAGGCGAAAATTGTTTCCGCAGAAAACGATCTCTCAAGTATTTCAAGTAAATTAACTCTCATCAAATTTTAACCAATCAAACAATATCATTTAGAAATTCATTTCGTATCGATATGACGATGTGATGTGCTACGTTTATAATGTAAATATGTCATGTGTTTCTATCATTCCATAAAGGTTAAAAAAGGTTCAACAAATCTTAGTTTTTTTTACATACACGTTGAACCATGCTAGGAATGGGAGCTCGGTGTGTGCTAAGGATAATAATAATAATAAATAATAAATAAATCTTTATTTTCTCATCACAAACATCTTCAGTTGGACAATATTAGAGGTACAATGAAATGAAATGTTTGTGTGAGACTGGTGCCTATGCTAGGTATAAAATACCTGTGTTACAGGACACCAGCCTCCCACCTCCTCAGACAGTCGTTCAATAGATTATATAGACAAATGATAAAGAAAATACAAATTAAAAATATACTTATTACACTACGTTACATTCTTTCTAATCTAGTGTATATATATATATATATATATATATATATATATGTATGTATGTATTTATGTATGTATGTATGTGTGTGTGTGTGTGTGTTTTGCGCGTGTGCGTGTGGGTGTGGGTGCGTGCGTGCGCGTGTGTGTGTGTGTGTGTGTGGTGTGTCTGAGTGCGCGTGTTTGAGGATGTGAGCTAGAAATTCGTAAGTTATCTAAGCACCGCTCTGCATTCTTATTTCGCGTTACTTATTCGCACGTCTTACCCGCTTATTTAACTACCATGGTTATTGAATTTATTGCTGTTTTTTAGGGTTCCGTACCCAAAAGGGTAAAACGGGACCCTATTACTAAGGCTCCGCTGTCCGTCTGTCCGTCTGTCCGTCTGTCCGTCTGTCCGTCTGTCCGTCTGTCCGTCTGTCCGTCTGTCCGTCTGGCCGTCTGTCCGTCTGTACGTCTGTCCGTCTGTCCGTCTGTCCGTCTGTCCGTCTGTCCGTCTGTCCGTCTGTCCGTCTGTCCGTCTGTCCGTCTGTCCGTCTGTCCGTCTGTCCGTCTGTCCGTCTGTCCGTCTGTCCGTCTGTCCGTCTGTCCGTCTGTCCGTCTGTCCGTCTGTCCGTCTGTCCGTCTGTCCGTCTGTCCGTCTGTCCGTCTGTCCGTCTGTCCGTCTGTCCGTCTGTCCGTCTGTCCGTCTGTCCGTCTGTCCGTCTGTCCGTCTGTCCGTCTGTCCGTCTGTCCGTCTGTCCGTCTGTCCGTCTGTCCGTCTGTCCGTCTGTCCGTCTGTCCGTCTGTCCGTCTGTCCGTCTGTCCGTCTGTCACCAAGCTGAATCTAATGAACCGTGATGATGTATTTTTGTTGCCGCTATAACCTTTTTCGTCGAGTTGACTAACGTCTCGGTAGCTTAGTAGTCAAAGCACTCGCCCGATATGCGATGGACGTGGGTTCGGATCCCACCTGAGGCGGACGATTTTTTTTTAAGTATTAAAAATCTTAGATAAACCTAGCATGGTAATTGCTAAAAACAAAAAAATTAAGTGATAGTTTTCATTATATATACACATTTGTAGGTACCTACTGCCTACCTCATTTCATTTATCAGGTAGGCACTGCTTAACTGCTTATATGCACCGCACGCCCCTGGCTCTAAGCCTACCTACAAGCTATTGATTTTGGCCAGGATTAGAACTGAGCTATAGGAGGGTAAACAGTAAACACGGCTGAGGTAAATATTTGCAGCAAGCAGGCCTAATCCACTGAACGCTTAAAAAATGTTTCAACCGATCTCGATCAATCAAAAAAGGTCTTTTCCAGAAGGCCTTCTATGAAAATGTACGTATAAACCTAACAAATTAAAATTACCAACTTCTTGTATTAATCTGGCTGGTGGCCAGCCAGATTAATACTCGAATTAATAATCTGGGTTCTCGAGTGAAGACTACGTCTAGGCAAACGTAGTGTAGGACGCCCCCCAGCTCGATGGACCGACAACCTTAGGAAGATGGCTGGCAGTGTATGGATGAAAAAAGCGGAAGATCGTGCTCTCTGGCGCTCTTTGGGGGAGGCCTACATCCAGCAGTGGACTGCAATAGGCTGAGATGATGATGATGATGACGAAAATATGACTAACGGATGGGTTGCTCCATCTTACTTAACTTTAACAAACGTCAAAAGTCTGACATACTCCATACAGAAACACCGGTTATAGTTATAGTTATGGTTATACTTAAGCTGATGCAACTCAGTCTTAAACTAGCCGTGTAAAAAACAAGCCCGTTTTCAATTGTTCATAAATTGCATATGATACAAGTGAACGGGTATTTTAATTTGATAGGTTAATACGTACGAACGAACAAAACGTAATAGGCCTCCAGCACTTCTAGCATGAGCAACAAAACACGATATGATATGATATGATATAGCGATGTATCCAATATTTTTGACAAAATATGTACTTTTATCGTAAAATCAAGCCTGTGGATGATGTTGCCAGCATGAACAAGCTCACTGTTTCGATAAAATTTCAAGATGGCGGCTACGTTATCATATTTTGAAAGTTGGCTGTCGATAAATCGCTATATCGTATCATATCATATCGTGTTTTGTTGCTCATGCTAGAAGGGTAGGGTTCTTTGTCGTTGGTAAATGGAAAACCTATCGTAATTACACTCCATTTAGTTGTATGTCTGAACGTCAAGGGATTGCGGCTTATAAACAGTATGAATGAATGAAAGTGACTTAAATATTGACAAACCGAATATTTAAGTGCTGTTTGTGCGCCAGGTATAAATTATTGAATTAAATTAATTCCTATACAGTTATGGGTCAATCAAAATAACTCAATTATATCAATTCCTATATAAAGTTATTAAATAAACCGTAATTTGGAGTCACTTAGACTAGTTGCAAGTATAATCCTACTACTATTATAAATGCGAAAGTTTGTATGGATTAATGAATAAATAAATATAAATATTGGACATCGTCACATACATTGCTCTGATCCTAAGGTAAGTAGCTAAAGCACTTGTTTTACAGAAATCAGAAACAACGACGGTACCATAACACCCAGACCCGAGACAATATAGAAAAGTTTGTTTTCCACATTGACCCGACCGGGGATCGAACCCGGAACCGCAGAGATGGCGGGGCGCTCTATACAGTCCGGCGTGCTCGCCTCTCGGCTACGGAGGTCGTCATATAAATGTTTGTTTCCTTTACTCAAAAACAACTAAGCGGATTTTGATAAAACATTACAGTTATACAGCTTCTACATCAGAATAACACATCGGCTACAAAAATTAAATATTTGTGTAATTTAGCCATATTACAATAAATGTACTAAAGACGACCCGAACAAAGTCGCGGGCAACAGCTAGTGTACTTATATCAAAGTAGTTAATAGTGTTTTTTTCATTTAAATAAACTAATCTAAAACGAATTCTACTAATTAATTACTAGCAGCCCGTCCCGGCTTCGCACGGGGTAGACAATTATCGCTAATAGTTTCGGCAGCGCATTCGACGAAAGACATTTTAAGACTCATTTTTCTACACCTTCGGTTACATTGTTCAAATTTTACCAAGGATCCCTATTTTTTTTCAAAATGAAATGTAGCCTATGTCCAATTGGAAGAATGTAGCATTCTATTGGTGAAAGAATTTTTTAAATCGGCCCAGTACTTTTTGAGCCTATTCATTACAAACATACAAAAACTAAAAACCGACTTCAAAATGAAACTAAAAAGCGAAAAATAATATTGACTAAAACATACCTAATCAGTTCTTTTTGGAGTCGGTGCCAGCCATCGAGAGTTAAAATGTGTTCATTCGCACCGACTCCAAAAATAACTGATTAGGTATGTTTTAGTCAATATTATTTTTCGCTTTTTAGTTTCATTTTGAAGTCGGTTTTTAGTTTTTTATTAAACTTTTTTTATTTTACAATTTTAAGTGTTAAGTCCTCTATTTTTTCCCTCCTAACTTCGCCAAAAATTACTTTACAGCAAAGTAACCTTAACTAATATTGGTCCTCTATGGACCCCCCATCCAATGGTATGATAAAAAGAAAGTGTTATATAGGGTCAATTTTTCGACGAAAATTTTTAAGTCTTAAGAAAAGGGTTTACCTACACTCCAACCAGAACGGCGGCTATTTTGGTGTCGTAACCATAGGATAAGGTCTCGCGTTAAATAACAGGTTAAATTAAGAAAGGAACTTTCAAATTTTTTTTCGTTACTGGGTGTGCGGGTACGCCCCTAGTAAATAAAAATTGGCGGTCTGGTACCTCATAAGCTCCACGTCTGCTCAACACACTGTGAAATACGTTCTGTCGACAAATTGCAGTATTATCTTCTAACTCCTATCCGTTAAGGAGTTCTGTGACTTCCATCATCAGGTCAGCAACATGACATGATGATTACCAGACCCAAAAATCAGCATCGAGTCAGAAAATATATGCAAAACATTATGGGTGCCTATAAAAATTGAGGGTTGCCCTCGATTTCCCAGGGATCCCATCATCAGAATCTGACTTGGTGGAAATGGGACCACCTCGGGAGTATACCCTCTCAAACTAAAAAATAAATTTTGAAATCGGTCCATAATTGACGGCGTAATCGCGTAACATACATTAAAAAAAAAAAAAAAAAAAAAAAACAACAACATTCAGACGAATTGAGAACCTCCTCCTTTTTTTGAAGTCGGTTAAAAATAGGTACAAATCTTTCCTCTTTATAATATTAGTATAGATAACCATATCCGAAGGCAAGAAAATGCAAAGATACTTTATTACTGCGTTTTCTTGCTGTAATTTCGCTGTTGCTTTTATAAGTCTGAACATACTACATGCAAGTACTCAGTTCAGCGCATTAAGGTGGAAACTTTATAGTTAAGGCAAGCTCTGCCTCTAAATAGGTGACTCGATGCTTTTTGTTACGAATATCGCAACAAAATTAACTAAAATACGATTAACAGTTCGTACTGAGCCGTGGCTGTTATACAACTACTGAAGGGTAGCGAAAATTGGGGAAAAGATTAATACTTTGCGTACGTACGGACGTAATTTTTCGATTAGGAACACTATGAAATATAGTTTGTAACTATCATTGTAATTTTTTTGTTTTTAGCATTTCCGTGCAAGGTTTAATTAAAGATAAATAACACTTGAAAAAAAAAATCATCGACCTCAGGTGGGACTCGAACCCACGTCCCATCGCATACCGGGCGAGTGCTTTGACCACTAAGCTACCGAGGACGTCACGTGACAAGATGAAATTCCTCAAGTGTTTTTTCTCGCTGTCAAAGCCAGCGTATTCTGATCAATGTTGCAGCCATATGTATGTATGAGATCGATGATTTTTTTCAAGTGTTATTTATCTTCAATTGTAACTATCATGTTAAGTATTCAGTCCACGTATATAAGGTGTTAACTTATCAGTTAACTCTTTTCTAGGAGGTGGTTCTACGCTCAAATAAAACAACTTTTTGTATGAGACCAACTTCGAAATCTTAAAAAAATATTTCATATCTTTATACAAACTGATCTCAGCTGATCTGCCGTTTTGTATGGGGAAATGGTTTTTTGTTTTGCGATTTTGAAGTTGGTCCCATAGAAAAAATTGTTCTATTTAAGTAGTAGAATCATCCCCTAGAAAACAGTTGACTGATAAGTTTACACCTTATATATAAATTTTATCAGTAAAGTTGTTATTAAAAGATAATTACTTGCTATAATTTGGTTTTAATAGTACTAGAACCAAATGCTGTGCTCGAGATGTTGTGGAAAGTTTGATAGTAATTAGCATATTTTTTTTTCTATAAATTATGGGTAAAGTAGTAGCTTTTAAAACTACTGTACTATGCTAGTTTACATTTGGCAAATGTGTATACACTCCCCTTAGGCCTATAGCTGGGCACCCAGTAGGTGGTGTGACCTTAGCATTGCAAGCGATCGATTTCCCTCCCTGGAGTCCTAATACGAAAACCCAACGTATTATCTGATCAAATTAAAACATCCATTCCCTGTTTCAAAGGTTTGACAATTTATGAACAATTGAAAACGGTCGGGTTTTTTACACGGCTAGATTGAGTTGGTCATATTTTATCAAAGGATTGACACAAGAGACTGGCCATTTTAATTTGTTAGGTTCATACGACTGAACGAAAGATACACATTCGTGCTTGGCCCTCTGATTAGAAGCATCGATCCCAAGCCGACTAAGCACGCAGGCCAATAATTTTGCGGAGCCAATAAAATATCTAATCCCTCCTAACTTTGATATTATTCATCACCAGTTAACGGACCATGAAGTTTGTTATTTACGATGCAATATTTGTTTATCGCTTCAGCAATTTAATGCGCATTTAATTAACCACGCCGCACAAAACTTTATATATTAGTTACACGGTCCACAAAAAAAGTTATAATACAAATTTATGGCTCGTTACTTACCTGTTGCATGCTGACGTTACCCTCGTCAATGTCGAATGGAGGTCGCACGGAACATAAAGTCCTGCCCATGCACGCATATGACAGTATTGTGATGGAGCCTGAGGACAAAAAGTTGAAATAAGATAAGGGAAATAAATAAAAACATTTTGGACAACGTCACATACAAAGCTCGGATCTTATGACAAGTAGTTAGAGCACTTGTTTTAAGTAAATTGGAGCACTTGTTTAAAAAAAACGGAATATAACGACGGTACCACAACACTAGCAAAATACATACAAGGTGAACTAGAGCCGTCCACCCACAAGGTGGGTAGACGACCAGGACGGTAACCACGAACTCTTAAAACCATAGACTTAGGATTCGCTACGCTCTTACAATCTCAAATCTGTCCAGCATTATCAAATCTGTCAAATTTTGTATGTAATGACGTATCAAAATTCACAGATTTGACAGCTTTGAGATTGTTTTAAGAGTTCCTGGTTACCCCGCTGATAAAGGTTGCAGGACGACGCTGGATGCAGGCCGCTTCCAACCGGCCGATCTGTAAGTCACTGCGGGAGGCCTATGTTCAGCAGTGGACGCACTGTGGCTGAAATGAATGAATGAATGATGAACTAGAAATGGATGAGAGTTAGAAAGATAAATACTATTTATAGCACATATCGCACAAATTAGATACAGAAACAGAAAATCGTATGTCTTGGAACCGAAATAAAAAGTTGACAAATTATTCGTGATTGGAAAAAAATCGGCCAAGTGCCGGCCATTATCTATAAAAACGAGCAAAAAAAAATCACGTCGATTGTATGGGAGCCCCCTTAAATATTTACTTTATTCTGGTTTTTAGTATTTGTTGTTATGGCGACAACAGAAATAAATTTCAACTATCTAGCTATCACGGTTCATGAGATACAGCCTGGTGACAGACGGACAGACGGACAGTTATTAGTACGACCTCCGTAGCCGCGAGGCGAGCTTGCTAGACTTGGCGCCATCTCTGTGGTTCCGGGTTCAATTCCTGGTCGGGTCAATGTAGAAAACGAACTTTTTTTATTGAGGTTTACGTCCAGCAGTGGACTGCAATAGGTTAAGATGAGGTTCTACAAACATTAATATTTTCATTCGATACTATACCAAAGATACTAAAGCACACAAAAAACAAAGATATAAACTACATTTAGTATTATTTAATAACATTGACATAAGTTCTCCCGCATCCTAAAAAAATAGATTATATCTTTTAATCAACATCACAAACACGGAAAGTAAACAATAAAACTGCCCAACAAATACTAACTTTGTTTGTAACAGTAGTAAAAGATTAATGAGAACAAACAATATCGCCGTGTGATGTTAGAACATAGATTTTATCACTTTGAAGGTAAAACTACCAAGGTAGGTCAAGGTTTGATTTCACCGCTTAAGTAGGTACACCAACGCGTGAGAATTTTATAGAAATCTCAAAAGTAGAATGTAATATAGGATAGGATCGACCAGATGGTAAAATTTCCCCAAAAAATATTTGCGATTTCGACATTGTTCTTATAACTTTAAATAAAAGGGATCGAGTTAATGTTTTTATTTTAAAGTTTTCCACAATTCCAACGAATTCATTTCCCTCTGTCAGTTACCGCAGCAAAATCAAAGGAAGATTGACTTCACTTGGATTAACTCCGACTAAAAATCGGAGTTGTGACAACCGCTTGGATCAACATGTGATATTAACCAAATTCCTAAACATTGGTATTTAATACTTATATAAATAGTAGTATTGTAGGATATTTATGATTAGTATGTATCTATACAATAAACTCAAATTGATACTGCTTATGAAATTGAAGGACATAGGTACTAGTCATCAATGAGTACCCATATATGTATGTTAGTCCGGACTAAGCTGGGTAAATTATACGGTGGGTATCCCGAGAATTCAAATTGAGCCGCGGGTTCACGAGGGGATGTAACGTGTGGGTTCGTCCCTATGGAATGATCGTTTGGTTTTACAAAGTAGAGCGCCTATCATGAAATAACCTGTTAAATACACATCACCAGCCTTTATCAGTTCACTGCTGGACACAGACCTCTCCAAAAGGAGGATTTTGCCATAATCGCAGCGCTTGGCAGGCGGGTTGGCGATCGCAGTTGCCAATGGTGGAGAGGAGACGCTGCTGCCCGTCTTCTTATGGCGGTTCTCCTGTAGTCGCCTCTTACGACACCCATAGGAAGAGAAGGGGTGGTGCAATTCCTTTAACGTGCCGGCACCACACGGCACCTATTAAATAACTGTGACACAAAAATCTACAGACTTTTGCATACCAAAAGCCAACTCAGTAAAGAGTATGGTGCCCTTATGTTTTTCTTTTGTTATAGAAATCAGAAATAACGACGGTACCGCAACACTCAGACCCGAAAAGAAATTGATTCGTTTTCTAATTTGACAAGAAGGGTAATCGAACTCGGAACCTAAAAGATCAACCAAGTCCGACATGCTCGTCGCTCGACAACGGGGATAGTCAAAATCGTCAAAAAGTTGTTTTGTTTGTGTGAATAATGTTAATTTTAATTTAGAAAATCACAAGAAGCGTCTGATTTAATCGGTCAGTAAACTATAAATAAAATGTACCTACTACATTTTACTTAAAAATCACCGCACCGCATCGGAGCGTAGTGAGTCTTACTTGTTCTGTGACACATCGTTTCGCTATCCGACCAACTTCTAGCTATAGGTTCAGAAGCTAGAAGGTACTTTAAATATTTTTTGATTTATTTTTACTTGCTACGGTATAGTGAGTCATTGGTTATCATAATTTATGATAAGAAATCTGATTTAATTAGGTAGGTCAGGCTAGATGTTTTTCCCTACAGGATTTAAAATACACCGTACTTGTAAATCTCCGACACAAACGATCATCATCAGCCTTTCGAAGTCCATTTGATGATAGACATTGACCTTTCCATAGAACGCCACAACAGTCAGTCCAGCGTTTAGAAAGCTTTTTAACTCCATATTTTCTTCTATTTCATGCTCTTTAGTTAAAAACCTTTCTTCTACAAACGTTATGATAATAATAATAATAATAATAAATCATTTATTTGCCAGAATATGGTACAAAGGTAGGTAATATCAATAGATTCCAGCATATTCTATCGCAATGCGACGTGCAAATATTATGTCAACGTATTAATTACAAAAGTTCTGTCGATTATTATGCGAATTTAAATGTCAAAATTACAGTTTTAAAATTAGTACAACATTCTTTATGGCAACAACATTTCAAACATGCAATTAGATTAAAATTATGTCAAAATATTATATAAATGTCAAATTTTATCATTCAAGAACTCATTAATTGTATAGTACATTCTTTCCTTTAAAAAGTTGAATAGTTTATTTTTGAATTTCGTAAATGTTAGTAATTTTAATTCATCTGGAAATTTATTAAATATTTTTATAGCCATACAATAAACGTTTCTAGAGTACAATACCAACTTTTGGGGAGGAATTGTTAAATTTTCACCTTTTCTGCCTCTGTACCCACTAAACTCTTTATTCTTTTTAAATAAATGAGTATATTTTTTTACAAAAATCCCTACTTCAAAAATATACAAGCAGGGAAGTGGTAAAATGTTTAAAGCCTTAAACAAAGGCTTGCAGCTATCCAAATAATGAGCCCCACAAATCGATCGAATACATTTTTTCTGAACCCTAAAAGCTCTAAGCATGTCAACCGAGTTACCCCACAGTATGAGACCATATCGTAAAGCAGACGAAACATATCCATGATATGCCATAACCGCTGCTTCTTTAGACGCTACTTGCCTAACTCTGTTTAGTGCATATACGAATCTGTCAATTTTATTTATTAAAGAGTCGATATGGTCTTTCCAGTTACACAGTTCGTCTATGGTTATACCTAAGAATTTCGTCGCATTAATATGTTCGACTTTCAAATTGTCATAATTTATGTCAAGTTTTTCGTCATTAATGAATTTTGCTTTAAATTTAATATATTTTGTTTTGTCAATATTTAGATTTAAATTATTAAGTCTTAGCCACGTTACTATTTTACTAAGATTTATATTGGCAATGTTGGCTAGCTCTTCTTTTTTTTTGCATTTGACAACAAGAGTGGTATCGTCCGCAAAAAGTATACACTTTTGATTTGTAACATTCGGTAGGTCATTTATATATAGCAAAAACAACAAAGGACCCAATACACTGCCCTGGGGGACACCGCAACGGTTATAGCGGTAGGAAGAAGAATATATATTTTTTACATTACCAGATAGCCGGGCGATTTCTATACATTGTTGACGTTCCGACAAATAGCTTTCCATCCAGGACAAAGCAGTTCCTCTTATCCCATACCTTTCCAATTTTTTAAGAAGCAATTTGTGAGAAACGAAGTCAAATGCTTTGCTCATGTCTAAAAATATTGCCAGTGTATGCATTTCGTTATTAAGATTTTGTGTTACTTCTTTAATGAGGTGAAAACAAGCTAGAGTCGTTGAGCTGTTTTTTCGAAATCCATACTGTTCATCTTTCAGCAACTTTTCCATTGAGATGAATGATGATATTTTATTGTACATAACCTTTTCAAATATTTTTGACAATATGGGTATTAAAGTAATGGGTCGATAATTTTTTAATTCGTTATGGGAGCCATTTTTATACAAGGGTTTCACAACGGATCGTTTTAGTTCCTTTGGAAACAAACCCTGTTCGATTGACAGATTTACGAGGTGAGCTATGGGGGAAGAAATAAAGATAGCACATTTTTTTATAATATTTGTGTTGATACCGTCATAGCCTGTAGAGTTAGTATTTTTAAGTTCCTTAATTATTTTAAATATGTCATTTTCATTAATTGGTGATAAATATATACTTTTATGGTGAAATGGTATATTATGTAATGCATCGTTATGTTGAGTTTCCTTGTCATTTGGAGTTTTATTAGTCAAGTTTATAAAATAATTATTAAATTCGTCACTTATTTCTTGGGGATTATCAATATATTTAGTTTTTAGTTTTAATTTTTGGATGTCATTTTTAAAGTCTACGTTTTGCGTGTATTTTTTTAGTATATCCCAAGAAGTTTTGCACACATTTTTTGATTTTGCAATATATTGTGTATTTGTATTTTTTTGCGCTTGTTGTATACATTTTTTTAGTATGCTTGTGTAGTATTGGTAGTGTTTTTTAGTTAAATTTTTGTTAATTGCAGATAATCGATATTTAAGGTATAGCTGTCTTTTACGAATGCAGCAACGTTTGATACCTTTAGTAAGCCAAATATTTTTGAGTGGTTTTTTAACGATTTTTACTTTGATCTGTGGAAAACACAGATTAAAGAAAAGAATAATGAGATCATGGAAACATTTGAAAGCGTCATTAATATCACTTTCATGATATACTTCACTAAATGATAAGGCTGCGATACAGTCAACAAATTTTTTGATGTTGTCTTTACACATATCACGCCTATATTCAAACCAACAATTAACTTTTTTCTGGTATTTAGGATCTCTATCAACTTCAAAAGAAACACTTTGACCTGTTTCGTGGTCAGACAAACACAACAAATGAATTTTAGATTCAATATTTTGATTCAGATTGCTAGTGATCAAGTCCAAACAAGCGTTTTTACGGGTGGGATTATTTATATGATTTATAAAATTGTAATTGCTTAGTAGACTTTTTAGACCTTTAGTGTGTTTATTATTGTGCATCATGTCTATATTCCAGTCCCCGCATAATATAATTTTTTTATTATGTTTTTTTGATAAAACATTCAGTAGAGACTGAAATTGTTGCAGAAAGACATCTAGCTTTGAATTTGGAGTTCTGTAAATGCATACAATTATGAGGCTGTATTGTATAACTTCCACTGCACAACACTCAAATGTAAAAGGCATAGCCTGAGAAATTTCTATTTTTCTGAAGTCTAAATCATTTTTTATTAGAATACAGGTGCCACCTCTACGTTCGTCCCTACAGAAGGAAGCGACTAATTTAAAGTTGTCAATGTGTAGATTTTTTTCAGAGCCTTTCTTTATAAAAAGTTTCAGAAAAACAAATAAAATCAACACTGCCCAGCTCTTTATTCAGCTCATTTAGTGTTACCTCGAATAAATCCTGCTTGCTTAAGATGCTAGCAATATTCTGGTGGAATAATGTCAGTCGAGTCTTCGGAACGAAAAAACTGTAAATCAGTTCGATTACTTGACTTACGTGTTAGTTTAGGAAAATAATATGGTATTAATGTTTGCTTCGCATGTTTGTTATTTTTATATATTTTTCCATTTTGTATCTCAGATAATTTATTTGTGTGTGTAGGGCCTATATTTTGATATAATAAAGATTTTACTTTTTGCGGCGCGAGATACTCATTTTTATAGTGTAAATAATCGATTTCAATATTAATTTTAAAGCATAATTCTTGTAAATACATCTTACTATCTTTTATCTGTAAGGGGTGTAAGGGGACACACAACACCTTTTGTCCCAACAGTCAACCTCACCTGCCCGTGGTGCGCCCTGCTGACAGACGGACGAGGCTCTGACGACCGAACCGATAGCGGGATATCTATCTACAGGCCAGGTCAAATACCTTTGGCCGATGACGGGCAGCAGCGTCATCGGTACGAGACCTGGTACTGCGCTCACCAACCCGCTTGCCCAGCGTGGTGAGTATGGGCATATACCCCCTAATGATAAGCCACAAAAAAGTACGGCCCCCAGTTCCCGGCCGCCCCAATATTCCAGGTCATGACAGCGGCCTTGGTTACGGTGGGGTAGGGGGTGCGAAGAATCCCCGGGCTACGGATGGCTGTCATAACAAAATGACCCTGGCGACCTATAATGGACGCAGTCTACGGCTGGACGAAAGCTTGGTGGAACTCGAAGTAGAACTAGAGAAGATAAAGTGGCACGTTATAGGTTTATCCGAAGTCCGACGACAGGGGGAGGAGACGGTAACCTTAGAATCGGGGCACCTGTTCTACTTTCGAGAGGGCGACCAAACATCCCAGGGTGGCGTAGGTTTCCTTGTCAACAAAGATCTCCGTGACAACGTATTGGAGATATCCAGTGTGTCGACCCGGGTAGCGTACCTCGTACTAAAGTTGACCACGAGATACACTCTTAAGGTCGTACAGGTGTACGCACCGACTTCAGCACACTCGGACGATGTGGTTGAGGCCATGTATGAGGATATAACAAAGGCCATACAAATGACCACCAAGACTCACTTCACAGTTGTCATCGGAGACTTCAATGCAAAAGTGGGAGTACAGCAACATGGCGAATCGTACGTTGGACCGCATGGCTATGGAAGCAGAAACCATAGGGGGCAAATGCTGGTCAACTTTCTCAACATGCAGGGGCTTTTTTGCATGAACACATTCTATCAAAAAAAGCCCCATAGAAAGTGGACCTGGCGGAGTCCCGACGGTAAGACGAAGAATGAGATAGACTTCATCATGACGAATAAACGGCACATATTTAGAAATGTCTCAGTGATCAACAGGTTTAACACCGGAAGTGATCACCGACTAGTAAGAGGCACTCTAAATATCAATCTCAAGCTGGAAAGAAGCCGCATGGTGAGGTCTATTCTTCGTCCGACACTGCTTCAAGCTGAACACGGTTCCGAAGCGTTCCAACTAGAGCTGAAAAATCGATTCGAAGCGCTGGGAACCGCAGATAATGTTGACAAGGACCTCGACAGCGTAGTAGGCGTTATACGCGAGGTGGGAGCTAGGCATTTTAGAAGGAAGCGACCAAACAAGGGGTCCAAACTCTCGGGGGAGACTCTAGAGCTGATGCGACTGCGACGGGAAGCGCCAGAGGGAGCTCAGTCAGATGCCATCCATAAAAGGATCCGAAGATTGGTGAGACGCGATCTCCGAAGCTTTAACACCCGCCTCATACAGGAGGCGATCGAGCAAAACCGGGGGTCAAAAGTCTTTGCCCAACGAATGGGGAGATCGCATCTGACAAAGCTGAAAACCTCGGATAGCAGAACCGTCACATCAGTTCCGGAAATACTCGCCGAGATCGAGGACTTCTACGGCCGCCTATACGCCTCGCATGCCCTGAAACCTCCAACTGACGCAAATGATCCTAGAGCTACGCTTGTACGCCACTACACCGATGATCTCCCAGAGCTAGACGTAGACGAAATTGAGGCGGCTCTCAAACAGCTTCGTAATGGGAAGGCTCCCGGCGAAGATGGAGTCACTTCAGAACTTCTCAAGGCAGGGGGAATACCCGTTCTTAGGGAACTGAAGGGACTGTTCAACTCCGTAATAGCCAATGGGACTACCCCGAAGGCGTGGAGCGAGGGCGTGGTGGCTCTGTTTTTCAAAAAAGGAGATAAAACTCTTCTGAAGAACTACAGACCGATCACGCTCTTGAGCCACGTCTATAAGCTGTTTTCAAGAGTCGTTACAAATCGTCTAGCCACAAGATTTGACGCCTTTCAGCCGCCGGAGCAGGCTGGGTTTCGTAAAGGCTATAGTACCGTAGACCATATCCACACAGTAAGGCAGATTATACAGAAGTCAGAAGAGTATAATCAGCCTCTGTGCCTAGCCTTTGTGGACTACGAGAAAGCCTTCGACTCCGTCGAGACCTGGGCTGTTCTGGAATCCTTACAGCGATGCCAAATCGATTGGCGGTATGTAGAGGTGCTGAGGAGCCTGTATAAAATGGCATCGATGACTGTTCAGGTCCAAAACCATAAGACGAGACCTATCCAGCTGCTCAGGGGTGTGAGACAAGGAGATGTCATATCTCCGAAGTTGTTCACGAACGCACTGGAGGACGTCTTCAAGACACTGGATTGGAAAGGAGCGGGCATCAATGTCAACGGCGAACACCTCACGCACCTCCGTTTTGCCGATGATATTGTCATTATGGCGGAATCGCTGGAGGATTTGCAGAAAATGCTGCAAAGCCTCAACGCTGCCTCGCGACGCGTGGGCCTGGGGATGAACTTAGACAAGACTAAAGTCATGTTCAACGATCATGCCATCCCCGGACCGGTCTCCGTCGAAAGCGTGGCGCTCGAGGTTGTCAATGAGTATGTCTACCTCGGGCAAGTGATGCAGTTGGGTAGAGACAACTTCGAGCGGGAAATCGCTAGGAGGATGCAGCTTGGCTGGGCAGCGTTTGGGAAGCTGCGTCATATCTTCTCGTCGCCACTGCCACAATGCCTGAAGAGCAAGGTATTCGATCAGTGCGTCCTACCGGTGATGACCTACAGAGCTGAAACGTGGAATATGACAGTAAAGCTGGCCCACCGACTACATGTCACTCAGCGAGCTATGGAAAGGTCGATGCTTGGGATTTCGTTAAAGGACAAAATCCGAAATGAGATCATCAGGCAGAGGACTAAAGTAACGGACATAGTCCAAAAATGTAGCAAGCTTAAGTGGCAGTGGGCTGGCCACATCTGTCGCAGAACCGATGAAAGGTGGAGTAAACGGGTTCTCGAGTGGAGACCACGCCTAGGCAAACGTAGTGTAGGACGACCCCCAGCTCGATGGACCGATGACCTTAGGAAGATGGCTGGCAGTGGATGGATGAAAAAAGCGGGAGATCGTGCTCTTTGGCGCTCTTTGGGGGAGGCCTACGTCCAGCAGTGGACTGCAATAGGCTGAGATGATGATGATGATGATCTTTTATCTGTATAAATTTACAATTGTTATAATTTTTCATTAGCATCTCAATATTATAGTTTAGCAAATTTGTGTTTAGGTATGTATTATCAAGAACATTTACAACGAATACATTGAAATCTCTTAGTTTATACAGCGCTGTTCCTAATTCTGATAATAAACCATAAGGATTTTTGTCATTAGATCCAGTAGCCAACACCACTATGTCGCCTTTCCGGAGAGTTGCTTTTATATTCTCGCAGGAGTTTAAAACTTGGGTGCATGTCGCTCCTGTCTTCATCGTAGTAGTAATTGTGTATGGTTCCATAACGACGTGTTTCGCATTCTTGGTACAATTTTGGTATTAAATGGATCTAGTTCTTTAATAGCTAATTGCTATTGGCTACGTGGAAGGAAAAAAGAGACGTGGAAGATCATTTACCCAGTGGATCGATGCCATGAAAAATCCCTGCCAGGGAACTCTACAAGTTATCACGGCCCTCCGTCATGATAAAGAAGAAGTTCTTCACTCTGATAGTAATTACTTGTAATCATCCTTCATTAGCCTGTCAAGCGTTACCTTACGTTACCTCCATCAACCGATTGTTACCTGTAGCTTACGGCTTTCTAATTAAACTGGTAATTGGATGAAGAAACACAACGCTTGTTAGGAGTTTGAAATTATGTGTTTTGGTGAAGTTCCGATTGGGTTTTCAGTTGGATAACAATTTAAATAACACGTGTACATTTAAACTTAGTTGCAATATAAACAATGGCTTCAAATACAATTTGACCTTTGACCCTGACAAAAGGTGTTTGTGGCAACTTAAAGTCAGTTAAGTTTGTCATTATCTTTAAAAGATGTAATGCGTCTCGTTTTGAAAACGATGTGTATTTTTTGCGAGACAAATTTAATTGATACATGCAATATTAAATAAAATATTTTTACAGTTTTAAGCATGTAGGTACCAGAATCCATGCTTCTGTCAAAGCATAAGAAAATATGCTTAGGCCGACTTTTGAAAATTGAAATTGACTTGGCTTACCTTACAGATTAGCGTATTTATTTAATGCGTTAGTTTACTTACCAGGGATGGCGTAAACTATGGTAAAACTAAATGTCCCGAACTGCTTCCTCGTGTCGTGTCCAGGCCACTCCTCCGTGCAGAAGTGCACGTCACGGGTTTCTATCTGAAAATAATTATAAAATTTAAAATCTTTGAAATAAACTATCATAATGAACCAACAAGAGTGACTCCCACAACAGCAACTTGCTTAGATAATATTTTTTGCTTAGATAATATATAGCAATGTAATAGATGTCCGAGGAATTATAGATGCTGTCTGCAGGCCAATAACCGTAAATAGAATAGACCGATTTAAAGAAAAAATTTGTGATGGTATAGATTCATTAAAATCTAGCAGTTGCCATAGTGTTGATCTGTTATATGAGGATCTCTTTGGCTTGATTAAAAATGAATTTGATAAAATTTTTACACAAAAAAAAATAAAAGCAAATAAAGTCAGGTGTAAGTTTAATGAATGGGCTACACCTGGTATTTACAAAAGTAGAAGAACATTATATGACTTGTATAGTCTAAAAGCAAACACTCAGAACCCACAGATCATAGATCATGTTAGAAATTACTCTAAAATATTTAAAAAAGTATGTGCCACTGCAAAATCAAACCATCTTCGAAATATTATTTTGGGTTCTGATAATAAAGCAAAGGCCACATGGAACATAATAAATAAAGAAACATGTAGGCGTAAACAGAATGATCACACTTACTCTCTTAAAATTGGGGATAAAATAATTAACTCACATGCAGAAGTTGCAAATGCTTTCGAGGAATTCTTTTCAAATATAGCTCCCTCTACAACTAAAGAACTGACTTCTTCTGCTGAACTAGCTGAATCCCTTCTCAAGTCGGGTGTTGATGAGTGCAAAACTCCATTTAATTTTAGACATATTAATCCTGATATACTAATAAAAACCTTCAAGGAATTAAACATGAAAAAAACTGAGGACTTATGGGGGATCTCAGTCAATATTATCAATACAATTATAAATACGATAGCCCCTTATCTTACAATTATTTTTAATAAATGTATTGAAGAAAAACAGTTTCCTACTTTGATGAAATTTAGTAAGATAATTCCTTTATATAAATCAGGCGAGAAAAATGATCCTTCAAATTTTCGACCAATTTCAATTTTACCAGTACTTAGTAAAGTTTTTGAAAAAGTAATTTTTAATCAACTTTTATCACACTTTGTCCTCAATAAATTGTTACATAAAAAACAATATGGCTTCACGAAAGGTAGAAGCACTACAGATGCTGGAGTTGCACTCTTGAAACACGTGTTTGATGCTTGGGAAAGTAGGCAGGACGCTTTGGGAGTTTTTTGTGATCTTTCTAAGGCTTTTGATTGTGTGGACCATCAAACTTTACTGAAAAAACTTAGACACTATGGTGTTTCATGCGATGCCTCAGATTTAGTAAACTCTTATCTCACAGGCAGAACACAAAAAGTTTGTATCAATGGAGCTGAGTCTTCTGGGTCGCCTCTTACTATGGGCGTGCCGCAGGGTTCGATATTAGGGCCTCTGCTCTTTCTAATCTACATAAATGACCTTCCATCTTTTACGAAAGACCTCTGTGAGACGGTGTTATTTGCAGATGATACTTCATTGATTTTTAAAATCAAGAGAGGTAAAGACTCATTTGACGATGTAAATAATGCACTCTCGCAAGTATTGCATTGGTTCACCACCAATAATCTTATGCTCAATGCAAATAAAACAAAGTGCATCAAATTCACAATGCCCAACGTAAAACTTGTTTCGACACATATAACTGTAAAAGATGAACAACTTAATACATCTAGTTCCACTACATTTTTAGGAATCACTTTAGATTCCCGTTTGCAATGGGGTGCGCATATCGAGACTCTGTCGGGAAGACTTAGCTCTGCTGCTTATGCCGTGAGAAAGATAAGACAACTGACTGATGTTGAAACGGCAAGATTGGTGTATTTTAGCTATGTTCATAGTATAATGTCTTATGGAATATTGTTATGGGGCTCAGCAGCAGACATTGAATCTATATTTGTACTGCAAAAGAGAGCTGTACGGGCAATTTACGGCCTTGGACCCCGAGAATCCTTAAAAGAACTGTTTAAAGAAATTAATATACTAACAGTAGCATCCCAATTTATTTATGAAAATATAATGTATATCCGCAAAAACCTGTCCTTATTCCTTAAGAAAAGTGACATTCATAATCTTAACACCCGAAATAAGAATAAACTTGCCGTTCCCAATTTCAGACTGCATAAAGTGAGTAATTCGTTTATAAGAAAATGTATTCGCTTTTTTAATTAATTACCAGCGTCTCGCATCGCATATTAAAACAACTTTAATGAAAAAAGGATATTATACTGTAAATGATTATATAAATGATAAAAATATTTGGAAATAAATACTGCCCTGCTCGCACAGGTACATTTATCTTGTAATGTAAACTATATACTATTTAAAAAGAGGCTGACAATAGTGACCGAGTTTCTTGCGCTACTTCTTCTCGGCGCTAGCCCAAAATTGTCCCGAAGTAGTGGTAGGGAAAAAAATATTGGGACGTGTAAAAGCGCTTAGTTTAAGCCTATTTACAGAAATAAATTGGTTTTATTGGTTTTATTGGTTTTTCATAGTGCTGTTTAACTTAAAATATGAATAGGAAATCTGGAAAACTAGACCAGTTGGGAGATATGCTCGAGAGTGCATAAATCCTTTTAAATGGCTCTTGGGTTCTCCATCAGGTCGTAACACGCTCTTCTGACCTTTTGTCTGTTGTCCTCGTCTGTTGTTTTGTTGGGGGTTTATTGCGTTATGGAGCATGTACCCCACCTGGTCAAGTCTCCCAGAATTTTCCTACCATTCAATTCCTTTTGGTTAACCAATTGTAATGTGATATTGGATACTCAGTCTTAAAAATACAGGAAATTTATACATTTTAGAACGTACGGCAAGCATAGTGCTTTTTTACGGGTTGGCAGAACTATACAGAAATGTATATATAACCTTGTGAAATTTGAGCGCAACACTTTTAACTTGAACTCAGTGAAAATGTCATCTGCTGGCATTGTATTTAATTGTGTGCTTTGTGATTTTGTTTTGGAAACATTAATTGAATAGCTGGCCTTAACTTTTGGCATTCAAATGAAAATTCCTGTGCCGAATTTCTGAAAATGTTGCAGAAGAATTGCAGCAATTCGTGTATCTCTTCAAAAACACGAGCATATGAATAGTGTAAAGTATATAAAGAAGGCCTACCACCAACTGCTGCGAGTGATCCAAACAACGTCCTATTTAAGAAGTTTAAGCGTATTTCTAGAGCTAATTCTCAAAAATTTGAGAATTAGCTCTAGAGATGAAAGTATTTTTTGAAGTCTGTTTATAATATTTTGAGTGACATTTTAAGCATGAAAAGTGTCGCCGCACGGTTAGGGTTGAATTCAATCTAAAATAAACATCGAAATCAGCCTAGATTGCTGAAGACATAATTTTGGATTTTGCACTATGACAATGCATCATTGCGCATAACTAAGAGTTTTTATCCAAAAACTCCACGAATGTCTATCAATCAAACGCCGTACTCTCTTGATCAATATGGCTCCTCTGACTTTTCCCTGTCCCTGAGGCTGAAATTTGCACTTCGATGGAGACGTTTTCGTTCGATTGAAAATTGAAAAAAAAAAGATTTACTGATGGAGCAAATACATCAATCAGCTTATAAATAATATTTTGGAGGAGTGGCTCAAGCACTGGCGTATTAGCTGTATTGCAATCGAAAAGGTTTACTTGTGAAGCGATAAAATACACTTTGACAACTAAATTTATTTTAGGTTAATTGAACTTTCTCAAAAAATATTTCGAGTTATATTTCGAGTAAGTAAATATTGCTAAGTATGTAGATTGTTTTTAAAATATGGAAAATAACCTAAACATACGGAAAAACATGGAAAATAACCTAAATATTATGAAAAATAATAACAAATTAACTCTTGAAATCCCAAGCGGTTACAATGAAAATTCAGTTGTGTCTTTTTTCATTGGGTTGTAGTATTTAAAGGTAAAAAGTAAAGTAATGTTTGCCAATATAGGTACAGGCCTCACCTCAACAATGAGGTGGTTTGGGCCATATTCCACCACGCACGCCCAGTCGGGTGTAATCAAGCCGCCATAAGACCTGGGCCTAGGCCTAGGCCTATGACTAGCCTATACGGCTAACATCGAGCGATATCAGCCGGGACCAACTTTTAACGTGCCTTCCGAAACACGGAGATGCTCGTAATAAATTTCACTAAATATGGTCGGAATGGTCACCCATCCCCTCATAACCGCGGCGTTGGTTGCTTAACTTAAGTATCGATACCAAAGCGCTGCTACCACTGAGCTACGACACTACCTCAAGAATTAAAAGGTATCTATACCAAAAGAGCTCACAATAAACATCTTCAAAAGAAATCAACCCACTCAAGTGTTGGCGTATCAGATATTCTAACAAAAATACTCCCGTCAAAATATAAAATAACAGTGTTTAATATTTTCAAGTGTAAGATTGATAAGGTTGAGTATAAGGCTGCGCGCCTTCTTACAATATAACACTTTCTTGTTTATTTCTCGAGATTCTTTTACTTAGAAACAAGTTGAAGTAATCAAGTCGAAATTAGTATAAAATACAAATATAACTTAAAACAAAACTGAATAAGTGGCTAATTTCACATACCTTTTATGATTCAAAGGAGTTTTTTTAATAATAAATATTCATTTCAACATAATCATGATATGACTGACATCTATGTACCTAATTTAATTTAATTGAATGCAATTTAAAGACTCAATTTTATGTTTAACTTCAATTAATTTTTTTATTTGCATGCCTCATGCTGTCTTAACATGCTTGGAACGTTCATTTTAAAACACCTCTGTATACCATGTTTAAGCAAATAAAGATTTTTTTTTTTTTACTTAAGATGGGCTTACTTTTGACCCCAATCTTGCTCTAGAGCATAGATGGGATCTACGATGGAGCGAGCTTGCCCAGAAGATGCCTATTCACTCTGGACTTAAAGAGAGTCAGGTTATATGCACTCGGAAATACAGACGCAGGCAGGGAATTCCAATCTTTAGCTGTGCGCATTATAAAAGATGATGAGAAGCGCTTAGTGCGGATTATGGGTATATCAACTAAGAACGGATGGTAGCCGGCCGTGCGTCTGGATGTCCGATGGAAGAAAGGTGACGGTGATTATTTTATTTTATCTTATACTAAGATTTTTGGACACTGGCAAAGCCAAAGTCATTTGCTCAGTACATAGGCCCCTTTTCCGGGCACTTATACACGTCCCAAAACATAACTTAGCCCTATCAGCTCTTTGGTATTCTGTAGTCACATATCGGCTGGTGATGAGAAGAACCAACTTTTTTTTATTTTTATTTATTTATTATGGTACAAACAGTCATTACAAAAAATAACTTAATTAACTTTACATAGTTAATAGACAACGAGTACCGAATAACATGTTTTTAGATTAACTATTACTACAAGTAAGCCCGTTGAAACTTTGTCACCTTTGTCAGTCTGTTTTTATTACAGGAAATGCAATTACAAGACATGTTTGTAAGTGCGAGCTAGGGAGGTAATTAAGTCCATGCACTCTTGTCGTTCAAGTAATCTTCAACTTTGAAATATCCTTTTTTCATAACCCACTCCCACTAGGTATACTTTGCTATTTTATTGAATTAATATTGAATTTATTATTTACTTAATTTACTCAGAATATTGTAATAATTTATTTCATATAGCTACCTAAGTACCTAATGTATTAAAACATAATTGTAAATATTTACATGCCATTATAAATATGGCGAAAAATGCCGGAATACTGTGTAAATAGAATATCATCTCAATACCATGTTTCATGTAAATAAATTAATTTGAATTTGCTCCTAAGATGATCCTTAAGTAATCAAAACAAAAAGTGTTGAGCAAATCAGAAACAGCGCCGGTGCCAAAACACGTAGACCCGAGACACTATAGAAAAGTTTGTTCTCCATTGACCAGACCGGGAATCGAGCCCGGGACCTCAGAGATGGCGACGCCAAGTCCAGCGTGCTCGCCTCTTCGGCTAAGGGAGTCATATTATCAAAGCGTAGGTCGTAAAGTAAAATCGACCTAGGGTTGTTTGGGGTTAAAAATTTAATTCAGGCTTCCAAAGCAATGAAATTAAAACATGACTACATATTAAATTATTCTTTTCGATAAACATATCAAGCAATAAGAGCATCTTATATTTATATCCTTATAGATGTTTCTTTAGCAGAGCTAAAGTATAAGCAAATAATTAGATACTTTTTATCATTCAGAATTCATTTTTAAAGAAAATATTTTACAAATCCCTGTCCAAAGATAATACTGATGTTTTCACTTGTAAAATCCCAGAAATTGGCTGTACCTATCCTCGGAACAAGGACGAGCTAACAAGTTAATATAACAGCCCTATCCTTGAAGTTTATCTTGGCCTATCTAAACAAGCTTTGGCAAAACTGTTCGTGATGTTAGGAAAAAGTATGAGATTTTATTGGTAATTGAACCATTCAGGTGTTTATTTAGTAAAACCTCACTGGTAGGAAGGTTAACATTGGAATGATCATCTGCTTATAGATGCTTTGGCTCATCATAACGGAGAGTGGCATTTAATATTTTGAGATAACAGCTGGAATAGTGTCAGCTACGAAAAATGCTGTATGGATTGCCGCATAGCATGCTTGCCCAGTCAGTTGATTGTCTGGTTTTCCGACATGCTAATTATTATAATAATATTACCAAAATAATACTCATGAATATCATTGTCATCATCATCATCTCAGCCTATTGCAGTCAACTGCTAGACATAAAACTCCCTCAAGGAAGGAGCATGATCTCCCGTTTTTTTCATCCACCCACTGCCAGCCATCTTCCTAAGGTTAAATGTGGCCAGCCCACTGCCACTTAATCGTGCTACATTCTTGGACTATGTCCGTTACTTTAGTCCAATACCTGATAAATTTGAGGAGGCGAATTTGTTCATCAAAACAACCAACTTATTCTTTCGATTTAATTTTGGTTGGCAAGAGTTGTTTTTATTGATGATCACAAACCCCTGTCTCAAAGTTTGGCTATTATTTAAAGCCACACTGTGAGGGTAGCTACACACATAATCGGGCCGGTATTGTTGGTTCGGCAATTATTGAACCACAAGCCGACCCGAAGCATCTACTACATTACATCCATCTACACATACAGTTACATTGCAAGGTAGTGCCCAATTATCAAAATAAGATCTAGAAGTGCACTGCATATGGTATTTGTCGGCAATTTTAACATCTGGTTTGCTCGGGCGCTCCTGCTGTTAGAAATGTACCTTACATCGAAAAGGCCAAGGTTTGTTTTCGCGCGCCATTGTGACTATTATTGCATTGGACTTTGCAGTTCTAGGTTGCACAGACATAGTGCGTGCGTATTTTTTATGAATGAGACAAGATTATCCGTACTATCTCTTTACAGCGGATAGTAATAATAAAAATAAAATGTGTATGTTTTTTACAAAAATGTGTTAGATCGATTGAGTTACTGATTCTGAGTGGTACCTGATAATTTGGCACTACTTTGCAATGTAACCCTGTATTCGGCCGATAAATTACGGCCGGAATAGGTGTGTAACAACCCTGACGTACCGAAATATTCTTATACGCTTTAGAGATGATCGGCACAGTTTCCCTCCTGACTGCTGCCACCAGCAGCAAGGGTATGAAGATGAGCAGCGCGGCACACCAGAGCAGGCCTAACAGCATCACTGCCTGCCGTCTGCTGGGGGGCCGCATCCGAGGCTCAGGGGAGATGGACAGCCAGCGGTCTACTGACATCGCTGTGAGGGTGAACACGCTGGCTGCTACTGCTACACCTGTAAGATAAGGTTTTTTCAACAAACCTAATTTCTCCAGCACTAACAGCACTTTGTTAAATAAGGAGGAAATACAGGGTGTACAAAAGAATGGGACACTCCTTAAAACCACGTGATCAGCTGGTCATACACAACAACTTTTCGTATGGGAGCAACATCGAAATCGTGATTTTATTTTCAGATGCTCCATACATTATCATCGAGGTATGCGAGTAAGTTTGTACAGGGAAGCTGAAAAAAAATATATTGATTTCGATGTTGCCCCCATAAGAAAAGTTGTTGTATATGACTAGCTATTCACGTGGTTTTAAGGAGTGTCCTATTATTTTGTACACCCTGTATAATATGATGTCATGCGACCAAACCATCATGTCACTGGCCACTACTTAGTATTCAACATTGCAAAATACGGCTTGCTGGAAGAATGTCAGCTGCAAGCTCAGCCACTCTTATTCTAATAAACAGTAAATAAACATTGGACGACATCACATAGGACATTGCTCTGATCCTATGGTAAGTAGCCAAAGCCCTTGTGACATAAATCAGAAACAACGACGGTAACATATCAATCACAACCAAGACAATACAGAGAAGTTAGTTTTCTTCATTGACCCGACCGGGAATCGAACCCGGGACAAATGCTCACTTTTCACCATTCTAGATTGCTTAAAGTGAGCTGCATACATGCATCTCATTTAATAAAAAAAAACTTAAACAGCTATACACGTTCAATATTTAATTGACGTACTCGCACAAATATAACTTTAAAGTTTAATATTTCGCAAACGGATCCCTAAACCGAAAAATAGTCTCAGCAACCCCTAAGTCATTTTAAAGGTTCTATTCAACGATACCCCACACGATGGGGTGTCGATGTGGGGTGGGATGAAAAAAATGTATCCCCGTTACGTAGCAGATCCACCGTACAACACATATTTTTCAAAATTTTATTCAACCACTTTGTCGGCGTGATTGATATACATACCTACCTCAAAAAAATTACAGCACCCTTGTGCCAATAGTCTACAACAAAACCTCGGACGGACAGACAGACAGACATGACGAAACTATAAGGGTCTCTTGTTGCAAAAGCAAACTAATTTGCACTAATTGCAGTTGTTGCAACTACTAAAGTAAGAAACGGATGCATCCGAATGCAAATATAGTACGTTTTTATTTGCTTGTCTCGCATTGGAAACAATATTTGACAATCCATTTGAATTAAATTATTCCTTAATAAAAAATATTACAAATATATAATTAATCATTCATTTTATAACAGTTCTTCGATTACAATGTAAAAATGCAAGCCACGTTTGTTTAAGAAAAAACGGATTGTAGTGCCGTGGTCTTGTTGCTAAACTTAGCTTGAAAAGGGTACTTCTGTTCTACTGGGAATATTTTTCTACGCTACACAGATACTTCACTTTTATGTTATGCAGTTAATTTCTTCCTATTAAGTGTTTTGTCCTGTTTCTATTATTAAGGTCCGTCATGTCTAGTCATTAAAGATAAATAACACTTGATCAATGTTGTAGCTATATGTATAACTGAGTAGTATACTACCGTTTAAGCATTTCTGATCTTAACCAATAGTCAAATATTTGTAAAAATATTTCTATAGGGTGTTGACGGTAGTATACTACTCAGCTATACATATAGCTACAACATTGATCAGAGATACGCTGGCTTCGACTGCGAGAAAGAACACTTGAGAAATTTCATTGTGTCACGTCGTGACGTCCTCGGTAGCTTAGTTGGTAAAGCACTCGCCCGGCATGCGATGGGACGTGGGTTCGAGTCCCACCTGAGGTCGATGATTTTTTCAAGTGTTATTTATCTTCAATTAAACCTTGCATGGAATTGCTAAAAACAAAAACTTTCAATGTCTAGTCATGTTATATCAGTTATTAGATTTGGAGTAATTGCTATTTGACCTCTAGCTAGATATAAGGAAACATACCATATACTTATATTATTTACAGATACTGTCTGATTATCTGGGGGTTTCGGGTTGTTCCGCTTCACTGAGCAAACGGTATAATACAAACATCCCGACAAACCAAGGGTATTTGTCCCGGAATTTGGTTTTATGACTGACTGTGATTAGAATGTGATATTGTGATACAATATCCTAGACAATGGCACATCTCCTGTCATGCCCTGCGTGTCTTATAGCGCTATATCTATTTACCTATAGTGCTATATCGGTGGCTGAGTTTTGGACCTAACATATATAAAAGCCTGAGTGAGTCGACACGCAAGGAAGAAGATACAATATCAATCTTAAATCACAAATAAGTATTCTTCTCTTCTTTCTAGCGTTTAGACTTCTAGATTTTCTGGTCTGGTTATTACATTTATAGCGATTTTCGTAAGACCTGTGTAATCCTATTAAAGGAAAACCAGACCATTTTTGGACAATGGCTACTTATTCAATGTTATTTAAATTAGAAGGTTTCTTTACGATCTTTTATATGTCTGAGTTGTTTAATAATCCGTAGGTACATAGATTTAGGAATATCCTGAGGGACGTCCAGTGGCATGCAGACTGATTTCGTAACCAGCGCAATACTACTGCTAATATATTTCAAAAGACAATCAATCATAAATCTCGAAGAGTATTAATCTTACCTCTTAATTCTATCATTGAAATTCTGACTATTACGTGGCTCTTCCATAATTTTAAATCCATTAGATCCCTCGGGGCCATAAATCAAGAATTTGTCTACTTTCGATGAAACTGCAGAATTCTGCTCGTAAACAAGATTAATTAGCTCAGTAAAAAAAAAACAAATATCCAAAGGCAAAGCAATATTAATTCACCATATTTTTTCACCGCCTGATCACTGTTACTGCTACAGCACTTTATTTAGTGGTTTATTAGTTTGAAAAAGAACAAACTAATACATTTCTCATTTTTGCTTGTTCCACAACTATTTAAATAAAATTATCTAGCATTTGGTAGGACCAAAGTTATATGTTAAATATTTCGGGGAGAAAAACGAAAATGTTACTGAAAAATTCAAGCTTTGTAGTGTCAGAAGAAAAGGTAGCAATCGGTATTGTGAATAGTGAATACGTTGATAAATGGTTTCCATAATACATAGGTATAATACAGTTTATAAAATATAATATTTGATATAGTGGACAATGGAATCTTAAAAGAAAAAGAATGAACAATACAGTAGGTACAAAACAGAAAGCATTCAAAATATATTCTAAAACCTTATACACTGATGAAAAACATGTTCGTCTTAGTCAGCACGGTAAGGCTCGGTCTATACCCAGCCGGAAACCGGACCTGAAGCAATAAGGTCGTTTTTGAACGGATTCTTGAGGATGCCTACGGATTCCGGCAGCGTATAGACCGAGCCTAAAGTTTGCTTATTTAGATAGAAGTTTTCATCAATACCAGTGTAAGCCGTCTAAATTGTACCAACCTTGAATATAATTGACGATCTTGCACACAGTCTCACCGTAGAACCATACCAGAGTAATAGCTTTACTCAGCTGTATTGGCATACAGACGCCTGTTACCAACAGGTCTGCTGCTGATAGGTTCACGAGGAAAATGTTCGTCACACTGCAACAGACAGAAAAAAATAGTATTTTTATGTGAAGTGACCATTTAGCTAATGTGGAAGGGCCAATCAGACTCTAAATGTACCTACAGAGTAGTCCGTTCAAATGTCTATTTTTTTAACTATCGATAGAAAGTGAGGTGTTATAAATGAAATAAATGAATATTTGCTAGAAACTTTAAAAAATTTCAAGCGTGTAGAATAATAATCACAATTATTACTTTTTCTTTGCAAAAATGTCGTGTTATAGGTTGTTGCTGCGAAAACAGGTGTAGGTACGTGCACGTGGCAAATAACCACGTGGCACGATTAAGGGGGAGTCCCCGTAACCGCACGAGGCATTACCATGCAGCCCGATGCAGCTTTACCCTTTATACCTAACCATTTGAATTTAAATTATCAATATCTTTATAAGCTAGTTGACAGAATTTTAAAAATTGGTTAATTTTACCATAATATCCATTTAACAAAAAAAATGTTTCTTTTGAAAAAATATTACGTTATCGGTATGTATTTTGCGTTTTAAAATAACAATTAAAATTTACCTTGAAAACGCTAGAGTCTCTCAAAGCGTCTAAATGTACATACGTCTAATGTAAATACGTCAAGTCCGGAAAACCGAATTGTATAAGTTCTAATTAAGTACATAAAGAATTTTACACTAGTCATTTTAAATATGATTTTAAAAATGACAGAGATTGCTAAAAATCATTAGCGGGATATTTATCAAATGAAACAATTTATTGTCCGAAAATGTTAATAATAACAACGACGTGACGTAATTCTTCCTGATTGGTGTGTACTGTCACGAGACTGTGAGCCAAATTTTAAAGAATTCGTTTCATGAAAATATTGAAAATCCTTGTTCAAAATAAAAAATAAACTCGTATCTGGTTTTCTCTGTACCGTGATTTATTATTTGAAATATCAAACAAGTTAATTTATGTGCAGTGGACACAAGCCTATTTTCTTAATTAACTCGAGTATGAAATTGAAACAAACTGGAATAATTTGCTTTCAAGGCTGTTTTTTTAGGAGAGCTTGACGTTTGAGCAACATTTTTTTGCTGTTTTGAATAAATGGTCCGATAAACTAACGATTAGAAGTTGCAAAAAAAAACAGAAGCTTGCGGAAAAAATGGGATAAGTATAATTGATTATTGTAATATTCGATGACCTCCTTAGCCGAAAGGCGAGCACGCCCGACTAATATGGTGTCGCCATCTCTGAGGTTCCGGGTTCGATCCCCGGTCGGGTCAACGTAGGAAACGAACTTTTCTATATTGTCTTGGGTCTGGGTGTTGTGGTACCGTAGTTGTTTCTGATTTCTATAACACAAGTGCTTTAGCTACTTACCATAGGATCAGAGCAATGTACGTGATGTTGTCCAATACTTATTTATTTATATATATATATTATTTGCATATTAATAAGACTTATACGAGAACTAGAACTATCACTTTACTAGTGGCAAAAACTATTGGGCAAGTATACCCACTTGATAATTTGAGTATTAATATATATAATATTTATATTATTTGTAGCCTTAGAGCATTTAACCAACCTAAGTTTGTAGCTGATCGTCGATAACATATGAAAACTACAACTCTTACTTCACTAGGGACAAAACTAGTTAGTAATAAAAAATAAATAAATATTGGACAACATCACATACATTGCTCTGATCCTAAGGTAAGTAGATAAAGCACTTGTGTTAAAGAAATCAGAAACAACGACAGTACCACAACACCCAGACCCGAGACAATATAGAAAAGTTCGTTTTCCACATTGACCCGACCGGGGATCGAACCCGGAACCTCAGAGATGGCGGCGCCATATACAGTCCGGCGTGCTCGCCTCTCGGCTACGGAGGTCGTCGACACAAGAACTTAAGTTTATACATAAGCAAGGTTTATTTACGTATGTTAATTTGATTGCGAATATCATTACTCATTAAGATGCTGCGTGTTTGGTCTTAATTGAATATTCCTTTGATTATCAAATTACTCGTGCCTCTGCCAATTTACCTATAGATAGATAATTACATATCTTGTATGTGTTGTTGTAATCCCAATGACTAACAATAGTCATTTGCATAGTCATTACTAGTCTGTTTGAATAGGATAAATAATTTAATAATTTATACGGGGTACGATTATTTACAAGGGATTCTAGCATATGTAATACTGCTCTAATACAGTTGAATATAGATAAAACAACGAACTCCCTCTCTTTCTTTTTTGGCATGAGGATTCAAATATCGCGATCGAAATGTTGTTACAAGATATAAAAAAAATGAACACGTGAATCACGTTTTATAGAATGCTAAGAATAAAACTAACCAAGTGCGAGTCGTGCCACGCGCAGTGCTGAGTTCCGTAGGTGTCAGTCATTACCACAATATATTTCAGCAATTACTTCATTTAAGTCACTTTTAATGTTTTCCTCTAAGGAATTTTCTAACGACTAATTTGAACGACTATTGCTCTTAAACTAAGTGTTCTATCTTAACCGTTATAATTTTCCATAAAATTTTATGAGAAGAACTGTTATCATGAATTTTACCAGAATTTTCAGGCTAATATTTTATTAGCTTTAAAGTTCAATATTTAGCAAACGAAATTGAAATATAGTCTAAGCAACCCCGAAGTCATTTTAAAGGACCTATTCAACGATACCCCACACGATGCGGGAGACGATGAAAAAAAACCATCACTAAAGAAATAATTTGAAAAAAAAATCTACCACTTTGTTGGCGTGATTAGTATACATATTCCCAGAAAATTACAGCTCTCCAGGGTCAACAGTCTCTAAGCAAAACCTCGGACGGACGGACGGACAGACAGATAGACGGACATGACGAAACTACAAGGTTCCTGTCAGGATTACGGAAGCCTAAAAAATAATATTGTGTCGTGTGGTGCCGGCACGTTAAAAGAATTGCACCACCTGCACCCCTACTCTTCCTATGGGTGTCGTAAGAGGCGACTACAGGAGAACCGCCATAAGAAGACGGGCAGCAGCGTCTCCTCTCCACCATTGGCCAAACTGCGATCGCCAATCCGCCTGCCAAGCGTGGCGATTATGGAAAAAATCCTCCTTTTGGAGAGGCCTGTGTCCACAGTGGACTGATATAGGCTTTAAATTATGATGAAGATGATGAAAAATTTATAAGATTTTCTTTCCAACAATAAAATTAATTACGTGGCTCAAAGTTAAGCAAAGCCTGACCAATTCACAGATAAATATTACTTCCATAAACTCCTACGGCCTTACTACAAAATTATAGACACCTGCGGGGTAACCATGAGCTCTTAAAACAATCTCAAAGTTGTCAAATCTGTCAATTTTGGTACGTCATTACATACAAAATTTGACAAATTTGATAATGTTTGACAGATTTGAGATTGTTTTAAGAGTTCGTGATTACCGCCCTGTTTACAGACAAGTCAACCATTTTGAAATGTTTGTGTGTTCAACGCTTGTCTATCTTTTTGTAGTAAAGCCACTAAGATGTTTGTGCTCAGCACAAAAACAGTTACACATTGCCGAATTTAAAACCGCAATCCCTGGCTTCGTCAAATAAAACAACAGAATAGGAACTATTTAAGGAATCGTACTTACTAATTTCTATATTACAGTGCAGCTCACAGAAATAATAACCGTCGTTAAAAGTTAACGGCTGCTTTAGTGCCCATTTAGCTGCAAATAAGTTGAATAATTAACAAAACATGTTTCGTCAGTTTTTTGATGTTACATTTTTGCTAACTTTTTAGCGTTTCGACATTATGAGCATTGTTTTTAAATTACAAGCGGGACAAACATGTGTTTATAGACCGAAAACATTTGGTTTTCGGTCTTTAAACACATTTTTTATGTTTTTCCTCAGGAGTTGTGTGTGTAGTTGTGTGTTGTGCGTTTTTAAGAATGATAATCAGATCTTTACATATAGGTATAAGTAAATATTGGACAACATCACATACATTACTCTGATCTTAAGGTAAGTAGCTAAAGAATTTGTTATAGAAATCAGAAACAACGACGGTACCACGACACCTAGACCCGAGGCAATATAGAAAAAATCGTTTTCCACATTGACCCGACCGGGGATCGAACCCGGAACCTCAGATATCTAAAAATAAATTGAAGTTAGTCAGGTGAGTGAAAGAGTGCGTAATAAACATTGGAAAGTATACTGATAATCTTTGGATGGAATGATCAGATTTTTATCAGATAGGTTAATTAAAACTGCCCAGTTCATGAAGCATTGATTAAGAAAAACGCAATATTCAAATAGATCCACCGTGTAGGTTTGTTGGAAACAACGGTGATATACAGGGTCTACAAAAGAATGCGACACTTCTTCAAACCACGTGATCAGCTGGTCATATACAACAACTCTTCCTATGGGAGCAACATCGAAATCGTGATTTTATCTCAGATGCTCCATACATTATCATCAAGGTATGCGAGTAAGTTTGTATGGAGAAGCTGAAAAAAAAATCTCGATTTCGATGTTGCTCCCATAGAAAAAGTTGTTGTATAAGACTAGCTGATCACGTGGTTTTTAGGAGTGTCCTATTTTGTTGTACATCCTGTAGTTAGTATTACCGTGACGGTGATATAGTGACAGACCGTCTGGTGTGGTGGTTCACGCTCCGGACTACAAGGCCTGTCGGTTGCGGGTTCGAATCCCGCAAGGGGCAATTAATGTTAGTGTGATAAACACGAGTATTTTTAGCTAAGTCATGATTGTTTATAAACGTATTTAAGTATGTATATTGTTATTCTAGTCGCCATAATACAAGCTTTGCTTAGTTTGGGGCTAGATAATGGTGTGATTGTGAAAATGTGGGGTGAATGTGGCGTATTGCGCTCCGGCGCGCCGCACCCGCCACACGCCGTTGCTGCACGTTCCCGCTCATCTTCGTAAATACTCAAAAAATTCGGTTCTAACACGCATGGCATGCACTTACAACACAAAATTTAGCGATATCGATGTATTTAATCATTCCAAGAATTTGTTTAAAACCTACATTCCGAGGAAACTGATAGGAGAGGGTGTTCAACAATAATCATTTACAATAATACTCTAGAGAATTTGCATACTTAATATAAAATTATGAAAGAAGGTAAATAATATCGCGCTCACTGATCATTTCTCTGGGCAGTAGCCCGGTCGCTTGTGTTGTACCTAGTAACATAAAATGAGATCATTTTTATTGTTCAGATTTTTACCTGCTTATGTTTTCAATGAGTCTGTTACACGACCTGAACATACTTTGTGTTAATTTAAGGAAAACCTTTATTTAGCCTTACTAGTTTATAAGTACTTTAATTCAATGCAATGATTTACGCCGTTGGTTTTCTCGTTAAATAAAAAAAAAAAAGATAAAAACATTCATAGACAGAAGTCAATTGAACTCAAAACTCCATTCTTATTGAGTAGGGGGTTAGAGATTCAATAAAGCCTCCGATATCAATACAGATGAACAGCGCATCGATAGTGCAAGCCGTATAAGCATTCCCAATTAGCGTATATCATTCAATCGGCTTACCCACCATTTCCAGTGTAGGTATTAGCTCATCCGATGCTATTTCGATTTCGAAACGTGACAAGAACCACAGCTCGCAACGATACAGAACCCTCACTCTTTACTGAAAGCATTAATCAGTCAGAAAAAAAGCTAGGCCCTCCATAAGGCCCAATATAAATGATCTAGTGTGAACTATATTTTATTCTGCTAATCAGGCGGAGACAAATTTAATAAATAAACCATAAAAATCGGTCCACCTGGTTTTAGAAATGGTGTTACTTACCAGACTTGTAGAAGAAATATCAACGTTTTACTATAATCTATACTATAATAAATCTGCAACGGGTCGATGACTGTACATTGAAGATATTTTAAAAATTGTTTTTGGGGAGCACTCTATAATGGATACTGAAGCCAAAAATGCAATTTTAATTCTTGTCTGTCTGTCTGTCTGTCTGTCTGTCTGTCTGTTGCGATGTATACGCTAATCTCCGAAGATACTGCACGGATATCTTTGCGGTTTTTACAAATAGATTAAGGTCACCCGTGCGCTTATATTAGGCTTTGTTTCATTAAATTCTGATGCTGGTAAAAACAAGTTTTCAGAAGAAACATATTCAATTCGCTGCGCCTGCTAAAAAACTCATGGCAAAATGACACTGAGACATAAGAAGGAACCGAAAATCTATTACATTATTAAACCGTATTACGAGTACCTACATTGAAGATATTTTTAACCGACTTCAAAAAAGGAGGAGGTTCTCAATTCGTCTGAATGTTTTTTTTGTATGTTTGTTACGCGATTACTCCGTCAATTATGAACAGATATCTAAATTCCCTTTTTTGTTTGAATGAATACACTCCCGAGGTGGTTTCATTTTCACCAAGTTAGGATCTGATGGAGAAATTACAAAAAAAAAATTCAATTCGGAAATCAAAGAAAATTCTCAAAAAATGTAGGCTCATAGAGTGTGTTTGTCAACTTTAAGTAACTTATTCTGATGTTTGCGTCTGTTAGTTATCATAATCATACTGCTGAGCTGAAGATGAAAGTCACAAAAATCCTTAACAGACGTCGACAGATAATATTTTGCAGTGGATTGGGCAGACGTGGCGCTTACGAGGTACTGACAAGAGTTTTCAGCTCTTTTCTTAATAAATAGTGTTTCACGCAGTCCACAGCATTGCTTGATATTGCGGGCACAGCTAGTATAATAATATAATATAAATATATACTAAATATTGGACAACATCACATACATTGCTGTGATCCTAAGGTAAGTAGCTAAAGCACTTGTGTTATAGAAATCAGAAACAACGACGGTACCACAACACCCAGACCCGAGCCAATATAGAAAAGTTCGTTTTTCTACATTGGCCCTACCGGGGATCGAACCCGAAACCACAGAGATGGCGGCGCCATTAAAAGTCCGGCGTGCTCGCCTCTCGGCTACGGAGGTCGAATATGAGTACGTATTATGTATGCATGTATGTTTATGAATATGTTGGTATGTAGGTTTAGGTATATATGTATGTATACGTAGATATATAGATTTATATATATTACATTGTTATGTTTCACGTCCTATGCGAATAGTAAAATTAAGGGAAACCTTTAATTAGCTGTATTCATAGTTATAAGTACTAGATAAGAAAAATATATATAACGCAATTGGATTTCTTAATAAAATAAAATAAAATACTTTTTAGTCGTGTTGAAGCAAAAAAAGTAAGAATACTCTTGTAAACTGAAGTGCGTAGGTTTGATCCCACTGAGTATCTATATTTAGGAATAACTGATAATCAAAGGATCCTCCCGAATTCGAGATAAAGGCTTTAGCTAGCAAATTCTGCTGCGGGGCACGAAATAATAGGAACGGAAAGTTGTTACAATGAAATACAGTGAGCTAGGTTATTCCTTGAATATACACGAACAGCAGCCTAGTAAAAACTTTTATAATAGAAACAACATTGAAATAGAGAGGAGAAGAGCCTTTCCTTATTAAAGTCTACCATGACGAAAAGGTAATCTAAATAGGTATCTTATTATAAAACCTTTAAATTATGTACTTTGGTGCTAATTAAGTTTAAATCAACACAAGTATTTATTACTTCTAATCTTTAATTAATCTTAGTTTAATATAAAATATCGTGTCTTTTCCCTTTCACAAATGTTTCTGTGCCTACGCATAATTAAGATGTTTACCAACTAGTAATCGTAGTACTCTAAGTCTCAACGGGGGGTCCTGGTGACCTGTGTCTCAGGTTTTTCTGAAACCTACTTCAGGCACCAGTCTCTCACAATGAATAGGAGCTATCTTATTGTCTTAATAAGCCGAAAATAATGTACTGTTTTTAATCCTAAATTGTGATGAGAAAATAAACGCTTTATTTATTTATATTACTTTCTGGGAAATCTCGACACCATGTATAATAATTTTAAGAAATAAAAGTATTTTTTATTTTGATTCCTAAATAGGATAATAATATGTGCATTAGAACGTTAAACGTAAACGTAAGCTGGTGGGAGTTGGACTGGATGGACAGTTACTGATTAAAAATGTATCTTTGAGGAATAGTACGTCTTTCAACATCAACATTTCAGCCACAGGACGGCCACTGCTGAACATAGGTCTCCCCCAGTGACTTCCAGATCGGCCGGTTGGAAGCGACCTGCATACGTCTTTGAACTCACAATATTTTGCAATTCTAGAAATAAATTTATAAAGTTATTGCTTTTAGGTATTTAAACTAGTAGGTAGGTACTTTCTTTAACTTTGGTATACGTTTTTAATTTGATCTTTTCATTAAATGATTTTGTAAAAGTTTACTATACAAATCTCCGATATAAAATAATCGTAGTAGAGAATCTCGCAAACGTGTCTAGCTTATTCTTTCACAAAGATTTAGAACAAAACCACAAAAGGAAACAAAATATTTTAAACTTATTTCATTTTAAACCAAGTTTCGCAAATATTTTGTGAAATTGAAAACATGACACGTACTCAAACGAGAGCTGTTATTTTTAAATTGAAGCAAATTGTGTGCGTTGCTCATAGCAAATGTTATTTAGTGTGTGGGCGGGGAATAAAATACAGAACATTGATATAATAATTAAACATCGTGTGGATTCAACTTGACTATGGATTCGCTTTGATGTCTTGCACATTGAAACCCATTATTTTAACACATGGTTTCATTACTCGTTAATGTAAATTTTGTTTTTTTAATCCGGTGGTTTTAGTATTTTTACTAAGAAGTAATTAAATTTTTAGTCATTTAGTAAAAAAACTTCCAAACGTATAGACCGATTTAGACGTAATTTGTTTTATTCGAAAGCTGATATTATAGGGATACTTGGCTATATTTAAATAGCCTATATTTAAATAGCCTATAATAGGCATAAAGATCTGTTCAGTCCTTTGAAGATTATCAGCTCATTTCCTACTTGATAAAAGGATAAAGGTGGAATTACCTCCCCCCCTCTCCTGACACGATGACGTTGAACCGAAACATTACTAGGTAACATTTCTTGTAATAAAGTTGAAGGGCAAAAAATAGACAAGATAACTTCTTAGTATTACTTATTTTATTCTTTGAAACAAAACTCATGTCCGCTAAGTACAATAGTACTTCTATTGGCGCCGTACCATGAAATGAGACGTAGGTGTAAGTGCCCCTAACTTTTCTCATAACCAAAGCTAAAGGATTTATCTCTCTTAACTCTAGAATGACTAAAAATGTCTTTTAATATCACTTAGTCATCTCCAATATGGAAACTGCTTCATGTTTTTACTGTACATTAAATAAATTATGTACCATGATGTCATTTCATGATACACTTTATTTAATGTACCATCTTTTAAATTCATTCGAATAAAGAATTGTGAAAAACTAAATCGCTGCGAAACCCGAGACATTTTACCAACCTTGTGTTGGAAAAAGGAATCGACATTGTTCAACCCCCTTTAGAAAGCTAACCTATTTATTTTTAATTTTACTTGTCATTTCTCTTCTTTTATTTTTTCACTCGCGTCAAGAATAATTCTGTCAACGCACTCCAAGACACGAAGAATGTTGAATCTTGGAAAACTATATTAACATGGTAATTGTACATAATAAACTCTCTAAATATTTATCTTAATTTTAACCCAAGAGTCCACACGGCGCAAGCAGACATTGATTTAGTTAAGTACCTATTTATTATCAGCTGTGATTAATATGCAAAGCTGATAGTAGTGGGTTAAAAACAAAAGCCAAAGATCTGGCTCAGTGGTGTGCGTTAGTAGAGAAGGGACCTCGTCCAGACGGGGAATTATGTAGGCTGATGATGATGATGATGATGGTTATTTTTCTTAACCATACAACAACCTGTGTGTGGTATAGTATGCAGCCACTTTAGTTTTCAATAGTGTGCTGACGCAATTCCGATCGGATCAAAATGCTTGCATCTAGCGTTAGAACTTTTATTACATTTCCATACAATATTTTGTTAGAGAACAGAACCCTAAACAGACTAAAGTCCGGTTCCTATATCCGAGAAACGGTTGGTTTTGCTAACGGATGATAGGAATTGTCAACTTGACATACTCAAAAGCGTTCCTATAAATGACGCTTCGTCAAATTTTATAGGAACGACTATAACGGCTCGTTACTTTTGACACCAATACGATCAGTTGCTGATGTACACTTACGCATAGTACAATATAGGAACCCGGTGTAAGCCAGTATGAATCCTAACACATCCACCCTATATCAATTATCTTTGTTTGTTTTGCTTGTTGCTGGGTCACACGTGGAAACGTTGATCAAAAAAGTTGATCATAATAGCAACGTTAGCATCGTGACGCCATTGTTGACTTGCCACACAAAAATGTAAGTCAAGTGTTGGTACACATGACTTTTATTTCTGTTTGGCGAGTCAGATCAAGTATGATTGGATGCAATTTGGGTTTATGGAGGCCCTAAATAGGGCAATGAAAGGTTATCCAAGCGATACGGACGTCATAATATAGCTATAGCTTCAAGTTTAATAACCAGATTTGCTGAATCTGGAATAATAAATAAAAAAATATTGGCAACATCACATACATTGCTCTGATCCTAAGTACCTAGCTATTTTTTTTTTAAATTAACAATAGTAGCTGGTGTTACCTTATGTGTGAGAGACTGGAGCCTGAGATAGGTTTCCTTAGAAACCCGTATCACAGGTCTCCAGCTAAAGCAATTATGTTATAGAAATCAGAAAAAACGACGGTACCATAACACACAGACCCGAGACAATACAGAAAAGTTGGTTTTCTACATTTACTTTTTCTATGCTAAAATATCCTGTAGATTTATCATCAACTATCCTGATGGCTATCAAAATAAGATACATTTATGTAATCCATAATATTGCCTCCAAGATTGTTTTGCTCAAAATTGTACCTACGACTAGTACACAACTATATTCCAAAGTGTATTAAACACACTACCAAGTTTTAGCAAACATACCCTAGCAATATTCTCACAACTGTGCTAAGATGTTATATGACAGTTGAATATTCATGTAGTATGCAAATTTTCGTGAACCATCTGGCTCGTAGAGTAAGTTTTTGAATCGCATTAGGCAAACATGAAGAGAGCTATGCCGTTTGTGCATCTAACGAGACGATCAACGTATCAGGGACGCGTGTGCGCGGAGCCAACAACCAATCACGGCCAGCGGTGCAGGCGCGTCGCAATACTTGCTAATCACGTAACCGTAATGGTATTCTGCGCATCCTTTACCCAGCGCTCACATTTACACCTCTGAAGTCTAATGGCGACAATAATGATGATAAGGCAAGCTGTAATATAGTATAGCTGTTTCGGCTTATATTTGAAAGCTTTCAATTTTGTATCCAAGGACTTGAATGAAAGCCCAAATTATAATATTATTTAGTTATTAACACGCTACTGCGAAGAGTTTGCGCGTTGTATAGCATACCTACTTATACATAAAGTTATATCTCCTTTTTCGACGACTCTCAGTTACGTAATAGGCTTTTATACGGGCAATTATTAATATGTAATATATCAGTACATAACTTTATCCTACCACCTTTAGCGACTACATATAAGTATTATCTGGTGATTAGAAGAAGCGACGCAATAAAAGCGCTTTGACGTTAGCTTTTGTTACAGAAATTATAATTATAAGATATAAGTATGTAAGTTTAAAGAGGGAGAAGGTGGAATGAAGGGGGAGGTGGAAAAGACTCCACCGACAAGAGCTAATAAATAAATAAACATTGGACAGCATCACATTCATTGCTTTGATCCTGTAAAGGACGGGAACTAATATAGAAATGAAACTGCCGAATGCTGGATAAATACTGAATACTTTATTAATAAGTGGCCTAATTTATATGGCTACTACATCTCAATCCTAAGGTAAGTAGCTAAAGCACTTGTGTCATAGAAATCAGAAACAACGACGGTACCACATCACCCAGACCCGAGACAATATAGAAAAGTTCGTTTTCCACTTTGATCCGACCGGAGATCGAACCCGGAACCTCAGGGAAGGCGGCGCCATATACAGCCCGGCGTGCTTACCTCTCGGCCCGGAGGTCGTCAAAATAATAAAGTAGCGAAGTAAAGCTCTCAACCCTCTATCAGGCAGAGCATTTTGAAAATTTTCATTGGTTTTCGACCCTGATAAGTGATTAAGGTTCAAAATATGGTATCCAATATATAAACAGAGCCCTATAAAGAGTAGGACACAGCAGGTAAGTAAGTGCGAGCTAGGTAGGTTAAAAAGTTTAAGCACTCTTGTCATAAACGTGTGAATGTCAGACCCTTTTCATATCTTTTTATTTTCATTGAATGTGGATTTAAGAATTACTGCTGCCGTCATATGGAAAAAAGACGTATCTAACATTTTTTGTCAAAATGAGTTACATACATATTCGGAATCAGAAAAAAGGCCAGTATTTTTCCAATTTGATTTTTGTAAACAGAACCCTAAAAACCTTAATCTTAAAAAGGCTTATGTATTGAAGCATATTATTTACTAAGTAAAATCATAAAACAAAAAGACTTAACAGACATGGTAATAAAAAGAAAAGACGTTTTTGCTCAGATGTGCCTTTTTTATCTATTATTATAAAAAAAATATCCAGACGCAACTGGCAGTAGCGTCTTTTCTACTTAGTATTTATAGTTATGCAGGGTGAAGGAGGGGTTAACGGTGGGACTGTTCAGTCAATTACGTCCAGGCAAACAGGAAGCAACGTACGCGCCTATATGAGATTATATTGGCTCACAAACAGCTTAGGAACAACAAGGGTGATGACGGAATCACCTCAGAGATTAGCGGGTAGAACTCCGATACTGAAAATACTTCAGAGTTTCTTCTTCAACACCGTCTTGCTCGAGGGAATAACGCCGGAGGCATAGGAAAGAGGCGTTGTGGTTCCTTATTCAATAAAATAACAGCTTGCTGAAGAATAATAGACCCATCTCGCATCTGAGCCATGTCTACAAGTTGTTTTCGAGGTTCATCACGAATCGTTTTGCGCATAGGTTCAATGACTTCCAGCCCCCCGAACAAGCAGGTTTCCGAAAAGGCTTTTGTACCATAGACCACATCATAGAAGGGAATAACTTGCTACTTACTATCTTTGGCATTTGTGGACAATGAGAAACCTTTCATTTAATTGGGACACAGTTTCACAGTCCCTCCAGTGGTGCTATATTGACTATCGGTGCATAGATGTGCCGAAGTGGTTACATAAAATCGCCACCGTATCAGTACGAGTACAGGAGCAGAGAACAAAAGCTATTTCTCTGCAGCGAGGCGTAAGGTAGGTAGACGTTATCTCTCCGAAACTGTTTACCGCCGCATCGGAAGATGCTTTTAAACTCCAAGAATGGGATGGATTCAGTAAAAACATAAATGGCGAATACGTTACGCACCTTCGGCTTAACAACGATATTGTAGTCAATGCAAAATAGCTGGAGGACCTTGGCAGTATGCTGGATGGCTTAATAGAGTTTTCCAACAAGTAGTCTTCAGATGAACAAGGGTGATGTTGAATATCCATGTTGCGCCCTTCCCAGTATCAGTTGGGAGGCTGGGCAGCGTTCGGGAAACAACACAAAATCTTCTCGTCCAAAATACCTCAATGCCTAAACACGAAAGTGTTTACAACCAGTGTGTGTTACCAGTGATGACATACGGAACAGAAACGTGGACTGTTACTATAGGCTTTATAAGGAAGCTCAAAATTGGACAGCTCGCTATGAAAAAGGCTATACTCGTTGTGTCTTTGCGAGATCAAATCAGAATCTGGGATGAAGGCCACGTACCGGCAAGCGCAGCGAAGGACGTGCACACACAAGGTGGACAACAACCTGGTAAAGGTTAGAGAAAGACTCTGTATGCAGGTTTCTTTTAACCAGCCAATCTGGAAGTCACTGGGAGAGGCCTGTGTTCAGCAGTGGACGTCCTGTGGCAGAAATGATGATGATGATAGAAAAAAAGTTTAAAAAATGTAAAAAAAAAACTAAAAACCTAATTTAAAAGTAAACTAAAAAGCAAAAAATAATATTTTCTAAACTAAAAGACCTAAGTAGGATTTCTAGGTTTACTGGTTTACGCCCTCAGTTAATAAAATTACTGTCTGGTACCTCGTAAGCGCCACGTAATACGCTCTGTCGACAACTCGCATATTATCTATTGACCGTTAAGGAGTTCTGTAGCCTCCAATATCAGCTCAGCAGTAAGATATTCATACTCAAAACTTTTCCAGAATGTAACAAAAACTTTTCTAAAAACCGCATCAAAGTCGAAGCCAAAACCGAGAAACTTGCGGAAAAACATACATACAAAAAGATATTTCATAAATTACTAAATTGAAAGGACGTATCTAGCTAAAAACTTCTTTTTAATGTAGAATCACGTATTTACTTGTATTTATTATTTGACAAAGAAAAGGAAAATATAATTTTGTAATATAAAATGATAATTAAACAACAATAAATTTGAATCTGTGATTCAAATTAATGTTTAATTGAAATTATAACCCGCAATCTTGCACTCAAAATTAATTATAAATTAATTTTGCTTTCGCTTGGCGAATTTTATAATAAAATTAACATTTAACATTTTTTTTCTCTGTTTTACGTTTAAGGTAGATACGTCTTTTTCCATATGACGGCATAACTCACAGATGTAAATGTGAACAATACTATCTAAAGGTGTGTTTCAGTTTCAAACTAAAAAACCGGCCAAGTGCGAGTGGGACTCGCGCACGAAGGGTTCCGTACCGCAAAAAAACACGTTCTTTGCATGGGAGACCCCCTTAATTTTTATTTTATTCTGTATTTGTTGTTAAAGCGGCCACAGAAATACATCATCTGTGAAAATTTTAACTGTCTAACTATCACAGTTCATGAGATACAGCCTGGTGACAGACGGACAAACAGACAGACAGACGAAAGGCAGACAAACAGCGGAGTCTTAGTAATAGGGTCCCGTTTTACCCGTTGGGTACGGAACCAGAACCCTAAAAGGGAAAATTGATAGCAAATCTAAGCCTCTATAGCCCACTTTCGCATCTTAATAAGATTACCTAACTTAATTCATATCATCCATAAACTAAGAATACGCCAATTTAAGATAAAATAATTCTGTAATAGATAAATTCGTTATTGGCTTTTAAAGCGGTTAAATAAAATTGCGGATGTTTAATTAAATAGCTTTTTATGCCTATCAGATTCATAACATGCAAATAATTACAGTCACTACAATATTTTGTTAATACAATTAACATTAAAATAAATAAATAATAAATACATATTGGACAACATCACATACATTGCTCTGAACCTATGGTAAGTAGCTAAAGCACTTGTGTTATAGAAATTAGAAACAACGACGGTACCACAACACCCAGACCCGAGACAATATAGAAAAGTTCGTTTCCTACATTGACCCGACCGGGGATCGAACCCGGAACCTCAGAGATGGCGGCGCTATATTAGTCCGGCGAGCTCGCCTCTCGGCTACGGAGGTCGTCAAACATTGGTTCATTATTATTACAATTTAATTAAATATCATTCATTTCAGTAACAAGATTTTAATTCTATCTATCTATCTATTCAGCCTATTGCAGTCCACTGCTGGATGTAAGAATCCCCCAAAGAACGCCAGAGTGCACGATCTCCCGCTTGTTTCATTCAGCCACTGCCAGCCATCTTCCTAAGGTCGTCGGTCCATCGGGCTGGGGGGCTTCCTACACTAACATTTAATATTACATTCAGATTTATATAATTAGATGCACATTAAACATTTTTACATTGGTCATTTATTAAGTTAATTTGTTTTACATGTAAAGAATTCGTCGATTTAGAATCTGTTTTCTATTAGCCATTTTCTGTAATGATTTTAAGCCTATTAAATGTAAGTTGCTAAACTCTTCGGTCAGTTAGTTTGTTGCTGAAAGAGACACAATAAGTGTTAGTCCGGAAATAAACGGATCAAGCTACTCTGACAAATCCTCCTATGAGTAGCTATACATACATAAAAGATACTGTTAAATAAAAGATTTTTCAACACAGTTGCTCGTAAATTCACTCTTATAACACCGTTTTTAGTATCATAACTCATCATATTACGCACTTGTGCTGTAAAAAGATTATCGCACTAGTGCGGTAATGTAAACTTTTTTTTAAAAAATCCAGCAAAAGTTTGTGTCTAAGTCTTTACGAATATTAAATTATTTAAGGGTTAAGATGACAAATAAATATTTCATTTTATTAAATTGTATATTAATAAACACAAACTAACTTAACTATCATTTTTAGAAACAATAATTTATAGTTTATATTATTTTTTAAATTGCTGCTACTCGGCTGTACAGCCAGTTTTTCCTGTGCCATTATTGAACCTGCGCGCGCATCGAAATTGCGGCGCGCGAAAAAAACAAAACTTACGTGCTATTTTCCATTATTATTTGGTAAATAGTTGTTGCTGTGTGGTTAATTACTATCAAAAATGTCTACATTAAATAGTAAAGACGAGTAAAATGTTATTCAACCCCGTCGGAAATACTTATCGAGGCACGAAACGCGAGTGATAGCCTGTTGCCGCCAAAATGCATAGAAAAACAGCAAAAACGCCAAGACATATTCGGAGAAGGTATTTTAGATTTTAGTTTGTTTTTTCCTCGCAATTGTGTTGAAAAACGTCGTATGCAACTCGTGTGCATTGATCATTATCACACTCGGCTTCCTTACCGCGCTCGCCTGCGGCTCGCGCTTATAATAATGCCTCGTGTATAATGACCAACGTAGCACACTTGTATCATAATGTACTATTGTCGCCTTTGCAAAAAGGTTTAGTTTAAAAAAAAAAAAGGTTACAACCAAAAACAAAATTTAGAATTTAAATCTTATACAATTAATTAGAAATTAATATCATCATCATCATCACATCATCACATCACCAGCCTATAATATCAGTCCACTGCTGGACACAGGCCTCTCCAAAAGGAGGATTTTGCTATAATCGCCACGCTTGGCAGGCTGGCTGGCGATCGCAGTTTGGCCAATGGTGGAGAGGAGACGCTGCTGCCCCTCTTCTTATGGCGGTTCTCCTGTAGTCGCCTCTTACGACACCCATAGGAAGAGAAGGGGTGGTGCAATTCTTTTAACGTGCCGGCACCACACGGCACTTAGAAATTAATACAAGAAGTTAATTATATAGCCAGCCAGTCAGCGGTCGGGAAATGTGGGTATTTTACTAGCCCGGGAGGCAGGCCTTCCCAAGCAGCGAGAAGTCCGCAGGGCGTTGGTATCAATAAAAAAAACGAATTAATCTAATTCAAAGTATCTTATGGATTTTTTGCCTATATGCCATTATGCTTATCCTTAATCATGCTTCTTTCGCTAACATTCAGTTAATTCTGTTACATGAAATTAAATACAATATTTCGAAAACGTGCCAGGTGCGACGGAAACAAACTTATCATGTCAGGTGTATCAGATTATGTAAAGCTTTGTTTGAGTTTACAAAATTGTAAAAGACACATGCCTCGTGCAGACTTTTAAGCCTATATGCCTAATTTTACTCAGAAATCCTTTTTCTTCACCTTAATTTAAAATTCTCCTCCCAAAAAAATGAAACTAAAACCACAGTATTAATTATAAGCTAGTGGTACTAAATCTAGGCCTATTTTTTAAATAAATACCTACGAATCGTAAGGGTTAGCCTCTTAATTAAAATTCAAATTGTTTTTAGTTTAGCAAGCAAGATATCTCGTATAGCCCCTGAATGCAGGCCGCTTCCAACGGGCCAATCTGAAACTCATTGGAGAAGCCCTATGATCAGCAGTGGACGTCCTATGGCGGAAATGATGGTGATGATGAAGTAAGAGGTACATGCAAAGCGTGACAGCTAACTCGTCTCGGCTTCGGCGGCGGCGTCTCACGATTTGAAAGCACTGCGACATCCGCTACGGGGTCTTATGTCGTTCTGTAGAGTGCATCATTTAAATTTTATTGTACGTAGTTAATTTTATGCTTAAGTTATAGTACATTATGATACGAGTGTGCAAAGTTGATTATTAAGTAAGTAAGGAAGCCGAGTGTGTAATTATCAATGCACACGAGTTGCATACGACGTTTTTCAACACAATTACGAGGGAAAAAAACAAATCTAAAACTAAGAATACCTTCTCCGAATATGACGGCTTTTTTGCTGTTTTTCCACTGATTAAGTAAGCAGCTAGGTATTTTTCTCTGGATTTTGGCGGCAACAGCAGAGGCCATCACTCGCGTTTCGTGCCTCGATAAGTATTTCCGGCGCGTTAAATTAATATTTTACTCGTCTTCACTATTTGAGGTAGACATTTTGATAGTAATTATCCACACAGCAACAACTTTACCAAATATTTAAGGAAAATGACACGTATGTTTTGTTCTTTTCGCGCGCTGCACTTTTAATGCGCGCGCAGGTTCAATAAAGGCACAGGAAGAACCGGCTCAGCCGGAGCAGTAGCAATATAAAAAATTAAATAAACTATAAATTATTGTTTCTAAGAATGACAGTTAAGTTAATTTGTGTTTATTAATATACAATTTGATAAAATGAAATATTTATTTGTCATCTTAACTCTATAATAATTTAATATTTGTAAAATATTCAATGTTTTTAGACAAAAAAGTATTGAAATTTAAAAAAAAAGTTTACATTACCGCACTAGTGCGATAATATTATTATTATTACAGCACAAGTGCGTAATATGATGAATTATGAAACTAAAAGCGGTGTTATAAGAGTCAATTTACGAGCAACTGTGTTGAAAAATAATATACCGTGGCAAATCATTGTGAACCGCCAAACTCTTTATAGTGTAATCGTTTTTTTTTAAACTGAACAAATTCGTGCAACCTAAGACAGCGTTTAAGTTTAACAAGTAAAATGGCTAGTCGCCTGCTTGTTTCCCGTAACTGACTGTACGATGAACCATTTTTTATTACGCATTGTTACAACAATCAGTGCACACCTTTATAATCTACATATAAACAAATCATATCTAGGATGTTACTGCCTTTCTTATCATTCCACGTATAAATATTAACTGATTTGTCAAATAAAACCACTCTATTTTCGTCGGAGGTAAAAAAACATATACCGCATAAACCGTGAAAATTTCGGCAGTCAAAATAAACATATTAGGAAAAGCTATTGAATCGGGGCTGTATGTTTTATCTGGTCCAGAAAAAAGGTCTAAAACCTTTCAGTTGTATTTATTATTGAAAACGTCTTTTTTTAATATTGGATCGTAAAATTAAACATAGCTGGATTCGTTTATATTTGCTGGATATTATACAGACGATTTTAAATAAGTGAATTTAAATTTTATAAATCCGCATTGGACAACACACATTGCTTCGTTTCTTTAAGGTAAGTAGTAAAAGTAGTTGTGTTATAGAAACAACGACGGTACCACAATACTTAAACTCGAAAAGTTCATTCTCTTCATTGACACGTCGAATCGAACCCGAGACTTCGGAGATGGTCACGTCAAGTTCAGCGTGTTCGCCTCTCGGCGATGGAATTATTTAATTATGTTATCCTGCCCCCCTAGCATGACCAACAAAACACGATGTCGGTGTCGATGGTAGCAAACAAAAACAATTAAGGTGATTCTTTTTTTAAAATTAAGTTTTTCTATATGTAATACAAGTTGTAACCCAAAAAATGTTTATGTCAATAAAACTATTTTACTTTACTTTTTACGATATGATATACATTCTGTCAAAAAAGTTTCAGGAATTGATGATTTGTTTATGGTTCCAAATTCAAAATTATATTTTTTTTGTTGTTGTTAGATTGGCACAACTGTTTTCCATTTTGGCGCGGAGTTTGATTTACATCTGATAATAAGATTAAATACAGTATTGTTTTTAGTTATACCATATATAGTGTGTATTGCGAATTGCATAATGGACAAAAACATCGAACAAAGAGTTTGTCTTAAATTTTGCATCGTCAATGGGATTTCGTGTTTGGAGTCTCTGAAAATGTTACAGAAGGCTTACGGTGAATCGACTTTATCAAAAACACGTGTTTATGAGTGGTACAAAGCGTTCGAAAGCGGTCGAGATGTGATGGAAGATTTGCCTCGCTCTGGTAGGCCATCAACGTCTGCTACTGAAGATAACATCGCAAAAGTGAAGGAAATAGTGACTAAAAATCCTAATTCAAGTTTGAGAGAGCTAGCCATCGAACTTTCTGTGTCACATGAGTCGATTTGTACCATTTTAAATAATCAATTGGGTATGAAACATGTTGCCGCTTGGCTAGTTCCAAAAGACCTGAATTTTTTTCAAAAACTCAATAAAACCAATAAAAACCAATAAAACCAATTTATTTTTGCAAATAGGCTTAAACTAAGCATGTTTACACGTCCCATTGTTATTTTGACCAAAAACTCAACAAATACCATCGAGCAGCCACCTTATTCACCAGATATGGCTCCAGCCGACTTCTTTCTTTTTCCTAAACTCAAATTACCACTTCGTGGCACCCGGTTTCATTCGGTAGAAGACATAAAAGAGAATTCGCGGCGAGAACTGAACTCGATTTCAGAAAAAGCGTTTTGATAATTGGATTATTTGTTGGCGTAAGTGTATCGCTTCTAAAGGAGCATACTTTGAAGGTGATAAAATAAATTTGGACGAATAACTAACATTTTCTGTATTATTAATCTTTTCCCGGTACTTTCTTAAAAGAGTAGTAGCTAATTATCAACTCCCAACTTTCAAACTATGATATACATAGCCGCCATCTTGCACTTTTATCACTTTTATCAAAACAGCCAGCATGTCAAAGGTCACGAATAAAGAAATATACTTATACATTTCGTAACATTATCCGTTGTGATAAGAGTTATCGAATATATATTAATGCTCGTGACTACGCACATGAAATACTCATCTTCAATTCTTATAACCTAAGCCGTAAGGTGTTATATGAAAATCTTTCGCTCTACTTTCTTTAGGAAATAGCCTTATTTCCCTCACGTCGACGTTGTGTGCCGTCCGTACTGAATTAGTTTTCATATTAAGAACCATTTAATCAATGTCATAAGTAATTCTATTTCTGGGTTTAGGAAATATCATTCACAAAATTATTTAGCTTTAAAACCACCTAATTATATTGTACCTACAAAAAAACTTGTTGTAACTTAAGAATACGATTACGTTGTTTTTAAGAGTTTCTTATTATTAGAATTCCGTATCTTAAAAGATGAAGTTTTACTTTTATGAGATTTTTTTTGGAAAAACTCTTTTAGAAGAACGCGTTTAATGAAGTGTCAGTAAAGTTGTAGTTAATATCAAAAACTCGGGTTCACTATTCTTTAAAGCTGTGAAAAAAGCAAACTTCTTTATGAAGTATATGGAGACAAAGGAAACACGTCTTATTATAATCCTTTATTGCCGAATGACAGCACCACAGTTAGGCCTACCCTATATAAAATTATAATTACTTATGTACCATATTCTTAATGTTGAGAGGGTACGTAGTAAGTATGTGGCGACAGTTGTGATTGAAAGAAGTTTCAAATAGTAATGAATTTATTTGGCGGAATGGCCTACTTTTATACAAAACTAGAGCAATAGCAAGAATGAGACGGAAGTATATTTTTATTACACACAACATGAAAACAAAACGAGTAGGTAGCTACTTAGAAATTAATTTAGACAAAGAGTGAATATATATATCTGTTTCACACAACACAGAAAACGAAATAAAGGGGGTATACGAACATAAACTAAAATGCTAGTACCTACGAGGCAAAAAGTAAATACGACCATAGTAGGGCAGCAGAAGGTTTCCCAGTTCGGCGGAGACGCTGGTATGATGTAGACGTATGTCACGTGATGTCGCCACACTTAATATACCTACATTGTACAATGTGAATATACTACACTTTACTTAATCAAAAGATACCGCGCTGGATATGTCTTGTATTTTGACAACTAGAAAGGACAAATATTAATGTTTAACCTGCTAGTATGTTGATAGAATGCCAATATTTGGCTCGACGCATTGTAATAAAGGTTAAATTAAAGAATAAAGTCAGAATTACGATGAAAAGTTTTCATTGGTGGAATCACAATAAAACATTTTCACTGAAATTCGCTCAGTAAAATTTTTTCATTGTTATTTCATCACAAAAAAAAGTTTTGAACAAACTCGAAAAAGCAGTAACAATCTGCGGGACTCGATTCGTGTACGCGTCATGTTTTTACTGCGCTGGCATTCCTGATATTTCCTGTAAAATTTAATCAACAATCTCTCTGAATTAAATACATATTAACATTTAGCTGGACATCGAATATTGACTAAGTGTAACAACTAATGTTGCTGTTCGGTAGTCCATTATCGATAAACCTAACGAATAGTATCGAAAAAACAATCGATACTATCGTACAATATCCAATAGTATCGATAGTATTGATTGTTAAATTACAGCAATAGTATTGATACTATCAATAGAGTTGCTCTTTAGTAGTATAAAACTATTTTACTATCGATACTATTGAATTGTATCAATACTTCGATAGTGTAACTGAATTTAAAAGTAAACTATCGATAGTTCGGCAACACTAGTGACAACTCACGTGCACAACTAGCGGCTATTTGGTAATTATAATGCTGACCGTGTTGCGATTTCATGCCTTAGCGGCGAGGTATTGGTCAAGGCGTTAAGGGTCTGCTGAAGCTACAGGGTACGAAATTACTTTTTATATACCTACCTACTTAAGTAAATTAAAGGCCTTTGAATACAATAGGCTAGTTGGCACCACCAATCAATTGACATACTTTTTATGAGCTGCCAAAACACACCTCATCCTTATAATTTGTATGGCGATATCGAACTATGACGTCACTGTTTATCTAACTCAAATGCTTAACGTTTTACTCGACTGCCAACCGAGGGTTATGTTTTTCGAGCGTATGTATGTATGTAAGTATGTCTATTTCTTTGGCACGCCCTACAGCCTAAACCGTTTAACGGATATAAAAGTATAATAGGACGTAGTTTAACTTAAAGGACTCAACCCACACGAAGTCACTTTTGAGATATGATTTTTTAAAGTTCAGATGTGTATTCTTATGTGATAAAGCAAGTAATCATTTGAAAGTTACATTAAATTAAAGGTAAAAAATACAAACTTTTTATGGATTAACTTTATAGAATAATTTCGTACATAGTTTGTTAGATATTTCATGAAATATGGGTTTGAGTCCTTTCGGCTAATTGAATATTTGCATGAAGTGACCCTTATTTACGTTTCGCTGAAAAGACTCAGATTTGGAAACTTATTAAAATAAATTATAAAATTATATAAAATGAAAAATATATAAGAAATAAGGATCAGTAGCCCGCTTGCGGCGCTTTTCCCGGTGGGCTCTTGGGTGGGTTTTGATAATAAGTCAGCCAAATGTACAGCCATAGTCGCAGCCTGGAACTAAAGTTTTTCTGTGGCCCTAATGTCGACTAGGCAGCCCTCTATTTTTAGAAGTTGCTATCTGCAGTCTGCGATGCGGCGATGCCACTTATTGGTGGCAGTCTTTAAAAGAAAGCAATGCATTGGTGATCCTGCAAAATATCGGTTTTTCGTTCCGCCTGCTTGCAAGCTCGCTGAGAGTATCTTCGGCAACGTGGTAAGCGTTCCTCCCTAATTGTAGATGAGGGGGGAGTAGAGAGACACCTCCTTGAAGTATACTTCTAGGCTACAAAAACCTTATAAACCCACAATTCACAAGGCAAAAAGCCAGACCTGGAAGAAATTCATAGGCGACTTTAATTGTGACCCATGTGGATGCCCATGCTGAGTCGTGCGCAAGAAGAAGTTAATATGTTACCATATTCTTAGAAATAAATGAATTTGATTTGATTTTGATTTGATTTGCTTTGATTTGATAAGCTGTGCACTCCCAATCCTCAGATTCTTACCGGTATAGTAGCTGGTCTATTCCCAGAGTGAGAGTCCTCCCACTAGTTTCATTAGACTCCATCTGTACAGAATGAGCTGGTCCAAAATATATTTCCAACTACAGGGTAGGAACTAGGCGGCATAATACTGCGCCCTCAGGCCAAAAGACTCAAATGGTGTCCCTGGTTGTATGTTAGCGTTAGCGTCAGACTCAGAACCCCTTAGAAATCACCTGATAGGAATGTTTAATGAGTGTTTTAAAACTGGTTGCTTCCCTTAAATCTGAAAGGATGGTCAGTTAGTTTTTCTCTGTAAAGAAGGGAGACCGGCGGACACTCCCTCTAGATATCGCCCGATTGTCTTACTCGATGAGATAGCTAAGATATTTAAAAGAGTTTTAGCCCATCCTTGAAAAATGGGTAAACCGCAGCCACAGGCAGAATAAACATTGCCTTGCCAGCATTTAACCTTTTTCGTCGCTTTTATTTTTGACATTTAATAGTATTCTGACAACTCTTTTCATCTTTGGATTCTGACGCCGCTTTTACTTGATGTAACCTGCACAAGCACTCGTGATAAATACACTCGCTACTGTGGCTTAGATGACTAACTTTATAAACTCCAAAGATAAAGGGTTGCTTCTTCATAAAATGTAAAATAGCCTCAAATAAAATAGGAACGGCTATGGAATGGAACCTGAGAACGGCTGAACCAGTTTTGATGGTTTGTTTTCGAATTCGTCTCCACCCTAAATAGTAGAATAAATAAATAAATATTGGAAAGCCTGCCGAAAAAAATTGGCGGTTAGAAGTTCGCCGGGTCAGCTAGTTGATTATATTTCATACAGCCAATATACGAAATATTTTTTTGCTATATAATAACGTTGTATTATTAATTAGTTTATGATCGTTATTTTAAATATTAATAATATTTACCACAAACAAAATACATATAAACTAAGTCTGAATTCTGTTTCTGAATGAATATATGACTCTCGTTATTTTAAATTTAATTTAACTGAAATGATAGATTGTATGGGTTTTTTAAGTTAAATAATAATGCGGAGTCTTTAATACATAATCATTTTATCAGAACTGACCCAGGCAGTTTGAGTCTTTACAGCTGAATAAAAGTACGGAGCTTTTAATAGATTATCATTTTATCAGAAGTGACTCAGGCAGTTTGAGTCCTTTTAGCTAAATAAGTATGATGCTTACTCCTTAAGAATTATATTTATCTAAAACGACTTAGATGGTTTGAGGCTATTAAGCTGTATTAAAATGACATGTCTTCAAACATGTGGGTTGAGTCCATGTATTTAAAAAATATACTTATAGTGTGTTTATTGCTATGATTTTTTCTGGTATGAAAGACCTACCCATAAAGATTATTTTGGCATGCATAACTCATTTTTGACCAAAATGTGGATTGAGTCCTTTCTGCTAAACTACGTCCAATTTATATATCAATGGATTCGTCTCAATTGTGGGAGTGACAAGGGGTATGTTATTTTCAGAAATTTCCGCGGGAACAGAACTCACGCGGGAAAAAGGGATCTGCAATACTGATAAACTGATTTTAAAACTTTCTTTTATTAACTAAGGGTCACATATTTTCAGTGCTAATAGTATTCAATACTTTATTTTCCAAAATTCCTACGGGAACAGGCAAAAAAATACACTAAAAAAATAGGAAGAAAAAACCATTTAATAGATTTCAACATATTAATTTAATATATAATGACATATCCATTAGATTCGTCTCAGTTTTGGGAGTGACATAGGCTATGTTATTACCCGGAATTCCTGTTGGTATATGAATTAAACGGGAAAAAACGATTTTAGGTACTATACTTACTCGAGTTAAAACCTTTTTTTAATGAAGAGTTACAAATAAGTCTTTATAGTTCATTGAAAGGTTGGAGTAGAACACTACAAACTCAAAAGTCAAAAATAAAATTAATTAATAAAAAAATAAAAACCCGACTGCGTAAAAAGTGAACATAAAAGATAAAAACAAGATTTAAAGATTTAAAGAAAGAATCAATTTGCAGTCGGAGGCATCAAATCCATTAACAGCATAATGATGGTTGAATTGGTATGCACTGCGTTAGTACCTAATTAGTTAATTTAAATCCGTGTAGATAAAGTCGAATCAAGTAACATGGATTTGATGCCTCAGACTACAAATTGATTCTTTAAATCTTGTTTTCATCTTTTATGTCCGCTTTTTACGCAGTCGGGTTTTTTATTATTTTATTAATTATTTTTATTTTTTATTGATTTTGAAGCAGTCACAAATCAGTTTTATTCTTATAAAAGATAACGTAGCGCGTAAATTACACTTGAAGCACCTAACTCAATTTTGTTGATTTATTAACAGAACTAAAAAAACTTATTTTTGTAATCTATTCATTGTATATTCAGGATGAAAAGTTATGACTGCCTGGTAACCTGCAAAAACAAGACAAAAAGAATAAACGTTTTGAATTGACGAATCCAGTTCACCCCAGATCGGGCTGGCTAGAAAAGAGTCCGACAGCAAGTGACTGCTTAGGTAATTCCAGTGGTGGAGCGGGTTTGCCGCTTGGTAGGGTGCCTTTTGCAATCGACATTTGCCCGATCACGCCCGCCAATAAGGGGCCCGGCACATAAGAGCCTGTGACTTCACTGTGCGTACCCTTACACTCGGCCAGGTGGGGCGGACCTAGGCCAAAACTGCTCGGCTGTAACTGATGGGAGCCTTTTCATTGGGCTTTCAGCGATAAGTCCATCCGAAAAAAGTTTTATGAATGATAAATTGTATGATGCTTAACTTATGTAGGTATACAAATAAATATTATTCTGAGGGTTCCGATGCAATTGACAGGTAGACGTCAATCAAGTGTTTTTGAACAGGGCCCTAACCATGAACTGTTAAAACCATAGATATAGAATGTACAAGATAGACAATGTCTCATTGCAAATGATACAAAAACTGTGACTCGTATGTGTGTGTGTTGTAGTGTTGTTTAAGCCACATTTTTATCGATAAATTGCAACCGGGAAAAAAATATGATTTAGCAGAACTTACAATCGCCGCGGAACTTGAAGCACCTAAAGTTAAACTTAATCTTTAAACAAAATAGAGGCGAAGTTCGGTTTTACGGAAATTTATACAATACAATTGACGTTTATTAAAAAGATGTATTGTCAGTGGTCATTTGGATTGGAAATCAAGAACTCATGATAAAATCAAGAGAAAGAATAACTATGTGTGGCTAACATAGTAATTTTTTCGCTTGATGTCATGAATAAAAGTCAATTAAAACAATAATCACGGACCTTCTTTGTTTAAGTTTAATCTGTAAAAAGTAAGATTTGGTTAAACGTAATATCTGCTATGCCAGTATCACGTATGAACGTATCGTATCTTTAAGAAAAAGGTCTGAGTATATTATAAAAAGCTATTTTAATACACTTAAAATGATTAACTTACAAGGACAAATAAGGCAGGTTAGTACTGAATCTTTAATTAATATAGGTACATCGAAAAATTATTTCTAAGAAACATTTGTCCTCAAAATGTTACTGCAAACTGTTGACTTTGAGTGATTTCGCGCAGTTCACTCTAGCCTGTTTTATAACTCTTATCTTCCTTTCACGTATTTACTAAGTACGTCGGTTAAGTTGGTATTCTTAAAAAATATATGTATAAATTATACTAAATATTTGGTGAAACCATACCTACATAATACTATAAAAAAGTTTTATTTTAGAAGACCAAAAATAAAACGAAAATTTCATTATGTCTTCACAAAATAAGAGTATTAGAGTTTCTTTTTTGTAATTAAACATAACAAATATTTCTTTAGTAATTGCAAAAAATCTCCCATACCTACAAATGGCTGTCAATATTTTATCGATACTTATGACGTCACCGCTAGTTCAAGCCCTAGTATAAACATGCAATTTACTATTTTACCTAATATTTTTTGTAATTATGCCTATAACTACGAAATACACAAACATACCCCAAACAAAGATACTAATCTTTTGTAAAATCTAAGTTCTTTGTCGATTATTATTATGAATTAGACACAATATTGTTTCGAAATATTTTTATCAAAAATGTATTTACCTGTGAAATGTGTGTTTATTGGGGTTGTATTTTCTTGTTACATCACAAATAATAATTGAACAACACCCTCTGTCTACAGAAACATAAAAAATATGTTTTCCTTTTGTATTTTTTTATATTTTATTATAATTAGATTTGACGTATGAAATTGGAGGTAGCTAAAGTCAGTTAAATATTTTTTTTGTGTCACATAGACACATTGACATCTATCTCTTACCATCTTGTAGGGTGTCCGCAAGGATATGATGTCTCTTTTGCACGCTTTGTCAGTCTTTAAGCGTAGCGAATCCTAAGTCTATGGTTAAAACAATCACAAATCTGTCAAACATTATCATTTCTGTCAAATTTTGTATGAAATGACGTACCAAAATTGACAGATTTGACAACTTTGAGATTGTTTTAAGAGTTCATGGTTAGGGGGCAGGTCAAATATTTTTGCGAAATTGTATCATTTGTTTATGTATTGCATAAACAAAAGCATTCATTGTTGAAGCATTCGCATAATAAGGATGCGATGGAGATATTACAAAGGGTAAGTTATTTGCTGTCTGTAACGGGATAGCCTTAAGCTATGGCTTGCTTTCTCGTTGGATCGCGTGCTAGTGATAAATGTGAACGTTTATTTGCATCGTATTTGAAAGATTTATTTCTGTTCAAGCTTAAATCTAGATCTGTAGTCATATTATAGAAAATGACCTCCTTATGATTTCATTTCTTAAAACATTTGATATCTTGATTGAATTAGCTATGATATTATCATGTTTAAAACATTATCCATAAAATTAAAATAAATAGTTTATAATAGATATTTTTTCCCTTTTTCTATTCAGATTTCAAGAGTACTATTTTGAAGCATATAATCCTAGACTGACTTTTATTCATACGTCTTATTTTTAAATAATTAAAATTAATCTTTTCTGTACCATAAGAAGCACAGTTTTTTTTAATTTGAGATGGGCTTGTTCTTGACCCCAATCTTGCTCTAGAGCATAGATGGGATCTACGATGGAGCGAGATCGCCCAGAAGATGCCTATTCACTCTGGACTTAAAGAGAGTCAGGTTATATGCACTCGGAAATACAGACGCAGGCAGGGAATTCCACTCTTTAGCTGTGCGCATTATAAAAGATGATGAGAAGCGCTTAGTGCGGATTATGGGTATATCAACTAAGAACGGATGGTATCCGGCCGTGCGTCTGGATGTCCGATGGAAGAAAAATGGAAAACAGATGGTATCTTGCTGGTTAAATAGAACGATTACGTCGAATATCTACAACTTTAAGGCTCTCAAAAAGGATTCAGAGATGTCAATGAGCTGTGCATATTTTGGAACGCTAAAGGTAAAAAACAAAACAAGCAAAGCAAAGTTATTCAAATTCAAAGCAAAACCAAACTCTTTGATTGGGTATGAAAATGTCTTTCAATCACAACCCACACACAATTACTCCTAAGGCTATTGTTTTATTTTTAGTTTCACAGTAACTGTATTTTCATTGAGATATCCACTCATTTTAGTTTGACCTTTAGTAATTCACTGAGTACAGTAAAGTTTTTCGAGAGTAAATTTAAATAACTGAAGTCAAATGTCAAAATCTAAATAAATAAAATACTCGTTGAATCAGATATAACAATCCACTCAGATTCAATCAACAGATTGATATCGAATGTAGTTTTATGATAATTTTCGTATTCAAACAGAAAAAGAGACACCCTATTCTCACTCAGATTTTTGACTGTGTGTATTGAGTAAAGTTTTTTTTTATTATTTTCGATTATCGGGTTGGCGTTCCAGACATTATAACCATCTTCAAACCCGCTACTCAAAAATATTGATATTTTAAAATATAAAATTAGCTACCCACCCACATGTATGCCAGTAAGTTACGTACTCTAAAAAAGTTTTGCACTCCCGTTCTACATCATCTTTGATGTGATACTATGGGTGATGCAAGAGCTCCGAAATTAGGCTCCGTAAAAGGGGGTATTTCGTACCCTGTCAGTCAAGTGGTGAACCGCATTATGATAATGTCACTTTTCTAGAATAGAGATGGAGTTTGCCCGTCACAAGGAATACACACCATTTTATTTTGTTTTGTGTAACCACCAACAAATAAATGGAGAGTAGGTATAGGTATTACCTTAAGAGTAACACTTGAAAAAATCGATTAACTTAGGTGACGTACGTAACCCTAACCACGTCTCATCTCATAGGCGAGCAAATCTATTTAGGAACTTTAGCTGACCTGTCGAAAGTTGTTAAGAATTCCTCGCTGTAGAAACCAGCGTTCATAAGTGGAGAGGTTTAGAGACGGCCTTTGTCTAGTAGAGTGGTAGCAACGGCTTTCGAGTCAGACATCAATGTTTGAGTCTGAATTTGCTCTGTCTGTGAGTATGTTCATAGTTCCAAAATAGAACGATTTAGACTAGTTTTTATTAAAAGCAAACAATATTATCTGCATTATTTCATACGTGGCCTCCATTCTGGAACCTTTCTACTTCAGCTAGCTAATCCGTCGGGCTATGTCAGCGACTTTTGTTTGTTCACGGATCTCCTCATTTCTGATTTGATCTCACAAAGAAACACCGAGCATAGCCCTTTACAGAGCAACAGTGCAACTGTAAGCTCCCTCATTAGGCCCATAGTAAGAGGCCACGTTTCTGTTCCGTATGTCATCACTGGTCAATATCAGGTAGGTGATCCGAAGATTATCCGAGATACTAGCTGTTGCCCGCGACATTGCTCTCGAGGACTTTAGTTTATACAATATATCCCACAGGTTTATTTAACCGGGATAAAAAGTATCCTATATGTTAATCCAGATCTTCTATATGTGTGCAAAATTTCATCCAAATCCGTTCAGTTGTTTTTGCGTGAAAAAGTAACAAACATCCATAAAACCATACTCACAAACTTTATAATATTGGTAGGATGACTTTCTTACTCGATTGATCAACTCCGAATTATGAAATATTCACTTTATTTTGAACAAAGTTGTGGCTTGGCTCTCTTTTACCACCAAAGCGACGATATTTAATAAAACATTATGGTTAAGTCAAATTAGAATTAATAATTTTAGCTCACTTCATTCATTACTTTTTTTTGTGTTGAGGCATTTTAAAATCTATTTTAGTTTTATTGTAAGGTTGTAAGACTATACCGTATTTTAAAACATTACGTGTGTTAATACCGTGAAATTTAAAAGACAAGGCTATTTCAGTAACGAAATCTACGCTATAAATGAAAATATATCCAACAATGATAGACGCGTGTAAAGTTAAATGCGTTAGAGCGTAATAACTGTTTATTCATGATGACAAATCATAAATATGAAGGTGGGTGCAGCTACGCAATGCATACCCAAAAAACTAATTATACTGAAAAAAAGTTAAATTTATGAGTAACACATACGCTTAGAAACTCGAACTTTAATTAAAAAAAGAGGCACGGAACTCTTTATTTTTATAAAAACCAGCCTAGTGCGTGTCGTGACACGCGCAGTACTATATAGGTATATAGGTACTGTATAGGGTGCCATAATTGCCCGTCGTTACCACATTATATTTCAGCAATTAATAACTCTGCCGTTGCCGGTCCCAAGCCCGGATGAAAAAAAAGGGGTTGGTTAGCAGTGACGAAGCTAACCACAAAACGCGTCAACGCCGAGCATTGGGCGGCGGTCAAGTAACCCATCAACCTGAATCACCCCGATGATTCGGAAGCGGCTTCCAGTGACCGTAAGGAACTAAATCTCCTTTAAAAGACTGGCGTGGCAGGACGTGGGACCCCACCACGACATCATCCCAAGAAAACCGCTATGATAAACGATAAGTACGAATCTGGTTTGTCGGACGACCCGGCTGACGCCCGGCGCTACTCGGTAACCGGGCCGAGTGGTGTGAAATCTGCTACCGATGCTTCTGATGAGGCAGATCACCAGGCCTTTGAAAGAAGAAATGCAACTGGTGATGACAAAACTTTAATTAAAACCTCGTTACAAGAAGAACGTCGTATCGGCAGTTAATGGAATACTGCAACCAGGAAAACTGACAATAGTGGATAAGGAAAGAGAAACTCATAACATTAGTGTGCTCGGTATTAGTGAGACTCATCTCCGCGGACAGGGCCACTTTACATCATCCACAGGGAGTACACTATACTTCTCTGGTAGTGACGACACTAGTCGAAACGGTGTCGCTTTCCTGCTGCCACCCTCGATAAACAAATTTGTTCTGGGATACCATCCAGTGTCTGACCGCATCATCACCATTTAGTTAAACACGAAGCTGTGTCTCCTGAACATTGTTCTGATCTATGCTCCAACGGCCCAAGCATCTGACGAAGACATCAACAATTTCTATGGGAAACTAGAAAAAACTCTCGATGATATTCCTAGCCGTCAAATCACGATCATTCTTGGAGATTGGAACGCAAAAATGGGCAACACTGAAAATGACAACCACATGAGAGACACTGTTGGCAAACATGGCCTAGGAAACAGAAACGATTGCGGTCAGAGACTCATCGAATTTTGCATTGATAAAAGGCTGAGCATATTGAACACAATGTTCAAACACCACCCCAGACGCCTATATACATGGCGATCTCCTGGAGACCGTTTCAGAAACCAAATTGATTACATAATGATAAACAGCCGATGGAGGTCCTCTGTCAGAAATGCGAAAACATATCCTGGAGCAGACTGCGGATCCGACCACGTACTACTAGTTGCTTACTTCACCTTGCGCCTAAAAGCACCATTCAAGCATTCTCGATCAAAGCTCAGAGCCTTAAATCCACTCGAACAATCCCAATTCCAAAACATGGTGGAAATGAAACTAAAAGAAGTGCCAACATCCGCGAAAGACGTCAACACTTTGTGGAATGACCTACAATCCAAAATTACTGAAGCTCTCGCTGATATTACCTCCAAAAGATAGGAAGAACGCAAAAGTAAGGTCTGGATTCAACAAAAAAACTGGGAACTCATTCAACAGAGGAAAAATCTCAAAACAAAGAGTCTCCAAAATCTTCACGTGCGAGAAGAGTACTCGAGACTCAGCAAAGTCATCAAAAAGAGTTGTCGCGCAGATAAAAACGAATTCATCTCGAATATTTGTCTAGAATTAGAATCACATGCAAACAAACTGCAGACTTCCGATTTGATTGACAAAGTTCGCATACTAAGTGGACGTTTCCAACCAAAGACATGGGTAATCGATGATCAGTCTGGAAGACCACTACATGAGCTGAGTGCGATAGCTGAGAGATGGAGCGGCTATTGTGCTGATCTGTACAAGGAGCAAAACAAACCATCGAATAGGAAAACTGACTGGTCGCAGCTGGAGCTAGAATCAGACTTCTTGCGTTCGGAAATAACTGCGGCTTTGAAGACCCTGAAACCTCACAAAGCTTCAGGTCCCGACCAGATCACAGCGGAGATCCTCAGGGCTCTTGGTGGGAATGGCATTGACACTCTCCACACTATTTGCAACAATATCTGGCGGAATGGCGTGTGGCCAAAGGCTTGGACGCAGTCTATAATTCTCCCACTGCACAAGAAGGGATCAACTAAAAAGTGTGAAAATTACCGTACACTCGCTCTTATCTCACATGCAAGCAAAATCCTCCTTTACGTAATCAACTCTGGCAATGGCACAACCGACTTCGCCACTATCTGGACTGGCAGATCGCTTAAGAGCAGGCAGGTTTCGTGAAAGGCAGAGGCACTAGGGAGCAAATGCTAAACGTTAGACAAATAGTCGAGAAATGCTACGAATACGACTCTCCAGTGGTTATGTGCTTCATTGATTACAGCAAAGCGTTCGACTGTGTCAATTGGAGCTGTTTATGGAGAGTACTGTCAGAATTGGGCGTACCACGTCATTTAACTGCGCTGATTCAGTCACTGTATCATCAAAATCAAGGTGTTGTAAGGATCGATAAGTGTATCTCGAAACCCTTCACTTTCGAAAAAGGAATCAGAAAGGGCTGCATTCTGTCTCCAATCCTCTTCAACACCTACAGCGAATACATAGTGAGGCAGACTTATGACGGTTGGGATGGTGGAGTATCAGTCGGTGGACGCAAAATTACAAATCTTCGCTACGCTGATGACACGACTCTCCTAACGACATCCGAAGCAGAAATGACCACACTTATTACAAAATTGGAACGGATCAGCGAGGAAATGGGCCTCTCTATAAACAGATCCAAGATGAAACTAATGATAGTGGATCGTACAGGCAAGCTCGAACCAAGTGAAACACTCAACCTCGATAAAACCAACCATTTCATCTACCTTGGTTCTAACATAAGAAACAACGGATAACGCGAGGCGGAAGTGCGCCGAAGAATAGGGATGGCTAAGGTTGCCATGACACAGCTAGGAAAGATCTGGAAGGACATAAGCATCTCCGTCAAGACTAAATGCAGCCTTGTGCGAACCCTAGTCTTTTCGATTTTTATGTACGGCGCAGAAACATGGACCTTAAGGAAGGCTGACCGCAACCGCATTGATGCATTTGAGATGTGGTGTTGGAGAAAAATGCTCGGAATACCATGGACAGCACACCGCACCAACGTGTCAATCCTGCAAGAGCTCAAAATCAAAACAAGGCTCTCCACCATCTGCCTCCGTAGGATCCTCGAGTACTTTGGACACATAGCGCGAAAGGACGGCAACAACCTCGAGCGACTTATTGTCACTGGAAAAGTGCCAGGAAAGAGACCACGGGGCAGGAGCCCGAAGCGTTGGACGGACCAAATTCGCGCCACTCTTGACACAACCGTCCACGATGCTCGTCGGGCAGCAGAGGACAGAACGGGCTGGCGCCAAACAGTCAGAAAGTCAGTTCTATCAGAACGCGGTCACGACCCTCAGCAGTGAGGATACCGATGCGAGGAGGAGGACTTCATATAAGTCACTTTTAATGTTTTCTTCCAAGGATTTTTTGAACGACTACGTTGAACGACTATTAGTCATAATAACTTACTAATCAATCTTAACCGTTATGATTTTCATTAAAAAGTCATTAAAAGCACTATCATCAGGATTTTTTCAGATTTTCAAGCTAACAGTTTAGCTTTTAGAGGGGGGAGGGGGACGCCCTGCTCGAACAAAAATTAGCATTTCAAAGTTTAATAGTTTGTAAACGGATCCCTAAATCTAAAAATAGTCTTATCCATTAGTCATTTTCTAAAGACCTATATAGCGATACCTCACAAGATGGGGTATACGATGAAAAAAAATCATCCCCACACGTTACGTATGGAAGATATCCCTATTTTTTTTTTTTTTTTTTATTCTATCACTTTGTCGACTTGATTGATTTACATATCTCCACAAAATTACAGCTCTCTAGGATCAACAGTCTCCAAGCAAAACCTCGAACAGACAGACAGACAAACGAGCATGATTAAACTACATGTATGTATAAACTGTGGTGTCGTGTGGTGCCGGCACATTAAAAGAATAGCACCACCCCTTCTCTTCCTACGGGTGTCGTAAGAGGCGACTACAGGAGAACCGCCACAAGAAGACGGGCAGCAGCGTCTCCTCTCCACCATTGGCCAAACTATGATCGCCAACCCGCCTGCCAAGCATGGCGATTATGGCAAAATCCTCATTTTGGAGAGGCCTGTGTCCAGCAGTGGACTGATATAGGCTGGTGATGATGATGATGATGATGTATAAACTACTACTCGTATGTATAAGGGTTCCTTGTCAGGACTACGGAACCCTAAAAACACGCAATGGTTTTGTTCGTACATCGAAATTATTGATTAGAAACAGTTGTTATACCTCACTTTACAAACAAACAAAGTAAAAAATGTAAACTCCTGGACGTAATAATACAAATTTCAATGAAATTTTAACAATTTACTCACATTTCCGTATTCTCATCAAAAATATTCCCATTTCTTCCGACAAAGAAACTTCGACCCACTTATAACTTTTGAGTACCCGATAAACTTGCTAAGAAATTCTTTGCCAATTGTTCACAGTAATTATAAAGTCAAGCGCCGTCTAATTAATAAACCGTTTACAGAAGCCCAAATAATTTGCTCTTTTTACATTTAGCGATAAGGTCGGCTAACAAGCAGAAAATAAAGACTCATGATTTACGTAACCGACCTCCGTAGCCGAGAGGCGAGCACGCCGGACTTTAAATGGCGCCGCCATCTCTGAGGTTCCGGGTTCGATCCCCGGTCGGGTCAATGTAGAAAACGAACTTTTCTATAATTGGCTCGGGTCTGGGTGTAGTGGTACCGTCGTTGTTTCTGATTTCTATAACACAAGTGCTTTAGCTACTTACCATAGGATCAGAGCAATGTATGTGATGTTGTCCAATATGTATTTATTTATTTATTTAATATCTAATTAATTATGCGCGAGAAATAAGAAATTGGAGATTTAAGGCCTTAACGCCACCCAAGTGCCTAAAATCTCGAATATGAAAATCTAATTGTCAGAATACCTGTTACTTGAATCTAAATATTTCAAATACGATATGCTAGAAGAGGATTTAATAAACATCTGAATTGAATAATTATGATTTACCGTAAAGTCCTTGGATTAAAACATGCACAAAAAAGTGTCTATTTTTTCGTAAATTGCAAATGTTCTTTTTAACGGCACAAGCTATTTCACTACTGTTTTTACGCAAAACAAGATTTTGGAAATATGCGTGTTTTGAATTGAGAGTTTTATTTGAAAATTCTGGTTAAAGGCATTAATTTCATAAAAAAACATGTTTATCCGATTTTTAGAGGTCATCCGCGCGCGAAATTGTATGGGCGCGACGCGTCAAAGTCATTCAAGCGTGTTAAGGCCTTAAAACTCAAAACGGGAATAAACGAGATCATAATTTAGGTACAAAATGTTACCTCTTTTGCTTAGGCAAAAGAGGTAACATTTTGTTTTAACCCGATCGAAACGTCAGCGTTTCGATCGGGCTACACCGACCATGGTCACAGGCTGACTGGAACAGCGATGTCTTCACTACGTATGAGAGGCAGATTCTTCGCCACACACTACACTCACTGTGTCCCTATTCTGCACATTTACCGCCGCGTCCGTATTCAGGTTAGAACTCGATCGCGAAACATAACGAAATTGGAAATTGAATAGAAATTGGAGATGTTTGATTTCAATGAATTTTTGCTAAAATTATTACTCGTATTACAAAAAATAAAAAACGATACTCGATACAAAGATACCTTAAGTAATATTTATCTACGTTTATAGCAAACTAATTTGAAATCTAATTTTGATTTCAATACAAAACTTGATTACTTGGAATCCGATCAGTGTAGTTATTTCTTATTCAAAATGATGAATAATTATATTTCTTATTCACCAATGTATTTAATTAAGTCAAATGATGGCACGTACCTTTTTTCTTTATAGGGCCATAGCCTAACAAATGTATTACATATCCCTGTTGTATGACTAGCCTTTTTTTCTCTCTCGTTAATTGAACCTGATAGTAAGTGGTACGTAGTAGTCCTTAATTCTTCTTACACAGAAATTTGTCACATTGCGAACGAGTAAAAATAAACATTGACGAAAGGCGAGCACGCCACACTTTAAATGGCGCGAGATTCCGGGTTCGATCCCCGGTCGGGTCAATGTAGAAAACGAACTTTTCTATATTGGCTCGGGTCCCGGTGTTGTGGTACCGTCGTTGTTTCCGATTTCTATAACATATTAAGTGCTTTAGCTACTTACCTTAGGATCAGAGCAATGTATCTGGTGCTGTGTGCTATGGAATGCAATAGGCTGAATAGATAAATAGATAAACGATTTTGAGGGTTACTCTGAGGATTGGCCGACTTTGAACCTTAACAGTTTTCAGTTAAGGCACAAAGCTGGCTAATTCTTTTGCTAGGACTTGGAAGGACTTGCCTTACCTTACCCATAGGCTAAGAAAAGTAACGCACCAGTAAGTCATCAACACCTAACAAAAACTATTTGTTTATGTTTGTTTTATTGCCTTTAACTGACATAATATTTAACTATCCGCTAATGCTGGGGCTTCACCTGCGTCTAGTGTCGTTATTTAGTGCTCTATTTAACGTTATACGCAGGTGTGGCCGGTCTTTGTGCGCTAATTTGCTTTAATAACATTAGACGTTAGTCGATAGCTCGGACCGCGGTAACTTTTGACACGTCAAAGGGATTAAGCGGGCGTCTAGTGCGGTGTTGTGGCTACACCTACTACACTAAACATGTTAAAACACGATCACATTCAAAAGCTCTTTGTGAAATATATGTAAAAGTGCATAGTTATTTAAGTTAGGCTGGAGTAGACAAAATAGTAAAAGTATTGAGTTCTTGGAACGTTTTATTTTATTTTAAAGACACACTCACAGATCACACGCTAACTAAGTCGTTAGACGCTAGAATCAAACGTCAAATAAGTGTGGCCACGCACTTAGCGCGTAGCTTAATGCTTTAATTTAGTTAACGCTAATCATGCCGTTTTTTGAACGTTAGGCGTCACGCAGGTGAAGCCCCAGCATGAGAATGAGACCGGTATTGACGGTATGTCGGAAATCCAAGATTTTGTCATGCATTATGGATGCGGCGTGCTGTGTTTGTCTATTTTTACTTTTCAACTAATGGGTTGTATAAATCAAACGTTATCTTTTCTGTTATCAAAATAAACTCATCTTTAACGCCTTTGTCCATCGAATAATAAACTCAGTTAAAAAGAAAAAAATATGTTTAAATACATTTTCATTAGAACCTTCACTAAAATGTCTGTCTGTAAAAGTTCAGCTCGTAGGTATTTTAGAAATTAGAAAAGCGCACATTGTTTTCAGTTTCTCTTTGCCTTATCAGATTTATTATAAACACTAACTGTCGGGACTCAACACGCAAATTTAATAGCTCTAATTAACCTTTTAAAACATTATCTGAACAGCTGTTCTTGTCTGACACCGAGTAATATGGCTTTGCCAGATTGTTAATGATGCCTTTAGCAAATATTTACAAACGTCAGATATTTTTCTTAAATAAGGAAAAATATTTGAACGTGTCTTTAAAAATACATAAAAAGTTTTTAATTAAAAAAATGAAGAAAATTACATCTATTAACTATTAGCTGACCCGGTGAACGTACCGTTAGAACAGTTTGTAAGGAAAAAAATGGATGTTTTTAGTATATTTCTCTCACATTTTCAATATTTTTTTACCGTTTCATCATATCAGCCTTTTGCAGGCCTATTCCTATCCCCCAAGGAGCGCCACAGCACACGATCTTCCGCCCTTTGCATCCAGTCGCTGCCGGCTGCCTTCTTCAGGTCATCGGTCCATCTAGCCGGGGGGCGTCCTACACTACGTTTGCCTAAGCGTGGTCTCCATTCAAGAACCTTCCTGCTCCACCTCTCGTCGGTTCTGCGACAGACATGGCTAGCCCACTGCCACTTCAGCTTGCTACATTTTTGGACAATATCAGTTACCTTAGTCTTATGTCGTATAACCTCGTTCCGGATCTTATCCCTTAATGAGATCCCCAACATAGACCTTTCCATAGCACGCTGAGTGGCGTGTAGTCGGTGGGCCAACTTGACTGTCATGTTCCATGTTTCGGCTCCGTAGGTTAAAACTGGTAGGACGCATTGGTTAAACACCCGGCTTTTCAGGCACTGCGGCAGTGTCGACGTGAAGATATGACGCAATTTCTCAAATGCTGCCCAGCCAAGCTGCACTCTTCTGGCGATTTCCCGCTCGAAGTTGTCTCTACCGAGCTGTAGTACTTGTCCCAGGTAGACGTACTCTTGGACAACCTCGAACGTAGTGCCCTCGACGGAAATTGGTTCCGGGATGACATGTTCGTTGAACATTACCTTAGTCTTGTCCAAATTCATCCCAAGCCCCACACGTCTCGAGGCAGCATTAAGACTGTGCAGCATTTTTTGCAAATCTTGCAGCGATTCTACCATAATAACTATGTCATCGGCAAAGCGACGAAATTCGCCATTCACATTGATGCCCAGTCCGTTCCAATCCAGCGTCTTGAACACATCCTCCAGTGCGTTGGTGAACAGTTTCGGAGATATAACATCTCCCTGTCTAACACCTCGGAGCAGCTGGATGGGTTTTGTTCGGTGGTTTTGTACTTGGGCGGCCATTGATGCCATACTGTACAGGCTTCTTAGCACCTTCACGTACCGCCAATCGACTTGGCATCGCTGCAAGGAGTCCAGAACAGCCCAGGTTTCAACCGAGTCGAAGGCTTTCTCATAGTCCACAAAGGCCAGGCACAGGGGCTCGTTATACTCTTCGGACTTCTGTATAACCTGCCGCACCGTGTGAGTGTCAAATCTTGCGGAAAGACGGTTGTGATGACCCTCGAGAACAGCTTGTAAACGTGACTCAGGAGCGTGATTGGTCTATAGTTTTTCAGGAGACTTTTGTCTCCTTTCTTGAAAAACAATGCCAACTCCACGCTTCCGGAGTTGTCCCATTCGCTATGACGGAGTTGAAGAGCCTCTTAAGTTCGCCAAGCACAGGTTGGCTTGCAGCTTTTAAGAGCTCAGATGTGATTCCGTTTTCGCCGGGAGCCTTCCCATTACTAAGCTGTCCGAGGGCCACCTCATCCTCCTCCACGTCTGGGAGAACCGTTTTACCGTTTAAATAGATTTAAAGACATTTATTCTTATAAAAACATACAGTTCATTTACAATGAGATTAAACTTATACTAATAAATTAATACAATTTACCTCTGGGGCTGCCTACGTACAGACAAATAAAGATTTAAACGAAGTTTAATGGTAATGAACCTTCCCTAGACTTCTACGAATAAAAATTCAAAATCCACATTAAAAAAGTTCTTATGACAAAAGGATATTACAAATTATAAGATTATTTAAACGACAAGAGTGTATGGACTTAAACTGCCTAGCTCGCACTTACTAATTGTCTTGTAAAATATATTTCCTGTAAAATCAGGCTGACAAAGGTGACTGAGTTTGTTGCGCCGTTACTTCTCATCACCAGCCTATATGTAGTTCCGAAGCGGTGGTATTGCCAAGTTGTATTTTGGGACGTGTATAAGTGCCCGATGGAGGGCCTGCATACAGAATTCATAATTTCATTTCATTTCATTTTAATAATTCAAAACCAAAATTAGCCAAATCAGTTCAGCCGTTCTCGTGTTTAAGCCAAACAAACAGCAATTTTTATGTCATAGAAGATAAGCTGTACGCACTTGGAGTACATATTTTATATATGAAATCGGGAATTTCTCTTAAGTTTTCATCTGTAATAATATGCAGTAGTTTTTACTAGTAGATACAAAGTTTTACATTTGTCCCGACATCTAAAATATTTAAGTACCTACGTGTTAAATTTAGTGAAATGCTTAATTTAATACGTGGAACACTACCTTTTGGTCTAATTACTGAAACATCCAAACATATTAATTCGTCTGGGAATCCAGAATTACTAGAATTAGAATTATTAGCGGTCGACTGAGTTTTGAGATTGACGATACCACTATTTTTGTAATATACAGGGTCTGGTTTTGATCAGTAGCCAAATTAAGGAGGCCTATCATAAAAACTACCCTCTCATCATCATCGACTCTGCCTATTGCAGTCCAATGCTGGACGTAAGGTTCCCAAAGAGCCACTCCCACTTTTTCATCCGCCACTGCCAACCATATTTCTATGGTCATCAGTTCATTAAGCTGGAAGGCATCCTTCAATACGTTTGTCAAGGCATGGTCTTCACTTGGAAACCCTTCTCCTCCACCTTTCATCGATTCTACGATAGACGTGAAAAATGAGAACTATCTCTCTACCTCGATGATAATTTAAGGAGCACCGAATTTTTTTATATTATAAAAAGTTTGTTTGTTAGGATGAAAATAATACATATTAGCCTTCTTACTTTTGGCTTTTATTTAAATCCACAACCTGTTTTTAAATTGATTTGGTCTTATGATGTTTATACACGATGTGGATATAGGCTTATCACAAACCATAGTTAATTAACTGTATTAACTGGATTTAATTATATCACTCTTACAGTACAAGTCGTCGTCACTCTTACAAGAATTACTTGTTATAATTATTGAGTTATTATTAATTAAACACGTGTGAGGAACAGTATCACTGGTCTCCACATTAGGATTCCTTGTGTCAGAAAAAAGTTAAAAACAAACTTTTATGCCGAGTGCAGTGGTAACTCTGTAAGTAATTTAGTCTGAGTTTCACCTATCTACAGGTATGGATTTTTTTAAACTATGTGTGCAGGATTTTAAGACAGAAAACTGTAGTTTTATGTGAAGAGCAATAGCTCAAATAAAGGGGCAAAGAAAAAAAAATATTTACAATCCATCATCCATCCATCAGCCGAAAGACGTCCACTGCTGGACATAGGCCTCCCCCAAGGATTTCCACAAAGATCGGTCTTGTGCCACCCGCATCCAGCGGCTTCCCGCGACCTTCACCACAATACCAATACAATACCATTAGACAATACCGACTTTAGTAAATACCACCAAGAGTGATAAATAATAATATACTTAATACTAAACAAACAAAAATGTACGTATTTACAATTAATTCGTATTTATGCAAACTTCTAATGCAGCAAACATTTAAATAAAATCTGGTGGGTAAAAAACCATCATTTTGTTTTAGAAACTTTGTACCTTTATCAATAATAGGTACTAACTTAGTTGACTAGTCACTTTACTGATTATCTGTACGTCAAAAAGAGCAAGTTTCCAACAAAAGGTACAGACAACGGCAGGTCAACTTACCCAAAAAGTTAAAGGTCATCCAACTGATTTTCGACTTTAAGTCTAACACATAGAGATCAATATCAATTGAGAAAATTTGACGTTTTGTGGTAGGTTGACGAGCTGTTGTCTGTACTTCCCGTTGGGGCGTATTTATTACAATTATTTCGAAGCTACAAAACAAAATTAAGACATAATAAATTAACTACCGCTGACTCAGCAAACACTAATGGCCTTCTAAAAAGCTTTTGAGTATTTGGACGTTAACTAGCAAACTTCAGTTAGAAGTCAGCATTCATTTCGTAGTTTTATTTATTAGTTTAATCCATTTTACCTTAGGGTCCGGCTACACACAGCGAAATGCATGCGCAAATAGTTTGTGCAAAAAATGGCGCAATAACTGTATAGCGTCCACACTGGGCTACATTTTTGGTCATCTGCCCGGGCAAGTCTGCTTATTTAAAGGACAAAATTATGACAGTTGAATATCAATTAGATCTCATTGTAATTGCTTGACACATTTAATATTCTGCTACTAATTAACTGACTTAAATTTAAGACTTAAATTAGTTGCAGAATACCAAATGTATCAAACAATTACACCTAATTTAGGACTTAAATTTAAGAATTAAGTTGGTAGCAGAATACCAAATGCGTCAAAAAATTACAATCAGATCCAATTGATATTTAATTGCCACTTTTAAAATAGCACACTTGGGGCCCCGTTTCCTAGTGTATTCGCAATAATGATGTGTGTCATGTATATGGAGGGTAGTTTAAGTTAGCCACCATACATTTGTAATGTATTTTTTGTGTCAGTCTCAATTATACGGAGTTCGCTAACACGTTGTTTCGCTGATCCCAAAATTTTTTGCCAGTTCTAGTCTCACTATTAGAAGGCCAGTTTGGCCTTCTAATAGTGAGACTAGAACTCTAGAACTAGATAATATATTACAGATGTGGACAAGTGAGGAGTTGTGTTCGATTTCCGTCATAACGTACAGTCAACAGCACGTCGACCTACCCCAAAAGTCAAAAATTCTCCAAAAGATTTTCAACTTTAAGCCTGACGTATAGAGTTCATTTTCAAATGAGAAAATTTGACATTTTGTGGTAGGTCGACGTGCTGTTGTCCGTACATGGTTACTTGTGCGTTTATAATTTCTCCCCATTAAGGTTTTGTGCAAGCCATTTGTGTGGTATACCGTTTTGCCGTCTTAACACATTTAATAAAATATTCAACGACCTCGACATTTTTGCATGCAATCCCGAAAAGTTTAATTAAGATACTTTTAATAGACAATCTTAACAACTTGAGTAAATAGAACAGCGGGGTAACCATGACCTCTTAAAACAATCTCAAAGCTGTCAAATCTGTCAATTTTGGTACGTCATTATAAACAAAATTTGACAGATTTCGTAATGTTTGACAGATTTGAGATTGTTTTAAGATTTCGTGGTTACCGCCCAGATAATTACTTATATTGTTTCACAGCTCGCTAGACTAATTTAGCTAAGATAAATCAGTATAAATTAAGTTGATTATCTTTGTTTTGTTGCTTTCTTTACATTGACTTGATTGATTTATTACATTTACGGGTAAATAAATTGTGGATGAGGTGCTCGTAGCTCAGTGGCGGCAGCACTTTGGTATCGATTACTAAAGTTAAGCAACCAACGCCGCGGTCGTGAGTGGATGGGTGACCATTCCGTCCATATTTAGTGACATTTATCACGAGCATCTCCGTGCTTCGGAAGGCACGTTTAAAGTTGGTCCCTGCCAATATCGCTTGATATTGGTCGTGAAGCCTAGTCAGAGGTCTTAAGGCGGCTTGATAACATCTGACAGTAAGGTTTAGTCACTGGCCTTACAACACCCCTCCACCAATCCGCACCGGGCCCGCGTGGTGGAGTATGGCCCAAACCACCTCATAGTTGAGGTGAGGCCTGTGCCCTGCAGTGGGACGTATAATAGGCATACTTTACTTTTTTTACTTTAAATTGTGGATAATGGTTTGTGTGGATAATGGTGTTGTGGAAAAGGGTGTCACAATGATCTAAGTGATCTTAATAGACTACTTTAGAATTTGAAAATGTTATCGTGTAAACTATTTGTTATCCCTAATAAAATAAAATAACGCATATTGCTTGTGCAAATTGGAAATCGCGCAAGTAAGATAATGCGTGTAGCGAAACCTTTACCTACACTCTTTAATTCCTATAACAATAGCATTAATGATTTAGCTCCAAACTAAGAAAAGCTTTTAATACGTATGGCGGCTTGATATCGGATCAACATACTTGAATACATTTACATCTATGACTTAGAGATAAACTTGTGCTCGTTACACTTACATTCCCCATTCTTGATGTTGATTATATTCATAATATATTCTCTTTTTATAACAAATTATTCTTTTCGTTTAACAAGAGCTTACGAATTGGGACTTCTAAAGGCTTACTATACTGTATGGCTTACTTTACATATTAACTTATTTTTTTCTAAATATATGAACAAGTTATGGACGTATTGAACATTTAAAGTAATTTTAAAGGTAGCAAATAACATAAGTTTCATGCATACACCAATACAAACATTGCCTTTTTCAATACTTAACTATTATTTGAAAAAACGGTATTAAGCTTTTTTTAGCGCGATACTTTTTGCTACGTCGACAAAAGCATAGTTTAATAATCACTTAGAAAACTGTAGTCATTGTTTGTATTTCTAAATCAGTTGAATTTATTTGATAAACGAAGTTAGCAACGTTTACTGCAGCAAATCTAATATTATTCCTACAATTGGTAAAACCAACAAACCCGCAACAATTTAGCATATACTTTGTTACGCTCGGAATAACAATTAGTTAAGTACTTATAGATAACTTTGAACGTAACTGTTTTAAAATGTTTACCTCAGAAGCATTTTGTTCACCAACCACTTTAATCTGCTTTACTTTCAAAATATTTTAATTGATACTTGACTTAAGCATATTACAGGCATGCAGAAGTAATGCATAATCCTGATGATTACTTATTACACTTAAAGGTTTTCTATCTCAGAACATCCATTCGACACTATTGTTAAAAATCATCATCATCATTTCAACCATTGGTGAAATTAGGCCTCCCCCAATAATTTCCAGACTGGGCAGTTGGAAGCGACCTGCATTCAGCGGCTACCTTTACTAGGTCATCTATGTAAGTGAAAACTACTTTTGCGACACCTCATACGTGTTTGGATGGGTATATCCAGCAGACACTAATAGCCTATGTTGACATTATGCATATAATAGTATGGTGAAGTCAGAAATTTGATATCATCATTCGATTTTTTTTTAAAAACATACAAAACAAATTTTTTAAAATCCGGTTTTTTTTTTTGATAAAATGATGATATAAAATTTCTTACTTTACTATAGTATTTATGTGCGATAACATAGTCTAGTTTCGGCTTGAATACCATTTAAATAACATTCTGTATAATAAAAAAGTATCATCATTTCAGCCACAGGACGTCCACTGCTGAACATAGGCCTGCCCCAGTGACTTCCAGATCGGCCGGTTGGAAGCGGCCTGCATCCAGCGGCTTCCTGCAACCTTTACCAGGTCGTCTGTTATACCTTGTGGGTGAACGTGAAAAAATGTATCATGCATTTTAAAACTATTTATCCGATTCCTTTAAAACTTTGGTCAATCGTTGTGCGCACACTCTGAAAGGTTTCTGAATTTAATTTTATTGTAATGTAATAATTTCAAATATTCGTCTCTGTAATTAATGTGTTTATTACAGGCAAAGTGACAGCCATGCTCAATGTGTCCTTTTAAATAAACATAATTTGCTATTAATTGTTTAACTCGTACACGTTTTACTAATTAATTTTATCATATAGATATACAAGCTATAAGGAAAATACGTATTATCAGTTAACGTCGTGCTCATATTATTTGTAAGTCATAAGCGTCTAAGCTAAGATGTATTTAATACAAATAAATCGAAGTGATCTCGGAGAAAGAAATGATTGTCTATGAAGTGCAGATATTAACTTTTTGCCAACAAAGGACCTGGGCTGAACATCCCGGCCTGGGCAAGTTAAAGTTTGAAAGATACACGTCAAACTTTCATCTTGTAGAAATTGAACAAATAAAAATTAAATTAAAAACCGGCCAAGTGCGAGTCGGACTCGCGCACGAAGGGTTCCGTACCATTTTCTATAAAAATGGCAAAAAATCAGGTTTGTTGTATGGAAGCTCCCACAAATATTTATTGTTTTTCAGGGTTCAATACCAATATAAAGTCGGCGTTTATGGGCTGTTTTTCCTTATTTACTCATACAATATATTTTTCTCTGTTTTATTGGCATATTTATATTGCTAATGTGTGTACTAACAAATTAAAGAGTAAATAATTTAGGACTTAAAATAAACTCCTCGCATTATTATGTAACGAAATAATTGTTTACTTATTTTTATGTATTCGCTGCTCATAATCAGAAATTCTGCGTTGTGGAATCATAATTAGACTGACGCAATAATTATTTTTTAATTACACAATATTATACACAGGGTGTCGCGTAAATAAAGGACAACCTTGTAACCATATATTATATAGGTACATCATAGTGAACAATTTTGATTCATTTTTTTTTAAATATTCACCATCATTCTAAACCGATGTGATTGGCTTTTTGTTAATTGTGTATTGTAAGTGGATACATTTTCATGCAAATTTGTAAAAGCGATGGAATAAAAGTTCTTCTCTATGATGTATAGAATATGTGGTTAAAAGGTTGCCTTCGATTTACGGGACAGCCTGTATAGTATGGCGTGCTCGCCTCTCGGCTACGGAGGTCCTCGAATATGAACATTGGGAATAGGCTTTGATTAAAACCAGACTTCCTTTGATCGAGTAACGCAACACCTGACAGTGTGATATGAATGCCAATGATTCTGCAATATTTCGTTGTCAAAGAAACGAACTCCGTAGCCGAGAGGCGAGCACGGGACTGTATACGGCTTCGCCATCTCTTAGGTTCCGTGTTCGATCCCCGGTTGGGTCAATGTAGAAAACGAACTGTTCTATATTGGCTCAGGTCTGGGTGTTGTGGTACCGCCGTTGTTTCTGATTTCTATAACACAAGTGATTTTGTTATTTTAGGATTAGATCAATGTAATTGATGCTGTCCAATATTTATAAAAAAGGTAATTACCTTAACTCATTTGACTGACCTGACACTCGACAGAATAAAGAATTTTGACTTTTATTGATTTTTAGGGTTCCTTACCCAAGGGGTAAAACGGGGCCTTATTACTCAGGCTCCGCTGTCCGTCTGTCTGTCCTTCCGTCTGTCTGTCTGTCACCAGGCTGTATCTCATGAACCGTGATAGTTAGAGAGTTGAAATTTTCACAGATGATGTATCTGTTGCCGCTATAACAACAAATAAAAAACACAGAATACAATAAATATTTAAGGGGTCTCCCACACAACAAACGTGATTTTTTTGCCGTTTTTATAGATAATGGTACGGAACCCTTCGTGCGCGAGTCCGACTCGCACTTGGCCGGTTTTAACGATATGCGTCGCCTACTTCTATATAAATCTGAGCTAAATACCGATGGAAATATAATTGGGCTACCAAAGAATGGCAAGCGTTTTTTAAAATATAATTTGTGAAACAAAACCAACAGCAGTTAATTAAAATTTTGGTTTAAATATTACTGACCTTTTAGTCAATTCTATTTTGATTACCGTAAAAACTGCGCCTAATAATTTTCATTTGTAATTTGTGGCGTTGTGACCGAAAGCGTGTATAATTATTAGGAACTGGCCGACCAATCAGGGATAGCCTTCGGAGAGTTGTCAATTTAACGCCCGATAGATTATAATCTTACTGTTTCACTTCGATGGATTACAATATACAGAACTTAATGCGTTAAATTGAGCAGTATTTACGGTTCACAATATTTCGATTGTATCTAACGGATTTTACAATTTTACGGTGACATATTATATAGGAAGAATATTGCTCGTTTAAGGATATTCGATAAATATTTAAAATATACAACATTTATTTCAGTCTTGTTTCTTAAACTTAAAACACTTTTCTCTTATTCTATAACATACCATTTATGTTAAAACAAGTAGTACCGGATTATTTTAAAATACTACTGAATGATTTTTGCGTCAGTTTTTTTTTAGATTAACCGGCTAATATTTTTATGATTGTAAAGCCTGCTGTTTCGAACAAACAAACAAACGTATCTTAATAATTCTGAAGTGAAGCTTTAAACTAATTTGTTCTCCAAATATCGAACATTAGAATTCAGACAAACCAAACCACACTGTGTCGGTTGACTAAAATTGTTTGCCTGATAAAAAGAGCAAATGTTTGTTGATAACACAAAATACTGTTTGGGTTTCCGCCATAGCTAAGACTATCTGATTCCAAGATAAAATATTCTTGTTTGATTTGGCAATTAGAGAAAATATTTATAAGAGAGGCTACATTATAATTTAAAAAAAATAACTCTCCATGGAGCACTGACTCTATTTTATTTAACCCTTTTTAGGTTACTTTAACAATTCTTTATCGTCCAATTTTAAGATCTATCATTATTGAAGTCGTTTTAAGGATCTTTATCAATAGAAGTGTCGTAACCATAGGATTGCCGTTCAATGCCAAAGTCAATTTAAAGAACGAACTAAGACATTTTTTCTCATTTCTGGGTGTACTGGTTTACGCCCTCAGTAACTTAAATTACTGTCTGGTACCTCGTAAGCGCCACGTCTGCCCAATACACTACGAAATACGTTCTGTCGACAAATCGCTGTATTATCAATTAACTCCTAACCGTTAAGGAGTTCTGTGGCCTGCATCATCAGCTCAGCAGTATGATATGTATAATTAAACCTTCTCCAGAATGTAACAAACACTTTTCTGAAAACCGCATCAAAATCGGATGAGCCAAACGCGAGAAAATCGCAGACAAACATACTACATACAAACATACAGGTCACACTGAGAACCTCTTTTTTAAGGTCGGTTAAAAAAGGGTAGAGAGAAAATTATACATTGTATTTCTAGAAATAAAACCCTACTAACGATACCTATGGTGTTTCGATTTCAACACTGGTCGCTGGCTCTCCGGGTTGAATTTGAAAACTAACTAACTTTTTAAATTGGCTCGGGTCTAGATATGTGACAGACTAGTGGTAAAATTCACTGTCTGGTATCCCGTAACCGTAACAAAAGAATGTTGATTACTTACTTCGTAACCATGACAATTTGTATGTAATCTGCAGCGTATTTTAAGAAACAACCTTTACCACTTGTAATAGAGCTGCTTTTGGAATGGTGCACCTTAAAACAAAAGATAAATATTTCGTTATTTTTTTTAATTCGTTTTATGTATGTTATTGAAACATCGGATTTAACGTAGCTATAAGGGGCGAAAAGGGGATAAAAGTTAGTATTTGAAGTTTTTTTTAATTTTCTAAGTAAAAATCGATGATATAAGAAGTGTATATTTGCGATTCATTGGTTTATTTTTAAATTTAGATTAGTGCCGGCGAAGCCGCGGGCAAATGCTTGTTTATTAAATAATTTACATACCTACTATCTAGCAAGATGGCTACAACTCTCACCATTTTATTTCCATGTTATTCACGTAGGTACTAAAATACTTTTTTACGACAGTGAGTTTTGAATTTAATCATCATCATCATTCTCAATGTAGCAACAAATGTGTATCGTTAGCATCAGAACGTGGTTATGCAAGATTGCAAATACAATATTTTATTTTCTTAGCCATATTTCTAAATGATATAAAAGGTTAAGAGAGAACTTTTATTGCTAAGAGGACATTAAAACGATAACAGAACAGAATACAAACAATATACTACTTAAAAAAAAAAACATAAAATGGCCGTACACTGCCGTAAAGCCCATCGTAAACCTCACTCTGCATTAGTCGTTGCCTACTACCTTGTAAGGCCACGACGCTTGTAATTTATATTAGCCACCACTTTCGCCCACCCAAAGACTATACCCAATTTACTCTAACTATCCCAAATTATAGCCAAATTCTGCCAATCATGGTACTGTAACGGGGTTCGTAGTCACAGTGGTTTAAAATAACTTAAATACCAATTATTTCGGATTCTCGTAGTATATTCAATCAAACTATATTCTACCACAATACATATCACAACTATACTTAGCTCTGTTATTCTGCTGGCTGCTTTCAATATTTCTTTTCATTATTATTATTTTTTGTTAATTTATTTATTTAAATTACTTCTTTTTGATTATTTTTCAATTCTTATCATATATAATACATTGTAGCATCATAGCATAATTTCAATGTTTTTTCTACGCGTCACTCAAAAATATTCAAAAGCAACTTTCATATTTCGAACATACCTTGGTAGACGTAGAGGTTTTACTCGTTTGGCTATAAACCTCTACATCCCAGGTTTATAGCCAAACGTGTAGAAAAAACATTGAAATTATGATATGATGCTACAATGTATTATATATGATAAGAATTGAAAAATAATCAAAAAGAAGTAATTAAAATCAATAAACAGAAAATATTAATAATGTAAAGAAATATTGAAAGAAGCCAGCAGAATAACAGAGCTAAGTATAGTTGTGATGTGTATTGTGTTAGAATATAGTTTGATTGAATATACTACGAGAATCCGAAATTATTGGTATTAAAGTTATTTCAACCTCTGTGCTACGGATCCCCGTTACAGTACCTATGTGTCTAATCAGTATTAGTATTATACCAAGCCCTTTTCCGGGCCCTCCTTTACACATTCCTAAAATTTAGTTATTATTATTATTTCTCCATAGACCGAAAACCTCTCGCCTCTTGGGCGGTAATGACCGGCAGATGCACATTTGGCCGGGTTCAGGGCAAAAGAGAGAGAAATCGGCGGACGATGCGTGCGGTATCAAGCACCACCGCTTTCTGCATCTTTGCTGGAAGCGAGCCGCCGATGAATCCCAGCCTTTTCAGGTGTGAACCTAATGTGGCTGGGATTAACCCGTTTGCCGATATAACAATTGGTATGATTTCAGTGGATGCCACTTCCTACATTTCGGTAACCTCGTGTACTAGGTCCAAGTACTTGCGTTGTTATTATTATTATTATTATTATTTTTATATCAGTATCAAGCATGCTTACAGAGTTTACCAAAACGCACACAAGGCAATTATAAAATGTCATAAAAAATAAATTATATTATTATACCTATTAAAATATATAATGTCAAATGAAATTTAAATATACAATTAGCAAATAATGTCAAGCGAAATTAAATAGAAATAAAACAAATATTACATTATACAGTCAATCAAATTCATACATTCCAAACATTGCATGTCATTTATCTTATTTGTCTTTTATCTAAGTTTTACCTTACCAGCCGAATTGTACTACAAGTTATACCTACTTACGATACGATACGTAAACGATAGTACATTGACCCTTAGTTTTTAAAAATCAATAGTATTTTAGACATCTTGTGATTAACAAACAGCTCTTTATCTTAATTTTAATAGTCTTTCTTTCATATTTTTGTTTAAAAGATACAAAGCAATTAAACCTTATTCTTTTAAAACACAAAACATGGCTCCCTCATCTAATACGAAGCAATTAGAAGCTAAAATTTTAATTGGACGTGGCTTGGCTTTGATGTTGCTGGATTTCAAGAAAACAGAATTAAAACGTCCCAATTGGTGGTATGGTAATTCGCCATAAACGCGAATGTTTCGATTTAAGGCTCAGAAAAGGTTAGAAAAAGTTTCATTTTTAATTAAAATACACTCGCGAGCAATGAAAAAGTTCAACCCAAAAAATGCCGACAAACACCTTAATATCTCCTAAGACATAGAACTAAGCTTCATAAATTAAAAAGTTAAATAAAAGTTAAATATTCTGATGCGCTGTTAAATGGACTTCAATATTGCAGACGGCGTCATTAAGCTAGCCTTTTCCGTTTAGGAGTACTTTGGTGCTATGTATGTCACTGGAACTTTTTCATTGCTCGCGAGTGTAATATACACAACACAGCACGGGAATTGATGCAACATACCTCTTCTTATAAAATATTTGAAACATACCTTTTTATTAATAACTGTCCCGACGTTTCGGCCTAATTACATAGGCTGTGGTCGCGGGAAGGCTGGCGATGTACGGTTCTGCCCAAGCCGATAGATTAGACCGAAACGTCGGAATAATAATTAATATAAGCTGTTTAACAAAAAAAAATAAACCGCCGAAAAACTGAAAAGCAAAAAATACTAAACTTTTTTTTCATTTAACCTTAATATCTAAATTCCTTAACTTATGTAAGTATACCTAATCAGCTCCATCGAATCGGTACCAGCCATTGTGAGTTAAAATGTGTCCATTCGCATCAATTTTGGTCAAAACATTAATGAATTTATTTCCTACTTTAAAACAAGAAATACAATAAACTAAATGTTTACACAGTATAAAAAAACATTTAAACAACTTTAACCTTTTTTGTCGGTTTGAACTTTACAGACTAAATAATTGTAGAGCAATGTATTGTTTCAACAAAATATTTTTTTGTAAATATGCCAATTTCGTGTAATGTCGGAAACACAATGTTGATCGGAAAAATGTAATTCCAAGGATCAGATTGTCAGAATATTTGATATTCTATGCAAATACTGAACGAATACGTGACATGACAAAAAAATAAATTACAAATACCTTTTTTATGCGATACCGCTACTTCATGCAAATGGCACCTCTTGAAAAGTTCAGGGTTGTAGGAAGTTAGCTTTGAAGGTTTCCATACGAATTCCAGTACGCCTTCAGACCCGAATTAAATTTGAAAAGTAAGTTTTTAATTAAACGTTCTAGTTTTTTTCTTCTAAAATATTTCAATAAGATACCACAAACACGTGTTGAACTGCCTTTTTTATGAGTTCAAAAACCACATTTAAAAATCCCTATGCAAAAAGAATATTACAAATTAGAGGATTATTTAAAAGACAACAGTGTTTAGATTTTATAATGACCTGCTTGTTGGCAATTACTAATTATGTCTTGTAAAATGTATTTCCTGTAAAATCAGGCTGACAAAGGCGACTGAGTTCGTGGCGCCGTTTCATCTCATCATCAGCCTATATGTAGTCCCGAAGCGGTGGTAGGGCTAAGTTATATTTTGGGACGTGTATTAGTGCCCGGAAGAGGGCCTTAATACCAATAAATAATTTTAATTTGAATTTCAACAGCTTTTAGCAAGAGATCAAGGTTGATATACCCGTAAACACGATTTCACTTTTACTAATTCACACAACGACAGATGAGTTAAATAGATTTATAATAGTAAAAGTTTTGCATACAAAATAAACCTTTGAGTATCTTTTAAAACACTGTACACAACACGGGTATTGATGCAACACACCTCTTTTTTTAATTTGTGTTGTGTACAGTGTTATAATTAAAAAATGCAACAAGAAAGTTGCATTAGTTTTGAAAAAGCTATATTTTACTTATCTGGAGGATAAACACGATTTTTGACACATTTTAATACAATTTTTAAGTACTTTTAAACTCTACATATTTTTATCTTTTACGTAACTTTATCTGTACATTGTGTAACAGGCTCTAAGGCTTATAATAACCTGTACCGGTTGCTATTTAATTGCTTGTTTGATTGGTTAAACGTCCAAAGTCGTTTTGTAAAAGTAAATCACCATTGTCGTTATTTTTAATAAAAAACCGGCCAAGTGCTTAACTGTGCCACTCGCAGTATAGGGTTCCGTAGTTACCCGTGTCATTATCACAATATTTTTCAGCAATTCTACTTATTAATTACTGTCCCGATTTAAGTCACTTTTCCTCTAAGGAATTTTTGAACGACTATTACTCTTAAACTAACTGGTCTACCTTTACTGCTATGATTTTTCTTGAAAGTTCATGAAAAGCGCTATTATTATGAATTTTTCCAGATGTTTAAAGCCAATAGTTTAGCTTTTAGAGGGGGGGGGGGGCTAAAGGCTAAAACGAAAACAAAAATTACAACTCTCTAGGATCAACAGTCTCCAAACAAAACCTTGGACGGACAGACAGACAGATAGACGGACATGACAGAACTATAAGGGTTCCTTGCCAGGACTATGGAACCCTAAAAAGGTCGGTTAAATATATTTCAGAACCACAGAGGAATCTTTCGAATAAATCTGAGTGTGAAAGACAGCTGCGCGGTGTACCTCGCGCTGAACCAAACACCATAAACCATAAAGCGAACATAAACAAACAAACTCGATTTATATCCAAAACAGTTTTAACTCAACCATTTTATTGCCTATCAAAACTTTCGAAGGTATTTGAATAAAACAAAATATGATTAATAAAACCGGCCAAGTACGTGTCGTACTACGCGTAGATAGGGTTCCGTTGTTACCTCAATATGTTTCAGCAATTAGTTCATTTAGGTCACTTTTAATACTACTTTTGGACTCCGTTGGATGGGCCATCTCGAAAGAATGGGGGAGGATCGTAGCGCCAAAGCAGCGTATCTTGGAATACCTCGTGGCTGCCGCCCCGTCGGCTGGCCAAGATACCGCTGGAAGGACGCCGTCATATCAGATCTGCAGGAACTACAAGTTGCGGACTGGCAAGAGGCGGCGCAAGACCGGATCAGATGGCGTTCTCTTGTGTCGGAGGCCAAGACACACTTTGGGTCGTTGCGCCAAAGAAGTAAGTAAGTAAGGTCACTTTTAATGTTTTCCTCTAAGGATTTTTTTAACTAATAAGTTGAAGGACTACCACCGTTAAACTAACTGGTCCATCTGAACTGTTATGATTTTCCTTAAAAGTACATGTAAAGCACTATTATTATGAATTTATACAGATTTTTCAAGCCAACAGATTAGCGTTTAGAGGGGGGACGGCCTACTCGAACAAAAATTGGCACATTAAAGTTTAATATTTTGCAAACGGATCCCTTAACCGAAAAAAAGTCTTAGCAACTCCTAAGTCATTTTAAGGGACGTATTCAAGGATACCCCACTCGATAGGGTAGACAATGAAAAAAAAACATCTCCACGTTACATGTATGAGAGCTACCCTAAAAAAAAAATTTTTAAAATTTTATTCTACCCCTTTGTCTGCGTGATTAATTTACATATCTCCACAAAATAACAGCTCTCTAGAGTCAACAGTCTCCAATCAAAACCTTGGTAAGACAGACAGACAGACATGCGGACATGACGAAACTATAAGGGTTCCTTGTCAGGACTACGGAACCCTAAAATGAATGTTGGTCTCGTATTCCCGTATGCATTCCGACACGATTCCTCCAATTGCGATAAAAAATTGGTGCGATGCTGCGCTTTTCATAATTTCTAAATTGAATTAAAGAACAAGCGAAGTAGCGTGCATAAAGTGAAGGTTTTTTTTTTGTTTTTTTTTCGTTTCATTTTACTAATGTGTAAGCAGTCTTTTCCTATTATTATTTGATACACCTGGCTTAAAAATAGTTTATATTGTTTACCATTGAATGTACCATAATGTATATTATACTTAAACATTTAATAGTATTTACCGTGAAATTTTTGTAAATATTTTTTTAAATGAAAATTAATCCCTATTTTCCTTGGTCACGGCATTACGCGTGAACAAAGATGGGGCAATTTGGCTAATTCTTTTTAAGGTTCCGTGCCCAAAAGGGTAAAACGGGACCCTATTACTAAGGCTCCGCTGTCCGTCTGTCTGTCTGTCCGTCTGTTACCACGCTGTATCTCATGAACCGTGATAATAAGACAGTTGTAATTTTCACAGATGGTGTATTTCTGTTGCCACTATAACAACGAATACTAAAAAGCAGAATAAAATAAATATACTCCCATACAACAAACGTGGTTTGTTTTGCTGTTTTATAGATAATGGTACGGAACCCTTTGTGCGCGAATCCAAGTCGCACTTGGCCGGTTTGTTTCTGCCGTTTTTATAGATAATGGCACAGAACCCTTTGTGCGCGATTCCGACTCGCACTTGGCCGGTTTTTGTTTTGTTTTTATTGTCAAGAGAAGGTTTATCATTACGAAAAAAAATAAGAAAGATGCGTGGAACAATAGAACATTTAGGAAAACTTAACGACTATTTTATCCTTTCAAACGTAACCTTCTTAATGCTTTTGACAATATAAACATCTCTTTTGTTGCCATACGGCGTTTGTCGTAAAGTTAATACGGGATAACGTCTGTCAGGTCAGCTAGTTTATGAATAAAATACAAATAATATTTCACAAAATAGGCCGCTACCCTGATTCCGTATCTTGCAAAGCAATGCGATAGCGAAAATTGAGCAATTCAGCCCCTCTAGCATGAGCAACAAAATACGATATGATATAACATGATATAGCGATTTATCACATACTAGCAGCCCGTCCCGGCTTCGCACGGGGTAGACAATTATCGCTAATAGTTTCGGCAGCGCATTCGACGAAAGACATTTTAAGACTCATTTTTCTACACCTTCAGTTACATTGTTCAAATTTTACCAAGGATCCCTATTTTTTTTCAAAATGAAATGTAGCCTATGTCAAATTGGAAGAATGTAGCATTCTATTGGTGAAAGATTTTTTTTAATCGGCCCAGTACTTTTTGAGCCTATTCATTACAAACATACAAAAATAGGTACAAATCTTTCCTCTTTATAATATTATTAGTATTAGTATAGATATAGAAATACAAATAAGATTTCACAAAAAAGGCCGCTACCCTAATTCCGTATCTTGCAAAGCAATGCGATAGCGAAAATTGAGCAATTCAGCCCCTCTAGCATGAGCAACAAAATACGATATGATATAACATGATATAGCGATTTATCACATATTTTTTGCCAAAATATAAACTTTTATCGAAAAATCAAGCATGATCGTGATGTTTCGATAAAAGTTCAAGATGGCGGCTATGTTATCATATTTTGAAAGTTGGGTGGTCGATAAATCGCTATATCGTATCATATCATATCGTGTTTTGTTGCTCATGCTAGAGGGGCTGGCTTTAAAATCGCAAATTGACAGCTAAAACAAAAACAAAGCAATCTACTGTCATCGCTGCCAATAGATTTTGACACTAAGCGTCAATCGGGCGACTGCGCGATTATTGCTGATTGCTTATTTTTAGGGGATAAGGGTGCGGGATCTGTATGTAGTTGAAGGATGCAAATTATGAGAACCGCATTCTGTAAATTAAATAGTTTTATGCTCAGAAAAGCTAGCAGATTATGATTCCGGATACGGCTGCAAAGTTTGTCGGTCCATTTATTTTCATACCCCAGGGCCCTAACCATGAACTATTAAAACAATCACAAATCTGTCAAACATTATCATTTCTGTCAAATTTTGTATGAAATGACGTACCAAAATTGACAGATTTGACAACTTTGAGATTGTTTTAAGAGTTCATGGATAAGGCCCAGGTATGAAAATAAATGGACCGACTAGACTTTTTAGTAAATAAATTTAACAAATATTTTAAAGCCATTTTAATAATATTTTAGTGACAGAATCCAATTTATGATTGTTTATCGCAGTAACTTTAAAAAAAACACTCTAATTCTAAAACTGCATACAACAAGCGTCTAAAAAAATATAATTTGCGACATTTAAGGACAGGCAACTATGAAAACTCGCAAACAAACAATATTTATTTAGGTTCAATAATTAGATTTAAAATTAATATTTTTAGATAAGTGATGAATATTGACATTTTGTTATTATTGATTATATTATTTAACTAGTAAAAGTACTTTTTTACTCGTCTACACCTAAGCGGTCTCATGAGGCCGCGACATGCATAATTTAGCATCATAAATTTAAAAAAATAGGAAATTTCGTCTGAATCTGTCTTTGTATGTTTACTGTGTTTTGTGCAAATAAATATTTTCAATTTATTTCAAGAACCAGAATATCTTCATAATTATAAGGTTATACTCACTTTTTAGTATAGTTGCATTTCACAGCGACCACTATTAATAATATGTTTGCGACAAGAGACAGCAGTATCACAGGAACGTATAAAGTTATTAAAATGTTTTCAGGTTGAAAAAATATGTCCAATTCTGACCCAAATTGGAACGATCCGTTTAGTCCAACACTTAAATTTAACCCTTCGAGAGGATTAAAATCCCTTCCTGTCACATTAGGGTACATTTTTCACCCGGTTAACACATCTGTCACTGAAGAATTTTAGAAACGTTTTTCAAAGGCACACTGCACTTATTACAGGATATTAATGAATAATGTTTGCACATTTCTATTGCACAGCCGTGTCACAAATCACTTTCATAAAAGTTGTTTTGCACTTTTAAAAAGCTCCACAAACTAACCCCTAAAACCTATCAACTAAACTTTTAATAAAAAATGAATAAAACTATTTCTAAAACTCACAAATATTTAACTTCAAACTTTATTGCAAATACTTTCTTCCGATAAGCTTTCGCGCTCTCAAGCTTTCGCCACATAACGTCCGCAGTACGGAGGTTCGCGAAAATAACTGAATGACGGCGATTTCCCGGGGGAACGGGATGGCGTGAAGTTAGAGGGAGAGGCAAGATTGGAAACTCAATGAATAGGTTCTGTTATAGAAAAACGTCTCTACGTTATTCTTGTTTAACTCAATTGTGAGACCGTGGGTGGTAATTTTGCATCGCATACGGTTTTCAGACAATTTTAGATTTTGGTGTCAAATATAAATGACTTCGTTTAATTATTTAGCAGTCTCGGGGTTTTCATTACTGCATTTGTTTTAGTTCATTTTGTACTATGACATAAATCCTAGTTTAATTTAGCTCTTTCAAAAATTGATTTAATAGATTAGTGACGATGTTTTCAACAACCGACGAAAATACGGAGGAGCTTCGTAAGTCGAGGCGTATATTTATATTTTTTTATGTATGATCAAGCATAACTTTTTACAGAGTAGTCCGATTTTGATAATTATTTTTTTATTAGAAAGGGTATAGTCCGAAGGGGGTCCCATAAATTTGGAAAAAAAAATCCTACCCTAAGGGTAGGAAAACAAGGGATGATTGATTGTTTACTCACTGATTGTAATGTTTGACCACGCATAACTTTTTACAGAGTAGTCCGATTTTGATAATTATTTTTTTGTTAATATATTTTACGTATACGTCGTAATTTGTCCCATATAAATTTAAAAAAATATAACTTACCCTAAAAGTGGGAAAATTGGGGTGATTTATTGTTTACTCTCAGATATTAATGCTGATCTTATAACCACAGAAAATCATTAAATAAAAACTTTTAAACAAAAAAATTAAACCGCCGAAAAACTGAAAAGCAAAAAATAATAACCTTTTTTTTAATTAACCTTAATAACTAAGTTCCTTAACTAATATAAGTATACCTTATCAGTTCTTTTTGGAGTGGTTGCGAATGAACACATTTTAAGGGAGAGGAGGGAGTGTTTAGAAGGGAGGGAGGAAAGGGAGCTGATTAGGTATACTTACATTACGTAAGGAACTTAGTTATTAAGATTAAATAAAAAAAGTTTATTATATTTTATAAATATTTAAAGTCCAAATTATTTTACCCGATTGAAACAAAGCAATGTCGAGATAGTTTTGTAATCTCATCGGAATGTTACGACGACTACTGCAAATCTGCTATCGCAATCATACTTACTTTGAAGAAATCTTTTAAATAGTTACTGCATTCTTTGCTTCATCTCTCTACAGTAGAGAGATGAATCAGTCTGAAAGGTGGTGTAGGTATTCACTGCTTTGAAATAAAATCTTTGTGACATTATCTTTCATTTGTGCATCAGCTCGCTGATCGCGTAATACCTTTCGCATATAAGGTTTTAAAATACAGTTTTGAACACCATACAAAGTAGTTACAGTTGATATTGGCATAATATGCATAAAATATGAGATTTAAAAGCAATTTATTCTAGATAGCCGACAATAAGAATCCTCTACAAATTGTAATATGAAGAGAACGGAAATAATAACAGTAACACATTTAGAAGATTTTATATAGGTAGGTTTTCTTCCGCCCGCCTAGTAATAACCTCAACCGCGAGCGCAGCGTGGGACGCCCACCCACTAGGTAGACAGACGACCTGGTAAAGGTTGCAGGAAGCCGCTGGATGCAGGCCGCTTCCAACCTGCCAATATGGAAGTCTCTATGGGAGCCCTATGTTCAGCAGTGGACGTCCTGTGGCTGAAATGATGAGTTATAAACTTCGCCAGCGTAAAGGCCCACATCCCAATCATGCCCCGTGACTGTCAAAGAGTAGTGAGACGTTGCCACACCGCGTAATACCCGCTATGTCTCTGTTTTTTCTTCATGTATCTGTCGTGGCCCGGTCTTAAAATTAATCACTTCATGATGTGGCCGACCATTTCATAAAATTGACGTATTTCATAAAACAGCCAACTAAAACTGGTTATATCGTTTTAACGTCAACGTTTGATGATATGTTAATCAACATTTGGCCATATCATTAAAATAGGTTAAAATACGTTTACTAGTTACTGCAATTTGTTTAATATGAGTTTTGGGCGATAGATAAATAGAACATTATAATTATTTGTAATTTTAAAAGTAATCTTATAAATAAAAGAGATTAAAATAGTTGAATAACCTAACTAACCTCCAAAATTACATGTCGAAATCCATAATTTTTTGACGTTACAACCGTTTTTCGACTGATTTTCATAAAAATCGGCTAGCTCAATTTTTTAACGATAATTCACTGCACTTTTATCTTCACTTTACACATTATTATTTACTTTAAGAACAGAATAATTATCCGCCGCCATGATGTACCACAATAACAAAGCGACATCAGCGCCTCTACCGGTGGATAATATAACAGTTTTACGATATGACCACCAACGTTTGGCCATTTCATGAAGTACTCGGTCATATCATCAAACGCTGACTGATTCATTGATCTGGTCCAACCACATCATGATGTGGGCAGCGGGTACAGTGCCGCATCATGAAAAACTACCATTTTATGAAATGGTTGGCCACATCATGAAGTGATTAATTCTAAGATCGGGCTACGACATATCTAAACGGTCTGTCTTGCGGTCCGTGTCTAGAGAGGTAATGTACGTATACCGGTCATTGCACAACAATAACCCGTGCCGAGAATTGCCACGGTATAGCTAAGACACAATGCCGAGCCGTTTCACAATGGGCATGGCCGAGCCAGGCATGGATATTGTGATAAACCGTCCTATTAACATAAGACTGTACGTAAGGCAACTCAAATCTTTTGTTTGAAAATATGAATGAACTTTTCTCTGCTTCCTGATTCTGAATATTCTCTCGCATAAAAAAAAAATATTTTTGCGACCCTTAAGAAAACACTACATCTATATCTATACTAATATTATAAAGAGGAAAGATTTGTACCTATTTTTGTATGTTTGTATGTTTGTAATGAATAGGCTCAAAAAGTACTGGGCCGATTTAAAAAATTCTTTCACCAATAGAATGCTACATTCTTCCAATTTGACATAGGCTACATTTGATTTTGAAAAAAATTAGGGATCCATGGTAAAATTTGAACAATGTAACCGAAGGTGTAGAAAAATGAGTTTTAAAATGTCTTTCGTCGAATGCGCTGCCGAAACTATTAGCGATAATTGTCTACCCCGTGCGAAGCCGGGACGGGCTGCTAGTACTCAATATTTTAGTAAGGTAATATTGGGCAAAACCTGGTAATCAATACAAATATCTCGTAACGCACAAAAACTACTACTCCTAATTTCACCTAACCCGATTTTACTGACAGTTTTTCTGAGTTTTTGCAGCGAAACAGATCCATCTGAATTAAGAAAAAAACAAATTATCCGCTTGCGGGACGGATAATTTGTTTACTTGAACGAAAAAAGTTAGCGGAAGGGACTTCCTTCCGCTAACTTTTCAACTTTTTTAACTTTTTCGTTCAAGTAGTGTTTTGCTTACCAGCAAATAAATTTAATTGGCTAAGTCTACAGGAACAAAACCAAAACTACCCAGACCTGCTTTTGACGTTCGATTGAATAACAAACATACAGACTCTTAAGAGTCCTTACACACTACAAACTTTTTAATCGGTCAATAGTTTGATCGATTTGATTACTATATGAGTATTCTTCCTATGGGTGTCGTAAAAGGCGACTACAGGAGAACCGCCACAAGAAGACGGGCAGCAGCGTCTCCTCTCCACCATTGGCCAAACTGCGATCGCCAACCCGCCTGCCAAGCGTGGTGATTATGGCAAAATCCTCCTTTTGGAGAGGCTAGTGTCCAGCAGTGGACTGATATAGGCTGGTGATGATGATGATTCTAGTGTACACCGACCGATCAAAAGTCTGCAGTAGCGCAGGGTCTAAAAGCTATTTAAATCAGCGTCGTGATAAGTCCCCGACTGTCACGACAAATGCTGAGCGGGGGGCCTTTTTGACACAAGCTTTGTTGTCATTTGTTTTCTTTTTGTATTTCTCTTGTTCTGTATTTGTATCAAATAAACCATTTTCTATTTCTATTATAAAGAAAATATTTGTTTAAAAAGTGGTGCTCGTAGCTCAGTGGCGGCTGCGCTTTGGTATCGATTAAAGTAAAGCAACCAGCAACGCCGCGGTTGTGAGTAGATGGGTGACCATTCCCATGCTTCGGAAAGTACGTTAAAAGTTGTTCACGGCTAATATCACTTGATAATAGTCGTAAAGCCTAGTCAGAGGCCTTATGGCAACTTGATTCCATCTGACAGGAAAGTTTAGTCATTGTCAATGCTCCTCCACAAAACTGCACTGGATCCGCGTGGTGGAGTGTGGCCCAAACCACCTCTTAATTGAGATGAGACCTATGCCCTGCTGTGGGACGTATAAAGGCATACTTTACTTTTTTATTTGTTTAAAGACTTTTTCTTCCATCTGAATAGTATCGTCACCTTTGTCTTCCTAGCGCCTTGTCTCTTCCTAGTCACAGTATGCTTGACCCTGAACCCTGAACAAGCTTTAATAATTAAACCAACTGCTCAAAATAGTTCAGTAATAACCACTCTGCATGTCGGGATAAAGAGAGAAGATTGAAGATGAAACCTTCACCCTAACAAGTAAATCTATGTCAATTGGTAGTTTGGAAAAGGTCGCACTTAACTAAATTACCGAGTGCGTCAATGCCTTTACTGAGTGCTGTAAAAGTGAAAGACATAAAATCGGCTATTATTAGCAAACACAAAAGAGTATAGCCAGTACTTCTTATTCACATTTCATCTAGAAATAAGACGTCTACCGCTGAACATAGGCGTCCCCTTATGACTCCAGATTGGTCGGTTGGAAACGGCAAGCATCCAGCGGCTTCCTGCAACCTTTACCAGGTCGTCGGTCAGGTAATGTTATTATTGACGACCGTCTGGTGTTGTATTTCGTACTTTGGACTACAAATATGGCGGTTGTGGCATTAAATATAAAGGTCAAATACTACGGTCCTTTGGAGGTGTGAAAATCAAGGTTCAGAGCAACCGAAATCAAAATATATGGCCATATTGTAAGCTCTCCATGGACAACAAGCTGCTAATCTACAAATCCGTACTGAAACCCATCTGGATGTATGGCATACAATTGTGGGGTAGCGGTAGCAACGCGAATTTACTTAAAATCATACATATCATATCATACTTATGATACAGCGTCTCCAGAATACAATCCTGCGTACCATATAAAATGTCCCGTGGTTTATAACAAACAACGAAATCCATGAGGCCCTACAAATGAACACAGTGATAGAGGAAATAAGGTATACTGCTGAAACCCGTCAAAGACGGTTAACCCTGCATCCCAACGAACTGGCTCCCCAGCTGCTATGCCAAAGTTATTCCAAGCGACTGAAGTGGCACGTAATCCTAAAACTGCACCTAAGAGCGTAGTAGTAAAAAAAGGAGTGTTCTTAGTGGAGAGCACACTTAACATGAAAAATATCCACTACAACCCATCCGCTCATAGTCGCGACTGCTCGCAGATGAATACGGAAAAAAAAACATAACTGACATAGCCCGACAAATTAGCATTCAAGTGGCAGTGGACGGGGAACATAGCACGTAGAACTGACGGTCGATGGGGCAGAAAGGTTCTGGAATATCGCGCGCGGCTGCGAATTCGCCAGATCTAGACGCAGCCTAACCAGCCGGGACCTCAGAGTTGGCAACGCCAACTCCATCATGCACGCCTTTCGGCTACGGAGGTCGTCACTGTGGTTTTACTTTTAGTATCTAGCTTTTCTATTCGAGCTATGTATGTAGTAAACCGTTTGTGGCACTAATAATGTGTGATGATGTAGTCTATAACGCGAATGACGTCACAATGAATTCACAAATCTCAACAAGACAGATGAGTATACAGATTAAGCTTCAGGGCCCTAACCATGAACTGTTAAAACAATCACAAATCTGTCAAACATTATCATTTCTGTCAAATTTTGTATGAAATGACGTACCAAAATTGACAGATTTGACAACTTTGAGATAGTTTTAAGAGTTCATGGTTAGGGGGCAGATAGCTATTTTAGGATGCTTTTCGGTTTAAATCAAAGTTTTATTAAACTTCGCAAAGAATGATCATTTTTTTGTATCAGAGTTTCAACCTATTTTCTGAGGTAGGGTGTTACTTGAACTATGATTGGCCCAACAATGTCGATATTAATAAATTAAATCTCGTGCACAGGTTGATTCGGTTTTATAGTCGAGTCAGGCTGAAATCAGTGTTTTATTCTAGTTCTGATTATAGTCATTATCATTTAAATATAGAAAATAATAAAACGTGATTTCAAAATAAAATCTATACCCAAACATTTTATTGTGTATATTTTGTCTAAATTTAACGCTAATAGGAGACAGGCAAATTTTGTAAAATAATAAATAAAGGGATATGTTAATAAGTTTTTATTTTTACTTTCTTTGTTGACGCTGTTGTAAATTATTTACCGAAATTAAATTTTAGAATGAAACCAATATCAGTTGTAAAACCTATAATTGAAACCTATAATGGTCTATAAATTAATCTTTTAAAATACAAGTTATTTTCCTCTTTTTCAAAAAAATAAAACGATCTCTAGAAATCGTTAGGCTATTTTTTCAAGTCCACCGGGAGACGAAGGGTAAATAATATTTGCCCTACCATCCTGTTGACTTTTGCCTTTAATCAAATCGACTTAAATATTTCCAGCTTCGCTCCGCTTAAATATAAAAGTCGGGGGATATTTTGATTTCCGATTCGATATTAAACCGTTATCTGGAGATATACACTTCTCATCAGAAAAAATTGAAACACCTTGCAAGTTTATGTTTTGCAAGGATTATCAGAAAAATGTGTATATTTAGGAATATATGTCAAATGTCGTTTAATAGTGAATAATATGAGGTACTAAATTCAAATTAAATTTTCATAAGTTTCGTATTTTGTTTAACAAGTAATTTTTACCCTGTATGGAGTATGAAGGAAATTGATAAAACAACACACGTAAATGAAAAAAAAGCTAAGAAACATTTATTTAATAACTTGTATTCCCTCCCCGAGCTCTTATTACTGCTTCCATACGGTTCTTCATCGATCGGATGAGAGTCACGATCAAATTAATGTTGTAGCATTCCATTCTTTTCCTCTTGGATTGCATTTTGCAGCTGGCTAAGTATTACTAGGGCAAGATCTTTTGCACGAATTCGTCTCTTTAATTATTCATCCCATAGATGTTCAATCGGATTCATGTCTGGGCTTTTTGCAGGCCATTCCATAATGGAGATACCTACTTCGGTTAAATAATCTCGTACGACGCTCGCGGTGTGAGCCCTAGCATTGTTGTGCATGAATATGGAAACCGTTGCCAATATAATGTGCATCACGTGAGGCTCAAGACACTGTTCGATGTACCGATGACTGTTTAATACAGGCAGACGTGGCTCAGACACAATGACTTACCGTCGGCGCTGATTCCTTCCCAAACCGTCAAAGAACCGCCACCATAGCTGACCTTTTCTTCAATGCAGCATTGTGCAAAGCGTTCTCCATCTCTTCTGTACACCTTGTTCCTTCCGTCGTTACCATACAGCATACTTTTACACTCATCAGAAAAGAGGACTTTGTTGCACTGGAGGTATGACCAATTTAGGTGCTCACGTGCAAAGTAAAGGCGCGCTCTTCGATGGTCTGCAGTTAATTAATTTGCTGGCTTGTGTGGTACCAGTCCACGTTCCTTCAACCTTATTTTAATTGTAGAGTCACTTACAGCCACCCTACCTACAACATGAAGCTGCTGCTGCAGTTGAAAAGCATTAAGGCGTCAATTTCGTAAAGAAGTTGTTACAATAAATCGATCATCTCGCTCAGAAGTGACCCGATCCCTGCCAGATCCTGAACGGTGCGTGAACAAACCAGTCCCCCCTAAATCGTTTGATATATGGGGGATATCTCTGATCTATCTATGATCAGATGACAGGCCTAGATGTAATCTTTCAGCAACAACACGCTGACTAAGTCCAGAATCCAGCAATGCCTCCACTTGGGCGGCTTCTGCAGGCGAAGTATCCATATGTTTTAGAAAAAAAACTATACACATACAGTATACAGAACACAGAACAAAAAGTTTTAAGTTAAGCAATAATTTTTAGTTTTCAAAGGTTAAATGTATACCAACTCTAAACACACATTCGTCTCAAAACAGTGAAATTTCATTTATAGGTTAACAAATTAAATTCTAATTTTGAATTTAGAATTTTCGCTTATTACTGTAATTGCCAAACTGCCATACAATCATGTGATTTTTCATGGAATGGAAACTCTTTTGTGTTAATTAGGATAGAAACTATAAAAAGGGAAGTGTTTCGATTTTTCTGATAAGAAGTGTATTTTAAATTCTTAAGGTCTTTAACTGGGTAAACGAGACTTGTTTATGTAAAAATAAACCGTATTTTTTTTGCATCCGAAGAACGTACCAACATCGGATATTTTAGAATATATTAACGAATCTACGAAAACTACTCGTTCGGCTTCTTTGCAAGAAAACCTGCATATTTAGATAGCAATGGATGGTCTGGTTCAATATCACCATTTCAGCCACAGGACGTCCACTGGTGAACATAGGCCTTCCCCAGTGACTTTCAGATTGGACGTTTGCGCGCGGCCTGCATCCAGCGGCTTTCTGCAACCTTTACCGATGACCTGGTAAAGGTTGCAGAAAGCCGCTGCCACCTTATGGTTGGACGTCCCACGCTACGCTTGCCGGTACGTGGCCTCCATTCCAGAACCTTTCTGCCCAGTTGGCCGTCGATTCTACGTTCTATGTGCCCTGCCCACTTCCACTTCAGCTTGCTAATCCGTCGGGCTATGTCAGCGACTTTTGTTCGTTTACGGATCACCTCATTTCTGATTCGATCTCGTATATAAACACCGAGTATAGCCCTTTCCATAGCGTGCTGTGTAACATTGAGCTTCGTTATAAGGCCCATAATGAGCGGTCACGTTTCCGTTCCGTATGTCATCACTGGTACCAAACACTGCCACTGGGCTTTAGGCACTGCATGGGGTATTTTGGACGAGAAGATGTTTTGTAGTGTCCTGAATTCTGCCGCTCTATGGTTCATTTGCATACGGGTAATAAAGGTCTAATAACAATCGCTCTAAACGAAATAGATAGAACTGCATATCAGATTATTATCAACCATAATCTGACTAGGTTAAATAAGGTGCTCGTTGCTCAGTGGCAGCAGCGCTTTGGTATCGATTATTAAAGTTAAACAACCAACGCCGCGGTTGTGAGTAGAGGTGCACATTCCGACTATATTTAGTGACATTTATCACGAGCATCTCCGTGCTTTGGAAGGCATGTTAAATACATATTGGCAAGGTAATTTGCTAAAAGACATACATAAAAAGTTAAGTTATTATGAGGCATGTTAAAAGTTGGTTCCGGCTGATATCGTTTGATAATTGTCGTGAAGCCTAGCCAGATGCCTTATGGCGGCTTGATTACATCTGACAGTGAGTTTTAGTCACTGGCCTTACAACACCCCTTCACACAAACACCTCATAGTTGAGGGGAGGCCTGTGTCCTGCATAAGGACGTATTTAGGCATACTTTACTCCGACTAGGAGTAGGAATCAAGAAAGTTGTAAGGCCAAGGTAAATCTAGGGCTAGGGGCCAATTTCTTATGTCAAATCGTGGTGTCCTTATATTGGAAAACATGGAGCTGTTTTATAAAAAATATAAGATGTCTGACTTGTTTTTTTAACAGAACCATTTTATTTCAATTTCTAGGAAGGCTATCCTAACAAAATAAGATCCACGTTAAATTAATGCCTAATTTATTATCTGCTATTCATACATTGTAATTATAAGAGAAATTACTGACTATTCATCAAACCCTCATCGTTTATACGGTCCAGAGATACTATTTGAACAGCAAACAAACAGATATTGTAATTTAAAGCAATTAATAAATTACCGTCCGACTATTCATTGTCCCTTGTTATTCAGCTAGTTGACGCCAAAGATCAGGTGTCATCCCTTGACAATGACAAAGGAGAAACAATGTAATACTCAGCGCTTGGGGTCACATCTTGCCTGTCTGCACGTGTCTGTCTAATTACTACATAATTATAGAAGCAGACAAACTTGTTATTCGTTACTGTTATTACCGAAACAGATTAGTGTGATATTTATGATTGAATAAACCAGTGTTAAGACGGAATACCCGACGGATTATCTCAGTGGTAGTGGACAGGGCACAAAGTATGTAGATCTGACAGACAGAGGGCAGAAATGTTCTAGACAGGAGACAACGTACCGGCAAGCACAGCGTGGGAGGTCCAACCACAAGGTGGACAGACGACCTGATAAATGTTGTAGGAAGCCTCTGGACGCAGCCCGCTTCCAAATATTATTTATTCTGAGAAAAATCCAACAAATTGTAAACCATGAAAATCGTTCCAGCCGTTCTCGTGTTATAAGTGTTGTAACAAACCCGACTTTGTTTGATATATTGACTGAGACAAATAATTTTTGACATTATTTCAACTATAACTTGTAAACCTAAATATTTCGCTGTCTTCAGATTTTGATAATTGTAACCCAATCTGTCATATTTAATCAATTGGATACGAATAAGAACATAAAAGTTGAAAAATATAATTTAAAATGTTTTATAAGTACCTATATTGTTTCTATATCTGGTTCTGGTGAAATGTATTTAAGACGATTTTATATTTTTGACATCTTTTGTGCCAGATTCACGCAAACAAATTATTTTCTTATCTTATCTTTGTATTTCAGCTTTTATTTCCTGTGAAATTTAACAACTTCAAGTCAAAAGCAGTAGTACTAAAAATATACTCATAAAATTTCGCAGTAAGTTATATCACCCTCAGACTGGATTTTTCTGTGTTTGACATTAAATTTGTATATCTCGATATACTACTCTGTCAAGAAAGTACCGGGAAAAGATTAATAATACACAAAATGTTAGTTATTCATCCAAATTTATTTTATCACCTTAAAAGTAGGCTCTTTCAGAAGCGATACACTTACGCCAACGAATAATCCAATCATCAAAACATTTTTAAACGCTTTTTCCGGAATCGAATTCAGTTCTCGCCGCGAATTCTCCTTTATGTCTTCTACCGAATGAAACCGGGTGCCACGAAGTGGTAATTTGAGTTTAGGAAAAAGAAAGAAGTCGGCTGGAGCCATATCTGGTGAATAAGGTGGCTGCTCGATGTTATTTGTTTAGTTTTTGGTCAAAAATTTGTTCACAATGATGGCCTCGTGGAAAGGCGCATTATCGTGGTGCAAAATCCAAGATTTTTTTTTCCACAAATCTGGCCCTTTTCGTCTGATTTGCTCTCTTAAACGCCGCATAACGCTTAAATAATACTCTTTTTTTATCGTTTGACCTTCTGGCAAGAATTCTGAGTGCACAACACCGCGACAGTCAAAGAAAACAGTCAACATGACTTTGACTTTCGATCGAGTTTGGCGCGGTTTCTTCGGTTTCGGTTTAGTTGGAAGGCGCCACTCCGAAGCTTGTTGATTAGTTTGCATGTCAAACTCGTAAACCCACGTCTCGTCACCAGTAACAATGCGTTTTATGAATGTTGAGTCGGAATTGACTCGTTCTAGCATGTCCTCAGCGAATCTTTTGCGATTGAGTTGTTGGAGAAAATTCAGGACTTCTTGGACTAGCCGAGCGGCAACATGTTTCATACCCAATTGATTATTTAAAATGGTACGAATCGCCTCGTGTGACACAGAAAGTTCGACGGCTAGCTCTCTCAAACTTGAACGAGGATTTTCAGTCACTATTTCCTTCACTTTTGCGATGTTATCTTTAGTAGCAGACGTTGATGGCCTACCAGAGCGAGGCAAATCTTCCATCACATCTCGACGCTTTTGAACGCTTTGTATCACTCATAAACACGTGTTTTGAAAAAAGTCGATTCACCGTAAGCCTTATTTTCAGAGACTCCGAACACGAAATCCCATTGGCGATGCAAAATTTAAGACAAACTCTTTGTTCGATGTTTTTGTCCATTATGAAATTCGCAATACACACTAGATATGGTATAACTAAAAACAATACTGTATTTAATCTTATTATCAGATGTAACTCAAACTCCGCGCCAAAATGGAAAACAGTTGTGCCAACAACAACAACATTCTAACAACAACAAATAAAATATAATTTTGAATTTGGAACCATAAACAAATCATCAATTCCCGAAACTTTTTCGACAGAATGTTCGTTTCTGATACAGGCACTCACAAAAAGTTATTGCTTATGATTTTTTTAGATATTGAATTACAATACCTAAATAAATGTAGATTAATAAATATTGGAAAACGTCATAAATAAGACTATAAACGATCCTCGGGGTCGCACAAAGTATTTCAGTATCTACGTTCAAAATAATGACCGCTATTCAAAGACAAATTCCGATGCGAATTAGGCCGATGTAATTAATGAATTACGCCGTGAGCAGTTTTAAAGTTTAATGTCTTCCATTCCCAACTTAGGAATTGTGAATCAGTTCCTGCTGGTTTTCGGAAACAGAGCAACAAGCAATTAGTCCCCAATTATAAGTTTTAATTTGGCATTACCGAATTCGTATTAGCAATTTGGTTTTACAGACGACAGACTTTTATCTAAACAGCATAATCTATAACCACAATCTTACTACTCATTCATGTGACTAAAATGCTAAACTAGGGGTTGCCCTCGACCTCGTTTGGTCTTTTGTTCAATTCAGAAACCCTCTCCGGCGTCTTAAGAAGACTCTTTAAAAATTTCATTTTAATAAAATGTAATATTTATTTAACCTATCAAGCTTCAATTGCCCCATCGGTTGGATCGCATAATAGATTTTTTATTGTGTCTCTTGACCTTGGCCTGACAGGTTAAACATTATTGCACAGATCATAAAATAGGTGGACTTAATGCCATGAGGTATTCTCTACCAGTGGACCATTAGGCAAAACATTAATTTTTTGTGGGCGGTACAATAAAGACAGGCAAATAAAAAAATAACATAAACTCCATAAAAATACATTAACTAAATACTATCATACATAGACTACATATGCATGATACATACATAAATATATATGGTCCGATTTTATTAGTGTACATCCTGTTTACCTGTGACTATATGTATAGGTGAAAAGCAATCGTAAAAACCAACTTTCAAATGTCTATCATTAAAACTGAACAAGTTAAAAATAAAAAAAATAACATAGACTTCATATTGCATAAACTCGTCCTATCTTCAACTCTTTCTCGCTCTGAAAAGGGGAAGTAATAATACGGATAATCAGATGGTTAAACGTACCAAAGATACGAGTTTATGCAAATATGAAGTCAATGTTGTTGATTTTGATTTTTAACTTTTTTAGTTTTTATGGATTTTATGGATGGACACATTTGAAAATTGGTTTTTACGATTGGGTGTTGGGTAATTATAAGTTTTATTATAATAATTGTAAATGCGGGTATGCGCTGATACAATAAACCAGTCTGTCACTAGCCTCTGTGTTTGATTGATGTTACACTGGCGACGGGTTGCCTTTAATAAGCAAATTACGAACTAAACGCGTGTGAATTTACGTTAAAACAATGCCTATCGGTACATTAGAACCATTCGATGTCCATTCTAAACAATGGCCAACGTACATTCGTCGTGTCAAACAATATATCGTACTCAACGGAATTAAGGACGAGTTGCGCGTGCCGTTACTTATTACAGTCGTAGGTGAAACAACTTATTCACTTATGTGTGACTTGTGCGCTCCCGATGATCCGGAAACAAAAACATTCGATGATTTGGTAAAGTTACTATCGAACCATCTCGAACCACAACGTTCCGTTATAGCGGAGCGCCACGTTTTTCGTTTACGTCGACAACGACCAAGTGAAACAATGGCGGATTACCTGCAAGATTTAAAACATTTAGCTACGACGTGCAACTTTGGGATTTCGCTCGAAGAGAACCTCCGCGATCAATTCGTGTCTGGACTATCGAACGTGGCGATGCGATCACGTATTTTTGCGGAGAAGGACATCAATTATAAAGAGGCGGTAGAACTGGCTCTGGCGCTGGAGGCCGCAGAGAGGCACGCGGAGGTGAGCGCTGCGACATCCGCAGCCACGACCTCGGGTGCAGGCGGCGAGGTCGCAGGCGAGGGTCTGCACAGCACGAGCGCGAGGCGGGCGCCGGCGGCTGCGAGCGGGCGAAGGGGCCCGCGCCCCCAACCGAGGGCCACCGGGGCGGCGCTGGCTAGGCCCGGGGAGAACGCTGCCCACCTACGTTGCTGGCGATGCGGCAAGTCACATCGGGCGGACAGGTGTCGTTATGCCAATTATAATTGTGATGAGTGTAACCAACGGGGTCATTTAAAGGTGATGTGTCAGCGTGTGCGCGGCAGTGTACAGCCGGGTCGGCAGAATTACTTAAATGAAGATTTTTCTGAAGATGAGGACCTATATAGTATCGACCTGGTGTGTAAAGGTAACAAGCCGTATTTTATTAAGGTTCATATAGACCATTTTTTGATTGAGTGTGAAATAGACACTGGAAGCCGTATTTCGGCAATTAGTGAAGAATTTTATAAACAAATGTTTTCACATAAAATTATTGTATCCGATAATTTAATGTTACGCTGTTACTCGGGTACGCCTATTCAATCCCTTGGATATATAGTTGTCAATGTTAGACTGGGCGAGGTAATAGCTTATGATTTACATTGTTACGTGATCAAAAATGGGGGACGTCCGCTTTTAGGCAGGGATTGGATCAAAGCGCTAAACATAAAACAGTTAAATTTTAATGAAATCATTGAAGATCCTTGTGTCAGTAAGCTAGCTGCTGAATTTCCCGATGTATTTACAGACAAATTAGGTAAATGTAAAAAGTTACTCCAATTGCAATTGACTGATAGGGAACCGGTTTACGTGCGAGCGCGGCCCGTGCCTATCGCGCTACGCGCGCGCGTCGAGCGGGAGCTCGAGCGTCTCGAGGCCGAGGGAACTATTTACAGAGTGGACCAGTCCGAGTATGGAACACCCATTGTGACAGTTATTAAAGGGAATGGGGATATCAGAATCTGTGGTGACTATAAAGTTACTGTCAATCCTAAGTTAAAACGTGACTACTATCCGCTCCCTCGCATCGAGGAGTTGTTCGCTATTTTAAGTGGGGGAAAAGAATTTACAAAAATCGATTTAACACACGCCTATCAACAAACTATTTTAACGGAAGACTCACAACCGTGCACTGCCATCACGACCCACATGGGTACATTTGTTTATCGTCGTACCCCGTTCGGTTTATCGTGTATTCCAGAGAAATTTCAAAAATTAATGGAGGAAACCTTAAAAGGGATACCATCTACGGTGGTTTTCCTCGACGATATTTGCTGTACAGGAATTGATAGGGTTTCACATCTTAACAATTTAAAACAAGTCCTAGTAAGATTAAAAGAAATGGGTTTAACGGTCAAGTTAAGTAAGTGCAGTTTTTTACAAAAGAGTGTTAATTATCTGGGATTTATAATTGACGAAAATGGCTTACATCCCGACCATAAGAAAGTGGAGGCCATTAGTAAAGCACCTATACCAGGCAACACCACTCAGTTAAGAAGTTTTCTGGGCCTTTTAAATTATTACGGCAAATTCATCCCGAGATTAAGCATTATATTACACCCGTTACACGAACTTTTAAAAAAAGGTGTCAATTGGAATTGGAGCGCAGAGTGTAATGAAGCCTTTAATGCAGCGAAGCAGGCTTTAGTATGTGACAAGGTCTTAGCTCATTACGAGGAGGGTCGTCCTTTGGTGCTATCGGTAGACAGCAGCGCGTACGGGCTCGGCGCCGTGCTGGCGCACCGGTACGCGGACGGCAGCGAGCGCCCGGTCAGCTGTGTATCGCGCACGCTCAATGAGGCGGAGCGAAATTACAGCCAAATTGATAAAGAAGCACTAGCTATTTTTTATGGAATTACTAGACATCATCAATACCTATTCGGTAGAAAATTCGAATTGCGAACGGACCATAAACCGCTTAGTTACATTTTCGGCAGCAAAGTAGGTATTCCACAGACGGCGGCCAGCCGTTTACAACGGTGGGCCGCTCGGTTGGCTGCATATGATTTTACGATACAATTTGTCAAATCTAAAGAAAATGGTCCCGCGGACGCCCTGTCGCGTCTGCCGCTAGCACACAGGGGCGGTGACGTCAACTCAGTTAGCTATATTAACTTAGTGCAAGAATGTTTACCTGTTAATTTTCACGACGTGAGCAAAGAGACAGATAAGGATGTTGTATTGAGTAGAATAGTAGGATACGTTAAATTTGGATGGCCATCAGTACCGAGCTGTGAAGATGATAAACCCTATTTTGCAAGGAAAAATGAAATAATCATAGATTTTGGATGTTTAATTTACAAATATCGTATTATCATACCTCAAACTTTGCAGAGTAAAGTTTTAGAAGAAATTCATCAGGGCCATTTAGGAGTCAATAAAATGAAAAATATGTCACGTAATTATGTTTATTGGCCAAGTTTAGATCGGGATTTAGAAAACATGTGTCGTTCGTGTGAAGCGTGCCGGGCGGTGCGCGACGCGCCGCCGCGGGCTCAGCTGCACCCGTGGGAGTTCCCACTGGTCCCATGGCAGCGCTTGCACGCCGACTTTGCCGAATATTTGGGAAAAAGGTATTTGATTATAGTAGACGCACATTCCAAGTGGATCGAGGCGCTTCCAATGTCGCGGACAGACTCACAATCGACGATAACAGCGTTTATGTCGGTATTCAGTAGGTTTGGGTTACCTTCACAACTTGTTACTGATAATGGTCCTCCATTTTTCTCTCAGGAGTTTAAAGATTATTGTATGAATAATTGTATAAAACATGTCACTACCGCTCCATACAGGCCCCAGGGCAATGGAGCCGCAGAAAATGCGGTTAAAACAATTAAAAAAGCGCTTAAAAGAGCTGTACATTCAGGTGAAAATATTTTACAAGCCTTATACAAATTTTTACTGTATTATAGAAATTGTAATCACGCTACAACGGGCGTGCCACCTGCAGTTTTATTAACAGGACGTCGAATGCGGACCCGTCTCGATGCTTTGCGGCCAGACGTGGCGTCGGTGGCGCAGGCGGCGCAACTCCGCCAGGTGGCTAATGCAGGCGGCACACCCGGACCCCAACTCCAGGTCGGGGAGCCGGTACTCGCACGCGACTATTCCTCGCGTGCTGACAAGTGGTCTCTAGGGACAGTAACTAAAGTTACGGGGCCAGTGTCCTACCGTGTCCACACCGATAACGGTGGCGAGTGGCGAAGGCACCAAGATCAAATCTTGCCAGTAGGTAATAAATCGAGACTATCATTATCGCGTGCGAGTATAGGTATTCAAAAGGGGGAGAAAAGTAGTAGTGACGTAGAAAATTATGAGGATGCATCTGAGGGGCCCGGCGAGGCGTCGGAGCTCGCAAGCCCGGGCGCGTCGCCGGCGTCCCCGCGCGCGCCGACGCCGCCGCCGCCGCCGCCGCCGGGCGCATCGGCGCGAGCGCTCAGGGCTTTTGCACGTGCACAAAATAAATAAACTATTGTTAATTATAAAACAATACAAGGTGTATTTTATTTGTTTTTATATTAAACACATATGTACACACTTTGTACGTTACATTTATATATAGGTTATTTAATTAAAAGGTTTTAATTAATTAAAAGGGGAAAGGTGTTGGGTAATTATAAGTTTTATTATAATAATTGTAAATGCGGGTATGCGCTGATACAATAAACCAGTCTGTCACTAGCCTCTGTGTTTGATTGATGTTACACTTTTCACCCATATAGCCACAGGTTAACAGGATGTAAGGATGTACACTAATAAAATCGGACCTTATATATGACGACGATCAGAGACTAGAAGAGTTCAAGTAGATGATTGCAATTGACGAAAATGAGCGCGGACAGAAACGAATTCTTGAAAGATTATTTACATGGTTCTCGTTTGATATTTTCGGGAAGCGAGTTTCAGAGCCGAATGGATTGAAGGACGAAAGAGTTGGAAATAAAACCAGTGCGGTGTGAAGGGATGGAGAGAGTTAGTTTATTATTACATTAACATAAACATACAAATTTCCATTATATTTTTTATATTGATGGAAAGTTTGTTTCTGTGTTTGAATGTTTTTAAAGCTTGCAGTTTATCTAAATTTATGAAATTGGCGAAGCAATATTTATTACACGTTTATGACACAACTATAGGAAAAAACCAAAATAAATAGTAAACTTACAACACAATTTGTATAAGGTATCTTAGTAAAACCGGTACAAATCTTTGAGATTCGAATCAAATTATGAAATGAAGTAAAATTTAATGAATGAAATGAAATGAAATTATTTATTCTGTATAGGCCCTTCTCCGGGCACTTATACATTATCATTATGGACTTATAGAGGTACATTATGGACAAATTACTATTTACATACCTGAAAGTTTGTTTATATGAATATTTGTTTCATTTTTATTTTATTTTCTTTTGGCACATACAGTAATTAATGAAAAAAGTTACATCATGCTCGCTATGTTTATAGACAAAGAGTGTCCAATCTTACAAAAACATAAAACGTTAGGACCTAACCATAGGAAGATTAAAACATTACTTCAAAAACATGAAGTTAGAACAAACTTAGGTAAGGGGATAATTTAAGGGTTCACTTAGGATAAGATTTAGATATTGTTGGTGAAAATGGGCATTACTGTCTTATTCAGAGTGCATTTGCTATTCCGGGACTAAGGTTAAACTACTGTTTTAACGTACAAAAATCAGTGGTTTAACCTTAGTCTGGACTAGTAAATGCACTCTGAATAAGACACTAATGCTATCCAAAGGGTCATAGACACAGGTCACAGGTTTAAATGCTGTTCACCCTATTCTCTGTCACTAATGTGTCCTGATTATTGAAGTGTATAAAAAAACAGTCAGTGTTATTAACCCTTCGTTGCATCGATTAATATTAACTGACACATAAAAAGTCAGTCGCCTGCTCAGCTCTGCTTCAGACAAATTTAATATTAAGAAGCCCTCACGTCTCATTACCATGATGAAGACGGCTGATTCGGCGAATATAAATTGAATTAATGAGAAAGTAGTTACTTGACATGCTAATTCGTTTTCAACGGAGTAAGTAAGAGGGTTTGGGTAAGTATTTTGTTCAATAAACAGATTTTTGTATTTTTTGTTTAGAAAAGCTTGAAAAAGCTATTTTACTTTGACGACCTCCTTAGCTGAGAGACGAGCGTGCCGGACTTGGTGTCACCATCTCTGAGGTCCAGGATTCTATACCTAGTCGGGTCAATTAACTATTACTACGAAACTATTTTTCCTATATTGTTTCGGGTCGGGGTGTTGTGGTACTGTCGTTGTTTCTGATTTCTGTAACAAAAGTGCTTTCGCTACTTACCCTAGAATCAGATTACGATTAGAAACTGGGCATAATCTTACTTAAAGCATACTTAAAGAAATTACACTTGAACAAATGAAATTATTCAGTAATAAATATGTACAGAAACTAAACCTGTTTTTTTATAACAAAACAATTATTTATATTTAAGGGGCCCGTCTAAACGAATCAAATGAGTTCGTAAGTCCAAACACAATCATCAGATCAGTGGGATGATATCTTATGCATTGTCATTCCAATAATCCAATATCCTTACACTTCTCAAATCGTACGACAGTTAAATGACACACTCTTAAATCGTACGACATTAAAATAAGGTAACAAACGACTTCTAAATTTGATTACATACTTGTTCCAGCTTGCATCCGAAGCTTAAAAAAGTATGTAAGTAATTTTGATTTCATATTCAGGAACAAAAAAACCTATCTCATTGACGTTATTTCAGTGCAAAACATCGACGATAGGCAATACAGTCACGTGCTCTCTCTGACGAAATGGAATGATGAGTTTTATTCGTTCCGAGTTCGGAATTTCGTTTCCGTGCATACCTGCCTCGAATATCCGAAAAAAGTTCATTAAAAATAACGACTGTTAAATATTTGAGGGAGGGAAATAATAACTGAGTTTTTTTATTGTATAAAATTGATCGACAGATGATTGATACCGAAGAAGAAATGTAATTACAAATGAAATGGTGGAATATTCGGATGAATGAAAACGTCTTATATAAATTTATTTCGATTGAGTCGTGCCTATGATATTTTTTGTAACACTTTTCCTTTTTTATCATTTAACGCGTGTTTTTAGGCCATCTTGTATTAAGGAATACTTGGACTTAGAAAATAAGTAATGGAATTCATGAATAAAGCTACGTTTTATCTTTTCTTGTTACACTAATGTTTTGTAATAAGTGCTAAGGTATTATCAATCAGTTGTATCGTTATTTGTAAAGAAGTAGGCTTATAGTAGTATTAGTAGTAGGTATTTTTTCAAAAGTTTAAGTATCAAATAAATAAAAATATGCGCCAGACCACACTAGTTGTAAATATAAATAAATATTGGACAACATCACATACATTGTTCTGATCCTAAGGTAAGTAGATTGAGCACTTATGTTATTGAGATCAGAAACAACGACGGTACTGCAACACCAAATTGCAATTATTATTAAATTATTACATAATTAAACTATTTTTGGTTTAGTGTAATTATTTACTTCCATAAAACAGTTCATACCTACTTAAATAAGTAAATATTCAGAAACAATGACAAAATATACTGTAAGGAAACCTGGAAATTCTGATAACAATGATTAAATAACCATGGTCCAAAAATAGCTTGGTTTTTCTGTTCAAAGGTTACGGAGTTCTGAAGGCAATCACTTTAATGTAAAAATTTATAAATTTTGGACAGCATCACAATCATAAATTGCTCTGATCCTAAGGTGAGCCAAAGCTAAAGCATTTATGTAATAGAAACCAGAAGCAATGACGGTACCACAACACCCAGACCCGAGTTAAAATAGACAATTTCGTTTTTTACATTGATCCGACCGAGAATCGAACTGGGAACCTCAGAGATAGCGACGCCAAGTCCGGCGCGCTCGCCTTTCGGCTACGGAGGTCGTCAATAACAAGACTTGAGTCATCTGGGATCATGATCTAAGTGTAGCGCAACTAGATAAAGGACAAAGTACTTAAGAATAAGAAGAATTTCAATTCCGGATTCTAGAAATTGTCATATGCGAACATGAATTTTGTCGCTTCAAAACTTCAAAGAGACGTATCTCTTGTATAAATTTACGTAAGTAATACTTCATTTAAAAAAAATGAACTCGAAACAAGTCTCTTAAATTTTGTTTAAGCTTATAAGTCTCGGTTTAAGAGATTTATTTTTCCTCTAAAACTTTATGACCTTTCTCGGTGTTAAAAATTTGGTAATAAATTATAACTTGTGCTAAGTCATAATACTTAGGAGATTGCTAAAAAAAATGCGAGTGATTTAAAGTATCTGTCTAAGACATTTCAACGTCATTCAACATGGTAAATTTTATTGATTTTGGAACATCAAAAAAAAATTTTTCTGCTCAAACAACTTTTTATAGGAGACCGACATCAAAATCTTAAAAATAACACGATTAATTAATAATACTACACAAATTACCTACTAGCTATTTCATTAGTTTGGAGATGTTTTTTTTTTAATTTTGATTTTAGTCTAATAGAAAAAGTTGGTTGTAAGTTCTGGTTTCCCTGATCCTCGGTTTTTCTATTCCATCTACTTCCAGCAGCATTTCGTACATAGTTCCACCACGTTGGAAAGTCCCTAAACTGCGCTAACCAAATCACGGTCTCCACTTAATAACACCTCTTTCCATCAGGTATCAGTTTTACGGTAAATCTGAACAGCCCCTTGCCACTTCAGGTTGATTATCTTTGAACTAGTTATACAAGTTGACTTTTTTATCACCATCCAAACCTTCTAAGAAGACTCCCGTGATACAAACGAACAACTCTTTCTATTGGACCAACTCTCTAACTGCAAAAAAAAACAGCTGTTCCATACATTTTGCTCGAATGAATATTGATATTTTGTATGGAACAGCTATATAATATATAACCTGTATATTGATGACTAGTTCTCAATCATGACCTCATTTGTGATCCAACTTGCCTTACTTACCTACGCGTAATGTGAAAATAAATGCTGTCTTCCGAAAGCCTATCTCACAAAGTAACACGCACTTTTAAGAATCTGCTCTATAATTTAATCCCTCGAGATTTCTAACTACCCTTGACGTAAAAGCGTAGGCTGTTTAAATAGGAGAACGAAAAAATTTGGCTTACCTTTTGCAAAGCGTTGAATGGAATTAACTTTAATGCACATAACCTTTTGCTGTATCTTTAGAACCGAGATCATAATCTTATGATAACATGCTCATGAAAATATCAAATAGCACACCTGGTACATTTTAAATTGCATACTTTGTAAGTTAACGCTAACTTCAAAGCACCCTATTAACGACCATTACAGCGGTAAGTGTATAAGATGCCAATCAGCCAGCATCCATAAAATTGTGGATAGTAAAAACTCGTTTTATATGTAAAAGATAATTGCAATTGAAAAAGAAACAATGTTTTCATGACGAATTTTCTGATTTTAGGTCCACTGGTAGTGGGGTCGTGTGGTGCCGGCACGTTAAAAGAATTACACCACCCCTTCTCTTCATATGCGTGTCGTAAGAGGCGACTACAGGAGAACCACCATAAGAAGACGGGCAGCAGCGTCTCCTCTCCACCATTGGCCAAACTGCAATCGCCAACCCGCCTGCCAAGCGTGGCGATTATGGCAAAATCCTCCTTTTGGAGAGGCCTGTGTCCAGCAGTTGCCTGTTATAGGCTGGTGATGATAATGATGATGAGGACCACTGGAAAAACCCTTTATTTGCTTGCGGATGTCAAAATTTATGGGATAAACGGCTATTTCTTTTATTACGTTGACTAAGAAGTTTTTAATTCACATCCCCAAAGGGGTTGCAGATTTGACGTATCAATTTCAACATGATACCTCCACATATTGTTGATGAAAAAGGTGTTGACAGGTAAACAAAGATTTTATTTAATTTCCTTTATTTGGCTTCACAAACAGTTACATTTTAATGTAAGTACCTGCTTTTTAAACAGTTACATTATTATGTAACTGTAGACACAAATATGGATAAGTTGATGTATAACCAGCTAACGTCAACCACAGCTCAGTAAAGATATTAATAAGTTAATAATTGCATCATAATAATTATTGTTTTTATACTTAGATTTACATGCTAGGTAAATTTTAGCGAGACATGTGTGCCTTAGAAATTATAATACCATGTTTTTACGCAAATAAAATTGATTTGATTTGATTTGAATATACAGAGAGATAGAAAACGTTAGGATAATCTTTGTTTCAGGTATGAAATCTTTTAAAATTTTATGGTAATTTGAAAGTATTCCAGTTTTATTTTAAATCAACTTTCCCTCGTTTCTACGAGGGATATTTCTATATAGCCAAATTAGCGATTGTTCGAAGTTTGTAGATCTCTCGAGATCACTATTTTCCTTTATAAAAAGTTCAGTATTTTATTTCTGAAATCCTTTTATATAAAGCTAAACTAGAGAAATACTACCCACTAGCGACATCTATTAGATTACTCGTACGTTGAAAGTAACAAGGTTTTCACAATTTTCTGGGACGCTCACGCCATCTAGAGGAAAAGCGTACAACGAAACGCAAAGCCTGCGGTACGAAACCACCGCGAAAAACTTAAAAGTTAGTTATTGCCTGGATTCATAGATAGCGTGTTTAACTTTTTAATAAACAAATGAAGACACAGAACTATCTCCTTTGCAGTAATTTTGGAGAATTGAAACTTTTTAATAAATTAAACACGCTGCCCAATCAAATGACCCAACACCCTTTAGGGTGTTGGATAATGTATGAAGCCGAAAGGATTAATGGACTTCCAAGATTCCATTACTTACATAGTTGTTTCACTTGTAAGATATTAAGTAAACCATAAAATATATATTTAAAAAAAATAATCTTATACACTTTTTAATGTTTATGTTTTAAGTATAAGTAATATTATAAAACCTGCCACCATATAAAAACCTATAATTACATTGTTTCTCAGAAATTTACCATCAACCTGATCAGATATAAAAACCGGTTCCGATTTGTAAATAACTATACTACTCTGTCAAGAAAGTACCGGGAAAAGATTAATAATACACAAAATGTTAGTTATTCATCCAAATTTATTTTATTACCTTCAAAGTATGCTCCTTTAGAAGCGATACACTTACGCCAACGAATAATCCAATCATCAAAACATTTTTAAACGCTTTTTCCGGAATCGAGTTCAGTTCTCGCCGAGAATTCACCTTTATGTCTTCTACCGAATGAAACCGGGTGCCACGAAGTGAGAATTTGAGTTTAGGAAAAAGAAAGAAGTCGGCTGGAGACATATCTGGTGAATAAGGTGGCTGCTCGATGGTATTTGTTCAGTTTTTGGTCAAAAATTCGTTCACAATGATAGCCTTGTGGGAAGGCGCATTATCGTGGTGCAAAATCCAAGAATTTTCATTTCACAAATCTGGCCTTTTTCGTCTAATTTGCTCTCTCAAACGCGGCATAACGCTTAAGTAATACTCTTTTTTATTGTTTGACCTTCTGGCAAGAATTCTGAGTGAACAACACCGCGACAGTCAACATGACTTTGACTTTTGATCAAGTTTGGCGCGGTTTTTTCGGTTTCGGCTCAGTTGGAAGGCGCCACTCCGAAGCTTGTTGACTAGTTTGCAAGTCAAACTCGTAAATCCACGTCTCGTCACCAGTAACAATGCGTTTCATGAATGTTGGGTCGGAATTGACTCGTTCTAGCATGTCCTCAGCGACTCTTTTGCGATTGAGTTTTGGAGAAAATTCAGGTCTTTTGGGACTAGCCGAGCGGCAACATGTTTTATACCCAATTGATTATTTAAAATGGTACAAATCAACTCGTGTGACACAGAAAGTTCGACGGCTAGCTCTCTCAAACTTAAATGAGGATTTTCAGTCACTATTTCCTTCACTTTTGCGATGTTATCTTCAGTAGCAGACGTTGATGGCCTACCAGAGCGAGGCAAATCTTCCATCACATCTCGACCGCTTTGTACTATAAGCCTTCTGTAACATTTTCAGAGACTCCAAACACGAAATCCCATTGGCGATGCAAAATTTAAGACAAACTCTTTGTTCGATGTTTTTGTCCATTATGAAATGCGCAATACTCACTAGATATGGTATAACTAAAAACAATACTGTATTTAATCTAATTATCAGATGTAACTCAAACTCCGCGCCAAAATGGAGAACAGTTGTGAAAACAACAAAAAAAAATTAATTTTAAATTTGGAACCATAAACAAATCATCAATTCCCGAAACTTTCTTAACAGAATGTACAAATCACTGACTTTCAATTATAAAGTAGAAAATATTTTAGTTATTTAATTCTAGAGAAACTATTTTATTCTTAGTACTTATCTCTATTATAATATACATTTGAAATGTCCACTGCTAGACATCTCCCAATGTACGTTTTAAAATAAAAAGCAAATTCGACATGACTTTCATGTTTTATTTATGAAATATAGAAAATACATTACGACTGTATTATAATCGCATACAAACTGAACCAATAAAACAATAGTTGAGCCAATAATAATCTATTAAATATTTGAATCGTAAATTAGCAATAAAATTTGCCACAATTTAAACTATCCACAACAAACTATATTTATTCTGAAAAACAGCAATGATGAGGAAATATGACTTTTTCCTAGGAAGCCAGTATGGGAGAGGTGCCTTAAAAGGGTCATTTTTTTTTTTTTTTTTTTTTTTTTTTATTTGAGATGGGCTTACTCTTGACCCCAATCTTGCTCTAGAGCATAGATGGGATCTACGATAGAGCGAGCTTGCCCAGAAGATGCCTATTCACTCTGGACTTAAAGAGAGACATTTATGTTAAAGCGGCTACTGTGAAAGGATGAAACAATATTTTGGATAAGTCGTAGCTGAATAGAAAGCCTTAGTTACTTGACTATTGAAACACAATGTTATAATTCTTATAATTTATTTATTCTTAATTTCTTGTTTTTCCAGTCTTCAAAAATGAGCATTATGTCCCTTAGATTTTTCATACTTGAAAAAAATCGTCCGCCTCAGGTGGGATCCGAACCGTTTTTTATTTTTTTCAAGTATTAAAAATCTTAGATAAACCTAGCATGGTATTGCTAAAAACAAAAATTTAAACATTATGTCCCTTTCATAAATAAACGGTTTCGAAAGGGACACTATTATTTTTGAAAGGGACAGTAAGTAATATCGTGGAAAATTACACCTTTAAATGTGCACAAACAATTAGTTTTTCTTTGGTATACACGTTATAAATATTGGAAGGTATGCTTACAACAACTAATTATGTTTCAAAAACAAATTTGAAAGTAACATGAGATAAAAAATAAATTACCCATAAATAATTTAAACAGAAAAGCAATTTGATCTGTTTATAAATTATTTCAGTTTTAAAATAATTGTAATTATTGCTTTCCGTAATAAAAGTAGTGCATATAACCTGACTCTCTTTATGACCAGAGTGAATAGGCATCTTCTGGGCAAGCTCGCTCTATCGTAGATCCCATCTTTGCTCTAGAGCAAGATTGGGGTCAAGAGTAAGCCCATCTCAAATAAAAAAAAAGTAAAAATCTTATCAAATAAAAATTGGTTAAAATACATCTTTTTATTTTGACATCGTGAGCAGACAGTTAGCCACAGAACAAGTAAGACTCGCTACGCTCCGCTACTGTTCTGTGCTGCTATGAAAGGGGCGTCCCTTTCATCGGCGATCACTTATATGTTCTCTAGGTTAAGTTATGTCTAACAATATTAAATTAAATTATTGACAAAAAAATAAAAAAGGGATAAATTTTATTTCGCCCAACATTGAAATACTGTTGCACCAATATAACGACCTCCGTAGCCGAGAGGCGAGCACGCCGGACTTTGTGACGCCGCCATCTCTGAGGTTCCGGGTTCGATCCCCGGTCGGGTCAATGTAGAAAACGAACTTTTCTATATTGGCTTGGGTCTGGGTGTTGTGGTACCGTCGTTGTTTCTGATTTCTATAACACAAGTGCTTTCGCTACTTACCTTAGGATCAGAGCAATGTATGTGATGTTGTCCAATATTTATATTTATTTATTTATTTATAATATACAAAGTCGGTCTTCTATCCCAAACGTTATAAAGGATGTTATGCTAGTTTCGGCTTGATATACCATTTAACTAACACCCTGTGTATGGGTAAACGATAAATATTACCTACTTCTAATTTTATAAACCAGAGGCACTCTTATGATATCCTCGCGATGTCTTCTTAGGAGGTACCACCAATCTGGTGACCGGTTCTGGTCTCTCGAAGATAATTGTTGTTCTTATTTGATTTAGCGTTAATTAGTTTTTCAAAAGGGTTTAGAAAAAGGTGCCCGCGCGCCGCGTTGCAAGTGGAAGGCAGAATGTCAAAAGTTTTTTTTAAAGGGCTGCATTCGTTACTGCGTTTTGTCACGGCGCTGGGAATCGGGATTGTGCCTCTGAATAAAATATTTTGAAAAAGACAAATAATATAAATATTTATTGTGCTTTATATCTAAATCTAATGAAAGTACGGAACAGCCTGTATTGTGCGGTATACTTACTGTCAATAACTCATTCAACGCTACGTTATTTGCTTCTACCATAGGTTGCGTTTGAACACAAATGTCTGTATCAATATCTGTACTGATATTATGTCTATATACTATATCCAAACTCCAAATAGTGCTCCCGTAAGTGTATAACTTTCGCAGATAATTCTAGTCGTACCGAATTTATCCAAATACCTAAACCAATAAAGCTTTGCATACACAGTGTTCGTTACGCTCCGTAAATTCAAGTCTTATCAGCGAAAGCTCACTACAAACACGAAGCTCTATGTTATGCTAGATGGGTCAAATATTGGTCGGATATGGGAGAAAAAAAGTGTCTGAATCTGAAATTACACATTATTAATCATTAGTTTTAAATTTTTATAGGGTAAGTTTTGTCATAGAAAAGCGTTTGCAAATATTTCTGAGTACTGACAATTTTATCTGAATAACGTTAAGATGAATGGCATAAATTTGGCCTGCAGGGCTAGCATGCGCGGTTATTTTATCGATAGACAAGCCAAATTTTGTCTTCGACGATAATTTTGTGGTTTTCCCTAACCTAACGGATTACAGACGTCTCGAATCCTATTTTTTAATATTTTCAGGGTCTCCCGTTCTTCGGAGCCACTAATTTTTACGTTATAATACGGCATTGCCATGATATTTTGGTTTTTTCTTTGTTATCGTGAAGACAAAACGACATATTTACGACAAAAGTCGATAAAATGCCGAGAAATTTATCGTGTTTCGCATGCTAGCCCTGCTGGGCAATCATTGGTTCAGCTAGTGTGACTCGACAAGAGTAATTAATTAACTTTTAAAACAAAAAAGTGTGCTCAGCTACAGTACTTGCCATGCGTCTCACTGAATCTGAATTAGTGGATTAAATTTAACACGCATTAACTGTTTTCTTCTTAATACTATGTGAATAAAAACACAGTTTATAGTTCAGCTGGCAATCCGGTCAAATAATCATCTGTGATCTCACTTTTTTTTTACTCTAGACTATTCTGACTCACCCCTAATATTGTACTTGTATTTTTAACTGCGCTTAAGTTTTGTACCATCAGAACTGATAACTACAAAATTAAAATGGAATCGGTCGTCACTCATTCATTTTAAAAGTTTATTTCATGCAACTTTTCGCAGGTTGTGTGTCCAACATAGGACTGGATATTCTACGCTGCGCTTGCCGGCACGGCCTTCGTTCTAGAATCTTTCTGCTCATCGGCCGTCAGGTCTATGTGCTGTCATTTGGTCCTTTATGAATCTTCTCATTTTTGCCTTTCGCAGCAGGCTAGATGCAGGCTGCTTTCAATTAGCAAATCTGAAAGTGATTAGGGTTAAGCCTATGTTCAGCAGCGAAAGTTTTATAGCAGATTTTTTTATGATGATGAGTTATTTAATTGCTTCCAGTGTCTCATCCAGCACCTTTTCTATATCATTTAGGAGCTCAGTTACCCGGCAACTAGTTTATTCCAGATAACATCTCAGGTGCTGTGCGTCACCGCTCCAGCGCAGGGCTTGTACAACTCGTCCTGGTTTGGACAAAATGTTCATTTATATTAAACTGTTGGATACAGAAACAACAAACTATAGTATTTAAAGTCAAATAAGACAATACCAGTGCTATGGCCTAGCATAAACCGCAAAAGATGCTCTTTTACCAGCTACTTAATTTTCTTGCAAGTAGAATGAGAATATCATAAGATCACACGACGAAACAAATTTTGATCATAAATACCAAGTCAAGGGTCTATTTGAGTTGGTATTTATGATCAAATGGTCTGTGGTCGTTTGATCGTGATCCATTTAATCATGGATTTCCGTCACCAGCAATGACTTGCAGATAGCCAAAATAAATGGCATGACGAGTTGACAGAACCAAAGCTTAAGTATATGACGAAAGATGCCAATATCATCATATCAGCCTGTCGCAGTCCACTGCTGGACATAGGCCTCCCCCAAGGAGCGCCACAGCGCACGTTCTCCCGCCCTTTGCATCCAGTCGCTGCCATCATCGTCATCGGTTCATCTAGCCGGAGGGCGTCCTACACTACGTTTGCCTTAGCGTGGTCTCCATTCGAGAACCTTTCTGCTCCACCTCTCGTCGGTTATGCGACAGACATGGCCAGCCCACTGCCACGTCACTCAGCGTGCTATGGAAAGGTCTATGTTGGGGATCTCATTAAGGGATAAGATCCGGAACGAGGTCATACGACATAAGACTAAGGTGACTGATATTGTCCAAAAATGTAGCAAGCGAATCAATCTATCTATGATAGATCCATGGCCGAAATATACACAGCACTGTTGATAAGCTAAGGATAGGTATTAACCGCTACAAATGCTTATTTATCAGAATTCGTCTTTTTATTGCAATTTGACCAACATTCTGTATAGCATTACATGTCACCAAGTGAAATTAAGTTTAGGTATTATCAATCATCATTTATTGAGAAGTGTAAAAGTGCTTAATCGCCGCGTTTGTTGTAAATGGGGCGAGTTTGATCAGTGGAGTTATAACTACCAATTTGCGTATGCATTCTAATGCTTCATGCCATTAACGGCAACAGCATCAACGGTGATAAAACTAAACTGACGATCTAGTTAAGGTTAAGGGAATCCGATCAAATCATCATCATTTCAGCCACAGGACGTCTACTACGAATGACTTCCAGATCGGCCGGTTGGAAGCGACCCGCATCCAGCAGCCTCCTGCAACATTTACCAGGCCGTCTGTCCACCTTGTGGGTGAACGTCCCACGCTACGCTTCCCGGTACGTGGCTTCCATTCCAGAACCTTTCTGCCCCATCGGCCGTCAGTTCTACGTGCTATGTGACCCGCCCACTGCCACTGCAGCTGGCTAATCCGTCGAGCTATGTCAGCGACTTTTGTTTATTCACGGACCACCTCATTTCTGATTCGATCTCGCAAGATCCAATAAATGAAAAAAATTCAGAGCTACCATAGCGTCCTAATCCAGATAAGAGGTAAAACTGATGATAATGATGAAGATAAACCTAGGACAACCTGGAATCCGCTAAATACAAACGGCTTACAGCCGCTGTGCCATCTGTGAACTTCTAAAGGTTAACGCAGATGAAACCCGCTGTTCTGCCACAAGTAAAACTGCAGTTCAAATATCAACTTTTATACCAAGTTGACAACCCTACCCACGTGATCCCAGTGCTCGCGCTAGAGCCTGTTCTTTGTTGTCCAGCCGTCTGCGCCCGGCTTAGGGCTGCGTCACACAGGCTAAAGCCGGGATTCAGTTAATTGCATACCGATAGTTAGATTATATTGAAGAACGTTATTTTATCTTCATTTAATGTTAAAGGGTCTGATAGCAAAATTGGACGCCATTAGATTAAATATATGATATTTATAAAAGCGCGGACGCTTGTTAGGCTATTATTCTTCACATTGATGAATTGACACAAACAGGCATATCTAATGATTGTGTAAATAAATAAATAAATAAATGTGTAGATTTAGAAATGAGTATTAGATTTAGAAGAGAGATTTTTTTAGCTTTCAGAAATTATATTATTTTAACTTGAATCCACCACGCGATGCTAAAAAGAGTCTAGACAGAAAGACAGACGGACGACAAAGTTATACTAAATGGGTTTCTTTTTACTTTTTGAGGTACCGAACCTAAAAATTTAAAAGCTAGAAGTAAAACATACCTTATTTATTATTATTGGAGTCGGTAAGAATGAAATAATTCAAATTCTCGTTCTTTTGCCTAGCACTGACTCCAACAATATCTGCTGTACACCGATTTATTCCTCGATTTATGAGTACTCAACGGTTGCAATCTGGTTTACTAACATAAACTAAAGAAAGAGTCTGCTAAGAAAACGTTTTTAATTCGGTATAAATGTCATCATTCATTATATATTCGCCCAACGACCACTAGAATAACAAATATCCATTCCATTACCACACATTAAACATCGGATAACGTACAAACAAATATCCCATTACAATTATCTAAATGGTAATCAGCTGATTGACTGCAAACATGGCCGCTGTATGAATTTTGTAAATGACGCGATTGGTTCAGTACAGCGAATCATAGATACTACTCAGTGATAGACACCGCAGTTTCTCGAAACCGCCACTGGTTTCGGAGCTTTTACAAACTGTATGTTTATCCTGTTTTTTTCACCACAGGGTTGGGTAGGCAGACTAACTTTTGTTTACCATCAACTGACTGTATATGTCCGTTTTTATTTAAAAAAAATGCAATTAATAATATTAATTTAAAAGATCTATACCAAATTGCTAACCTACTATTGTAATCAGTAAATTTATACAAAATCATTTCAGACTGTAAATAAATTCAAGCAAGTTGAAGGTAACTTAAGATTTTAAATATATAGTATAGTGCTAAGTGATTTTAAATATTTACATGTGCCAAAAAACGCAATTATTTTCAAGAAATAAGAAAAATACTCAATAGTCAAATTAACAGAATGAAACATTTACCTACAATCAAACCAATTTATTAACCTATCAAGCTTCAATTCCCCACCGGTGGACGCGAATAATAGATTTTTTATTGTGTCTCTTGACCTTGGCCTGACAGGTTAATGCGAACAGGGTAGAACTAAATGATTTTACCTGCTATTGCTTCAGAGCGGGTAACATGACATGTGACATCTATTTAATATGCTGTTAGTTTTGTAACGTCTATTAGTGTAATTTATCTTTGATCGAAAATAATAAAGCCTGTTTGTCATTGATACGATAGTAGGTGTGATTGAGTTAGTGAGAATGGAGGGGAGTTTGCAATAGTGACTGGAGGCGAACGGTATTTAGCCGTGATATTAATAATTCGATTAAATACAAATTAAGTGACATATTTGTACGACAGCGCAAGAAGAAGAGTTATGTTTTTTTAATCTATTTAAGTATCATTATTTCTTTGGCACATTCTGTATTTTTAATTTTATTTTTGATTTCAATAAACGTCTTTACATTAATTGAAGATAAATAACACTTGAAAAAAAATCATCGACCTCAGGTGGGACTCGAACCCACGTCCCATCGCATACCGGGCGAGTGCTTTGACCACTAAGCTACCGAGGACGTCACGTGACACACGTGACGTCGGTAGCTTAGTGGTCAAGTGTTATTTATCTTTTTTTTCAAGTGTTATTTATCTTCAATTAAACCTTGCATGGAATTGCTAAAAACAAAAATTTACAATGTTTAAGCATTTCTGATCTTAGCCAATAGTCAAATATTTGTGAAAATATTTCTATAGGGTGTTGACGGTAGTATACTACTCAGCTATACATATAGCTACAACATTGATCAGAATACGCTGGCTTTGACAGCGAGAAAAAACACTTGAGGAATTTCATCTTGTCACGTGACGTCCTCGGTAGCTTAGTGGTCAAAGCACTCGCCCGGTATGCGATGGGACGTGGGTTCGAGTCCCACCTGAGGTCGATGATTTTTTTTTCAAGTGTTATTTATCTTCAATTAAACCTTGCATGGAATTGCTAAAAACAAAAATTTACAGTCTACATTAATTTTGTATTCAAAAGACTGAATTTCCGATATCCCGTAGTAATCAGAAACAACGCTACGACAAAATCCAGACCCGAGTCAATATAGAAGAGTTCGTTTTCTACATTGACCCGACCGGGAATCAAACCCAGGACCTCAGTGGTGGCGACGCCGAGGGCCATTTGCTTTTCTCTACCATTATATCAATGGTCGTCAGTTCACAGAGAGGTATATCTATTCTATGGTAACCACTAAGAAACCTTTCCACCGATTGTTAGCTTTATGAGTGATGTGGATATTCCATTGATACTTTAAATTTTTAATTCAAAGACATTCATATCGGTGACTGCTTGAATTACGGATATCTGCATTACAAATGTTATCTCATAAAGAAACACAAAGAATAACTCTTTATTCCACTAAACTACTAACAAAATGATAATTTATTTCTAACTTTACTCTATTAGTACGAGAAATATTTTAATTCCGCGCAAGCGAACCTATAAGCGATTTGCCAAGAGCAACAACAGTTAAAACTTTGATAGGAACTTGCCGCAGTAACTACGCGGTACCACTTTGAATGCTAAACGAGTTCATAGAGCAGACAACTAGACAATAAATATATGTGGGATGCGCAGGGCAGTAAAATACCGGGATCCAATGATATATTCTTTATTTAAAAACTCTTCAAAAATCTTATACGTCTTTCGTCTTTAGTCTACCTTTTTTCTCTGGTTCCTTCCATTCATTCATTCTTCACACCTCACTCTTCATCTTTCATTCATTCGTCATTCGCCGTGTTCCATTAAATCACCTTACGCTATGTTCCATTCCCACATATAGAAGGTTTATTATCTTATTGGCTGCCGAGCGCATCGTCCGAACAATTTGTTGACGTTTGTATTTTGTTTTACCCGTCGAACACATGGTACCCTATAGATCTTTCTCTAGATTTTTTGCCTACATTTGATATGACATGACAACTCCAGTCAACTCTTGCCCATACTAAAACAGTACAGATGCTGGAAGCCGCTGGATGCAGGCCGCTTCCGACCGGCAAATCTGGAAGTCATTAGGGGAAAATATGATGACGGCCTGATCTTTGCCTAAAAAAAACTGGACAAGTGTGAGTCGGACTCGAGCACGAAGGGTTTCGCACAATTATCTATAAAAAGAACAAAAAAAATCACGTTTGTTGTATAGGAGCCACCTTAAATATTTATTTTATTCTGGTTTTTAGTATTTGTTGTAGCGGCAACAGAAATACATCCTCTGTGAAAATTTCAACTGTCTAACTATTACGGTTCATTAGATACAGCTTAGTGATAGACAGACAGACTGAAGAACAACGGAGTCTTAGTAATAGGGTCCCGTTTTACCCTATGGGTATGGAACCCAACTTAGTGATCCTAAAGTGATAATTTATATAAGGGTTCTGCTTTTCTCTTTTGAGAAATAGAACCCTGAAATAGGTAGGTAGTAAGCAAGTATTTTAAACTTTAGTTGCCAATATCTGAGTTGCCACTTAACCCTCTCGCTAAACTTCGACGCGGCATTGCAGGTGATGAATTTACCTTATAATTATTAAAGTTTTTCGCGAACACGAAGACATTTTAGATGTAATTTTAGTTGGCTGCACTTATTATACCTAAGTGAAAAAATCCAAGTGCTCAGAAATAAAGTTGTAAATGTATTCAAATATTATCGGTCTGTGGTTTCGAGTCAAGTTGTTAAAAAATGCCTATGTCCAACCAAATAACATGTCAAGATTGATTTAATTTTTTTTCGACCTTTGCTTTTCTTCTTTCCTTTTTTCATTGAGGTGAGATTGACCGATTGATGAATTGATTAGATTGAGATTTACCGGTCGGCATATCCAAACCCGTGTTACCGGGTTTATATAAGGTCCGATTTTATTAGTGTTCATCCTGTTAACCTGTGACTATATAGGTGAAAAGCAATAGTAAAAACCAATTTTCAAAAGTGTACCATAAAAACTAAAAAAGTTAAAAATCAACAACATCGACTTCATATTGCATAAACTTGTCCTATCTTTGCTACGTTTAACCATCTGATTATCTGTCTTATTTCTTCCCGTTGTACAGAGCGAGAAAGAGTTGAAGATAGGACGAGTTTATGCAATATGAAGTCGATGTTGTTATTTTGTAATTTATTTTTAACTTTTTTAGTTTTTATGATAGACATTTGAAAGTTGGTTTTTAAGATTGCTTTTCACCTATATAGTCACAGGTTAACAGGATGAACACTAATAAAATCGGACCTTATATATGCGGACACCTCTCTCATTTTTTTTTAATAGAACCTTAATTAAGGATGTAATTCGTTGCTGATAAGACGAAAAGATCATTTTAACAGGATTTTCAGTCTACAAATAAAATATAATTTTTACCATGATACCAATATCATAATCGTAAGAAAACAGTTCACCTTTCCATAAAAACTAGTAATTACCTCAAAGATATTTCATGGGCCCTCAGTTGTTTTCGTGTTGTAACTTTGCTATTCTTTTTACGTGTGGCCCTTAGTTTTTTTCGTGTTGTAACTATTGTGAAAGCAGTTTTCCTTAATGGGTAGAATAAATTACTTTTAAAGCGTCGCTAAACCAGACACCCTGTTTTTATTTTATACCCGATTTCTCAAAAACCAAACCAAACAAAAACAAGTGTTACCTCACACCAGCTGTTACAAAAACGCGTAATGGACTATCATTCACGGCGACGCCGTCTGAAGCTGGAATTCACAAATAACAACAATTTATGACGATGTTTACGTCTTCCTACGAGATAAAGAACATTGAAATTCAGAATGAATACAGCTATCGCTTCCGTTGCGTTCCTTTCGCGCAGGACCTTGGGACTTATTCTGGAGAACGATGCAATGTCGATTCAACTGAGATTTAAATCGTGAAATTTTGAAGGAATTAACCAACCAACAACATGTTTATACGACAAGCTAGAAATCTTTTTTACTGAGACATCTCCCAGACTTTTAGTTTTCAGAAGGGATTTTATTTAAATAGTTCGTTCTGGTAAGAACTAGATTCCTGTAAGGCAAAATATCTCGCCATGCGGGTCTTGAAAATGATTTGACTTTCTAAAACAGTGTGATAAATACTATTAATGTACACCATAAATACATTTTTAGATCTTCTTTTCGCTAGAAATGATCTCGTGACAATCTTCAAGTAGAAAACACATGAATTAAATTTAAAGAGAGAGGCGGTGGAAGTGATGTGAGAGAACAATTAAAAAAAAACCTATTTAAATTGCTGATGTTTGTTATTACATTGCCATTTAAGGCTGTATCTGAGTATGAAGCCTGCTTATTTAGCCATGTTGATTTTTGATAATTGTCACAACGATTTCCCATCGTCCTGAGTTAAGCTCCAAAATGTTCAGAATAAGGCGGCCTGCTCACGGCCTCTCGCAGAAGAAAACCAACTTTTATTACAAACACATAAAAATCTAGTACACGTTTATTACGGGCGTTTATGCGCCCTAATAATATTCCATGTTTACTGATAGCGGCGTGCTATTTTATCTTTTTTTGAGTGCTTCCTTTTGTGGAACAGTGATGTATTGCACGCGAGCGCTCTTTTGGACGTCTAATTACTTTGTTACGTTTTCTTTTTTTTCGCACTTGGAAAATTTATGTTAAAATAATAATATTTTGCTACAAGAACTTTGAAAACAACCATTGTATACAATAGTTTGAAGATGTTTTAAGTTATTCTGTCATTTTTAGCATACAAATTCTTATGGGCAAATAAATCTCTGGTGTTGCCTGTCACATCAATATCTCATCAATTAAGTTCACCGCTGTCTATTTTGGCCACTCATTTGTCACATTTTTTTAAAATTCAAAAGTGAAAAGAGTCGGTGCGGCCTGTTACAGGGGCAGTGGTCGCCATTTTCTGTAGAAATTGGCATCCACAAGAAGATACAGATACTAATGGCAGTCATTCTATAATTAAGACAGAGTTCATACAAAAAGTTTAAAGGATAATAAGACATCATCACAATAATCTGGACCAAAAACGTTCATCATCATAATCATTATAATATCAGTCATAGGAAGGATTTCACTGCAGAATATAGGTAGGCCTCCCTCAGTGACTTCAAGCTTAGTTGGTTGGAAGGGGCCTGCATCCAGCGGCTTTCTGCAACCTTTACGAGGTCGTCTTTCCACTTTTTTGGTGGATATCATATGCTGCGCTTGCCGGTACGTATGGCCTCCATTCCAGAACATTTTTACCCCATCGGCTGTCATTTCTACGTGCTAGGTGCCCCGCCCACTGCAGCTTTTGCTTGCTGATTCGTCGGGCTATGTCAGCGTCTTTTTTTCGTTCAATGATCTTCTGATTTCTGCTTCGATTTCGCAAAGAAACACCGAGCATACCCCTTTCCATAGCATGCTGTGCCACCTTGAGCCTTATAAGGAACATAATGAGAGCCCACGCTCACACAGTTGGGTAGGTATTTTTGACGTGGGATTTACCATTGTACCTGAAGATTCTAAAGATACCTTTTGACAGGTTTGTTTTCCTTCAAAGTAAATGCTATTGTACATTCCGTAATTTTAGGGAGGGAAAGATTTCATAGTCACTCCGTAATATAAACTTATCCCTACACTGTCGTCCATAAAAATGATGTAATGCTTGCGTCATAAAGTACATTAAATAAAATGCTTATTACACATTCTCTCCGTGCTCGAATGAAAGAACCTGGAATTGCTTCAGCTACTGTTATTAAAATTAAAACGAAGAGCATTACTTTCGGGAGACGTTGTTGAAAAAGTGCTAGGGGGAGTTGGGGCTGCGTTGCTAGCTGAGCTTGATTGCAAAAATAAAATATTATTAGATGCCTTAACTTTCAATAAAACTAAATAAATTATTTTTGATTTTGTCGAAATTACATGGGCACAATTAAGGAGGTTTTATTGCTTGAAATAACTTAATAACTGTACAATCATATTATTTACACTTTTTTTAATTGAAAGTTTAATTATAAGGTAGGATCCTAGAACCTAACTGTGTAACCGGATCAAAGCGCTTAATCAAAACGATTTGTTTTTATGAAATCAAGAGTTACTTTCTTGTTGTGGCCGTTAATCCCGTTTCGAGAACGTAAGAGCATGAAACTAGTCAGGTAATTAAATTGGCAACTATTGCCTTAGGTTCTTTGAAACCTGTGGATTGGATTAAAATGACCTATTATGAACCTATATGGATTAATATGGCAATACAAACAGTCCTATCTGAATTTGTAGCATTCTTTACCATATTTTCTCGAGCAATCCGAGCTGCGATTTGAGCAACAATTGATAGATAGATAGATACTCTTTATTGCACACCAAACAAAGAAGTAACAGTTGATATTTACAAAAAGATGTACAATTTAGGCGGTCTTATCGCTAAAAAGCGAGGTCTTCCAGACAACCTTCAGGCAGAGGACAACTATAAAGAAAGGGGAAACTCTTTGTGAAACAAAAACACAGAATTCCCATACTAAATAACCAATTATTTATTAAGATTTATACGGGTAGTCATTTGGCTCAGTTTCCGATGGTATTAGAAAATGCACGCATATCAATTTCTTACTTAAATTTTATAGTGCAATATCTCCCCTCTCTCCCCTAAAAAGTGAAATGTTACACTGGCTCCCTCGCATTCGGATCACGTTCTCAATATTGAGATTGGCTGCGGATGGCTATCAATTCTTGAGAACTGTGGATTTAATTATTCAGTCGGTGTGTATGAGGAACCATGTTGATTTTCTAAGCGAATAGCGAATTTTATATTCAGAGCTTTTATTAAACCTTATACTGGACGGTTTCAGAATAACGAATAAGGACTTTTTTGGGTACATTTTATTTGAACTTCTTTTGTCTGTGACTTCTATTGGTTGGGGTGAATTTTTTAAATAGATAATTCTTAATTTATGTTTTTTTCATGATAAGACTTTAGTCTTATTTGTAGTCTTATCTATAGTATTAGACGAATATTACAAATTTAGGTATACTTATTTAATGTGATAGTCAAAGATTAAAACGTTTATGTACCAACAGACTATAGTTTTAGTCAGAATTCATAAATGTGTTAATCATAACAAAATCCTTTAACTATAGAGACAAAATTAAAACCGTGAAATATAAAAAAAATCTCCCTACATTCACTTATCTAGTAGCCCCAAATTAGGCAAAGCCTTTGCTATGATTTATTAAGATAACGGATAGTCGTATAAATAACTTCACGTTCGGGCTCAAACAAAACACTACTTTTTCAAGATTTAAACGTTTGTTTACTTTCGTTAACCTTAACCTCTGGTTTTTAGGGTTCCGTACGCAAAGGGTAAAACGGGACCCTATTACTAAGGCTCCGCAGTCCGTCTGTTTGTCTGATTGTCTGTCTGTCCGTCGGTCGCCAGGCTGTATCTCATAAACCGTGATAGTTAGAGAGTTGAAATTGTCACAAATGATTTATTTCTGTTGCCGCTATAACAACAAATACAATAAACAGAATACAATATTTTTTAACAGGAGCTCCCATACAACAAACCTGTTCTATTTGCCGTTTTTATAGATAATGGTACGGAACCCTTCGAGCGCGAGTCTGACTCGCATTCGGCCGGTTTTTAGTCCACGTCGCACACTACTACACCATAAACCTACTCAAATAAAATCTTAGAACATTAAAAAACAGATGTAATTTTATACTTATTACACCGTTTTTTTATGAAATATTAAATTATCAGTGAAAAACTTGTTTTTTAAGGTACACTCATCTGAAAGTGTGACCTCGTTCCGCTAGTCTCGCTCGAGAGCGCTTGACCTCGCTCTGAGCAGCCAAAAGGCCATGTAAATTATTTATTTCGCCTTAAAATTACGTGAAATACAAACTTACTTTAACGATTACCAATGCTTTGGTTTTTAAAAAGGTTATTCGAATATCCAAAGCTATTGTTAAACTTTGAGGTTTTGAGAAGTTTTTTGGATTTTTTTTTTTACAATTTGAACGATTTAATAATTATCTTTGGTTGGGCACCTTAAGTGACCTAAATTAATTTTTAAAATATTTATTATTACTAAACCTAAGTAATAAGTAATTTCTTTAATAATAATTTACTATTTTCAAATGTTTCTATAAGTTAGTATCTGAGGCTATTCGGTTCGCGCCATAAGGATCGCGCTCTTGAATTCGCTGAACCTGGCGACACCAGCGCCAATGGTTTTGGCTATCTTTGACCGAGCGCCGACCATATTGTATTTGATTCATAACCTTTTTGTAATCGCGAGCGCGTCTTCTCGCGTAATTTTGGTGAGGAGTTCGTTTTTTCTCCGTGATGGACAGCTGAAAGTTGCATGAAATGAACCCAACAGTGATTTGACAATCTGTTTCGGGAAAGTGCTTCACGGTGTGAACTGCGGAGACGAGCTAGTGAAGCGTTCCTGAGCTGGTCTGCAGGTTAGTAGGCCAATGGTTTTCAGTGCTGATGACGAAAGCATTTCTCTTTCTTCAATTCGCAAGGTGGGTTTTATAGGAATCAACATAATTAATCTAAAAACATAATCTTTCATGATTGAGCTCCCCGCGGTTAGCGGCTATTTACACGTTGCTACACCAATCTTTTTTATAATAAGTGGCTATTAAATTTACAAAACCCAAACCGCGGATTTAAGTGGATATGTAGCCATTCTAACATTATTGAGTGACATATCGCAAGCACCTTCTTACTTTGGAAAACACGTCAAAGGTCCTGGCTGGATACATTCATTACATCTTTCAGTAAGATTAAGGTAGTTACTGGCTTTACAAACACTTCTCCACCAATCAGCTTTGAACCCTCGGGCCTGGCTTAAACCACATAATTAATATCGTTGAGAAGAGGAATGTTTTTTGTCGTCGGACGTCGAAAAGATTAAATAAAGACGTAGGCTAATTATAATAAAGTATTGTTTTAGCAAGCTAAAGTGGCAGTGGGTGGGGCACATATTACGTGGAACTGACGGCCGATGGGGCAGAAAGGTTCTGGAATGGAGGCCACGTACCGGCAAGCGCAGCGTGGGGCTCACACTCACAAGGTGGACAGACGACCTGGTAAAGGTTGCAGGTTGCTTCCGACCGGCGATCTAGGGGGAGGCCTATATTCAGCAGTGAACGTCCTGTGGCTAAAATGATGATAAATGTTTTTAGAAATAATATTAATTCCGCCCCAATTTTAAAACTTGTCCCGCTTCAGCTTAAAATACTCGAGTGTTCTCTGGTCTCCGTTGAGCACGTATGCCGTGTTAAATATTAATTCTGTTGGGTTAAACTAAATAGAAAACCGCATAAAACCAGCTAGTTTAACAGCTGTTTAAATTGGATGAATGTCTGACATCTGAACTATTAAGCTAAACTTTGAAGTGGAACAGTTGAAGTAAATTCATTATGAAAGTTGCCAATAAAACAGAAATTGAAATGAAAGTTTGTATAGATAAAGTTGTTATACTATTTCATTTAATACATCGTAACAGTAACTGGAATAAAATTATTTCGTTTAATAATACGACGACCTCCGTAGCCGAGAGGCGAGCACGTCGGACTTTAAAGGGCGCCGCCATCTCTGAGGTTCCGGGTTCGATCCCCGGTTGGGTCAATGTAGAAAACGAACTTTTCTATATTGGCTCGGGTCTGGGTGTTGTGGTGTCGTCGTTGTTTCTGGTTTTTATAACACAAGTGCTTTAGCTACTTACCTTAAGATCAGAGCAATGTGTGTGATGTTGTCCAATTTATTATTATTATAATTAATTAGTCACTGCATTCATTTAGTATATATATATAATGTACACCGTACAGGCCCTTTTTCTTCTTCTTTTTAGCGTATCGATGGCAAAAATAGAAGATATAAAGCGAATAGCATTATTTATTTTTTGGCATTCAAAAGCTCTTCTCGCGTTCAGGTATAAGGTGCATAAAAGCACGCTAAACAAGAATATTTTTTACCTTAGGAAGATGGCTGGCAGTGGATGAATAAAAAAAAACATGTTCTTTGGCGCTCTTTGGGGGAGGCTTACGTCTAGCAGTGGACTGCAATAGGCTGAGATGATGACGATGAATTTGAAATGAAGGCGGATCACCCTCTGCAGGATGAATCCACACTCGAAGGTCAGATCAGTCAGAACTATTTACCGGGCGATTTGGGTACAGGCCGTCATACTATAAAATTTACAAAATATATTTTTGAGCAGCGTCTTTCTTCTGTTAGTGCCTCCAAAAATCTTCAGGAATAGCATAGCAAGCATAAACAATGTCCTCAACTAGATACTGTTGACTTCTTGACCATTGTAGGCAGTGTACCGACTATTTTAATTAATTTAATTTAGTTTTAATTTTTAATTGATCCTAAGATACGTAGCTAAAGCACTTGTGTCATAGAAAGCAGAAACAACGACGGTACCACAACACCCAGTCCCGAGCCAATATAGAAAAGTTCGTTTTCTACATTGACCCGACCGGAGATCGAACCCGGAACCTCAGAGATGGCGGCGCCATTTACAGTCCGGCGTGCTCGCCTCTTGGCTACGGAGGTCGTCAATTATTCTCCCTTGTGTGCAAGGTCAGATAAATTGTTGATACGATTATGTTGATTGACAAAAAACTTGAGAATAATAGCCGAGGTCCGGATTAGTGGTCTGCATTAAGGCCTTTGTCCTTGTCCAGCAGTGGACTGACATGAGCTGATAGTTATGATTTCCTTATCACTTTTTTGCCAGTTGGTTCAAGTATTCTACTATTCCCATATTTTACAAACTCACAATTTACATGTTCATACAGGAATATATGTTCCCACACGGAGCTTAATATGCTAATGGCTGCATTCTCCCCAATTCATTATTAATACAACAAATTTGCCGTCCGCAATACAACGGTAAACTTTCAGCTGTTTCTGTGTTTGCAATCAAACGAAAAGTTGCGCCACAGCCTAAATAAAACATAAAAGACAGTCAAAATAGAGGGAAATCAAATCAAATCAAATATTTATTTGCAAGAATACAGTTTTACACTAAGGTCTTATTATATTTTGGTAAGTCATTAGTATTTCTGCCTGCAAGCAGACGCGCAAATATTAAATAATTATTGTTAGTAATTTTGTCATTGATTTTTAATAATTAGTCATTGATATCTATAATGTCAACTTTTTCACTTTTTACAAAATTCAATAAATTATTTTAGTTTTGAGTGTGACTACCTGATTTCAAGTATAATAACGAGTGCAGCCTGTTCGTCGGTTCAGTAAGAAAACGCAAGTAAACATGCTCTAAATATGCAAACCGTACAAACAACGTAGTTTCTATTTGTATGAAAGTAGGTTCACTTTACTTACCGTGGTCACTCCAGTGTCAAAATCATAGTCTATGATTTTTTTTCTAAAAAAAATTAGACTATTTTATTCGCTCGTACATTCGATTGAGGATTTTATTACAGAACCTAGTGTTAGTTTCAATTGAATTGGCTGTTTTCTTTGACTTATGCCCAAACGCGAAGTTGAGTCGCGGTGCGTCACACGAGTGAATTTGTTCGGGTCGTTTACTCTCGAAGTAAATGTGCAGAACTAACTGTAAAACGTTGTAATCCTTGTTCGAGCGAGATTTATGATAAAATAAAAAGGCGAAAACGTTTCAGCGGAAAATCGAAAGAGATTTATTTAAAGTTACCGGAAGTACCGCTATGACGGAGTTAATGCGTTTTTGAACGGAACTAGCTCAATCTAGCTAGTTCCGTTCAAAAACGCAGTTGCGAGTTACAGTTTGCACGCTTGGTTCAAGTGTTCAACATGTTACATGATTTTTAGGGTTCCATACCCAAAGGGTAAAACGGGACCCTATATCTGAGGCTCCGCCGTCCGTCTGTTTGTCTGTCTGTCCGTCAGTCACCAGGCTGTATCTCATGAACCGTGTTAGCTAGACAGTTGAAATTTTCACAGATGATGTTTTCTGTTGCCGCTATAACAACAAATACTAAAAACCAGAATAAAATAAATATTTAAGGGGGCTTTCATTCAACAAACGTGATGTTTTTGCTCGTTTTTAGGGTTCCGTACCCAAAGGGCAAAACGTGACCCTATTAATGACGCTCCGCTGTCCGTCTGTCTGTCTGTATGTCTGTCTGTCCGTCTGTCACCAGGCTGTAACTCATGAACCGTTTTTATAAATAATGGTGCGATACCCTTCGTACGCGAGTCCGACTCGCACTTGGCCAGTTTTTACTAAAATAATGACAGTTTTTATGTTATGTGATAATAGGTAATATAAAAACATATTGTAATACCATAGTAAAACATATTATAATGCTCTACCTCTTGCCGTTCATTGTCACTGGTCGATAACTCGTTCAATGTAGCATATCGCATTCAGGTTCAAGAAAGTAACATAATTGATTGACCTTAATTACTATCATCTGCTCTACTATATTATGTATGTGTTTTTTTATGTTCATAGCCAATAATTATACTTATACAATATTTCATCATAATTCATCATCATTATCATTATTTCAGCCACAGGACGTCCACTTCTGATCATAGGCCTCCCCCAGTGACTTCCAGATCGGCCGGTTGGAAGCGGCATGCATCCAGCGTCGTCCTGCAACCTTTACCAGGTCGTCTGGCCACCTTGTGGGTGGACGTCCTTCGCTGCGCTAGCCGGTACGTAGCCTCCATTCTAACACCTTTCTGCCCCAGCGGCCGTCAGTTCTTCGTGCTATGTGCCCCGCCCATTGCCACTTAAGCTGGCTAATCTATCGGGCTATATATATATATATATATATATATACTTATATACTTTTGTTTTATCACGGACGTAATACAATATTTACAGTCATTTATTACCTAAAGTAGTGTTAGTTTATAAATATTAATAATCCCTTTTTACTGCACCACTTATGTGCAGTGTGTTTAACTACAGATTGAATGGTAGAAAATGCTTCCTGACATTAAAGCTGTCATTTTTTTTACAGCGTGCAAAAAATAATAAACTTAATAAGTGATTGTATGTGCGTATCTAGTCGAGAACGATACACTTCAAATTTAATTGGAATCTCTTAGAGACCCGAAATAGAATCTTAACAACGACATAAATTCTGACGGACATAGACACTCAATAGGCTATAACCTGCAAATTTATTACATAATATTACCTTTGTAGGTGTTAATTAAACTCGTACCGTATCTCATCAAATTAGTGATGTGAGTAATTAAATAAAAACGATTATCGATAGTTTATAAATTATAAATCTTTATGTTGCGATGCCCTAACAGGGTTACAAATACATATAACACCTTTGTAAACCACATGAGTGCAATAAATATATTGAATTTGAATTTCCCCGATCTCTATGTTTTAATGTTGGTATGTGAGCTTAAATATACCCACCCTGAAGAGTAGTCATGAATACGAAATATTATACTGATAAATAGCTGAGTGCAACCATTTTGGTATCATATCACAGTATTGCTCTTAATTACTGACTATATGTTGTTTCTGTTATTTGTGATATGAACCAAATAAAAACTCTTTCTTTCTTTCTATTATGTTCCGACTACACGTCACTCAGCGTGCTATGGAACGGTCTATGTTGGGGATCTCATTAAGGGATAAGATCCGGAACGAGGTCATACGACATAAGACTAAGGTGACTGATATTGTCCAAAAATGTAGCAAGCTGAAGTGGCAGTGGGTTGGCCAATTTGGCCATGTCTGTCGCAGAACCGACGAGAGGTGGAGCAGTAAGGTTCTGGAAAGGAGACCACGCTTAGGCAAACGTAGTTTAGGACGCCCCCCGGCTAGATGGACCGATGACCTGAAGAAGGCAGCTGGCAGCGACTGGATGCAAAGGGTGGGAGATCGTGCGCTGTGGCGCTCCTTGGGGGAGGCCTATGTCCAGCAGTGGACTGCAACAGGCTGATATGATGATGGATGATGATGATGTTTCGAAGTATTTTTTTTGAGTTGTATAAAATGGCAACTCCTCAACTCAATGCCCATGCCAATACAATACAGACACAAATTAACCGATGGCAGAATTTTTGCCGTACAAATTAAATGTCTGCTGCATTTGTCTAAATTTACCCATTTTGTTCTGGTTTACACTTAATAATATAATTTACGAAAGTAATTAGGACAGGGCGTGCATCTATCTATAATAAGAAGCCAAATAATTATTTATTATTATTTATATTTAATAAATAAATAAATAAATATTGTTCAACATCACATACATTGTTCTGATCCTAAGATAAATAGCTAAAGCACTTGTGTTATAGAAATCAGAAACGACGACGGTACCATAACACCCAGACCCAAGACAATATAGAAAAGTTCGTTTTCTACATTGACCAGACCGGAGATTGAACCCAGAACCTCAGGAGATGGCGACGCCATATAGTCCGGCGTCCTCGCCTGTCGGCTACGGAGGTCGTCACTAATTATTAATAATTATTTGACTTCTTGTTATCGATATATGCACGCACTTCACTACTCCAGTGTTTATGGCGCCCACAAAGCCTCTAATACCTGCTAATTTCTCTAGCAAATCGCAAATCAAGCCAGTTACGTTGTTATTACATTAACAGGTAATTCAGATCGAATTAAAGTTAATTATTTTGAGATTTACTGTAACACCAAAATTATAAAGTAATTAACAGTAAGAAGAGACAATCGAGTAATTTTGAAGCTTTATTGTAAAGATTTTTCACATATTATTGATTGATAAAACATTTTTTTTTGTATTTTGGTTAGTTTGTAATGTATTTTTGTATTGATTACTAATATATACAGGGTGTGTCGTAAAAAAATGGCCACCATGTTGTCATATATTCTATTACATCATCGTTAACAACTTTGCGATATCGGTGGCTGAGTTTTGGTCCTCACATAAATGGCCTGAGTCGACACGCAAATAAGAAGAAGATTTACGACAGATTCTGCATTTTTTAAAGGAAATATTAATAGAAATATAAAATAGAAAAGGGCTGGAACTATATTAATTATTGTTTGAAAGACTTTTTCATTTGGCCGGATCTCTTAGCTATCTAACCTAGCACACAATCGGCTTGGCAAATCATCTAAATGTGCAATCCTGTACAAATATTTATTTTGTGAATCACTTTCTACCTTTTCATAAATCAAATCAAACTTATAAGAACACAATACTGAATTTTAATTGCCCAAGATGGCCAACAAAGCTGCGGTTGAAAATATTTAGCAAAACAGAAGCAAGTTTGAACAGGGCCGAATTAAGGAGGTGAGAAAGCCGAAAAGTTTTTATTGTTACGCCGGGATTTATATCAGCCCATCGCGAGGCAGCTGGTTAAAATTTTACTTTTCATTTCTCTCCGTTTTACGTTCGGGTAAACATTGTGTATTTTTAATATAAATTCGGAGAGATGAGTACAGTTTTTGTCCTTTTAGCGGTAATTGATTAAAGTTTAGGATTTAGAAACGAGTGCGATCCTGCAATAAGGCATATCGGTTATTGAAATCTTTATGGATTAAGAATAAGAAATGTAATTTATATGAAATTTATTGGGAAAGAGCCGGTTTTTTGATTAGTTAATGTAATATTATTCTGTTAGCATTAAATATTGATACGATTATCACCTACGTGATGCCCTACGTATGTAGATAATATTTTAATTGGTCAGATTTCTACTGCCGTAGCTACGGCAGTAGAAATCGGACCAATTGAGATAAATCATCAATTAATTGATTAAGAGTGATAATTGATGCACTGGCAAAACACTTCCCTAGTTTAAATAAGAAACAAGGTACTAGAGTTATTTACCTCGATTTGTTTTAAGAGATTCTTATCCTTGATTGACTAGAGGTGGAAGAAATAATTATATTTATGGTAGGAAGCCTGTAAAATAGGGACAATGACCTACTTTGCGGAAACTCAACTAAATAAGTATGAAAATTTAAAACTTTTGAGGAAGACGAGGGCTGGTGCTTTTTGCGTTTGCTTGTGTTTGTCCTCGAAGGTGGGTGCAGGTGGTGCCAGCTTAACTGAGTGGTTTTTTTGCAAAATAAATCATCATCATCTCAACCTTTTGCATGCAGTCCAATGCTGGACGTAAGCCTCCCAAAGAGCCTCCTCAAAGAGCAAAATAATTATATTTTTAAAATTATTTGAGAGCTTCAATATCGTAATCTGAACTCCGAAGCAATAATTTAGTTTTTTTTTTCCTATTTAATTGAAGTCTAAAAGTAAAGTGGACAAAGATTTGCGCATGACCTGTGCCTTTTTGGACTCGGTGGAGGCAGATAACTTTTACCCTGTTAAATAAAGACGACAGTTTTATTGAAAGTAGGGCCGTTTTCCTTCTGTAATTTCCTCGGAATACCCTTAGGTTGTGGTACAAGTCATAAGAAGATAGATGTTGATAAATGTTGACTTGAATAGTTTAAGCACCAAAAATTTGATATTAACATATTGAATGCCAAGTTGTCGCATGATACCGCGAAATAGATTTTTTTTTATTATTTATGGTTTTAAATTAAATTTCATTTTTTTCATTGTTTTGGTTTTGGTGTTCTAAACTATTTAATTTGTTCTTTGTCTAACAAAGTTTTTTCTGGGTACCAAAATCAATGATGATGTAATTGTTTTGTATATCACGTACTGGATTATTAGATATATATTGATGTATCGCATTGTAAAATACCTTTTTATTTAATCTTTGGGATGTCTACAGACAATGAAGTCTGAACTTTGTTTTCAATTTAATAATATTAGCTTCATAGTTGAACAACAAAATTATTAACTGAAGAATTAGATACCATTTCACAGATATTGCATGCAGCAATAGAACACTAATTATGTTCTTAACGCGTTCGTTACTTTCAGCTCTACTAACGTAAAACTACAGTACTTCAAGGCGCTTTGCAGACGGCGGGCCGGGCCGGGCCGGTTTGTCCGCGAAGCAATAAAGACCGCGTCTGCCCGTCGATGTCCGCGGCTGCCCTCGCCACGAACACAAAGCACACCGCCGCGCCGCCAGTGTCTGCCGGGCACCTGCGGCGCGGTCTTTTTGCCCTCCGTGTGCGTTGGTAGTATAGGATTCCCTTTGCGCTATCCTTCTCGGTGAAATTAACCGGCCCGGTCCGCCCCGGCGTCGTCTGCAAAACGCCTTAGGATTACCTAATTTTTATTTCAAATGCTGTCTCCCCGCTCACGCTCATGCCTTGCGCAAGTGCGTAAAGGAGATAGAGACATTTTTCGCTTTGCCACAAAGTTAAAAACTCGTTACTCGCGGAGAAAAGTTTAGGGGCCGGCATTGTGCGGATTTATCGCGCCGCGACGCCCTCGCCTTAATTGGGAGATTGTTGTCGCCTTTGCCTCTGTCATTTTTGAGTAAACATATGGTTTGAATGTTTTAAAGGAAGGGGTTTTTATGTTTGTGGCTTGAATTTCCCCTGACTTATGGAAAATTGCGGCTGATGATTAAACCTAATTAATCGTTAGGTCTTTGATTTTCTTCCACCTAGCCGTTTTTTCGAGACGGTTTACGCTTGACCATAATCCTAATTGCAGTAAAATTGATTAGTTAAATTTAGACAGATTGCCATTAGACCTTCAAACTGCTTTTTTGTTTATGGATTTTTTTCTGGTTATTTGTGGTTTTTTTTTTTTTTTTTTTTTATTGATTGTTTCACCAGTAATTGTTACAAATATTCTTGCACAGTATACACAGACAGATAGGTATCCATCTAAATGCACAATTTTGGCGGTTCTCATTACAAGTCACTTGAAAGAAAGACCAGGGCCATAACCATGAACTCGTAAAACAATCTCAAAGTTGTCAAATCTGTCAATTTTGGTACGTCATTTCATACAAAATTTGACAGAAATGATAATGTTTGACAGATTTGTGATTGTTTTAACAGTTCATGGTTAGGGCCCTGGCTACTTAATGTTAAAAATCTTTTTAGACAATTATCTTTAGAGCTTGTATCATGATTATTTAAAATGAGCCCAGCTTCTTGGTGTTTAAAGAACTTTCCCAGGCGTACTGACATAAAAATGGGATAATCATTCAAAATCATTAATCAATAGCTGGTTATAGATTTATACCTAAAGATTACTGATTATATCCAGCTGGCACTGATTATATAATGACGACCTCCGTAGCCGAGAGGCAAGCACGCCGGACTATATAGCGTCGCCATCTCTGAGGTTCCGGGTTCGATCCCCGGTCGGGTCAATGTAGGAAACGAACTTTTCTATATTGTCTCAGGTCTGGGTTTTGTGGTGCCGTCGTTGTTTCTGATTTCTATAACACAAGTGCTTTGGCTACTTATCATAGGATCAGAGCAATGTATGTGATGTTGTCTAATATTTATTTATTTATTTATAATAAGGTGTTTCAAAAATATCTGCCGCGGCTGTTATGGATGAAAGTATTTATTACTTAAATACATTACGATAGTGAAGAAATTTATTTAATTTTTTTTTTTTATATACAGCATAATACGAAATATAAGGTAGCATAACTCCAGTTGCATACATAGTCTTATGTTTTGCGAGAATCATATTGTAGTACATCTCATAGCTTATTACTAGAGTAGAAACACCAAAAACAAACATAACTCTTCATAATTCTTAACACGTAACGTACTTCAACTGTGAAATTGGACAACCTCCCCTACAATACTTTTCACATCTCACAGAATAAACCTCACATGCCGAATTATTATATAAAAAACACAGAAAAAAAAACTCGAGGAGACGCACTTTATTCGCTGAAATAAAACAGCGAGAAACATATGCGAAGAACTGGCTCCCACGTACATAAATATGTAATATGCTACCTACGGACCTATTCTGTGAGGCGACGCGAAAATACCTTTTCGATATTTTGTTGAGAACGCGAAAAATGTCCAAGAAGTTTTCGATACGAATTGGATAAACGCTGCAAAAAGCATTTTAGTGCTAATACAAAACCAGAATAATGGCGCTAATATGAGTGTATACTAGGTAAAGTAATTCTATCATAAATACCTACATTATAACACAAAGCTTAATTAAATTTAAAAAAAAATACTTGATCGGGCGTGTTCATCAACTTCAAACAAAGTATTTTTTTATTGGTGTTTGAAATGAAGTTTAGGTATGTTAAATTTATATTTCATGAAAATCTACGTTATTTTGGCCACATATCATCAGAGGTTGAGAATCGTGACTCCATCAACTTTAAAGTTGTGTTGCTGAGCCGACTTCGATAGCAATCTTGTTCTTGTCTTCTGACCATCAGCCCCTCTAGCATGAGCAACAAAACACGATATGATAATATATGATATAGCGATTTATTGCATATTTTTGTCAAAATATGAACTTTTTTCGAAAAAGCAAGCATGACCGTGATGTCACCGGCACGGGCATGCTCACTGTTTCGATAAAAGTTCAAGATGGCGGCTATGTTATCATATTTGAAAGTTACGAGGCGATAAATCGCTACATCATATCATATCATATCGTGATGTGTTGCTCGTGCTGGAGGAGCATGTTCGATAATAAATAGTATTGGCAGTTGGTTGTACAGCGTGCAATTAAATAAATCAATGACCAATGTAATTCTACACTGGTCTTTGCTCCAAATATAAAAACGGATTCTTTGCGGACATCCCTTACACTGCGTCCCTTTCATTCACCCAATTTTTTGTAAGACAGGTATACCCCGAACGTTCGTTTTGCAGAATAAGCAAATATGGCAGGGCCCAGATATATTTTATGGAGAGTGCGCACCGCTCTTTTTGCAATAGCGAACATAAGGTGCGCTCAACCCTTCATATTTACGATTAAGTCGTGATCAGAAATATAAAATACTCGTGTTTTTTGCCAATAGCAACTGATACTATCGTATCGAACTGAAATGTTGGCTTGTTTGAGTTTCAAAAATCATTTTCGTACGGTATTGTAGGTACTTGTTTCTCTACAAAAAATGCATTTATGGTCATGCATAATTTAAAAAATACTTAGTTATAAATAATATGAACGCAAATTGATTTTAAAGCATGAAAAGTTAAGTATCATTATTCTCGTATATTCAATATCGTCAACTCTATAATGTATTACTGGAAATAGTCAAAAGTAAACTAAGTATTAGTAGTATGCACTGTTAGATAATACAATAACGGTACCTATATTATTATGTTGATTTTTATGGTCTTGGTTTTCTTAAATAAATAAAACCTTTGAAACTGCATTATTTTTAGTAGCATAAAATCTACAAACATACTAGCCTATTTACAAAAATAATTAGGTTTAATGATTCTGTTCGTCGCTGCACTTGCTCATCAACGATAGATAATATGAACCTTCTTACTAACAAGATAGAGGCTATGTTCGTTTGTACGGCTAAGTCGAGTTTTAGAGCGAGTCCGTTGCGTTTTTTCTTAGAGAATCGACCGGCTGATGGGTAAACATTTTCTCCACACTGTGCCAAGATGTTGTACTATTACTAAAATAAAATTAAAGTAATTTCTGTTCAAATAAAAGACCACGTGGCCGCAGGCCGACACGATGGTCTGATCTACTTGTAAAGACCCTGGAAATGCCATTTCACGAGGCGCTCAGACGAGCGCAGGATCGCGAGGGCTGGAGACAGCTCATCACCGAGGCGACTGCATAGACAGGGTCACGATCCTCAACCATGAGGGACCGACTATGGAGGAGGAGGTTCAAATAAAATGAATTAAAAATATAAAAAAACCCGACTGCGTAAAAAGTAAACTTATAAGATGAAAACAAGATTTAAAGAATCAATTTGCAGTCTGAGGCATCAAATCCATGTTACTTGATTCGACTTTTTCTACACGGATTTAAATTACTTAATTAGGTACGTACTAACGCAGTGCATACCAAGTCAATCATCATTATACTGTTAATGGATTTGATGCCTCCGACTGCAAATTGATTCTTTAAATCTTGTTTTCATCTTTGAAGTTCACTTTTTACGCAGTCGGGTTTTTTTATGTTTTATTTTTGAATTTTTAGTTTGTAGTGTTCTACTCCTACTTTTCCATGAACTATAAAGCCTTATTTGTAACTCTTCATTGAAAAAAAAAGGGTTAACTCGAGTAAATATAGTATCTGACATCGGGTTTTCTCGTTTAATTCATGTACCAACAGGAATTTCGGGTAATAACATAGCCTATGTCACTCCCACAACTGAGACGAATCTAATGACATATCATATGTTGAAATCCATTAAATGGTTTTTCTTCCTATTTTTTCAGTGTAATCTTTTTGCCCGTTCCCGTAGGAATTTTGGAAAATAGAGTATTGAATCCTATTAGCACTGAAAATATGTGACCCTTAGTTAATTAAAGAAAGTTTCAAAATCAGTTTATCAGTATTGCAGATCCGTTTTTCCTGCGTGAGTTCTGTTCCCGCGGGAATTTCGGGAAATAACATACCCCTTGTCACTCCCACAATTAAGACAAATCTATTGATATATTATACTTTTATATTCGTTAAACGGTTTAGGCTGTAGGGCGTGCCAAAGAAATAGACATACTTACATACATACATACATACGCTTGAAAAACATAACCCTCGTTTGGCAGTCGGGTAAAAAGACAACTATAAGTGATCACTTATGACATCGCCAAGTGGCATAAGCAATACGTAACCTACTATCGTAACCTTAAAATCTTTTTATATTAGAACCCATGACCCCATCCCCGCTTACGAAACGCTCAAAAAACTACCGGCATTCATCAAAAGAACAGTGTTTCAGCATTGCCCGTTCGTTTCACTCAATTAAGCGCCAGTTACAAATTAAGAAGCAAGAGGGCGAAAGCGAGTTCGCTGTTAAGGGATTATGTAAACATGGTAACGAGAGATGGACTTGCAGCTACGAAAAGTGGAGGTGGTATGAGAACAAAGAACGAAAACTTTTTCGTCCTTTTTTGTCACGTGTATTTTTTTTGGAACAGATTTTTGAGAAACGGTAGGGATTGTTATTTTTTTGAAGGTCAGTTGGATAGCACCTTTGAAATATTAAATCAGGATTTTCTTTTGCAGTAATGGCGCTATTAACTGTGCATTAATAAAGTAATGGCCAATATATTAATATTTTATTTATTCAATTATTATTCATTAATTTATTCGTTTTGTTGCAGAGGTGGGTTTTCATCTGAGGGTAAGGACTAATGATCCTCGTTCAGGATCATTTCTGGTGCAAAGGTTGGCCATAGCCATTCAGCGTGGCAATAAGTGTTCTGGGTACCTTTGCACCCAATTTGACATTGTGTTGATTTTTTTTCTTTTTGTCAAATAGTATTGTTAATTTAATGTTTTAAATTAATTAAAAACCACAAAAGAATATTATGCGCACTTTTAGTGATTAGGTTTGGCCTAATTTCTATAGATAACGGAGTATTAGGAGACTACCAACCAGATAGTCCGAGTAATGATACAAAATTACATCGTTTTATCATGAAAAAACTTAATGGTGTTCAAATTAAAGAAAAGAGAAGAAGAGAACACAATGTAACAAAAAGTGCAAAGAATTTTCTGAAGAATCTAATATGAAACTTGAAGAACTAAGGTAATGTAAGGTAAAGTAAAGTGACTAGATAATTCATGTCTGTGTTAAATGTTAAGATCATGACTAACATACCACATCCAAACTTCCTATTTGGCACCAGCAGAGTTGCACTCTGTAACATTCGAGCCTTTCTGACGAATTACATTGCTGACAAAGAGCGCTGAAATATTTCTCAACTATACTTTTTACTTTATTTAGAATTCTTGAAACGTAAAATGCATTAGCTAAATAAGATATTTTATTTTAAAATACTAAGACAACTACTCATACTTCAAGATAAGAGTTATTTCGTAAAACTAAGACTCTCTTTTGTGTTACATTTTATTAGTGTAAGACAGTAGAAGACGTGGACGTCCATTAGAAGAGTTTTTTTATTTTCAATAATAACAAACAACTTTACCCAAAAAACGTATAACCTATCTCAACTTAATTTTGCTACTTTACGCTTGCCGTACCTACACGCTTGCGAGGAAGTAGTTGCTGCACACAAACAAAACTGGGTTGAAATCGATACTAGTTTCTTATACAAATTTGTTTGTTATCATGATTATATTCAATCCCTCAAGCATTTTACACTAATTTCACCCTCTATAATTCAATCAAGGGCCAACAGTCTTGTAGTCATTGCCATTTACAGAGAAATATCGGGTGTAAAAAAAGGCTTAACGAAGCCGAATACCAGATATTCTACGTATTATTACGATATTTTTTTTCTTTTACACTATACCTGGGAAATGACGGGTTACCGAGTTATTGACAGTCAAAGTTAAATTTTTTTTTCAAAGATTTTTACAAAATTGACTTTTGTTTGATAATACTAAACTTTTTTACAAAGAAACATGTGGCGTGCGCGCTATACATTGCGGATTAAAAATAAGTTATTTTCTTTGATACCCAAAAATAAAAGTCATATCCCAGGAATTATTTTTTTTTGCATTCTTCTTGGTTTTATGTATAGAATTCGTGGTTTAAGGCTTCGTTAAGCCTTTTTTTACACCCTGTATATTCACTGTCCCGTCCTGTCAAAATGGAAAATAATCGGTAAAAACAAAATTTAATATTATTTGCATTCGGTAAAATAAGATTCCTTATTCTTAACGAAATTATCTTATCGGGTTGCTTATTGGGTTGCAGTGTTAGGAAGTTCGGATCGAATAAAATATATATCCAAATTCGGAATTAAACATTTCGGAATATTTGAAATATCTCAGCTGAAATAACCTCATGCAATACAATATTCCTGTTCTGTTCGAATATCAATGTTCCTCACTATACATTTCTACCCATTAAATCTTCATAAAGCAAGCTTGGGCAGTGCAAATCTAATCCAGCCCATCCCTAAAAGATTTCGGATACCCAGGAGCAGACAGGTTCCCAAGTTTTGATCAGAGTAAATTCTGGGACATTCACACTGGAGCTTGTAATAAACTATGCAGTGTTAGGTAGGTTCTTCTTTTGTTTTGGGATGGTAACATGAAAAAAAGTTATCAGTTGTGAACAAAAGTGAATATAACAAAACCTGACTGTAAGGAATTATCTGTACCTTGCCTTAACCTTTTTGCATTGGTATATTTTCTTGCGCTCCGGAGTCTGAAACTACATCATGTCATTTGTTTTATTTAGGCTTAGTTTTTTTTTTATCTTATCATCGGGCTGCAGAAGGCCATTGCTACTGCAGTTTTGCAAATGCAGATCTATGATGATCGATTTTATCTCGTAAATACCTGTCTTTTATGTTTTCTTTGTTCCATCTAGGTTTGCGCTGCTCAGTTTTTTTGCCATTTCTATTAATGAATACTCTTTGGTTTTAGTTCTACGTTAATGAACATTAGTATTAATCATCATCATCATATTTTTTTATCAATTCAAAAAATTCAAAATTTCTTTATTTGTTTCTAAATCAAATGTTACATCAATCATTTAGTATGTTTGAATATAAACTTTTGTTTCTCTTAAATAAATAAAATAAGAGTTTGATGTAACTTCCAAGTCCCTTGCCGGTACGTGACAACGTACTCCTTTTGGTAAAGGTTGCAGGAAGCCGCTGGATGCAGGCCGCGCGCAACTGGCCAATCTGGAAGTCACTGAAACTGAAACGATGATTACTTCCAGCAAGTTTTAACCTTTTGTTGTGTTAATGATGCTGAGTACCACCAGGCTCGGTTTCATTGAGAAGTGCTAAAATGTGAAACCGTAGCTGCTGCGGTCTTCTAGTAATCTAGTAATGAATGTGAATGTCGTATCTATGTGGTACGGTTTCGTTAAATAGTAGAACAGTATAATGAAAACTATGATTATTGACCAGTATTCGTTGGATGGAATCTAATTTAGGAGATAAATGAAGATAATGACAGAGCGTGATTTGACCGGGTTTATTCGATAGAATAAAGTACAGGCCGGAAGACGGAAACGTATCAGTGACTGATTTTGTTAGTGCATAGATAATAATAAATAGAAGGTGCTTTCACATTTCTAAATAGTATGAAATCGTAGCTGCTGTGGTCTCCAAGTAGTTAATATGAATGGCGTATCAATGTAATACACCAGTTCATAGTACATGTACAAGAACACCGCTCGTGTAGACGCAGCCCGCCGTGCGTCAGGTTAAATATTCAAAGCGTGGTTTCCTCGCAAGTTATAGGGGTGCCCCCGTGGCTTAGTTATGGACCCGTAGTGTCATGTGTTACAGACGGATTAATAATAACTGAGTTCCTATTTTAATGGGAAGTTGGAGACAGATTTGCATGTGATAAAGAAACAACGACTGTTGAAGAAACATTATTCGGTCTTGATTCAAACTATTCTACGTCTTTGTTTTTTTCATATCGTTAAATTAATAATCAATTAATTATTAGAGATCAGACTATGTACCTTTTGGCACGAGCAAATCTTAGAAATTAAAACAAAAGTTTTCTTAGCCGACCCGACTAGGAATCTAGTTAAAAACTTTGAGCTTAGTTTACAGCGCCCCACTGCGTCAATAAACTTTTCAATAAAACGGCATTGATGCCATGATAGCAATGCACAAGGGGGTGTAAATTTTTTGAAATTTCGTGCTATATTTTCCTACGTTTTGATGATAAGAAGTTGTGGGTTTCATGTAAATATATCGCAAAGCTTCCATATTTAATTCTTCAAAGAAACTGAACACAGCTTTTTCTATACTGATGCTCTCTAGGCATTCAATTTTGTTTCATTTCTGCTGTTCTTGATAACCAAAATATCTTCCTTCTCCATCACAAATCGTACTGAAGTTCCGAAATTCACACACGAAACTATTTCCCATCCGTCGTATTCGGTAAGCCGTAGTAAATTCTGCAGGTACTCTGCAAGGGAGCGTACTATCTAAAATATTCACGAGTGAAGCGGTCGAGACGAGAAATAAAACCGAGTGCTCCGAACGTGCCATTGTGACTTAACCTTTGAATATTGGACTTACTTTGATGTGCTATATGTGAGCTGGGTAATTCGGTAATATGCTGAATGTGATTTTAACAGTATTTATAGCGAAGGCAGCGGCACACGTCAGTCCACTGCTGGACATAGGCATCTCTATACAGTCCGATCGTCGGGCACCCATATCCATCCGCTGTCAGCAGTTGGATTATATAGGCGTCCTTCGCTGACATTGCCAATTCGTGGTCTCCACCAGTTCGGCAAATATATAATGGATAGGCTTCTTTTTTAAATTTAAAGATAAAAGAATAAGATATTATTTATTCTGTAAAATATCAGAATTGTGGTTTATATGCGTGATTTTCGAGTTTCCTAGGTCATCACTATGTAGTATAAAACAAAATCGCTTTCCCTGTCCCTATATCCCTATGTATGCTTAAATCTTTAAAACTACGCAACGGATTTTGAAGCGTTTTTTTTTTAAATAGATAGATATTTGAAGAGGCAGGTTTATATGTATAATGTAGTGTATTTAGTATCAGCATTGCACCCGTGCGAAGTCAGGGCGGGTCGCTAGTTAAAAAATAAAGGATTAAATTGCCCTCCATTTCAACTGGTTTTTCTTGGTAATGTTCCTGGTATCCTCCTTAACCATAGTCACTGTTTACATCAAATAGAACATCCGCTGAAATTCACGCTTATTTTTTTTTTATTTTCTCTAAGGAGCATACAAATTTGTTCTAATGCGTGCAATTTTGGCAATACATTACACAATTCGATATTTTGTTGTTTATTTTGATGGTTTTACTGTTTATAGTGTGCATTTCAGATGGTGCTCCTGCGTCGCTTGGTCTAGCGTCAAACAACGACACCCGAAATTGAATTGCACTGCAGGGTCCACAGTAGAGCTTAGAAAAAGGTCGGCAAGTCCAAAAAAGGCCACCAATTACGTCGTTATCTCCAGCAACTGAATAAAACTTGGCGTCGTTTCATCATTTTCGCGCTGCTAACTTTTAGTTAGTTTTTGCACAAACTTCTGATTTATGGAAGCCCGGAGCGTCTCACCGCGCACTCTAATAAAGGAATTTGCGAAAAAAGGTCAAGGGAATTATGTTTTTTGGAGGGACTGATGAAATTTAAGGATGTGTTGATCAACTTCGAGAGAAAAGGGAGCGGCAATTTTTGAGTCGGTGAAGTTTTGGCTGGGATGAAAAGTGATTATGTATTTTAAAAGTTTTGTATTGTTTTCTTAAGGGTCTCGTATCTCATCAGGGAAAACGGTATCTTGTTGTCCGCCTGTTTATCCGTCTAGACTCTTCTTACTTGGAAGGGGTTAAGGTATAAAGTTGAAGTAACAATTCTATTGCAAACCAAAAAAAATTCATTACATACAATCTCATGCATAGTCTTCCAGACAATCTGAAGATTATAAATAAAATAAATAAAATAATCTTTATTTGCTTAAACATGGTATACAGAGGTGTTTTAAAATGAGCGTTCCAAGCATGTTTAGCCAGCATGAGGCATGCAAATTAAAAAATTGAATTGAAATTAAATATAAAATTGGGTCTAAAAATTGGATTAAATTAAATTAGGTACATAGATTCTGATATCAGTCGTATAATGATTATGTTGAAATGAATATTAATTATTTAAAAAGCTCCTTTAAATCATAAAAGGTATGTGAGATTAGCCACTTATTCAGTTTTGTTTTAAATTGATTTATATTCAATGTCTTGAATTCATTAGGTATATGATTGAAGATTTTTATACTCATAGTCATACAGCTTTTTTTATAATGCATTGTTTTTGGGGTTTCTGGTATTACCAGTCTATTTGGATTTCTTGTGTTTCGTGGATAAATGTCACATGCCCTTTTAAAATGATGCTTATTTTGCATTACAAATACACATGTTTCAAAAATATACAATGACGTCAATGTTAGCAATTGCAACTGTGCAAATAGAGGACGACATGATGTTCGTGGAGAAATACCACATATTGCTCTTATGCATTTTTTTTGGGCAATAAAAGCTCTATTTATATTAGTGCCATTGCCCCACATCAGTAAACCGTAGCGTAATATAGATCCAACATATGCATGATAGGTAGCAATCGCAGTTTTTAAATTTGTCACAGATCTAACCTGCTTTAAGGCATAAATAAACTTATTGACTCTGTTACAAATATTATCTATATGCGTTTTCCAATTAACTTCTTGTTCTATAGTTAAACCTAGGAATTTAGTTTGTTTTACTTCGTCAATTTTGGTGTCTTTATAATGAATATCAAGATTAATATTTTTGTTTTTGTTGAATTGTATGTAATTAGTTTTAGTCAGATTTATTTTTAAATTATGTATGTCAAGCCATTCAATTAATTTATCGAGAGTATTATTAACGTCGTTTTCATGAACCGAAATTGTAGTATCTGAAGACACTAAAATAGCGATATCGTCTGCAAATGAAATGCATTTATGGGGTGTTACACCAACAATATCGTTGATGTATAAAAGAAACAAGATTGGACCCAATACGCTACCTTGTGGTACACCTTGTTGGTTGTGCTTGTATTGCGAAAAATAAGCTACAACTTCGTTTTTTTCGTTAAGTCTGTCTATAACAACACATTGTTGTCTGTTTTTGAGGTATGATTTCATCCAATCAAGTGCTGGACCCCTCACTCCAATTGCTTCCAACTTGCTGAAAAGCAATGTATGTGAAACATGGTCAAATGCCTTTGTTAAATCTACAAAAATAGCGGTGGTCAAGTTTTTTTTATTAATGCTTGATAAAATAGACACCATAAGGCTATGTATTGCTAACGTGGTGGATTTATTTTTTTGAAATCCATATTGTTCGGTGTTTAGAAGGCGGTATTTGCAACAAAAATTTACTAACTGCCCATACATGCATTTTTCAAAAATTTTAGAAAATACTGATAATAGTGCAATCGGACGATAACTATCAATTTCATCAGTATTACCTTTTTTAAACAATGGTTTTATTATTGTCAGTTTTAGCAGTTCCGGAAAAGTACCCGAGGAGAAGGATAGGTTTATCAAATATGTCAAAACAGTAATAATTTCATTAACGCATTCCTTTAAAACTTTCGTACAGATTTCATCATGACCTTCAGTTTTTGTATTTTTTAACGACATAATTTCCCTTTTTACATCTATTTCAGTAAAAGGCCTAAGAAATAAAGAATTTAATACATGTTTTGTATTAATTGCTCTATTATGATTGTCAATTTTGTTCGATAAATTAATGAAATGATTATTGAATGTCATGGATATGTCAGAGGGATTTGTCAATAAAAGATTATTAAAATTAAGTTTTTCTATAGTTTTAGTGGTACAAGGGAAATCATTTAATTCATTCTTTACTATAGTCCAAGAGGCCCTACATTTGTTTTCACTTTTAAGAATAAAGTCAATGTTAGAATTTCTTTTAGCGTTATAAATACATTTCTTTAATATGTTTGAGTATTTTAAATATTTATTTTTGTTTGTATGTGTTTTATTTTTGTAATAATTATATCGCCTATTCCGTTTATTTTTGCAACTTATTTTTAATCCTCTTGTCATCCAAATTTGCTTCTTTTTTCGCAATGAATTTATATTAATTTTAACTTTAGGAAAACATAACTTATAAAATAATGTAAACAGCTCGTGAAATGTATCAAAACTCTTATTTAGATTGGTTTCATTGTAGACATCAAACCATGAAAGATTTGCTAGGCAGCACTTGAATTTTAAAATATTTTCCTGGCTGTAATCCCTCTTGTAAATAAAGTAAGATAAGGGGACAGAGTTTTTATATTTTATAGGAAAGCTCAATAGTTGAGCTGTTTCGTGATCAGAGAGGTGAAGGGGTAACACTGTTGCTGTAGAATTTTCAACATTGCTTATTATGTGATCAATACACGACAGCTTACGAGTCGGTACCGTAATATGCAATGCTAAATTATAATTTTGAGCTATGTCTTGTAGGTATTCAGACATTTTGGTTTTAATCAGAGTGTTTATATTTAAATCACCCGCTATGACAATACTTATTTTGTATTTGTATTTTAGAAACACCTCATTTAGTAAGGTATCAAGCTTATCCAAAAATATATTGGGATTAGATGTTGGTGTTCTATAAAGACATATGATGATGAGTTTACTAGACATGATCTCTACACCACAACACTCGAACGTTTTTTGTGATGCGTATTTCTTAAGGTACGTCAAATCTTTACAATTTAGACTCCTTTTAGCCAATATGCAGGTACCACCTCTTTTTTTATTTCTGCAGAATGCAGAAACCATTCGATAGCTGTGGATATTGACATAGCTTTCGTGTCCCTTCTCTAAAAAGGTTTCAGATAGGCATATAACGTCCGGTTCATTATCATTTTCCATTAGTTCTTGAACCGTTATTTCCAATATTTCTTTTTTTGATAAAATGCTGGCTATATTTTGATGTAATACTTTAAATACCTGATCTTTAGACACGAAAAAGATTATTACTAAGTTTTTTTTTTGTTTGTGTCCCCTCTGGTGATATTGGTATGACGTCATTATTTACAGATTTATTCAGAATTTTATAATAATATGGCATAGTACCTTTTTTTGGTGATTTTATATTTTTTGTGTCAATAATTGTCTCTTGTCTATTCGTAGTACTATTGTCATTTACTTTTTTAACATTATTTTGAATTAATTTGCGCATATTTTGAAATGTCAGAAATTGCTTTTTATATTCATTAAAGTCAATATGTAAATTAATTTTTCTACAGATAATATTTGTTATACTTGAGTCATTACAGAAAACAAAGTCACTGTAATCAATAACAGTACAGTTTACAAAATGTTTTGTCCACAATTTCATAGCTTTGTACAATTTATTTTCATTAAAGTATATATTGTGATGAACAGGAGTTATGTAAATTGTTGATTTGGCTAACATATTAATTGCTATACATAAATTTGAATGAAACATATTAAGATCCCTGTCGTGGGAGCCAAAACCTAAAATCACGATGTCATCTTTTGACAGGTTTCTAGAAATGTTTTCACAGGATTTTAACATTTCTGAGCTTGAAGCACCTGAGAATATCGTTGCCGAAGTCATGTAATTATCATTCCACTTGCCAATCCTTGAGCTCAGCATGGCTGTAGATAGTCCTTTCAACTGTTCGTCTCCTATTATATGAATAGTGTTTGCCTTCCGTTGTTTCTTTGGCGAGCAAACTGTTTTCGCAGGTTGTTCAATTTGTAGTAATTTATTTTTGTCGAAACATTCATTTCCATTACCTATTTTTTTATTTAAGCTAAAAAGTTGCTTATTTAGGTCATGTATCTCCAGTTGGGCATTTAGTAATGCTTGCTTCAGGTCCGAGATTTTAGTTTGGAGATATGAAAGATCAACCGAGGTCTTGGTCTTCCTTTCCGAGGTGGGAGCTTTCGGAGGTGTAAAAAAGAGCGATTGCTGGAGTGAGTGTCCCTTATTAGTTTCCTGGCAAGTCATGTTTGGAATTTTGCAAAGATTTTTTAATACGTTCAATTCTTTATTTAGCCGAGTTATGCATTTATTTAAATCATTATTTTCCAATATTTTATGTTCCAGTTCTGTTTCAGTGGAGATTAATTTTATTTTTAAGCATTTATTTTCCTCTCTCAGCTCATATTCGGTAATGGTGTCGTTAAGTTGTAAATGTTCAGCACTTCTAGATAGCCTATCCGTAACAGAGTAGGATACGTCTATTTCTTCATGTGTTAAAATATGAGAGTCGTAATCAATCTCTGAGTCATTAACAGATAAACATATTGAACCTTTTGGTGTATCCGGCTTGTTAAATGATTTAGTAACATTTTTGAGTATTTCAACCTTTTTTTTTCTTTGTGTAATATTATTTGTTTCCTCGTTAGTATTACTAGTATTCGTTCTTGTTTTATTTTGTTTATGAGTACAAGTAGGGCATTTCCAGTTAAGTTTCTTATCATTACTCATTAACCGATATAACTTTTCTGAGAGACCAATACAGTCAAATTCATATCTGTTTTTACACTTATTGCATAATACTGTGTCTTTTATTGTACAATTTCCTCTACACTTGTGGCAGACTGCTGATGTAGATGGTTTATCACTGCTCATTTTAGATTTTTGTTTAGGTATGGACATCATAATATTTTAAACGCAGAAATTATAATTAACTTGAAGAAAAAGATGATTAATCCCCGATTCGGATTCGATCTTGGTTTCTTAAATTTTTATACGTTTGACGGTGTTATTACCGCTAGGCCAATCAAGCTTGTAGCAAACGAGACGAAATTGCAAGATGCCTTGTGTGATTGTCTGCATGAGGTTAATTCTATCGGTAGGAAGGTCTAAATTGTGCAGTTCTAAATGTCTAATGAAAGTTATCTAAAACTCGAAGAGCTCTATTTATTTGAAGAATGCTTCAATCAAATAATACCATCTCATACCAGCTACAATTTTAGAATTACACACGCTTATTCAGCTCCACTGACCTATCAAAGTAATTGTAGAAAAAGTTTATTATTGAAACCGTGTTATTTCGACCTCAATCCACATGTTTCACCCTGTAGCGAGACCAAATTGGCTTCTTTAACGAAACTCACGCGTGCGGCGAGCGCGCACTGACACAGCGAAAGTCCCGATCGACGTATGACGTTGGGAATTGGGAATGAAGTCAAAGTCAAAATCATTTATTGCATTCATGAGTACAAATAGGTAACAAATAAAGTGTGAAGTGATTACATTTACATTTGAAGAACATTTACACCGTAATATGCTTGAATGCAAAGTAATTTATTGTTAGGTACATGTACTAGATTTGGCTATGAGTCATGCTGTTTAACATTTAATATTAAAAAAATACATTTCATTTTTGACGTCCGATTAATGAAATGTGCTAGTGTGATGATAAGCACGAGCATTTTTACCTAAGTGTAAAAATTTATTCTAGTAGGTATACCTTTCCGTAATCTAGAGTTAGACTCCAGTACAAGATGCTTAGATTGGTCTAGATAATTGTTGTGATTTTTTGAAGAAGTTGTTTCCTTACACGAGTTTATTTTCGGATCGGATGATCACGAACCCTAGACCAAACGGTCATCTCGAGAGAACTAAGAAGAGACATCATGGAGATACATGGTGAAAATATCTTACTTTGGTTCCTCTATTTCGTCTACGACATTTTAAGCCCGTAAACTAAGGAGAGGTGTGTTATGATGAAGGTATTCTGTTCTAATCCCTCTAGCTGACTTTATTGACCCTGAGACTTCAACAGATCTCTCGTACCATCACGACGTGGACGTAGCCGACTTACATCAGAAACTACGTGACCGGCGCGAGTCCGAAGAGTGCGTGAATAAATTACGCCAGAAGCGACAACTGTTTGAATTTTAACCCCATCCCGCGCGTGACCGTTGCCGCCAATTTAATATTTTACACGCTTTACATTAAGTCTCGTTATAAATATTAAGGATGGACAGTTTTATTTCTTAGGTTACGCGGTGCTTTCGGGTTCTTTCTGTTAAAATTAACATGATTTTTTTCCGCTTTCGTGGCAGCAAAGATCAGGCTGCACGGGTTATTCATGCGTAATCTTTTTATGTATGTAGGTATGTAGGATTTTTTCACCCCTTGAATCATTCCAAGAGCTGCATAAATTTTTTGACAAAATATATTTTTATTTATGAGGCAAAGCCCTAAAATATCGTTATCAATAAAAACAACCGAACGCAGTCAGAAATCTCTTAGGTTTGATATTTTGTGTAGAATATAGATAAACTGTTCACTTCAAATTGGTAAAAAATAATAGCAAATTCAACAGCCTAATCGCCGGCGTGCATTCATAATGTCTGTAAACATCGCGACCAGCACCTGCGACACTGGCGCCGCGCATTTTACGAGCGCCCCGTGGCGCGAATGGCAACTAAATAGCGATAGATTTGGGAGCATACGGGGCAGTGGCGGGCATTGGTTCTATTTTGAGGTAGGCAGCATAGTATAATGTGTTTTATTGATGAAGATCTGTGTTTTTCTTCAATAATCCACATTAGTAAGTACCTACTGCCTACCTCATTTCAATTATCAGGTAGGCACTGCCTAATTAATGCCGTGTGCCGTGTGGTGCCGGCACGTTAAAATAATTGCACCACCCCTTCTCTTCCTATGGGTGTCGTAAGAGGCGACTACAGGAGAACCTCCACAAGAAGACGGGCAGCAGCGTCTCCTCTCCACCATTGGCTAAACTGCGATCACCAACCCGCCTGCCAAGCGTGGCGATTATGGCAAAATCCTCCTTTTGGAGAGGCCTGTGCAGCAGTGGACTGATATAGGCTGGTGATGATGATGATGACTGCCTAATTGCCTATATGCACCGCACGCCCCTGAATTACGGGGCTATAGGTTTTACTTTGTAACCTGTTTTGTACTGTTCTAATACTATCAACGCAAGTTTGAGTGTATTTTTTTTGTAATGTTAAACTAATTTTGAAAATTTTGACGGATGAAATATCTAATATTAAAATAAAAAGTTTTTGCTGTTGTCTTGTCATCCTATTAATATTATAAATGCGAAAGTTTGCAAGTATGGATGGATGTTTGTTTCTCTTTCACGCAAAAACTACTGAAAAGATTTAGGTGAAATTTTGCACAAATATAAAATATGACCTGGATTAACATATAGAATACTTTTTATCTCATTTTAATGATCCTGAGAGATACATTGAATAAACAAAAGATCACGCGAGTAAAGTTGGGGGCAACAGCTAGTAATATTATATTTATTGCTTTCATTTGGTAAATCTTTTGTCTTTTAAAACATGTTTTTTTAAAGATAGTTATTGCAATGTGTCGGCTTAGCCTCAGGGTGGTTTTATTACTTTAGAAAGGCTAACCGCATTTTAAAGCGATAAACGAAAATGATACTATGATTGTCTTTTATTAACGCGAACACGATACATTTAAATGAAACTACTTTTACGGATTATTTCGCGATTTATTAACATTTTATTTAACCTGACGTTTCGAACACTTTACAGCGTTCGTGGTCACAGGTAGACTAAGGTGTTATTCGTCTTTACAATATTTTGAAAAAATATATACTACCGTCACTCAGTTAATATTAATTTGTGTTCCTATCTACGCAAAAAGAGCTAACTGTATCTAGAGGTCTTGCAGTGCGGGGCCTAGCATGGGATTTCGTTAAAACAGGATCCCATGCTGGTGGTATTTTCCAACCATCTTCTCTAATGAAATTCAGGTGTCTTCTAATTTCAATTGCCTCCCGTAACATGCGAGGAACAAATCGTCGTTCTCTTGCAAGGACTTAAGGCTGGTCAAATCGTATGAAATGGTTGGGTGTATCTAAGGCATGTTCACACACTGCAGACTTAGTATTCCGTCTATGTTTGATGTCGGCTATATGTTCTTTTACCCGAACGCCTATACTTCGTTTTGTCTGACCGGGTCAAGCATTCCACCGTCGAACGCCAACCTGCTGTACTACCTTATATGAAGGGTGTCACTGACAAGATTGGAAACATTTTGAAGCGCGCTTCAATCAAAACCTACTTCAAGCCGCCGAAAAAGATTAACCAATCTTTACTACCTGTCAAGTGCAACATACCTCTTCAAGATGCGGGGGGGTACAGACTGGAATGTGACTGTGGGCTCTCCTATATCGGTCAAACAAAACGAAGTATAGGCGTGCGGGTAAAAGAACATATAGCCGACATCAAACATAGACGGAATACTAAGTCTGCAGTGTGTGAACATGCCTTAGATACACCCAACCATTTCATACGATTTGACCAGCCTTAAGTCCTTGCAAGAGAACGACGATTTGTTCCTCGCATGTTACGGGAGGCAATTGAAATTAGAAGACACCTGAATTTCAACAGAGAAGATGGTTGGAAAATACCACCAGCATGGGATCCTGTTTTAACGAAATCCCATGCTAGGCCCCGCACTGCAAGACCTCTAGATACAGTTAGCTCTTTTTGCGTAGATAGGAACACAAATTAATATTAAATGAGTGACGGTAGTTTATATTTTTTCAAAATATTGTAAAGACGAATAACACCTTAGTCTACTTGTGACCACGAACGCTGTATAGTGTTCGAAACGTCAGGTTAAATAAAATGTTAATAAATCGCGAAATAATCCGTAAAAGTAGTTTCATTTAAATGATACTATGAATACTTGTACGACAAAACTGCGACCGACAAGCACAAATTTTTATACCTTGTGTTTCTTCCGAACTGCCAATAACCACTCTGTTCCGGACAAAACTCGTGTTGTAGGCTATTTATTGCCTATTTACAATCATTTCGCGTCTGCGAATAGAAAATTTATAATATCGAGGCATTGTTGTACTACCGTCTTTGAAACTTCAAAGTTAGTTTGCGATATATTTAGTGGCGTAAGTTTGGCCGCTTGGGAAAATTTTTAGTTTGGTAGCAGCATTTTCACTATCTTTTAGGGAAAGTTAGGACGGAATAGATGATGTTGACTTGTTTCACTTCGTTGGTAACATTGCATCATAAATTACAAATTTAGAGAATAGGGCTGTCATTTTTTAGGGTTTCGTATCCAAAGAGTAAAACGGGACCTTATTACTAAGGCTCCGCTGTCCGTTTTTCCGTTCGTCTGTCACCAGGCTGTATCTGATGAACCATGGTAGTTAGACAGTTGAAGTTTCACAGATGATGTAACTTTGATGCCGCTATAATATAAAAAAAACGAAGTATAGGCGTGCGGGTAAAAGAACATATAGCCGACATCAAACATAGACGGAATACTAAGTCTGCAGTGTGTGAACATGCCTTAGATACACCCAACCATTTCATACGATTTGACCAGCCTAAAGTCCTTGCAAGAGAACGACGATTTGTTCCTCGCATGTTACGGGAGGCAATTGAAATAAGAAGACACCTGAATTTCAACAGAGAAGATGGTTGGAAAATACCACCAGCATGGGACCCTGTTTTAACGAAATCCCATGCTAGGCCCCGCACTGCAAGACCTCTAGATACAGTTAGCTCTTTTTGCGTAGATAGGAACACAAATTAATATTAAATGAGTGACGGTAGTTTATATTTTTTCAAAATATTGTAAAGACGAATAACACCTTAGTCTACTTGTGACCACGAACGCTGTATAGTGTTCGAAACGTCAGGTTAAATAAAATGTTAATAAATCGCGAAATAATCCGTAAAAGTAGTTTCATTTAAATGATACTATGAATACTTATACGACAAAACTGCGACCGACAAGCACAAATTTTTATACCTTGTGTTTCTTCCGAACTGCCAATAACCACTCTGTTCCGGACAAAACTCGTGTTGTAAGCTATTTATTGCCTATTTACAATCATTTCGCGTCTGCGAATAGAAAATTTATAATATCGAGGCATTGTTGTACTACCGTCTTTGAAACTTCAAAGTTAGTTTGCGATATATTTAGTGGCGCAAGTTTGGCCGCTTGGGAGAATTTTTAGTTTGGTAGCAGCATTTTCACTATCTTTTAGGGAAAGTTTGGACGGAATAGATGATGTTGACTTGTTTCACTTCGTTGGTAACATTGCATCATAAATATTAAATTTAGAGAATAGGGCTGTATTTTTTTTTTGTAATTGTTAATGTTACAGATAAATAAATTTACTCGTGAATCTTGATCAAAATTCAAAAGTAAATTCATTTATCGTAACAGCATTAACATAATTAATTCGATAGCATTATCATTAAGTTAACTTTCATCTATAAACTAAGAAAAACTAAGAAAGTCGTTCCAGATTTTTTTATGTGTGGTAATAAAAATTGTATCAGCTCGCTAATTTCTTTGGTCTAAATCCTGTGCTATAATAAGGTCCAGAATAATACTTCCTTTTTTCGCGTTATTAATAGTTTTTCGCGTTATTAATAGGAGTACGCTTAAACGTTGATACAATATTTCGAAATTCTGCTAGTCCTATTAATAAACCCTATAAATTTCTATCAGACCTCCATGAATATTCAGACTATTTATTTATATACATTCTCTAAAATAATCTGTTAAGATTATTTTGTAGCATGGCTAACCATCTTATTTCTTTTCTTTGTGAACGATGTGCACAACATTAAATTGAATGCAATTTTAAATTGAAACCTAGATTACAAATTTGACAATATGTATTGAATTATATTCTGTAGTTTTGTGCCTTTAAATAAATAAAATAAAAAATAAAATAAATAAATAAATATACAAATATGCAGCAATTACCTCACGATGTTTTCTCTCACCACTATATAATATGAAGTATAAATTGGTAACATAGAATTTTAGACACAGAAGAAATTGGTTGGATATTAAACTCACGACGGATTAAGTGAAACTATAAAATAGACCTACCAATGAAGATTACTAGCAAAATTAAAACACAATACAATCGTTTTGCTCTTTCAAGATAAAATCACTTTCAATCAAAAATCTGAACGGACTGAACAGATTTTAAAAAGCCTATAAATGCAGGTAGACCGAATTGACTGGAAATAATCAACCGTTAGTGAAGCCTCTTGACTAGTAATACCTCTGTCTGTGCCATTTTACCAGGAGAGGGGGGGGGGGGGAAGGAAACCATACTAGCCATTGTCCATACCTCAAAATCCATCTTAACTTAACCTACCATACCTAAAGTTTGTCGACGCAAAATTGAAATTGTAATAATAACGTTTTAATGATTTCTTTTCATAAACACACATAAAACACATGCAAAATAAGTAACATTATATGAAAAGATTTAGTCAAAGGTAAGTAAATCATTTACTATAGGTACACACACAAAAATATTTAAAACAAAAACAATCTTTCGTAAAATATAGCTCAAAGTGCGATTCTTCAATGCAAGCCACGTAACTAATAAAGAAATAATATTCTTTAAATACAGCACAGTATTATTAAATAAATAAATGTTTTAATGTTATGTTTTTTAAGAAATTAATACAGTTTTATTGAAAAAAAAACACATGACTCATTAGTCATAAATTATTTATGTAAATAGATTTAGAATCATGGAGTAACTATTAAACGTAAAAATTTAATCTAAAATATAAAAGATTATTAAAATATTTCCCAAGTTCATTGAACCTACGGCCGATAGTCAAAACTTTAATCAGACTAACGCCATTGAAGGATGTCCACCTAAATCAGCCAGTTTAATACAGCACAATTTAAATTTATAGTCCTGGGTCGTTCTTAGCCGCAGCGCCGAAAGAATTATGACATGGTACATCTTGCAGCGAGACGCAATAAAGTGAATTATGCACACAACTGCAGCGATACTTTGTTCTGGCCCCTCGGGGATGGGAGGGAGAGGTTACAGTGATAGGAGGAAGCGGATTTTGTTCAAGCTTCTGGCTGGATAAATAGGTCAGCTTTTTGATACCAATTTATCTTTTGGTAAATGTATTGTGTATGTTTTTAACCCAATGTAATATTTGCAGATCCACCAGAAACAGTTAAAAGCAGGTTTCAAAGGAGTTCCAAGACTTACATAGATACTTAATTATACACCGTGAATTTTGAGATACCCGAGAAAATTAACTAACATACTCAGATATCGATATACATCGAATTTGGAGAATAAAAAAAACGGAACGGCGTACGGCGTTGGCGTACGGAAGGAATAACTATGAATGAAAAAAAAAAACATTCATAGTTATTCCTTCCGTACGCCAATATTACGCGACTAAATTAGGTGGATTTTGATTCCGTTAATGTTGGAATGATAATGATTGCTATTTGAATTAGCAGGACTTTTATAGTGCATATTTTTTAAGGAATGTTAGGGACCTATTGAATAAATTTCTCATAAAAAAAAATTTTTTATTCGCTGAATTCGATGTAGGGTGGATGTACCAGTCCCAAACCAGTAACCAGTTGTTGACCAATTTCAAGTAAAAGCTCCTATTTTAAGAATTCCCGCCAACTGATGCCGACGATTTAAATAGTGTTGCAAGATAATACTTCAGTGAATCATTTAATCACTATTCCAAGTGAATGAGATAGAACATACAGCTTTTATTAAAATTTTCTTGACACACGTCCCGTTCAGTTGTCATTTGACCGCCATTGCAGTAAGGAGCGTGCGATGCAAGGTAAGAATATATCTGCTTTGATCGTTGTCTTTTAGTAGCTAAATGTTTTAATTTATGAAATGTTATTAGTTTCATTGTTAATAATGTATAATTCAATCATATTACGAATAAAAATCAAATATTTCGGTGATTTTTTACACTGGTTAACTATTGGAACACTGGTTGTATGGAGTACCAGAAGTTATCCACAGTGGTCAACTACCGGGATTTGCACTAGTTTGCTTAATTAATGTATTTTAATTGTTTTTTGCATTGCTAATAATGTTTGTGTGGATATAAATGTTAAATGTAAAGTTAGATCAACATTTTTCTAATTGTTGACCAGTGGTTTGTTATGGGTGCATTCATTGTGTTCCTTAAGTTGACCATCGCATTCATGTAATTAATGAGACAAAGTTATAACCAAATATTACCTTGTTTTAGATAAAAATGTAGCCAAAAAAACCAAAAAATACTGATGTTGATTGTAAGCAAGTTAGTACCATGATGTTTTCTTCGCCCAATACTTTCAAATGACCGGAAAAAGAAGACATAATTTGGTAAAGAAATGAAGATATCATTGAAAAAATTAAAAATCCAACTCCAATAAATACCAGAGGTACCTACAAAGTCGAAGATATGAGCAAATATTTGCCTTGGGTGTATCTATCTGTGTGTGTTGGCTTTCTAAAGACACAGTGCGACAAGGATCCATCCGATCTTACTGTAATTTTAATATCCAGAAATGACAACGACCTGGCCGATTCCAACTCATATGTAAATTTCATCTTAGGATGAATCGAGTTGAGATGTTTTAAATATCGATCTATTTCTTGTCCATCCAACCTTGAACCATCGCTGAAAGGCTTAAAGAGCATATAGCTGCTGTGAAAAACCGCCAAACTGCAAAATCAGCGATTGCCGAACACCTTCTTGAATCGGGCACTAATCACTGGATTGAATTTCATCAAACGCAAGTTCTTTCCACGGATCGCCACTTTTATTCAAGAGTTGTGCGTGAAGCTATTGAAATCAAGAAGTATAAAAATTTCAATCGGGAAGACGGTTTTAAATTATCCGCGACATGGTATCCAGTGATTAAAAATAAACAATCTCGTTTTGTTTCGCGATCGAGTTCTCACCTGAATACGGACGCGGCGGTTAGTGTGCAGAATAGGGACACAGTGAGTGTAGTGTGTGACGGTACTTGGCGTGAAAATAATATTATGAGGGTAGATGAAGAATCTGCCTCTCATACGGAGTGAAGACATCGCTGTTCCAGTCAGCCTGTGACCACGGTCGGTGTAACCCGATCGAAACGTCAGGCAAAAGAGGTAACATTTTTGTACCTAAATTATGATCGCGTTAATTCCCGTTTCATTGAGTTACCTAGTAGTTTCCATGATTATTGCTCAATTTTGCCTACCTATAAGATTTTAAATTTTTTATTTTATTTGCTAAACCTGGAGGAGTATAACTTTCGTCTATAAAGTCAGCTTAAATTGACTGACTATAATAGGAAATATATTTTTGTTTGAAATTTATAATATTTTCGTAATGAAAACTTCCTTACCTATTTAGTTGTAAGACATTTTGTAAACTTAGGCGGCAGTGATAGTCTTGTAGCCTTTAAGTCTGATTTAGATCTCAATTACTGTAAATAATATTATTAATAATTGTTATGTAATAGTTATTTACCTAAAGGTGAATAATATACAGTTGATTTTGACATTATTTTCAATTATTTCATTTCACTTCCCTATTAATAATATTGGTCAATTACTGGCACAAATTAGGTCAATTACTAGCACCTGCTGGTCAAACTTAGGCAAATTCCACTTTTCAGAATTCAAAAATTATTTAATAAAACACTAGAAGGGTGACATGCATACTATTTTTTATCTTGATTTGCCGATAAATAACGCAAGTAAACACAGTTCATATATTGCCCTATTTCAATTAACCTGTATATGACAGTGTTTTAAAGTCTAAAATTGAGCTTAACTGGTTTGGGATTGGTACGTATATCGATAGCTAGAGTATGTTAGTTAATTTTCGCGGGTATCTCAAAATTCACGGTGTATATTTTAGTTATAAATGATATGCCATACGAATGGTTTTCTGTGGCATCCAAAATCACTGGGCTCACCATGTCACCATAATATTATCTAAAGATAGATATCTAATAGCGCAAGATCTCAGGGCCCCAGACATTACGTTTTTTCTCACACACCAAATGTATGGGATTAAGTAGAGTAAGTAGTACCTTGAGTGTATGCGATTCTGCTAGTTTGCACAGATTGCCAATTAACAGGTACCCTCTAAATTTAAGTTCAAGTTGCAAATTTTTTCGTATGTTTTATAGAATTCATCATTAATCATTTCAGCCACAGGATGTCCACTGCGGAACATAGGCCTCCCCCAGTGACTTCTGTCATCGGGGGGTTGTTGCCATACTCGCCACGCTTGGCAGATGGGTTGGCGAACGCAGTTTTTTTATTATTTTGCACGCAGGCGCTGCTCCCTGTCTCGTGCTACAGGATTTAGTCGCCTCTTACGACACGCCTCCTGTTGGCGGTTTTATAGAATTCAGTTAAAATTAATAAAAAATACTGTCGCCACTTTCCTTTGGCGGTAACTTATACAAGATGTCTTAAAACTATAAAAAAACTGATTGTCATAGTCCTGAAGCAAGGAATTAACATGCTTGTGTTATTTAGGTAACAGTCATTTTTTTCGCTAGAAGCGTTTCCCTACTTGCACAGGCTAAAGTTTTAAGACTAGTTCATTTTCTGAAATGTATCCATGTTCACTACACCACTTGTCAATCAAGCTACCTAAAACATCGTGTGGAGACCTGTTAAAACTGTGTTTTGTACCTATACTTTTTTTATGGAAATTTTATTCTTATTCTTATTCCCATGCCAACAGCATCCATAGCTGGACAAGTAAGACTGGTACAAAATTATGATTTTCACATATCTTGTTCAATACCAAATAAACGATTCTGACTCTGTGTCCTTTAGTCTTAATTTTTCTTTATGCCTATGATACATTCTTCCCGCTCCTCCCAGCTCCGTGGCCTAACCCCGGCACTCGTCTTCCCCCAGGACTCCTAATGCAGACTTACACCGAGCCGCAGTGTTCGTTCAATTTAAACTTTAATATGCAACCGACTACACCGCCAAATTGGAAATGATGATCTGTGCCCAATGCGCTCTAGTGCTTCCTTCTGTGCTGTAGTTAGGATCGTACTTAATTTGGCCGCTTTTTGAAGAAACTGAAGTCATTAAAAATCATAACTAAATAAATATTGGACAACATCACACACATTGCTCTGATTCTAAGGTAAGTTGCTAAAGCACTTGTGTTATAGAAATCAGAAATGACGGCACCACAACACTCCTATAAAGTTAAGTTCGTTTTCTACATTGAACCGATTGGGGATCGAACACGGAACCTCAGAGATGGTGACGCTATATAAAATCCGGTGTGCTCGCCTATCGGGTATAGAGGTCATCAGTAATTGACTAATGAATAACATACAATATATTATATTTAAAATTTGACGATCCTTTGGTTCAGTGGTCCGCGGTCCGGAGTGCAAAACCCGTTGCGAGTTCGAATACCTCAAGTACATGTTGTTTGTTTGAACATTTGTAGCGGTAAGTTATCAGTTTTAAATGTATTTAAGTGTCACTTATCACCATAGTAAAAGCTTCGCTTAGTTAGGGACTAGCATTGGTGTTATTGTGGAATAAATTTATTAATAGGTTAGTCATCGACATAAGAATATTTTGTTTCATACACACTCTCACACACAACACACCATACACCTACACATTTACTACATAGCATACTTATTATAATATCTTCTTTTAAAATATATACTCTATAAACACTTTTTTTTTAATTAAAACTGTTGATTATTTCTAATTTTGTCGTAAACATAGTTACATATTGCAATGTATACATGTTACATTTAAATTTTAATTGTAATGTTAAGTAATCGTTTATTTATTTGAATTTAATTTGACTAATTGATAAAATCAAAAACCGTGTTTCCAAAATATTCATTTCTATTGGATAAATAAGAGGCTGTTGCGACACAAGCTTGCTTAGTGCAGAAGCCGCTATCCATTAAGATTTACTTTGTACACATTTTTTTGTCAAAGGATACCAAAAAGAACACGTCGTATTTTTGTAATAATATTAATAAATTAATACTAAGTTTTTTGGTGAGAGGCTGCAAATGATAATATTGGTAAATATACTTAAACGAATCCAACCACAAATGGTGCTAATAAATCCGAATAAACCATATCGCGTCCGGATCTCACCTGATCAGGCGCCATAAAGCACTTATTCAATAAGCAGTCGCAAACACGCTTTTTATGCAGATAAGAGGTGTTTTGTGTATGATTTTACGATTATACAGCTTTTAGGGACCGGTGGTGCATTCAATTTTTTTTTATAATATATGATCGTAATTTGTTCTTTTTCTACGTATCCTGATTCGCGCCCACTTCGAACAGCATTACCCAGCCTTTTTGGGTTCTGTTCTGTATAACAACATTGCTATTGGAGGTATCTTTATCCATCAGGCCCAGCGACCAGCTTGTTTGCTTGCTTACTTCTATAAGCACAAAGTCCAGAAGTTATCCAACGGAGAAATTACGTGCAATTTTATGAGAAACCAGTCTTTAATGCCTATAAGTCCTGCTTTGTTGGATACATTAGTTGTTCTCAAGAAAAATAAACCTAAACATCAATAAATTTATTTATGTGATATAATAGGTATTTAAATTTAAGTTGACAATGCTCGTAAAACGCTATTTTTTATGCACACACATCATCACATCACCTGCCTTTATCAGTCCACTGCTGGACACAGGCCTCTCCAAAAGGAGGTTTTTGCCATAATCGCCACGCTTGGCAGGCGGGTTGGCGATCGCAGTTTGGCCAATGGTGGAGAGGAGACGCTGCTGCCCGTCTTCTTATAGCGGTTCTCCTGTAGTCGCCTCTTACGACACCCATAGGAAGAGAAGGGGTGGTGCAATTCTTTTAACGTGCCGGCACCACACGGCTCTTTTTTATGCATGGTCAACTATTGTACTGACGTATATGACGAACATGGTACTGGCGTACCTTAACATAAACTGAAAATAATATAGCTTGTGAAGGGCAGAGTATTTTTGTGAAAATAATACGTCAAATAAAGTATTTCATTAAAGCAATAGTGTTAGTGACGAGACGACCTCCGTAGCCGAGAGGCGAGCACGCCGGACTTTAAATGGCGCCGCCATCTCTGAGGTTCCGGGTTCCATCCCCGGTCGGGACAATGTAGAAAACGATCTTTTCTATATTAGCTCGGGTCTGGGTGTTGTGGTACCGTCATTGTTTCTGGTTTCTATAACACAAGTGCTTTAGCTAGTTACCTTAGGATCAGAGCAATGTATGTGATGTTGTCCAATATTATATTATATTATATAGTGTTGTAAATTGCTATACTAATGTTTACCGTGGCAAAGAGACAGTAACAAGTTGTTTATTTTCTACACGGAACCCCTGTCCCAATTCTAAGTTAGTCCTGTCCCATTTTTACTGCGTTCCTCTCACGCTCTACTTTATCTTTGTAACGGTGTTTTATTTGTACCACGACCTCTGAATTCTATGGCGTTATGACGCAATTTTTGTGGTAATGTTATTTTTATAGTTCCGTTTGTTGCCGATAAAAGAAGACGATACGCCTTACAAATTGTGAAGTGTGAATATAATTCTACAGGTTTTTGAGGTTAGGAGGCGAAGATGCTAATTTAATGGTACACTTGAGGTTAACTCAATGGTTTTAACTTGAATTTACGATCGCAATTCCTAACTGGTCTCTTCTTTTACTTGTAAGTTAAAGTTAGAAAAAAAAATCTATCAGGCAAACAATTCTGACATTAAAAATTATTGTATTAAAGAAAATATTTCTGATTTTGACTAGCACTTTATTCCGTTCGTAGCCGGATGTCTCTTGGTCCCTTTATAAATATACACTGGAGAACACAACAATTGTCATCTCATGCAGGGCTAGCATGCGCGCATCGGTTATTTTATCGATAGCCAAGTCAAATTTTGTCTTCGACGATAATTTTGTCGTTTTTCCTAACCTAACGGATCACAGACGTCTCGAATCCTTTTTCTTAATATTTTCGAGGTCTCCCGTTCTTCGTAGCCACTTATTTTTAGGTTATAACACGGCATTGCCATGATATTTTGGTGTTTTCTTTGTTATCGTCGAAGACAAAACGACATATTTACGTCAAAAGTCGATAAAATGCCACGACAAAATTTTATCGTGTTGCGCATGCTAGCCCTGCTGGTCTCATCTCAAAGTTTTTTTTGCTAATTAGGAGTTTAAATTGGAAAAAAGTGTGTTCTGATATGGGATTTAACCATGTTAAATTAAGTGTTGTAATGAATAAATAAAAATACATAAAATGTTTATTAGTTTTAAGGTTCTTAACAATAATTGATTCTATGACATTCGATTAACACTGTGTCAGAGGAAGCCACTCTTCCTTAATTAATTAGTAGTAACCTAATTAAACTTTATATCATCAGAATTACAAAACAATGTAAAAACAACTAAATCAGTGTATGTTGTAGTATGTGTGTGTGTGTCTATGTAAGTGTGTGTGTGTGTTAATGCCTCGTAACTTTTTTTTTAAAATTAATTACATTGATTGACACGGACAAAAATGTTTGGAATTAAACACTGCCTTGCTCGCACAGGTACATTTATCATGTAATATATTATTTTGTAATGTATGTTTAAAACTTTTTAAAAGAGGCTGACAATAGTGACCGAGTTTCTTGCGCTGCTTTTACTCGGCGCTAGCCCAAATTTGTCCTGAAGCAGTGGTAGGAAAAAAAATATTGGGACGTGTAAAAGCGCTTAGTTTAAGGCTATTTGCAAAAATAAATTGGTTTTATTGGTTTTATTATTGCAATAAAATGAAACTGCGTATCAACTAGTTATGAGAATTTCACTGAGAACCTTGTACAGCCAAAGAAAGAGTAACGACAGGTTTGATGGGAAAAATAGGCTCAGCGCCAGAGAGGGCTTGGGGTCGATTTACGAAGCGCTCGCTGATTTCCCAGAGGTACAAAATGATTCTGACTGTACCACCAATATATTATGGACCTTATTTTTAAGTGATGAAAGTCGAAATTATTTTGAGGCGGTTCTCAAAGATCTCTTAAACTAATTGTCGGGGGTAGTAAAACTTTAAAGTGACGTGCATGTGGTGTTCATTTTTCATTTGATGAAGTTTAGTCGTCGTTAGTACCTAACATGCTAGTCGGGTGTTTTGTAAAAGTGATTGATTAAGTGGTTAAACTAGAAACGGTGTAAAAATGATTTATAAATAGTTATTAAAAATAGGTAAAAGGAGAACCTAGATTCCCTCCTGGACTATTCGTATACAGGGTGTACAAAAGAACAAGTTTTGTGAAAGTCAGAATCTTCATAATAATGATAAACATATTATTATGTAGGTACAGCTACATGATCTGTTCCGTTGATAAATCCCTTAAACTAACAGGCGGGTAGTATTAGTTATACAGGCCTACAAGAGAAAAGGACACTTTCAAAACCACGTGACCAGCTGGTGATATACAACAACTTTTCCTACGGGAGAAACATCGAAATCTTTTTTTTTTCAGATGCTCATCGAGGCATCAGAAGGAAATTTGGAAAAGCTCAAAAAACTCTCCATTTCGTTATTGCTCCCATAGAAAGAGTTGTTGTATATGATCTGCTGATCATTTGGTTTTAAAAAGCGTCCTATTCCCTTGTACACCCTGTATAACTAATCCTACGCGCCTGTATGTTTACGAGATTTAACATTGGAACAGATATCTGTACAGAATCATGTTTATTAATATTACGAAGATTCTGAATTTCATAATATTTTTTTTACATAAATTAACAAAAACAAAACAAAATGTGAAATTTCAGGGCTACTTCATGAGAACCGTGTTTCAGATTGTCTGTTCCTTTTTGTTCTATAGTAATTTAGGATATACCAAGCGTCAAAATTCATTTTATTAGAGGAATTACTAAAGTTAAGCACACGAACTCACACACACATCAGCAGCTAAATCAAGTTCACTTATATGTACAACTTGAGTCCCGCTGTACAATTTATGTAACCATCGTTGTTGAGTTTACAATTATTTATGTTTTTTCTCTAAATGTTTAGCGTTTTAGTGTAAGCTTATTGTAAACTTGTTTGGGGTCCTTTCAATAATAAAAAAAAAAAACTATACATAACTCTAGCTCTGTACAAGGGGAAGGAATAAGACGGATAATCAGATGGTTAAACGTACCAAAGATAGGAAGAACGAGTTTATGCAATATGAAGTCAATGTTGTTGATTTTTAACTTTTTTAGTTTTTATGGCACACATTTGAAAATTGGTTTTTACGATTGCCTTTCACCTATATAGCCACAGGTTAACAGGACGAACATAGGGTGGTGTAAGTTCGCGCAATTTGAAATTAGAGGCTCATAGAATAAAAAGTATGTTAGCTATAATAACGAAACCTTTTATTTATAATCACTAGTTATTTGGCAACAAATCAACATAATTATTTTAAACAAAATAAAAAAACGTTCTTCGTATTTAAATAAAAATCAACAATTGGGAATTGCGCAATCTTACACATCCTGGTGTGTAAGATTGCGCGTTGAGATCGGTAAGATTTCGAAATTGCAGAAATTGCATATTAATTGCACAAATCGCAAATAAAAGCCCTAGAACCGATGTAATCCGAGCATTCCTCATGCCACCACTCCCGACAGGAGCTACACTCAATCCAAACTTCTTTTATTGGTTCTTCATATTTTTCTTTACATCCTCCACATTCCCACAGTTTATTATTTTGGTTTTTTGTATATTTCCTAACCTTCTTTTGTTTAGGTGTCTGTTTAATTTGCTTCCTTTCTTCATTTTGCTTTTCTAGGTCATTTTTATAAGGTGAGCTACTAATGACCTCAAATTTTTATGGTGCGCAAACTTACACATTTCGATACCAGCCCAAACATCGAGATACTACTCCCATCTCTTAGTTTTTTATTTAATTATATCGTACTTGCCGGTTAAATGAAGAGTATTGTTATACAAACATATTAGAGAAATACTAAAATTGTAACAATTTTTATATCAGTATCACTTTCATTTTGTTGAAAAATAAGATCATAAGTGCTCAAAAACTTCAAACTTACGTAATTGTTGCGTTTTTCAAGGAAATCCAAATATGTTTCGGGATTACAGAAACGGTCTGTCAGCAATCAAAACACAACTGAAGTTAGCTACAAACTTCACGTAGTTGTCCTGTTAAGACCTGTGCGCAATCTTACCGCCCGCGCAATCTTACACCACCCTACCCTACAGTATATTCCAACAATAGAAATCGCGCAACAAACGCGGTCAAAATTAAATACAATAAAACGGCAATCAGAATCCGAGAATTCATAATCCGGCTCACAATTTAATTTCGTAGTTTCAAAGCTAAAGAAATGTTCGCGGCGAGAGGACGTCTCGACGCAACGGTGCATAGCAATGTTTTAAGATCTCGTGCCCTGTCATGCGAATGTAGTTCTAATTGCAACGGTATAAGGGCCCTAGTCGCGGGCGTTTTTTGCGCCGACGCCGTGAGAGCCGCGTGCTCAAGTTTTAGCATTTGGTACAAGAGACTAGACTAAAAATTGCATATGGTAGATAAATATCGACTTATAATATACCCGAGGTTTCTAACAAACGACATCTTAACTTTTCTCGCCTTAAACAAACCACAGAGTAACCAATAGTTATTTTATTTTTATTTTATTTTATTTTTGTTTGGGATAACAAAAATTGCGCAATAATGCTTAATAGTTCAGAGCAGTTGTGTTTTTATTAGGAAAGTTTTGGGGTAATTCTGATTTATTCATGCTTAATGTATTTTGGGGTGCTAAATTCGAATCTGAGAATTGTTAACAAAATTTCGAACATCGAAATTTTTCTGCTATTTTCCGGATTTTTGCTTAAAACTCGGATACTATTAACTTTTAGTAAATGACCGGTTTACAGAAATAAAAGTTATTAAAATTTTAAGTCTCTACAAATATCACTTTTTAGTTTTTATTTTAGAAGAACTGTTCGGTGATAAGTTCATGTTGAAAATTGGCATATTTCAGCGGTCTCTTCAAATCCCACTTTTACTTTCCTTATTACTAGCTTTTGCCCGAGGCTTCGCTTACGTTAGATTTGATTTTGAGTTAATAAATGAATGTCTAACACAGCAAACAGCAAAACCTTGAAACAGCTGTTTGCTTATTACCCGACTGCCAAACGAGGGTTATGTTTTTCGAGCGTATGTATGTATGTAAGTATGTCCATTCCTTTGGCACGCCCTACAGCCTTAACCGTTTAACGGATATAAAAGTATAATATATCAATAGATTCGTCTCAATTGTTGGAGTGACAAGGGGTATGTTATTTCCCAAAATTCCCGCGGAAACAGAACTTACGCGGGAAAAACGGATCTGCAATACTGATAAACCGATTTTGAAACTTTCTTTTTTTAACTAAGGGTCACATATATTCAGTGCTTATAGTATTCAATACTTTATTTTCCAAACATCCTACGGGAACAGGCAAAAAAAATACTGATAAAATAGGAAGGAAAAACCGTTTACTGGATTTCAACATATGATATGTCATTAGATTCGTCTCAGTTGTGGAAGTGACATAGGCTATGTTATTACCCGGAATTCCTGTTGGTACATGAATTAAACGGGAAAAACCGATTTCAGATACTACTTACTCGAGTTAAAACCTTTTTTTCAATGAAGAGTAACAAATAAGGCTTTATAGTTCATTGAAAAGTAGTAGTAGAACACTACAAACTAAAAGTCAAAAATAAAATTAATTAATTTAAAAAATCAAAAATCGTGACTGCATAAAAAGTGAACTTAAAAGATGACAACAAGATTTAAAGAATCAATTTGCAGTCGGAGGCATCAAATCCATTAACAGCATAATGATGATAGACTTGGTATGCACTGCGTTAGTACCTAATTAACTAATTTAAATCCGTGTAGAAAAAGTCGAATCAAGTAACATAGATTTGATGCCTCAGACTGCAAATTGATTCTTTAAATCTTGTTTTCATCTTTTACGGGTAAACCTCGCGATCTTGGTGCTCCATTCAAATTTTAAATCCCCGTTTTACCCCTTTAGGTGAAGGATTTTGTAAAATCCTTTCTTAGCGCACGCTCATATTAAAAAAACTATATGTGCGCCAAATTTCAGCGAAATCCGTGCAGTGGTTAGAGCTATGGTTCGCTACCTTAGCGAACAAACATTGTCTTTAAATATTAAAATGAGAAAAGAAGAATAATTACAAGGGTAACATAAAGAACGCACATCCTCTTAAGGGCTGGTTCTGATGCTCAAATATAATAACCTTTACTATGGGACTTAAATCCTCCCTATACAAAATCTCTCTAACTGTTCGGACTAAAGCAGCATTCCGAGAATCGTCACACCATCTCAGTACCTTACTTGAGTCAGCGATAGCCATTAGGCTCTCATCGTATGTCGATTCGGGCCACTGATTGGAAATTCGAGTAGTTAGATTAGTTCGATTGACGTTCCTGCGTTGACCAATAACTTGACGGTTTACTACATCAAAGGATCGGAACTTCAAAAAACCAGCACCTCGAAGGGTTTCTTTCTCGACGGGCCTTTGTCTTGGTGCTTTTTATCTCAATGAGTGGGTTTCAAATGCCCTTGTCTTTTCTTAAACGTTTAATCCCATCCCCACTGGTGATTGGTTCCTTAAATAAAAAAATACCATCGCTATCCACAAAGACAATGGCTTTTGGACACCATATATGTGGCTTTGCAAGAGCTAATATATATTTTTTTCTTTTTGAACGAAAAATGAATACGAAAGTTTGTAAGAATAGATGTATGGATGTTTGTTACTCTTTCACGCAAAAACTATTGACCGGATTTGGATGAACTCTTACACAATATAGAATATGATCCGTATTAACATATAAAATACTTTTTATCAGGTTAAATGTTCACGTGGAATGTGGAATTTACTAGAGACCACACGAGCGAAGTCGCGGGCAAAATTTAGTGCTGTGTTTAAAATTAATGAATTTTTGACAGACCAAACATTTTAAACTTCGAGCTAATGACATTTTACAGAATTGTCACCAGCATGAAAAAAAATAAAAGTATATAAATGTGAATGTCATCATTTTATTGTAAATTTTTGTTTTTAGCAATTCCATGCAAGGTTTAATTGAAGATAAATAACACTTGAAAAAAATCATCGACCTCAAATCTTAACCAATAGTCAAATATTTGTAAAAAAATATTTCTATAGGGTGTTGACGGTAGTATACTACTCAGCTATACATATAGCTACAACATTGATCAGAATACGCTGGCTTTGACAGCGAGAAAGAACACTTGAGGAATTTCATCTTGTCACGTGACGTCCTCGGTAGCTTAGTGGTCAAAGCACTCGCCCGGTATGCGATGGGACGTGGGTTCGAGTCCCACCTGAGGTCGATGTTTTTTTTTTTTCAAGTGTTATTTATCTTCATCATTTTATGTTTATTTTCCTGTTATTTAATCGCTCGTTACTTGTGCTCCGCCCTATTGTAAAAGTAAGGTTTCCTTGAAAGTCTCGAAACGCCTCCGTGGAAATTTTCAGTGTGCATTTGCGTTAGTTTATTTTTCAAGTGTTAGGTAATTTTTTTCTCTTTTCTCGTAGCAATATCAAGTGTCACTTTTTAATTTACACGTATCCAGAAACATTTTAGCAAATATTTGCGAGAAAACATTTTATGAGAGATCCTAATAATGTTCTCGTTGGAAGTGCTTTGCGAAATTTGATTATTTTCAAGATGGGAAAATTAGTCTGCTCTTTTGTGTTACGGTATTTGCTTGTTTTAATTCAATCAAAATTACAATCAAGTGGTTCAATATTAAATTAATTAATTTACTATTAGTTTTACGAAAATTGGTTTATTTTGTGTATTTATAGTACCCAAGCAAGCCTTACTGTACCATTTCGGAATGTAAATAAATTGAAATTGCAAATTCTCTTAGGATCCGTGAAGTGTAAAATTTTCTTAAATTTTAAATACTTACCAAATCACATTCACTTAACACCATCAAACCCGATGCATTTAGTGTTTATTTCAATGCAAACATGGCTCCTAAATGGAGTTTAAACGAGAATATTACCAATTTGATCCTAACTTCCAAGGTACCCACCCTATATCATCATCATCAGCTCACACTAGTCCACTGCTGGACATAGGCCTCTCCAATTGCACGCCACTCTGCACGATCCACGGCTACTCTCATCCAGCTCCTGCCAGCAACCTTGCGAAGATTACTATATAGATTTAGTGATAAATTATAGTACGTTATTTGTATTAATTATACGTAATCCTCTATGGTGTGAACAAGGCGTGCATTATGTGTAGGTACAATGGAGCCACCGCCATTGTCGTCGGCACCGCCGGGTGACAATAGGGAGTTTATATTGTCAATTTCGTAAATAATAACACTGTGCCACGTTTAGACATCCTACTAATATTATAAACTAGCTGACCCGGCGAACTTCGTATCGCCTAACAGTTATTTCTTTTCGTCAGATTTTTCAATGTTTTTGTTGGTGTACCGTCGTTGTTTCTGATTGCTATTAATAATAGTGATTTATCTACTTACTTTAGGGTCAGAGCAATGTATGTATCATCATCATCATCATCTTAGCCACAGGACGACCACTGCTGAACATAGGCCTCCCCCAGTGACTTCCAGATCGGCCGATTGGAAGCGGCCTGCATCCAATGTATGTATGTTGTCTAATATTTATTTATTTTTTATTCTGCTATTCGGGGCGGAGACAAATCCAACAAACTATAAACCATGAAAATCGGTCCAGCCGTTCTCGAGTTATAAGTGTTGTAACAAACTCGATTTTGTTTTATATCGGGTGTAAAAAAAGGCTTAACGAAGCCGAATACTACATATTCTACGTGTTATTACGATCATTTTTTTCTTTTACACTATACCTGGGGAATGACGGGTTACCGAGTTATTGACAGTCAAAGTAACAATTTTTTTTCAAACATTTTTACAAAATTGACTTCTGTTTGATAATACTAAACTTTTTTACAAAGAAACATGGTCTGCTTACACACACAGGCATGGTCTGTGGCGTGCGCGCTATACATTGCGGGTTAGAAATAAGTTATTTTTTGTTGATACCCAAAAATAAAAATCATTTCCCAGCAATTATTTTTTTTGCATTCTACTTGGTTTTATGTATACAATTCGTGGTTTAAGGCTTCGTTAAGCCTTTTTTTACACCCTGTATATTAAGAGATTCGAAAGTTTGTAAGTATGATGATGTAAACTACTGAACGGATTTGGATGAAATTTTGCATTTAAAGAATAGATTATATTCTACATAAAGACTTATACTTTTTACCCTGTTAAATGTTTTTGTGGGATATATTGACGAACCTAAAGACCACGCAAGCGAAGTTGCAGTCAACAAAATACGCGTTAAATGAACTCCTTGTGCGTTTATCGAAGTCGGTAAAAAAACTAAAATGGCCGTAAAAGAAACTGCCCGACAACACAAGCTCCGTACTTTCTACCTTTTAACTCGAAGTCCAATTTGGGATGGGCAAAAAATGTTAAATTATTCGAGAGACGAACCCGCTTCGCATATTAATTCGCCTTAGCTTTATAACGAACATTATATTATTGCGACGACTCATTTGCGATGCGACAAAATGTCGTTAATATTACTGTTTCTGATGAATACTTATGTTTGATAGAGCTAGATCAATTTAAACAGAGTCTTTGCTAGTAAAAACAATGATATCTTCTTTTTTCTTTGAATAGAGACTTTTGATATTTCAATTCTAGCGACTAATTCACATAAAAGAAATTAAACATTATACACATTCATGACACACACAGATTTGAACTCCCAACGGGTGGTTCTGTACCTAATTCAGTACAAGGAATTTGAGCGCTGGCCCAAAGTTGCACAGAAGACATTACGATTACGTAATTGAGCGTGACATACGCGCGTCTCAGCAGGCATATTACGAAAATGTATCGTTCATTTGGACGTATAAACCAAACAAATTAGAATAACCGGTCACTTGTATCAATCCTTCGACAAAATTATGACAAACTCAAACTAGCCGTGTAAAAACCACGACCGTTTTCAATTGTTCATAAATTGTCAAATGTTTGATACATGTGAATGGTTATTTTAATTTGATTGGTTTAACGTGCGAACGAACGAAACACTTTCGTAGGTAGACCTTCTAATACAATGATCGCCGTAAGATGCGCAAAGCGATCCTCACTTTTTGCCCCAACGCTCAACATCGATGACTCGTACTGTAACCAAGTCGTTACACCCCTGGGCAACACCATAGATAGAATATAATTATAATACATACTTACTTAGATAAGGGTGGGTGTAGTCTATAGAAGTTGAACTCAATGTATTATCTTCATTGTTTGGAGGGAGACTATTAAATGAGACTGACTCAAGTCAAAAATTCTGAGTCAACGTATTTCTTATAAATAATACATATCTATTTATCTACATAGGACACAGAGCCGCTAACAAAATCTTGCGATTTGCAGCGACTTTCAAAAATAACTAACTAATCATGTAATCGACGTGCCTAGTCTTTCCACGGCTATTGAATGCCCGAAAAACCCAAACCATACCGAGGTTTAACTTGAGACAGTGCCATCTGTTGGCGATGTCAAGAACTTAAATTGGTTCAACAATAGGGTAATTTTAGAACCGTCAGACTTAGTATAATCCTGTGTTATGCAATGAGCAATGCTTACCGCCTGTCAGTGCAAGAAAGTTCAAATAATTAATTATGGTATATAAATTCATCGCTGTAGCCAGTAGATTGTATGATTTTTGTCCCTATTAACATAAGACTACGGAACTATACATATTTTTACTGTGTTTTGTACTTGGCTAGGATTTTCAGTTTGGTATTCACCATTTAGAACCTATTATAATTTATGCAGGTAAGTAAGTATATTACAAACAAACATCTGAATAATATTACGTCTCTAATCAATATGGAATTTAGTTCAGAAAGGCATTAACAGGTGGCGCTACTATGATGGCGGACAAGCTAACATTATCAAGATTTTATTTGGAAACTGTCAACGAAAATAGTATGGATCAGGGGGGTAACCATGAACTCTTAAAACAACCCCAAATATGTCAAACATTATCATATCTGTCAAATTTTGTATGTAATGACGTACCAAAATTGACAGATTTGCCAGCTTTAAGATTGTTTTAAGAGTTCATGGTTAGGGCCCAGATGTCTGAGCCTCGACAGGCTAATCTGAGTCGTTAAACATTATATTTCAAAATTTTAAATTTAATCATAATGTCTTAACTTATCAAATCGAATCAATTAAAGCGATCAAAATTAAAATATAAAATTATTGAAAATTGGGAAAAAAGTTTCTTCTTTCGGGTTTTTCATAGTCAGTTGATATTATAATAGTAAACAACTGCCATAGTCGCATTCTAAACGTGATAATCTTCTTTCATTAACATTATTGATTTATAAGAAACGAATACAGTACCCGGCAGTAAATATTGCACATCGGCAATAATCGCATTTCCGTATACAAAAAATATTAGAATAGTAAATATTTAAAAAATATTAAAATATTAATATTAATTAATCTAAAAATTTAGTAATATTTTTCATCATTATATAAGGTGTAAATCCATCTTTCCATACGAAGTGGTGTCAGCTGTTCTTCTGTTTTATATGGGAAAGTGAATTCTTTTTTTGCGATTTCAAAGATGGACTTATAGAAGAAATTATTTTATTTAAGCAGTAGAATCAGCCCCTAGAAAATAGTTAACTGATAAGTATACACCTTATATTATTTATAATTCATTATATTTTTTTTTACGAATATTAGAATAGTTTTCAAAGGTCAATGTGCAATATTTACCGCCGGGTACTGTAAAAAGGATTGGAATTAGTTTGAAACAAAAATATTGATACAAGTGGATGCAATTTGCTACTAACCAAATCCTTTCCATAAAAAAGATTTTCTTTTCTAAACCCATAAACCGGAACTATCGACAAAAGCGTAGACTAAAAAAAATATGCAAGAGCAATATTTTCGAGCAACTTCTCTCCTTTTATGAGCGAAGCGAAAGCCGCATTGAATGAAACTCTACTTCATCTGTCGTAGAAATAATGAAGCTTGCAAATGTACAGCAGAATTAATTATAGGGCTACATAATGTGAGGAGACAGCTCTGGCCCTCTTTGTTTTTCAGAAAATGAACCAAGGTATTTTATGTAACGTCTGTGTTTTTGATTTAAATCGAAATTGCGAAATCCGTATGTAAATGAGTATTGGACTTGTGGTTACCTGCTTGAAGAGTTGTGAAATCATTTTAGAATGCAAATTTGGCATATTTAGAGAAGGCAATACTTAGACTAGCAGTAAGTGGATGAAATAAACGGGAGAGCTTCCTCTTTGTCGCTCTTTGGGGAAGGCTTATGTCCAGCAGTGGATTGTAGGTAATATAAATGTTGGACAACATCACACACATTGTTCTGATCCTAAAGTAAGTAGCTAAATCACTGGTGTTATAGAAATCAGAGACAACGTCGGCACCACAATACCCAGACCCGAGACAATATAGATATAAGTTCGTTTTCCACATTGTCCCGACCGGGAATCGAACCCAGAACCTCAGAGATGGCGGCAACGCACGGTCTAGCATGCTCGCCTCTCGGCTACGATGGTCGTCGAATAAAGGTAGTAGTAATAATAGGCTGATAAGATGATGATGACACGCCAGTCACACACGTACGGCCAGATTTCCGAGACGTTGACGCGTCTAAAGTACTACGAAGGTGTTTTGTTCATTCCAACGTATTAACCTAACAAATTAAAATTACCATCTCCGTCAATCAATCCTTTGACAAAATAAGACCGGCTAAAACTAGCCGTGTAAAAAATCCGACTGTTTTCAATTGTTCATAAATTGTCAAAGGTTGGAAACAAGTAAATGGTACCTCATTCTAATTTGATAGGTAAAACGTCCAAAGAAGTTCGTGTAGGTATAGGTCTCCTGCGGGGTATCTGGGGTATCGGGGTACAATCTCAAATCTGTCAATTTTGTACGTCATTACGTACGAAATTTGACAGTTTTGACAAGATTTAACAGATTTAAAATTGTTTTAAGAGTTCATGGTTACTTCCTTGATCTGTGACTGGACTTGACGAAAGGTGTGGTGATTGATAAAGAAAAAAAAAGAAAAACATTTGAGAAATTTAAAAACCAATTTGATTCAACACTTATTTCTTTTTTGAACAAAATTTATATTTAAACTTTATCCTCTTACCTTTCACTCATCGTCTTCAGATATTGGAAGTTTGCTGCTTTTTTAAACCCTATAGAACTTAGACTTGGTGGTTTTGAGCCCTTTGCATTTCTCTATTCAGCCTATTACAGTCCACTGCTGGACATAAGCCTCCCCCAAAGAACGCCAGAGAACACGATCTCCCGCTTTTTTATCCAGCCACTGCCAGCCATCGTCCTAAGATCGTCGGTCCTTTAGGCTGGGGGGCGTCTTACACTACGTTTGCCTAGGCATGGTCTGCAATCGAGAATCCGTTTACTCCACCTTTCATCTGTTTTGCGACAGATGTGGCCAGCCCACTGCCACTTAAGCTTGCCTTTGTGTTTAGCAGTTCCCAACAACCTTGACTGACGTCAGTCTACCTTGTGGCCTATTATGGCAAGTTCCTAACGAATAAAAAAACGGCCTAGTGCGAGTTGGACTCGCTTACGAAGGGTTACTTACTTACTTACTTATCTATAAAAACGGCAATAAATAATGTTTATTGTATGGTAATCCCCGTAAATATTTATTTTATTCTGTTCTTTTTTGTATTTGTTGTTATAGCGGCAACGGAAATACATCATCTGTGAATATTTTAACTGTCTAACATATTATCACGGCTCATGAGATACAGCCTGGTGACAGACGGACAGCGGAGTCTAAGTTTAAGCCTTTGGGTACGGTACCCTAAGAATAAATATTTTATTCTGGCATTAAAAAATAAAATGAATTGCCTATTTAAAGTTTTAATAAGACGTTAAGACGTTAACTCCAGTTCACACAGTACAGTTACTATCGATCTTGCTGCAAAGGACTGCGTTCTTAAAGTTATTACAATTATCAACTTACTCCTAAGTTATAAAATAACGAATCGCTTCCCTGAGGACTAAGCAAAAGCTCATAATTTTAATACCATTACTTAGAAGAGTCAGGTCGTTTGACGTTAACATTTTTTCCTTATTTTAGTGGAACTTAAGGCTCAGACTGTTCGTAAATAAGATACTTATTATAATGGTTCAGAATATCTCAAACTCGTATTTTTTAAATATTTATTTTATTTAATAAGGACACGTAACAGATAACAGGTAAGAAAGTAGCACAATGGTGATGTAAAAAAACTTAAATACTAAACTATCACCTAATGACATGCATCCCTGACATGAGTAAAAAAACATGGTTTAATTAAAATATTGATCTCATCGCATCTCCGATATGATGATCGTCTCGTAAGATGTGCAAAATGATCGCCACTCTTTACCCCAGCACCGGGGATTGAACTTAGCTTTTATTTTTAACCAACTTCAAAAAGAAGGAAGTTCTCAATTTGTCGAAATAGTATCTTATATTATGCGAATAAATATAATATATGTCAGCAATTCTGAACGTAAGATGCCACCAATTCTCACGATCTTTAAGTATGGAATTAAAAACCCTGATTTACGACATACGAGGTCATCATCATCATTTCAGCCACAGTCGTCCACTGCTGAACATAAGCCAGTGACTTCCAGATCGTCCGGTTAGAAGCGGCCTGCATCCAGCTTCGTCCTGCAACCTTTACCAGGTCGTCTGCCCACCTTGTGGGTGGACGTCCCACGCTGCGCTTGCCGGTACGTGACACCAGACAATAAAAAATCCAGGGGCGTCACACAAACCAACTCAGCCCGATTTAGAAACGTTTGTTTAGAAGACATTAACCTGTAATCAAAACCTACCTATACCTTTTGCGTTAATCCTATCGCTACATATTTTTTTGAAGATGTTTAGCTAAAGCAGAATTTGTTTTTTAAATATTTACAAAACTTAAACTTCATTCTGTATAGTAATACCGATAAAAGTATTTAATGTGTCTAGCCCCTAAAACAACGGAGTTCATATTTCAACAGCCAACAAATGGCCAAGCGCGAGCTAAGGGCGATCCGTCAACGTCATATCTCGAGATAAAACGCCAGTTTGTAATATCTCGTAGGATTTATGATGGCACACATACTTAACTAAATTGTTTGGCCGCACGCGAACCGTGATAGAGATTTTTATAAATTGTCCGCAGTTTTCGTGGCTCAACTCAGATACAGCATCGGTTGGGTACTTAGAAACAGTAAGTACAAAATAACCGTTTTTTAATATTTTTTTTAACTATTGGAAAACATCACCTACATTGTTCTGATTCTAAGGTCAATAGCTAAAGCACTTGTGTTATAGTAATCAGAAACAACGATAAAAGAAACAATTAGCTTTTTGCTAAAATTTACGCAGACAGAGTCGAGAACAAAAATTAGTGGCTACATATTTAAACAATGATAATTTGTAAACTACTGCCCGGCCCTTATCTTAGTAATTTTTTGGAAACTTTTTTAAGAACAATTTGTCAAGACAAAGCCTGAAGAAGGAATGAAGGTCCAGAACTGCCACAAGCTGAAAGGACAATAGCTCATCAAACTATCAAGGAAAATAAGCGAAAGACTCTAAAAATCTTCAGTAGTTGTAATAGGTTCAGTGTTTGTAACAACTCCTCCGAAACGTCTTGATAGATTCCTAAAAAACTTGCATGTATATTCAGTAGGTCTGAGAAATAGGTCGTAAAGTATACTTCGTGTCGCTAGGGGATTAGGATGTTCCCATCCGAACGAAGTCAAGGGCAACAGCTAGTAACGTATAATAAAGGAAACCTAATTAACAAATATTTAGTTGAAAAAGAAAAAAAAACAGCAAGATATGGTCTTGCTATTTTTTATTTTTCAACTAAATTTTCATTCCTTACCTTTCATTCGGTTTCCATTTTCTTAGAGGAAGGTGACAAATGTTCGCTCGCGATTGAATGAATGAATGCCTCTTGAAGCGAACGCTTCATAACCGCCTGTTTTTCCATAGCAACATTTCTCATCCGATCATGAGCTAGCTTAATACGTTTTCAACTTAATTCCGAGGATAATAAATGAATTCCCGAAACAGAGGAGTTAACGTTATAAATGAATGAGACATGAACGTTGATCATCCATCAACGTCGGAGATAAAATGACGCTTCTAGATTTATTATTGTCTTAAGTTAACTCGGGTGTGTGAGTGTCATACGTTCTTAAGCTTTTTGCAAATGATTTATCGAGTTTTCAAAGGTCAAAAAAGATACTTGAGTTATGTGATTAGGTTGATAAATGAGAATCTGTTACGAATGTTATGGCTATAGGCGTTAAAATATTGATTAAAGAAAATTTTCAGTTTTTGTAGGACTATTATAACCATCCACATGGTATTGCCTCGTAGACACGCTTTAATTTTTGAGCTTGAGTAGATTTTAGTTTTTTCATCATCATCATCATCATATTCTTCTTCTTCTTCTTCTGACGACCTCCGTAGCCGAGAGGCGAGCACGCCGGACTGTATATGGCGCCGCTATCTCTGGGGTTCCGGGTTCGATCCCCGGTCGGGTCAATGTGGAAAACGAACTTTTCTATATTGTCTAGGATCTGGGTGTTGTGGTACCGTCGTTGTTTCTGATTTCTATAACACAAGGGCTTTAGCTACTTACCTTAGGATCAGAGCAATGTATGTGATGTTGTCCAATATTTATTTATTATTTATTTATATAACCAATAGGACAGCTGATAACAGCATTTCCCAAAGAATTCCTGATTTTACTCGTAGTTATGAAAAATACACGATTATGCAGTAGTATCAGAAACTCAAACGTCCCAAACTATTTTCTCATAGTCCATAAACAAACTTAAAACTCAATGAAACGGGAATTAACGCGATCATAATTTAGGTACAAAATGTTACCTCTTTTGCCTGACGTTTCAAAACGTAAACTAAACTAAATAAACAAACTATACACAATAATTTTGCAACATATGAATTTCAAACTCAAACTGTCCCTATCTAATTATAGCAATTAAGAACAACTCTGGATACTCACGTTAAATTAAACAAGGTGGGACAGAACAAAAAGTCCCGATGTCCCAAATTACAGCGCGGCGGGCACTCGAGCACGCGCAACGTTTTTAAAAACGCCAAAACTAGTTTCCCCGTCTCCCTTGAGTGCCAATATGAATGCAATTTTGTTTGTAATGCCGAATGAGAGGGAATGCAGTTGTTTTAATGCAAACGTAGGGAAAATTTTGAATGTTATGTGTTTATTAACAATAAAGCTGTAACATTGAAGACAAATTATTTAAGTTGTGAAAGAAGGTAGGTAGTCCTGGGGGTTAATCATGAACTGTTAAAACAATCACAAATCTGTCAAACATTATCATTTCTGTCAAATTTTGTATGATATGACGTACCAGAATTGACAGATTTGACAACTTTGAGATTGTTTTAAGAGTTCATGGTTATGGCCCTGGACGTGGTTTCGATTCTAAGTTAAGACAGTTGAAACTTTTACCAAGATTAGAAGATTATAATACACTATTTGCGCACGATATAGACCCCTTCGAATGTAATTTGGTGAAATATAGGAACAATGTCAAAGCCCTTATGGACAACCAAACCGATTAAAATTGATTGTTTTGAGTGTTTGTATTGTGCCATGTGGTGCCGGAACTTTAAAAGAATTGCACAACCCCTTCTCTTCCTATGGGTGTCGTAAGAGGCGACTACAGGAGAACCGCCATAAGAAGACGGGCAGCAGCGTCTCCTCTCCACCATTGACCAAACTGCGATCGCCAACCCGCCTGCCGAGCGTGGCGATTATGGCAAAATCCTCCTTTTGGAGAGGCCTGGGTCCAGCAGTGGACTGTTATAGGCTGGTAATGTGATTATGATGATGATGATTTGTATTGTATAGTGTTTTCCATTCGAAACTATCATTAGTTATTATATGCTATGTAATCCAAGCCACTAACTTATGTTATGTTTAGTCTTTTCTTCAATTTTCTTATAGCTAACAAACAGTAGGTGTATTGTATCTAGCGGCAGTAGCCCTGTTTGTAATGTATATGTGGATCATGTCGTTGGTGTGTACTAAATTATAAAATTATTAGACCTTACAGTTAACCAATTTGTACATTACTGTTTATGTTCATCCAATAAAATAAATAAAATAAAAGATATACTAGGTACTAACATGAATGCTATCCTACTGTGAATGGTTGTCAATTGCGGGTGTATATTTTGGTTGCGTTGGCTTAGGTTGTTTTCTAATTAAAGTGACATACATAAGTATAATACTCGGCATAATAATAACTTGTTGTTCCAATATTTAGATTGCATAAGGTAAGAAGTTTGTTCATGGGAAAATTACCACTATCCAGTGTTGGCTGCCCTTAATGAATTTAATGCTCATCGCGTTCAAATCAAACCAAATCAAATATTTATTTGCAAGAATACAGTTTAACACTAAGGTCTTATTAAATTTGGTAAATCATTAGTATTCTGCCTGCAAGCAGACGCGCAAATATTAAATTAATATTGTTAGTAAATTTAGACATTTATTTTTAATAATTAGTCAATAATATCTATAATGTCAACTTTTTCACTTTTTACAAAATTCAATAAATTCTTTATTATATTATAGCGTTATTTAATTGTCTTTTTTTTCAAGCACACGGGTTTAATTGCATATTAAAATGACTAATGAAAAGTGGATATTACACCCGTTCGTTAGTGATAAAATAAATAAATCATAAAACTGTGCGGATTTAAAATTGCTAAGCTCGCACCAAAAAATCTATAAAAATATTTAATTTAAAAGAGGCTGACATTGGTGACCGAGTTCGTTGCGCTGCTTCTTTTCGGCAGTAGCCCACAACTTACTACTACTAACAAGCAGTAGTAGGAAATAAAATATTATTAGGACGTGTAAACTGCCTTTAGTGGCCTCTTTGCAAAATTAAATGATGAGATTTTTCATTTGAGTTTTTTGGAGTTTAATTTTTTGACAGTCAAAGAGATTGATCGCAGACCAGAGTATTGGTGTTAGTTTGACAGACAGACGGACCACGTAGGTTATCCTACAAGGATTCCATTGTCGTTTTTAAGGAATGGAACTCTAAAATACACCTTTCAGCAAAAATGAGATCTAAGACATTCTATTTTATCGTATCTATCTATGCAATTTGCATATAAAACTTTTCTATCATCGGCTCACTTGAAAACTGCAAGTCGTAAGAGTCATTTGCATGGCACAGAAGATGCGCACTCAGCGTTTGCCGAACTCGTCTTTTGCTCATATTGATAAACCAATCTTGTTTTTAATACTTCATTACTTTTCTTTGTGCCAGGTTTAATTTAAGAAAAAAACCTTTCTAGCTAGCACATCATAAATATATCTGCTGTATGGACGACTACTTAAGATGCAAGGCCTCTTTCAAGATGTACCAAAACTCTCAAATGTAACTTTGTTTCACCACCTACCCCCAACATGACCTTTACACAGTTAATAATTTGTTTATTCGTTTAGAGAACAACTAATTGTTGAATCAGAACATTTACCATTCTGCGTTCTGCAACTCAAATATCTATCAAATCAATTTATTGCGACGACCTCCGTAGCTGAGAGGAGGGGTAAAGTAGGTACTATAGGATCAGAGTAATGTATGTGATGCTTGTCATCTTTTATTTGTTTAGTTACAATTCAGACGATTTCGTACCATGGATTATGATTCAGTGTTATCAGAATGTGCATGATTTCCCACAGTTATTAAAATAAGTAAACATAGATTCCGGAAAATTCAGAGGTAACTAATTGAAACTTACAAACCACAACTGCGAAGCCAGACTTCGCCCACTAGAATTGGGGATTAATTTACTATTATGCTAGTTCACTAGTAAACTCAGATAGCCTTAGCAATTGGGTCGTAACGCAGGAATAGTAAAGCCAAAATTAGTAAACAGTTTCCTTAATAAAAATAGATACTGAACAAACATTATGGATGTATTTGACTAAAACCCAAAAAACAAGACCTCATGTTTTGATTTATAAAAAAAAAACATTTTTTGCCAAAAACAATAGGTACCATAATTAACTATGTCTACCAGCTAAAAATTAAGCTTTAGGTTGTATCATTATGTTATCTACTTGTAAAAATATATTTTTTAACTGTTTACACTAAATAATTAATCATAAAAACAAGAGAAAAAATAAAAAGAATAAATTATAAGATCGGTATATTAATTCAGGCCTCAAACTTAAGTAGGTACTAGGTGAAGCGAATAGATTAATTTACCTAAAAAACCAGTTAGCAGTTTACTAATTCATACCTACTAAAGGTTGACCGTTATCCAAGTGAACAAAAATTCTAGCCTTTTTTTTCACAAATCTTAAAAATAATACAATAGTAATCAAGTTACCGAGTAAATACTGCTCCATCCTAAAACCGTCATTAATAAAACAGAAAAAAATCGGAAAAGTGGTTTAATAGTTTAAAATAAACAAAGAAAATATCTGAGATTAAAATAATCTAAACACTGAAGCGCCCGCTTTAGTTTACCGGTAAGTCAGTGGGACTGAACGTACACTACAAAGCGATAAACGATCTCTAAAAGAGCGAGAGCGCCTGATATATCTATCTCTATCGCTACTTCATTGTCACGCTCTGTCGTATCTGCGTCAACACTCTCGGAGATCACCGAGGGATGACAGCAAATAATATTTACCCAAAATTATGGGAAAAAATTATGTTAGTAGTTTTATTGACTCCATTTAACTGTAGTAGTTTTATTACGCTACTTATCTGACGCTACGACTTTTTAATTATGACTACAGAAACAGGTCGATGACTTATAAAATACTGTAGAAAATAAAAAAAAAATCATTATTTTGTCCAAATAATAGACAAAAATACACAATTGATAAAACGATACCCACGAACTGGATACATATATAATTTTAATTTATTTAGAGGCATAATTTTCATTACTAAAATTATTATGAAACACCTATTAAATAGTAATAAAGCATATTGGCAAAGGTCGAGAAAACATTGAAAGTAGAAAAATTACACTAAACGCTGCTTATATAATTCAATGATTTAAAAAATAATAAGCAGCTGCATCTTCTGTTTCTTCGGATTTATTTATTTATAGGGTTTTATTTGTGTAAGCTATGGCAACCCTAACCGTCACTTGTCAGTTGCGAGCGTGTTCTCTTACGCAATAGTCGCGTCGCGAGTCAAGGTTACGGTCAATTCTCATTTATTACCGGCGTTTATTATTTAATGCCTCATTTACTAATCGATAAGCATGCTTTACATTGATGTAGTTAGACAGCCAATTGACTCACAGCTCGCAATGTTACCAACAGAGTTATCTTATCGATCGTGATAAACATAATCGATTCACATTCTCAAACATTAATGACAGAACTTGTCAAACATGCAGTACGGAAAGAGGATTGTATTATTTACACTCTTCGCAATCAATTTAGTCGACCAACCTGCGCCGGAGGTCACTATTGATCAAGGAATTTTGAGTGGTAAAATCAACGCCGATGGCACCATTTTCGAATACATGGGCATTCCGTACGGAACAACTAGCAGTGCGACAAGGTTCCAGGTATGTATTGTTTACATTTCGTAGTTCACACATCTCTCGTTTGTCGTATATTTAAATAACGATAATTAGTATCAATATTATGTAAACAATACTCGTATTTTAAAGTCGATATTACTCTTTTAAAATGTTCTAGGTGAAACTATTATTAGTTAACAAACATTATATATTTTAAAGTAACAAATACAACAAATATTTGTAAAATTGCCTGTCTTTTTTAAAAAAATTAACGTATATTTTGGTGATTTTTCAGGCTCCCTTGCCTCCTCCAAAATGGAACGGAGTTTTGAAGGCAGTAGATGACTTCCACTCGTGCCCCCAATCATCGTTCATTGGAGTAGTTGGTTCGGAAGACTGCCTAAAAATAAATGTTTTTGTACCAGCAAAAGTAACAAGACCACTTCCAATCATGGTTTATATTCACGGTGGAGCATTTGTCTTAGGCAGTGGAGGAAAACTGCTTTACGCGCCAGATTTTCTAGTCAATAAAGATGTTATCGTGGTTACATTTAACTATAGGCTAGGTGCCCTTGGATTTATTTGTCTAGGAATCAAAGAAGCGCCAGGTAATGCTGGCTTGAAAGATCAGATAGCTGCATTGAGATGGGTGAAGAGAAATATCGCAGCGTTCGGCGGAGACCCAGATAATGTTACTCTATTTGGTGAGAGTGCGGGAGGAACATCTACCTCTATTCTTCTTGCCAGTGAGGCCACAGTTGGATTGTTTAATAAAGCTATTATTCAAAGCGGGTCATCAACTTCGAACTGGTCCCTAAACAGGAAACCAATTTGGGTCGCCAGTCTTTTAGCTAAAGTTCTAGGTCATGATACCAAAGATCCTTATAAAATATATGAAATACTTTCAAAGTTGCCTTACAAAGAATTGATACAACTGAAGCCAATTAAACCTCTAGGCATGTATTTCGATACACTGTTATTACATCTACCGTGTATCGAAAAGCCATTACCTGGCGAAGAGGCAGTCCTGACAGACTTGCCATATAATCTACTAAAACATAAGCCTAAAAATATTCCTGTAATATATGGATCTAATAGCAGAGAAGGTTTATTTTTGACTTCAGCAGAAAATGAAACAACTCTTGAAGAAAGAAATCAACGGTACCTCTTTGCCTCCGATTTAGAATTTGGATCCGAAAAAGATGCGGTAACTACAGCTGATAGAATCAGACAATTTTATTTTGGCAAGGAACGCGTTAGTTTTAACAACATAAAGCAGTTAGCTAAAATTTACACTGAGATGTACTTTGAAATTCCTGCTGCGCTAGAATCAGATATACTAGTGAATTCAAATATTACTGTGTACAATTATTTGTTTGATTATTCTGGTGCAAGAAATGTATTGAAACATAGAATGGGCTATGGTAATGAAAGCGGCGCTTGTCACGCTGATGATCTCTTCTATATCTTCAACCCAAGAATCTGGCCCTTTTCAATTAATGAACAAGATAGAAAAGTGATTGAATGGATGACTGCGATGTGGACAAATTTTGCTAAGTTTGGGTAAGTTATTAACTAACTTTGAAATTAAATTTAACAAGTGGATATAAAATAAAAATCGTTTTTTAGGTCTGTATAGACAGATGTATTTCACATCTATTTTATACGCAGCTAAATAAAACACGAATAAAAATATTTTAACGCCACATAAAGACTAATTACTTCACTAAATACTTTACATAAATCAGGTATCTAAATGTATTAACAGACGACTGATTAAAAAAATCCTGAATAAGTTAATAATGATAGAAATAAGGAATAGCAAGCGTTAACCGTTTATTTCCCCGCTGTAAAATGTAGATTTATGTTTAACAGAACACGGATCATCAAAATTATTTATTAAACATCAAAATCTGTTATGTGCCTCAAGTGTATTACTCGTATGTTAGTAGCAGAACCAATTAATTCGAACGCAAGAATTGAATTAAGTCCGTACACTCGTATCTAACTTTTTAATCCTGTCTAAACGCTAAAAAACCCTTTACTGCGCTTGATTGGTTTCAGTTTTTAATAACTGCGGGGTAACCATGAACTCTTAAAACAATCTCAAAGTTGTCAAATCTGTCAATTTTGGTACGTCATTTCATACAAAATTTGACAGAAATGATAATGTTTGACAGATTTGAGATTGTTTTAAGAGTTCGTGGTTACCGCCCTGGCCTGTAACGAAGAAGTAACCGAACTTTTTTTTTCAGAAACCCAACACCGCAGACATTTGATTTTCCAGTGCAGTGGGTTCCAAGCACAAAAAACAATTTACAATATTTATACATCGATGATCCTATGAGAATGGGTCCAATTCCTAACCCTGAATCTTATAATTTATGGAAAGATATTTATGAGAAATATCGAAGACTGGATTTGAGTTTTTATTTATAAAGATTATTCAAGATAAACTTTGTTTTATTTTCAACAATATACAGAAAGTACGAATAGCACGGTTCAAAAACCCAATAGAAACTTATGATGAACGTATAAGCTCGGCACAGGTCAGACCTCAAGTTACAGGTTAACTACACTATTATGAGCAAGAATCAATTTAACAAGTAAGCAAACATTTCAGCAAATACATTTTTTAATGGGTGAAATTTAAAAATCCCATTTTGACTTCTTGTTTTGTAATAGATTGTAGCATAAGATGATAAAAACAAAATTTTAGGGTCAAAAATAAGTAATTTACATTTTTATGCATCAAGAATTAAGTAATAACCTAATAGATAATTTAATTATTTTTTTACAAGTGTCAAAACGACACCTATTAGACCTCGACGACTTAATGCTTGAGATAAATGGCAATAAATATAAGTAATAGGAAAATCCACACCTATCCGCTTACACAGTATTTACTTTCGTCGACAGTTACTTTCGTCGTACTCAATCAAGCTATTATAAGGAAGCATTACAATTAATATATTAATTAATGTGTCGTGTGGTGCCGGCACGTAAAAAGAATTGCACCACCCCATCTCTTCCTATGGGTGTCGTAGGAGGCGACTACAGGAGAACCGCCACAAGAAGACGGGCAGCAGCGTCTCCTCTCCACCATTGGCCAAACTGCGATCGCCAACCCGCCTGCCAAGCGTGGCGATTATGGCAAAATCCTCCTTTTGGAGAAGCCTGTGTCCAGCAGTGGACTGATATATGCTGTTGATGATGATTACAATTAACCACATAATACATTCGCGATTGACTGTGCGGATTGGAATCTTTATCGTGGGGTAAATTAAACTTACTGCCGTACTTAGAGACGCCAATTAACAATAAATATTCGTTAAACATTTATGTTTGTTCATTAATAAATTGGCTTTATTTGTATCGACTTCAGTATATAACATCATCTCAGCTTATTGCAGTCCACTGCTGCTGGACGTAACAGCGCCAAAGAGCACGATATCCCGCTTTTTTGATCCATCCACTCTGCCAGCTATCTTCCTAAGGTCGTCGGTCCATAGGGCTGGGGGGCGTCCTACACTACGTTTGCAAATATAAAGTATATAACAACTCTGAGTGCGGCAGTGAGCCTTGTTAACATTACCCTTGCATAACGTTTATGCCTTAGAACTCTACAAAAACGGCCCAAATACTGTTAATTTTGTGTTTTTTGAAGATAATAAAATAAAAACACAGAAAAACTGACATACAACCAGCAGACTGATAAAGCGATATCGTTTCCCGTTTTGCGCTGCGCACAACTCTTAAATAACTCAACCAAACCTAACCTATACCAAAACTGATTCTAATAATGTCTAATATATAAAGTTTAAGTGAATTAGTGTAAGATATTTTTAGGAGTAACTTAGACTATCACATGCATTTTTAAGTTTGTTCTATAATTTTAAATTTATCTTATATGTGATCCATGTGATAGTCTAAGTTACTCCTAAAAATATCTGACACTAATTCACTTACACCTTATATATGTAGTATTTATGTTGTTTCGTGGATCTAAGCTGATCTCCAAGACACCGCAATCACTGTGAGTGGGTTCATTTGATAAGTCTAACTCGACAAGCGATGCCTCACTTTGGCCGCGGCTAATGTAATAACCTGGCGGCTGGATAAGTAATTATGATTGAACGGCATTTTATTGATAGACTGGTTAATTGATTGTAGAAGCTCATCTTAGAATTGCTAACAAGACAGATGTTCGAAGTCTAATAAGTAGGACTTTAATGAAACATTTTACGAAAACATCAATAGATGTCGTTGGTGAAATCCCTCGCTGTGTAAATTAGAAGTTGTGTAGGCAAAAACATTCTTAATAAAACAAACCACATTTAATACATTTTTCTTTTTAATTTGACAAAAACAATATGCAATGTGATGTTAAAGTATTTAATAAATAGTTATATTATGTAAATATAATATGCGGCAAATACAACAGTTTTTAACCGACGAAAAAACGGAGGAGGTTCTCAAGTCGAATATAAATGTATATTTTTTTATGTATGATCACGCTTAACTATTAACAGAGTAGTCTCAGAGTCAGAGAGTCAGAGTAGTAGATTTTGATAATTATTTTTTTATTAGATAGGGTATACCTCGGAATTAGTCCCATATAAATTTGAAGAAAAAAAACTAACTCCAAGGATGGAAAAATAGGGGTGATTTTAGTTTACTCTTAGATTTTAATGCTGATCTTATATCCACAGATAATAATTTAATAAAAACTTTTTAACAACAAAATAAACCGTCCAAAAACTGAAAAGCAAAAAATAATAAACCTTTTTTCATTTAACCTTAATATTAATCATCTTTTTGGAGTCGGTGCGAATGAACACATTTTAACTCTCAATGGCTGGCACCGATTCCAAAAAGAGGTGATTAGGTATACCTATATAGTTATTAGGGTTAAATGAAAAAAAAAAAACTTTTTTGCTTTTCAGTTTTTCGGCGGTTTAATGGCGGTGTGGAGAACCCCTGCAAACCATGGCTCACCTCACTAACTGTCCCGCGTGCCCGACCACCTGCTCGCGTGAGGACCTACTTGTCAGTAAACAGAGGGCTACCACGGTAGCCGCCTTCTGGGCAAGTAAGATTTAGCCCGTGTTCTTGCCGACACGAAAGAAGAAGAAGGCGGTTAATTTTTTTTGTTAAATAGTTTAATTTGCATTTATTTGCAACCTCAATACACTTTTGCCTTTATCCCGCATCATCCAAATTGTTTTTTGACGTTTATTAAGCTGTTTGTATTTTGTGGCGTCTTAATTATTTATGGCATTTATTCGTTTAAGGTGCAATAAGTGCGAATAGTTTTTTTTACCAATGGTGCTAATAAGCAGCTCGAATGACCAATGATTTCAGGAAGAAGACCGGCAGTGCTCTTTCTTTGGCGCTCTTTTGATTGCTTACACCCATCAGAGGTCTGCATAGGCTAACATCATCATCGTCATCAGAAAATGTAGATTTAGTTTCCACTCTTCGGGATTGTGTATTAAGATGAATTCAAGACTTTTTCGTCATAATTAAAAGAAAACGAAGATAAGTAACAAATAAAATAAGGTTTAATATGTCTTATAAATCTACTAAAGTTAAAAAGTAAGAAAGCTAGTGGTTTTTTAGCTTTCTCCCTTTTTAACCCATGTCGAGGCCCGTATTTTCCTCGATTGAATGACTGAAGTAGATGTACTGCGCGCTTCACCGCTCGCTCACCCGGGCCAAGTGTTAAATATTACATGCATCGACTGAGTTATCGGCGGAACGTGATTTGAATGCACACGCCGAAAGGTTATTTACTGGTATTTGATAAAAACGGGATGAAAAATAGTGATTGGAGTAAAAGTATTACCAATAAACATTGCAGTGTGAAATATAAATTAGTTAATTATTCAGTCGTAACGGTGTTATTTAGTCTTGTCTCAAAATTTAATCAGTCCTATCGCTAAAAGCGATATCTTTCAGACAACTATAGAGGTAAATAAAAGTGGTGCAGAGTGCTTATTGTTAAATTTTACATAATTATACAACGTTATCTGGCTGCTATAGTACCTATTACGCTTTTCTCGGTTTAGGGCTAAATATTTGATGTGTTTGTTGAACTCATTTATTATTAAAACGCCAGGAGGAAAAAACCTATTTGGCAATTTATCGAGAGTACCTATTAGATGCAACCTCATCCTGCTCGAATTGAATTTGCTCTTATTCCAATCTAATTATTGTCCTCCGGTGTTAAGCGTTAAGAATCCGAAATAAGACGCGAACCCTTGTTTTCATTGCGCCCATGTGGCCGGCTATTGCTTAATTTTATAAGTATTAAGCAGGATACAAGAAAAACATAGAAGAATAACAGTCATAACGTTGCTCATGTCATGATTGACGGTCTCTTGTTAAAGCATGTAATATACAGAAATTCATTCGATTTTTTCGAAACGTTAATTTGTATTTTTGACTTATTTCTATCGTCAAGGGGCCCTTGAGATCACGTAACAAAAAAAAAACTATGGTATCTTTTTTTTCTGAGCTAAATGCACAATTTCAATAATGTGATCCAATAATGATAGTTTTTAATGAGGGTAAAGTAAGTCCAATTAGAACTTTATCAATTTCTTATAGATTTCGCGTAAGCAGCCTCTTGATAATGTTTAGATACTCTAAAAAACTCAAGAAAATAATATAAATATAGGACTATTTGTTTTTTGTTATGAAAAAAATTATTGAAATGCTAGTATTTTTTAAGATCATAAAAAAATTTTTAAAGTTAAAAAAAACAAATGTTTTTTTTTATTCTACTACCATTTTTTTAAATAGAATAAAAGTTGTTTAAATATTATTGATAAAAAGAGTAGGTTTCCTTTTCAACACACTGTACATTTACAAATTATGTCAGGCACTTCTGTGACACTCACTTGCCAGTATCAAGCAATTAAAAGCACTATGCTCGGGTCACGCACAAATGTTTGCGGGGGTCTTTTGTTATATTATATTATATGTATTTTTAGAATTTCTTTCTTCTCGAGCTTTGAAACTCGGTTTTACTGAGCACCCGCCTTGAGACCCTCAAGGATAGGAATGTTCAGTCTTCTCCTCTTCCCAATGCTGATTTGATCCCCCCCGATTGACAAATACTGTATCCCCAAGAACTTTACTAATAATTGTTACTGTGTGTATAGCTGCCTGTTTTTGTATGGTGTGAATATTAATGTAGGAGTCTAATTTGTCGCAATATCTATGTAGGCTTTTAGCTATAATCCCTGTAGCTCCGACTACAATAGGTATAACTTCAGTAGGTGTTTTCCAAAGTCTGGTGAGCTCTACTTTTATACTTTTATACAGTTATATCTATTAAATATGTTTTATTTTGTGTTTTATTTATGTAAATTATGTCTGGTCTATTGTGAACTATTGTGACGTCTGTCTGTACCGGTATTTCCCACATAAGCTTAGCTGTCTCATTTTCTTTTACCTGAGGTTGAGTTAAGTTTTCTTTCCACCAGAGATTTGAGATTTCAAAATTGTGTTTTTTGGCCAATGTCCAAAAGATATATTTTACAATGTTATTGTGGCGCCTAATATAATAATTACCTGCTAGCTTTTCACAACCCGAGATGATGTGTTGCGTGGTCTCATCTTTGGTCATACATAACCTACATCTACCATCTATTGCCCTTTTTAATATGTCTCTTTCATGCTGCCTAGTTACGACTGCTTGATCTTGTATCGCAGATATTGATGATTCTAGACCAGACGTTACCGGTTGCTTATTAATCCATCTAAATGAGTATGCTTTATCTATGTTTTCCCTGTCTATTACTTTTTTATAAAATTGTCCATGCAGCGGCTTAGCTTTCCATTTATTTATTTTTGTTTTTATGACAGCTTTATGTATTTCGTTATCTGTGTAATTTTGATCTTTATCTAATCCTATTTCAATTAAGTTAGCTTGTGATTCTTTAGTTATTGAATATTTAGTTTTATTACTGTCGTGTTTAACTATCGCTTTAACTATAGGATCTTGTTCTTCTTTGAGTTATGTTTTATATTTAATTATTTGTGTTTTATAGAGCATTTCAATATTAGTTAAGCCTCGTCCACCTTCTTCTATAGGTAAATATAATCTTTCAACTTCTGCTTTTTGTTGGTGTGCTTTATTCATTGCTAAAATTTTTCTTGTTTTTGTATCTATTTTTTTTAGGTCGCTTGTTTTATAGTTTACTATTCCAAATGTATATAAAAGTACCGGTACCGCATAAATATTTATAGCTTTAAGTAGATTTCGTGCATTTAAATAAGATTTATTAAGACATTTTAACCTACGAAAATATTCTTTTTGAACTTGTTGCCTAGCTTCATTATGATCTATTTTACCTGATTCATGAACACCTAGGTATTTATATTGCTCTCCAATTTTAAGATGTTCAAACTCTTCCCCCCTTAATAGTACATGACCTCTCCCTTCATGGATCTGCCTTCTGCCTTTTGCCAAATGCAAAACATTACATTTGTTAAGCCCAAATTTCATCCCGATGTCTTCCATAAATATTTCTGTGCTATCTATTAAAATTTTAAGATTGTTTGAGTTATTTGCGTACAACTTAAGGTCGTCCATGTATAATAAATGATTTATAGTGCTATTGTCTTTGAGTTTATATCCTTTAGATTCATACTTGCTTAAAACTTGTGAAAGGGGGTTTAGTGCTAAACAAAATAAGAGAGGTGATAGAGAGTCACCTTGGAATATTCCTCGACGGATGTAGATAGGTTCTGTAGTGACATTAGCGTTCGCACCGTAGGCTGTCATGACAACATTCCACGTGGGCATGACTATCTCAAGAAAGCCCTTGATAGCAGGTGGACATTTGTAAATATCAAGTACTTTGAGTAGCCACTCATGTGATATACTATCAAAAGCTTTTTGGTAGTCGACCCACCCCATACTTAGGTTTTTATTGCACTGATGTGCATCCTCCAGAATGGTTTTGTTAAGCATGAGATGGTCTTTGCAGCCCCTGGCGCGACGCCTGCAACCTCTTTGTTCAGGTGCTAGGATGTCATTTTTATCACAATGCTTATACAGTTCGTTAGCCATCACAGCTGTTAGTAGCTTATACATTGTTGGTAGACATGCAATTGGTCGCCAGTTCTTAGGATCTTGTGTATTTTCATTTTTCGGTATTAAAATTACTTTTCCTGTGGTGAACCATTGGTCTACGGGTTCGATTCCTTTAACTATCCTATTAAACAATTGCGCCAGATATTTATGTGTATTTGTTAGATATTTCAAGTAGTAATTTTGGATCTTATCTATTCCCGGCGCTTTCCAATTGTGAAGTTTCCTGATAGCTGTTCTAAGTTTATCTATATCTATTTCCTCAAAAGCATCTTTCTCTTCCATTTCTGTCATAGATTCTTCTATATCCACAATCCATTGTGCTTCGCGGTTGTATGGCACGGGGTCCGATAAAAGTGATGACCAGAACCTTTCAACTTCTCCTTGGGTTGGAATTTGCGTTGGGATATTTTGTTCTCCATTAAGACTTCTGTAAAATTTATGTTGGTTTTCCTGGAAAAGTTTATTGTGTATTCTTCTATTGTTCATGTCACTATACCTTTTAAGTCTACCTGCCAAAGCTTTTACTTTTTGCGTATGCAGTTCAATTCTGTATTCTAGGTCTTGTTCATTCCTGATATCATATTTATTATACAAGTTTTGTCTAATTCTTATCATTGTTCTACTATTATTACCTCTTTTTATCTCGATTAGTCTCGCAAGTTCTTTTCTAAATACTTCTATTTTATTTTTTATTCTAGCTTTCCATGGTGGATCTCTCTTAGGTTTTCGCGTGTTTGGAAGCGTAAAGGATTTTTGGTTGTTTGCTTCTACAAGTGTTTTGGCAGACGCATATATGATGTTATTTATTTCACGTAACGACATATTTGTTTCGAGTAAGCTCGGCAAGAAATTGTTCAATGCACTTAGATTTTGCATGAATTTTTTATTGAAATAAGGTTTAGGCAGCGTTTCCCTATCTTCTATCAACATTTCTTTTGTTTCGGCAAGTGTTTGTAGAAACTGTAGGATAAGTGGGTCTTGGTCCTCATTTACCTCAATGTCGCTAGATACAGTTGAATTTTATATTTCCTGTGAAAAGTCTGAGAGGGTGTGTATATTTTCTGATGTTAATGTAGTTAGTGTTTGTGTGCCTAGTGTTTCTGATTGGTCTATAATTTCATTAGGTGTTTCTGATGGTCTCGATTGTGTCTGAGTGGTTGGCAAATTATGTGTTGTGGCAGATGATTCTTGCTGTGTGTCTGTAGCGTGTTGTTCTGCTTTCGTTTGAATTTGATCAAGCACTTGTGTTGATAAAACTTTGCGTGAAATTATGCTTCTTGCTTGGTTGGATAAAGTGTTTCCTGTAAATTTGGCAATCTTGGGGTTATTAGGGTTTCGGTCTTTAAAAAGTTTCTCGAAACGTTTAATGTAGCCTGGCCCTCCGGCTCTGGCTTTAAAAAAGCAAAACATAAATTCGTGAAGTTCTGCTTCTGACCACTTTCGTCTGGCATCATCACTAACATAAGCTGGGTTTCCAGTGGCCACTTCTGATGCACCGGCAGAGCTTGCGGGGGTAGTCTCCCTGCTCCGCAAAGTATCATCAGGCGTTGTTTGGGTAGTCTCGCTTTGTTCGGGTTCCCCGACGGAGGGCCGACCCCTAAACCCTCCGCCACCGATGGTTCGTATGCTGGAACGTCCAGCATCGGCTCCAGACGTGCCCCGGCGATCGCCCCCGGGAAGCGACCCTAAACGTACTCTCCAATTACTCATAACTCCATAAATGGGGGTTTGCCATTGCCCTATTAGCCCATAAGTTTTTATTATACGGGTGTCCCCCTCCCACGTGTGACTGGTGTTCGTCGCGGACGTTAAAGGTTGGACTTTGGGAGGGTTATATGTATATTATATTAGTGTATATTATATTGTATATATGTTATATTATATTATATTATTCAATTGTTATCTTTTTTTTTCGAGCAATCAGGTTAAATTGTATTCCACAGACGCTTCTGTGACATTCTATCGTGCCAGTATCAAGCAATAAAATTAAATTTACGTTACTTCTTAACAGCACCGCTGTGTTCAGGTTAAAAAGATAACCGGGGGACGACTTAACCGTTATTTATCACCGTTACACCCTGTTCGGGAGATTGCGGGCAATTTCATACTTTCGGTGTAAATTAAAATGTTGAACCACTTTAATTATTCAAGAAGTAATCTAGTGTGCTAGAGAAAATTAAAAATGAATGATTAAGTTTAAGTGAAAACTATAAAAACTGATTAAAGGGTTTCGTACCTTAGAAAAAACCTTATTGGCTCACTTCGTTGCCAGTCTGGATATCAAGCAGTCTGTCTCAATCAATTTAAAATTAACTTTAACTTTTTATAGTTTATAATTTATAGGTAATTAATAACTGAACCACTGGACGATTAAGCAAATATAACTGAACCACTGGACCGCGCACACGAATGCATTATAAATATATATTTTGAGTTAAACATTATTATAATATTAAATATACATTTGTAATATGCTCGACTTTGTTTTGATACCAAAGACGTGATAATAATATCAGTAAAATTTTTTTCGAGGTTAAAATCTGAGGTTTGAATTCCGTCATATAAAATTTTGATATAGTTAATTATTTCACCCGGGCCACTAAGAACCTATTTGACACCTCATTCATGAAAATCGATTCGCTATGTTAGGCGCTACGGCTGAAAATTGACGACCGTCTGGTGTAGTGGTTCGCGCTCCGGACTACAATGCCTGGCGGTTGCGGGTTCGAATCCCGCGAGGAGCACATGTTAGTGTAATGAGCACGAGCATTTGCACCTGAGTCATGGATATTTATAACCGTATTTAAGTATGTTTATCCGTTATCTAGTCGCCATAGCACAAGCTTTGCTTAGTTTGGGACTAGATAATTGGTGTAATTGTGGAAAAAAAAATACACAAGGAAGGGTTGTATTTTGAGTCATTACCCTTCCTTTTGACCTTGCCCTAGTCGGGTAATTAAATATACCTAGACGTTATTATACGTTACGTCTTTAAACGTAACTTAACTTGTTTAGAAACAAAACAAACGAGTAGTTTGAAAAAGTCATTCAACCTTTTGTTTAATAAATAATGATGAGGTTCTGAGAATAAACAGTTCTTATTTACGATTTTACTGTCTCGCAATTGCATAAAATAAAACAATTGAACGTTGAATAGAAACGAGCGAACACGAATCGAATGCTTCGGTTTAAAATAGCGATCGAATGCGGTGTCTAATATAAATTCGACCAAGTTATCTTGCGTGTAAAATAATCCCGCCGCATTTGCCATTCATTGCGCTTAGATAAAACACTGGCATTTTTATTTTCCGATGCAAAAATGCTATTTTCAACACTAGAAAATCGCACTGTGCAACCGTAAAACCACCCAATCTTCATAAGTATTGAGTTTAAATTAGCACACAGGTTTCTTGTAAAAGGTATTGCAAGACAATTCACAATTTTGAATAAGGAATAAGGTAGCAGACAGTAGCTTTTTGTTTCGAAGAAAATTTGATGAAGTGTTTTTTGTTTTAAACAACCGTTGAGTTTTCAGTTTAAATATTTGAGCTGAAGGAAGAGCCAGAAAAAAATGGTATAAGTACTTTCCTTTTTTATGTGACGAAATTTTAAAATTAAGAAAGCAAATAGCTTGCGTAATGTAAATGGCTGTAAGTCATCTACAAAAGAGTGACTTTTAGCATAGGCAGCAGGCAATAACTTTACTAAAAGTGCTACATAGAGCCCAGAGTGCCGAAACAAAGAGCGATCATATTACCAGACATTTCGGCCGTTCGTCACTTCATCGAACGGCACTCTGTCTTTTAGTTTCTGTCGTCCACTATAGCTGCCCGATTGAATAAAAAACTGCACTGTATTCATACCTACTATAGGTTTTTTTTTATCTGACTTTATTATAGGACTTTTATCGATGTAAAGATACTAAAGTCAGTCCAATCATAAACTTAACCTTACTTTACACAGTACAATATATCGGGTGTAAAAAAAGGCTTAACGAAGCGGAATACTACATATTCTACGTATTATTACGATCATTTTTTTCTTTTACACTATACCTGGGAAATGACGGGTTACCGAGTTATTGACAGTCAAAGTTTTAATTTTTTTTCATAGATTTTTACAAAATTGACGTCTGTTTGATAATACTAAACTTTTTTACAAAGAAACATGGTCCGCTACATACACAGGCATAGTCTGTGGCGTGCGCGCTATACATTCCGGGTTAGAAATAAGTTTTTTTTGATACCCAAAAATACAAGTCATTTTCCAGCAATTATTTTTTTTGCATATTACTTGGTTTTATGTATAGTATTAGTGGCTTAAGGCTTCGTTAAGCCTTTTTTTACACCCTGTAGGTATGATTCCCTGCAGACTTTCATAGCATTATGAATACAAAGAGGGATGTTTATTTATTTATAAGTTACACCAACAGCGAAACACATAAAACATTAACAACAACACGATTACAAGTATATGGTTAAATATGTTTGCCAATAACAGGTATACACAACATGTTATGTTAAAAATCTGCTAAACAAATCATTGTCATATTATTTTAGAAAATATGTTAAATGATCGTGATGAAAATACAGTGAAAAAAGAGGTTTTGTAAGTCAATTAAGTATTTAAAACCTTTTACTTATTAAACCGCAAACGACATTCATAATTCATGGCTTTAAAAGACATTATTCTGTTTATCGAGCAAACAAACCTTGTCACCACAGTGTAAGTATAACAGACAACTAAAATTATTATCTTCTTTGTTAAATCCTCGTGATTGAGGGTTGAGAGGTTCTGATATAAATAAATAAATAAAAATGCACTGTTAAGCGGATATATTACATACCTATGTGTTGTCTTTCCTTCGAACGCCCAACGATATTTTTCTTCGTAAGAAAAATTGCTGCATCAAGGTAACTTATGTACTTATATATTTTTGTTGAGTGGTTTTAGATTGAGCTACAGGAAGAAAATACATTATCTTGACAAAAATGTTATATCTAAAGTTTAATTGTTTTATAATTTTTTGATCCCCGAATAGCTACATTAGAGAAAGATGAGAAAAATATTACAAAACATAATTTTATGAAAATGACCTATTATTTGATTTATGTAGCTTTCAAAATTCAACAGAATAAATAATACTAGCAACGGAAATCCTAAAAACTTTGCTAGTATAAATAAAAAAATAAATTAAAATAGTGTACAACATCAGATATATTGCTTTGACCCTAAGGTAAGTAGCTAAAGCACATGTGTTTTAGAAATCAGAAACCACAATGTTACCACACCAACCAGTCCCGAGACAATAATTATAGAAAAGTTCGTTTTCTACATTGACCCGACCGCTATTCTCAGAGATGGCGACGCCAAGTCCGGCGTTCTTAGCCTTTCAACTACGGAGGTCTTCAAATACTAATACTCAGGACTATTAAATTTTTTATTGTAATTTTTCTGCTTGTCATTTTGTTGTTTTTTGTTTCATCATCATCATTTCAGCCAAGACGTCCACTGCTGAACATAGGCCACCCCCAGTGACATCTATCATCTGGGGGGTTTGTTCCATACTCGCCACGCTTGGCAGGCGGGTTGGCAAGCGCAGTTTTTTTATTATTTCGCACGCAGACGCTGCTCCCCGTCTCGTGCTACAGGATTTAGTCGCCTCTTACGACACGCCTCTTGTTGGCGGTGGGGAAATGCATTCTTTACGGCCGTCCCCATACGGCACTTGTTTTTTGTTTGCTTTTTCTTTTTTATGTTTTTGTGTCTTGTATTTTGTATGTATTCTACTTTTGTACTGTTGTGTGTCTCTAATAAAATATTTCTCTCTCTCTCTCTCTCAGTAAAAATTGTTCTGCGAAAGTCTGGCTGCAGTCGCTACGCTATGTTGCTCTGGAATATTTGTCCCAATAATTTAAATTTGCGGTAGCCACATTTCGAGCCATATTGCCCTAAGTCCGGCTTGAGTCTAATTACGGCTCTGACAATAATATTCCGTTATTACGAGTAGTACAGATGTTCCTTGTCTTTGCTGTTTGGCTGCTATGATACTTGTGGTGATCTAGTAACTTGTAATTTATTAATGTTTTTATAAGTTTGTGAAATATTAAGACTTTGTAGTTAGTAGTATATATCGAATATTAAAACAACTTTAATGAAAAAAGGATATTATACTGTAAATGATAAAAAATATTTGGAAATAAATACTGCCCTGCTCGCACAGGTACTTGTTATGTAAAATATATACAATTTAAAAAGAGGCTGACAATAGTGACCGAGTTACTTGCGCTACTTCTTCTCGGCGCTAGCCCAAAATTGTCCCGAAGTAGTGGTAGGGAAAAATATATTGGGACGTGTAAAAGCGCTTAGTTTGTCTATTTACAGAAATAAATTGGTTTTAATGGTTTTTTTATTGGTTTTAGTAACCACCTAACTTACAAGTGTAATTTATGTAACGCCAGGCAGGGTGTTAATAAATTACGAGATATATAATACTTAGGTACAATTCGGAGTCGAATTAAAACTAACAAGGATTGGTTTTAAAAAAACTGGCCATGTGCTAGTTGGACTCGCGCACGAAGGGTTCCGTACCATTATCTATAAAAACGGCAATAAAATACTTTTGTTGTATAGGAGCCCCCTTAAATATTTATTGTATTCTGTTTTATAGTTGTGTTTTTGTTATAGCGGCAACAGAAATACATCATCTGTGAAAATTTCAACTCTATAACTATCATAGTTCATGAGATACAACTCTGATGACAGGCGGACAGACAGACAAACAGACGGCGGAGCCTTAGTAATAGGGTCCCGTTTTACCCTTTGGGTACGGAACCCTAAAAAAGATTTATGGGTGATTTTTTATAATAATTCAATCGTCAACAAAATGGCAAATATCGGAAAAATAATGAAAAAAAATTTTTTTTGAGCTATCATGATCAAAATTTCATGTTCTGCTTAGGTATTCAACGTTGTTAGAATAACGTCTGATATGTCGCATTTATATCAGTAATTAAGTACAATTATTAAATAAACGATTTGTTTAAAGTTAACAAGATAAAAAGTAAAATGTGAAAAGTAATAAAAAATAATTTTGATAAGTGGTAGATACAATTTTAAAACTATTTTAATATCAGAATTGTGCTGAAAAATTTTAAGGTACCGACATAATTAACCTTTTTCTATTTTAGTTACCCTAAATTTAATAATCAAAGACTAAACTAACTGCAACACAAAGTTATAAAAACATTTCAGTAATTTAAAAGTAGCCAAGGTTTAAATAGGTACAGTTTTAAATAGCGGAGACTAGTAAATAGGTATAAAATACTATTCCGACCTGAATAATGTCCAGAATTCCAGTCAGGGAAATGCTTTTCCGTACAGAAAGTCTCTTTAATTTCCTCTGTCGGTTTTTGTTTTTTCAATCCATTAATTTTACTGTACTTGTTTTAATGGTCTGGCACATCTGCAGTCTTTACTTTTAGTAGTTTTTCTCATTTAATCTTTTAATTGGATATTTTTTTTTTTAAATAAATAAATATTGGACAACATCACATACATTGCTCTGATCCTATGGTAAGTAGCGAAAGCACTTGTGTTATAGAAATCAGAAACAACGACGGTAACACCACACCCAGACCGGAGCCAATATAGAAAAGTTCGTTTTCTATATTGACCCGACCGGGGATCGAACCCGGAACCTCAGAGATGGCGGCGCCATTTATAGTCCGGCGTGCTCGCCTCTCGGCTACGGAGGTCGTCAATTTTTTACTTCTAGCTGCCCGCGACTTCGCTCCCGCGGTCTTTAGTGAACTCAATATATCCCACACAAACATTGCATAATTACAACCAAATATTTTGAATATAGTTGCTTTTTGGGGTTCTGTACCCAAAGTATTCCGCTGCCCCTCTGTCTGTCTGTCTGTCCGTATTTCACCAGGCTGTATCTCATGAACCGTGATAGTTAGACAGTTGAATTTTTTACAGATAATGTATTTCTGTTGCCGCTATAACAAAAGATAATAAAAACCCGTATAAAATAAATATTTGAGGTTGCTTTCATACAACAAACGTTTTTTTTGCCGTTTTTATAGTAATAGTACGGAAACCTTCGTGCGCGAGTCCGACTCGCACTTCGCCTGTTTTTTTTAACTTTACGCGCGCGTTTTTCCAGGTATTTTATTTCTCTTTCATAGCGACCATATATTAACCTGTTTTTTCTTAACTGTCTCTTCTAAAACTCATCACAACGAAATGTCAGCATCAATCATACCCAGGACAGATGTAAAACCTGCTAAGCGTTTCATTAGAAAATCCATATTTTTGGACTCCACCACAGTATACTAAAATACGGTAGGGGTAGGCAAAGCTATATTTTTGGTACGTGTAAAAGTTCCCAGAAATAATAAACTGAATAAATTAATTTGAGTTCGACATTCACCAATGGAGACTCCAATAGAGTAATCATCATCACCAGCCTATATAAGTCCACTGCTGGACACAGGCCTCTCCAAAAGGAGGATTTTGCCATAATCGCCATGCTTGGCAGGCGGGTTGGCGATCGCACTTTGGCCAATGGTGGAGAGGAGACGCTGCTGCCCGTCTTCTTGTGGCGGTTCTCCTGTAGTCGCCTCTTACGACACCCATAGGAAGAGAAGGGGTGGTGCTATTCTTTTAAAGTGCCGGCACCACACGACATATAGGGTATAAGTAATAATAGAGTTATCATGGAACATATTTTTTGCCATGATCAGCGACAAACGTTGATGTTTTCAAAAGATGTTTTCCTACATGTGAGCAATTAGTAAAGATCCGTACACAGATTCCGCAAAATCAAGTCAGATTAGATTTAAAATGTAAATAATGGTTTTAAAATTATATTTTTTACCTATGCGTTAGGCTGCTATGCAATGATTTCTCCGAGGTTTGGGACAAGTTCTGCTAATCTTTGGTGAACTTTCTAAATAGTCACCTCGTTTTTTTTGTCATAATCTGGGTAAAATGCATAATCGACACAGATAGAAAACATTTTTAAAAACCTTAAATAAAAAAAAAAATATTAAAAATATTAAAAACACTGTTTAATTTTTTTTTTCATTTCATTACAGTTTATACAATTTAAACTTAGAAAAATACAAAACTAAATAAATAACCGTCAAATTAATTTAGTAAAGTTAAATAAATTGAGTCAAATATGTGGACATAATCATTGTTAAATAATTATCTTGTATTTACCATGTTTAAAGCAAATATTTTTTTTCTGATTCTGACCATTTGACTAGTAGCCGAGCGTATACTTAAACATTTTTAATTAAGATCCTACTGTTCTTTGACAGCATTGTGCTGTCAAAGAAATATATTATGACTCAGGTGTTTTAGTAATCAGGCTCTGAGAAATGGCATCCTTAGCTTTCGATTGGAAATGCCGCTCCTTTGAAATTTGTTTAGTTACCATAATTTGTCTTGTTCGTTTCATTTGAATCAGTGGCTTCGGTTTGATTTATTCGGTGCCATTTTTGTTGGAATATCCGAGTCGGTACTTTGGTAGCTTAATCAGTTCCAATAAATTTGTTTTCAAAACAACACAAGAGGTAACAAAATAATACGTTTCGACTACTACAGAATTACTAAGGGTCTATAATTACTTACATTTAAGAAAGCGATAAGTACTTTTTAAAAATCTAGAATTATAATAAGGATATGCAATAAAAAAAAAAAATGAAGCAAATTGAAAAGTATTTCAATTATGTAAATTTTATTTACAGCGCCCTAATAAATAACAACGATGATAACATTGATGACTGTTCGAGAGTAGGTATCAAAATAAGTAATTTGAAATTAACAAAAAAAAGTATATTTTTGTAATAAATAAACCATAGTATTATTATTGTAAAAAAAAATAAGTTGGTACTAAAAAAAACAAAAATATAATCTTTCCCGTACCGGGAATCGAACCCGAGCCTCCTGGGTGAAAGCCAGGTATCCTAGCCACTAGACCATACGGGAGATAAGTGAATGGTTGAAAATACCCTTAGAATTTGTAAACCCACATATTGATGTGAGTTATGCACACTTCAATAATTAAATGAACTGCCCCTCCAGCGTGAGCAACAAAACACGATATGATATAGCTATTTGTTATAAAGTTTGTTAAAATATGAACATTTATCGAAAAATCGGGCATAACCTTGACGTCGCCGGCACGGACATGCTCATTGTTTTAATAAAAGTTCAAGATGGCGGTTATGTTATCATATTTTGATGCGATAAATCGCTATATCATATCGTATCATATCGTGTTTTGTTGCTCGTGCTAGAGGGGCTGGCTGGCTTCTCTCGGCAGCCATCAAACGACGCTGTGGCCATTCGAAATGCGGCTGCGGTAGGTTCAAATATAGTTCTCTGCGTACGATTACTAACGTAAACATTTGTTTTCGAGACCGTCTCTGAGCCCGAAGACGAGTTGTCATTCATTTCTAGTATCGACTTGAGATATCGAACGAATTGAAACGATCACCAAATTGTAGCACAGCGCTGACGCAGAAACAAACTCCATCTAGGCTTTGTAAATTTTTGTTTTTAGCAATTCCATGCAAGGTTTAATTGAAGACTCAGCTATACATATAGCTACAACATTGATCAGAATACGCTGGATTTGACAGCGAGAAAAAACACTTGAGGAATTTCATCTTGTCACGTGACGTCCTCGGTAGCTTAGTTGGTAAAGCACTCGCCCGGCTTGCGATGGGACGTGGGTTCGAGTCCCACCTGAGGTCGATGATTTTTTTTCAAGTGTTATTTATTTCCATCTAGGCTGTTGACTTTAGAGAATATCATAGCAGAAAGTCTACAAGTATAAATTTATAAACTTTAGTCTATGTCACCCAAGCTAATCATTACAAACCTATTAACACCTCATTCATCAAAATTGGTTTAGTAATTTAGGCGCTATGGTGGACACATACAAACACACAGACTGCCAAAATCATTACCTTTCCTTTTGGTTTCGCCGTAGTGGAGTAAAAAGCAACCTATCAAGTGCTAATCATTTCTGTCATTTATTGTTTATTTTCCAGAATACATGGAAATAACAGGTGTAACATACAGTGGTCTGAAAACAGTATTCTACTTGAGTACAAGCATGCAAAATATTAATAAAATTTTAAATACATTTCTACAAATCAATATCCAATAATTACAATCCATAATGTCAAATTCAATAAATAATGTCCAGCTACTCCACAATGTCCAAATTATAATACAATAAAAAAAATATTAATTCGTATAATATTAAATTCGTCATAATAAATCACATATTTTATTCGAAATATTCCCTAACACTATAAAAACATTCGTCAATTAACATATTAAAATCGCTGATCGAACAAAATGTCTGGCCCTATTCGAGCTATAAAGTTGCGAGACACAATCTTATAAGCTAAATCTAGATTTACGAAAGTTATTGAATTGGAATTTAATTAGAAACAAACTAAAAATAAAAAAACGTAGTAGCAGCGTGGGACATACAACCACAAGGTGGACAGACGACCTGGTAAAGGTTGCAGGAAGCCGCTGGATGCAGGTCGCTTCCAACCGGCCTATCTGGAAGTCACTGGGGGACGCCTATGTTCAGCAGTGGACGTCCTGTGGCTCAAATGATGATATTGATGAAATAATAACAAATCTAATAATTGACAAACAATTTTTTTATTCAAACCATTTTTATGACTAAGCAAACACTTGAATTTGATAGTTGATTCCATCTCCCCTCTCACTCTTCAGCCTAATATTGGCGAATGTAGACCCTACTCCTCCAGAAGTAATGGTGGCCTTTCCTTTTGATCTGTCCAGGTCTATCGCTGCAATGCCCTGGAATTATAAACAATTACTTCTTAATCTTTTATGAAATATAAAACGTTACACGTAAAAAAGAGCCGGATTAGGACAGACTGACATTGCAATAAATTATTAAATTATTTCTTTGACCCAAACCACAAATTACGTATAGCGGCGGCTAGACAGATAGGCCACTCAGAACTAAGCGTCAAAATCGTTACGCACAAATTGACAATTGCGTTTATATGCAATCTCGGACGATCCGGGGCAGTACTACAGCGGACTGTCACTCACGACAGTTTACTACGCATTGATCATTGTTACGTGCGAAAAATGGATATAAGCGTTTTTATTAGGTACTGCTGCAGTGTGTTTGGGTGTTTGAATACAACACAAAATTGTGATTACACGTTCTTTAAATTTCCAAAATAATATTAAAAGGTATATAAAACTAGGTCTAGGTTTTCTCTTGTAAGTAAAGTAAAGTAAGTAGTAAAGGTAAAGATAAGTTTTTATAGCGATCAATCATTCATTTCATTACATTACACATTCAGCAGGAATGAGCTTTGAGCCCGATTTGGGCAGTTGTTTTCGAGAACGGCGGGAGTGGACCTTCTGTATTTTTTTTTATTTTGTGCCCAAACTATCTGAGGCAGTAAAATTTTGCTTCAACCATTTTTGGCTGAAAATCGAGAGCAATTTAAAGAGTATATTTGAAACATCCATTTAATTGTAAGCTTATTTTATTTAAGAATATTTTTAAATATTTTAAAAATAGAATTAGACTTCCAGGCTGTAATTAATATGACAATCTCGATGAGCTCTGATTTATATTAATGTTTAGTTTTGTGTAAAAGTGAATATTATAACCAATTATAAGAGGTTTGAAACATTAGTCACGGTCTAAAATAAATTTCATTCACTCATTCATTCATTAGCCCGGTTAAATTGTACATAAATGGCTAAAATAGCAAGGCGTGACGTAATTTTTTTTTTTGTATGTTGTTAGGACCAATTATGGTAATATAAAAAATCTGTGCTTGCTGCGTGTAAGAAAAAAAATGATATCAAATAAAATCGCAATTTTCCCACTCAACTATCATCAGTTATTAGTTTTTCAACCTAATGTATACCAGGGCCCTAACCATGAACTGTTAAAACAATCACAAATCTGTCAAACATTATCATTTCTGTCAAATTTTGTATGAAATGACGTACCAAAATTGACAGATTTGACAACTTTGAGATTGTTTTAAGAGTTCATGGTTATGGCCCTGGTATACATTAGGTTGAAAAACTAATAACTGATGATAGTTGAGTGGGAAAATCCAGATTTTATTTGATATCATTTTTTTTCTTACACGCAGCAAGCACAGATTTTTTACACAGATTGTTTGCAAATTTTGCACCTAGATAAACCATATTTTAAACAACTCAAACTTCCAATGCTTTTGCTTTGCTTGCTTGTATGCTTCCAAGATTGTAGAGCAAAGTGATCAGTAGCCGGCATTATTGTTATTTAGAGGTAGGCAGTAGGTACTTACAAACGTGTTTCAGTGTTGAAAACAGTGATTTTTATCAATAAAACACTTTTGTAAGTACGTCTACAAACGTAGTGTAGGACGCCCCCCGGCTAGATGGAGCGATGACCTGAAGAAGGCAGCTGGCAGCGACTGGATGCAAAGGGCGGGAGATCGTGCGCTGTGGCGCTCCTTGGGGGAGGCCTATGTCCAGCAGTGGACTGCAACAGGCTGATATGATGAAGTACGTCTACTGCCTACTTCATTTCATTTACGCACGCATGCCCGAATCGAAATCGCGCACGAAGCATGATCGAAATAAGGTTTTTCTTTTAAAGAATTAGCTTTCTTTTTTTTTTTTTGAGATGGGCTTACTCTTGACCCCAATCTTGCTCTAGAGCATAGATGGGATCTACGATGGAGCGAGCTTGCCCAGAAGATGCCTATTCACTCTGGACTTAAAGAGAGTCAGGTTATATGCACTCGGAAATACAGACGCAGGCAGGGAATTCCAATCTTTAGCTGTGCGCATTATAAAAGATGATGAGAAGCGCTTAATGCGGATTATGGGTATATCAACTAAGAACGGATGGTAGCCGGCCGTGCTTCTGGATGTCCGATGGAAGAAAGGTGACGGTGGTATGAGCTCATGCAGCTCATGAGCACACTCTCCGAAGTACAATTTATAGAAGACCGATAGGCAAGCAACCTTGCGGCGGTGAGCCAGGCCGTGCAGCTTGGACGCCACCAGTTTTTTATCGCCTATTATTCTTTTGGCTCTGCATTCCACCGAGTCAAGTGCAGCAAGTTGGTATTTCGCCGAGCCGTCCCAAAGGTGGCAGCAGTACTCCATGCAAAAAACGGAGTTGGGCTTTGTAAAGAGTTAAAAGCTGTCCAGGCGTGAAGTACCGCTTGACTTTATTCAGGACGCCCAACTTTCTAGCTGCAGTTTGAGCCTTAGACTCGATGGTGGTGCCAAAGTTGAGGTCATTATTGAGCTTATTTTCATTCGTTTCATATTATTTGTACTGTGGTTGGGGTTGGAAAAGGATGCCACTGAGCGGATTGGTCGAAGAAGTCAATTTTTAAAATCCCACTAACAAAATTCATTTTGATCATTGATAAATATTGGACAACATCACATACATTGCTCTGATCCTAAGGTAAGTAGCTAAAGCACTTTACAAATTAGAAACAACGACGGTACCACAACACCCAGACCAGATCCAATATAGAAAAGTTCGTTTTCTACATTGACCCGACCGGGGATCGAACCCGGAACCTCAAAGATGGCAGCGCTATTCAAAGTCCGGCGCGCTGTCTCTCTCTGTCAAAACGACATGGAGTGATGCGATATCACAGAAGAAGATAGGTAGATAGTTTAAACAAAATTACTGACCTTAATTATCTTGGGGTTTGTTTCATTGTTATAGAAGACATTCTTCGTCCTCACTTTTAACGGAATGGACGATAACTTGACAGTTTCCATATGAATAAGCGATCCGTTGACAGTTGTACCGACTTGCAGATCGTTACATTCAATGCTTACAAACAACACGCAAAAAATTAACCCGTAAATTGTCAAGGAACCCATTTTTGTGTTTCCTCTCTGAGACCTAAAATTAGTATGAATGGAATGAATTTCGAGCCTTCTAAATATGTACTTATAGATAATTTGAGATATGAAGCTGGAACAGTCGATTGTAATCTTAAAAACCGGCCAAGTGCGATTCGGACTCGCGCACGAAGTGTTCCGTACCATTTTCTATAAAAACGGCAAAAAAAAAAAACACGTTTGTTGTCCTTACAACAAACGTGTTTTTTATTTGCCGTTTTTTATTTTTTATTCTTCTTTTTAGTATTTGTTGTTATAGCGGCAACCGAAATACATCATCTGTAACAAAAAATTTCAACTGTCTTACTATCACGGTTCATGAGATACAACCTGGTGACAGACGGACAGCAGAGCCTTAGTAATAGGGTCCCGTTTTACCCTTTTGGGTACGGAACGCTAAAAATATGGATATAGAGTTTATTTTATCTGTTTACGGATTTTATTGATATGTACTTGATATAAATGACAGATTTATCGATATGAGTCACAAGAATACTAAGAAAACTAAAGATGTTATTGAGATGATCAAGACATTCTATGATATTAAAAGATAGGCTTATCGGTTACCCGGAATTTAGGTAACTGTCTGTTTTATTATTAATTTTTCTTTAAGGGAATATTTACACTGCTTAAAATTGTGTACCTTTGCCTGTCTCCATTGAATACGGATTTTACACCGTTTAAATACTTTTATTATTTTATTTATACTTACGAGTTCCGTAGCCGAGAGGCGAACCTGCCGGACTTGGCGTCGCCATCTCTGAGGTTCCGGGTTCGATCAAAGGTCGGGTCAATATAGAAAACGAAATTTTCTATATTGTCTCGGGTCTGCTTGTTGTAGTACCGTTTGTTTCTGATTTCTATAACACAAGTGCTTTAGCTACTTACCTAAGGATCAGAGCAATGTATTTGATGTTGTCCAAAAATATTAAATTATAATTACATACACTACTTTCAATTTTTAGTTTTCGTAAAACCCTTTCTAGAAGGAACCCAAAAAGTCAAGATGTATTGATAAATTCTATCCAGCCAGTGCTATCTAGTCAAATCGGGACAGCGCGCAGACTTTAAAAGAAAATAAACTTTGATTTTGAAAGTTACTTTAATTTAATAAAACTAACACTAAATTACACTAATGCTCTCGATGAGCAGACCTACAGCTAAGCGGAGTTTCGAAGTGTGAAAGACGCCATGCCTGAGCCCACAGTGCCTTTTATACTTGTCACTTGTTGTGACCAAGACGTGAAGCGTCTACCTGGAATATTCCCGGATGCTGATCAAGCATAATCAGTCCTTTGTTCTAATGGAACTTTCTAGACTTCGTTCTAAGAAGTCGTAATCAAAAATGTTAATTAAGCAATTTATTTAGTTGTTGTGCAAGAGACGTGATGCGTCTTCCAAGTATTGACCGGATGCTGATTTAGCGAATTTATTCCTTTGTCTAAAGGTGTTTACTAAGGGATTATTATTCCACGAAGTAATAAGCGAAAGTGCTTACTTAGGCATCTCTATAATGTGTGAGGGCAGACGTGGGGACATAACTATCTATCAATAGTTGAGTGCACATTGCGTGCGCGCACATTCGTGGAATTTGTTTTAATATAACAATAGACCCATCATTTCAGCCATAGGACGTGTACTACTTAATTTATCTGCTGTTCTATAGTTTATGCGTAAATAAATATTGATCGTAGTCACTGAAATAGGTTCTTAGTCGATTTTTCTTTGATATAAAGGTTACAAAATGGCCTCAAGTATCAAGGGACTAGAAAAATACCTAGCTGATATCTTAGGTAGACACCAGAAAAAACATTAAACCTAAAAGCGCGCCAGAACTCAATTTTTGGTAATAAATGAAATAAAATCTTAACAAAAATAAATTAGTCAACACAACATTATGCATTAAAACTGTAGTTATAAATATAGGTACTATTGATAACAATTTATGCTATCCTATCTATTATTTATCCTATCGGTCTTCTATAGATTGTACTTCGGAGAGTGTGCCCATGAGCTCACCTTTCTACCATCGGACATCCAGACGCACGGCCGGCTACCATCCGTTCTTAGTTGATATACTCTTAATCCGCACTAAGCGCTTCTCATCATCTTTTATAATGCGCACAGCTAAAGAGTCGAATTCCCTGCCTGTGTCTGTATTTCCGAGTGCATATAACCTGACTCTCTTTAAGTCCAGAGTGAATAGGCATCTTCTGGGCAAGCTCGCTCCATCGTAGATCCCATCTATGCTCTAGAGCAAGATTGGGGTCAAGAGCAAGCCCATCTCAAAAAAAAATGCTTATTGATAAATATTTATGCTCAGTTAGTATTGAATTTCTTATTATTTATCTTCTGAGGCTGAAAGAACAAAATGAATTACTTAAAAGACAGGATTGGTTGAAGCATTTACATCTGAAGCTACAATTTTAATTTCATTATTACACTCGTTTCAATTTTTCGAACTCAATCTTGTCCAACACTTGTTCAAATATTTCCTCAAATCATACAGTAAAGTTGAAAAAGTCCAAGCTCAGCATCGAGTGTGGGACATGAAAAAGCGATCGTCGGTCGACCAATTTATTCGAGCAAGCATGACGGTGAACGGAAGGCACATAGAAAATACTGCAGTAGGAAAACTAGGTATTTCCATTGCGATAATCTACACAATTTTTACACGTTCGAAAACAATTGAATGGTTTAAAAATGTACGATTTTACTTATGACTGTCATAATTATTAGGTAAACAAATATGCGCTAGAGACCACACTTACTGTCATGTTTATTTTATTTTTTGTGCATAATTATCATTTTATTATTTGATTTTTAGGGTTCCCAAAGGGTAAAACGGGACCCTATTACTGAGGCTCCGCTGTCCGTCTGTCTGTCTGTCTCTCTGTACGTATGTCACCAGGCTGTATCTCATAAACCGTGATAGTTAGACAGCTGACATTTTCACAGATGATGTATCTCTGTTGCCGCTATAAAAACAAATACTAAAAACCAGAGTATAATAAATATTTTAGGGAGCTTCCATACAACAAATGTGATTTTTTGCTTGTTTATATAGTGTATCGTATATAATGGTGCAGAACCCTTCATGCACGCGTCTGACTCGCACTTGGCTGGTTTTTTAACTGAAACGCATTTAGATTTTACTAGCTATACTTAATGGTTAATTGCAGCTTACATGGCAGGCACAAAATGACACTTTTGAGCAAAAAAAAAAAAAGTGTTCTGTTTAAATTATGGAACCTAGGTTTCAGCAACAATATTTTAATATCTTTTTTTAACGCCTTTTTAATCAATTTAAGTAATAATTATTAAAACCAGTAATACCATGACTACTAAACTACTTGACTTTGTTTTACTACAAGAGGTAGCTTCTATACTATCCTCGTTCACTTCATGGCTTTATCAAAAGTTGGACACATTAGCACCAGATGTGCCCTGATCCGCCAACTTTTTTCGTCCCTTCTCAACGTATAATAATGAAACGAATGGGTCGCTCGTTCGTTATAATTTAAGGGTGCAACTCTATGATGAGGTATGACTGTTACATGTTTTAAAAGCATCTAATGTTTCTGGAGGGTTAAATTTTAAGGAAAATTAATCAAATTTTGGTGTCAAGGCTTTTCACAGATCATACAGTTTGAAGAGTAGCTGTGTTACGGTCATATTAGATACTATAACTGAGGCTGTGTCACTGTGAAACGCAAGAAGCAAAGAGCTTGCAAAGTCATGGCCTTACTACAAAAAAGATAGACTAAGTTTAACCGTGTCGAAAGAATAGCCAACCAATTTTAAATGTCAACACCCCAGACATTTTAATCTTAAGACAGTTTTGTAGTAAGGCCATCAGACAATTTTGAGTCAGTCATAGACAAAGGAAGTCACTGGGGGAGACCTATGTTCAGCAATGGACGTCCTGTAGCTGAAATGATAATGATAAAATGGTAAAATCAAAATTACTCAGTACATAATTCTTTAAATAGACTTTTTCCACAAACAGGACCGTTGCAACGTTACACATACAACCGGTTGGTAAATCCTCCATGTAGTATGATTTATGGTGACGTTAGCTTATTTCCTAACGATGCATCGCTCATTTTAGTCATGTGAAGTGAACATTGTAGTATGTGTGTAGGTAGTGTTATTTTAGTCTGCAGTTTAAGCCGGCAACGCATGGCATGTTTAACGTGTTCAAATCTGGTATGTGTATCGGTCATTTTCGTACAGAAATTGTAATGAAGATTTTTGTTAAGTTTAAAGCTTTGAATTTGGTTATTTATTGAAGTAACTGGGTAATTTATGATATCGAAATCTAAAAAATATGCTACGTATTAGCACTACGAGTAGTACCAGTACCTTATAGGTTATTTTGGATTATCATTAAAAATATTCTTTTAAATAGTTACAATATTTAAATTTATTGACGCACAGTCAATTCATGAAACTGTAACTCACTTATTAAATATTTTTTATCTATCTAACACTCGAATTAGAAACAAACACCATACACGTCGTCATGACCTAAATAAAAGTTATTAATTCTCTAGCAAGTGTTTACAAATAGACTGATTGTAAATTTAAAACAAATGATCAGTGGGCTGGCCAAATTTGTCGCAGAACCGATGAAAGGTGGAGTAAACAGGATCTCGATCACGCCTTGTCAAACGCACGTCCCCCAGCTCGATGGACCGACGACATTAGGAAGATGGCTGACAGTGGATGGATGGAAAAAAAAACGCGAGATCGTGCTTTTTGGCACTCTTTGGGGGACTTACGGACAGCAGTGGACTGCAATAGGCTGAGATGATGATGATGATCATGAAAGTCAATTTGAAGCAAAAGAAAACCAGCTAGATTCATTAAAACGGCACTTAAATCTATGTAACCCACTTACCAGTTAACCGTAGCACACTGGGTCAGTTCCATTCTGTAAACAAAAAAGTTTTCGTAACATATTTGTCCGAAGCCTGCAAATTCCTGCGCAGCACAGGTTTAAACACAATGTACAGGATCTAAAGTTGGGAGCAAGCGGCGTTATCACATCGTAAAACAAAAATAATGACCTACCTCGAATTCGCCCACTTTGCCCGCTGTGGAATTATGCAAGACAAATTTCAGTGGCAAAATAAACACTTGTTATTATACAATATTCATTAAAATTAATACATTTTTTAACAAAAGTATTAAAACAGGTAAATAATATTTTTACCAGATACGTATTAAAGATTTAAGATTCGGTTGAGTTCAGAGAAATGGAAGAGGGAACGAAATGTGTAATTCAAAATAATTCGGTAAATATTCATACCAATTAAAAGTGGTAAGATAAATAACTCAGTTATTTTTACCCAATCACAGATCGTCGTAAAATATTAATGCTGGGAATCCTGTGTCGAAAAATTTGTCAAAAAGGTATAAACTATGATATTTATCTTGACGACCTCTGTAGCCGAGAGGCAAGTAAGCCGGACTATATGGCGTCGCTATCTCTATGGTTCTAGGTTCGATCCCGGACGGGTCAATGTAGAAAACAAACTTGAAATGAAATGAAATGAAATTTATTTTTCTATATTGTCTCGGGTCTGTGTGTGGTAGTACAGTTCTTGCTTCTGATTTAATAACTCAAGTGCTTTAGCTACTTACCTTAGGATCAGAGCAATGTATGTGATGTTCTCCAATATTTATTTATAATATTAGTAAGAGTTTGTAAGTAGAGGTGTGCTTAATACCACCACTGCAGCTGCCGCTGCTGAGCCCCCAGCCCCCTACATGAATGAACTTGAAGGGCTACTTTCGGACATCATCATCATCATCATCATCTTAATCGCCCTTTAGACATTCAAAGGCTGAAAGCAATGGACTTCCACTGCTGGATGTAAGCCTCCTCTATAGAAAGCCATATCAACGGTTAAAAGCACTGACAACAATGTAAAAGAACAACCTGCTGAAAATCAGCGTCGTGATATGTCCCTGGCGGTCACGATAAAACAAGGGTATTGACACATTTTTTTAAACTAAAGCATTTCTTTTGTATTTTGTGTATGTGTGTGTCAAATAAATATTTTTCTATTTCTATAATGTTGCCTGCCATTGCCACATCACTCACTTTAGTTTTGACGTTCCAAAAACGGTCACTCTAATTATTTTACGAATCTCCTCATTTCAGATCATATCACGCAAAGTAACGGTAAGCAGAGCATATTGGCTAACAATAATTATCTGATGTTTTTTGGAATTTATTTACCAATATGAACTGGAGTTAACCTCAAAAATTGAATTCCGCACCGTCACACCACTCTAATATTAACGTATCCCGCAAACGCAATAAAAACAAGCAAATTGCACGTAAAATAATGCTGTGAGCTCCCGCGTCCTGGGGGAATTTATTTTGATGTTCCTCTAAATCCTTATTTATATGGTAACACAATAATTCTTGCGAGCCCTACGCTTCGCGACCGATGTTTTGCGGTAAGCGCGGTTAATGCTTAATATTTTTTTACGTGAGAAAAGTGCAATGTTTTTTAAATAAAACGATTTCTTGCAAACTTAATAAAGGATTAGAGGTTATTAGTTTACGTTCATGTATGAGAGCGATACTACTGCGGGGTAACCATGAACTCTTAAAACAATCTCAAAGCTGTCAAATCTGTCAATTTTGGTACGTCATTCCATACAAAATTTGACAGATTTGATAATGTTTGACAGATTTGAGATTGGTTTAGTTCGTGGCTACCGCCCTGCTCGTATATAAATAATATAATACAACTTTTGGTATGGAATTAATATTGATACGTCCAAAAGAAATTCATAGCTTACAACTCATCGGTTCTATAAAGACCAACTGCTCCTTAAACAGTTTTAAATGGTAGGATTTTTGGATTTTACTTAAGCTATTTAGATCTTATTTATATTTTTTCCATATCGGTACACTGACTCCGTATCTTGCAAAAGCAATGCGATAGCAAAGATTGAGCAATTCTGGCTTTAAAATCACAAATTGACAGCAAATAACAAAAACAAAGCTATCTACTGTCAGTGCTGCCAATACATTTTGTCACTAAGCATCAATCGATGACTGCGCGATTATGTAATTTCTGATTGCTAATTTCTGTCTGTCTATCTAACCTGTGTGTTGGAGGGCGCCCCTTAATACATTTAGGACGTGTAAAAGTGTTTGATTCGGGCACATTTATAGAATAAATAATGTTAATAAACAACCATGTATGTAAACGTAGGGTCAATGTAGAAAACGAACTTTTCTATATTGACTTGGGTCTGGGTGTTGTGGTACCGTCGTTTTTTCTGATTTCTATAACACAAGTGCTTTAGCTACTTACCTTAGGATCAGAGCAATGTATGTGATGTTGTCTAATATTTATTTTATTATTATTTATTATGTATTAAACATACACGCTCGTGCTGATTTATTCAAAATCTTTTTTTTTTAACAGTCGGCTGTTTAAAACTAAACAGAAATAACGACATAAATCATCAAGTATGATGTACAAAAATTATAAAAGCTGTAGTTTTGGAGGCCATAAAGATTATCCTGTCACTGCGATAGTTAATTTTATGGTGCGTGAAATTGCCCAGCATGTCCCATGGGCTCCTGTCTGCTTATGCCAAGCCGTGGATGCTTCGTTCCGTTGGAAATACACAGACGGGAAATACTACTAAAAAGAATATTAAAAACATACATTTTCTACCAATTAAAACTTAAATTATTACATACCGAAATCATAAAAATAAATGGCCGCATTAATAAAAATAAAGACAATCTTTAATTTTAATCTATGACTAAATATTGTGCCGATCAATTTGTAATGTATGTCATCGAAAGATATTGTTTGTATGTCACCCAAAGATGTTGTATGTATGTCACCCAAAGATATTGTATGTATTTCTATATGTCACCATTATCGAGAACGAGATGTCAAAAACAATATTTCAAATAAAAGATCTGTAGAATTGATGTTGTTGTAAGTTATTATATTACCATAAACAGTTTATTAATAGATTCAGAATAAGAAATAAAACATGTAAATACGGTAGGTAACGTATTTTACAAGGAGGTTATACCAATGACTAAACTAAAAACAGTTTATCCTTATAAAAGCTATAGTACTGCTACTCTTATCTTTGAAGAGAAAGAAGTTAAAGATAAATGGCCTTACTACAAAAAAGATAGGGGGTTAAACACTTGTCTAAAATTAGTCAACCAAGAATAGTTTGTTACGGGATTGCTACCATGTACCTTATTTTTGAGTTCCCGATATTTCGGCACTGTTAATGGCGCTTGCAACAGTGCCGAAATATCGGGAACTCAAAAATAAGGTACATGGTAGCAATCCCGTAACAAACTATTCCAATGTTAGTGACCATGAAAGTTTAAAACAATATATTAGTCAACCATTTTGAAATATTGACATATCAGACATTCGAGGCATATTACTAACAAACATTTCAAATTAGTTGGCTAATCTTTAGACAAGTGTTTAACACTAGTCTATCTCTTTGTAGTGAGGCCAAAAGTGTCTAAAGATATAGGCGATTCATCAAAGATAATAGAATCGTATAAAACTGGTGATTTAAATAAGCGAGAATATTGAAAAAAAATATGACGATAACTCATTAGACATGCAACAGAATTTAGGAATTCTCGTGGTTAGTAAACCGAGTTTTTAAAGTATTAATTCCACAATAGCAACCAAAAGGAGTTTAAAATTTTTGTTACAAGAAAAGGATTTAGCAAGAGCTATAAAAATTAGCGATGAAAATGGGTTGCTTTAAAAAACATTTGAATGCAGAACAACGGCCATTCAGTTTGATGTTTGTCTAGGGAACCTCGGACGTGAAGAATCATAGGATCTAATTCAGTAGAATCACTCCCCACTTCATATTTTTAACAAATTTAACTTTAATTTACCTGGGATTTTTTTCTTCTTAGATTGTGTTTGTAAACACGACAGTTTGTGTTTAGCCCGTAAGCTCGGAAAAATAAAATAACAATGGCCCCGTCATGACACGTATGCGCGAACTGAGCTAAAGTGTTGTATTTCTAGTCGAGCGATAAGTAAGAAATGCAGATTGCTTCCAACCAGCTGATCTGGAAATCACTGGGGGAGGCTTAAGTTCAGCAGTTGACGTCCTTTAGATGAAATGACGATGATGATTAAGTGAAGCTAAATAACAGAATACTCGATGGAGTATTCACGCATGGTTGATGATCATGGCCTCGTCAGATAATAAGACGTGTCAATGCATGCCATTGTTCTTCAAACAAGTACATTTAACGATTTTTAGTAAGTATTTGTAATGTCTATCCAACATAGCCTGTCTTTGCCCCAGAAGCAATATTATTTATTTATTTAAAACTTTATTGCACAAACTTACAATAAGTGTACAAATGGTGGACTTAATGCTAAAAGCATTCTCTGCCAGTCAACCATTGGGTCATGCAGAAAGCATGCAATATGTATGTCTCAAACTAACAAGTTTGAAACTACTTACTCTTTTCTCTTTTTCTTTGTTGTGGTACCGTCGTTGTCTATGATTTCTATAACATGAATGCTTTAGCTACTTAGCTTAGGATCAGAACAATGTATGTGATGTTGTCTGATATTTAATATTTAAAAAAAAGTAAAGTATGCCTATATACGTCCCACTGAAGGGCACAGGTCTCACCTCAACTATGAGGTGGTTTGGGCCATACTCCACTATGCGGGCCCGGTGCGGATTGGTGGAGGAGTGTTGTTAGTCCTCTGACTAGGCTTAAACCAATATCAAGCGATTTATTATTATTATTAATTATTTATTCTTTACTAATACGTACTTATATATATTTACGTCCTAAAGCTGAAGCCAAATATTGGGGTCAATGACGTTCATTAGGAGAGGAGAGCCATGTCCATTATTAGACTGAATTATATTGTATGATGTAATAATTTTCCAAATAGCTTGGCAAAGCTAATTGGCCACGTGTAAGGAAAAAGGATTCGTGGAAGATCACCTACCCGATGGACCGATGTCGTGAAAGAAGCCTGCCAGGGAACACTACAGACGTCAATCCGGAAAGCGGAAAATCGTGTGGAGTGGCGAGCATTGGTGCGATAGATAACGGCCTCTAATAGTCACGACCCTCAGTCATGAGGAAGCGAGGAAGAAGATGAATAATCTTTTGCAATTTAGTAAATTACACGATTTTAATGTGTTCTGGCATTACCACTAAGACTACTGTATATACTTCCACTATGTATCAAGTTAACAAAACCGACCAGCACGGTTAACAAAAACCGGTGTAATCGCGCAAGTTCGCTCTTTCGGACTGCGCCAAGGAAAGTTGCGCATAATTAAATAGTGATTAAGGAATTAGTAGGTGTGCACACTGGAGATCAATATTATGACTTGTTTTTTAAAACAAGTCAGTGTTAAAATAATGATTGCTTGCTTTTATTGAGTTAAATTAGTTGTTGAACTTATGTTTTCAACTAAAGTCGAAATTTTCTTTAAAAATAATTATAAAATTAAAACGTTTGCAAGGAAATTTAACTATGTTGTGTGGTTTAAATTCCTTGCAAACGTTCGTAATATTATTTGTTTATATCACAAACTTATATCGAACTAGCAAAACTTGTTGTTTTTGTAAACAATAAGTTATTTTGACTCAAAAAAATAATTTTATAAAGTTAGATCAGCACCATCACCTTATAGTAATTTATGAGAGGGCAGTACCATGAAATGGGATGAATAAAGCTTTGATGGTTTTATCAGCACAGAAAATCTTTAAGATATTATTTTTGTGGGTGAATTTCTTCTTATGAGCAAACTTCTTCTTATAGACGAATTATTTATACATTCTACTTGAAACACTTAGTGTGCGAGTTCGCCTCGCACTATGCCGGATTTTTTTTTCATCCTCCTTTATAGTAGCCAATGTGAACTAGCCTTAATACCGCAGTACTGCTTACAACCGATGACGAACTCCGAGCGAGTTGATTCCGCCATTAGCTCTCGACTCTGACAAATTAATTAATTTGATGTATTAGAACTTTCTCGGAAACATTCGGTCTGTGAATTTAAATTAACATACTAATTAGTTTGAGTAACTAACAGACATACATGTAGGATAACAGCTAATGTTGCCATATTTTAAAATAAAGATATAACGTCACATAAACGTGAAAAACGAAATAAAAGTATAGAAACGGTAAATTAGTACCCATACGAAACGAAAACATGGGTGATTTTGAAATCTTTAGTAAAAGTTTAAGTTTTCTTATTCTGTGGTTTACTGTAGGACTTATAATGTCGTTTTTTTTAATCTAGTAATAAGAAGAACTTGCTTTGCAGGTAGTCTGATATTTAGTATTTATGAAAAAAACAACTTCAAATAAAATTCCAGTATATAAAACTAATTATATATTTAAAATCAAAGAAGGTTCTTTAAGTACAAATCTATGGCCCCATAATTTATCTAAATATCTGTTAAAAAACTGTTTATTTATATTTATATATGCCTTATCCAAAACACAAACAGTAAAATTATCCATTTACAAAGAAACTTAATCGCTCGTGCTGTCGAAATGAGCAAAACAGAATTCCTGGCGTATTAGCATTTAGCGTCCTGCCTCGGGCAATACACTCGACTCATAATGGAGCCATGGAGGGTTTGAGGGGCGAGGCACTAGATACGATGGCCCTACAGATGAGCGGTAGTGGGGCTAAACAACCTATAAACTTGGCATAATACGCGTTTTGATAACTGCTAATCAACAGAGTAATAAAACACTCGTCGAAATTAAGTGATGTCATGAAATCTAGTTAAGTCTTTGGTGGACTTTGCCATTTATTCTAGACAGATTTCTTCTTGACTTTACTCCAAATAATAATAAAGAATTAAGAGGTTTGAAGGCCAGGCAATGATTTTTGATACGACGGCCTTAAACGAGCAATTATTGTCAAAATATTAAATATCTATGTCAGTAAAAATCAAGTAGTCGCAGTGTACCAGAAAAATGAACAGAAGATACTGTAATAATCCCGTGGGTACTGTGCTTAGTAAAGATATACAAAATTATTAATTATTAAACTCAACACTATCTCAAAATTACCTCTGATGGCCCATAGGGCAGAAAGGTTCTGTAACGGAGGCCACGTACCAGCAAGCGCAGCGTGGGACGTCCACCCATAAGGTGTACAGACAACCTGGTAAAGGTTGCAGGAAGCCGCTGGATGCAGGCCGCTTTCAACTGGTCAATCTTGAAGTCATTGAGGTAGGCCTATGTTCAGCAGTCACAGTGGACGTCCTGTGACTGAAATGATGATGACGATGAACCTTAACGCCTTCCATTATGACATTGTTGTCTTTTTCTTCTTCGGGGTATGCTTGACCATGATTTCATGATCCTAGAATCGACAAGTCTGGTTATTACATTTGAAGCGGTTGCCATTAGACATCTGTCATCCTAAGACAGGGAAAAGAGGTAATTTTGAAACAAGGATATACATCTTATGTTATCTAATTTATGAATAATTAATTTAGCTCACTCGAATACTTAGAGCATTCAAAATGCTTTAAGCCCTAACATAGTAAATAATAGCCTCCTGAAAGAGTATAGAGATGAATGTAGGCCTAAGAAATCCATAAATTGGGATAAATATAACTATTTACTATTTTACAGGTTTGATAAATATATATACCCACGGCAACACACACTTATTTTCGTAGCCTTAAGGCAAATAATAAAAATCCTCGTAACGAGGAACTGAATAAAAAATACATTAATTTTTAACACATTTCAGCCGTCCAAAGTATCATTTAAAATTGCTTTAACATTACTACAGATTTTTAAAATCACTAACTTCAAACTTATTATTTGAATAATATTGCGTTTTATTACTTAATTAGTGGTTGTTTTATAACTTATTATTATTGACAATTTGTGATACATCCCTTTTTACTCCAGAGCTGTTTTTTTTAGCATTCTCCTTTGAGATGAAAAACGTCAAATCAAAAAACTAATAAAACACACCACAAAGTTATGATGATAATATTGTCCTTAAAATATAATATGGTTATACTAATATAAACATGATTAACCAATACTGCGGTGCTCGAGAGCGTCTGCCCGACTTCTGAACAGCCCTTCGCGTAATGGCCCTCGAGACGAACGATACTACACGCTAAACAGCCCGCTAAACACGAGGGACAAAGGTTATTTATTAGCAATTTATACAAAAAGGGTATTAAAAAGAACTAGTTAAATTTTTCAGGCGTTTTATAATCGAGTTCGGTATGCAATAAAAAATTAAAAATAAAATTTGGCTTCGTCAGAAATATAATCAGAAACAAGTCTAGTATAAAATAAAACTAATGCCTATTCATTGTAGGATTTTCTTTTAGTAATAAACATAATATACAAGCATGATCTAATGTTTAGTTTACCTGTTAACCGCTCATTGTGTAATTAGCAGACTTCCTTAATTCAGAATATGATTAAGCGTACCCCAACTCGAGTCAAGACAAAAGGGATGACGATGAAGACTACTGATTTTAATGTCCTCCTTATCATGATAGACAATGTTATTTCTAGTAGATTCCTTCGTCAAAATAATGTATATTTATTTGATACAGAATATATTTTTTCTTTAATTACATACGATCTACTTTAACTACCTACCTACCTTGGTTTAGGCATTTTTAAACTATATCTCAGCACTGGCCTGCTTATTAAGAACCAAACACCTTCATCCGAGCTCAAATGGCTTATAAAATGATAAACCCGGAGCTTTAAAAATGGCGAATGACAACAGGTAAACGAGTAAATGGCTAATAAGTATCTTGTTGAGACAAAACAAAGGAGGCGCCGACAAAAGGCGTATCGTTCTTTCTCAAGGCGACGGTTCTAGAGACATTCAACGACATGTTACCGGATTAACTAAAGGTATTTTCGAATTGGGCTTCTTGAAACAAAAGGTTATAAGTGAAGTATTTGATTAGTGTAGCGTGAGGATTCGCATTGAAGGAGTCTAGGGCAGTGGTGGGAATTAGCTTTATTTCGAGGTAGGCAGTAGATACTTAAGTGATTTATTGATGAAAATCAGTGGTTTTCATCAATGACACACATTTGTAAATACCTACTGCCTAACTTATTTCATTTACCAGGTAGGCACTGCCTAATTGCCTATATGCACGGCACGCCCCTGGTCTAGGGATCAAATTTTAGCATGCTAATTTTTGTGTAAGTAATTAAGTGATAGTCGTCGTTCCGTCCAACGAGCTACAAAACACTTAACACTACATAATTTGGGGATATGTTTTAGAATTCTTTCTATCGGTTGGTTCTGCGGTAGGCTAGGCCTGCCCACTACTACTTCAGGTGTCTGACTCTGATCTTGTGGATTATCACAGTCACATTCATTGTCTGACTGATAATTTCATTCTGATCTTTTCTATACAAAAGAAACAGAGTTAGCACTTTCTTTAGTTCGTTGAGAAATCTGGAATTAATGGGTTTACTTTTTTATCAGTGTCAACGTATCTGATTATTTAATACAGCTAGTAGGATGCACAGGTTGAAGACCCTGGTCGCAACTCGTAAGGCACATCGGAGCCGAATCATTAATATCGATCATTTTGATGTGCCACTGATATTCTGAATTTTCTGTTTCAACTATCGATATTGAAACTGTCGTTCTTTCTGTAACACTATTTCAAGAAAAGAGAGAAACACGACACTTCTCGGTCCTGCCCAGAGTCGGAACTGAACACAGAACTGTCATATCCAACTCCGCTTTAAAACATTGTCCGTAAATGAACAATTTACACAATTAAAATATTATGTTTTATACCTTACCTTAATGAGTGAGGATAAGTATATTTAAAATAATGTAATGTGATAATAATTTTGCAAACAATAATGTTAAAACAACTTTTTTTACTTTAAGATTGGCCTCTTTGTAAACAACTAGTAGATAAGGCAAATTTTAGTTTTGCCCACAAGCAAAAAGCTACAATTTTGGATGAAGATACAATTTTGACTCTGTAAAATTTTCTATCATATAAAGACAACGTTTTAGAACAGTATGCATACAAACAAGCAAATTTTAAAAATGTTATTGTCATCGGTTAGGCGCTATCCAAAAATATTTTCGATTAAGTACTACTTATAAAAATATTTACCAAGTTGCCCCTATGGCGAGATTATAACTCGCGTTGAAGTAGCGACATCTAGAAAAATATGTAGGTGGGAATCTGCAACGCAAAAAAAGATATAATTCCATCGTCTATAAAAAAATTTAAACAACTGAAAAAGTATCATTATTCAACCTAGAAAATACCTACAAGTACTTTCACATATACTAAACTGCGACATAAAGCGCGCATCTCAGCTGCCCTCTGAATAGAGGGCACTGTCATCGCCAGTTTGCTCCGCTCGTCTTTTAAACAATAATGCCCTCACTGAGGATTACATTGAAATCTCTGCTGTACTGAATGTGGCAGGCAGGATATTTCAAAAATATAAACCCACATTTGATGTTCCATTATAAAAGATTCAAACAGTAATATCGGAGTTTTAGTACTTTTCTTTGGCTTTGATAACACTGAGACAAGTGATGATTCAGATTGATCAGTTTTACCTATTGTGTCATCTTTTTGTCAGAGAACCATTAATCATTATAATCGTATCCTGTTATTATAAGTAGTTTCAAAATAATGAAAATTGGAAAAAGACAAACAATACACTTTTTATTTAAATTGAATAAACTTTGGAACACAAGCAAGTTCACAATCATATTATTGGCTTAAATGTAGTTATAACAGATTAAATGTTTCAAACTTAAGACATTTAAAGACTTAATATAAACATAATCCAATTTTAGATAGGAAATTCCTTAAAGACCAATAAGAAAGAAAACAATCCCTGTTTGTAACGTAAGGCACGTTAAAGTATTGAGAGAGTTGGGATTAATCCACGACAATGTACAAATCGTCTACTCTGCTCGGCTTCTCGTATATCTCACAGTGAATAAGCTACGAGTTCTCAACAGATCCAGCTAATGGAAAGAGCACAAGGAACCTCTTTGGTAAGAAAACAAGTAATAAAATAGTGTCTGAGCTTGAGCCTACGTTTTTCTAATGCATAATGCTGCTTTTGTTTATTCCACCAGAGTTTTGAAATGCTTGAATGAATTCAGGAGTGCGGGGAATTATAAGACTATGGAATAACATGTAGATAAATATAGTTTTAGGATCGAAGATGGCGGGATTTAAAATGTACCACTGTTTGCATGTCTTTGTTCATGCAGATATATTAATTTCCACTTCCTTATATTTTAACTATGAGTAGGTATAACAGTAAATCCCGGTAGTTATTGCCCATTGGACAAGCCTATTTGACCATTTCTAGATTCCATTTCTCAATAGGATTATATTTTTTTAAATTCGTACTCAATCCCTTAACCAACTCTGTATAAAGTTGTTCAGCTTCAGTAATCAAACCATCGAATTACGAGCAACTCAACAAAAGTACGAATGTTATAAAAAATCTTGTAACAAGTCCACCGACAGCGCAATCCCAACTTGTCAGAGTCGTCAATCAAGCGAAGTCGCAAAAACAAGCCACCGACAAACAATTGGAAAGCGAAAATAGGAATTGTTGGATTTGTTTCGTCATCCCCCTGATTTGTTAAACAACTTCTCCGAAATGGAATGGTCGAAGTTTGCACAAGCCGGTGTCACAGACGGCGGGACCCGCAACAAAAAGGGTTGGATACGGTCGGGTGTGCAAAAAAATTGGTCCAAACATTTTATGCTGCGACGCCGTAATGAGTGCGGAGTTCAAATATGTATAGCAATGAGAGTTGTCACAGAGTGGGAGAAAGCACGTAATTTCCATTTCGTGATTGGAACACTCCACCGCCACCTGAGACGATGTTTGTCAAAACGCCAGAATATCTCCCTTTTTGTGCCAGCATCAAATATGTAGGAATTATTCAGGGTGGCGTGTAAAACGCCGGAGTTTTGAGTGTTGCTAACAAGTTTAACACAGTTGTCTTCACCGAGTTGCTAGTTGTGTTTAATATGCATTAACTAATTACCTTCCGAAAGTCTACTGTTTTGCTACACTGCAGTAGGGTAACAAGGGTCAATTTCGGTACTGTATTCATTAGACAGTAAGAAAATTTTAAGTACACACAAAGCACTTTAATATCGATATCTGTTGTTTTATTTTTGTGTTGCATACCTTGATATTAAGAGATGATTGTAGTTTAAAAAACACATACGTAAAAGAGAAATACATGTCATAAATTCAAACGAATGATCTAACGTTATCACTTCTTTAGAGATGTTTGCTAGCTTTTAAGTAGGTCATCGAAAGGAAAGCTTATTTAAAATGAATGACTCCTTTTCCTTTCTCTGCCTTGCCTTTTCTTATTTATTATTCTTATAAGAATGAAGAGACTTAAATATGAGTATCGTAATCAGATTAATTTTGTGTGTTACGCATTGTACTTGATAAACCATGTTTTCAAAATTTTATTAGCCAAATTACTAACGATAAATTTCTGCTCTTTTCTAAGCAATTGTTCTACTATCTCTCCTACCAAAATATATTTTTTAATTGTTTCCACAATCACACCAATGAGCTAGCGTCAAACTAAGCAAAACTTGTACTATGGCGACTTAACGGATAAACATACTTAAATAAGTTTCTAAACATCCATGACTTAGGACACTTACCATTTGCCCCTCGCGGGATTCGAATCCGCAACTGCCAGGCTTTGTAGTCCGGAGCGCGAAACACTATACCAGACGGTCGTCAATTATAAACCTAGAGATTCGAAAAAAGTATCGATAATATTTTTAAAGAGAAAGAGTCTAGTACTAAATTGAGCCTGTGATGTACTTAAATACAACTTAACCATATTCTTTCTTTTAGATACTTGTGTTAGGATCGTTTTCAAAAGAATTGTATTCTGAAAAAAATGTTGGCAGTGGAGCTTCTAAAACCGGGTTTTGCCATAAATTACAGACGATATTGATATCATAATGAAAATAGTATAGCTTTTTTGTGAATTACTAAGCAGGTAAAACTATTTTTATTATTTAATTAATGTAATCATACTTACTATTATTTTACTAGGAACCTTGCTTGCTTGTGGTCTGGACAAACATATAATTTGGAATATCAAATGTAAACCTTTAAACAAGGAACTTTAATTTTCAAAGACGAAAATATGCACCGCAATCAATTGTACACGTAGCGCTATCTATTAGTTAATCTTCGAAGTACTGCTTGTTTAAGTATCGATACTTTTGTTACAGAGCTACGTCCCCCTACCCCCCTAGCCAGGACCCCTCATTCCGTATTCATGGCATGGTACCCTAAACACAAATATGTCGCTAACTACCGCCAATTATAACAGGCTAGAACCTCCAAAGAATATGTTATTATGAATTTCGGGAGAGTGCTGTAATAATTACTTACTTTGCTTTCAGTCTTTGCATAATAAGACACTGCCTAATCTGCTCGTCAGTATATTTAGCGATCTAAACGCTAATTTACATTGTAAGACGCTTTTTTTTTATGGAGTATTGCTTGTAGGTTGCACTGACTCCCTAAAACTGAGTGATTTTATATTAAAATCATAATTTTAGTGATCTGAATTAGTCACAAATGCGGAAATAATCTTCAATCCTCGTGAAAGTGCTGGTGATCTACATAAAAAAAAACCTTATAAAAAAAGGATATTACAAATTAGAAGATTATTTAAACAACAAGAGTGTATGGACTTTATAACCTATAAAGCTCGCACTTACTAATTATGTCTTGTAAAATGTATTTCATGTAAAATCAAAACGTATTTCCTGTAAAATCAGCTAACAAAGGGTGCTATGTTTGTTGCTTCTTCTCCACACCTGCCGATATGTAGTCCGGAAGTGGTGGTAGGGCTAAGTTATAATTTTAGAACGTGTATAACTGCCTGAAAATGGTCCTATAAAATGAATAAAGAATTTCATTTTGTGCTGTTTCTTACGTGGATGCATGTAATGCAACCTCCTGAAGCTTTTCAAAATTGACTCCTCCCTAACCACTTGTCCGTAATTCTTTACGAAACGCTGTGACCCTTGTGAGTGTTACTCTAGCCACTTAATTTTAAACAGTAGTTTTCCTTTTTAGCTGTTTTAAAATATAAGATGTCTGCAGGCAAAGCAATTTAAATATTCACAACATTTTGCAAATACTACCATTGGGTATTGCTACTAAGTATTTTTATATCCTGTCTCTTACTACCGTTCCCCGCTGTCGTCGGTACGGCCATCAAACTTCATAGCTCTGGTAGACATTATCATCTCCAACTTGCCTGATAATTGTCATTAACAGGTATTAGCGAAACTCGTTTGTATTTATACTGAAGATAGCTGAATGGTTTTTAACCCGTTTTTTGAGCAGATATATAGGTAAGTAGGTATACCGCTTTCAGCTAATTTAAACTTTTACGAATATATTTTATTATAGCCAACTGCGTAATGTATTGACTTCAAGTAAAATATATTTGAATGTTGTAATAATACAAAGCAATAATTCCAACATCTATATATTTTAAATGTGAAGTGTGTGTCTTTAAAACACTTACAAACTTAGTCAAACTTTTCAAAGTAAGTAGTTAAGTGCCTCGCGGATGGACAGAAAACTTTAAATGCTAAAATTAAATCAGAAAAATTCTGTTAAAAAATAAGGAAAATGCCAGTCCATTTTTTCAAAACACTCTTAAGAACAATTTAGAAACGTATTAAAACCAGAAGTATATTGTTGTACTACCAAGCTGATACAAATTTCGGTGCCTTCTTTATAATTGGGTTAGGTTACAATGAAACAATTTTTCTTTCGTTATATTCCTTATAAGACAGCTTTCCACAGTTTTTAGAACACACTAACACAAAATATACAGGATGTACAAGAGAATAGGACACTCCTTAAAACCACGTGATTAGCTGGTCGTATACAGCAACTTTTTCTATGGGAGCAATATCGAAATCGATTTTTTTTTTCAGATGCTCCATACATTATCATCAAGGTATCGGAGTAAGTTTGTATGGGGACAAACTTACTCCGACACATGGTTTTAAGGAGTGTACCATTCTTTTGTACACCCTGTACTATATCCGGCCTACCGCAGTTCAGTGATAATTACAAGCACTGCTAAATTTTATTCATCCCAGCAAAAACAAGGGGTAATCGCTTAAAAACTGTAACGAATACTTTGCAACCGACGCTCGACGATCGTAGCGGACCCTCTTTCACTCTAAAACTCCGTGAGGTAATCCATTCAATAATAAATGAGACGACCTAACTTCGCGCCTCCACCGACACTCTACCTCCCAACGTTAAAAACTTCCAAATGATCCCATCTGAGCGTATAAACTTAGCGAAACGCAACCCTATCAAGAGTTGGTAAAGTTTAATATACCCTGATGGGGTTCCAAGGTTGGGTCCGGTAACAGCAGGGTGTCTCTTTGAATTAGGCATGTGTTAAAAGCTTAATGCACTTAATAGGTAAGCGCTTTTTCTATGTTGCATCGAAAGATAATATTTTTCGAGTAACAACGGCTTCCGTTGGTCGAGGATACCGGAATGGTTTGACCGTTGACTTAATTTAGACAGAAAAGTTGTGTATACTCGATTTCAAATTCAAGATCATAAAATATTTAAACCATTCAAACAAGGAAAATTGTGTTTTCAAAGCCAACTACAGAATATATAAAAACATACAGCTACAAATCTAAGAAACTAAAAGTAATTTACATGCACAATTTCATTTTCTTTGAAAATGTATATTGCAAGCTTTAGATGGCGCGTAAATTAAGTCCAGGGCCATAACATTGAGATTGTTTTAAGAGTTCGTGGTTACCGCCCTGAGCGCGATGAAAAAACGTTAATTTCTTAATTAATGTGTAGTATTTTTTTGTTTCGACATGCAAAGTAATCCAGACCATCTCAAGCAAAGGCTTCGCCACTAGGCACTATATAGTTTAGTAGTTACATAAAATAGTTAAACCGATTTTTTTGGAAATTATTCTCATGTTGATACATATTTTTTCAACAGATTCATAATTATGAACATTAGTGAAATTTCTCGAATATAATATATATAATGTAATAAATATAATGTAATATATAATGTAATAATATAAATGACAGCCAGAGCGGACAAGCAGACCTTGCTTTGGCTGTCATTTGTAAGAAAGCCTAGCTCTTGTCCTCTTCGCCTTGGTGGAAATCTTCCCTTATAAATCATCGTATCTCATTAAGTATCGTCCCTACCGCATAGTCACACGGTATCCCGTGTTAATCGACGGCAATCGTTGATAATTCCCGAGACCCCGCCATTACGTATTCATGGCGTCTTATGAGATGCAAATACATTACCTTCTGCCCTCCGATCCTCCCGTTTCCGTCCCCTAATCGTTTTAATTCTTGTCGCCAGAGTATATTGGGGACAAACAAAGGGATATATGATATTATGTTGTCAGAATTAAACAGGAACGATGCAAAGATTGAGCCGTCTAAATGCATGGTTTACGTCCTGGGATTTCGTACTTAGCTTGGTAACGCAAGTTGAAGTAAATATTTTGGACGACCACAGATTCGGTGAATACGCTGCACGCGCAATGCATGAGTACTCTTTTAAGTGCAATACACGTTAGTTTTTAAACGAAACCCCTGTTCGATCCAATAAAATCCCAAAACAAAAAACAATCTCGGCACATTTTCCAGACCTGTAAACTTTGATTTGATGGAGTGAAAACGGTACCGACAAATGTAGTGTCGGATGCCTAGTCCAGTTCGTTGGATAGAGTAACTACCTGGTACAGGCTTTTAGTAAAAGATGAACTATCACAATCTTCAGCACACGTCAGTTCATGTTGGACTCTGGCCTCTCCTAATGCTCGTCAACAGGCTTAATCCTGGTATGACAAATTAATACCTATAGTTATGAAAAACATGTCATGACAAAAAGGAGATGTTATTTATGTCTGAAGAAGGTATGAATGCTGCAGCATCAGGTCAGTAACAATTCGATTTAATAGTAAAATTAAACAATTCCATACGAGCTGGTTAGTAAACACAAAGAATCGTTTATGCAAACAGCGTATTGAATACACCATTGCTCCAACGGCTATGCTAATGCGTTAGGTAAAATTCATAAAATAAACCGAATTACAGCACAATAGTTGGACAAACTAACCGAACAGTACCGAACTGGTAGCCGTTCCGCATAATCAGCGTACTTACATTGGGACAGGGCGGGATTTAAGAGCAGGGGGTATTTTCAACGCAATGTTTTAATAATGAAATATCTGATTACAGATTATACCGTGACTCATCTGGGAGGTTGAAAATAAGTGCCGGTCTCAGGTAAACCGCAGTGAGTTTAGATTATATGGCACATATAACATGTATGATTATCTATACTCCCCCACAGTTGTGTTGGTGATGAATCACCATAATCATGAATCAGTCATAACTATGACTCACTTCCTTTCTTTTCTAGACACACAATAAGGTGTCCAATGTTTGGGATGGATGTATATTACGCACCAACCAACATGTTGTCTACATGGTGAAATATTTAAGTAGCTACCGTTGACAAAAAAAAAATTGTAGTAACGATTTTGGATTAGGATACGGTTTTCATGGGCAAAGGCATTGTCCAGCAGTGCAAAAACGTAGGGTTGTTTATGGTGACGATATTAAAGTATTTTCTACTTAATTAAAGGGTAATATTATTATTTAAAACATTGCATTACCTCTTATGGACACTAAATAGCCTTACTGCAAAAAAGATAGACTAGGTTTAAACACTGTCTAAAAATTAGTCAACCAATTGAAAATGTTTGTTAATAATATGTTTCGAATATCAGATGTGTCAACATTTCAAATTGGTTGGCTATTCTTTAGACATGGCTTAAACCTAGTCTATCTTTGTTGTAGTTAAGCCATATAAGTCCAAAATAGTGCTCGGTCGATACTCCACCTTATCCAGTAGGTAACTTGCCAACAGATCTTTAGTTACATCAACTCAAGCCATCGAACTGCGACAACTTGGAAGTTTCCAAGTACATACCGTTAAGTAGTGAAGAGATTACGAAGCGGAGACCATGTTTATTTGAGTCTTAGTCCTGACCTGGGCCATAACCATGAACTCTTAAAACAATCTCAAAGTTGTCAAATTTGTCAATTTTGGTACGTCATTTCATACAAAATTTGACAGAAATGATAATGTTTGACAGATTTGTGATTGTTTTAACAGTTCATGGTTAGGGCCCTGGGCTATAACCATGAACTCTTAAAACAATCTCAAATTTGTCAAATCTGTCAAATTTGGTACGTCATTTCATACAAAATTTGACAGAAATGATAATGTTTGACAGATTTGAGATTGTTTTAAGAGTTCGTGGTTAACGCCCAGCGGGGTAACCATTTTAAAACCTAACCCATTTTACTATCCTAGGCAACTTAATGAGCGTTGTTATATATTACCAAGTTATCGTTGCTGTGACGGTAACAAATTCAAAAGAACGTCTAGAAACTGACCGTTTTCACATTTTGAGCAATGTAATTTGTTATTATATTACTCCTATAAATATAACATATTCATTCATTCACTTAAAAATAAGAAATGTCAGTACGAAACATTCCTTTTAAGTCTTAGTAATGTTTTTTTCAAGCGTTAAAATTCGAAATCTTTGCTAGTCAGCAAAAACCTAAAAGGAAAGTTCTGCATTCTTTTATTCAAGTGTCTGTCTGTCTAAATATTTAATGTTTTATATTTTCTCTCGAGAATTGTAAATATTTAATTCTTAAAGTACCTAATAGTGCTATAAAAAGACAAATAATACTGAATTTTAAACGGTATATGTGAAATCTTCTTTAAACGAATAATAATTTATTGTGCTAATTGTCAAAAAACACTAGCTTTGTAAAACCCAAATATCGTAAACTAAGAACATGCACCAATAAAACCCAAACCTATCACTGAAAACCGCATCAAAATCGGACTAGTAATTTTGAAGATAATTAGTAACATTGGATTTCACAAACATCCTCTCACCCCAAGCGCATATAAAAGTACCATGTCTGTTCTGTCGTGGATAAAATACTATTATATGTATAAACCAAAGTTGAGATTTCGAAATTGAATCAGAAATGAGGAGATCCATAAACGGACAAAAGACGCTGACATAGCCCGACGGATTAGCAAGCTAAATTGGCAGTGGGCGGGCACATAGCACGTAGTAACTGACGATGGGGCAGATGGAGGCCACGTACCGGCAAGCAAAGCGTGGGACGTCCACGCACAAGGTAGACAGCCGACCTGGTAAAGGTTGCAGGAAGCCGCCGGATGAAGTCCGCTTCCAACCGGCCAATCTGTTAGGCACTGGGGGATATGATATCCACTGCTGAACATATGCCATGTTCAGCAGTGGATATCTTGTGGCTGAAATGATGATGATGAAAGTTGAGATACCATCAAAATGACAATTGCCATCAAAAAGTCGCCAATCCCAAAAAGTATGTGAAATTATTACCTTACTATTACATTGGAAAAGTTTAATTACCTGCCCCAGTATAACCCTTTGTGACCCCGCAGCCAAAACACAATCCACGAAGTTTTGCTAAGTAGCAAAGAGATTAGCTACGACCCACTCCCGCGCCGGTCCTATGATTGCAACTTTGTCTACGTATGAAAGTGAAGTTTTATTTAAAAAATCAGTCATTAAAAACAATAAACACTTCCAATTCGTTTCTTAGGGTTCCGTACGCAAAGTACGCAAGTAAAACGGGACCCTATTACTAAGACTTCGCTCTCCGTCTGTCTGTCTGCCTGTCTGTCATCTGATATCTCATCTCATAAACCGTCATAGATAGTTGAATTGAAATATTGTGTTGCTATTAAATACACTCCTTCAACTGTCTGACTATGTAATAATAAATTAAATTTAAAAAACACATCTGTTTCACAACTAGGTCATAAAAGTACACTAATAAGCTAGCAGTAAAACCTGTTACCTACCACTTAGTTAAATACATTAAATTTTAAATATTACCGTCATCAAACCCGGCCCTGGCGATGCTGCGTACGTATGAAAATTAGAACATAATGTACGCCGTACCACCCACTCGACCCTAATTAGTACGAGCAAATTATAACGAGCGCCTCTGAATAATTGTGAAAGGCGAACCAAGCTTCAAATTGAGGCGCCGGGAACATCAAAAGATGGGTAGTGTCCTGCGAAATGCGGTTTTTAATCAGCTTTTTATTTGATAGACTTAATTTGGATAAAGCTACAACATTACAATCTAATAGTTTGTTACGAGATTGCTACCATGTACCTGATTTTTGAGTTTACGATTTGATTTGATTTCGGCACTGTTGCAAGCGCCATGATCACGAAGTAACTGAAGATCTTGCGGGTAAGTTGTCCCAAAATATCGGGAACTCAAAAATAAGGTACATGGTAGCAATCTCGTAACAAACTATTAGATTGTAATGTTGTAGCTTTATCCAAATTAAGTCTATGAAATAAAAAGCTGATTAAAAACCGCATTTCGCAGGACACGAACACAGAACGGCTCACTAGGAGCGTCACGAACACTGAGAATTTCGAAACAGCTAATGCCGAAACAGAACGTCTACTGACGCAACGGAACGCTGGTTATAGTCGAGTTGGTTGCCCGGAAAACCAAGTGCTTTTAGCACAATTATAATTTTAAAATAATCCTTTTTGTAATATCATATTTTCTTATTATCTCCTTTTTATCGTGGTTTATATAATCCTCGGTTACCAAGGCTAGTTGTATTATCTTGCTATTTATGCGGCTATTAAACACCTAACGTTGCTGATATTAAAGCGTCGGTCCACAGATGGCGATCTAACAAGACAATAATTAGCAAAACAGCTAATTACTGTTTGGGTCTAGCTAACTACGTGGCAAGCGGGCGAACATAAGCTCTGTTTGATGTAGTTTTGATAGTCTGTGGTGTGCGCTAGGAAGATGGAAGGGACGTCATAGGTGACAGAATTTTAATAAAATCTACGTTCCAATAAAATAAATATTGGACAATATCACATACATTGCTCTGATCCTTAGGTAATTAGCTAAAGCACTTGTATTATAGAAATCAGAAACAACGACGGTTCCACAACACCCAGACCCGAGACAATATTGAAAAGTTCGTTTTTTACATTAACCCGACCGGGGATCGAACCTGGAACCTCTGAGATGGCGACGTCATATAGTCCGGCGTACTCGTCTATCGGCTACGGAGGTCGTCAAAATATCCAATATTTAAATGTGGTTTGTAACTTTAACATTACCCACCACCAAGTGAGATGGAAGTCGAACCTGAAGTGGTTACCTCTTTGGAAAGCTTAATTAACTACCGTTCTTCAGGCCATTCTGCGGTTTCCACTTCTTCTCTGCCTTCCATGTCCACGATGACCAAAAAGTTTTTAAAAGTAGTCTGACTGCTGCTTAGTACTACGCGACTGTATATAAGTATTTTACAAAAATACTTCGCCTACACACTCTCCAAAATCTTACGCTACGATAGATTTGTTCTTCGCGCTGTCCATGGTAAGAATAAAAAAATAAATAAACATTGGACAGCGTCACATCCATTGCTCTAACCATAAGGTAAGTAGCTAAAGCACTTATGTTGTAGAAATCAGAAACAACGATCATACCATAAGGGAACAGCCATGATATGCCTAACATATTGTGCCTTATTTCAAAAGCACCAATCTTGAAAATCCTAACTCAGACGCAAAAACATCTTACGGCCCGTAAGCAATTGTAATAGAAGTTGATGACTTAAACAACAATAATTTGAATAATTACGGCTTTACTAGGAGAACTAATTCAACATTGTTTGCTTGCCCAAAACACTAATCTGTTGTAAAGTTCGATATTAAACAGGTCGCTCTTAGTTTGGTAGTTAGCAGAATAAGTAATATCAAAGAGCCAAGCCCGTGGCAACTTCAAACAACTTACTCGGGCGGGGGAAAGTATGCAAATGCAAGGTCCGGTCGCGTTCTGTCATATATTGGCGGGTTCGATGATGCGTTAATGTAGTCCGGGAGCTGAAGACTAAAATGTCTAAGGTTTCGTCAGATGACGTCATCATCGGCAATCGTCATTTTTGCCTAACCGCAGATGCGTCAGCGACTGACAACATTTGTAATTTTTAAGCAAAGGCTTGGGCTTGGTGGTTCCTGATGAGATAAAGTCCAGTTGGTAAGCTTATACTTTCACGCAATATAAATAACTTTAGCAGAATTTTGCACTAAATTACTGAATTCATGTTGAATTACTAATCACCAAAAATAAGAACGAATGGCTTATCATACAAGATACATTATATTTTATTTTAATAAATATATATTGGCTATGTCCTAACTATTTTCTTGCTGTAAACATTATTATGACATAATTTAATGATAATTTGAAAAATAATTCTATATCGGGTGTAAAAAAAGGCTTAACGAAGCCGAATACTACATATTCTACGTATTATTACGACCATTTTTTACACTATACCTGGGAAATGATGGGTTACCGAGTTATTGACAGTCAAAGTTTCAATTTTTTTTCAAAGATTTTTACAAAATTGACTTCTGTTTGATAATACTAAACTTTTTTACAAAGAAACATGATCCGCTTACACACACAGGCATAGTCTGTGGCGTGCGCGCTATACACTGCGGGTTAGAAATAAGTTATTTTTTTTTATAAAATAAAAGTCATTTCCCAGCAATATTTTTTTTTGCATTCTACTTGGTTTTATGTATAGAATTCGGGGTTTAAGGCTTCGTTAATCCTTTTTTTACACCCTGCATAGATAGTCAACCGTTTTTTTTTTTAATTTGCTGTTGGTCATCATCATGTGGACGTTCTTCTGTTAGAGCAAGGGAATGTGACGAAAGCTCTAAAACCAGCCAAAATTCACTAATATAGAACTACGAATTCCAGAGATCACGATATCAGAGGATCGCCTCCTGACCTAACCGCTGTGTCGCTAGGCTCGCATTGAATATGCAGCGCTGTGGGCGTGCCCTAAACTCTTGTAAGCCTTTGTTTGAGGCCAATATTGGCTCCCTCATCGCTTTGATACACCGAGTGTGGCCGTTTGTGATGTGGCGCGTGCGTGGACGTCAAACGTTTTTGCGTCCACCTGCCCCAGCGTTTATTAAAACACTTTTTGACGATATTTAAGTTTTTATTGAGTTTTAAATTTAGCTAACGTTTGATGTCTGGTAAAATATTTGTTGTGGGTTGATTGTTTTTTTTTTATTAAACTTTAACGGCACGTGATATATTGCTGCCAAGGCGTACCTCGACATTGGTGAAATAAATGCTAGTCGCGTTACTTGAAAAGGTTTTTTAAAGTAACGCGATTTATTTCAGACTAAAGTGTGATTCTCTTGCGTGACAGCGAAACCTGCATTGGCTCCTAAACTTCTATAGTTTCCATTTAAGATCTTTCCTGCTCCAGGGGGGTAACCATGAACTCATGAGCCGTAATGACGTACGAAATTGCCAGATTTGACAGATTTGACAGATTTGAGATTGTAAATTTTTGTTTTTAGCAATTCCATGCTAGGTTTAATTGAAGATAAACTTAACCAATAGTCAAATATTTGTAAAAATATTTCTATAGGGTGTTGACGGTAGTATACTACTCAGCTATACATATAGCTACATCATTGATCGGAATACGCTGGCTTTGACAGCGAGAAAAAACACTTGAGGAATTTCATCTTGTCACGTGACATCCTCGGTAGCTTAGTGGTCAAAGCACTCGCCCGGTATGCGATGGGACGTGGGTTCGAGTCCCACCTGAGGTCGGTAATTTTTTCAAGTGTTATTTATCTTCAGATTTGAGATTGTTTTAAGAGTTCATGGCTACCCCACAGAGGCCAGTGGTTCCCTGCGTTTTATTATCAGAACATTACAGACTTCAGACAGAGTTTGACGGAGTTTCTCAATGAACTACGCGCTTTAAATTTCCGTTCATCCACTTCGAGTCCGATTAACCCCCAGATCGGGCCCGCCAGAAAGGAGCCCGACGGCGGTCCGGCCTGCCTAGGCAGTCCCCGGCCGCGCCGGCGCCACCACTGGCGGGTTCGCCGCTTGGTAGGGTGCCTTACGCACTCCGCACTGGCCCGATCGCGCCCGCTAGTATGGGGCCCGACACGTACGAGCCTCACACTCGGACGGGTCGCGGAGACCGCTAGTGGGGCGGACCTAGGCTGAGCGCCTTCAGCGCTCGCCATCTCTGCCCGGTTGTAGCTGACAAGGTCTTTTCATTGGGCCGTCAGAGACAGGTCCGTCCGAAAAAAAAAAATCCATTCATCCACCTAAGTATTTTTACACGTTGTTCACATAAGCCTAAGAAAATATAATGTATCAAACATTCGCATACTCCAGGTTCCCTTCCATGCGCTGCATTTTTCATATTTTCGGCATAAACCGGAGGCGTTATTAAACGCGAGTCAAGCCGCGGCAAGTTTACGTTTCTTGTCCATTCAATATTTCCTACAGAACTGAAAATTTGACGTGCTAGCGTGAAGCAACACGAGCTGCGTAAAAGCAACCTACTGTTGAAGTTTATGATATTTTGTTTTGCTATTTTTAAAGGTGCCCCAAACTATTTTTTATATTAGGTATTACTTACTACAAAAGGTAACACGAAATCTATTTATTAATAGTATCGATAGATTCGATACTATTGATAATTTAATTGCTTTTATGGTAGAATAAAGTCGATAATATTGTTCAAATTAGAAGTATTGACATTTTCTTATCAATCGTCTGTAATTCAAGGTACATTTTTGGTAGTTAGACTATTCTATAGTTCGGCAAATTGCATTGACTGGTACATCGTATCCCAAGAATGTTTAAACAAAATGACTGAAACAAAACAAAGAAGGAATTCCTAAAACGTAACAATTAGTGTGGATTCTAGCGCATATTTACTTACTGTGGTAAGCGATAAGTACAATATTCTTGTGGGGTTTGTCAATATGCGTCCAAGACGTACGGGGTAGAGCTCTAATATCGCATTTCAGTCGCATCCGGGTGTTAGCGTCCGGCAATATGCAGCGCTGTTTATATTGTGCCGTTTTGGATGCCACCCTTTATTGATATACAGGGTTGTAGAAATAATGTAAACTTTATGTTACATTTGATACAAAAAATGTATGCTTTTTGTAGTGATTTTGTAGAAATTATTGCATTCTATTATTAGGGTTCCGTACCCATAGGGTAAAACGGGACCCTATTAGTAAGGCTCCGCTGTCTGTCTGTCTGTCTGTCTGTCTGTCTGTCTGTCTGTCTGTCCATCTGTCCATCTGTCCGTCTGTCTGTCCGTCTGTCACCAGGCTGTATCTCATGAACCGTGATAAATAGAGAGTTGAAATTTTCACAGATGATGCATTTCTGTTGCCGCTATAACAACAAATACTAAAAAACAGAATACAATAAATATTTACGGTGGCTCATGGGAGCCACAAGAAACGTGATTTTTTGCCATTTTTAGGGTTCCGTACCCAAAGGGTAAAACAGGACCCTATTACTGAGTTATTGATTTTAGTACGGAACCCTTCGTGCGCGATTCTGACTCGCACTTGGCCGGTTTTTAGACTATTTGTCCCTTCTCTTATTTTGAAGATAAAACCAATAAAACTACACGTCCCAATATTATTTTTTTCCCTACCACTGCTTCGGGACAAATTTGGATAAGAAGAAAAAACCTGGATTCCTACTTTGAGTTATTGACTTTTAGGCATAAATACCTACCTACATTACAGGATTACCAGGATAAGAAAAAAAAAGTTTTCGGTTACTTTTATCATCATAAATGATACATCGTTCCTTTGTGATTAAGCAAAAATCACAAAATGTTCAAAATTATGATTTAAACTAATTCCATTTACGATCTAGGAAACTACGGATTACAAGAATGGATACGGAACCCTAAAAAAAATTATTATTACTACATATTGATTAACGGTGCGAACAGTAGTGAAAACTGAATAAAAAAATAATTTCCACAAAAATCACCATCTACGAAATCGCTTATTTAACCCTTTCCATGCCAATTACGAGGACTTAGCACTGAAACAAAACAAAGAAACGTGGCTTTACCAGCCAGTAAATTAACTATAGTTAACCTCAGGCTTTCTAATTTGAACTCTGCCCCAAGGTTTTAAAGTCTATTTTAAGTTGTAGAGGTTGACCTGGTACATCAGAGCCGTGTTAACGACTATTTGATTGCAACGATAATGTCTCCGCTTCCGTTGCCACTACTCACTAACTTACGGACCACCCACCATCATCCCTCTCAATTCTCTCTCGACGTTAGAGCAGGATAGAGGAATAGTAGTAGAGAATCGGTGACACGTTATATTGTAGAGGTTGGGCCTGTAATCGACTTGTTAGCAATTTGTTAGCGTTCCCGAAGTGATTTAATTATTACCGTGTTACGGGTCTGAATTAAAAGGGTTAAATTAATATTTAGGATTGACTTGGCGAGAGACCTGTTAAACTCGCAACAATCGTAGTTGTTGAAACCATAATTGTGAAGATTAAGATCAAACGTAACGTCAAAGAAATTGTCTATGTTTTAGAAACAAGGAAGAGCATAACTAAATATAATTTTAAAATGTTAAACCTGATTGTTTAAAATTGTTAATAAAATGTCTGTCAGTCAATGTTGTAAGGTATGGTAAGGCTTCATACGGGGTGTTTTGTAAATGTCATCTTCTCACCACGCATTCCAAACAAAATTTTTAACAATCGTTGCTCAATTTGAATAAAGATAGCGAAAGATATTGGGTTCGAAGCCCGCCAAAGGCAGTTGATTATTTATTCATTTAAATTTTATCTGTTTTCTAATCCTTTAAAGGTGCTTTAAAAGTAAGGGGATAAATCCCTTCGTAACTATTCGCATACGTAGGTACGTAATCACATGGGATCTTAACTATTGCCTAATATTAAAGGAGAACCCCCAATTTCATCATAACAGTGCACAGTTGCCGCTTGGTGACTGTAAAAGCTTATTTACCGCAAACCCTATTTATGGCCGTTTGAGCGTCAACTACGGGGCACTAACTAGAGTTGATTTACAATTTAATAGCACTAAATTATATGTGGCGATTGCTTTTGATGATAAGGCCTCAGAGCTGGGTCCCCTATGGTCAAGGTTATTATTAAACCGGCCAAGTGCGAGTCGGACAAGCGCACGAAAGGTTCCGCACCATTTTATTCTGGTTTTTAGTATTTGTTGTTATAGCGGCAACAGAAATACATAATCTGTGAAAATTTCAACTGTCTAGCTACCACGGTTCATGAGATACAGCCTGGTGACAGCAGGACAGGCAGACAGACGGACAGCGGAGCCTCGGTAATAGGGTCCCGTTTTACCCTTTGGGTACGGAACCCTAATAAAAGCAACTGTCAGAGGAGCTACGACTACTGTTCAGAAAATCACCATACGATGAGAAACAATAGTGGAATTCAGTAAATAACCGACTTTGAAAAGAGTATAATCTTTTGCAAGCTAAAGTGCATAGCACGAAGCTGATGGCAATGGGTAACAAAGGTTAGAGAATGAAGACCACGTACCAGCTAGCGCAGTGTAGAACGTCCACCCACATCGTGCTCAGACGACCCAGTATAAAGGTTGCAGAAAGGTGCTGGATGCAGGTCGCTTTCGACTGGCCAATCCAGAAGTCAGTTATGTAAGCGGTGGACGTCTACGGATGAAATTATTTGATGAGGTGATAATATAATGAAATGATGAGGTAATCTTAATATGTTCTGGTTCTGACGTAAAATATTATTTGCACTAAAGATACAAAAAAAAACAGATCGAGATTTGACATTTATGCTTCAAATAAGTACTTTTTTGTTATTTAAGTAAAAAATAAATTAACTTTATTATCTACCTATCCATTTTGACAATTATTTTTAAACTAGCCGTTTGGACATACAATTTTCATATGCTCAAAATATTTAAGTTTTGCGTCACATGTCGATAGCATGAAAAACAAGCAAGGCAAAAATTCCTTTCGGTTTTTCAGATTTATCACATAAAGCGTATGCAAAAAAGCGATGGCGTTAACGAAATATTTGCCAGATAAAAAAACAAAACGAAAAAATTTTTGTTCCTGTTTTCATTTGGGCTTTTGTAATAGTTTGGCGACCCGACCCTATAGGCGTTCTTCTGTGCTTGTTACTTGCCTTGAACGCAAGGGATCTTGGTTTGAATCCTGGTTTGGACTACGTATTATAATAAAAAAAACTTAATAAGCTCGAGTCTAGATGTGCTGCCCTGTGGCAGCAGTACATGGAACATTACATTAGTATACAGTCATGCAAAATTTTCACTCCATGACCAAGGCAATTAGTTTGATGTCTGCTTGCACTTATTTACTTTTTACTTTAATTTTAAAATAATACAACATACATTATCTGATCCTAAGGTAAAAGTAGCTAAAGCACTTGTGTTATAGAAATCAGAAACAACGACGTAATAACAAAATAATGTAACATTGTGCATATTCTTATACACCTATGTACAATAAGTAGGTCATTTCACTAAATTGTATACACAAAACCTTTGTATCTAGCGAAGAAAATCTCGGAATATGTCCATAAAAGAGCTGTGCTAAAAAATATATTCAGCTTTAAAGACAAAAAGTCGCATACTACACATTTGCGCTCCCCACTCAATTGTCCTTACATTTTACATTTCTGCGTCATATTCCATCGCAGTGAAAAGTAAAAACATTGCAGACGATACACAATTCACTGGAATAACAACTTTAGCTTTCCCTCTTAAGGTTGTATTTAGGATGTGTGGGTAATTTCGTAAATTCCGATGCAAGGCAAGACGAGAGTGGCTGAATCGAGGCAGACCTAAAGTGCGGAATAAAAGTGACGGCAGAAATAAACTAAAAGTGAGCAGTCCTATTGGACGGACGATGTTTGGGACAATCTCTCTATTACGAAATGGGTTTCAGATGGATCCGATGCTAATTCAATTGAGCTTTTGTAACGAGTTTTATTTGATTTTGTAAACTACTAGCGACTTTTTGCAAAAATCTATTAACAGGATGGATTTCATCGGCATGGTGAAACGATCTTCTTTTTAACTGACTTCAAACAAGTGGAGGTTCTCTATTCGAGTGTGTATCAAATCAAATAAAATCATTCTTTTGTAAAACATAGGTGACAGAATACAGGTGGTACATAATATTAATTAGAGCTCCATGTTTGGCCTATGAGTGGCGTACAAAGTGTCAAAATTTATCATTTAACAAGTCATTAACACAATAATAGCATTTTTCAGCTAGGAAGCGTCTGAATTTCATTTTAAACAGGTCAATTGTCAGCAACTTTAGCTCTTTAGATACTATTTTTTGTCAGTGCTTTTTTAGAAGGATGTAGACATAATCTATCTCCATTTCTTCGATTACGGGTCACCTTTTCAGATAAGCGAGGGAAAAGATGAGGATTACTTATGGTTTATATATTTATTGTTTATAGCCTGGAGATATTAATGGCAAAATTAAAAGGGAATTTATTGACTGTATTTCTTGATTAAAACTTACCACTAATATCAGAATAGTATAGTTTAACAATTTTTAGGCAAAGAGGATTGGCACTTTGGCAGGGAGAAGAATGTACCAAGAACAGGTCCTTGCGTAATTTTAGAAAGGGCTTACTAATTAACAGTTCGGCACAAAGACTTTTTAAATAAAATTTTAATTTAAAAAATACATGAAAATATTACCATCATTATGTCTGTGGGCATCAAATGAGGTACATCCAATAGCGGGCATTGGTTTTATTTCGAGGTAGGCAGTAGATACTTATAATGTGTTTTACTGATGAAAATCAGTGGTTTACATCAATAATCCACATTTGTAAGTACCTACTGCCTACCTCATTTCAATTATCAGGTAGGCACTGCCTAATTGCCTATATGCATTGTACGCCCCTAGGTACATCAGTCATTTTACTGTGAAATTTCATTTACGCGTTATTCGTTCACTTTTCTGGTTTAATTAAGGCGAAGCTTATGGCGAATATATTTTATTTTATAATAAAAAAAATATGGGGCAGACCACACACCAATTGCAATGTATTGTTATGACAACATCCTTATATTTTAAGAAACTAGACTTAACTTATACTTATAAAAAAATTCTACACTAATATTTCATATATTAACTACAACATGCAAGTGACGTACCAACCGTTGACCTTAATTAGGAAACGGAACAAAACAACAATTTACAATCATTTGATAAATTAACCACAAAACACAAGAAACGTTGTACTAACCATCGACAACATAATCAAGAGCGATATTACGGGATTTCTCAAAATTCCACAAGAGCGGCCGAGTTGGCAGCGCCCCAAATTTGGGCAAAAATGAGATAGTTTATAATGTCGCTAGGACACGCGATTTATTATATGCCATAAAAGCTCTGGCCTTTGTTTTAAAACTGGACACGAACGAATTATTTTTAATAAAACTTTAATATATGGCCATCAATTTTAATTTTATGTCTGACTGAGTATATGGGCCGCAATTGCTTCAGCTATTTTTATTAGCTACTAGCAATTCCTCGCGACTTTGTCCGCGCTTTTGTTGACTTTCCATTCAATTTTTTATCCCTTTTATCACCCAGTTGTTGGAACTTTCGTATGATCCCTCTTAATGTATATTTTAGGATGATTTTATTCTCATTTCAAATCTTTAAGTCCCCCTGTAAACCTACACACGTTATGTTTCATCACACTTACTTATGGTATCTACGTTTAATTTTGAAAGTAAATATTTTTTATTTTTTAGGTTAAATAGGTACGTCTCTTTCGGGCACTTTAAATAGTTTAATTCCTCAAAAGAACTTCTTCTTCTTCTCAATCGTTCCCCCATTACTGAGGATCGTGACTCCTAAGACGCTTCATGATCTGCCGCCAACTGATACGGTCCGTCGCCCGGTGAAGGGCGGCGCTGACTGGTAGCTCCAGCTGTTCGGAGATCTGGTCTGACCATCTCTTCGGGCCGCGGCCTCTGGGTCTTTTTCCTTCAATTTTTCCTGTTACTACCAGCTTTTCTAGATTGTTGGCCTCTCTTCGTGCAATATGGCCAAAATAGCTCACAACACGGTGTAGGCAAATCGAGGACAGACGTTGAGCATTTTATATTTTCAGTTCCTTTAGGACCGACACGTTTGTACGGAAGGCTGTCCAAGGAATCCTTAGCAGGCGGCGCCAACATTCTCTTTCTGTCAGCGGATTTGATCGTCCAGGTCTCGGCCCCGTAGAGAAATATGGAGAAGACGAGAGTGCGGACGAGGCGAGTCTTAGTCCGGTTCGAGATGTTTCTATCTTTCCATATTTTGCCGAGTTGGGTCATCGCTGTCCTGGCCATGCCAATTCGCCTGAGTATTTCCGGTTCACAAGTGCCCTTGTTCGTGATCACCGAGCCGAGATACTGGAAACGTTCCACGGCTTCGAACTCTTGAAGGAGATCAGTGCGCTGTGCAGCACCGAAACTTAATTAACCTCTAATTTAAATATGTTTTTGTAACGGGAACAAGTCTGAAATATTTCTTCATTTTACAAAAATATAACATAGGTATAAGTACATAAACTTACGAAGCATCGTAAAATATTCGTGAATGCGAGATTAGCCCAATGGTATTAGTTGACAACGTACTCATACAAGGCTCAATGAAAGAATCCTGACTTTTTATTTATCCACTGCTTATATCTCACACCAGTTCATGGTTATACCTATATTGAGTACCGGCTTTCGTCCAGTATGAAAATTCACCTCAAAACTGTTAAGTATCGAGGAAATTTGCTTCCAGAAAGAGGTCGTTAGTTTTGCACGTGCCAATAGCACGTGTGCAACGAGTGATTAATAAGCGAACCAAATGAAACCTGAGTATGAAGGGTCGGTATGTGGAGGTAATTATGAGATCGTGGCGTAATACATAATATGATGTAACACCTTCAGTGAACTAACGTCGCGATAGAGAAACACTATATTACTGACTTATCCAGGCATATGGGTAAGATGTTAATAATTTTATCACGTTGGAAGCCATATTACTTATAAGGTATAAAACACAATTCATGAAAATTTAAAATCCATACACATGACTACAAAAATGTCGCCATGTTTTCTATACACATAACTATCTTTTAAAAATATGCTGACACCATTTAATTAGAATATTGTAACAATTTTCAACCTAAGTATTACCAACAAAATAAATTACATTTAAATTAAAAAATGACTTTCTGCTGTAGATCAATGAGCTACTTCAACAATGATGTCTGGAATCAAGTACAGACATTACTGACCTATCCTTATTAGCTAAAATTTATCAGAAAAAAACGTCGTAGCCACGCGACCAACTTACAATAACCCTTAGGCCCGGTTTCCACCAAAGCGGAAGGGAAAAGAGATGTTTTATTTTTCTATAAAATTTTGTGCTGTGAGCGAGCCAGCGGCTGCTCTGACAAAATCCGCTTCTCCTCTCCTCTCTCTTGGTGGAAACCGGGCCTTACATGGGACTTGTTTTATACTACAAAAGCCCTTTTGCATCAGTTAATGAAGATAATGTTACAAACCAATTATAATGCTTCCCCTTAACAATTGGTGGCCCTCATTACGCGTTTCAGTCATATTGCAGCGAAACGACGCGGTATTCGCGCTCACATCGGCACGTCACGGGTGATATCGTTGTATCAGACCTTTTGGAAAATGTCAATCATTTTAATTCTACGAATAATGTTAACAGTGACAGTAACAAAAGATAAAATATGCAAAGCATTGGTGATGATCGGGTTCAGTGGTGTGCATTACCAAAATCTTAGGATTGTATGAAAAAAATAGTTAATCAGTTTGGTAAAGTGAATTTTTCTTTGGATTTCTATGCCAGTTTTCCTAGGAAATTTAGTTCTTTTAAGCAGTAGAATCGCTTCTACTATAAAAAACGGCCAATTGCGAGGCGGACTCGCGCTCGAAATGTTCCGTATCAGTTATCTTTAAAACGGCAAAAAAATCACGTGTGTTGTATGGGAGCCCTTAAATATTTGTTTCATTCTATATTTTTATTATTAGTTGTTATAGCGGCAACAAAAATACATCATCTGTGAAAATTTCAACTGTCTGACTATCACGGCTTATGCGATACAGCCTTTGACAGACGGACAGACGGACAGACAGACAGACAGACGGACAGCGGAGACTTAGTAATAGGGTCCCATTTTACCCTTTGGGTACGGAACCCTAACAAAAACCAACTCAGAAAATTTGGGGAAATACACATTTTCCTCTCTAACAGGTACACACGAGGGTACGTTTCCGCTATCACATACGGTGTTTTTGTTAATTACCGCTAATACGCGCCGGTCAGTGCGAGCTAAATTATGCAATCGTGATTTGTAACTCGATGTGCCATGTGCTCGATATTATACCGGTTATAAAATTTTATACGATTTCCTGGATCAAATTTAGATTTTCAACGTGCTATTGTGAAATCTAGAAGCTCTAAAAACAAATTTGTTAATTCCTTTAAAAACAACATTTTTTAAACTGACCATTCTGAACTGTTTACATAATTTAAAGAACCGTTCCTTACGCGTTGCCCGGTAGTTTAAAATTAAATTAAATAGTAAAATTTTTGTTTTTAGCAATTCTATGCAAGGTTCAACTGAAGATAAATCACATCATTACATCACATCACCAGCCTATATCAGTCCACTGCTGGACACAGGCCTCTCCAAAAGGAGGATTTTGCCATAATCGCCACGCTTGGCAGGCGGGTTGGCGATCGCAGTTCGGCCAATGGTGGAGAGGAGACGCTGCTGCCCGTCTTCTTATGACGGTTCTCCTGTAGTCGCCTCTTACGACACCCATAGGAAGAGAAGGGGTGGTGCAATTCTTTTAAAGTGCCGGCACCACACGGCACGAAGATAGATAGAAGATAAATAACACTTGAAAAAAATCATCGACCTCAGGTGGGACTCGAACACACGTCCCTCTCCGTCACGTCGTATCTCAATCTCTCCTGTACAATACCTGAGGTCGATGATTTTTTCAAGTGTTATTTATCTTCAATTAAACCTTGCATGGAATTGCTAAAAACAAAAATTATCAATGTTTGCCTAAGCATTGCTGATCTTAACCAAATATTTGTAAAAGTATTTCTATAGGGTGTTGACGGTAGTATACTACTCAGCTATACATATAGCTACAACATTGATCAGAGATACGCTGGCTTTGACAGCGAGAAAAAACACTTGATAAATTTCATCTTGTCACGGGACGTCCTCGGTAGCTTAGTTGGTAAAGCACTCGCCCGGCATGCGATGGGACGTTGGTTCGAGTCCCACCTGAGGTCGATGATTTTTTCAAGTTCTTAGTTTGTCCGAATGTCTGGTATAAGAGCCTATATTAATGCTGAAATATTACTCAATCTCAAAACATTGCTGGAGATGTTAAATTCTTAATACATACACGGAACCCCAAAAGATATCTTTGTATTAAGTTTTTACAGAGGTTGGTTTAAGAAATATTTTCTATTGCTATTTTTAGGTACATACGAAGTTACAATTAGACACTTAACTTAAAAATATAGGTAACTATATCTCTCGCTAGTGGATCGATGTTGGTAATGCAAACTGAACCAAATCCGTGACTGAATACGAAACATACTGGCGTAGTATAATCGTGAACTATAAACCGAATGATTCCACCAACCAACCCAGAACCGAATAACTCGAGTTGCGGCGGTTATTTTATTTACGCGCACCCTTCGCGATTACGTTTACTTATTCACCACCCGGAGTTTTCAATTCTTTACTCGGACGAAGTCAGTCTTTCGGTCACGTATCGTTTTTACTGCCGACTCAGCTGCTCTGCCGACGGCCAATCGGAAAAAAACGCCATTTAATATTTCATCTCCACCTCCGGAATCGATTTATTTTAAATTCTAATTCAGCTCAGTACTCGAGTCAGCTTTTACAACTCCAATCGATTCTGAATATAAAGTGGGCTGGATCCCCGGTGATTTAGAGTTACGCGTCAAAAATTAAGAATGCGCTTCTCATTGCAGTTAGGTGATTGAAGTTGGGATTTGACTCTTTTTACAAGAATTTGCTTAATTTTGAATCTGATTTTTACCAGATTCGCGTCACGGCGGTGGTCGTGAGAGCAATTTTGAAAGACCTTAGAAACTGTTCGTTATTTTAGGCTATGCAAATAAGAATTAAGGTAACCCATATGAGATTAGAATTCATCAGCCGTATTTTAATGAACTTTACCCTGAATATTATATCATGTTATTTTAGTCTTTATTAAAACACACTTACATAAATGCTATGTTTTTTTTTTAAATCGTGTTTTTAGTTAACGTTAGTATTTTACCAATCAGGTCAAAATGATAGGAGAATTGAGATCGTGTTACCAACTCACTGATGGAATACTGATGAAAATCAAATATTTCTGTCGATCCGATATGAATGATGGGAAACTGACCATGTAACCTGTTTCTGTCATACTCGCGTCATTTACCGGGACCCTAAAGCTGGGTCCAGATGTTCTTTTGTCCGTACCGTACCTCCGTTCTAGAACGCTAGCTTGGACACCCGTACCTGTATCCGCATTGAGACGCCGTATCACCGTACCGTACTGAACGGGCGTCCAAACTAGCGTTCTTGCAACACAACGCTGATACAGAACGTAGGTACGGTACGGGCTAAAGAACTTCAAGACCCAGCTTTACGGAGTGACACGTATCACAGCCACGTTTTATTATCAATCAGAAGTTCTTGCCTGTTTTGTGAGGTATGTATAACAATAAATTATTATTTTTAAGACAACACAATATCAACTGTCTTGGTCTTAAGAATCAACATATTTCTGTTACGACGACATACCAGACATGAAGTTTGTTTTCTAATGAACAGTATAGTACATCACCTAATAATAATTATCCCTTTTTTTTATTTGAGATGGGCTTACTCTTGACCCCAATCTTGCTCTAGAGCATAGATGGGATCTACGATGGAGCGAGCTTGCCCAGAAGATGCCTATTCACTCTGAACTTAAAGAGAGTCAGGTTATATGCACTCGAAAATACAGACGCAGGCAGGGAATTCCACTCTTTAGCTGTGCGCATTATAAAAGATGATGAGAAGCGCTTAGTGCGGATTATGGGTATATCAACTAAGAATTAAAAATAGCTTTTGAATGCAAATTTATGTTCATATAGACTTCATAATTAAGACAAAGAGAGGGAATACACAAAAGCAGGATATTAACCTATATGCTCTGAAAAAAAGATAACAATTGAAAAACAATGGCCCCGTCACAAATGTGTGGGCGAATTGAGCGCGGGGAGTAAATTGAGCCTGCAAACGTCCCACTGCAGACCTCATCTACTATGACATAGTTTTGCAGAACGGATTGATGAAGTGGTGTAAAACAATATATATTTTAATAATAATAATAGCCGGGACCCACTTTGACGACCTCTATAACCGAGAAGCGAGTGTCGCCATCTCTAGAGGTCCCGGGGGCGATTTCCGGTAGGGTCAATACCGAACAATACAGAAAACGTACTTTTTTATATTTTTTCAGGTCTGGGTGTTGTGGTACCATCGTTGTTTTTGATTTATTATAACACAAGTGTTTAAGTTACTACATTAGGATCAGAGAAATGTTATGTAATGTTGTCTAATATTTTTTATTAGGTATTTATTTATTGAAGTCACATGTGAAAGTCGGTTTTATATACTTTCTGAGGCATGGAGATGCTAGTGATTACGTCACTTATTCGTCCGAAATGGTCACCCATCCACTCATGACTGTGGCGTGAGTGCTGCTGCCAGTGAACTACAAGCACTTCGCCTATAAAAAATTAGAACTAAATTACAATTTGCGTTAAGGCTGTCTGTCTATTCAGAAAAAGAAGTGTTTGTGCCCTTTTTCTGCTAAATTTGTTTACCCGTTAAAGTATGATTGAGTAACAAACATCTAAGGTTTACCTTAAAAAATACGTAAGATTTAATATTTATGTTAGTTTAATAGAAGCAGTATTAACTTATTTTATTAATCTTGTTGCATTTGCTCAGCTTAATTGCATCTCTTGTTTCAAGAACTGTATGTATGCACCTAGTTTAATTAATTCCAGGCATCCAATTTAATTACACATCTCACAGATGAATAGTATAATGTTGAATACGCGTAGTATAAGAGTAGTTTTATATTTTTCCTACTTTAGTATTTGGGCGAAATTTGTCAGTAGATAAGAAAAAATATTGTAATAAAAAGTATAAACATAATATACTTAGTACATGTTACATACAGCAAAATCACAGTCGCAAAATTTGAAGCTTCCTTGTAGCCCCATACTATCACTCCCAGAGATACAACAAAATTGCTGACTGAGATTGAAAAACCTGATGCTGTATCTCGTATTAAATCCATGTTACAATAAAATTGGAGTAATTTAATTTTTCTTGTCCAATGAACACTGTTTCAAAACTTATTTTACTTCAAGAATTATTTTTCTATGTCCTCTAGTGTTAAAGATATAAATTTTTGAAATTGTTCTTAGGCTCTACCGTAAACCTCCTTTTTTTAGATACAACAAAATGCACTTAAAGCTTAGGCAAAAACATCAGACATACAAAAATTTTATAATCAGACAAGTAAAAAATAAATTCATAAAATTTTCTAATAAATAAAGAAAGCTGTTTTTGCACTGCAAAGTAATAAAATTATTACAATATTTATTATCTAAGTCATTCAGAAAAATAAAAGCCGCTTTCTCAGACGAGATGCAAATCTAGTTATCTACATGAAGGTTTAAAAAAAATGTGCATGTTCTATCTGAAGAGTACCTATCTATTTATATAACTATACGAGCGGCAAACAAAATATATAAGTAGGTAATTATAAAATCGTTTTATACATACGAAATCTTATTGTCTAAGAACAATAAATTGAGGCCTAGGCTGAGTATGTCTCAGGAATTCCTTTTGTCTACGTCTTTATCTTCCATTTGACGTAACCAAGTAAAAATACGAGTATATTCGCCAAAGCCCGACCCGCTAACGCGAAATTGTAAAATATCGCAAAACGTTATTTCAAGCCGAAGGTGGATTATTGCGGTAACTAGAAATTTCCAACTGACATTGCGAACGGATGCACGTAGAGCGATCTCGATGCACTTAGTACTAGAAACTTTGTCTGGACTACAGAACAGCGTAACTCCAAATCAAATCTAATGCAAATTTACCTCTAAAGTCCATAGGATTAAGACTCCGTATCTTTTGATACGTCAGAACTTTAGTATTTGGAATTGGTTAATTCGAAAGGATGCAAGATTTTTTATCTGTCATTCCATTTTCAACTTTGCTATCTACAGAATAACATCATTTTTCTTGACGACATAATCGCATTTGTGATCGTTTTTCAGGTATATTGGGGTAGGAGCATTGTAGACTAAACTGTGGGATGGCAGAGAAGACAGAGCTGAATGCGATGTAAGTAAAGGAATTCTTTTTATTTTTCAATTAAGTCTAATGAAATCTACGGCGTGGCTGAGCATTGGCTATATCCAGCGAGTGTTTCCGCTTGATAGTTGATTTAATAACTCCACTATCTAGAAGTTTGAAGAGCTATGTTTAATTTTAGTTTTGAACTTTGATTTGAATTCGCTCTCTTGATTCCATACTTCATTTATCAAGTCTTTGACTGCTAAAGTTAACTAATTTTGTTTTAATATCTCAAGAATTATTATATTTTACAGCTGTTTCTTTGTTTCTAATTTATAAAGAATCCTTATAACGTGATTTTTTTATTATACAAAATATAATATATTTAGTAAGTTTCCAAAAAAATATATGTTGACAAAAGTTAAGTCAAAATGTAACTATTTCAAAATTATTTTACCGGCGTAACTCAAACCGAGTCTTCTACAAATCCCACATCGATTAAAATGCAGGTAATGTGAATGTAGCAGCAGATTTCAGCTCATGTCTCAGTACGTGAGGTGGCTCCTCTGCACCAGGGATTTAGTTAAGCACTGCCTCACCTGTGCTGCCACCGGGAATTTCAGGACAGACTTTTTGGCTTATTTTTACACATTTTTGGGTTAAATAATGCAGGATACGTTATGTTTTAAAGAATACGAGAGAACGTCGCTCGGGTGGACTTAAAATAAGGGGAAAAGCGACGCAATCAAGAATGTGTTCTGTTTTATTAATGTAGAAAAATAGAATTAACAATGAGAGAGCGTCACGATAACTGAGCACTGTGGTTTGTGATCGTGAATTCATCGTGACATGTAAAATCGTAAAAAAACACAAGAAACACAATATTTTTGACGTTTTTTTGCACTGAATAAGAATGAAAAATTTAGTTTAAAGGTTATAACATTAACTTAACCCATCCTATCCCGTCCCGTCAATAAATCTGTTGACAAACAAGTAAATATACATAATGACAATGCATTGGCTATTACTATATACCTAACTTCTAACCATGTGTTAATTATGTTAATTATGTACGCACATGTGGAATATGTGTTATGAGAGCTGTACGGGCAATTTACGGCCTTGGACCCCGAGACTCTTTAAAAGAACTGTTTAAAGAAATTAATATACTTACAGTAGCATCCCAATTTATTTATGAAAATATAATGTACATACGCAAAAACCTGTCCTTATTCCTTAAGAAAAGTGACATTCATAATCTTAACACCCGGAATAAGAATAAGCTTGCCGTTCTCAAATTCAGACTGCATAAAGTGGGTAATTCGTTTATGGGAAAATGTATTCGCTTTTTTAATAAATTACCAGCGTCTATTGTAGAACTGCCCCTGTTAAAATTTAAATCGCATATTTAAACAACTTTAATGAAAAAAGGATATTATACTGTAATGATTATATAAATGATAAAAATATTTGGAAATAAATACTGCCCTGCTCGCACAGGTACATTTATCTTGTAATGTAAAATATATACTATTTAAAAAGAGGCTGACAATAGTGACCGAGTTTCTTGCGCTACTTCTTCTCGGCGCTAGCCCAAAATTGTCCCGAAGTAGTGGTAGGGAAAAAATATTGGGACGTGTAAAAGCGCTTAGTTTAAGCCTATTTACAGAAACAAATTGGTTTTAGTGGTTTTATGGTTTGTAATATGAATGGATATAAAAATCTTTGTATTCAACATTTAAGATATTTTAAAAATGCAAATTCGACGACCTCCGTAGCCGAGAGGCGAGCACGTCGGACTTTATATGGCGTCGCCATCTCTGAGGTTTCCGGTTCGATCCCCGGTCGAGTCAATGTAGAAAACGAACTTTTCTTTATTTTCTCGGGTCTGGGTGTTGTGCTATCGTCGTTGTTTCTAATTTCTATAACACAAGTGCTATATCTACTTACCTTAGGATCAGAGCAATGTATGTGATGTTGTCCAATATTTATTTATTAGAAATCTAAGATAAATGAAACCTTAAAAAACCGGCCAAGAGCGAGTCGGACTCGCGCACGAAGGATTCCGTACCATTATCTATTTGCGGTTTACGATTTAAGACGTATTAAAAAAAACTACTTACTAGATCTCGTTCAAACCAATTTTCGGTGGAAGTTTGCATGGTAATGTACATCATATATTTTTTTTAGTTTTGGACACACATTTTACCACTGCGGAAGTATCTCTCGCGCAAACTATTCAGTTTAGAAAAAAATGATATTAGAAACCTCAATTTCATTTTTAACCTATCCATAGATACCCCCACCCACACGTATATGGGTTTGAAGAAAACAAATTTTGAGTTTTAGTTCTAAGTATAGGGAACCAAAACCAACCAACCAAAATTTTTATTTTTTATTTTTGTGTGAATCACAGAATACATCTACTTACCAAGTTTCAACAGAATAGTTTTTATAGTTTCGGAAAAAAATGGCTGTGACATACGGACGGACAGATAGACATGACAAATCCATAAGGGTTTCGTGTTTTGCGATTTGGCTTCGGAACCCTAAAAAATACCTTGTCACATCTCGACAAGTCAGCAAACAAGTTGCACGGATAGTCGGCCAGTCGTAGTCGGACGACAAACGAGGCCACCGCCCTCGTCCGGATATCCGTACAGCCTTTGACTCGAGTGATAGAATTACGTCTTCTAGTAGGTATTGCAGTTTTAAAAATTAATATATGCACCAGCGAAGCGAGCGTCTTTGTGAGGCTCTCTCGAAAAATAGTGCACGTTTACTTTGTGAGTTATAGTTGAAGTTGCGTCGTTTATGCATTGTCGTGAATTTTCAATGATACTAGAGAACGGATAAGTTACTGGATAAGATTTTTATCTTGGATTTTGAAAATTTTACAAAGTGTATTGCTTTAACTTGATAATGCCTTGGCAAGATAAGCAATAGGCAATAATCTTATCCTGACCTATTTCTCATCATATTTCATAGATATCTGTCTATAAAATTATATATATATGAAAAAATGAAATTCAAAATAAATAGTAATAAAAAGATATGTAACGGGTTCCGGAATCCCGGGGGGAGGGGGGGCGTTTTTGGTAAATGCACTTAAATCAAACCTGGCAATGGTGCATAGCAAGATTAATCTCAGACTAGATCATGGAATAGTTAGAGGATAATATATAAGAGTAATTAGGACATATTAAAGAAGGATGGAGGGACTGGTTTCTGGGCTATTGATGAAGACTACCGTTCCTACCTGCCTGCTTCATATTCTTCTTCTTCTATTCTTAGAATTACATTTTTTCTTGATATGGTTTAAATACGTTTTTTTTTATTTCTCAAAATATTTGCAATCCCTTACGAGAAACACCTTATTTTTTATTTTACAAAATAATGTGATAGTAAAAATGTCATACAAAATACCAACCGAATTGAGAACCTCCTCCTTTTTAAAGTCGGTTAAAAACAAAGTTACAAGTCACAACGAACACAGCAGCTCATACAAAGTTAGTAATATTTAATTAAATTAATTAGTAACATTAACCCTGATAGAAGATCAATGCAACCGACCTGAATCTCAGAAATATCGGTTCCAAGTAACTTCTGAAGTTACAAACATTTACTTTGAAGGTGGGAAACTATTTCTAAGGGGTTGTGGACTACAACCTAAATTTAGATCAGAGTTTCCTCGAATTCGGATAAGACGCAGTGTCTAACGTACACAAGATACGCTCTAACTAAAGCCTTCTATGCTCTAGCTAGATGATAATTGAAGCTGAAAGCACAACTCTCTTTGCATTTTAAAATTCTTTGGATGAAATTGTATGAAATGCTCACCTAGCCGTCAGATTGAAGCTGTAAGCATCCCTCTCTTTGCATTTTAGAATCCTTTGGATGAATTTGTATGAAACCCCCTCACCTAGCCGCGAGCAGTAACATTTTATGTAACATCAATTAATTTGCAATCACTTACGAGAAATAACTTATTTAAATTTAACAAAATAATATTTTAATAAAAATGTCATACAAAATACCAACCGAACTGAGAACCTCCTCCTTTTTGAAGTCGGTTAAAAACAAAGTTACAAGTCACAACGAACACGGCAGCCCACACAATATTAATAATTCTATATTGACCACGTTTGATTTTTATTTTTGACATTTGCAATTAATATAATGACGGAATTGACATCTAGTAATCAATCAGCATAATAGCATTTGACATAATGTATTGAAAATTAGAATAGAATTTAATTAAGAAAATGTTATAGCATGAATTATAGAAGAAATCATGAATAGAATGATATCTAGCTTTAATTTGCTGATTCCAATGTTTGACAATGTTCACGTATGCCTCATGGAGGTTGTAATGTAACTATTGACCACCTTTAATGCTAATGTATATTATATATAATACTGCTGTTACATTATGAAGTGATTAAATGAATATGAATATGATATAGGCTGGTGATGATGAAGCAAAGCGACACAATTAAGCCTCACAATCGTATAGTACAACTAGCGGTACCGATGTTGAGCTTAGCAAAAGATGCGCTGAAGACTATTCCGATTACGATTGATTATGATTGGCTAGTAGTGCGACGCACCTGCACTGCCCGGCCGTGATTGGTTGTTAGCTCCCCGCACACGCGTCTGTGATACGATGATCGTCTCGTTAGATGCACAAAGGATCCCTACTTTTTTCGCCATCGCTGAACATCAGTGCCGGTTACTGTACCTGAGATAGCATAATACCAAGTTAAGCCGTATCAAGATAACGTAACATAAATTAAAACTTTTTACGTACCTTTCGAAGCATGCAGATGCTTTTGATAAATAGCACTAAATATAAATAAATATTGGACAACATCACATACATTTCTCTGATCCTATGGTAATAAGCGAAGGCACTTGTGGTATAAAAATCAGAAACAACGACGGTACCACAACACCCAGACCCAAGTCAATATAGAAAAGTTCGTTTCCTACATTGACCCGACCGGGGATCGAACCTGGAACCTCAGAGATGGCGACGCCATGTATAGTCCGGCGTACTCGCCTCTCGGCTTCGGAGGTCGTCAATATGCTCGAAATGGTCACCCATCCACTCACAACCGCGGCGCGGGTAGCTTAACTTTAATAATCATTATCAAAGTACAGTCGCCATAAAAAGCTACATATACAAAGAACACCACGTTCATTACGTAACGGAAGGTATATTTTACGCAGATATGTTGCGATATTAGAGGCCGCTATTATGATAGAAGCAGATGTAATCACATCCGAGAATCAGGCTTAGTGGCGTGCTAATGCAATCGTCGGCAGTGGACCTTTGTTGGCTGATTATGATGATAATGACATTCTGTATAGAGAGAGAGAGAGAGAAATATTTCATTAGACACACACAACAATACAAAAGTAGAATACATAAAAAATACAAAAAACATAAAAAAGAAAAGGCAGACAAATAACAACATTAAACAACAAGAAAAAGCACAAAAGATTGCATACCATGATCCGCATCGATTTGGTGTCTAATGGGCACCAGCTCAGCATGTGCTGCAGAAAATTGCAGCGCTGATTTTCAGCTGGAGCCCTAGGTGGCCCAGTTCGTAATTACTGCGTGCTCAGTAAACTACATTAAATAACAATAAGTATATCTAATAATTAACTTTTAAAAATAAATAAATACATAAACTTTTATAAGCAATATAATAACCAATTTATTTATATATACATATTTATATATAAAATAATAATGAAATATATATATATATATATATTGTGCGCCCGATGACGTAATACAGACCACCGCGACAGGCGACCAGTATAGCAACCAAAGTCGCGTATTCAGGTACCAAAATGTCAATAAACATGTCGTTTATTTGAGATGGTAACGCTTCTCCTACGAAATGGATTCAGCCCATCGCTTTTTAGGTTTCCGGACCCAAAGGGTAAAACAGGACCCTATTACTAAGGCTCCGCTGTCCGTTCTGTCGGTCTGTTTATCTGTCTGTCTGTCTGCTCGTCTGTCTGTCCGTCTATCACCAGGCTGTCTCTCATGAACCGTGATAGCTAGAGAGTTGAAATTTTCACAGATGATGTATTTCTGTTGCCGCTATAACAACAAACTAAAAAACAGAATACAATTAATATGTAAGGGGGCTCCCATACAATAAACGTGATTTATTTGCCGTTTTATAGAAAATGGTACGGTACCCTTAGTGCGCGAGTCCGGCTCACATTTGACCGGTTTTTCTCAACAAAACCGCGATCACCTCGACATCACTTGACTAATCGACGATCGAATAATGTGAACCAAATCTGTAACAAAATAGAGTCTATATTTGTTTGTATCGCTTAGGTGATATTTAAGCGAGTTTTGATTTTTTGAGAATCGACCCCATGCGCGTTTGTCCACTCGACATAAAAAATATATAGTGTTTTTAAAGAAGTATTATCTTTGGGTGTTTTTATCCACAGATTAACCAGCCAGCATCTGAAAGTTGGCGGGAACCACTTCCTGTAACACCCGTCTCCACAGACGGGTGTTAAACGGACCTTGTTACAAAGCCGAAGTTTGTCAGTTATTCTATACCTACGTCCCACTAGCCTTACAAACAAGCTTCAAACTAATTGTAACTTAAGCTGACTCAAATTCAACAGAAAATTATAAAACCGTGACAAGTGTGTACCAGACTCATAGAACCCAAATTGAATAAAATAAAATGCGATGATACTAGACGTCCTCCATAGCCGAGAGGCGAGCACGCTGGACTTTAAAGGCGTCGCCATCTCTGAGGTTCCGGGTTCGATCCCCGGTCGGGTCAATGTAGAAAACGAACTTTTCTATATTGGCTCGGGTCTGGGTGTTGTGGTACCGTCGTTGTTTCTGATTTCTATAACACAATTGCTTTTGCTACTTACCTTAGGATCAGAGCAATGTATGTGATGTTGTCCAGTATCTATTTTACTGTATAAATACTGAAAATTTGCACGCCTCTCATGGCCAGACATAGAGTTACTATTCACTTCCTATATTCAATCCAAACACTGTTTGTTACCTGTGTTGATGCAAATTAATGATTTTGATTTGATTTGATTTGATTTATTTATTTATCGCCCTTGTCCAGATTATTACAGCGTTTGAATTGTGATTACGACGCGGAATCTATGTGTGACTTGTAAAGCACTGGTATACTTGTAGAATCGGGGCATTAAATTACAGTTTTCATCATGACCATCTCAGGCTGTTGCAGTCTACTGCTGGACGTAGGCCTCCCCCAAAGAGGGCCATAGAGCATGATTCCTTTTTTCATCCATCCACTGCCATCTTCCTAAGGTCGTCGGTCCATCGAGCTGAGGGGCATCCTAAACTACGTTTGCCTAGGCGTGGTCTCCACTCGAGAACCCGTTTACTCCACTTTTCATCGGTTCTGCGACAGATGTGGCCAGCCCACTGCCATTTAAGCTTGCTACATTTTTGGACTTTAAAAATACAGAAATGTGTCACTTTAATTTTTATATTTCGTAACGTCTTTCTACAATATTTTACGTACAAATCAATAGAAAATAAATTATACTCTTAAACACGTCTTTCATCTTTCACCTCACCACAACGCGATCCCACCAGTCAGCCTTCGTTTGTTGCTGCTTTCAAACTGTTACACATATGTGAAAACATTGTGTATAGTTTTTAAGTAGTAATTAATTATCTGTTAAAACATCACTGTATGTTTTCCGATTAGATAAAATAAACAATCCTTCATCTTTTTTCTTTCTCTTTTACTCTTATCATCTCTTTAACTCTTTCACTCATTAACATCCAGTTATCGGTCATCTTTCTGTCCTCATTCGCTACTTCACCGTTCAGTACCTAATCCAATATCCCACAAACCTCAGCCTTCTGTATTCGTCTGTATTATGAAACGTCTGCCTACCGACAGGCTATATAGGGAAGTGCAGTTCACAGCTCGCTGCGTGAGACAACGCATTGAGATGCATTGCATCGAGCGGCGGCGCGGGTAATGTGCTGGGCCCTAACCATGAACTGTTGAAACAATCACAAATCTGTCAAACATTATCATTTCTGTCAAATTTTGTATGAAATGACGTACCAACATTGACAGATTTGACAACTTTGAGATTGTTTTAAGAGTTTATGGTTATGGCCCTGAGCTGTTGAATCATCGCCCCGTAATGAGTATTGCTAATGGTAAAAGAGATAACGTTGCTGGGAAAGTATAGGAAAGAAACAGCAAAGGCTCATCGAATCACCTAATTTATTTCTGCAAAGATTGGGACCAAATCAAAGTTTTCCGACGCATATTTTTTTTTTTTACTCTTTCAATGTGACGGGATATAAGTTTGAAGCCAGATTTGGAACTGATGACCATTTGGTGTAATCGTTTGCACTCCGTACTACAAAACCTAACGGTTTTGTGTTTGAATCCAATGGGAGGCAAAAGTTTGTGTGATGAACAATACCATTTGTATCTTGGTCATGGATGTTTATAAACGCAATAACCTAATGCTTTGCTTAGTTTGGGGCTACATGATTGTTGTGATAATTGCTACGTTTTCTTTCTTTCATCATCAACATCATCATCACCAGCCTATATCAGTCCACTGCTGGACACAGACCTCTCCAAAAGAAGGATTTTGCCATAATCGCCACGCTTGGCAGGCGGGTTGGCGATCGCAGTTTGGCCAATGGTGGAGAGGAGACGCTGCTGCCCGTCTTCTTGTGGTGGTTCTCCTGTAGTCGCCTCTTACGACACCCATAGGAAGAGAAGGGGTGGTGCAATTCTTTTATCGTGCCGGCGCCATACGACACACTTAGATAATTGGATTGTATGTTTCAAATATTTTTTTTCTTTCTTTACACTTAGATAATTAGATTGGATGTTTCAAATATTTTTGCCTAAACTTATTATTGCTCAGTGTATATGTAGTCTTGAACGCAATGGTTGCCGGATTCTATCGGCCAGTACAAGACAAGTGACTATTTTTTTTTTAGTTGTATCGGAATGTGTTTATAGTACTCATAACTTCTTAAATATCATCTTTTTACAAGCTTTTATTTTTTACTTTCACCTGTCCCGTTGTCTGTAATCAAATCTTGCAAGTTAAATTTGATCCACTTCCCGGTTACCGATTGAGCTGAAATTTTGCATACATGTGTAAACCGCGTGACAATGCAATATTATGATGAAATGGTTCTGATCTGATGATGGAGCTGGAAGGTGGCCATAGGAACTTCACAATAAAACAAAACAACCTCATCGAGTTTGGGCTCGTTTGAATCGTCTTGACGAGTAGTTTGTCTTTCAATGGTAAGCAGGGTCTGATGATGGAGCTGGAAGGTGGTCAAAGGAACTCTGTACTAAAACGACGAAACTCCATCGAGTTTCGGCTCGTTTGATTCATCTTGACGAGTACTTTGTTTTAAGATGGTTACCAGGGTCTGATCTGATGATGGAGCTGGAAGGTGGCCAAAGGAACATTGTAATGAAACGACGAAACTCCATCGAGTTTCGGCTCGTTGGGTTTGTTTTGACGAGTACTTTGTTTTAAGATGGTTACCAGGGTCTGATCTGATGATGGAGCTGGAAGGTGGCCATAGGAACTTCACAATGAAACGAAACAACCTCAACGAGTTTGGGCTCGTTTAAATCGTCTTGATGAGTAGTTTGTCTTTCAATGGTAACCAGGGTCTGATGATGGAGCTGGAAGGTGGTCATAGGAACTCTGTAATGCAACGACGAAACCCCATCGAGTTTCAGCTCGTTTGATTCGTCTTGACGAGTACTTTGTTTTAAGATGGTTACCAGGGTCTGATCTGATGATGAAGCTGGAAGGTGGCCATAGGAACTTCACAATGAAACGAAACAACCTCAACGAGTTTGGGCTCGTTTAAATCGTCTTGATGAGTAGTTTGTCTTTCAACGGTAACCAGGGTCTGATGATGGAGCTGGAAGGTGGCCATAGGAACTTCGCAATGAAACGAAACAACCAACAACGAATCGAGTTTGGGCTCGTTTGAATCGTCTTGACGAGTACTTTGTTTTATGATGGTTACCAGGGTCTAATCTGATGATGGAGATGGAAGGTGGTCATAGGAACTCAGTAAAGAAACGACGCAATCCCATCGAGTCTCAGCTTGACGAGTTAGTACTTTGTTGCTAGATGGTAACCAGGGTCCGATGATGGAGCTGGAAGATGGCCATAGGAACTCAGTTATTAAGCGACAAAACCCGATCGAGTTTGGGCTCTTTTGATTCGTCTTGACGAGTACTTTGTTTTATGATGGTTACCAGGGTCTAATCTGATGATGGAGATGGAAGGTGGTCATAGGAACTCAGTAAAGAAACGACGCAATCCCATCGAGTCTCAGCTTGACGAGTTAGTACTTTGTTGCTAGATGGTAACCAGGGTCCGATGATGGAGCTGGAAGATGGCCATAGGAACTCAGTTATTAAGCGACATAACCCGATCGAGTTTGGGCTCTTTTGATTCGTCTTGACGAGTACTTTGGTGCAACATGGTAACCAAGGTCTGATGATGGAGCTGAAAGGTGGTCATAGGAACTCCGCAATTAAACGACGCAACCCCATCGAGTTTGGGCTCGTTTAATTTGTCTTGACGAGTACTTTGGTGCAACGTGGTAACCAGAGTCTGATGATGGAGCTAAAGGGTGGCCATACAAGCTTTTTTTTAGTTTTCCCTGCCCCGTTGTCTGTAATAAAATCTTTAAATTAACCTGATGCGAAAAATATCATTACCGATGAGCTGAAATTTTGCATACATGTGTAAACCGCGTGACAATGCAATATTATGATGAAATGGTTCTGATCTGATGATGGGGCTGGAAAGTGGCCAATGCCATAGGAACTTACCAATGAAACGAAACAATCTCATAGAATTTGGGCTCGTTTGAATCGACTTGACGTATAGTTTGTCTTTCAATGGTAACCAGGGTCTGATGATGGAGCTGGAAGGTGGTCATAGGAACTCGGCAATTAAACGACGCAAACCCATCGAGTTTGGGCTCGTTTAGTTCATCTTAGCGAGTACTTTGATAATATATGGTAACCAGGATCTGATGATCGAGCTGGAACATGGCCATAGAAACTCCGCAATTAAACGACGCAACCCCATCTAGTTTGGAGTCGTTTAATTCGACTTGACAAGTACTTTGATAATATATGGTAACCAGGGTCTGAGGATGGAGCCGGAACGTCGCCACAAGAACTCCGCAATTAAACGACGCAAACCCATCGAGTTTGGGCTCGTTTAATTCGTCTTGTCGAGTACTTTGATACTATATGGTAACCAAGGTCTGATGATAGAGCTAGAAGGTGGCCATAGGAACTCCGTAATTAAACTACGCAACCCCATCGAGTTTGGGCTCGTTTGGTTCATCTTGACGAGTATCTTGTTTGGCGTGAATATGTATCTCCAACAAATTTGGGAAATAAGTTCATTCCGTTTGTTATGAATTTGAATTATGGTTGATTGATTAGATGTATGACCTAATGCGAAGTTGAGCACGTGCCGAGGGCTGAATGGTATGAGGGTGTATAAACACCTACTAAAAAGTTAAAAATAAAATTAAAGAAAAAAATACTTTTTTAAACACAAGCTTTTATTATTTGTTAATAAAATGAACTAAAAAGTTGAAAATAAATTAACCTGATGCGAAAAATATCATTATAATATAAGCAGCTTTTTTTTTATAAATAAAAGCGTGTTACATTTTAATGGAACATTAGCTTACTAGGTACTTATTTTTCTTCTTCAATCACAATGTCACACGCTTTTGTTTATAAAAAAAAAGCTGCTTATATTATAATGATATTTTTCGCATCAGGTTAATTTATTTTCAACTTTTTAGTTCATTTTATTAACAAATAATAAAAGCTTGTGTTTAAAAAAGTATTTTTTTCTTTAATTTTATGTTTCGATATTTTTCGTGATATAAAAAACACAATCATTTATTTATTAGGGCTCTTACAAATAAGACGTTCTAAGCTGGACGTAATAAGTGTTTAATTTCATAGAAGATAAATAAAGTTATTTCAAGAGAAACGTAATAATATGTAGATAGATAGATACTCTTTATTGCACACCAAAAAAAGAAGTTACAGTTGATATTTACAGAAAGATGTACAATTTAGGCGGTCTTATCGCTAAAAAGCGATCTCTTCCAGACAACCTTTAGGCAGAGGACAACTACAAAGAAAGGGGAAAGTGCTGCAGAGTGCTTATTGGGTAATAGTGTATTAACCTGCAATTCTATTTGATATAGATTAACCTTAACAAAACTAATAAAAGTTCCTCATACTCTTACCTCAAAGTAAAATACTACGAATTTCTAAATATTAGTATGTAAAGCTGTAGATATTATTATAACTGGAAGCCGATACTGCTCGCTGCATTCAACCCCCATAAATCGTACGAACGAAATACGAAGTGGAGCAAGATGATACATTCGTAATGCGAAAAGGAACAATTTGGTCGGAGGGGCAATAACGCCCACACGTGACGGGGGTAAAGTTGCAGACTATTCTGAGTCCAGGGTTTCAGTTTAATATCATCTTGATCAGGTTTTAACTAGAGATTAAAAAACTTGATCCTAATTCACATTTATTGAAAGCAAAAGCCAGTTTTTAGGGTTCCGTCCGTCCGTCTATCTGTCTGTCTGTCTGTCTGTCTGTCCGTCCGTCCGTCCGTCCGTCCGTCCGTCCGTCCGTCCGTCCGTCCGTCCGTCCGTCCGTCTGTCTGTCAATTATGGACCGATATCAAAATTTATTTTTTAAGTTTGAATGGGTATACTCCCGAGGTGGTCTCATTTACACCAAGTCAGATTCTGATGATGGGATCCTTGGGAAATCGAGGGCAACCCTCAATTTTTATAGGCACCCATAATGTTTTGCATATATTTTCTGACTCAATGCTGATTTTTAGGTCTGGTAATCATCATGTCATGTTGCTGACCTGATGATGGAAGCCACAGAACTCCTTAACGGATAGGAGTTAGAAGATAATACTGCAATTTGTCGACAGAACGTATTTCGCAGTGTTTTGAGCAGACGTGGAGCTTATGAGGTACCAGACCGCCAATTTTTATTTACTGGGGGCGTACCCGCACACCCAGTAACGAAAAAAAATTAAAAGTTCCTTTCTTAATTTGACTTGTTATTTAACGCAAAACCTTATCCTATAATTTCGACACCAAAATAGCCGCCGTTCTGGTTGGAGTGTAGGTAAACCCTTTTCTTAGACTTAAAAGTTTTCGTCGAAAAATTGACCCTATATAACACCTTATTTTTATCGTACCATTGGATGGGGGGTCCATAGAGGACCAATATAAGTTAAGGTTACTTTGCTGTAAAGTAATTTTTGGCGAAGTTAGGAGGGAAAAAATAGAGGACTTAACACTTAAAATTGTAAAATAAAAAAAGTTTAATAAAAAACTAAAAATCGACTTCAAAATGAAACTAAAAAGCGAAAAATAATATTGACTAAAACATACCTAATCAGTTCTTTTTGGAGTCGGTGCGAATGAACACATTTTAACTCTCGATGGCTGGCACCGACTCCAAAAAGAACTGATTAGGTATGTTTTAGTCAATATTATTTTTCGCTTTTTAGTTTCATTTTGAAGTCGGTTTTTAGTTTTTTATTAAACTTTTTTTATTAAAGTTAGCAAACATTTACTCAGCGGATATTCGAAAATAAATATTTAATTCCTTTGTTTCACAAATAACTTTATAAGTACTTAGTTAACAGTCGGTAACTCGGCCCCGCGCGTTTTAAAAGAATAAGGCATTTATTTATTACTAGCTACTCAGCCCCTGTAGCACGATCAACAAAACACGATATGATATAGCGATTTATCGCCTATTTACTTTCAAAATATGATAACATAGCCGCCATCTTGAACTTTTATTGAAACAGTAAGCATGTCCGTGCCAGCGACGTCACGGTTAAGCTCGCTTTTTTGATAAAAGTTCATATTTTGACAAAAAATATGCGATAAATCGCTATATCATATCGTATCATATCGTGTTTTGTTGTACATGCTAGAGGGGCAGGCAAACGTTGTCTTGTCGAAATTTAACGAAATTTGCGCCTAAAGTAGCAATGACCCCATGAAAAAAGGACGTTCAGTTTTTAACGATTTCAAAATTTTCACGAAATAAATTTCATTTTTAACAGAATCAGAATTATATTCCATGTTAATCTTATCCTTACAATCAACTGCCAGTTTTTTTTTCCATGTAAAGTTGGTCTTAACAATTAAGTAACAAAAAATAGAATTACTTAGCTAAATTAATCCAGTAAGTTATGCTTGTATAAACATTTTGGCGATTCATTTTTATTTGATAGTTTTATAACAGTACGCAATCTATTTCAAATACGTTTAAATTCACAATTGTATAGAACAGAAACATAACAAAGACTATTCCAATTTTAATACATCGATTTACGTTCTTTTAACTCGCGCTCATAAAGCTGGCTGCCATACATAAAACATGGTCGTAGCTCGTAGTCGCCTCGTAGCATACGCAGTGGACTCGTAGCATACGTAGCGCGTCGCATCGTAGCAGCCGCTATGAGAATATTATTTGGATACGGTGAAATTTTACAATAATTTCTATGAAAAACAATTTTTATAAAGTGTTAATAATAAAGGTGCTATAATTCCATATTTTGCTTAATAACAGGTTTTTCGGGCATTTAATAGTTATGATTTATTAAACAAATAGAAAAAAATATACGAACCTAGCTAAATAATGTTATTTCGGTGGTGCATCAAAAAACATCGGAATAAAAAAAATATTAGACAGTCAAAAATTATTAATTACTTCTCAAAAACGAATATTTCGTTTGCGTATATGCACCATTTCATAGGAATACACTCATTACGAATAAATGAATTTAAAAAAAAACATTTATGTAGCGTAAACTCCTTTTTGATGAGCTCAGAAACACTTTTTCATGTTTTTCGACAATCTTTTCTAGTTTTTTTACCTTCTAAGCTTCGTTTGTCTGTTGGGTTGTATCTTATTATGGCATTGACGTTGTGCAAGATGAAACGGCATTTACGGTAATTATTACAGAGGTCAACAATAAGTTTCGCCCAAAATTACAAGTTAACTATAAATATTAAATATATTAACCAGGAGCCGTGTCTATGAATCAAGAAAATGTGGTAATCGGTATTTCTTCGTTTGATTGAGAAGCTGCAGATGTTTAGTCACAATTTAAAGTATAACGATTTTCTTGAAATCTGGTTACTAGATTCCTTATTTCTTCACTCTTTTAATTGCAGTGTCTGACAGTTAATCTCTATGGGTTTAAGCCTTATCTACTTCTAGCATCTTATTAAAAATTCAAGTCTTTTGCAAATCATTTAAAAGCATTAAAACTAGGTTTGGTCAATGTAGAAAACGAACTTTTCTATATTGGCTCGGGTCTGGGTGTTGTGGTACCGTCGCTGTTTCTGATTTCTATAACACAAGTGCTTTAGCTACTTACCTTAGGCTCAGAGCAATGTATGTGATGTTGTCTATTTTTTAAAAACTAAATTTAAATTTTGACAACGAACCACTGGAAGCATCTGCCGCTCATTGATATCTCTCAACAAATACGTAGCACTTAACTGTGTCGTAGCTGCCGTAGCGCACGCGGCCGTAGTAATCAAAATTCTGTACATCGCCGAACGATCTGGCTGTTCCCGTGAAATTAATTATCAGCGCGCATTTTTGGGTTCGCACTAAATGTTGGTTTGATCGAGGTAATTGCGCGCTGAATAATGATTTCATCGAATTGCTTTATAGCGACGCCAGATAATAATGGTCATTTTGTTTTAGTTAATCCAATTTGAACACTATAAATGCATTAGTTAAACCTTATTAGCAACCTGTGATGATATTGATTGACGGTTAGAATCCGTTGCATTCAATGACAAGTTAAATCCGTGTATGTGCAAGTAATTAATACTTACATAGTGTTCTAACCTGTTGGTATCATATTAAAACCCAATATCGTATTCATCATCATCATCATCATCATCACCAGCCTATATCAGTCCACTGCTGGACACAGGCCTCTCCAAAAGGAGGATTTTGCTATAATCGCCACGGTTGGCAGGCGGGTTGGCGATCGTAGTTTGGCCAATGGTGGAGAGGAGACACTGCTGCCCGTCTTCTTGTGGCGGTTCTCCTGTAGTCGCCTCTTACGACACCCATAGGAAGAGAAGGGGTGGTGCTATTCTTTTAACGTGCCGGCACCACACGACACGAAATATCGTATTAAGTCTCCTTAATTAGTAGGACAAAGAAAGCGCGCATGATTTATTAACACCAAATAAATACATATATTCTTGAAATGTATTAAACTCATAAATAATATGCACCTTGACTAGCAAAATAAGACACAATAAAAAAATGATGGTTACACGGTTTCTTGAAATTGTTTGTTGATATAAGGACATATTTCTCTTTTAAAGGAGTTTTCTGTTAGTAATGAAATATCCAGGTCGCGAAATTCAATAATTAGATTGTCATGCTATCCAAAATGTCTCGTTTATTTAGCAAATGCATTAAAATTTAAATTACCATCAAATAATGGACGTCTGTCGAAGTCCGGCCAAGCAATTATGCGCTATAATAATTGGGCCAATTTTCCGTGCTGAGTGGCTAAAATCGCCCAAAGGTCTAATAACCACTCGCTCGACATTAATAAATGGATCAAATGGAAATCCTGCTAATCAAGTTTTCTGCTGCTTAGAGCAAAAAGGATCAATTAATATTTGAATAAATCATTTAACCTAATACTTACCTCTTCAATAAAAATATTATGACTTAAATTTTAAAGCAAAAAGAAAAAACAAACACGTTTGTCTAATTTTAAAAATAAATAACAAAAAAATACTCCCTAAATGGAAAACATTCAGCAGAAAGCGATAAATGGAGGAGTTTTTAAATATATTATTGTATAGATGATAAGCATTAAGTCTATCTTTTGTGCCTAAGTTTGTGCAATAAAGTTATAAATAAGTAAATGCATGATTAAGCCCTGACAGTCAAAAATGAAGGATGAAAGTCTCCAGTATAGGAGACACTAAGGCAGATAAAGAAAGAATATAGTCTTCAATGCACACTGACTTAATAGATAACGATAATAATTGCAATAAAGTTCTTTTTCTTCCTACTAAGCAGGTCCAAATTCGTTAAAATCGGTGCCCATTACATTTATTTTAGTCAAGTAGCACAAGTTAGTCGTAAATAGCAGAATAAATATATGAATATTACCAGAACTAGTTACATTAACTAGTTGCGCAAATAGCAAAGCACTGTTTATTTAAGGCTGTTGCTAGAGAGTTAGCAAACGTATCGTCACAAAACGACCAATTTCACAGTGTACGAACATCCCAATCTAGGCAGGCCAAGAACGGGCGCCTCATACGGCTGAGGAAACAAACTGAGACACTTTAGCGTACCGAATACGGTATTCATTCATTCAGGCATTCGAAACGATCTCCATCTTAGTTAAGAGGCCGACACTCGAAACGCGTTCGTCAATGCACACTCGAGTTATTGCTTTCGAAACGAGCGCTTCCCTGAAACCGATAATATGCGACTTTCGGGGCGTTTTTGAACCCAAACGGCATCGGTATACATCAACCAGTTGCTTCTATTTCTGAAGTATATCGTAGAATTGAGACAGCGATGGGTAGTGAAATCTGGTGAAATGTCGTAGTCAATGTATTCCAGACCAGTGATGCTCAAGCACCGCCTGAGAGGCACAGTGTAAGTGCAGGCATGCATTATGCAAGTCGACGCGTCGATAGAATTACAATCCAACTATAGTAGGCTGCACCATAAACTAAGTTCAATTTCTCTAATGTTTAGCGACGGACGGGTAAACCGACTGTTAGCAAGTTGGGAGACTCCGTCTGGCGTTGTTGACAAATGTACAATAACTTCTGAAATTCAGTTTGTCAGTAGGTATTTGGTATAATAATACCTATTAGACAGTATTTTTCAATTGATATACTTATTTTTAACTATTTTGTTCAGAATTTTAACTTAGGAGTTAAAATGTATGATTTCTACGGTTATTATTTATTTGTGGACGTACCTACATATTATCTGCTGAGCAATGGCAAATGTTAATTTTCGCTAATCAGATTTTCAAACATAATTAAAATTCAGTGGATTGTGAATTGAGAACAAAACTATATGCATTTATGTAAGTCTCTCACAAAACTAATAAAAGTATATCAGCTATTATGCATATAACTTTACCCATTAAGGTGTTTTATTTAATAATTATTTAATTCAGAATATTAAAATCTGCTTTTCCAATTATAATAGTAGATAGGTTAAACTATTAACTAATCCTAACCTCACATAAACTCTAATTAAATTTCAAATTTATGCGTGCGATAATGTACGATCTAAAATCCGCCATACGTCAGCAACGTAATACTAAAATTACCTTAAAATAGAAATTCCTATCAGGATCGTCAATCAAGCTCATTACACATTAAATTTAAACACACAGCGAACCGCATACATCTATGGCATACATCACGTGAGCATTGGACTTCCGCTAGTTGCGCTGGGCCAATACTATCGCATCCATGTCTGACTATCTCCCAGACTTTATGCTTTGTCTACCATCCATCGCTGCTCGTGTACTACGTCTTTTACCGTTGCACCGAGTTCACGAGTCAATGAATAAGAAGTTTTGAGATACAATTCGTATGTGGTCAGTGTGTTAGTAGATGTATCAGGTAATGCCAGTGATTCATGGCGCGGTGGACGCTGGCGTTCGCCTCGACTCATCAATATCGGAAAACGGTACGCGTTTGATATCGTCCACCGTTAGTACGTACAATGTGCGCTATATCGGTGGCATTCGGAAGGAATGTGTGATTTGGACAGGTTGGGACGGGAGCGCGCTTTTTGGAATATTAATATGCTGCTTGTGCAGGTACACCCTTTCAATTTTGAGGTTTAATTACGATTGTATTGATCTAAAAGGGGTAATCTGAAACGATTGTCTTTCAATCAAATTTAACTTAATGTTATACATCATGCAACTAGCATATTTACCTACTCACCTAAATAAAACCTGAAATCTATCTTTAACATCGAATATAAAAGTTTGAAAAGACAGTATTTTACTCAAGTCTAAATCATTTATATTGGAGCATAAATAAAAATCGCAAAATGAGATTCTTAAACAATGCACCAAAAACATAAAATTCATTACACAAATATAAGTTAAACTTACATCATAAAAAACTGAATGATTCTGTCAACACGTCTGTAATTTTTATAAAAATATAATATCTATTTGAGTGTGCAATTCAATAACCACATTTTATTTGTTAAAAAATAGCGCAGAGAAACTTAAACAGGTAAGCCTTAACATATTTACTTAATCAAACTACAGTTTGCAACTGTTATTTAGACAAACTCTTGTGACGGGGTAATTAAACTGGGTGATTAGTTTGCGAGATTAATCTAACGATTTCAGATAGTAAATCACTTGCTATGATTGGAGCGACAAGATTAATATTCCACTCCATTCATGACTTATTTTGGCGTAGATAAACTGATGCATGACGCTGTTTGCAGAGAATTAACACGTTATTTTGATTAGTAGACTTAATGTTTGTGTTTTGCTCAATCATAATTCAAATGTTTAATGAAACAGAGTGAGATTTTTGCTTCCAAGATTTTAAACAACGTGTAATAACCAAAGGTTTAGCCAAATTTTATAGTGGAGTTGTGCTCATAAAACAAACAAATTGAAGGATAGTAGAGCAGTTCTATTATCTATCTATCATTCAGCTTAAAAGGGCGCCAAAGAGCACCATCTTCCGCCTTTTTCATCCATCCACAGCCAGCCATCTTCCTAAGGTCGTCGGTCCATCTGTCTGGGGGGCATCCTACACTACGTTTGCTAAGGTGTAGTGTCCTCTCGACAATCCGTTTACTCCACCTTTCATCGGTTCTGCGACAGACAGAGTCCGTCGAAATCGGACTTTTTATCTTCAACAGTGGCTATTTATTATGTGACCTGCCCATTGCCATTTGCATTCTATTTTGAAATGCTAGTTACAGAATATATTCAAATAAAGAAATAATTAATTAATTCTTACCTTACTCTAACCAGGCATTGTAGTCCGGAGCGCGAACCCCTACCTAGACGGTCATCCAATCTATTTCAATATTTTCAATATTTTGTGTCAATTATCTCACAAGAACAAACCAGGATGCTAAACAAATCTGATCCCATGCATCGTCTGACCACAGTATCTTAACTTAGTTTTGATTAGTCTCCATTGAATAATATTAAACAATCAAATAGGATTATACTTTTAATTGTTTTAATAAGAGAGGAAGAGTAATTATAAAATTTGTCCAAAATGCAAGCCAGCTGACTCCGACAGCCAATAGCTATTGCTTTCTGACTTTGATCACTTTAATGCCTATATTATTATGAAAGTAATAAAGCTAAGATTTTATGAAATGCACTTCTAACTTTTGAGTCACTTTGAGTCCAAATCAAGTTCGCAAGAACGTAATTACAAAATTAACAGAGGAATAAAATTCGAAATTAATTGAAGAGAATTTGAAGTTACAGTTCACGGAGTTAGATTATTATAAGATTTAAACTTGCAATTTTAAATTATTACGTAAGTAGTAAAAAATAATCGTTTTAATAAGTTTTTGAACATTTCAGATTCTTGTTTGTGATCCAAAGATTATTTACATAACTTTGATTCCGTTTAGATATTACTATGCATTTGTATCCATTTAAAATAAAGATAATCAATTACTACAAAAGTTTATAACTACGAAATGTTTTGTGACCTTGCGACTTTATTTAAATTACCTATGAAGAAAGCTGTGTACTTTTTGAGACGTCTGCAGGGTTAGCATGCACAACACGATAAAATTTTGTCGTGGCATTTTATCGACTTTTGACGTAAATATGTCGTTTTTTCTTCGACGATAACAAAAAAAAAACAAAATATCACGGCAACGCCGTGTTATATAACGTAAATATAAACGGGAGACCCTGAAAATATTAAGAAAAAGGATTCGAGACGTCTGTGATTTGTTAGGTTAGGGAAAACGACAAAATTATCGTCGAAGGCAAAATGTGTCTTGTCTATCGATAAAATAACCGATGCGCGCATGCTAGCCCTGCTGGTCGACGGATAGCTAGACCTATAAAACGCTCGACCTCTGACCAGTTGTGGACTTCCAAAGGATAATGATGATACATTATAAATTAACTAGTAAAGTTTCAAAAGGAGAGCTACGAGGTTTGTGGTGTTTATGTTTTTTTTTCTTTATTTAAAAAAGCGGGCAAGTGCGCTTCGGACTCGCGCACGAAGGGTTCCACACCATTATAATCTATAAATCTATAAAAACGAGCGAAAAAAAATCACGTTTCTTGTATGAGAGCTCCTAAAATATTTATTTTATTTCGGTTTTTTGTATTTGCTGTTATAGCGGCAACAGAAATACATCATCTGTTAAAATGTCAACTGCCTAACTATCACGGTTCATGAGATACAGCCTGGTGACAGACGGACACACATACAGACCAACAGGCAGACAGACGGACAGCGGAGTCTTAGTAATAGGGTCCCGTTTAACCTTTGGGTACGGAACCCTTAAAAAAAACAAAAAGGGAAATTGTTAACTAACATTTGTTTCCAGTATAAAAGAAAACGTAGCTAAAGAACCACCATTGTCGTAACACGGTCCAATTTTTCCACAATTCGCAGCAATTCAGCTCAAGATTAGGTACATTTGCAGCGTTGCAATCGACGGCGCATTAAAAACCAATTATCGCACTCCCAGTGTCGGCTGATGAACTTGCCAGCTGTTGTTTGTGCTTAAAAATGCAATGGGATTTACTTTTACTTTGTCAAAGCAGAAGGCTGTTTTATTTATTTAGTTATTTTTATGATACCTATTCTAGGTTTTTGTGATTTGTTCAATCTTCTCATCGTTTTTTCTTTAATAAATATTTATTAAACCAAAAAGACTAAGATTAAATTTACATTTTTACGGAAACACATATGGTATTACTTATTTGCAAAAAGCTGCTGGGCCCTAACCATGAACTGTTAAAACAATCACAAATCTGTCAAACATTATCATTTCTGTCAAATTTAGTATGAAATGACGTACCAAAATTGACAGATTTGACAACTTTGAGATTGTTTTAAAAGTTCACAGTTATGGCCCTAGTCAACTTGTTAACCATTAGTTAGCTAAAATCATCTTAAGACTTAAAGCAGCTAATTTATAGTTTTGTATTTATCTTGTTTAAATGGTATCTTTGCACGTTATTCTTGATAAAGGGTAAATAAAAAAAGACACTTTAAACACCAATTGATTCTCCAAAGCAGAATGTTTTTGTGCATAGCGTAAAAACTCAGAATTTTGAAAACTAAAATTCTAACATTCCCGAGACTTTTATAGATAATAGCTCAGCGAACAAAAGCAAGCAACACCACAAAGCAGGGTAAGTGCAGAAGGCTCCGATAGTTTAAAAAAAAATTGCCCGCAACCTCATCGGAATGAAAAGGGACGAACTTCGCAAGGTTAGGTGTTAAAACCAACCTCTGATCTCTAAAAAAAAAAACACTTATTTAACAAGGTGTAACAGACAGTCCCATTTGCAGAGGATGCATGGAGGAAGAAAAAACTTCGCAGCCCGTGCTTATAGAAAGCGAGCGTGGCAGAACAACGAACACGTATTCTCCAATCACCAGGATCATTCTCGCAGGCCTTTAAGAGTCTGAAGAGGTTGCTGACCTGGGTTTGTTGAAGTGAGGACAAAAATGTAGTACGCAATTGCCCAATCAAGAGACAAAGTGCCGAATCTGCTTAGCTAAACTAAATTAGTCACCTAAGGATACGAGCGCGCCAGCGAACCCTGGGAGTGGATGAGATAGACGCTGATCATGCTGTTTGTCTGTATACTGTGGCAACAACTATTCGAGGCGAACCTTAAAAAGAACAATCGCACACAATGGCGACGCTGTAACCCGCCGATTGCCAATAATATTGAATTTTGGACGTGAATTGAATTTCATAGCGACTTCCAGTTTAGGGCAGGGTATAGGGACAAACTTAACACTTGTAGCGATTGTGTTGGTTGAATAAAATCGCATATGCTCTCAGTTTTCTTCTTAAGATACTAATAATAAAAAATTTAAATGTTTGTAAAACTTTAAATTAAAATACAATTACCTAGAAAATAACTTTAGCTCAGGCCGATAACTTCGTTTAATATTTTTAATGTATTACTATTCGTATTATTTAAATCAATGTAAATAATAGCTAATAATAATAAAATAAGTACATTTTGGTTCATTGAATCATTGATTTAATGTTTATCAATGATTTTCAATTTTATGAGCCATCAAAAACTTGAGCATATATTAGCAAATTTAAATAAAATGAAAAACTGGCCAAGTGCGAGTCGGACTCGCGCACGAAGGGTTCCGTACCATTATCTATAAAAACGGGAAATAAATCACGTTTGTTGTATGGGAGCCTCCTAAAATATTTATTGTATTCCGTTTTTTAGTTAGTTATAGCCGCAACAGAAATACATCATCTGTAAAAATTACTAGTCTCTAACTATTACGGTTCATGAGATACAGCCTGGTGACAGACGGATAGCGGAGCCTTAGTAATAGGGGGACCCTACCCTTTGGGTACGGAACCCTAAAAACATAGTAAGTAGCTTGTTCTTTGCTATTAAATTGTAATATAAAAAGTTTGTTTGATGGGTGTAGTATTATTGTAAATTTTGAACCGTGTATTGTTCAAACAGTTTACACTTGCCAAATTTTTCCACATTTTATTTCACCATTCCACCGGTGGTTTGGGCGCATTCGGCGCGCGGTCGCGCCGACGTACGACGGAATGAATGAAATTAATAAGCGAGAGCGAACGAATGGTAATAGTGATGAGCCGGAGTAGTAGCTGACTATTCGGCATTTTTTGTCGGCGACTAGTTGGTAACAATTCAGTAAAACATGGCGAATATAATATCGATAGATCAAAACCAAAAATTAAGTATATTGCTTGTTTTATTTTATATTTAATCTCCAAAATAAGGATACCCTTTTCAAAGAAACAATAATTATAAACGGTTAATATTCTTGTTTAATACGAGTACGATGTACAACACTATGTCTTTTTAGGGGGTTGCTATCTCCGTACCCAAACTCAAGTCAAGTTAAAAAGATCGTTTTATTAATGGAGCCAAACCAGAAATCAAAATTCTTCAAATGCGACACCTAATTAATCGAATTATCAGTCGATTAGTCGGCCGACTAGTTAGCGGCTAGTCGACAATAACCATTTCGGTACATCTCTATGAAAAACGCAATACAATGGCAGTGCATGAAAAGTTTTATTCGAGCCACCGCTTGTTATTTTGATGGAACTGGGAGTGGTAGTGAAATTCGTATGGGCATGTTGAATTTGGATTAATTGTTGCGTGTACTTCAGTAAATATCGTTTTTATTTCATACAGTTTACAAAACGATAAAAAAGGACATGTAGGTAGGTATGTACGGTTTGTTGGGATTAAGAAATAATCAAGACTTTGTAATTATACATGTCTAGCATGTCATTGGTAGGAAACAAAATATTAACTAATTTTTACTATACTTATAATTCAACTCGTCATTCAAACATTTAAAATAATTTTGTGACATAGGTACTTGTTATGTTTACAATTTTGAATACTTTATAACTAGATAGAATTATGCGCGTTACAATAAAACTACTTACGATTGTGTCACGTTTTCTATTGACAACATTTGAATAAAATTACTATATTAAGCGCAGCGTAGGGCGTTCATCCACAAGGTGGACAGATGACCTGGTGAAGGTTGCAGGAAGCCGCTGGTCCTTCCAGGCCGCTTCCAACCGGCAAATCTTGAAGTCACTGGGGACTAGTGTTGCCGAACTATCGATGGTAAAACTATCGATAGTTTTCATCTGAAAAAGCCATATCTATCGATCAGCCAATCGATAGTATCGATAGCAAAAAACAAGGCAATACTATTGAATGAGTGCAAACCTATCGATACTATGGATAGAATTGCTGCTCGCGAAGAATAAACAATCGATAGTATTGATACTATCGATAATATCTATAGTTTTTTATTTAAGAACGACAATACTATCGATAGTATCGATACTATCGATAGTTTATTCTTCACGAGAATCAATACTATGGATAGTATCGATAGTATTGCACTTAATCAATAGTATTGCCTCGTTTTGAGCTATAGATAGTACCTATCGAAACTATCAATAGTATCGATACTATCGATAGGCCAATCAATAGACTTGCGATAGTTTGAGTATCGATAGACTTCATTGGACGTCCTGTGGCTGAAATAATAATAACGACAATTTGTATATTATTCTGTGTAGTACTTACCTTGCTTACATATAATTACAAGCTTGTTACATCGGGCCGAGGCCGCGGCTTGTGGCGAGTGCCCGTGACAACCGCCAACACTCGCTCAAATGCAAGCTTTTGCTGAGCTTTTAGCTCGAAAGTAACAGGATAATAGCAACGAAAGAGGACGTATTATTCGCAAAAAAATAAAACATTGAAAAATCGTTTTATTTCAGCTCGATACCTCCACGCGTTCTCGAGATAAAGGGTCTAGACAGGCAGACGGGCGGATGGACGGACAACAAAGTAATCCTATAAGGGTTTCGTTATTTCTTTTTGAGGTACGGAATCCTAAAAACTACAAATTGTTTTAGTGTGAATCATATCATAACCACTGCCAGAATAGCAAGGTATTCAGTTTGTGTGTCCTATCAGTGATTTTCTATTTTCCAATACAAAATTGTCCTCTTCCTAAAAGTTGTCTGGAAGAGATCGCTTTTAGCGATTAGACCGCCTATTTTTTAACATGTTTCTGTACAGCAACTGTAACTTCTTTGCATGGAGAGGGAATGCGGAACATGACAGTAAAGCTACGTCACTCAGCGACCTATGCAAAGGTCGATGCTTGGATTGCTTGGATCTCGTTAAGGGATAAAATCTGAAACTAGGTCATACGGCAGAAGACCATAGTAATGGAATAACCTAAAAAAAACCAGCCAAGTGCCAGTCAGACTCACGCACGAAGGGTTCCGTACCATTATCTGATAAAACGAGCAAATAAATCACGTTTGTTGTATGTAAGCCCTCTTAAATATTTATTTAATTCTAGTTTTTTGTATTTGTTGATAAAGCGGCAACAGAAATACATCATCTGTAAAAATTTCAACTCTCTAACTATCACGGTTCATGAGATACAGCCTGGTGACAGACGGACAGACAGACAGACGGACAGCGGAGCCTTAGTCCGTTTTTGGGATCCCGTTTTACCCTTTGGGTACGGAACCCTAAAAACGTAGCAAACTAAAGTGGCAGTGTGCCGGCCACATCTGTGCAGAACCGATTAAAGATGGAGCAAACGTCTTCTCGGCAAAAAAATATGTACGACGCCCCCAGCTCAATGACCTGATGGCCTTAGGAAGATGGCTGGCAGTGGCTGGATGAATAAAGCGGGAGATCGTGCTCCTTGACGGTTTTTGCGCAAGGTTCAATGGACTGTAATAGGCTGCCATTGTGATGATGTAATTCTCTTAGATATGATTAGCTTATAATAATATCATTGCACGATTTGCAAAGTTGTTTTGTGTTTATTTTTGTCTGTCTGTGGCTGTTGTTTTTGTTAGTTTTATGTGTTTTTGCTGAATGTGTAGCCATTTTTAGGGTTTCGTACCCAAAGGTTAAACTGGACCCTATTACTAAGGCTCCGCTATTCATCTGTCTGTCTGTCTAGAGAGTTAAAATTTTCGCAGATGATGTATTTCTGTTGCCGCTATAACAACAAATACTAAAGACAGAGTACAATAAATATTTATAGGGGCTCCCATACGTATTATTTTTGCCGTTTTTATAGATAATGGTACGGAACCCTTCGTGCGCGAGTCCGACTCGCACTTGGCCGGTTTTTATAGAGATGTCCAGTTAACGTTTTTATCATAGAAAACTTTAACGCGTTGTTTGTTCAATGTTACATTACAAGCTCCCACCCACCGGGCCGTAGCGGTGAAGCTGCGGCTTGCGGGAGTGCACGTGACAACCGCTGCCTCGCCCTCAAATAAAGGCTTTCAGACTCAAGTCTATGTCATTTACTCACTTAAAGCTTATCTGGATTAAAAGCATTACTTGGAGCTTTCGAAAAGTGGAAATAGGGCTGTAAACCTGATTGACGTAGTAGTAGCAAAGGGTCGTGGATTCAGGTAAGAATGTAGTAAATTTTCTTTCCACATTGACCCGACCGGAAAGCGAACCTGGGACCTCAGAGATGAAGAGACCTTATTCATCGTTTTCGCCTATCGGCTACGGATGTCTTTAAATTATGTCGTCGTTTCGTAACGTCGTTGTTTAAATTTAATGAGAAAAAACGAAGTTTTAACCTTTTTTTTTTAAATAAAAAAATGAATATTAAATATCGTAAAAGTATAATATCAATACCTACATTATAAAATTGATAGAATCAGGCGTTACTTTGCGGAAATCCATAACTAAATAATTATGAAAATGTAATTATTTTGCTTACAACTTCCGCTTAGTTACGCCGGCATAGGAACCCCAATGACACCACCTGTAACCCACAATCTGAGGACAATCACAGGCACATGCAAAGAGCACCGCCCTCCCTCCCTCAAATTGCATGCGAAACAGACGAATGCAAAAGTAAGTTAGTTAAGTTAGTAGTTAAAAAGTCGAGGTTTTTATGTCGGTGTTGGGTACTAACTTTTGCATTCGTCTGTTTCGCATGCAATTTGAGGGAGGGAGGGCGGTGCTCTTTGCATGTGCCTGTGATTGTCCTCAGATTGTGAGTTACAGGTGGTGTCATTGGGGTGCCTATGCCGGCGTAACTAAGCGGAAGTTGTAAGCAAAATAATTACATTTTCATAATTATTTCAATACATTATGTAATAACATATGCCGATTAAATGATAGTCCACAATTTATTATGCTAAAATTGAACCACACTTATACACCCTTTATGAAATAAAACGTGGTACAAACATAAACAAATGTAGACCCTCCTACTAACTCGTATGTTTTTTAAAGTCGGTTAAAAATCTAGAAACCATGCCCACGTGTTCGATCGTCAAACAAACAATGGAGCAGTTTTTCGGACATGCACCGGCGGCTGCGATGGCGCCTGTGACAACTTGCCTGGTGCCCCAAAAGGGCCTTCGTGCCTGTACACCACAACACAGGGACATACAGAAGGGTCACTCCCTAATGAACTATAAATAACGATGCGCTTATTCCCTAAAAATTAGCTATCAGCAATAATCGCGCAGTCATCGCCCGATTGATGCTAAGTGTCAAAATCTATTGGCAGCACTGACAGTTGATTGCTTTGTTTTTTGCTGTTTGCAACTTTAGAGCCAGAATTGCTCAATTTTCTCTATTGCATTGCTATTGCAAGATACGGAATCAGGGTACCGATTGGGCGTAAAGGTGCGGTGAAGGCAAAAGATTCAAATTACTGGTACTGGTCGGTTCGTAAAACAAAAAAAAGAATTGTCTTGGTATTAATCCAACAAAATTTTACAATATACGTTACACATAAACATTGTACATTTTACCGCAGATCAGGTGACATAAAAATCACCTCCTTCACCAATCGAACCTCCTCTATAACCTCTCTAAATAGATCGATAAAACATAACAAAAAGTCAGCTATCATTATAACCTTATTTCATTTGTTTTAACTTTATTGCAAAAATTTAAAATACATAATATGTATACATGGCGTCACGTAAAAAAAAAGATGGCCAAAATAGGAACTAACATTTTCAGTACTGCTATAAGTGTTCGGTGGAGACAAGTAGCGCCACCCTTCAGCGTTCTTTTTATTTGACAAAAAATATACAACAGGTGGACTTAATACCAATAAAAGCTTACGTCAGTTTGACAAAGGTTTTTTTTTTATTTTACGATTTACTACAGTCAATTAGATACAAATAGAAGCTTGCTTGCTTGTGCCTAAACACCTATTGTCTTGATTGAACCCGAAAGATAAATGAACGTAGGGCGTGGCTTGAAGTGAGTGGTAATGAGGTGCTTGCAAGCGATTTTAGCTTTAAGACTGGTCAGGCGTCGGAGCCCGCGATAGTATATAATCATACTTTCTTTTATAATCTCTTCCGTAAAGTTTGTGTCTTTTTCTTCATGAAAAAAATACTCAACCTACCTAAATCTATTTTCCGAAAGGCTTTCCAAGTACAGTGCACGCCACTGAGTCTGATCCTCGAAAGTTATTTACCATCCATCTAAAAAGTATTTTAACAAATTGACACTGACTAAATCAAAACGAATGTACCGACCAAATTCTGGATAGTTGCAGATTTCCAGAAAAGCAAATAAAATATTTAAAGACCTGCGGGGTAACCATGAACTCTTAAAACAATCTCAAATCTGTCAATTTCGTACGTCATTGCGTACGAAATTTGACAGATTTGACAGGATTTAACAGATTTGAGACTGTTTTAAGAGTTCAAAGTTACACCTGTATTATTATTTAAAGATACTCATTTATTGTCAAGCATCTAAATCCCACCTGTTGAAGTCAACTTATTTATTTATTTTATTTTATTTTATTTTATTTATTTGTATCTTTACTATATATTACTGTATCTTTTTGTAATGTGTCGCGATTCTTGTTTGCTTCCGTCGATGTGGATACGATGAATTGTGCAGTGTAACTAGTATTTTTTTCCATGTATTTTTCTTTCACTTTTTATACATGTTTTACCAACAGTAAAGATAACAATTATTTGCCAAATCTATTAAAACCACCATTGATAGTACTTATTTTAGTAAAGAGTGGTATTTGAAAAAAAAAATGTATATAATATTTAAAATAAATAACGTAATGACAGTGTCTTTAGTATTTATAAAATTTATGGTGTTATAATTAGTATGATTATTTATTAAAATGGAGGGGGTAATCTTTATAACCTATGAACACATTTTATTCATCAATATTGATTATCTCATTAAAGTAATATATTTTATCTTCTTCACAAACGTTTACATTATTGTTGCCTAAAGTTATGGCCTTCTGAAATATATTATAAAAGATTTCGGAGATTAGTTACAAGTGAATGTACATACTATTGTATTTATAAAATTAATAACTTTTGAATTAATGAAGCGTGTGGGTTTGAGAAAACATAAAGTTAATACCATAAAATTGTACCTAAATTATGCCTTAAATAACATGTCTGCGGCTTTTACTTGTTGTTTAAGTTTAATAACTGTTTTCAGAACTACAGAATTTAAGTTTAGTTCGTCTGGGTAAACTATAGAATAAAAACAAATATATTTTAATTATTATCTCACGACAACTTAAAAACGGGATAGCAAATATTTTATGTGTTAACTTTATTATAACATAATATTTTAACATGCATACACGTTATACTTTCAAGCTCGGTTTTTATATCCAAAAAACGGTTGGTTTTGCTAACGGATGGTAGGAATTGTAGTGTTGTATGTCAAATACTCAAAAGCGTTCCTATTATGACGCTTCGTCAAATTTTATAGGAACGACTATAACGGCTCGTTACTTTTGACACCAATACGATCAGCCCCCTAACCATGAACTCTAAAAACAATCTCAAAGTTGTCAAATCTGTCAATTTTGGTACGTCATTTCATACAAAATTTGACGGAAATGATAATGTTTGACAGATTTGTGATTGTTTTAACAGTTCATGGTTAGGGCCCAGGGCGGTAACCAAATCTGTCAAACATTATCATTTCCGTCAAATTTTGTATGAAATGACGTACCAAAATTGACAGATTTGACAACTTTGAGATTGTTTTTAGAGTTCATGGTTACCCCACAGTTGCTGATGTACACTTACGCATAGTACAATATAGAAACCCAGTGTCAACTAATTCCATTCAGCGGTTAGAGTAACAAATATCTTAATATACTAACTTTCAGATTAATACAAATTGTATAAACAATAAAATTTAATTGGTTCTGGAGCCGCAAAATTTAGACCACTCTGAGACTCTCCTCAAATACAACATCTTTTGTAATGAGGGCCCTGGGCCCTAACCATGAACTGTTAAAACAATCACAAATCTGTCAAACATTATCATTTCTGTCAAATTTTGTATGAAATGACGTACCAAAATTGACAGATTTGACAACTTTGAGATTGTTTTAAGAGTTCATAGTTATGGCCCAGTTTTCTTCTGACAAATTGTAACAGCCGATTGGTCATTTTCAACCGACTAAAAAAACAGAGGAGGTTCTATGTACTTCGTATATTTTGTATGGGAAAATAGTTACCTAAGTTTTTTCCTATAGACATTTTGTCTCATAGAAAAAGTTGTAAGTTAATATTTTTTTTGAAACAAAATGAGACTTTTGTGTTTCAAAAACAAAAAAAAGTTTATGCTCTCTCTACAAAATCCTGATGTATTCCTTAGTAAGTACTATATTTCTTTTGTGGAATCTATAAGTGCACTCAGCTTAGAGCAAATCTCCCTTAGGGTTTGTGGCGATGAAAATGCAGCCGGTCCGGCGGGTCGCTTGGGAATGACTACTGAATTATGAACTCTAAAAACAATCTCAAAGTTGTCAAATCTGTCAATTTTGGTACGTCATTTCATACAAAATTTGACAGAAATGATAATGTTTGACAGATTTGTGATTGTTTTAACAGTTCATGGTTAGGGCCAAGGCCTAGTTTCCATACTGTATAGATATAATAATATGTACTGTGATATAACGTAGTTTATGAGTATGACTATCGGTCATCTAGTCACTTAACAAGAATGGCTTCTTTGGTTGGGCATAGATAATTAGTACCATGTGTTTGTCAAAAGAGAATTATGTTTGTAAAATAATTTCATTGCTGAAGGATTTTACCTTGCAATGATAATGAGTTTAAGCCTAATTTTGCGGGTTTTATACTCGTACAATTAATAACGTTTTAATCACAAAACAATGTGTTGGTTTTAAACAAAACTTTTAAAATACAAGAAATCATAAACGGATTAGTTCGCAGTGGGTATGGAAGCTGCAATAAATTGAACTTTAAGTCATTAATCACAGTTATTTGAGCATTTTATAAGTGATTATATTTTTTACGTGTTTATCATCATCGTGATCGTATTCTGAGTTCAAGGCAGCAGTGCCCGAATGAATCTGAATTTATATCTGTCCTTTTTTAACCGACTTCAAAAAGGAGGAAGTTCTTTATTTGTTTTTTTTTCTAATATACCTACATAATGTAGCGAATGCACTAAACTTGTGTTATAGTAATCAGGAACAACGACGGTACCACAACACCCAGACTCGGGACAATATGGATCAGTTTATTTTCTTCATTGACCCAACCGGGGATCAAACCCGGAGCCTCAGAGATTACGACGCCATAAAAGTCCGGCGTGCTCGCTTCTCGGCTACGGAGATCGTCAATATTTAAATTTAAAACAGCGATATTCCTAAATCCTAAATTCTGGAATGGAGGCCACGGTGCAGCGTGGCACATGGCAAGGTGGACAGACGACCTGGTACAGATTGCATGAAGCAGCTGGATTCAGGTCGCTTCCAACCGGCCGATCTGGAAGTTACTGGGGGAGTTTAATGTCCTGTGGCTGAAATGATGATGATATTTCTAAATTCTAAGCCGTGTCAAAATAAACATGCCTCTCTAAATAACCTAATTATCAAACAAAATGAGTACATAATGAATCCTCTACCCTTCATGCAACATGCAGGCGCGTCCCGTGGGACCGCGCGGGACGCGGACGGTTACCGAATGTGGACGCGGGAATTTAAATTAAGACTATTCGTTAACGCAATTAAAAGTTTGCTGAATGAGATTTGTCGGCAACTAATTACAAAATTTTGTTATTTGATAGAGCCCGATAGTAATAATGGGTGACTGGTAAGACAAGGGCATTGCTTTAATAGGATATCAATAAGATAAACAGCTTTTTATATGAGGCCAAAGTCGCAACACGATAAAAGACACTGACGCTCCAGTCACCCACATTATTTTATGGTATAATTCCTAGGATGTTTTAAAGATCAATTTTATTTTTATTTATTTATTTATTTCTAAGTCAAATCAAAACTTTAAAACAAAATTTAGATTTAGAATTTGTAACTAAATTTAGTTTTAAGGGTTTGATTCTAGCCCCACATTATTTTCATAGGCAAATATTGTATCTACGATAAATAAATAAAACTTCGTGAAATGAGTTAAGGGATTAAATCGAAATTGTTACTTACGTGCAGGTTTTAAGGCAGGAAATACATGCTGATAAGACTAGTCTAATGATAAGAATATATTAAATGAAGCGATCATCTCGCTATATAGAGGTATTCCGGTCGGTTTCTATATAGTTAACGCCAGAAGAAGGTTGAAATCGTGGCCACGTACCGGCAAGCGCAGTGTGGGACGTCCACCCACAAGGTGGACAGACTAACTGGGCCCCAAGTCTGCTAATTTTAAGTGGCATTATTGAATATCAATTGTTTACTGGGGGGAGGCCTCTGTTCAACAGTGAACGTTCTGTGGCTGAAATGATGATGATGATGAAGAAGAAGAAGTAATAAGTGTTCATGATGACGACAAAAGACATTCGACTCGTTGCGATAACCAGACCCCAAACAATACAGTCCCATCGAGACTGCGGGTGGGTGCACATTTACTACCCCCGCGGGAGATTGCGGCCGATACAACGGTCCCGTTAAATAAATTACCCTGATCGAATTGCACTTACCAGTGAAATAAATGTTGACGTTTAAATAACATCTATGCCAATATATGTGGGTTGCTCATAAAATATTTTATAGCTTAAAAATGGTAACAGGATTTTATGCTGTGTGTAGATGGCACAGGGAGTTATTTTTGTTTTATTTATTTGCTTATTAATCGCTTGCGGGTTGCTCGAGGAGTAATATCTATTCTTGAAATTTAGCTTTAAATTATACTTACAGAACCAATTTGTCACCTACAGAATTTTGGGGTAAATTATAATCCTCTACCTACACTGCTAATACATTTCAACAAAGTTAGTCAATGTTCTTACATATAATATAAATTTTAAAGATTAATTATTTAATTCAGTCGTGCTTAAGCAGCTCCAGAAGCTCAGCAGAAGACGGCCTCTGACGCCGAGAGGCGAGCATGCCAGACTTAGCCTCGCCATCCCTGAGGTTCTGGGTTCGATTCCCGGTCGGATCAATGTAGATAACAATATAAAAAAAAACTATACTGGCTCAAGTCTGGATGGAAGCCTGTTGACTATCCGACCGTATTCAATATCATTTATTACATACATTTCTGTGCTTCGAAATAAAGTTTAAATGTTGGTGGAACGTACTATCGCGGGCTCCGACGCCTTACCGCCTTGTAGAAATATTCCTGTGTCAGCGCATCCCAACCCGCCCTGATTGGTTATGCATTTTACGACTTACTACAGCCAATTGGATACAAATAGAAGCTTGCTTGCTTGTGCCTAAACACCTATTGTCTTGATTGAACCCGAAACATAAATAAACGTAAGGTGTGGCTTGAAGTGAGTGGTAATGAGGTGTTTGCAACCAATTTTAGCTTTAAGACTGGTCAGGCGTCGGAGCCCGCGATAGTACATAAACATACTTTCTTTTATAATCTCTTCTGTAAAGTTTGTGTCTTTTTCTTTATGAAAAAAATACTCAACCTACCTAAATCTATCTACCGAAAGGCTTGCTACCTAAAAGTTTTAAAAGATACCCAAATGTTTAATATTATGTTAATACACCGCCTATTGTAATACTAAAGCGACATTTACAAACCAGAACACCGGACTCTTTCAATCAAAACACAGACAGTTTGAAACTAGAATCAACTGGCCCAAACTAGTTTCGAATAATATTTATCCTCTATCTGAGAACAGGAGTGAGCTGGCAAGAAGTTTGCGGTTGTTCTCCGGGCTGAAGACAACAAACAACGTAAAATCAACCGTATTTCGTAAGGCGTAGGGCTGAACTGAATAAAATGAAATGTATTTTTTGCCTTATGCAGACGTGTGAATTGTTTCGCTGATAAGCTTCAAGCGATATAACACTCTATGTCAAGACTAATAAGGTTGAAGTAGACCCAAAAAGAGAGAGTGAGTAGGGGATTCCTCGAATACCTCCCGTCACGCGGTGTCGGTTTACAGAGGCTTCGGAGTTAGATTTAGTTATTTTTAGGATTTCCGCAGACAACTTTGCGGTTTGATGCGACGAGTGTGAGGAAGTTCGGCTTAAAAATACGTTAGAGACACTGGACTACTATTGAGGGCAGTGTGCGAAAAGTTTTATATTTTTTTGTAGCACGGGAAATCATACTATATGATGTTGTGATAAAATAAATCAATAAGTATATTCCAAACTGCATAGCCTTTTTACATAAGTCGGTACCAAAATGACGTCATCACAGAGACTATCAGAGACAGAAATAATAATTGTTAACTGTCTCTAAAGAAGATTTACAATTTGATTGTTTTTCTTCTGTGTATACCGCGATGCCAGGCATGCAATTTTAAATAGATTAAGAGTTTCAAATTCTACGAAAATACGTTTTAAATATCTCAATATTCATTTCACAAAGTTAGTTGAATGATTTTTTTAACAAGTTTGCTTTGTTTAATCATTTTCACGTTAAAATTTATTTGAGCTAAAATTTGATATTAGTTTGCAGTGCAATATAATGTCAATTAGTTGATGATGCTGCCAAGACCGCCAAACTAAATTTCTCAAAGCATCATTTAACACTAACTAAAAGTTCATTATAATGTCAAGCCACGTCCATCCTTACATAGGACGATGAAGATAAGTGAATCCTTCTAGCATTAAGTCCACCTTTTGTACACTATGTAAGTTTGTGTAATAAATTCTAAATAAAATAAATAAGAGCACAAAAAATATAAAAAAATATTCTGTTCGTTGGTAAACATATCACTTAAGACTAATGCCTACAGCCGGCTATATTATTTTTAATGTGTTATACTCTCTTAAAGGTTATTAGGGTAAGAAAGTTTGCAGAAAAACCCGAAAATTGGAAAATTCGAGTGCTTCTTTCTATAAGATTTTTTTTTCATTTCGCAACAGATTTTCAGGAAACCGTCTGTCTATCTGTCTATCCGTCTGTCACCAGGATGTAACTCATGAACCGTGATAGTTAGAGAGTTGAAATTTTCACAGATGTATATCTGTTGCCGCTATAACAACAAACACTAAATAACAGAATACAATAAATATTTAAGGGGGCTCCCATACAACAAGCGTGATATTTTTGATCGTTTGTTGATAATGGTACGGAACCCTTCGTGCGCGAGTCCAACTCGCACTTGGCCGGTTTTTAGGTACCTAGTAGCTACGTGGCTGTTGAAAATATCAAACCCGTTTTATTGAATACTTTTTTATGGAATTATATTACTTTTATTAAACATTATACATATTACATGTTTTGAAGCTCAGCTTTTTCTCTGTTTGGGTCAGACAAGCAAATATATTACATTAATAAAGAGGATTTCCCCTATTTTATATCCATCCATCCATCAGCCGAAAGACGTCCACTGCTGGACATAGGCCTCCCCCAAGGATTTATATTATTATTATTTTATATAGTGTACAACTATTTACTGTACCACTATTCAAATCCCTTACAGGCCTGTGAGTTTGTAAGCCAGTATGTTTATGCTTTGAGCCATCATCTAAGGCGTCACAGTTCTTTTGAATCACCCTCTTTGGCGTCTTATCAGACTGGCATGTAACCCTTTCAGCCAGGAACCTGATATCATTACAAGGCTAATACGAATTTGATGGTCTGTCCGAACGATCCAGTAGAGTGGTATATATTTTATAAAGTGTTTTTTTGGGAAATTAAAAGAGTGCTCCGTCAATAACAATATTTGATGCTCTGACGTGTTGAACAAGGACAGAATAAGGTTATTTTTCACTTGTTTTACTTTCATGTTTGAATAAGCAAAAGAGACACAATGTAAGTTTTATTTTTACGCGATAAATTCTGTCATTTATCCGAGTTTATTGGTTAAATACTATAAGTCTGTTCAATGACACTAACGGCTAAACAGAATTAGCTAAAATTTAGTTGAACGCTTTCTATTAAATCTGTTAGATATTGTTCGCTACACGAACAAAGAGAGGAATAAAAGCTAATTTGAGACTTTAAATATTCCTTTCAATTAATTTTAGTTTATGATTAATAATACAAGGGACAGTGCTAAGGCTACACAGTGACCAAATGTGAAGTGTACAATGATATTTTAGTTAAAACTACTGCATATGGTTAACAAATAATAGGACCGTATGGTCATTAAAATAAGACATAAAACCACAGGGGGTGTAGCCCACCGGTGGGCTTCAAGGTTAGCAAAAGTGAGAGGTACGTGGTTGGCCAAAATATTCGTATGATGTTGTGAGATGATTTTACAATGTAAAACTATACAAAGCTCTTTATCTTCTTTATCTTTGCCTCTATCCTTGTTTGATGTTACTATTATTTATATTACCTGATTTTAAACCGTTTGTATCTATTTCAGAAAGACACTAGGCTAATGTTTTATCTAACAACTTTAAAAGAGGCGATATGCATAAATTTTAAGTATCGGATTGCAAGGAGGGAAGTTTTAGAAAGGACCGCGAAGCTTTATACAGGAGTTATTACTATTAGGTATTGTATTACCTTTCACGTATCCATTATGTTCCATGTAAATATTTGGTATTTTTTTTATGGAAAGTAAGAAATATCTATGCAACGATAGATGCTAAACTGTGCCATAACTGAGTGACTAAGTGATAAATAACATGACTAGTCAGTCTTATTAATCCATAAGAATTTATTATTGTTGAAGACCGACTTTCAGAATTTTTTAAATCTGGAAAATTCAAATAGTTGTAACAAAACATAATTCTGTTTCTGGTTTTTAAAGTTGTTTATAGTTTGCTTTTGTTACCTTCTTAAATATGGATTTAAGAAGCTTTTAAAAATAGGCCTTACTTATCTGAGCGGAATTTCAAGGTTTAAGGCATTGAAAATACTGGTATAATCATGTTTATTTGTCATATTGTCTAATTTCCAAAAAATAAATACTTAGATGATGTTGAAAGCAAGTACTAGCAATTACTTTACGTAATAAAGACTATCTACCTGTGAAACATGTCATGACTCGCGGAATCAATTTCAAAAGATATCGGCTGAATGCGGTATCACTTTTATACCCGTTTTATATCCTTTTAAGACCACACAGGGAATTTATGTTAGAGATAGTACACATTGAAAAGTGTAGTGACCTATTTACCAAAAGACGTTTCATATATTAAGAAGAAAAAGTCGATCGACAACCTAATCCATTAGAAAAACCTTAACCCACACAACCACCCACACACTTACACATAAACTTAAACACACACATACATACACACACTCACGTTTGATGGATGGTTCACATAGCTAGACTTGCATAGACGAATTGTTAATTTAAGAAAAACCTGTTATTGGCCTTACTAAAACACATGTACGGACTTTTAAGTATATTTGTAAGTTACGCTGTTGGTTTTTTAAAAAAAATAAATAAAAACTAAACTGTATTTAATAATGGGAATTTTTAGTTTCTTGATCCTAACGTACTTTTGTGTTCATAATTGACTTTTCGGAATTTATTAAGTATTTTATGAAAATAAAATTTCATCCATTCACTGCCATATTTTTAAGTTAACAAAACCCACTGAGACGGCACTGGGACCGTTACAAAGGTGTTTTTTTTGTGTGCCACACAGAAACCGCCTTTGCAAGCCAGCGATAGCATACAATCGATTCCCGATGAACCATGAACTCTTAAAACAAATCTGTCAAATCTTGTCAAATCTGACAAATTTTGTACGCAATGACGTACGAAATTGACAGATTTGAGATTGTTTTAAGAGTTCATGGTTACCCTGCTGCTTACCGCTTTATTGGGTTCTGTGATTCAGGGTAATCTAAATTAGCGCTTATTTATTAAAATGTACAATTTCACCGAAAGATAATACTCGTTGCGTTGCAATGTTTTATTAAAACAAACCGTATTATAGCTGTGGGCAGCCCAGCCTACAAGTTCAATGTTAGTAATTATACCTTATAATAGCTCGTTGAAATTTCCAATCACGGCCAATGAATGGTAAATCCGAACGGTGGTAATGGAATGGCTCGATTCAGGTTTGTACATTAATATAGAGAATCAATCTAATTTGCCAATGAAAGTCACGAGCAGGCGTTGGCTTAGGTAAAGATTAAGATGCTGCTAGAATTCCTTCAATACCAGATTAGGTTGTGTGTATTCTTTTAAAGCTGTCTATTGTATCCAGATAATAAGTAGTTAAATTACGCTTCAATTATTTCAAGAATTGGACTATCAATTTGCAAAATTTTGTAACTAACTTGCAGTGGGTAAATCGAAATTCCTCTGACTTTGTCTGCAGTAGTATATCCTATTGTGTTTGCATGCGATTTCTGGGAAGGGATATCGATTTGCCTGTCCTCTACCTTTCTACAGACGTTGGTTGTGTAGTCAGGGTACCTATCTCTACCGGCGTCAATTATCAAGCAAATATTTTAGTCATTTAATTTAGTTTTCGTGATAAGATAGTCCATAACATTTAAAATACTAGCCTAGGTACTTGGTCTATTAGTCTGTTTCGCTTTATTTAAACTTTTAATTTAGACACAACAAAAGAAGAATTTGGTAATTTGTTGGAGAACCGAATACATTTCCGTAGTCTCAAATTTGAAATCATCAATTCGAGTTCTTATTTCCCAGTGATAAGTTGTCCCAGAGTACTGCGCAAACGTTTGAAAAATTTCTCAGTACTTGCTAATGCACAGGATCAAGAAGTTAAAGGGGTAAATATTTTACCCCTAAATCTGAAGTCTAGAAATTAGTTATTTTGAAAGCCACATAAAGTTGCTGTCAAAATAACTAATTTCTAGACTAACACCTTTAAAAACAAATATAATAAAGTCCCACTAAGCGCATCTCAGGATTAGCGGATTTAATCCCCAACTATCCATTAACTCGGTATTAAAAATCACTCTTTATCTGTCAGTTTATTAAATATGACAATGACAGAGACAGAAATATGTCTTAATCTCGTACTAAACTAGTCCGGTGCGGTGGTAGGCTACTTGCTACTTCAATAACACCCTGAGAGGTATTAAAATTAAAAATGTATTTATTTTCTCGAAAATGTATTCCGACAAAGTTTACGAATCCTAAGCAACATTTTATCGCCCCTCAAACCAAATCGGAATTCGGAAGCAATTAACGTCAAATCAGTAATATCGGCCGATACACTTGCTTAAGAATTCACGGTTTTATTCAGAAGGGCTACTTCCAAAGCGCGAGATTGGATCAGGATTACGAATAAAGTATTCACTCCGCAGCACAATTGGGCTGCCCCAGGGTACTATACGAGGTCCGGTTTTGTTCAATCTTTATAATTAAGTGACGAGAAATCTCTTGATTGCTCCACGCTTTTAAGGGCTCTTACTAAGAAAAGTGTGCAGAAGGTAGGTTTGAGTTGTGATTAGTTAGGTGTTTAAGAGACGTTTCGTGTCTATCACAAAACTAGCAAAAAGTTGAGCTGAGAACTGACGGCCGATGGGGCAGAAAGGTTCTGGGCGGTAACCACGAATCCTTAAAACAATCTCAAATCTGTCAAACATTATCATTTCTGTCAAATTTTGTATGAAATGACGTACCAAAATTGACAGATTTGACAACTTTGAGATAGTTTTAAGAGTTCATGGTTAGGGCCCTGGAATGGAGACCACGTACCGGCAAGCGCAGCGTGGAACAAGGTGGGCAGACGACCTGGTAAAGATTGTTGAAAGCCGCTGGATGCAGTTAGCTTCTAACTGGCCAATCTGGAAGTCACTGGAGGAGGCCTATGTTCAGCAGTGGATGTCCTTTGGGTGAAATGATGATGATGATGATCAAATATTGCGATGTTGGTGTGTTGCCATTTTAAATAGGTACATTTTAAATTAAGTACCGGAGGTAGTAAAAACAATCTAAATTATGATTTTATAAATAAAGTTCTTTGAATATTTAAGTAAGTAGGTTTTTCAATCGGCCTATAAAATTGGCACTTCAATCAAACTTGAAAAGTTATAGCTCTCTACTCGGAGGCATATACAGGGTGTAAAAAAAGGCTTAACGAAGCCTTATACCACGGATTCTATACATAAAACCAAGTAGAATGCAAAAAAAATAATTGCTGGGAAATGACTTTTATTTTTGGGTATCAAAAAAAAACTTATATCTAACCCGCAAATCCCGCATTGTATAGCGCGCACGCCACAGACTATGCCTGTGTGTGTAAGCGGATCATGTTTCTTTGTAAAAAAGTTAAGTAATAACAAACAGAAGGCAATTTTGTAAAAATCTTTGAAAAAAAATATTACTTTGACTGTCAATAACTCGGTAACCCGACATTTCCCAGGTATAGTGTAAAAGAAAAAAAATATCGTAATAATACGTAGAATATGAGGTATTCGGCTTTGTTAAGCCTTTTTTTACACCCGATATTAATGATCTTGGAGTCAAACAGCCCATTGCTTTGTTTTTTGGATTCTTATAGTAGGGATTTTGTTATATCTGGATTTTGCCCATGATTTTATCTTTAATATTTTTTTTTAAAGTTTTTTTTTCAATTGCTGCTGAAAATCTAGAAAAGAATTTTAATAGATAGAACATGTATCCTCTTTTCAGGTGACATAAATTATTTTACTGTTTAGGTATGCTGTGAATAGAAAACTAATTAAGCTCTTTTAAATCCTTTTGTGTTTCTGTGACCCTAATTCCACGCGGGCGGATTTGCGGGCAGATGGTACAGAAATATAGAATATAATTTTAAGCAGTAAGCTTCGGCTTTACTACCGTCTTTTTCTACTTTTATTGCTGACTTAATGAGGATTTTACCAATCCTGAAAAAAAGTATGACAAATGTCATTGCACCCGAAAGTGAAAAGTCTGTTACATCTTGACCCCAACCCCAAACGCTGCAAGTTAACGGTTCATCAGCGCGATGCAGCATCCACTGCAAGGGTTGAACGACCTACGCATGCGCTGTGCCCATCTTTTTCGGTCTAAATAGCCGAAGGCTGTCTTAGTGCGCGTTCATTTCGTCTAACTGCGATCAAATTTCGATCTTACTATGTAACAAACTGGATCCTTTTGGAGGTGCGTTGGGTGGCAGCGGGCGGACCGAGCGCCAGTACCTCGCCGGCCGCCGCGAGTCGCGCGCGTTTATTCGCGCCACCATTTTTTTTGCCCGCGAAAAGTTGAAAACTTTCGCCGACCGTTCGAATTTCGAATGTGGCTTTAAATATTCGATGCTGTTTTATTTAAAAAAAACATAATTTTGGATTGTGCGTGTTTGAATGGACAGTGTTGCTGACGGATTTTTGTTATTAAAACCTTTGTGCGAGAGGTGAGCGTTGTTGAATTTTTATATGTATTTTTCAGGGTAGTTTTTGAAAACTTATACAACCTGTGGGATTCAATATTTTATTTTTCAGACATTGTGACCTAAAATAAAATATCAGACTTGGTACTAACAATTCAAAAACAAAATTTGGAAGTATTGTGGAGTTTCTTATTTAACCTTTTAATTACTTAGAAACTAACAATTAAGGAATAGATATTAGGTTCATTGTTTTATCACCGATTGAAGTAAAATAATTTTATTTCCGTTCTGCAATTCCGCTTTTAGGCGATAAGATCTCAGCTGGATCGTACATTATTCTGTCTTGTTTGTAAAACATTTGGGTATTTGTGCAATACGTGTCAATATACCCATCTAATATGGTTTTAAATTAATTAAGGTAACTTTAAATTAATTTTATTCAAGGTAACGTGATATTAAATTTTCTTATAAATAACAGCAAAAGCATTAAAAACATTCCTAGAATCAATTCCACGTAATTCACATGCAATGACAATATTGACTACAACATACAATTCCTCGTAGCACCTACGCTTTTCTAGGTTTTATGTAATCAAGTGCAAAGTCAAAAGATATTAACTACTTACAATTAAATTAAGTTTAAGTTAAACCAATAAATGTTCTAAGACTTGATACCAACCAACTCGTTATAATACTCCGTACTTACCAGACAATTGTTTTAGCGAGTTCAATTTAAGTCACTTCTCATGACAGAAGTGACTTTAAACGAATCGGAGAAATACCCATAAATGAAAATAATCATGTTATATTATTGCTAATTATATATTTAGCTAAATAATTGCTTTAAGAACTATAAAAAGATCACGACAGTAACATGGTAACAGTAGTAAAAAAAACGAGAGATAAAAACCAACCGGCCGATCTAGAAGTCACTGGGGGAGGCCTATGTTCAGCAGTGGACGTCCTGTGGTTGAAATAATGATGATGATGAAACACTATCAAAGCAAAGTAGGCTATATATAAAAGGCAATTTACTGAGAAAACTTATGAAATGTACTTAGAGTATATAATTACTCAGACAATGTTGTTAACTATGTAAAACAGATAAAGGATACTGCATATTGTGATAGGAAACTTTTAAAAAATCTAAATAAAAAATAACTGTCTGGTACCTCGTAAGCGCCACGTCTGCCCCATTAACTATGAAATACGTTCTGTCGACAAATTGCAGTATTAACTATTGACTCCTAACCGTTAAGGAGTTCTGTGGCCTCCATTATAAGCTCAGCAGTATGATATGCATACTTAAACCTTCTCCAAAATGCAACAAATACTTTTATGAAAACCGCATCAAAATCGAATGATCCAAACGCTAGAAAATCGCGGACAAACATACATACAAACATACGGGTCAAAATGAGAACCTACTTTTTTTGAAGTCGGTTAAAAAACTAATTGCACGGTTTTATTTATTAAGATACTGGCTTAGTGCTAGGCAAAAACCTTTTTTAAGTTCTTCAACGAGGGCCAAAGTCTGACAGTTCAGTTCGCCGGACTTGGCCGCTTCGCCATCTCTGAGGTTCCGGGTTCGATTCCCGGTCGGGTCAATGTAGAAATCGAACTTTTCTATATTGGTTCAGGTCTGGGTGTTGTGGTACCGTCGTTGTTTCTGATTTCTATAACACAAGTGCTTTAGCTACTTACCATAGGATAAGAGCAATGTATGTGATATTGACCAATATTTATTTATTTAATATTTAATTTTATCGAAATAAGTACTCGCGCATCTTTACCTACACCTATACTTCTCCTCTCAGCTACTTTAATCTCAGTGTTACTAATAAGTATCGTTTATTAAACCATTTCGAAAAATATTTTGTGTTTAACTTGCATCGAGACGGATGCGAATTGGGTTTAAACTTTAAAATTGATTCCATCGTAATCAGAAGTCGTATTGAAATCGGCCAATTGAGCTCATTCGTTTGTGAAAAGTTATCGGGAAATTATCATATAAGTGTAATTTCGCGCGAATTTTCGTGGAATTAAAAACCATTTATAATTGGTATGAACATTCCTTTATCTTTATGAACTAATAAAGCTTTAAAATTGATGTATTAAAGTATATTAAAATAACAAGTAATCACGAATAATAGAACTTTTTGATTCGGCTGCAGACCATATATTGCCCTGTCATTTGAAAACAGAAATACAACAATAATTGACGTAATTAAATGGTGTGAAAAAACCGGCCAAGTGCTAGCCGGACTTGCACACGAAGGGTTCCTTACCATTATCTATAAAAACTGCAAAAAAAAACACGTTTATTGTATGGGACCTAAAATATTTATTGTATTCTGTTTTTTAGTATTTTTTGCTAGAGCGGCAACAGAAATACATCATCTGTAAAAATTTCAACTCTCTATTTTCCGTTTTCCCGTTTTACCCTTTGGGTACCCTTAAAATGAGAATAACTTCATAACCATAACTAAAAAAACTTACTACTTATCATAATCATAAAGGGGTATCCCAATTTTAGTAAAAAATATATACACTAAGTTTAAACCACCATTGTACTAAAGATTAATCAAACAATTTAGAATAGAATAGAATAGAAGATCGTTTATTCAGAATCATGCATAGCATACAATATAGTTGCAGGAAATAAAAAAAATGATAACAGTGTTATTTACTTATATGTATACAACGGTACATGATACTGAAAAGGTATCTACTCAGCATATGTCGGAGTATATTACTAATGCTACGACGCTGGTCTTCCGTAGATGCCCAGGATAAAAAAGGGCGAACTGCTACACCATAATATATTAATTATATATAGAGAATAAATGTATTTGTCCCTGTTATTTCATTTAAGTAATAATGCCAAAATTATCACCATCTGAAATTGGTATTTTTTGGTCATAGATTAAATCTAGTCAATATCTATAGGTTTACAATGGCCGTTATAGTCATAATAAGAAAATGGGGTTTCCATACGCAAACGTGTCTTTGGCGATTTTTTTTCCAAAAATGCTACGGAACCCTTCATGTATGAGTCTGACTCGCACTTGGCCGGTTTGTATGTATAGATGTAGGAAGTAATCTCTAGAACTAATTAGATTTATTAATTCTATAACCAGGGAAAATAGACTACCAGCCCCTCTAGCATGTACAACAAAACACGATATGATACGATATGATATAGCGATTTATCGCATATTTACTTTCAAAATATGATAACATAGCCGCCATCTTGAACTTTTATTGAAACAATAAGTATGTCCGTGCCGGTGACGTCACAGTTATGCTCGCTTTTTTGATTAAAGTTCATATTTTGACAAAAAATATGCGATAAATCGCTATATCATATCGTATCATATCGTGTTTTGTTGTACATGCTAGAGGGGCAGGATTGACAAATAAAAGTATGCCTATATACATCCCACTGCAGGGCACAGGCCTCACCTCAACTATGAGGTGGTTTGGGCCATACTCCCCCACGCGGGCCCGGTGTGGTGCGGTGGAGGGGTGTTGTAAGGCCAGTGACTAAACCTTACTGTCAGATGTAATCAAGCCGCCTTAAGGCCTCTGACTAGGCTTCACGACCAATATCAAGCGATATTGGCCGGGACCCACTTTTAACGTGCCTTCCGAAGCACGGAGATGCTCGTGATAAATGTCACTAAATATGGTCGGAATGGTCACCCATCCACTCACGACCGCGGCGTTGGTTGCTTAACTTTAGTAATCGATACCAAAGCGCTGCCGCCAGTGAGCTACGAGCATCTCTTGATTGGATTGACAAATACTGCTTTTTATAAAATTTAAGTTACACGCTGTATTATAACGCAGGTAAGGCCATGGGCACAGCTAGTTCATGTTTCTTTTCACTGATACCTCGTAATTTAAGACTTAGTTGTAAGAATATGAGAAGTTTGTTCAGGGATTTAGTTATTTTTGGTAAAATTTGATCAAAATATATTTATCTTATTAAAAAAGGTATTAAATAAATAGTTATTTATTGTTTTTAATTATTTGTATAATAAAACAAAAGTTTTTTTACGATTAATATAGAAAAATCGCGGTAAATGTTTTGACAATGGAAATTAATCTCTCTTAAACACAATACAATTTTAAAACTGACATACCAAGTCATTATTCTGCAGAAGGAAGAAAAGCTAAAATATGAATATTACGCCCAAATAAAAAAACAAAAACAAAAATACTTTTTTTTAATTGGTTGATAACGGCCAGATGCCGTAGCCAATGTATAAATATAGTGCGAAGTTTAAAAAAACAAAATCTTTGGGATCGACAAATAAATTAATGTCGTTGCGAAAATCGTTGACTAGTTATTTGACAGGCGGTGACAAATTTCGATGTCGATTACGGAGTAATTGCCACTTGTCTAAGTCCTTAGTTCCCGTTTCTTTTTTACAAAATCATTGATTACGGCGTAAGTGCTAAATCATCCATTATCGGAATCAAACACTTAACGCGTCGACGAGGCGGAAACCAGCTCGCTTTGCGCTTCCCACGATCTTTTTCAGTAAAAACATGCTGTAATTTGGAAAGGACTTTGTAAATAACAGCATAACTAAATCTTTATAATTAAAAAGAAATGATCTTCAAACTTAATAAAATTAATCATAAAATAAAATCTAGTCAATTAAATTAAATTTTTATGGGACCAAATGGCAACTATTCCGCGTCGAAAAAAACAATAATCACTTAAATCGGTTTAGAATTCTCGCCGTAATCGGTGTACATACAAAAAAAAAAAATATATACGCGCCGACTTGAGAAACTCCTCCGTTTTTTCGTCAGTTTAAAATAAAAGCTGTTCATAGAAAAACACTTGGAACTTTTTTCTTTAAAGTATTATCAAATTGGCCATGTCTGTCGCAGAACCGACGAGAGGTGGAGCAGGAAGGTTCTCGAATGGAGATCACGCTTAGGCAAACGTAGTGTAGGACGCCCCCCGGCTAGATGGACCGATGACCTAAAGAAGGCAGCTGGCAGCGACTGGATGCAAAGGGCGGGAGATCGTGCGCTGTGGCGCTCCTTGGGGGTGGCCTATGTCCAGCAGTGGACTGCAACAGGCTGATATGATGATGATTATCGAATTACGATTCACTCCACAGAATAAGTAAGACTCGCTGTTCTGTGATTCACTCCGTACAAAATTAATGTCTCCCTTATTCACAATCCGGCTGCTAACCCTCACAATGCATTAGACATGTCAAAAGCAGGCTCGAGTATAAATACCGCGGACAATAGGCGTTGACTGACTTCTTATTTGAGTTTGATGAAACTGGGGGGATAACACAAGGGAAATAAATGCTCTAAAATTTGAGGAAACGTCACGATTATTATTGACGTCATTTAAACGAGTATTTCTGATGCCTGTTGATGTCATTCTCGTCCTAATTTACTTATAAAGTTTACTGTAATTTTACGAAGTCGAAAAAAAACATTTTTGAGTTAACTAAAAAAAAACAGGTTATTTTTATTTCTACGTAAAAAGTTGTTAAAACCAGTCTATTAGGAGTTAAAGAAGACAAATTCTAGCTTGATTCTCTTTTTGGTAGTACTTACAGAAAGTATCTGATATCAATCACTAAAAAAATAACGGTTACATAATTAAGTCAAAAATGAAACACGTTTTATAAGTTCCCGACACTTTTTCATTTGCCTCAGGATTAGCCAATTTAATCCCGAACTATAATGGATAGTTAAAGATGGTATTTAAATCATTCTATAACTGTCTGACTCTAATGAAAAAGGGCTATTACACCGTTAGTGATTATATAAATGATAAAAATGTGTGGATTTAAAACTGCTTAGCACAACAAATCTAGTAAAATATTTATTTATTTTTAAAAGAGGCTGATAATAGTGACCGAGTTTCTTGCGCTGCTTCTTCTCGGCACCAGCCCACAATAGTCCCGAAGCCGTGGTAGGAAAAAAAATGGGTCATGTAAAAGTGCCTTTTATGGCCAATTTACAGAAATAAATGAATTTGATTTTTGTCAGTTTGTATGACAATGCCAGAGACAGAAAGATGGACATATCGTACTAAATATTATCGTACTAACAAGACCCCCTTAACGCATTTATTTAACTCTGAAACATGCGTTAAAAATAATGATGTCTCTAATGTCTAAAACAGGAACTGTCAAAATAAACAACATTCAGTCGAATTGAGAACCTCCTCCTTTTTTTTAAGTCGGTTAAAAATTGAATAAACTGATACGTAACTTAACCCTCCACTATACCTGTCAGTAGCACCCCCGCACGAACACGACGACGCAGACAATAGTCTTATTTGCCAACGGAACTGGGGACGATCAAACCGAATAGCGTTAGCGAACTGTTTACTCGGTTATGAATAAGCTTGGAAAGGGTTGGGATAGTGAATGGCTGTTGAACAATGAGTGGGAATCCGTGGAATAATTATGGGTGCGTCGTTTATTAAAAAAAAACAAATTATTGAATATCTTTTTTACCCGACTACGGCGAAGCCAAAAGGAAGTGTAATTATTTTAGCAGTCTATGTATGTATGTAAGTAAAAATGTATACATTTATAGGTTATTTAGCGTACCGAAGGGTTCCGTACCATGTTCTATAAAAACGGCAAAAAAAACACGTTTGTTGTACGGGAGCCCCCTTAAATATTTATTGTATCCTGTTTTTTAGTGTTTGTTGTTATAGCGGCAACAGAAATACATCATCTGTGAAAATTCCAAGTCTCTAGCTATCACGGTTCATGAGATACAGCCTGGCGACAGACGGACAGCGGAGCCTTAGTAATAGGGTCCCGTTTTACCCTTTGGGTACGGAACCCTAAAAAGCGGGAGATCGCGCTCTTTGGCGCCCTTAGGAGTAGGCTTACGTCCAGCAGTGGACTGCAATAGGCTGAATAAATAGAGATATATAGTATCTTGAATATACAAAATGTAGTTCGGTTAGCTACACCATTTATAACTTACAAACGTTTGCACCGATTTTATTCTTGGTTAGTTGAATTTGTCTCTCCTTTAAATAGCGGACTATAACTATAAAATACAATAGGGAATTTACTGATATCAATGTTTTTCATATTTCATTGAACATATTTAAGCAAAAACTGAATAATATTATATTAATAAGTAAAACATGAATTACATAATTATGTAAAATCAAATTTTAATATTTAGCTTCTTAAAATATTGTTATCTGAAATTTTGAATATATACATTTTAGGTTCACTTTATTGTTCACACTAACTTTATCATGCCCGATCATTTAAGAAATATGTATTTATAGCATGTTACTTTTAGGCACTATTAGGTCTATTACTGTTATTAATTTTTACCTACCTAAATGTTTATATAAGGTCCAATTTTATTAGTGTTCATCCTGTCAACCTGTGACTATATAGGTGAAAAGCAATCGTAAAAACCAACTTTCAAATGTCTATCATAAAAACTAAAAAAGTTAAAAATAAATTACAAAATAACAACATCGACTTCATATTGCATAAACTACCTATCTTCAACTCTTTTTTGCTCTGTAGAAGAGGAAGGAATAAGACAGATAACCAGATGGTTAAACGTAATAAAGATAGGACGAGTTTATGCAATATGAAGTCAATGTTGTTGATTTTTAACTTTTATAGTTTTTACGGTACACATTTAAAAATTGGTTTTTACGATTGCTTTTCACCTATATAGTCACAAGTTAACAGGATGAACACTAATAAAATCGGACCTTATATATATGACTGTTTGTTGCCAAAAATTAAAAAAAAAAACTGGAAATCAAATAAAAGTCTTACGGCGAAGCCAAAAGGAAGGGTAATGATTTTGGCAGTCTATGTTTGTATGCAAGTAGCTGTGCATTCGTTCGCGAAATGTAATTTATGTAACCCAGCACCCACCGTAACTATAAGCACCAAGCAATAACCTCCTTATTCTGAGCCTAGAAGTGGATCCATTTTAGACATTTTAACCTGGTCTGCAAACATTCGTTGGCCTGACTACTTCAGACGATAACAATAAAACCAATTTATTTCTGTAAATAGGCTTAAATTAAGCGCTTTTACACGTCCCAATATTTTTTACCCTAACCCTAGTTCGGGACAATTTTGGGCTAGCGCCGAGAAAAAGTAGCGCAAGAAACTATTGTCAGCCTCTTTTTAAATAGTATATAGTTTACATTACAAGATACATGTACCTGTGCGAGCAGGGCAGTATTTATTTCCAAATATTTTTATCATTAATATAATAATGTACAGTATAATATCCTTTTTTCATTAAAGTTGTTTTAATATGCAATTTAAATTTTAACAGGGGCATTTCTACAATGGCGCTGGTAATTTATTAAAAAAGCGAATACATTTTCCCATAAACGAATTACCCACTTTATGCAGTCTGAAATTGGGAACGGCAAGTTTATTCTTATTCCGGGTGTTAAGATTATGAATGTCACTTTTCTTAAGGAATAAGGACAGGTTTTTATGCGGATATACATTATATTATTATAAATAAATTGGGATGCTACTGTAAAATATAAATAACATAATATAAAATTATTCAGTTGAAAAACGTATAAAAGAACTGAATATACGCCACCCAACACATCAATTGCCATGGCCTCCTATTAACGAATGAATAAATGTCTCATGCTATGTACCTAACAATATAGTTTGCTAGGGGTGTGACCTTTAAAGCACATTTTGAGCCTAGTCATGTAGATCGGTCATATGAAAACCCGGAAGAGACAAGGAGCAGCCCCACTAATTCATAGCATACTTATAGTTTCAAAAAGCCCTTCTAGTTTAGAAGAATGCCATCATAAAAATTTAAAAACACTCTCATTTAGGCTTATTATTGAGATTGAGAGTGTTTTTAAATTTTTATAGTCATCTGACTTTATTATTTTCTAATCCAACCTAGGTAATTTTTACAATAAAATATATATTATATTACTAGCTTTTGCCCGCGACTTCGTTCGCGTGGACTTCAGGTTCGTCCCGTCTAGTCTAGTAATAAGTAAGAAATACGGTAACTAAGCACTGCAGAGCCCTAATCATAGGTCTATAGGTAGCTACTGCAGTATGCTCCTATAAACTACATTTAACGATCTTTTTCCTTCAGCATAAACATGCAGATTCTTCGCTTTGGAAACACGTGAGCAAGCCACATAGAGCTGACCGTGAGAAAAACATGGCGTGCCCAAATGTAGGCCTGCTACCTTCAAGGTTTGACCCTGCGATTTGTTGATCGTCATTGAAAATGCGACTTTTAATGGGAACTGCAGGCGTTTAAAATTGAATGGCAAGTTGTTGGGTATGATTGGGATGCGCGGTATAAGAACATTGTCTCCCTTGGCTTCTCCAGTTAAAATTGTAGCCTTCACTATATGCCTTCCTAATTCGGTAACTCGCAACCGAGTACCGTTGCATAATCTTGGCGCATCCAGGTTACGCATTAACAAAACGGGTACACCAACCTTTAATTCCAACTTGTGTGATGGCACCCCGGACAACTCTAAAGAGTTTAGGAACTCTACGGGATAACTTGTAGTGTCATCGGATGACATAACTGTGTCAATGGAATTATACACTGATGTTTCGCTGTTTATTTCGGCCAAGATTTTTTTATTTATTTTCGCAACAGTCTCATTTTTTGGTGCCAATATGGTCCTTTCACACAACCAATTTTCGTCAAGAATATTTTGTTGCAGATTCGGAAAAACTTGTTCAATAAGTTCGTTTTCTGTCTCCACAGCATGACAAAATTGCTGTGTGAAAAGAACCATACCTTCTTGGTCGGTGTTTAGGTGGCCTTCACCAATTTCTAGCAGTTTTTGAGCATATGCTCCTGATTCGACATCGCTGAATAACTGGACCCGCATGTTAGTGGTAAGATAAAGCTTTTCAACTTTAGACCACAGATATGAGGCTTTTAGACATGCGTTAATTTCATCTGCTGCAGTGCCTCTCTCGATAACAGGTAAAGTCTGTCTAAAATCCCCTGCCAATAACACTACCACACCACCCATCAACTTTCGATTGCTGTGAATATCTTGTAGAAAGCGATCAAGCGCCTCAATGGCGCGTTTGTGTGACATAGTGCACTCGTCCCACACGATCAGCATACATTGTTGCAAGAGGGCGCCACGGGCACTGCTCTTACTGATGTTGCACGTTGGGGTTTCTTCGCTCGCCAGATTAAGAGGTAATTTAAAAACCGAATGTGCCGTTCGTCCACCGCTCAGCAATGTTGCAGCGATCCCAGAGGAAGCCACCGCTAATGCAACTTTACGGTCCTTACGAATTTTTGCTAGAAGCAAATTAAGCAAAAATGTTTTACCTGTACCGCCCGGGGCGTCAAGAAAGAAAAGGCCGCCTTTGTCAAGCTCAACTCGTTGTAATATTTTGTTATAAATGTTTTTTTGTTCGGGTAGCAGGCGTGGTTCAGTTTCGCTGACCTGAGCGTCTAATAAAGCAATATCGTAGCTTAGCTCTTTGATCAAATCGGTCGACAACTCTCCTCGACGCTCTGGTGTAGGCATACCGAAGTCGGACAATTTCTTACCGGAAATCGTTATTATTTTGTCCTCTATATGTCTCAGTGCTTCATTGAAACATAGATCATTGTTGACTTGATCCATCCTTTCAAATCTATGCAAGATATCCTCCGATAATGCAGATTTATACTTATCCCATAGTTGAAGAGGATTGGATAAGCCGCAAGTGCATATCAATATTGCAAATAGTTCTCTTATTTGCGAAGGAGAGCGACACAGCACTGCCTCTTCCATTGTGGCATCCCAGTAGTTGTCATCTTCCAACAACCCAAACTTCTCACACGCTTGTCGAAAAGTTTCAAGTTCTTGGCCGTCAACTGTTTTTAGATCCAAGAAGCTAGTGGGGCCCTGTACTACATTTAGCAGCATTCGCAAACAGTAACATTCGAAGTTACTAACATGCACTGTGTAAATGCGCCCAAGAGCATCTCCTGCCTTCACACCTGGCCAGCCGTCGACAGGTGTACCTTGTAAACGACGTTTCCATTCTTTCGACGACACGTTCCATGTATAGTAGCGGGGTACGTCAACATAAAGTAATGTTTTTGCAAATGCGTCATTTTGGCAAAGCAGGAAAAATGCAGTTAGTGTCGTCTTAGGTGGTGCGGTCATTCTCTCTCTAAAATTGTTTTCAGTGAAGTAAATCCGCTGACCATTAGGCAGATGAACCGCAAGGTGAGTGACTGTTGGGTGTCTTTCATGCAGAGGCAGACCCAAGATCCGCCACGCTGCTTCGTTACTACTAACATATCTACCGGCTCGATACGTTTGCACCACATCTCTCGGGTCAATATTAACATTCCCTTGCTGTCGAATGTTAAAAATAGCCTGGTCGCTGCCTTTGTTTATATATTTACAAATATATTTTATCGCCTGTACCGTATTGCAGAACTCTACATTTATGTGACAGTTATACATTTTAGACAGAAGAGGAGAATATGGGACAATCCAGCTATTGTCAACCAATACTTCCTGTGTTCCACCTCGGGTTTTTAGAGTTATCGTACGGCCGCCATCTCCTGGTGCTCTACGCCTGTACAAAGGATAGCCTTTGTCGTTAGTTTGAGTATCTTTTAAAAGCGCCCTTGGATACTTTTTGGTGCATTTTCCTTCTTTCATGCATGGTGATGACGGATTTAGTGCACCACAGGGACCGTGAATCATATTTTTGGTTACAGTATCGTAGAGTTTTCGATCACTTTCTGGATTTGGTATCTCCGCACTTATGACTTCATCAATTTGGTTGGGGCGTAATTTTTCCGTCAACCACAGCAGTAAGTGCACGTGAGGCAGACCTCTTTTTTGCCACTCGATCGAGTACATGAAACACTTCATATCTCCAAATATTTTACCTTTTGTAAGTAGAGCAACCAATTTTTGTACTTTTATTTTAAATAACCTGGCTGTTAAGTCATGTCTGTCTGTTGCATTTTGACCTGGAATGAGCTCTTTAGTAATTTCTGGCCAAGCGGGATTACATGTCATTGTAATAAACAGATCAGGCCTCCCGTAGTTACGCACGTATGTGGACGCATCCTGCGTGTACTCATGAAGATATCTCGGGCTATTAACAAATGACGATGGGAGTATTACCAATTGACCCAAATTGTTTGAATCTAAATCCGCATCATTCCTGACCGCGTCTTGTAAATGTATATAGTTTTCTGCTCGCAGTTTTGTTTGGTTTAAAGCAATAAACCTTAAGCGCTCACTCTCCACTTTGACATACATGTCCACCAAAAACTGAAGAAAGAGAAGCCTACATCGAAGCAATAAATTAAAATTGTTGCGACGTACCATCATATGATACGCATAAAAGTCTTTGCACGACACTTTTTTGTTCGGTATAGGCTGTTTTGTAACTGGGTTTGTCTGAGGAATATCAAAACTGTACCCCTCTTGTCCTTTCCAAAAAATTATCGGGTACTCGAGAGCATCATAAAATCTATGAGTGTCCGGAACTCTAGTAAGCCGGCCATCGTGCACCTGAATAACAATGTCCCGAGACGCAGTTTGTTCAGTACTAACTACTACGGCAGCTATTTCGTTTGTGGTCGGGGCATTGAATCGTCTTTCGTGTTCACCACGTGGTACACGATCTGGGTGTATCACGACCTTGTAATTATCGCTAGTCACTCTATCTTTAGCCATTTTAAATTCATGCACTAAAACGTTGTGATCATGTAGAACTTTTTGTATTTTTTGAACTGTGTTTCTTTCCACACCTGGTACGTACTCAGAACGCCTATCAACTTGTGCTTCCTCATCACCCATGAAATAAACTTGCAAAAATTTTGGTTGCGTATTAGTAGCAGGAAGCAAAGAGCCAATTGTGTGGTATATTTGCCCTTGGATTGTAAAAGTCGGGCAAAATCCTGGCATCGACACAATGTTATCAGCTCCAAAAGATGTCATATGGAAGCATGTATTGTATTTTCTTATGTTTTTTAAAAAACGGCGAGACTCATCTGTTACATTTGAAAAAAGTTCTTTAAGAGGTTCAACAGGCTCGTCTATTGAAGGAAGAACTACTTTTCCTCCCGAACAACACATGCCTGCAGCTTCCTCTTTCCATTTAAGAGCACCGCAAAATCTGCATTCTTTATTCATCGCTTCTATTTTTATAAGCTTGTGGCTTTCGTAATCAAGAGTTTCATCGTACTCAAATGCAGCTTTATCGAATACTCCCCACGCGTTTCTTGTAAATATTAATCGTCGCTGTTGTGCCCTTTCAGCAACAGCGCGTCTGCGAGCTTCAGCAGCTTCAACAGTTTCAGTAGCTCTTTGGGACCCTATGTAAGTCGCTTGCTGAAGACGCCGAGCTTGAGACTGTTCGGGTGTCTCAGAAGCCCGTTGAGATGCCAGATATTCAGCGTTCTGTTGACGTCGAGCTTGAGACTGTTCGGGTGTCTCCGCAGCCCGTTGAGATGCTAGATACTCAGCATGCTGTCGACGTCGATCCTGGGACTGTTCGGGTGTCTCAGAAGCCCGTTGAGATGCCAGATATTCAGCGTTCTGTTGACGTCGAGCTTGAGACTGTTCGGGTGTCTCTGCAGCCCGTTGAGATGCTAGATACTCAGCATGCTGTCGACGTCGATCCTGGGACTGTTCGGGTGTCTCAGAAGCCCGTTGAGATGCCAGATATTCAGCGTTCTGTTGACGTCGAGCTTGAGACTGTTCGGGTGTCTCCGCAGCCCGTTGAGATGCTAGATACTCAGCATGCTGTCGACGTCGATCCTGGGACTGTTCGGGTATCTCAGAACCCCGTTGAGATGCCAGATATTCAGCGTTCTGTTGACGTCGAGCTTGAGACTGTTCGGGTGTCTCTGCAGCCCGTTGAGATGCTAGATACTCAGCATGCTGTCGACGTCTATCTTGGGACTGCTCTGGTGTCTCAGCAGCTCTTTGAGCTGCCTCACGCTCTGCTTGTTTAAGCCTTCGCAGTTCGGCTTGTGGAAACGTCTCGTTAAGTCTAGCTACTTTCATAGTTCGAGCTTTATTAGAGCTTTGGGAAAGATTAGACTTACGCTTTCGCGGCATAATTCTTAAGTACGTGTTGTTTCTATACTTCCAAAAAATACAGTACGGTAGTTATTGTTATGATTGTACTTTAATGCAATCCTTGCCTATTTAATTAACCTATCTATATAGTAATTGAATTATCAATGAAGTAATTCGTTATAATTAACCTATTTATATAATTTGTTATAATTAACTGTAAGTAACCTATCTATATTATAGTAATTGAATTATCAATGAAGTAATTCGTAAAAATGAAGTATCTTTTTGTACGTGTAACTCCTAACCAAAAAGAAACCTGGCAATAACTAACCTTAGGCCTATATTACTTAAAGTGGGCGACCATACGTTTTTATCAAATCGCTAGTGCCTTGAAAATTCGCAAAACGGACACAACCGTCAACGACGTCTGCCCTCACGCGTCTGCCCGCGTTCGGGTCGCGCACTCAGCGATGAGCCACTTCTTCCCCGCCGCACCTACCCCGCTCCCCCCACGCCCCGTTCGCCTGGCACCGCTGCCGGTATTTATCACCGAAACGGTATTTATCGCCGAAATTGCTATGACTCTGCATTTTAAATCTGTGATATCTTCGAAAATATTTATTTAATTTACATGCTGTAAAAAGCCATATTAATCTTAATTAAATGCACAATGTATTTAAGATACTTGATTGGATAAGGATTAATACTGTATTGCTTAAAATCGCTTCGTAAATAAGCCATTATTTCTCGTACAAAGTAAAGGATAAAAAATGGTTATTGTGGGTTATTCCTAAGAGATAAACATATACCATCACGGACTTTTTGGAGACCTTTTTAAGTTGTACAATACTGTAGTACATTATTTTGATCTATCTTGTAGGATTCAGTCAGCGTTTGCAATGTAAGCGCAAAAAATGTGTTTTATTACGACCTCACATTAGAAACCTCAAAAATTGTAGCCTATATGTTATTCTGATGTATAAGCTATATTGTGGTAAAGTTTCATTCAAATCCATTCAGTAGTTTTTACGTGAAAGAGTAACAAACATCCATACATCCATACATCCATACTTACAAACTTTCGCCTTTATAATAGTAGTAGGATAATTGGGGGTGTAGGTTAAGTATTAATCATACAGAAAAATCATTCTTTAATCTGCCTATGACTTTCTCAATCGTCTAAAAACTTGTTAAAGTTAAGTATACATAATTCGTTTAATTAGTCCTTATTTTACATTTTACTTGTTATTTTTAAATATCATGGAGCTCACTTAGGCTTAAGTTTATTAGGAAACTTATGAAGTAAGACATTATTTTGCATCGGAATCGGGCTCCAATGCTCGCTACAAAGCCACGTCTACGACTTCGTAGTAAACGCCTTGCTACGAAATATTCGTAGTAAACGCCTTGCTACGAAATATTCGTAGCAAGATGCATACTACGAAATACAAGTACCATCTTTAATTTCGTTGCCATTATTTGCGTTGAAGCCTTAGAAATGGCATAGATATGAAACGGCTAGGTTTGGCGTCCTTCTGTTATTAATAAACTAAACAAAAATTATGTTATTAACAACGGTTTGAAATCAATAATATTTTATATTGTTTTAAACTTTCATGGTCACTAACATTAGAATAGTTTGTTACGGGATTGCTACCATGTACCTTATTTTCATTTCATATATCGGCCAAACAAAACGTACCATAGCGTGCCGAATGAAGGAACACATAAAAGCGGTCAAAAACAACGACAAACAGAAATCGGCAATCGCGGAACATTTGTTGGAATCAGGTCTCAATCTCTGGATTGAGTTTCACAACCCTCAGATCATTTCGACAGAACGCCACTACATACCAAGAATGGTCAGGGAAGCGATTGAAATTACAAAGTACAAAAAGTTCAATCGCGAGGATGGGTTTAAATTGTCAAGTGTCTGGAATCCAGTGATTCGTATGTGCAAAAACCGGAAAAAACAATAAGCTGCTGTGTCGCGGTCCGATACTGTTAGTGTTAAGTGTCGAGAACAGGTGCGAGAAAATAGTGAGTTTATAGACATTGGTACCGACGCGTGCAATAAAAGACAGCGAAAGAGGGTAGACCGATATGTTTGCCCTTAACAACTTACCCGCAAGATCTTCAGTTACTCCGTGACCATGGCGCTTGCAACAGTGCCGAAATATCGGGAACTCAAAAATAAGGTACATGGTAGCAATCCCGTAACAAACTATTCTAATAATAATATTTTATCTACAAATAGTACAAGACATTAAACTAGTAAAACATAAATGGAATCAAAATCAAATCAAATCACCTTTACCTGACGACCTTTGTCTAAGAGAGACTTAGACGAAGATTTTAATCTATTTAATAGAGCAGAAAAGCCATTTTTTGTAGTCTTATACCCAACCTAATGATAACCTTAACGAGCATGAGAAGTGAAAAGGATATTTTAGTTAGTTTCGTATTCTGATGTCCTCCTTTATATAGTGTTTAGGGTTCCGTATCCAAAGGGTAAAACGGGACCCTGTCCGTCTGTCACCAGGCTGTATCTCATGAACCGTGATAGTTAGACAGTTGAAATTTTCACAGATGATGTATTTCTGTTGCCGCTGTAACAACAAATACAGAATAAAGTAAATATTTAAGGGGGGCTCTCATACAACAGATATGATTGTTTGGCCGTTTTTATAGATAATGGTACGGAACCCTTCGTGCACGAGTCCGACTCGCACTTGGCCGGTTTTTTTTAAATCAGTCTAGAACTATTCTCTCACAGTCCTCTTGTCTAAAACTGAATCAATTTCTCAAAATTTTGTCTTTAAAATATCACCGGTCAATTTATCTTGCAGTTTCGGACAGACCGTTTCGTCGAAATGAATCTATCTGTCTAAGGTAGTATCATCAAAATGTGTGCACACGAGAAACTACAATTTGTAGACATACACGGTTCGTCGGTGCGGTCGAGACAAGGTTTTAATAACAGCATGTTTCGGTGAAATAGGGATGTTATAGTTTCCGTATTTGTAACCGTATATTTAAAATATCCGAAAAGAAAATCTTAGGGACGTCTATTTCAAATGAAGCGCAGCTAGGGCTTAATCACTCAACTAAACGCTTTAACGCTGGCTTCTTTAGCTAGAAACACTTGACAAATTTCTGCAGGTCAGATAGCGTCATCGGTAGCTTAGTTGGTAAAGCATTCGTTCGGCATGCGACGAGTTGTGGGTTCAGATCCCACGTGAAGCGGTCGTTTTTTTTAGGGTTATATAATTTATCATATATGAATATTTAATTATTTTTGAGTGGAGACCACGTCTTGGCAAACGTAGTGTAGGACGCCCCCGAAGCGATGGACCAACGACCTTAGGATGCCTGGCAGTGGATGAAAAAAAACGGGAGATCGTGCTCCTTGGCGCTCTTTGGGGGAGGCTTACGTCCAGCAGGGGACTGCAAAAGGCTGAATAGAAAGATAGATAGAATATTTAAAACCGTTTCAGTATGTAATTGTTACCTAAAAATACACGCAGACACTTATCCAACAAAAGATTTCGTATCCGAAATATATTTTTCTGACATCTTTAGTAACGGAAATGTTCAAACATGTTCAGTTTGAAAACAGATCTGTAGCACTTTGAGGATAGAGCGGATGACAGCGTTGCTATTATAGGATCTCAATAAGACCAGCTATAACTAAAAAATAATTAAAACTACTATGCAGCTACGTATGAGTGGTTTTATTTTGTACTATGACGTCACTTCACGACTGACGAATTATCTAAATGCCTTATCACTTTAAGTTATTGATAAAAACTTCAATTATTTTAAAGATAAAATTTAATTTTAAATTAAGCTTACAATAAAAAAGGTACAGCAAGAAAGAAGACCCAGTTTATGAGACTCAATAAACTCTAGAACGATGAAGAGCTTATAATAGTTTTTTTTTTGGCTTTTTTGGATTTAATAATGAATGCTATAAAAAAATGTAAATTTTTGTTTTTAGCAATTCCATGCAAGGTTTTAATAGAAGATAAATAACACTTGAAAAAAATCATCGACCTCAGGTGGGACTCGAACCCACGTCCCATCGCAATATAGCTACAACATTGATCAGAATACGCTGGCTTTGACAGCGAGAAAGAACACTTGAGGAATTTCATCTTGTCACGTGACGTCCTCGGTAGCTTAGTTGGTAAAAGCACTCGCCCGGCTTGCGATGGGACGTGGGTTCGAGTCCCACCTGAGGTCGATGATTTTTTTCAAGTGTTATTTATCTTCAATGCTATAAAAAAAAATTTTAGTTTATTTTGACCCTTACTAACTTATTATCACCATGGAGGCCAAAAAAAAACTTTGAGAATTTAGTGTCCCTAATGTATACGCTTTGGTGGCTATAATATATCGGGTGTAAAAAAAGGCTTAACGAAGCCGAATACTACATATTCTACGTATTATTACGATCATTTTTTTCTTTTACACTATACCTGGGAAATGACGGGTTACCGAGTTATTGACAGTCAAAGTTACAATTTTGTTTCAAAGATTTTTACAAAATTGACTTCTGTTTGATAATACTAAACTTTTTTACAAAGAAACATGATACGCTTACACACACAGGCATAGTCTGTGGCGTGCGCGCTATACATTGCGGGTTAGAAATAAGTTATTTTTTTTTATACCCAAAAATAAAAGTCATTTCCCAGCAATTATTTTTTTGCATTCTACTTGGTTTTATGTATAGAATTCGTGGTTTAAGGCTTCGTTAAGCCTTTTTTTACACCCTGTATTTAAGTTATTTTTTTTAAAGTTAAATACAAATTTATTAAAATAAAAAGATTATAATCCGATTAGAAAATGTTGGACGCCTTGAAATTTCAACGAGAGCAAGGCTTTTCCATTTGATTAGGTCAACATCTAATAAGGAAAGTTAATTAAAAATAGCCTCCTCGACTGACCGATGACAAAAACTTCGTTCTTCAGTGGAACGGGGAAATTAGCTCTCATTGTGACTTGATAAAAATTAAATTTAGCTAACAAGCCCCTTTCATTGTGCTCTTAAAAATATAAAATGAACTAGGCTTCTGGGATGAAGAGATAAGTTCTCGTTTTTTGTCTTGTACAGAAACCTTACAACGTGAGTAGTGTGTTTGTATGTCAAACTTATTATTTAAAAAATACAGGGTTACATTTATACTGTTTTGAGACTTAACGGTTAGTAGTTTGCCTGATAAAATAATTGTGAATTTTGGCAACGCTAAACACTAAAATGGCTTATCTTAAAACTAAAAAAAAAAACTAAAAAAAAATCCCTAAGCAAGTTTACTAAAAGAGTGTTTTTTTTTACGTCGAATCCACGGTTTTTTTTTATTTATTTGTTTGTGTTTTTGTTTTTTATATTACACTAGCAGCCCGTCCCGGCTTCGCACGGGGTAGACAATTATCGCTAATAGTTTCGGCAGCGCATTCGACGAAAGACATTTTAAGACTCATTTTTATACACCTTCGGTTACATTGTTCAAATTTTACCAAGGATCCCTAATTTTTTTCAAAACGAAATGTAGCCTGTGTCAAATTGGAAGAATGTAGCATTCTATTGGTGAAAGAATTTTTTAAATCGGCCCAATACTTTTTGAGCCTATACATTACAAACATACAAAAATAGGTACAAATCTTTCCTCTTTATAATATTAGTATAGACTAATGCAAGCATCTGCTCAGAAACTAATCCGTTTTGCACAAATCCTTTTTGACGAGCCGATAGTACCCCATACTTGGCTTCGCCATTGCCTTAGGACCAGAGCAATGTATGTGATGTTAGATTATGTTGACCCTTTTTTAGTTACTCATAAAATCTCGCAGCTAGACAAAGGTGTGCCCTATTAACTCGTCTATTAATATTGATGTATCACGAATGACTTAATTGAGAGTCATGTCATACGATGTGTTAACTGCCTTTAAATACATAGTAATTTTACTTACGTATTAGTTTCATAATATAACTAGCTGACCCGGCAAACGTTGTTTTGCCATATAAATAATTTTTAAAATGTTAAGGGTGGACAACCCTTATCACTAAGGGGTATGAAAAATAGATGTTAGCCGATTCTCAGACCTACTCAATATGCTCACAAAATTTCATGAGAATCGGTCAAGCCGTTTCGGAGGAGTACGGGAACGAACATTGTGACACGAGAATTTTATATATAAGATGATGAAACTCGGACAAAGTCATTGTGTAATTAATGTTATATTTATGTGTGTAGGACTATCTTTTCTGCCTGTATTGTGGTTTAATATCGTAAAAGCTTAACATGAATATTTTAATTTGGTTCCAAATATACGAAAGGATTTGATACATTCATTGTAATTAAAACCACATAAAAGCAGTTTTGTAATTCCAAAATTCTAAATGGCGACAATTACGTGTTTTTAACCGACTTCAAAAAAAGAAGGAGGTTCTCAATTCGTCTGAATGTTGTTATTTTTTTGTATGTTTGTAATGACATTACACCGTCAATTATAAACCGATTTCAAAATTTATTTTTTAAGTTTGAAAGGGTATACTTTCGAGGTGGTCCCATTTACACCAAGTCAGATTCTGATGATGGGATCCTTGGGAAATCGAGGGCAACCCCTTAATTTTTATAGGCACCCATAATGTTTTCATATATTTTCTGACTTAATGCCAATTTTTGGGTCTGGTAATCATCATGTTATGTTGCTGACCTGATGATGGAAGCCACGGAACTCCTTAACGGATAGGAGTTAGAAGAAAATACTGCTCTTTGTCGACAGAACGTATTTCGCAGACGGTGAGCTTATGAGGTACCAGACCGCCAATTTTTATTTACTGGGGGCGTACCCGCACACCCATTTACAAAAAAAAATAATTAAAAGTTCCTTTCTTAAATTTACTTGGTATTTAATGCAAGACCTTATCCTATGGTTACGACACAAAAAAAGCCGCTGTTCTGGTTGGAGTGTAGGAAAACCTTTTCTTTAGATTTACAAATTTTCGTCGAAATATTGACCCAATTTAACACCTTATTTTTATCATACCATTCGATGGGGAGTCCATGAAAAATAATATTGACTCAAACATACCTAATCAGTTTTATTTGGAGTCGGTGCCAGCCATCGAAAGTTAAAATGTGTTCATTCGCACCGACTCCAAATAGAACTGATTAGATATGTTTTAGTCAATATTATTTTTCGCTTTTTAGTTTCATTTTGAAGTCGGTTTTTAGTTTTTTATTATTTTATATAACATTACTTAATAAAAGCACTAGTAATTTTAGTACAATGTAACACATTCTTATTTATAAATTCATTTTAAATTTTCATAAAATTTCGACATAAATATAATAGTATTAAATTTTAAACAAAAGACAAAATATTCAGATTTCATCTATGATTATCAATTTAAAAACTTTGTGTTCTATAAATGACAAAAGATGCGTGATAAATGTTAATATTCTTAATTTGAACAGAACTACAACTTAATCCGCCGTCTCCTTAATACTTAGCTTAAAACCAAATTGATCAAAATCCACAACAGACCAGTGTTGAAACCAACTTCCCAGACCAATTCAGTTCAAATCCGAACTATTACCCAGCAGTTTTGTAAGAGCACTAACAGTAGTGAGAGTTTCCAATAAAGTAAACTCCGGGCCGGCCCTCGGCGCCCCATGGGTCCCTAAAGACCAGCACTGAACAAAACACGAGTGATTCGGGAGCTCCGAGATTGAATCGCAGACGTGACCTTTTTTAAAATCGTTATTTATCCTTTTTAAAACGTGTTGTTATGACAACCTCTTATTTCCGCACTTAGAAAAGTCACTTAATTTTAGTGGTTACTTTAAAAAACCTGTTATCATCATCATCATTTCAGCCACAGGACGTCCACTGCTGAACATAGGCCTCCCCCAATGACTTCCAGATTGGCCGGTTGGAAGCGGCCTGCATCCAGCTTTTCCTGCTACCTGTTATACTAAACTCAATACGAATAAAGACCATTATTGAATGATCAAAAATGTTAATACACACTTTATTTTTGTAATTGAAACCGATGTCTCTGAATGCGGCAGTTCTATAAAGCGAATGACAAATCTGGTTACTGATTATGATACTTTTTACCACACACCATACAAAGAAATTAGAATTGATGTTTACAGACAGATACTGCAAAGGGATAAAAAATATATACAAGAGAGGTTACAGAATAGATGTGCACACTATAAGAATAAAATAAACTATAGGTACGCAGTGTGGATAGGCTTTGCACCTGGTGGACAGACTACTTAGTCAAGGTTGCGCGACTGTCAAGGAAGCGAAGCAGATGGATGCTTATGGCCAGAATCGTTCGCTGTGGCGTTCTATAGGGAAAACATTATTTGTTCATCAATTTAAACTTAAATCAAACTCTTGCCTAAATATAGCTCACGGATTTCAATATTAACGCTTAAATCTGCGGATTCAGATTAACATTTCGAAACAGCTGAAAGCACTTTCCTTGTTCAAATCCAAACTATGAAAGCATTAACAGGACCTGTAGTTTACAATAACGCTAACAAGAGGACCGACCCTCCACGCTTACGGTCTCTAGAGACCCGGGCTATTGAACAATCCTCCTGCAAGATTTGCGAGGGGTTGAATTGAGAATTTGGACCTGATTAGACGGAGAACGTGACGTCATTTAACAGTTTTCTTGTAAACAGCTTTAAATAAATCGCAAATGTGCAGTGTGCGAAACTTGTTAACAACATCATAATAGTCTTTATTAACCCGTAAAATGTCCATGAAGTTAATATATTTTCACTGTCTAGTTATCTTAACCTGAGGCGCATCTACGCCTTATATAAATTCTCAAATCTGATATCCTACGTTACGTTTCAATTACCAAAAAGTCCATTATCGATTGGAAAATGTGGTACTAAAAAGCAAAATACGTAATATTTAATTAAAAATATAATATAATAATATAAAAAACATTAGTTCGTTTAGCCTTAAATGTTATTCACATCATTATAATACTAGAAATAAAAATAAACTTGCCGTTCCGAGCTTCAGATTAAAGAAAGTAGGTAATTCATTTTTTGGGAAATGTATAAAAATATTTAATAAAGTACCACAAACTCTTGTTGACTTGCCTGTTTATAAGTTCAAAAACCACATTAAAAAATCCTTATGGAAAAAGGATATTACAAAGTTGAAGATTACTTGAACGACAAGACTTAATAACCTGCCTAGCTCGCACTTACATTATCTTGTAATTGTATTTCTTGTAATAAAACCAGGCTGACAAAGGTGACTGAGTTTGTTACGCCGTTTCTTCTCATCACCAGCCGATATGTTGTCCCGAAGCGGTGGTAGGAAAAAACAATTGGGACATGTAAAAGTGCCATTGATGGCCAATTTGCAAAAATAAATGACTTTGACTTTGAAAGTACTCATAAAACTTTTTGATTATGACAGTAAAATAAGTGTTATAATCGAAGGGTTGTTTATAACCTTTTGCGGCATCGTAGTCAAATAAGCATCAAATTGCAATTTTCAAATGATCTCGGTCGGTAACCATAACAGATTATCCGTTTAAATAACTCAAAAAAGTTCAGGAACAATTACAATAAAATAAAAACTTTTTAACAAAAAATGAAACCGCCAAAAACTAAAAAGCAAAAAATAATAAAATCCTTTTCATATAGCTGATTAGCTATACTTACTTTGGTTATTAGGGTTAAATGAAAAGGAATTATTAGTTTATTATTTATTGCTTTTCAGTTTGTCAGCGGTTTAATTTTTTGTAAAAAGTTTCTATTTTATGAGTTTTTGTAGATATAAAATCAGCATTAAAATCTGAGAGTGAACTCCCTGAGTAAAGTGAGTAAATCACCGCTATTTTCCCACCCTTACGGTAAGATTTTGTTTCGAGGTATACCCTATCTAATAAAAAAAGAATTAACAAAATCGGACTACACTGTAAAAAGTTATGCGTGATCGTACATAAAATAAAAGTAACGACTTAAGAACCTCCTCCGTTTTTTCGTCGGTTACAAAATGCGTATAATTTAATTTTAAATGTGTAATGCCAACCTTATCAAATCAATCTCATTCTGATTTAAACTGAGCATGCAAAAAATCTAATATGAAATCCAATCAGTCAATATTTTTTCAAAGTCTAATTAAAATCTTAGAAACTCAAACAATCCGAAACTTATAGGGCGCATCAAAGTATTTTAAATCTTAAGCAAATTTAAACAGAAAGAAACATCGATTTCGAAGAGTCTTAAATATTTTAATCCAATAGATGATTTAAAACAAGAATAACAGAGTTCTAACTTTGGAATTCGTGGCGAAGTTCGATTAATCTTAGCCTTAACTACCACAGAATTAACTGGAAACTTTGAAGAAGCTCCGATGTTGTAGGTAGGTTGAAATTCGTTAAAGCAAACATTTCTCAGTTGCTTAATTAACCGACGAAATTAGTTATTGTTATGAAAAAGTAACAAAAGGGAGGAACTTTGCAACCGGCGCCGGTGAAGTGTCGAGTTAGCTCCAATGACTGGTCCAAGTTAGAAGCAGCCGCATTAAGCAAATATTATGCAATTTTACAATTTTAAAAACCTGGTAACGCCTCTAATGTGTTCATATCTTTGTCATAAAGGTTATTTATATACAGTGTGTAGGCCTAAATGTTTGTTGTCGATGTGTGCTTTACGTTGAATTTACGATCAAGATTGTTAAAAAAAACAATAAGTAAAGTTTTGATTTTAATGAGTTACTGGTTCTTGTTTACTCTTCTCAGGACTTCTTCATTGGTGACTCGATCGACCCAGCTAATTCTAAGCATGCGTCTGTATGCCCACATCTTGAACGCTGCCAAATCAAATCAATCAATCAAATCACATTCTTAGGTTTGGTTAATTAACCGAAGTATAAATCCGTAGATATGAAAACGCCGTACCGTTTACCTTGCGTCGTCTTTGAAGGAAATTACACTGAAGTGAAGAACTTGTTTTAATTCTGACAACGCAACCAACTCCCGTCTTTATTAACAATCACGATAGTAGCAGTTTTGCTTGAAAACTGGAACTGATGTATAGTTCAACTATCTTCGCGTTTGTCTTGAACACTTTGAATTAAAGGCTGCATTTGTGAAGTTTACTGTGCATTCGCAATTTTGTTAATTACAATTTTCTATACCAAGCAATTTTAAAACATAATTCAAATAAAATGTCTAACTGCTCTTAGAAAGAACAACAAGTGTGAACCCTCCAGGGGAAGTAGAATATAGTGTAATTTAAGACATTTGGGTTAGTAATTTAGGTATCAAATTGTGTTTACCTCGTTTACAAATATTAATAATCAATTAAGCCAGTATGTTAAGACCTCAAAAAGTTTAAATAGAAATAGAAAAATATTTATTTGACACACACATCATACATAGAATACAAAAGAAATAGGATTTGAAAAAAAAAATGTGTCAAAAAGGCCCCGCTCAGCATTTGTCGTGACAGCCAGGGACATATCACGACGCTGATTTTCAGCAGGGACCCTGACGTTAAGGGTACAAAAGCACGGCACTAGAGACAGGAAAAGAAAAAAACTAACAGCTTAACAAGTAAATAATAATAGTAACAGACAAAAAAAAGACAATATACATATATAATTAGATGACACAAATACAATTTTATTTCCGTTCCTTGCCAGTCTAACGAAGTATCAGCCGTGTTGAGCCAAAAACGATTTCGGTCCAGTTCGGAGAAGTTTTTACTCTTAAGATAGATTTTAAGTGATCTACATCCCATCCCATCCCACTAATATTATAAATGGAAAGTTTGTGACGATGTTTAGATGATTAGATGTTAGTGACTCAATCATGCGTGAACGCCTGATCGGATTTGATCTCTCAAATATATAATTATGTACATTCATCATTATCATCACCAGCCTATATCAGTCCACTGCTGGACACATGCCTCTCCAAAAGGAGGATTTTGCCATAATCGCCACGCTTGGCAGGCGGGTTGGCGATCGCAGTTTGGCCAATGTTGAGAGGAGACGTTGCTGCCCGTCTTCTTTTAGCGGTTCTCCTGTAGTCGCCTCTTACGACACCCATAGGAAGAGAAGGGGTGGTGCTATTCTATTAACGTGCCGGCACCACACGGCATTTATGTACATTATAGGATATGTTTTGGATTAACATTATAGGATAGGTACGAAGCGGCGGGCACAGCTAGTAATTTATAAACCCAGTTAAAACACATCTAAAGAAACAAAACAACCTTAGCGAAACAACAAGGTTCAACGTAATGTTGTTGCATATCTCATCTGAGCCCTAAGGCCGTGGCTTATTAGCTGGCGGGAAGGTGGGGCTTGATTAAACGCTGCAAGGAGCGCCTGAATCCGCTGGTGTAATTACTTCACTCACCCTGGCTGTATATGAGTGAGGAAGCCATGACATGGTAATATTAGATCCTAATATATACTAATATAGGAAAAGCAATCGTTTGCTTGTTTGTAGAAGCATTAATTGGTAAAATTGATAATTTTACCCGACTTTAGGGTAAAGCCAAAAGTAGGGCCCTGGTTTTTACCCGATAATCACTAACCGAAATGAGAGTTATGATTTAAGCAGGCGTAGGGTAAAGCCGGGATAGATTTTTTTTTATTATTATAATTTTTATATCTATGAATTTATGAAAGGGAATAAATATAACCTTTGACATTTCCAGAGTATTACCGATTATTGCGGACCTCTAAATTTTGAGACATCTATCCCATATAGGGGATAGTTGCCAAGTCCATATAAATAACATTAAGGATAGACGACCCGCTGAGAAATAGGGCATCTAACCTGAAAAAACTTTGATCGCACCTAGCCGTCCCGTGCAGTCGCACAGAGACATGAGACACGATCCATTTGGTGGTAGTTGGAATGTCTCTCGATAGATAAATAAAATAACATGTTATGTATTTTCGAAACTAGAGTAATTACAATCGAGGCATCTATACCACTGGGGCGTCAATCCCGGTTTTACCCTAATTGAATGTATGTTTGTTTGACACGATATATCTCATAAACTAATTGCACAAAACTTAACAAATAAAATATCGTTAAGTATTGACTTTTCTTTGTTTTCCTAAACAAAGGCTATTTTGACATCGCAGAAAATCTATTCCGCGGTTAATAGCGGTAATTAAATAGTACTACTAAAAACGATTTTTTTTCGTCTCTCTCTCTCTCTCTTAATGGAACCGTTTATAATACATTCCGAAAATATAAGGCCAGGAAAACATCAGGACACACAATACACTTACTTATGAATTAATCCCAAAAATAGTAAATAATTTATGAATAGTTGTATCATACTATTTATTTTCCAGGATAGATTATCCTGGCGCAGAAGAGTTAGGAGACCCAACCCCAAATAATGGGATAAGGACAGGACAAAGAAGTGGTATCATACCATTTCTTAGGGATAAAATATGTGTTATTTTTTTAAACTCACATGACTGGGCACAGCCGAACCGCTTTCTCAAAAATGTATATCCAATAACTCAATACATTCTAACATGCCGTATTCAATTGAGTATGCAAAAGTGTAACACCCTAATTCGGGCCCATAAAGTGTAAAGCCGCGACACAGGAATTTTTAGTCAATTTCTCGTTTGACACAATTGAATTTGTGCGAGGAAAATCGGGTTTCGTAGCACGAACGAGGGTGACTTCCGAGGTGGGTCGAAGTCACAGGCAAAGAGCCTTTGAGGAATGAGTTTCTGTTGAATGTGGAGCGGTAGTGGTTTTTGAAGTTTTGCGGCTAGGAACTTTAGTAAGTTCAAGGTTTAGGTTTGAGCTAATATTAGAAACACATCTCTTCAAATTTATGAATTTAGTAGGTATTGAGCAATCTAGAAATAGAGTTCCACTTTTATCACTCGATACATTTTTTACTACCCACGACGGCATGGGTAAAACTTTTGCATGAAGGATGAGAGTTCGTTTGTTTGTGTGTGCACTATAATGTCACTATTAATCTGAAAATTAATAAGCCCGATGCAGCGGTATGCAGTTTTGTGTATTGGATTGGTAATTTATTAGCGATGGTTCTGTTGTATATCTGGCATGCGGCATCCATGGTTTTTGTGCACCCCACGTATTTTCTGAACCTATGTAAACAAAGGTTCAGAAAATACGTGGCAAAGTTACCTATACAGTGACAGTTCGGCCTTCAATGGTATAATGTGTACGTCAACTCATTTGACAGAAGAAAATAAAAAGATGTTTGTTCGTGAACTCAAGTTTGGAAAATGGCGGCAAAGAATTAACGTGTATTTACCCTTTACACTTAGACCACGGGCTATAACTTTTGTCTAACCCGAAGTCGCGGCCTCAGATCAGTCGTTTGAGGCTACTTAAAGAGTATTTGAGACCGGCTCTTTGTGGCCAATCACGCCAAATATGAGGGTTTGGTACTATCGCCGATTAAAGATCGTAGGGCTACTGAAGATATTAGTCTACAAGGAAACGGAGGAAGATCAGATAAAAGTGAAGCTGAGGCTAAATTTATTGATTTGTTTGCGATCAACTTGTTCATAAATTTACAAATTGGACCACTGGGCCATAACCATGAACTCTTAAAACAATCTCAAAGTTGTCAAATCTGTCAATTTTGGTACGTCATTTCATACAAAATTTAACAGAAATGATAATGTTTGACAGATTTGTGATTGTTTTAACAGTTCATGGTTAGGGCCCTGGTTTAGTGTTGGCGCTTTAAAACCTGAAGTTTCTGGATTTTTATGGATTTAACTTGATTTATTTTAAAAGTGACCCTTCTAAGATATTAAAAAATCTACTTATTTATTTTCTGCCTATTGGCTTACACACACCTTAAAAATAAAAAAGGATAATTATTAACCTGGCCATGCTAAGGTGGACGGTTAAATATACAATTTTATGTCAGGATTTAGGTAGGTACGAAAAAGATTATGACATTCCTACATGTTGTTTTGATTGAAGAGACATTTTAATTATGCAATTTACCGCAAGAACACATGAATTTCACTGTTAGGCTAACATCGAAATCGCAAAAAAGTTGTCCGATAGTAATTGTCGTTTGAATTGAGTATAGAATCATCCTCTAAAAGAAAAACTAACAAAACATAAACTTTAATAACCACAGAATAAAGTTCTGTAATAATTTTACTTCCAGACGTTATCTGTGTACAATCCGCTGGAAAACATTTAATTCGACTAAAAAAAATAATGATGAATCCCTGGCCATGTCCGCCCGAGGCCAACGCGAAAACCTTTCGTTTGATTTTGAACTATATTCTGAAAAACATTCGGTCTGTTTTCCATTGGAATCTATTGAGGGTGAAAAATGTTTTTATCGAGTTCAATATTTATAATGGATATTAGGTTTGATGCTCGACTTAATCGTCGCGTTAGGGTGATAACGCTTATCCATAATTGACTTTTACGACGTGCAATGTGTTTAATGATGACTCTAATGATGTTCTACTGATAGCGAATTCTATGAGATTATCCATTTTTATTTAAAGATTACTAAAGAACATTGAATACCTGCCTACCTACTAGACTTGTGGTCATTGGAAAAGTCTAGGGGCAGAGACGAAGAGACAAAAACCCGGTGCATTAGATCGATCAAATCTACAAAACCCTGGGCAATAGGTAACATCTATCTTTACATTCTGCATCTGACAGAAGTACCTTTATGGTGTCAGATAGTTCGCGATAAGATACTGCCATAGACGCAATCACGACCCTCAAGTAACTCAATGTGTGGGTTATCCATTTTTTAAGGTTCCGTAACCAAAAGGTAAAACGGAACCCTATTACCATAGAGAAAGAATAATACTCTATTACTAAGGCTCCGCTGTCCGTCTGTCTGTTCGTCTGTCCGTCTGTCACCAGGCTGTATCTCATGAACCGTGATAGTAAGACAGTTGAAATTTTCACAGATGATGTATTTCGGTTGCCGTTATAACAACAAATACTAAAAAACAGAATAAAAGAAATATTTAAGGGGGCTCCCATACAACAAACTTTTTTTTTGTCGTTTTTATAGATAATGGTACGGAACCCTCCGTGCGCGAGTTTGACTCGCACTTGGCCGGTTTTTTCATTTAATCTGAACTAAAAGATGTTGCGTTTAAGCAGTAAGCGACTTGGATATAGAAATAACTCTGGCTGCACGGCCGATGCGCTGTATAAAAAAAATGTTTGGCGCTTTATTTAAAAAAAATATTACAAGTGCCTTCAGCGTCCTAGCAGGCCAAATATTTCACACTTTCAACCTTCATTTCGCTTTTTAAAAGTTTCTAACAATATAACAATACATAACTAATAGTTTTTTTGCATTTCATAGGTTACCAAAAGTGTTACATAGTTTTATCCCAAAATAAATAAAAAATCGCGCCGCCGCCAAACGTAATTTGTGGTTTTATGGACTCAGATACACCCCTAAAAAGAATTTAACTAACACAATAGAAAGTATCTTGAAGTAATTAAAAATAAATAAGTGAAGTTCGTAAAAAAACAATTTTGCATATGAATACCTCAAAGGATAATCATCCCTGCTGGTCGGACTTTGTAACCGTAAGTAGCCTGAGCCGGTGTTTCGTTAAAAACAACGGAACAATTGTCTGTTTTATCACAAAGAGGATTGGAGGGGATTAAGCGGAACTTGTGAAATGGACTCCATTGATATAGGGTTGCCAGAAGAAAGTACCTATACCTAATTCTTCTGTGTCACGTTAAAACAAAATATTTTTTTTACTCCCAGTTCATTGAACTCTAAATCAGGACGTTCCAGTCTGTCAGCAAACATATTCACACTATCTTCAGCCCTCGTACACCCTATCCTATATTGATCCAAGGATACGAGAAATATTGTTCCCGATTCTTCTCGTCTGGTATATGAAAGTTGGTTTCTTAATTTTCTATTTTTTTTTAAATATTGGACAACATCACATTACATTGCTCTGATCCCAAGGTAAGTAGCTAAAGCACTTGTGATATAGAAATCAAAAACAACGACGGTACTCACAATACCGAACTCGAGCCCATATAGAAAAGTTGATTTTCTACATTGACCCGACCGGGGATCGAACCCGGAACCTCGGAGATAGTGGCGCCATTCCAAGTCCGGCGTGCTCACCTCTCGGCAACGGAGGTCGTCATTGAAGAGATCCAGGAATCAAAACCAATATTTAAAGTCGAACTAACTGAACCAAGTCGTCAAATTACTAACCTCAAAAGCAAGCGAGAGCAGAAATGCCCGGAAGCCCTCTGAATAACTCTTGCAAAATCGTAAAAGAAAAATAGATTTTGTTAGCGTCTGCCCAGCTGAGCCGCGGGCACTCCTACATAAATTGAAATGGTCAGTTGATTCCGCAAATTCTCTTTAGATTTTAAGAAAAATATACAGGATTACAGTGTAAAATAAAATTGAAGAAGTAGTACTTAATACAAACTCAGATAGTTTTATTAAAGGTAGGGGACGACCTGATTAACGTAGTGGTGTATTAATCAATCTTAAAGACCAATCAATAGTCCTGTGTTTGATTTTATGGTTCAGGTCAATAGGTACATGTATACTGGATGACTTTTTTACCGTCAAGAAAATAAACGTGTGAAATAGGTAAATGATATAGGTGATGATAACATGATTATTTAAAAAAAAAGTGAATTTTTTAATTTTATTTTTATCAACTATTTATCCTCATAACCATTTAATTCTAAGTTAATTTTGACTAACTGAACATTAAAAAAAGAATATTGGTAAAATAATAATAAAAATATGAAACCGACCAAAACTCAAACGCATGTTCACTGATGTAGTCTATGTTTATGCATTTTTTTGGACATTCCAAAATTAATAAAATCAGTTGTATTTTATAAACACACTCACATAATATCACATAGTTTTAGGTACAGAATACACAGTATTTTTTTCCTGACGGTAAAAAAAGTCATCCAGTATAGTGTCTAATTTGACTTGGGTATTGGTGTGCTAAATTGGTATCTTACACCATGACAATTGCTAGGTACGTTTTATTGACAAAACTTATTGGTATATTAAATTAATTGATAAGTTATGGTCCGATATCTGGCAGACAAGTAAAATGTTCCGTTTACACGATTTCTACAAATTAAATATTTAAAGGACAAATAGAAATATCCTATGTACTTACCTGCACAACTTGCCTCCTAGGTTACCGAACCTAAACTTATTTTTAACCTTTCGGAACGATTACTTGCCTAAAATTTCAACCCATTCATGGCGAAAAAAGAGCGAAATGAATCAGGGTTCTCGTTTCCGATATGAATATAATTTGAGGTCATAATGAGATTGAAAATATTAAACCCCGGCGTAATAGGGGCCGTGACTTGGAACATTTTTGCCTCATCTTCTTATATTAAACGGTTGAACCGAAGGGTATTGACGGCGTGATGATTGAGAGCAAATAAAGTATAAATTGAAATAGTGTTGTGGGACGATCATTTAAGGTATCGATATACCTAAATCGCATACAATTTTAACCTCTTTTTTCAACATCACATACATTGCTCTGATCCTAAGGTAAGTAGCTAAAGCACTTGTGATATAGAAATCAGAAACAACGACGGTACCACAACACCCAGACCCGAGCCAATATAGAAAAGTTCTTTATCTACATTGACCCGACCGGGGATCGAACCCAGAACCTCAGAGATGGCGGCGCCATTTAAAGTCCTGCGTGCTCGCCTCTCGGCGGAGGTCGTCATTCCTACTTATGGTGTCATCTTCCACGGTCAATTATCCTTTAGCTGGTATTTAAGGCTGGCAAGTATCAACTGCTGGAAAAAAGCTTAACAAAGTGTCCATGTTGTTGCATAATTATCAAACTCCTGCCAAGTGGGATACTTTCGATAGTCAACGATTTATCGATACTTAGATGTTTTTACAGCCCTAAATCGTAGGGATTGAAATATTTGCAAGGGATAGGACGTTAATTTTGTAGACGTGGTGAGTGTAAAGGAACACCGTTAATCAATTTGTTTTGTTTGAGCATTAAGCGGTTTGGGTTTTGATTGAAGTTTTTTCTTCTTATAACTTATTTACGACGGTACATAAATTATATTCTGAACTTAAGTTAGTTTCATTTTTTGAGGTGCTCGTAGCTCAGTGGCGGCAGCGTTTTGGTATCGATTACTAAAGTTAAGCAACCAACGCGGTCGTGAGTTGATGGGTGACCATTCCGACCATATTTAGTGACATTTATCACGAGCATCTCCGTGCTTCGGAAGGCACGTTAAAAGTTGGTCCCGGCCAATATCGCTTGATATTGGTCGTGAAGCCTAGTCAGAGGTCTTAAGGCGGCTTGATAAATCTGACAGTAAGGTTTAGTCACTGGCCTTATAACACCCCTCCACCAATGCAGAAAAGGTGCATTCGTGCTATGTTCAGATTGAAAACAACCGATAGTTGTAAACCATACTTCCAAAAATACAAAACACTTCCGTCTATGTATATTTTTATGCATTATTTGTAAAAACGCATCCTAAAATTTTCCAACGAGTGGCAGATGTTGTGAGCCGCAACCGTCGCGACAACACTAAACTCTGTATGCCCACCTCGAGGACCGCTCATGAGGAAGAACATATTATTAATGGCACCCAGAATATATAATAAGCTTCCCTTTTCATTAAAAAAGTTACATTTAAATGATTTCAAGGTCAAATTAAAGAATTGCTCCGTATCGATTTCATGAACGACAAATTATAATAATCACAGTCAATTTAACTTAAATGTTGAGTAGGTACTCTGTTTGACTTAAATTAATTTTATTTATTCTATTGCATGATTATAATTTATCATTTAGATATGACAATTTGACAATTTTGACAAAACTTTGACCATTTGTTTATTAAAATAATATTATTCTTTCTGAAAATTTTTACACCGACTCGGTACGGCATGTTAAAACGACTATGACCTATGACCTGTTTAATATGTACACATGTTCGAACAAATAAATGATTATTTTATTATTTTATTTTAATCCGCACTGGGCCTGCGTGGTGGAGTATGGCCCAAACCACGTCATAGTTGAGGTGAGGCCTGTGCCCTGCAGTGGGACGTAAATAGGCATACTTAACGTTTACTTTATTTAAGTTAGTTTATACCATTTTTAAAATTTAAAAAATATCTTTGTTACTATGCTAAAATCGACAAGATAATCATATTATTTAAAATTGTTTATATATATAATTTAGTAAAGTTTATTATGAATATACATATAATATAATTATGTACTGTGATTAAAGGTAGGACGTATGGGTTTTCTAACATTTTTTTATTTAAACAAGTTCAAATCTGTTTAAATAAATAAAAAACCCTTATTTTTAAACATCACTTATTTTTTTCTAAGAATTAAGGATACATCACCAGTTTATATCAGCCCACTGCTGGACACAGGCCTCTCCAAAAGGAGGATTTTACCATAATCGCCACGCTTGGCAGGCGGGTTGGCGATCGCAGTTTGGCCAATGGTGGAGAGGAGACGCTGCTGCCCGTCTTCTTGTGGCGGTTCTCCTGTAGTCGCCTCTTACGATACCCATAGGAAGAGAAGGGGTGGTGCAATTCTTTTAACGTGCCGGCACCACACGACACATGCCACAAGTATTAAGGATAATTACGGTTTATATTTGTATAAATTATTTCCGCGATGCTCAAACTCTTGTTATGCCGCTAGGAAACACTTCAAGCATTTAATTTTCATACAAACCTGAGTGTTTTAATAAGGGAACGTGATTAAAACCCTACTGAGGATAATTACACATTCATAAAATGATATTTAGCCGAAGCTGTTTCAATTTAATTGTACCCACGAAAGACACATCTTGCTGGCATTTTTATTCAAATCAAATCTTTTATTTGCATTACAGATATCAATGGTTAATAGGTGATAAATATTTGTACATTATATTTGCACCCTGCAAGGGCAAAGCAAGTTACATAATTCTAAAGCTTAGCATGAGAATAAACAAGACTTTAAAAATATGTTTATGTTTGGCATATTATCATAATAATATGTTATAAATTTCAAATTTTATTATATTTATTGCACCTTAGTTTGACGACCTCCGTAGCCGAGGTTCCGGGTTCGATCCCCGGTCGGGTCAATGTAGAAAACGAACTTTTCTATATTGGCTCGGGTCTGGGTGTGGTGGTACCGTCGTTGTTTCTGATCTCTATAACACAAGTGCTTTAGCAACTTACCTTAGGATCAGAGCAATGTATGTGATGTTGTCCAATATTTATTATTATATTCGGTAAATTGTTTTTCTCAGCTCGAAGCTGAAGCAAGAATAGTCCTGTCAGTGATGATGGGCCGGTCCCAGTAGAGCCGGATACTGTCACTTTCGAGTACTGGCTCCGGCGAGTACTTATAATAGGGTAGTCTCTGGCTCACGAGACCGTACTTCAGGGCGAGCTTTTGGTGGAGAATTTTGGCTGCTTGGTTATGCCTGTGCAGATACTCAGTGTTAGCAAGAGCCGAACAACCCGAAACCACATGACGGAGTGATTCTCCAGGATGGCGACAGGCCCGACAAATGTCCACTGTGCCATCCTTTATGATGTACTTTCGGTAATTGTTCGTCCTGATAACCTGGTCTTGTATCGCACAAGCAAACCCCTCGGTTTCCCCAAAGAGGTCTCCAAAGCGCAGCCAATGCACGGAAGCTTTTCGGTCCACGTGGGGCTCGTGTAAAGCCTTGAAAAACCGTCCGTGCAGCTCTTTCCCTTTCCATACGGTCTCGCGATCAGAGACACTTAGTATCGCCGGCGGCTGCCATGACTCGTTGGCCAGATCAAGAGGGGTGAGTCCTTTATCACATTCTATGACATCACAATGTATCGTTGTGTCGGTCTTTGCTAGGAAATACGCTCTGAGGCTAGATACCTCGCGGTCGTGCATGGTTTTAGCACTTAACAGGCCTCGACCACCACATTTCCTCGGGATATACAGCCTCATGACCGACGATCTGGGGTGATGCATTCTATGTAGTGTCATAGTTGTGCGGACTTTCCGATCCAGAGCGTTTAGTTCGGTCTGAGTCCATCTGAGAATGCCAAAGGTGTATAAGAGAATAGGCATTACCCATCCGTTATAGGCTTTGACCTTGTTGACCCCCAAAAGAACTATTAAGCACCTTTGTAAGGCGGTCGAAGAAGGCTTCACCAACAGACTGTTTTACGTCCGATTCCCTCAAACCTATACTCTGTGACATACCCAGATACCGGTACGTATCAGTTTCGGAAAGTGCTTGCAGTTGGACGACACCAAGGTTAACCTCCTGCGACCGAGTAATCTTTCCCCTCGTCACATTATTATTATTATTAGTGCATTCATGAAGATTATAAAAACGTCTAATACATTTAAATCTATTCAGGGATATTTTGAAACAAACCGGTATACTTTTAACTACCTATAACTATTTCAGTGTATGTTATGTTATGATCAAAATGTCAAAAGAAGAAGCAGTGTAGTTAAAAGTAAATATAGTCATAATTTATGTCCAAAATCTAAAATTCATTAATCACGTGCTACTTTTCATTTAACCAAAGTGTCAACTTGGGCAAGACTAACTAACTAACTAGAGTGTGGCCTAATAACTACATAACCTGTCGGAGAATGGGGGGGGGGGGGGGGAACCATGACTCTTAAAACAATCTTAAATCCGTGAAATCTTTTCAAATCTGTCAAATTTCGTACGTAATGACGTACGAGATGGTTTTAAGAGTGAGATGACAGGTATTCGAATCCTTCGTTGAAAAAAATAGGGAAATAGGCAGATTTTTAATAATAGCATTTTTTACGATGTTTAATAAATTTTAAGTCAAAGTCAAGTCAAAATCTATATTTGCAGAATGTAAGGTAATCCAGGTATTTAGTATTAGAGTCAGTCTTAATAATATTCTACCGGAAATTGTACCGAATAATAATAATTCAATTAAATTGTATAAAAATGTCAGGAAGATTTAATTCACATATTACTATAATTTTCAAGGACCTATTTATAATATCTCAATTCGAAATAATACCGTCAACCGAAAATAGCGTCATTTTTCGGAGCCGTATTCTGGCGTCAACGCTCCGGTTGCAATTCCTTTTTTCGTCTCGCGGTCACGTAGGCCACATTATTTTCCGCCGACATTTAACTTTCATTCCCGGTGTCACAGGCAGAGCGGTGCGCCAAGTGAGAGATGAAAAGGTGCCCATCCACTAAAAGTAAAAATAATACGTGTCAGAGGGGTAACTATGAACTCTTAACAATCTCAAATCTGTCAATTTCGTACGTAATGACGTACGAAATTTGACAGATTCGACAAGATTTGACAGATTTGAGATTGTTTTAAAAGTTCATGGTTTTATTTGTAGCGATTGAAACATTTGCAACTCAAAGACAGTGAACCAGATCATTTTATACTTTAGTTGTATAGCTAATTTCTGGATATACATCCAGTAATATTTGAATCTGCAGGTTTTCACACCACCAATTAATCGCTTAACAAAATTACACTTTTTTTGAGCGGCAAAATAAACATTTCTTCCTAAATTGTAAAAACTCCTCAAATTTGTTATAATTACTCTCGTTAAGTGGACGTCATCGTGATAGAATAGAAATAGTTTTTTTTTTAATTTAAGGGTAGAACATATGGATTAACACATTAAGGGTCTTCACAATGTACGGATAAAGTGCCAAATAACCACCTACAGATGAAAATATGTACAGGATAAAAGTGATTGAAATAGTGTATCATCTAACGTTTGACGGTAGTAAAGTAAAGTATGCCTATATACGTCCCACTGCAGGGCACAGGCCTCACCTCAACTATGAGGTGGTTTGGGCCATACTCCACCAGTCCGCACCGGGCCCGCGGCCCGATTGGTGGAGGGGTGTTGTAAGGCCAGTGACTAAACCTTACTGTCAGATGTCATCAAGCCGCCTTAAGGCCTCTGACTAGGCTTCACGACCAATATCAAGCGATATTGGCCGGGACCAACTTTTAACGTGCCTTCCGAAGCACGGAGATGCTCGTGATACATGTCACTAAATATGGTCGGAATGGTCACCCATCCACTCACGACCGCGGCTTTGGTTGCTTAACTTTAGTAATCGATACCAAAGCGCTGCCGCCACTGAGCTACGAGCACCTCTCACCTCACCTCACCTACCTCACCTCTTTTTGACGGTAGCGAAACGCAAAAATAGTGTTTATCCTTCATTTAAGTAGAAAATAGCTTATTCAGAAAGTATTTAGAATTTATTCGTACATTGTGAAACAGGCCCATATTATCGTATACTATTACGATTCATCACTATTTAACGAAATACAATTTATTTTAATCGTGCGAGTGGATAATGCCTCGCTTGCAGTGGACCGGGCCCCGTCCCGGAGTGAGGCATAAAATGAAATACAGCCGAGCCTCCTCACCGAGCCGTTTTTATTGCCGCTCTGTGTAAAGCTTGTAAAAAAATTACTCGCGACTTACTTTTTTATTTGGCCCAAGCCGCGGGGAGAGGTGATGATAATTTTTTATACGCCTTCCTTCGTGGATATTGCTGGAACGTCTTTATTTGCGCGCGTAATTGTCGAGACGCGAAATAATGGCGGATTTGAACAGTCTGATGTTGAATGCTTTTTAAGGCTTTTGGAAAGGAAATGTTTTAGATACATTTGTATTTTAATAAATTTCGTGTCTAAAACTAAATTGTCTCGCCTTTTGACGAATAGAAATGCTCTTTGCTATTAGATAAAGGTTTTCCAAGTTTTTGGTGGGTTCCTTATTTTAGTCGAAACGCCAACTATGGAAGGAGACAATAAAAATAATTGTTCATTTTGCCAGCCACGGTAGCCTAATAGATAGATAGATACTCTTTATTGCACACCAATCAAAGAAGTTACAGTTGATATTTACAGAAAGATGTACAATTTAGGCGGTCTTATCGCTAAAAAGGCAAAGGCCTTTAGGCAGAGGACAACTATAAAGAAAATGGCATGAGATTCATCTTTCTATTGTGAGTGAATGTAACATTAGAAATACCTTTTACCTACTAGGATGATTATTTGTAAATATGTATTATCTAGCGTCTTTACATGGTGTTATTTACAATTCATGGTAAAACAAGAAGAAAACTGAAAAAGCATAGTTCTACGGAATTCTCAGTGTGAAATCCCGACTCGCATTTGACCAGTCAATGCCATTTTCTACTACGAATTTTCAAGATGAGGCCGTGAGGGTTGTGTTAATTTTGACTCCTTATTGGAATTTGCTCCATTTTTTTTTTGTTTCGTAAAAACAGTTGAACAACAAAAGTAATTTATTTCGGAAATCCAACGTACCAGAACTCGCAATGATAATATCGAGGGTGTATTTTATGAGTTTTATCGTTTCGCGATAAACGGAGTGGATTCATCGAGGAATAATTAATCACGAGCAAACTGCGCGAGCATCGATATGTTTGCCGTATATCAATAATTACAACGGACAAACTGCCTGAATATCAGCAGTTTTGATAAATATTCATAGTGGATTTGTAGGATTGTTTACGTAAAAAGTTTTTGATAACAAAGTAAAAGATTACACTATAACTGTCGTGTAATATAAGACAGCCTTGTTGTATAAATAGCACCTTAGCAGTATTGTTTTTACATTATTTTACTAGCTAAATACAGAAAAAATACAATCAGAATTTAAAAATACTATTTTGAAGCTCCTGGTTAGGTTCAGTAAAAACTCGTGCATACAATAACGGTTACAGCCCTAGCCGTTAATTAAGAGAGTGGTTAGAATTTCAAAACTAATTCTACTTTCATCTAAAATCAGGAGTTCACAACATTAGGGACAACCCACACTACGGCCTTTTCATTCTCACTCTCCTTCAATATGTTGCAATTGTTTTTAAAATAATTTAAAACCCTAATTTTTCAAGAAAATATAATAAAAATAAAATATATCGTAATTGGTTCACTTTTAACCTGCATTCTCATTAATTTGTCATTAATTTGTTAACTAGTGACCTCATCTACATCCTTTAAAAGGACCTAGACACATATCCAGTAACCCTGTATAATTTATCGTTAATTTTTTTATTGCAGAAACTAAATGGCAGTTCTAATAGAGCTGCCGCACCTACCATCGTCGGGTACTGATTGGTGATGCGCGGGCTACTAAGATGAGCGGGAGACGAGGTCCTTGCAAGAGCTTCGCAATCAGCATAATCCAGATCGTCACCATCATTTGCCAGGGTAAGTATATAAACTATTTGATAATCACATCCATTATTAGCCCCCCCCCCCCCCAGCACGACCAACGTGATATGATATAAATATCGACACCCAGCTGTCAAAATATGATTTTTTATCGAAACAGCGAGCATGTCCGTGCCGGTGACATCACGGTTTATCAAAAAGTTAAAAATGGCGGATATCTATATCATAATATTGTGACAGTTGGGTGTCGATAAATCGTTAAATATATCATATCATATCGTGTTCTGTTGGTCATGCTAGGGGGGCTGGTTTAGTTTTGGGATAAAATCCGAAACGAGATCATAAGGCAGAAGGCAAAGTAACCGACAGTCTTAAAATGTAGCAAGCTTAAGTGGCAGTGGGCTGGCCATATTTGTCGCAGAACCGATGAAAGGTTGAGTATTCGGGTTCTCGACGTGGCTGGCTCGTGGCTGGATGAAACAAGCGGGAGATCGTGGTCTTTGGCGCTCTTTGAGCTTACATCCAGCAGTGGACCGTAGTAGACTAAGATGACGATGATATATCTGGTTTTAAACTGATCAGAAACCGAAAATTATGATTGTGCAACGAATGAAAATGTGATGCATTAAAATTAACAACAAGGACTTAGGGTTTTTTTTTTTACTTGAGATGGGCTTACTCTTGACCCCAATCTTGCTCTAGAGCATAGATGGGATCTACGATGGAGCGAGCTTGCCCAGAAGATGCCTATTCACTCTGGACTTAAAGAGAGTCATTAATTAATAATAATTGATTAAGCAAACGGACACGAGCTTGTTTGGTAAGCTGTGTGACAAAAATATATAGTGCTATAATAATACGCCGCGATCATTTGCTATATTACTTATATTTTATTTCATGAAGTAAAAAAATAAACATGCCGTTCCGAGCTTCAGATTAAAGAAAGTGGGTAATTCATTTTTGGTGAATGTATAAAAATCTTCAATAAAGTATGTACCACAAATTCTTGTTGACTTACCTGTTTATGAGTTCAAAAACCACATTAAAAAATCCTTATGGAAAAAGGATACTACAAAGTTGCAAATTAGGTACTTGAACGACAAGCGTGCATAGACTTAATAACCGGCCTAGCTCGCACTTACACTATCTTGTAATTGTATTTCCTGTAATGAAATCAGGCTGACAAAGGTGACTGAGTTTGTTGCGCCGCTTCTTCTCATAACCAGCCGATATGTTGTCCCGAAGCGGTGGTAGGGCTAAGTTATATGTTGGGACGTGTATAAGTGCCCGGAATAGGGCCTTTATACAGAAAAAAATATTTCATTTGATTTCATTTCATAGAGCGCAGTACATTCCGTCTCACAGAGCTTCCGACGCTTGCCCTTGCCGCTTGCTACTACAAATCAAATCAAATCGATTCAAATCAAAAATATTTATTTGTAAAAAAAAAAGAATGGTTTATAAAATACATTGTTAGTGCCAAGTGCCTAAGGTCTCAAGTCCCTAAGGTCTCAATTGCCTAAGGTTCCAAGTCCCTAAGTTCCCAAGTCCCTAAGAACCTTAGATGTTAAATTATTTACGCTGACCACGTAAACCCTAGTGCAATGGTCAATTCAAAGCCACGACAAGCTTCGTTATCCGAGCTCGAACACCTAAAACAAAATACTTTCTAATTTAATCAATAAAAAAGCGCCACAGAACGGTTTTTCTTAGTTAATGAAAGGCAGCGTATTATATGATATGAAATAAAGAAATAAACATGCTCCTTTCCAATACGATAGAATTATGACATCATAAACTTCCAAAAATGATAATGACACATCTCGCCGGTAAAACAATAACAACTCAGCAAGTTTTTGAGGTGACAAACATCAGAAATGTAACTGTTGTCTGGAAATTAAACCGAAACTTTTCAAATAACACGGGACTCAAAGGGCGCATCTCTTAATGAAGACAATATTTTGGAGGGCCCTAAACTTGGGTAATTAAATCTCTCATATTACTCGTAAGTCAAGTTACTAGAAATAGAATTGGAATAATAGGTTACTTAGCTATGGTTTGTGCACTTAAAGATATTGGACAACATCACATACATTGCTCTGATCCTAAGGTTTTAGCTAAACTTAAACTTAGACTAGCTAAACCTAATTAGCTAAACCTTTGTGCCATACAAATCAGAAACATTGACGGTACCACAACACATAGACCCGAGACAATAAGAAAAGTTCTTTTTCTACATTGACTAGACCGAAAATCAAACCTGGGACCTCAGATATGCGTGCGTGACTTCAGATAGCCTCTTAGCTACATTTGCCAAAGTTTATCGTACTTATGAAAACAGACAAGCACCGATGGTTTTGTACAAACTTTATAAAAGATAAATTAGAAATCAAGACTTAAAGATTGTGACCGCTTTAAAGTAAAGAAAAATCATTTTATTGTATTTTTAATAGCCCCCTAAAAGTTAATTAACCTTTACGTTAATTAGACTTCGGAATTAAATCCATTTTTGTCGCATCAATCATCGCGCGAACCCGCGTCGAGTCGCCTCTCGACTTCCCGCGGTCGCAGAATACTTAACAGCGCAAATACAGAATACCCACTTCCACATAGCCTCTTTAACGACCTCCATAGCCGAGAGGCTAGCACGCCGGACTTTTAATGGCGTCGCCATCTCTGAGGTTCCGGGTTCGATCCCCGGTCGGGTCAATGTAGAAAATGAACTTTTCTATATTGACTCGGGTCTGGGTGCTGTGGTACCGTCTTTGTTTCTGAATTCTATAACACAAGTGCTTTCGCTACTTACCTTAGGATCAGAGCAAAGTATGTGATGTTGTCCAATATATTCTTTTCATTCTATAAAAAAATAAATATTGTCAAGCAGACATACCACATTGGATACTTTAAGCTATAATTGTGATTAATTCTATAAAATTATTGTTAATTATCATTTTAAATATTTTTATTTTCTTTCTTTCTTTTTTTGACATTCTATAATTGACGAACTGTAATTAATGAAATTGTAATTTATAAAATACTAGCAGCCCGTCCCGGCTTCGCACGGGGTAGACAATTATCGCTAATAGTTTCGGCAGCGCATTCGACGAAAGACATTTTAAGACTCATTTTTCTACACCTTCGGTTACATTGTTCAAATTGTACCAAGGATCCCTATTTTTTTTCAAAATGTAATGTAGCCTATGTCAAATTGGAAGAATGTAGCATTCTATTGGTGAAAGAATTTTTTAAATCGGCCCAGTACTTTTTGAGCTTATTCATTACAAACGTACAAAAATAGGTACAAATCTTTCCTCTTTATAATATTAGTATAGATGTGTATCTGACATCACAGTAAATTGACAATTCTTGTTAAATTAATATGTTATTAATCTCCAAAACATTTGCATGCTATTATTAATGGCTAAATGGGCCGAACATTAAACTAATTGTAAGACCTTCAGTGTACCCTATTTAAACGCAAATAAACTATTTCTATTCTATTCCATATTCTGGAAGCCATATAGCATAGGTACTATTCACAAAATGTGACCAATAATGTCTCTGAATTGTATGAGTCAAAGTTTAATAAGGAATAAGACAAAAACGGAAACTGACGTTGAATGGAACTGTCCTGCGGGGTAACCATGAACTCTTAAAACAAACAAATCTCAAATCAGTCCAATCTGTCAATTTCGTACGTAACGTACGAAATTTGACAGATTTGAGATTGTTTTAAGAGATCAGGGCCCTAACCATGAGCTGTTAAAACAATCACAAATCTGTCAAACATTATCATTTCTGTCAAATTTTGTATGAAATGACGTACCAAAATTGACAGATTTGACAACTTTGTGATTGTTTTTAGAGTTCATGGTTAGGGGGCAGGGCCCTAACCATGAACTGTTAAAACAATCACAAATCTGTCAAACATTATCATTTCTGTCAAATTTTGTATGAAATGACGTACCAAAATTGACAGATTTGACAACTTTGAGATTGTTTTAAGAGTTCATGGTTAGGGGGTAGGGTTAGACCACTGTGCCATAACCATGAACTCTTAAAACAATCTCAAAGTTGTCAATTTTTGTACGTCATTTCATACAAAATTTGACAGAAATGATAATGTTTGACAGATTTGTGATTGTTTTAACAGTTCATGGTTAGGGCCCAGATCTCTAGATTTTCTTTTGACAACATTTTTTTGGGTAACCTGCAGCACATTTGCACGTGATTGCAATGATTTTGGTATCCCGGGGGTGCAAGTATAAGACTGTAGATTAGATATTTGTGCTTTTACCACGCCCTGCGAACTGCTGTTCCTGCCTAAAGTGGCCCTTTGACTTTCTGAGGGTGGGGATTTACTATAAATAAATTAAATAAGTGTGACGGGGTATTTGTTACCCTTTATGCATTTCGCAAGGGTTTATTTTATGTTCTGCGTCGTCGTCGTAAGAACCGGGACTTAATATTTTTGCACGGACTTGTTAAAAGGCGGTAAACTCCTAGAAAGTGTCAGGTTGTCGGTTCCAGCTCGCGTGCCCCGCTATCCTATCAAAAAAACTTTTGCATTGCCCATAACCAGGACTAACCTCGGACGTCATGCACCTCTTGCCAGATGTTGCGTACAATACAACGAGATTGGCGCTGGGGGAATTGATATTTTTCATGACTCGTTGCCTAAGTTTAGGCGGAAACTGTTCGAGCTTACGCTTTAGTCTTTCTTTTCCACTTGAGGTAATATCTGCTTAAGTTTATTGCATATGTTCTGTGTATAATAGGTAGTTATTTGAAATTTATTTTGTTTAGCTGTTTCGAAATAAGTTTTGTTTAGTGTGTAAATATAAATTGTGTTATTATCTTTAATTCAAAAATGCTGTGTACGCCTATAATAGGTATACGTATAAGACCATGTAGCTATTAAAAATGTTCCCCTTTATATAAAAGAATATATGTATGCTGTTGGTGTACCTTTCAAAATAAATAAATAAATAAATAAATGTTACGGAACGTAATTAAGATACGAGCTACCATCTTATAAGTGTTTACAGCTCATAAAATACATGGTGTTCATAGAACCGGCCAAGTGCGAGTCAGACTCGCGCACGAAGGGTTCCGTACCCTTATCTATAAAACGGCCAAAAAATCGCGTTTGTTGTATGGGAGCCCCCTTAAATATTTATTGTATACTGTTTTTTAGTATTTGTTGTTATAGCGGCAACAGAAATACATCATCAATGAAAATTTGAACTCTCTAACAATCACGGTTCATGAGATACAGCCTAGTGACAGACAGACAGACAGACATCGGAGCCTTAGTAATAGGGTCCCGTTTTACCCTTTGGGCATGAAACCCTACAAATGACACACTCTTTGAAACGTTTTATAAAATTTCTAGGTATAATATGTTAAAATTAAAAATCGGCTTAAGCATTAAAAATATTACCTACTAGCAGCCCGTCCCGGCTTCGCACGGGGTAGACAATTATCGCTAATAGTTTCGGCAGCGCATTCGACGAAAGACATTTTAAGACTCATTTTTCTACACCTTCGGTTACATTGTTCAAATTTTACCAAGGATCCCTAATTTTTTTCAAAATGAAATGTAGCCTATGTCAAATTGGATAAATGTAGCATTCTATTGGTGAAAGAATTTTTTAAATCGGCCCAGTACTTTTTGAGCCTATTCATTACAAACATACAAAAATAGGTACAAATCTTTCCTCTTTATAATATTAGTATAGATAATAACTAGGGACGATAATATTATGAAAATTAATATTATCATACATTATAGCGTAGTCATAACAATAACTTTAGCAATTAACTACTCCAGAATGGACTAGTACAACGGTTATGTATCTAAACTCGTGTAGGCTGTAGCCGAAGCTATCTTACAAATACACGAAATATAATACATAAAAATTGAACTTTAGTTATATTTGCTCAAGAACGTTTCATTCGCAAACGATTTTATGCAAACAATCTGCTTATAAATACAAATTATACAATCTAAGAGACCAGAACATTCTTTTGTAATCTTTCTCTGGGAAAAAATCTTATTCCTATTTGTATACGACGGATATTATTCCTACGGTTCTATTGACAAGATCTTGTTGTCATCTTTTTGTGGGAATATTGTAATATCCTTGTCCGATATCTTTACCGCTCGGTTTTTTAATAATTTCTACAAGTCTCTTTGTAGGCAGAACACAGATTTGCCTATCCCGGAATCTACGGGTGAGGAACAGATTACAAATAATTGTACTTGTTGCGTTTTAGGGACTTAGCGAACAGCCGCGAGATTATTCGTTCGGAATTAAGTTTCCGCTCATAACTTTGTCCGCGTAGGTTTCAGAAATAAGCTTATGGGAAATTAATAATTATACAATGAAATCCCATAAATAGGAATAAAATTACGTATGTGTTTAGCTAGATCAATATACACCGTGAATTTTTAATTACCCGAGAAAATTAACTTACATACTCAGATATCGATATACATCGAATTTGGCGAATAAAAAAAAAAAATTTTTATGAGAAATTTATTTAAAAGGTCCCTAACATTCCTTAAAAAATATGCACCATAAAAGTCCTGCTAATTCAAATAGTAATCATTATCATTCCAACATTAACGGAACCAAAATACACCTAATTTGGTAGCGTAATATTGGCGTACGGAAGGAATAACTATGAATGAATTTTTTTTCATTCAGTTATTCCTTCCGTACGCCAACGCCGTACGCCGTTCCGTTTTTTTTATTCGCCAAATTCGATGTATATCGATATCTGAGTATGTTAGTTAATTTTCTCGGGTAATTAAAAATTCACGTTGTATAATATAAGCATGACTAAGTTACAAACACCAAAACTTGCAAACTTTCACAATTATAATATTAGTAAGAGGACCAGTACCCTGATTCCTGAACCTGCAAAAGCAATGCGATAACGGAAATCAAGAAATTCTGGCTTTAAAATCGCCAATTGACAGCAAACAAACAAAAACAAAGCAATCTACTGTCAGTGCTGCCCATAGATTTTGACACTAGGCGTCAATCGGGCGATGACTACGCGATTATTGCTGATTGCTAATTTTTAGGGAATAAGGGTGAGGATTTAAATACAGAAGCATTTTATAGAAATAAAACACATACCAAGTTTCCTTTTTGAGGGAATAAAGTTTTTTTTTTAAATTAATTTTAACCAGGAACTGTTTACTTAAAACTTGAAAAATATTCAAGACCTTCAAAACAAGCCTTTTTATTTGATATAATAATAATAATAATAAAAAAAATATTGGACAACATCACATACATTGCTCTGATCCCAAGGTAAGTAGCTTAAGCACTTGTGTTATAGAAGTCAGAAACAACGACGGTACCACAACACACAGACCCGAGACATTCGTTTTCTACATTGACCCGACCGGGGATCGAACCCGCAACCTCAGGGATGGCGGCGACATTTAAAGTCCGGCTTTCTCGCCTCTCAGCTACGAAGGTCGTCAGAGATATATCTTACGGTTCAGCTTAAAACACTTTTTCCGATTTGCAAAACATTTACAGACGGACATATAGCTCCACGAGTGATCTTATAAAGGACGAGATGAAACCTACGAGACGTTCGGAACCCGTAAATTAAAAGAGTGTTATAAGGCAAACTTGAAAACAACCCGTTTGAGACTGCTCACAATCATTCCTAGCTCTATAGATATAGATGAGATCATCATCAGACAATTGATTTTGGGCCTGTCGTGAAATTTCACAAAGTCAAAACAATCGTTAAAAAGATTAATGGTTTTCATCATTACCACATACTCAAAGTGCCAAGTTATCAACAACTGAAACGCGAACTTATGATAAACAATGTTTCCCTGCAAGAACTCTTGCGGGCTCACATTTCCTCTTGATTAAAAATGTCAATCTTCCTGGCGAGTTATTTTTCGACAAAATTGTTTTTAGGGTTCCGTACCGAAAGGGTAAAACGGGACCCTATTACTAAGGCTCCGCTATCCGTCTGTCTGTCTGTCTGTCCGTCTGTCACCAGGCTGTATCTCATGAACCGTGATAGCTAGAGACTTGAAATTTTGCACTGATAATGTATTTCTGTTGCCGCTATAAAAAACAAATACTAAAAAAGGGAGCTCCCATACAAGAAACGTGATTTTTTTGAGGTTTTTATAGAAAATGATACGGAACCCTTCGTGCGCGAGTCCGACTCGCACTTGGCCGGTTTTTTGTTTTGACTGTACTCTCTTTATTAGACAAGTTTCTGATTGGTTCAGTCTCGCGTTGCCGCTTTAGTGTGACTTTATTAAAACTTGAATTCAACAGCTTCACTATTTATATGCTTTATTGTGAAATTCCACTTCACACTGTAAGAGGGAAGTTTTTCAAGAACTTCATTCCTTTATATCACTTCTTTTGCAGCTAACGCTTTAAATAAAACTTTGTTTTTGAGATAAAAATGTACAAAACAGTACACTTGCTGGCGAAAAGGGGAAACAAAGAAACTAGGTTATGGTAAAATGTGTGATCTGAAATGCTACATAAAATATAACATCTCTGTACCACACATAAAGCGAAATAAAATATTTTGATCCTGATATTCTAGGGCTGAAGACTAAAAATAACGATTTCAACTTAATAGGTTAATAATTATTATATATAAATGATGTTTATGAGTTTAATACAATGTAAAAAAGAGCCAAGTTATGGTCTTTCGGGCCGGGGGTAAATGTTACGACCGGATAACGCATGTATTATTAAATAACAGTGAAATGCAGCGTGTTTATCAATTTAAGTACCTCGGCCATATATTGACACCCGACCTGAAAGACGACGATGACATAAACAGAGAACGGAGGGCGATGTCAGTGAGGGCGAACATGCTGGCTCGTAGGTTTGCACGTTGTTCGCAACAAGTAAAGACTACCTTATTTAGAGCTTTTTGTACATCCTTCTACACGTGTAGCCTATGGGCTAGTTATACTCAAAAAGCTTTCAACGCCCTCCGAGTGCAATACAATAACGCGTTTAGGGTGCTGCTGGGGTTGCCACGTTACTGTAGTGCATCCGGGATGCTCGCGTAAGCAAGGGTAGATTGCTTCTACACCATCATGAGCAAGCGCAGCGCGTCACTGGTGCGCAGGGTGCGGGGGAGCACCAACAGCATCCTGAGCATGATCGCCGGCAGACTTGACTGCTCGTACGTGAATCGGTGCTGTGCCATATCAGGTGGTGTGGTTAAGGGCAGGTTCACTAATTGAATTAATTAATAAACTGCGAACATGTTGTTCCTATAATTATATTATTAATTTCTAATTTCTTAATTGTAATTCTAAAATGATTTGATTTAATTTAATTTGATTTTAATTTAATTTGATGTTATTTTATTAACATAGTATTAAGTACAAACACTAACAAAATGAGTCATGGTCACTTGAATAAATGAATTTTATTATTATTAATATAACATGATCATGGTCCATGGATCAAATGTTTTGTCATCATTGGGTTTTTTATACTTGATCCAACTTCTACTGAACTCTTATAAATGGAATAGCATTTTGAAATAAATAGTTACTAAAGAGTCGTTTAACTAGCCGCGTATTTACATTTATGATCATCCTATATTTACAAATTATTATTGAAACTTTTAGTAATATCGTCAAACTTTTATTAGTTTGTCTGTATATAGAAAATGGTAACACAATTTATTCAAATAATATTCAATAAATGTAGGGCCAATGTTACTTTACATTGTAATTTAAATTTCATTTGAATGTTTCAAGAGAAATTGCATACACTAATTTGTAGTAAATTTAAATTTACGACACTTGTTTTAAATTGCAGATACTTTTGCGTTCAATTACGGCTCTTGTCTGTTGAATTGATTTCAATTCTTATATTACAAGTAGAATTTAATCTTCTCTTGAATTAACGTTAGTAATTAGCAAAAGTTAAAAAAAGTTTTTTTTATATATTATTGTTTTGTAGTAGTAGTTCAGAAACGTTGAAATATTACTATTTCAGTTTTGATCCCATACTAAAAAATATGGTAATAATATTGGACAACATCACATACTTTTTAAATTTTTGTTTTTAGCAATTACCATGCTAGGTTTATCTAAGATTTTTAATACTTGAAAAAAAATCGTCCGCCTCAGGTGGGATCCGAACCCACGTCCATCGCATACCGAGCGAGTGCTTTGACCACTAAGCTACCGAGACGTTAGTCAACTCGACGAAATGTCGTTCGGTGGGTTCGGATCCCACCTGAGGCGGACGATTTTTTTTCAAGTATTAAAAATCTAACATCACATACATTGCTCTTATCCTATGGTAAGCAGGTAAAGCACTTGTGTTATAGAAATCAGAAACAATGACGGTACCACAACACCCATACCCGAGACAATATAGAAAAGTTCGTTTTCCACATTGACCCGACCGGAGATCGAACCCGGAACCTCAGAGATGGCGGCTCCATATATAGTCCGGTGCGCTCAGCTCTCGAATACGGAGGTCGTCATTGTTACAACAGCTTCTGATAAAAAAATGTTTAGCTGCTAATTCAGGCTTAAATTTCTCAAATTTTGATCGGATATTGGATGCAGTGCGAAAAATAAATAAGGTGGCGTTCATATTAAAACTATTATCAGCGACTGAGTGTATCGCTATTCGTGGGAAAGCGGTATATTTACGTATATTTACGCGACAATACATACACCATTATGGTATGCGTTGTCTTGTCACTGACTCTCATCGGTCGATAATTGTATTAAGTGCCAAGAACATTGATTACGTATTGTATTGTGCTCTACACCTACCTCAACCCCCAACGTAGTCCGGACGAAAACTTAAGTTTCTATTTACACAGCCAGGCGACATTGAGCCTACCACAAAAAGACGATGACTGACAATAAGTTTGGTGTGAACGCGTCCTAATAAGGCGAAGATTACACTAACACCATAGAATAAATAAAAGGTATCAGAAGATTTGCATCGCTCGTGGACAGAATCTCGGAAAACTCAGGCGTTCTAGGATCCTCCGATATTTCGCGTCCGTGAGTCTATCTATGTGTGCGTCGCTCGCGCATTGTATAAAGATTTATTAAGATTCTCGTAAATACCTAGCTATTATTTTTCTGTAAAAGAACATACAATAGGCTAATTGACACCACCAATCAATAACCATACTTTTTATGAGCTGTCAAAACGCACCTCTTCCTTATAATTTGTATGTTGATATCGGATAATAAGTCACTGTCCACCTAACTGCCTTACTTTTTATCGATTTTGAAGCAATCAAAAATAGTTTTTTTAGTAAATGATATTGTACCGGGTTATAAGACCTAAAATAGAGTGTTCGTATTAATGCCTAAAAATTATTTAAGAATGGTGTCAACATCCCTATTATTCTCCAAAAAGAGCCTATTGCACACGTAGTCGCAATTCCAAATTTAAATTTCGATTTTAAACTTTGAATTTCAAAATTCGAACTAAGTAGACGCCCACGCGCGTTTATTGGCAGCCTACAGCTAATTAGGTACTTGATTACGTTTACCGTTTTTTGGGTGGTACTTGTATTTAAGTAAAAGTAAAGTATACGTCCCACTGCAGGGCACAGGCCTCACCTCAACTATGAGGTGGTTTGGGCCATACGCCACCACGCGGGCCCGGTGCGGATTGGTGGAGGGGTGTTGTAAGGCCAGTGACTAAACCTTACTGTCAGATGTTATCAAGCCGCCTTAAGGCCTCTGACTAGGCTTCACGACCAATATCAAGCGATATTGGCCGGGACCCACTTTTAACGTGCCTTCCGAAGCACGGAGATGCTCGTGATAAATGTCACTAAATATGTATTTAAGTATTACTTTTAATTGTCTACAGTGCTAACAGAGGAGCCTCGGTTCGCCGAGCCCATCCCGAACGTGACAGTCGCGTTAGGACGAGATGCGAGTCTGCCCTGCGTCGTTGAACACCTTGGCACTTATAAGGTAAGGTTTTAAACTCTAAAACTAACATTATGTTATGTGCTACAGAATAATATTAAGTGTAATTGTGCATTCTAACCAAAACATGGGTCATCTTCTTTCTTTTTTCGCGTATTCTGTCAACTTCACGCGGGAAAGGCGTTTTTTCACTTGCCAGTGACACCGATCTCACGGCTATCATACATTGTAAAGCAAAAAAGCAGTGCCATCGATAAATGCATTAATATTATCATTTGTTGAAATACTCGTTATATTTGACAGAATATGAAAGTGAAAAAAATACAGACGCAAAAAAGAAATTCTATTTTGCAATGGGATAAAAAGACGTTGGAACGTAAGTACCTACTTATTTACAAATACACATAGTTTATTTGCCATTAATTAGGGTTGAGACAGTACAAAATATTTTTCAATAGTAGCAGTGTTGTGTCGGTATAGGCTGGTATAGGTTGTTTCAAATTGAAACAGCAAAATGCTAGAATTTGTGCAAGCCTTATGAAAAATAAAATAAGAAAATTTTTAACACTTTTAAAAATGATTTTTTTTATTCAGCGTACAAAACAGAAGAACAACAAATTACACGACAAATTAAAAAAATATATAACATTAAACAACGGCTCTATTGCGTTCCATTACTTCTTCAATAACAGTGCAAATATCTATTACGTTATTAAGTCTAAGAACATCGTTTTTATGAGGCACATTAGATATAAATACTGTGGTTGAACTGAGTGAGAAAATGACAAAATAATTAATTTCATGGAAAAAGAAAAGTACCTATTGTGCCGATGCAATGTGACCAGAGAGTCTAGTTTGTGTAATAAAAGAGAACCGTTTTACTTAAATCTGTAGAAAAGTGATACAAACATACATTTACGAGGTTAAAGTTGTATTTGCCTCCTTCCAATGGAGACTGTTCTACTCAAAATGTATAATTCTCATCTCTTGAAGTATCAAACAAATATTTTTATATTTAATTAACCCTTCAATTTTACATACATGACCTCTATCATTACCTCTGTTACCAAGTTAGTGAGTTAACTAAGTATATATGAGGAGGGTTAATATTTACTGATTGTCTCGTCGGCCCAGTACCAATAATACGAGCTGACGCGATCCAAACTTGTTAATTAGAAACACATAATGTTATGTTTAATGTGTAATAATATATGAGGGGAGTTAATCAAATGATGTCAGATCATTTTCCACAAATTGCATTTATTAGTTTTCGTTAGTTGGAGACTTGCTGGCTGACTGGTTATTAAAATAATAGTGAACCATTTCAGAGGAGATAATGTATGTAAAGTGTTATATACAGGGAGCTCATGAACGTATGGCGCATAGTGGGGGTCATTGCCTAGCTTTTTGGCTCTTTGAATGTGGGTTCTATTTTGGACAGAAATAAAGTTGTGATTGATGTTTTATTTTTTCGTAACAGAGCATCGAGTTTAAACAAAGCTCAAACAAACAAACTACCAAAGACAACCGTTTTTTTTTTGTTTCTTTAGAATGTTTGGAGGTTTTTCTATGCAAAACAAAAATTAACGAAACATTTTTTTTTTCAAACTTTTTATTCGTCAAACATAAAACCTACATTAAAATACCTAGCCAAATAGTTCGGAAAATTCAGCTATGCTCATGTTTGATTTTATTCACATTTCCAGGGAAATTTAACATAGTATCAGTACTATGTAAAATTTCCCTGCGATTGTAAGTAGGTATATTAGTTAACGAAAGGCGTTCCCGTTAACCAGTAATTATATAACGTCAGTACATATGAAAAAAAACCTAAGTTATGGATTTTTATAAACATATTTATGTATGTTTATCCGTTACCTAGTTGCCATAGCATAGTACAAGCTTCATTTGATTAGTCTGGGGTGCTTTTGCGTTATTTGCTTACTAATTGGTGTGATTGCGAAGACAATTTAATTTATTTACAGTTTATTGAGTTTTTTTTTATTTATTTTTTTATATTTATTCTCTTTTATTTTTTTAAATACCGAACAGTTTAGAAATTAGAGCATTCAACCAACAGGAGACGACAAGCTCGCTAATTTCTATGCGAAAAAGTCTGTCATTTCTTGCGGGGGGCAGGGAGTAACGCACACATAGTAAATTAACACTAACGCATTTTGGATGTCATTGCTACGCTCGCACACAACAAAAAATATCTAACACTAGCTTAAACTAGACGCACACAAATATATTCACACACAAGGACAACTTATCCATGCACGAGTGTGACGTCAGTTTTAAATAAACGAAGATAGTGCTTAACACTATCGATAAATTTTATCGATGAGTTCTGCCAGTATTATGATAAGGTTTTATTCAATTCAGACTCTTTATTATGTGTAAGATAGAAACAATACTTTTGGCTTTCATTAACATCTACAGGGTTATTTATTAATATACGTCAGTATGGTTGAGTCTAAGGCCCGAACTATGCCCAGCCGGAAATCCGGGTAAGTACGGTTTCAATCCATCGCTTAAGCAATAAGGTCGTTTTTGAACGAATTCTAGCGGATTCTAACAGATTACGGCTGGTTAAAGTCCAAGCCTAAAACTGCAAGAAATACCTGTATAATTTGGTTTTCAGGTGAATTGTCTTAAATTATGATAAAAAAATACTGGGCTATAACCCGCAAAAATCGTAAATATAATTGAGGGAAAGTTAGAAGGTTGAATTTTGTAAAGGACAAAGGAAAAACATTTTCTTTTTGCATAAGAAAAAGTTAACAAATATTAGTGCTATCATGAAATAAGAAAAACATAATACCTATTTTTTTGCTTGCTAAGACATACAGTTGTAAATGAATTCAAATAGGTATTATTGGTCTGGGTCTGTCTGTGGTAGTGACTGGAGATGGTTGGCTCGGTTACTTTATAATATAAAGTTATGTTTCTTTGGAATGGATTCATTTTTATGACTTAATTAGTAATTGAGAAAGTGGTAAATAATAATTAATAAAAATCATTATCCGAAACATTATCAAATCCGCGAGAATCTGTTCAAAACACGACCCTATTGTTTAAGCGATGGATTAAAACCGTACTTACCCGGACCGATTTCCGAATGGTTATAGTCCGAGCCATAAAATACTCTTAAATAATAAATAATCTGTTACAAAACACACGTTTCTCTAGAGTTTAAGGCTCGGTCTATACGCTGCCGGAATCCGTTAGCATCTGCAATAATCCGTTCAAAAAACGACCTTATTGCTTAAGCGATGGATTGAATCCGCGTTAACCCGGTCCGGTTTCTGACTGGGTATAGACCGAGCCTAAGATTAATGATAAGATATTTAAGGTGCCTCGAAGATTTTGTCGTCAACCTTTGTAATGTTATATTTTCGCAAAAATAATGATAATTAATATTTACTGACATCTTAATATGGACACATTATAATAATGCCTATTGTAATATAAATAGGATCCGTAATCTTACAGTAAAGCAACCAAATTAAACAAAATTTATAACAGCATACTGTTTTTTATTGTATGTGTAAATAAATACCAACAAAAACACTTGTAACCTAAGTCTTAATATTATTTTTGTGTTATAGTATAAATTCATATAAACAATAAAATTTAATCCACCCGTTTATTTTCCCAACGGGTGGGTTCATTGTGAATGTTACCGAATATATTCCCATTTTGGAAATACGTCCAAGTGGAATCCCAAATCTAGGTGACCTAAAGGTCAAGTGGTTAAATCGATATCGATATTTTGTTTTTGTGCTACCCCATCACCAACTTTGCTGCAGGGTGGCCAGCGTAGGTATCAGTAAAAATCTCAAATTTTCACAATAAAGTGAAGTTCGCAAATATATTATATTATTGAACTAGACCGATTATATGCAAATATTTATAGTATTGATACTTTTAAAACTAGGTAATTATTAAGTCCAATAAAATGCGCAAAACTTAAACAAGAATCATAATTTGTTAACTGTGATATATAATATTAATTCAATAAGAATCTATTGTAATTAATATTATTATAAATATTAAACGTGAAATAACAGTGTGATTTCAATTTTGGGTACTTCAGTATAAAAAATTACGCTTAATAGGTTTTTTTTTCCTTTTACTGGTATCACTTTTTGATTGACGAATTTTATAAGGTTTTTGCAATTTTAAGGCATTATTTGCTAATATCGAGACTCAATAATACTTATAGATGAAAATTTACGTTGTCCCTTAGTACATAAAATGTTTCTGATCTTTTTTAACACGAGCACACGGCGTAATTTGGCATTTTTAGCTGCTGTCCTTCCACGCTCACCGTGATTTGCCAATGATGGCGGAACGCGCTGCAAATAGTTTTATATAACCTCTGTGACCGACGGTCATAGACTTGTGGCAGAGGGGAATGCCTGTCAATGGCGTCTCCTGTTGGTTGAATGCTCTAAGGTTTAGAATTATGTTTAACAACATACACTTTGGAAATGTCAGTTGAGTCACTCCCCTCGTCTAATACATAGACTATACACTATAGGTTTCAAAATAATATTATAATTTATAATAAGTCTGGAAATAACTGTACACCTTTTTGGGTTTTTAACATACGGCGAGTAGGTATGCTTAGAATCCAAAAGAGAAAGACTTTACATAACATCATGTAGGCACACAGTAAATCTTATTTTAGTAAGTTGTAGGCGTTTGTGTTGCCACGAACTACTCAAGATAACCTTTAGGGTTGCATTGCAAGGGGGTGCCAAATTTTCAGGGATAACTCAGAATTAGTAACTAAATTTATCTACGATATAAACGATCTAAAAAACAAACCTTTTTTTTATTACTATCCGCTTTTCAAAGATGGTACGCGTGGATAATCTTGTCTCGTTCATAAAAAATACGCACGCACTATCTCTGTGCAACCTAGAACTGCAAAGTTCAATGCAATAATAGTCACAATGGCGCGAGAAAACAAACCTTTGCCTTTTCGATGTAAGGTACATTTCTAACAGCGGGAGCGTCCACGCATACCAGAGGTCCAAATTGACAACAAATACCATAGGGCCTATGGTATTTGTTGTCAATTTGGCCTATGGCATAGGCAGTGCACCTCTAGATCTTGTTTTTAAAGTTTGGCACCTCTTTGTAATGTAACCCGTATATACATGATTTGTGGTATTTATGTAATTTTTTCCATATATTTTTTTCCTCGTAAAGTAAAGTATGCCTATGATACGTCCCACTGCAGGGCACAGGCCTCACATTAACTATGAGGTGGTTTAGGCCATACTCCACCACGCGGGCCCAGTTCGGATTGGTGGAGGGGTGTTGTAAGGCCAGTGACTTAACCTCAATGTCAGATAAAATCAAGGCGCCATAAGGCCTCTGACTAGGCGTCACGACTAATATCAAACGATATCAGCCGGGACCAACTTTTAACTTCCAAATCTTGTTTCATATATACATATACCTAATTTCAATGCGGGCTGTATTTGCGCACCACAAATTTTAATAAAAAGATGTAGACATTGTATAAAGTCCACAAATACAACAAATAATTAATACAACAAATTTTATGCAAATTTGGATTTTACATTATTAGTTAATCAAAGTAAACAAACAATGATAGTTTAATTAATTATAGCAGGCTATTTCGTTCTCATTATTGCATGCATGTTGTAGACAGGCGATATTCTATGAAAATAATAATGTACCTATTTACGCTAAAACAAAGCAACAAATAATAAATAAATATTGGACAACATCACATACATTGCTCTGATCCTAAGGTAAGTAGCTAAAGAACTTGTGTTATAGAAATCAGAAACAACGACGGTGCCACAGCACCCAGACACGAGACAATATAGAAAAGTTCGTTTTCTACAATACATTGTCCCGACCGGGGATCGAAACCGAAACCTCAGAGATGGCGACGCCATATACAGTCCGGCGTGCTCGCCTCTCGACTACGAAAGTCGTTAAAATATCACAAATAGGAAAATAGTAAGGTACGAGTATATGAAGCAAGTTTGACTAAAAATAACATCCAAATGGTACGAAACCTTCAGTGCGCAACTTCGGCTTACACCTAACCCTATTTCTACCTTAAAAACAACGAAGTTTTTATTTGCTTCTCCAAGCTATTATTTGCAACGTCAAAAGCAAATTTTCACATCTTCGTAAATTTATCTCCAAAACAGTCTGTTTTGTGATATTACAATTGAAGATAAGAGCTACTGTTATTATAAAGCAACTTTCTTGAATTAAGTCTGAAATACTCAGACACTATAAAACTAGATTGTATTCCAAGAATTAGTATTTGCTTAAGTCAAAGACACCATTACGAAAATACGCATTCTTGAAATATGGACGGAATGTTTAATAAGTCAAGCTCAATTTTATTGTCATAAACTGTGAATCGACTTTTCAGTTAAGAAAAACGCTGCGTAATGAAATATCGTATTTACATAGTATTTTGCGAAAGAACCCCACAGTAATGGAGTTAAATTGAGTAAATTAACTATAAAACCGGTCAAGTGCATGTCAAGCCATGAGCAATGTTTGGTTCCGTAATTACCTGTCACATCATCATCACATCACCAGCCTATATCAGTCCACTGCTGGACACAGGCCTCTCCAAAAGGAGGATTTTGCCATTATCGCCACGCTTGGCAGGCGGGTTGGCGACCGCAGTTTGGCCAATGGTGGAGAGGAGACGCTGCTGCCCGTCTTCTTGTGGCGGTTCTCCTGTAGTCGCCTCTTACGACACCCATAGGAAGAGAAGGGGTGGTGCAATTCTTTTAACGTGCCGACACCACACGACACCTAAACCTGTCACAATATGTAGTATTTGCTACAATCTTTTCTACTAAGCAGTAATTTTGGAAGTCATTAGGGGAAGCGTTTGTTCAGCAGTGGTCCTATGGCAGCAATGATGATGATGATGAATTTCATTTATGTTTTTTCCGGTATCTTATAAAGCCTACCTGGTTGTGCCTACTAAGACGGAAGAGAAGATAGTTAAATACTGCCATCGCGCAGGTACCTTCTCATTATTTTCCTACTGAAATTAATTAAAAAACCGACCAAGTGCGAGTCGGACTCGCGCACGAAGGGTTCCGTATGGAACCCTAAAAGAGACTGAAAACAGTGAAGGCTTATTACGCAGCTTCTTCTTGGCGGCAGCCCGCAATATTGTCCCGAAGTCACTGTATCCGAAAAAGTACTGGCACAAACATAGAAACAAACTTATCAGAATTTATAAACAATATTTATTGTTTTGTGAAATCAATAAAAAATCTATTACGTCAGAGTGTAGTATGATTTGCTAGAAAACTGCCGAAGACGTCGTTGTTTTTGCTTACTAAACAATAAATTCGATTACCTGTATACCTTACAATTTCAATCCTCATCACTCACACCTCATTGAAAGTCCGTATCCTCGACTCGACACAAATCAATCAAAAGGTAGCTATCAGTGTGCGCCATTCTTCCAAATGTACTCGTCCAGAGTTTTCCCAAGGGAAATCTGTAACGCTACATCCCTCCCCTTTCTACCCTCGTACGTGATCAGGAATACGCAAATTAAGTACCAAGTAGGTAGTGCATGGTGTGGGCTAGTGAACGCTGCTTAGTTTGAGTATGAAAAGCTAATGTTAACTCAGCAAGAATCCGATATAAACAGCCATGGGAATTAATAATTGTGTTGCAAGAATACGTATATAAGGTGTAAACTTATCAGTTAACTCTTTTCTAGGAGGTCGTTCTACTGCTCAAATAAAACAACTTTTTGTATGAGCCCAACTTCGAAATCGTAAAAAAATATTTCATATCTTTATACAAACTGATCTCAGCTGGTCTGCCGTTTTGTATGGGGAAATGGTTTTTTGTTTTGCAATTTTGAAGTTGGTCCCATAGAAACATTTGTTCTATTTAAGCACTAGAATCATCAGGGGATGAATTTCTAGGGAGAAAAGAGTTAACTGATAAGTTTACACCTTATATAGGTGTGTAATGTTACCCTATGTTTTTGAAAAACAAGAAAAAATCGGGTCACTTGTAAAAACATGAATGATCTGGGACTGACGAAAGATATTTGGGACATATCTAAATAATTTTAAGGGATTTTATATTGTATTCTTAGGCGATAATAATTTCTGTTCTTATTTTTACTAGACCTGGCTTTTTAGGGTTCCGTCCTGACAAGAAACCCCAGACATTATTTGTATGTGGTGTGGTGCCGGCAATGTTGTGTGGTGCTGGCATGTTAAAAGAATTGCAATACCCCTTCCCTTTCTATGGATGTCGTAAGAGGCGACTACAGGAGAACCGCCATAAGAAGACGGGTAGCAGCGTCTCCTCTCCACCATTGGCCAAACTGCGATCGCCAACCCGCCTGCCAAGCGTGGCGATTATGGCAAAATCTACTGACTGATATAGGCTGGTGATGATGTGACAATGAGACAAGAAACCCATATAGTTTCGTTATGTCCGTCTGTCTGTCTGATTGAGAAAACTTAGTTTCCTAAATCGAACCTACCGGGGCCCATCCGTACTCATAAACAAATCACAATCAAAATAAATATAGCAGAATATAGTGCAAACAAATGAACTAGATAATCACAAAGGCTATTATCCTTGACAAAGGGCTCTATAGCCTTTTGTAGGAATCAGTCTGAAGGCGACAGCAATATTAGTATTATTAATCTGTAATTATAACAAGAGGTAACGTTAATTGAACGTAAAATGTAATGTCCGGACTAGATTAATTTAGAATCGGTTTTTGTTAAATGTTCTGGATAGAGTTAAATTAAGCTATGCACATTCCCCGAGGTGAACACAGAATGCAATGTTGTTTCTAAATTAAATTACGCCATTTAATAAGAAAAATTGGAACTCGAAGATTTTTTAAGTTACAATGAAAGGCCTAATCTACAACGCCGCGGAATGGAATGGAAGCGATTTTTTGCAACGAAATTGTACTTAATCAAACTAAATACGAGCTAAGAACATGTCGCACTACTTCTGGGGAATCCTCACGCATTCTCGAGATTTCCCCTAGCTACTGTCGGTGCCGTCTATAGAATCCGGAGGAAGTGGAACGAATGGGGAGTCAGTCGGGTCGGTCACAGCAGTGCTGCAGTGCTGTGAACGTCCCTGAAGGAGCAGTCACGCGAATTCGCTGGCATTCTAGCGACTTCGCTGGATTTTTTCTTTTTTTTTATTAAATAAATTAATATTGGACATCATCACATACATGGATCTGATCCTAAGGTAAGAAGCATAAGCACTTGTGTTATAGAAATCAGAAACAACGACGGTACCACAACACCCAGACCCGAGACAATATAGAAAAGATCGTTTCCTACATTGACTCGACCGGGGAACGAACCCGGAACCTCAGAGATGGCGACGCCATATAGTTCGGCGTGCTCGCCTCTCGGCTACGGACGGAGGTCGTCTAGCGTCTTCGCGCGTCATGAACCGGAATCGACGCTATCATTCTATTCCATTCGGCGGCGGTGGAAATTTCCCCTAAATGTACGGGTTTCGGACTTTTTATTATTAATTTGTGTTGTGCTAATAAACTGCTTCTTGCCGAATTTCGTGGCTTTAGGTAATCGGGAAGTGCCCTATGGGCCTTATTTAAAAAAAGATCGACTAGGTTTAAACCAAGTCTAAAAATAATTAACCAATTTAAAATGTTGACACATCAGACATATCTCGGTAATAATGACCGATATTCAAAATTGGCTGGCTAATCTTTAGACATGGTTTAAACCTAGTCTATTTTTTTTTGTAATAAGGCCGTATAGGTTTTCATTATATTGTGGGTGTCAACTGTTTGGTAGTTTAATTTTTTAACAGCTACAAAGGCTTACAGACCTAAATATTTTATAATAATTTCAACTGAATACCTCCAGTTCCTGATAAAGACTTGAGAGACAGACAGATTTACAATTAAGTAATCGTTTACGGGTCCCTTTTTTGAGGTACGGAACCCTAAAAACAAAACAGAGTCAAAGTAATACTGTCTTATGAGGTCATACTCCGAGGAATCGATTGATGGGAGCATCCCTATGAGCGGTTCCCGACACTAGCGGTCATCTGTCATCAGGACGATATTCTACTACGCATCGTACTTGTGCTTTTCGAGCGCTAATCCGTATTAATCTACTTTTATTAGTAATTATAACGTTTTATTTAGAAGAGCCCTTTAATAGTTGGGCTTACTATTATAATTATAAAGTTTAATAAACTATAACCCGACTGCGTATTAAAATGTATATAGCCTATTTTACCCGGGCCATTATTACGAATCTATAGACACCTCGTTAATTAAAATCAGTTCATTAGTGTAGGCGCTACGGTGGAACATACAAACATATTTACATTCATAGATTGCCCTTTCTTTTCATCACCAGCCTATATCAGTCCACTGCTGGACACAGGCCTCTCCAAAAGGAGGATTTTGCCTTAATCGCCACGCTTGGCAGGCGGGTTGGCGATCGCAGTTTGGCCAATGGTGGAGAGGAGACGCTGCTGCCCGTCTTCTTGTGGCGGTTCTCCTGTAGTCGCCTCTTACGACACCCATAGGAAGATAAGGGATGGTGCTATTCTTTTAACGTGCCGTCACCACACGACACGCCCTTTCTTTTGGCTTTGCCATAGTCGGGTAAAAAATACTTGTATCTCGCATAAAATGTTTTAATTGTTGCATCTAAAGTGACCTGTCAGCCCTAAAGTTGCAGAACCAATTAACTTATTCATGAATCTGCGGTACAGCCTGAACAGTACTAGTGTTACTCGTACAACGGTTCTTTATGTATCTACAATACTATAACGATAGAGTTAAAAACCGGCCAAGTGCGAGTCGGACTCGCGCACGAAGGGTTCCGTACCATGTATAAAAAAGGCAAAAAAAAAACACGTTTGTTGTATGGGAGTGCCCTTAATATATAATATTTATTTTATTCTATTTTTTATTATTTGTTGATGTAGCGGCAACAGAAATACATCACCTGTGAAAAATTCAACTGTCTTACTATCACGGTTCATGAGATACAGCCTGGTGACAGACGGACAGACAGACAGACGGATCGCGGAGTCTTAGTAATACCGGTTTACTCTTTGGGTACGGCCCTAAAAATCACATATCTTATCAAAATGTATCATCATTATTAATTTAAACTGACGGGTCTGATATAAAATAAAACTTTTGTATAATAATACAAGCATTTAGTAGAGAAAATATATAAAAACAAAAACTTTATTTTCACATAACACCTAAATATACTACTTATATTATTTTTCTCCAGTAAGGCGATTATGTCACGTTTTGACAGTAAATAAATGCTCCCTTTTTAGCTTTTACACACACAGGTAAATAGGTTCATAATTTGGAAATAATATTACTACTAAAAATATTTTTCTCTGTTTTTATATAAATAAAAGTTTGGATTTTTTTGTCTACCATGGTTAACACACTATAATATGAAATTTTTCTATATTGTCTCGGGTCTGGGTGTTGTGGTACCGTCGTTGTTTCTGATTCCTATAACACAAGTGCTTTAGCTACTACCATAGAATCAGAGCAATGTATTTGATAAATAAATAAATTGCCATAGTAAAAATCTGAACCATCCCCTAAGAGGTTTCGCGTACTCAGCGTTACTGCGTTGTAGAATAAAGAAACTGTGAGTACTTTCTAATTTATACATTCAGTATTTGCATATTCATTTCATTTTAAAAATAATATCTTTACGCAGACATACAGCATAATTCATATTGTCTTCATTTCCCCGTCTAATATTGAATTGCAGGATATTTCAATCGCATAACAGTTGCAAATCAATTAACTTATTCATGAACGCGAACGCTGCCGTAACTGCGATTACGTGAGCCACAGTATAGTAAATAAATACAGTATGCTTGCCACAGTTGCTATACAGGGTGTACAAACGAATGGGACACTCCTTAAAACCACATGATCAGCTGATCATATCATCATATCAGCCTGTTGCAGTCCACTGCTGGACATAGGCCTCCCCCAAGGAGCGCCACAGCGCACGATCTCCCGCCCTTTGCATCCAGTCGCTGCCAGCTGCCTTCTTCAGGTCATCGGTCCATCTAGCCGGGGGACGTCCTACACTACGTTTGCCTAAGCGTGGTCTCCATTCGAGAACCTTCCTGCTCCACCTCTCATCGGTTCTGCGACAGATATGGCCAGCCCACTGCCACTTCAGCTTGCTACATTTTTGGACAATATCAGTCACCTTAGTATTATGTCGTATGACCTCGTTCCGGATCTTATTCCTTAATGAAATCCCCAACATAGACCTTTCCATAGCACGCTGAGTGACGTGTAGTCGGTGGGCCAACTTGACTGTCATGTTCCACGTTTCGGCTCCGTAGGTTAAAACTGGTAGGACGCATTGGTTAAACACCCGGCTTTTCAGGCACTGCGGCAGTGTCGACGTGAAGATATGACGCAATTTCCCAAATGCTGCCCAGCCAAGCTGCACTCTTCTGGCGATTTCCCGCTCGAAGTTGTCTCTACCGAGCTGCCCCCTAACCATGAACTCTAAAAACAATATCAAAGTTGTCAAATCTGTCAATTTTGGTACGTCATTTCATACAAAATTTGACAGAAATGATAATGTTTGACAGATTTGTGATTGTTTTAACAGCTCATGGTTAGGGCCCTGTAGTACTTGTCCAAGGTAGACGTACTCTTGGACAACCTCGAGCGTAGTGCCCTCGACGGAAATTGGTTCCGGGATGACATGTTCGTTGAACATTACCTTAGTCTTGTCCAAATTCATCCCAAGCCCCACACGTCTCGAGGCAGCATTAAGACTGTACAGCATTTTTTGCAAATCTTGCAGCGATACTGCCATAATAACTATGTCATCGGCAAAGCGAAGATGCGTACGATATTCGCCATTCACATTGATGCCCAGTCCGTTCCAATCCAGCGTCTTGAACACATCCTCCAGTGCGTTGGTGAACAGTTTCGGAGATATAACATCTCCCTGTCTAACACCTCGGAGCAGCTGGATGGGTTTTGTTCGGTGGTTTTGTACTTGGACGGACATTGATGCCATACTGTACAGGCTTCTTAGCACCTTCACGTACCGCCAATCGACTTGGCATCGCTGCAAGGAGTCCAGAACAGCCCAGGTTTCGACCGAGTCGAAGGCTTTCTCATAGTCCACAAAGGCCAGGCACAGGGGCTGGTTATACATAATAGCTGATCATATACAACAACTTTTTCTTTTAGAGCAACATCGAAATCGTAATTTTATTTCCAGATGCTCCATACATTATCATCGAGGTATGCGAGTAAGTTTGTATGGAGGGGCTAAAAAAAATTCTCGATTTCGATGTTGCTCCCATAGAAAAAGTTGTTGTATATAACCAGCTGATCACGTGGTTTAAAGGAGTGTCCTATTCTCTTGTACACTCTGTATATATAGCAGCACACAGGCGTATAGCAACACATCTGGCAAAAGCTCGGTTAATTGTAGTGTTTTTAAAGTAAACTATGACATATCAGTAAAAAAATTATGACGTTTAACATGGTGCCAATCGTTTCGTCTAGTAGTCACACTGTGCCGCTAGAACATGTCCAATGTATTTTGCATAGCAACTACATCAAGCAAAGCGTCATACGAGTGATAGTTAAGATGTGATCAGTAGGCTTAGTATACGAGCATACGACTTAGTTCAACAAAGCGCAGGGCAGATGTCATTCGGAGCGTAGTGACCTACGCAGTCGTAGGGTCTGATCTCTCCTTGACGGCAATTATGGCGAGGATAGTCTCCAGCGAGGAGGCTTGGATGGCCATGCTCACCTTCTGCGAGGCTGCTATCTCAAGGAAGAGAAGCAGAAGGAAGCAGCGAAGAAAGAACGGGAAGCCTCAGCTGATGCTCCAGTTATCCGCCTACGAAGTACTGGGCACTGAAAGAGGAACTTCCACCTCCACTTGCCTCTTCCGAATGGGCCCCAGACGGCTGACACGGGGGTTTCTGCCGTCCGCTTAAGTGGACCGTCGAAAGCAATGCGTGCTCCCGCGCGCCGCTCGAAGGAGAATGTGGGGAGGCTCCATTCCTCCCTAGGGCTCGGTCTATACCCAGCCGGCATACCAACCAAATCTTATACGATGGTATAAGACACATGGTATAAGAAAAGAATTTTTTGATAAAAAAAGGCAGATATCATTCAAGTTAACTTTAGTACCTCCTAATGAGCTAAAGTCATCAATGTTATGCAAAGGATAAGCAAGCTGAATTGGCCGTAGATAAATAGTGTAGTAAAGAGAGGGTAGTGTAAGAAAGACAGAGATAAATGGAAACTTAGTGTGTGTAATAGAGAAACAAAAAAATGTAACATCAAAAAACAAAAGAAATACAATATTTTATATATTTTTGGTGTTATGATTATTGATGAAAAAAATTGTGTAATTGTTGTTGTTAATACGTTGAAGGATAGTCAATCGATGCAAATATGCCTTCAAATATAGTTAAATAATTGTCTCAATATGAAATTGTGTATTTTTTAAATATTGCTAGATATACTGATATATCAATATTGCTCAGAAGTAATAATGTTAGTATTAATAATTGTTTTAACCACGCCTATTTAACGACCAACCAACCAAAACTTAAGCAAGTGCAGGAAAAATAAAACACAAACAAGCACTCCACTTAACTTGTTTATTTATTTTCTAAATTATTCTCGAAAACATGGAAAGTATAAAAGTTTTGATTAACTTCGCCGAGGTGAATGAAATAATTGCGAAGAAGCCTTCAGGTGTACGCTTACGAACGTTTTCGCAAACTTTGAGATGTCGCCTCTTTTTTTTTTTTTTTAACGTTTGGTAATTGGCCGTCGTAATTGAATTTACTTTTACTATTGTTTAAAGGTTTATTTAATACAACTAAAACAAACGATAAATAATGTACTTTATCGGTTAAGTTTTTTTATGGTGTAATAAGTAATATGTTTTTGGCATAACCCATAAGCAGGGTGTCTTACCTGTAAAGGCGTGGATCAATGGAAATGAGATATGAGGTAATTTCCAACTAAGATGTCAAAATTATAAAGAGTGTTTTTTTGTTAGATTCTCTTTTGACTTTTTACTGTCCAATTATTATTTTCATTTTATCTATTTACCGGCTATTTCATTTGATCCATGCCTGCTTCGTTATCAATGTCAATTGCTCACGTAAAAATAGGTTAATTATTTTTTACCTACTTACTATTATTTATTTATTTAGTAGCAGAACTTCTTTTGGGCATTTGCAAACATTTTATTACACTATTAGCTATTAGTGTAAAATAAGCTTTGATCCAATACTTGAAAACCATTTGGAATTTGGTTATATCTTCACAAAATAGATATCTTGATATTTCTCTGTTTCCTTTTGTCCAACCACATCTGAATAGATTTATTTCGGTTTGTAGGTATGATTGTTGTATAATAAATACAATTTACACAATTTCCCAACTCCTTCCCGAGTCAAATTAACAATGAATAGACAATTCACAATTTTATTATCGTTTACGCTATTCATCCAGACATTGGCAATTCTCATCTCATTCCGAATTCACATCAATTACGTCTTCGAGTTCGTACGTTTTTATTCAATCGAGTTTGCGATTAACCCTTTCCGAACTGGATTACCCTTAAAACGAACTGTCATATTTCTCTGCAGTAATTAAGTAGGGGTGTTTGGGGAGGCGACTTCCAACGCCTTGCAGTGTTACAATTAACTTATTCATGAATTTGCCGGGTGTCTAATTATTTATTTTATTTTATGAGCCCTATTATCTTGATACTGGCTGCTCGTAAATACTTAAGCGGTAAGTGAGGGTGCCGTGGAATTCTCGAGTACCCAAGTGAAGGGTTTGGATGCTTCATTTGTTGTTTTACTTTACAGTCGAGGTTAGAATTTATCTTTAATAAACTCGCACAGTCAAGGACGAGCAAGCTTGAGAAATATACAGAAGAGTAATTGGAGAAGAAAAGCCGATGATCAGTTTTAGTGGCGCACGCTGGGAGAGGCCTCTGTTCAGCAGTTGATCGACTTGTTGTGATCATCACCATACATCATTCATCAGATGAGGGTGGCAAATGGCTTTAGTTTTTCATTGTTATTGTTTCTAGCGTCTAGGGCCCCCGTAGAATATCAGTGTCGCGGTATTTATAGTTGCCACGACTAATGCTGAGCTGAGCTATTGACACTTGGAATATTGTATGGTATATAGATGTAATGTTTTTTAATGCCAAATAAATAATTAATAAAAAATATATCCTGATTCGAGGACCTTCAATAAATAAATAATAATATTCGCGGGCCGGAAGGCGTAGTGTTGGTAGGTGGACCGACGATCTGGTGAAGGTCGCGGGAAGCCGCTGGATGCGGGTGGCACAGGACCGATCTTCGTGGAAATCCTTGGGGGAGGCCTATGTCCAGCAGTGGACGTCTTTCGGCTGATGGATGGATGGATGATATCCTCATTTTGAATTTATCAGTAATACTCGTTTAGCCAACTTTACAATGAATAACTTGTGGGGTATCACGTCACGTAATATTTCTATAAAAAAATGTTACTTTATGCTCGCAAATTCCCGAAGCGATGTTCTTTAAAGATAAAATTACACGGAATCTATTTACTAAAAGGGCATCATTGCAAATCGATTTAATGGAGAGAGGCAAATAAAACTGGTGATATGAGCACCCGGTGGGAATGCCTCAGGGGTCGGCTGGGACCGTAATCAAATTTACCTTAACCCGCCCAACTTCGTGTGCACGGATTATATTTTTTTCTGTAAGTGATTTCTACACTTTGGTACGCAAGTATATTTAGAAGAAAAACGAAATGGTTACACTTTCTTGCACTTAAATTTTATTTTAATTCGTAATACAAAACAAAAATTATGATACACTTAACTGATACTACTAGACATAGGCCTCTCTTAAGCTCTTTTAGCTCCCGGTCTTCTGCTATCCGTATTTAGATTTTACAGTCACCGAGACAAGGTTACGAAATAGAGACTGTAATATGCGTTTTATTAAATAAACGAAATCTCAGATTGGTCTAAGTGTAATATAGTGCTTGTTGTTTATCCGACATGTCTAAGGGTTTGTTTAACAATGTACAGATAAAGTGCCAAATAGATACTTACGTAACAGATAAATATCGGGTGTAAAAAAAGGCTTAACCAAGCCGAATACCACATATTCTGCGTATTATTATGATCATTTTTTTCTTTTACACTATACCTGGGAAATGACGGGTTATTGACAGTCAAAGTTACAATTTTTTTTCAAAGATTTTTACAAAATTGTCTTCTGTTTGATAATACTAAACTTTTTTACAAAGAAACATAATAAAAATTTTCAGTGCTTATTTCATAAAAGGATTTTAAAGGGCACAGCCGGCAATGAATCGTGCGCAGTGCTCTCGCGCCACCCGCTCGCCCGCCGACCGCTTATACACACAGGCATAGTCTGCGGCGTGCGCGCTATACATTGCGGGTTAGAAATAAGTTATTTTTTTGATACCCAAAAATAAAAGTCATTTCCCAGAAATTATTTTTTTTGCATTCTACTTGGTTTTATGTATAGAATTCGTGGTTTAAGGCTTCGTTAAGCCTTTTTTTACACCCTGTATATGTAGAGGATAATAGTGCTTGAATTAATATGTCATATAGCGCTATTTGACGGTGTTGAAACGCATAAATAGTGTTTATCATAAAGATAAGTAACAAAAAGCCTATACATAACTTATACGTACATTTTGAAACAGGCACTAAACATTTTAAACCTTCAATTTTCTCTTTAAATTGCGTGGTTATTACCAAAACATTGTATGTTGGATCTACTATAAGTATCAAAGAACTTGTGGTGCAAGCGATGATCTTTGACCCAATTCATAGATAAAACAGCATTAATTGTAGTGGTAATTTCAGCTTGTACTCGTAGCTTATGTTGAAACATAGTATAACGCCAAAAATCAATTAAAATAATCAGTAGGTCATTAAATCATCAATCACTCATTTAAAAGGTCTAAGTAAAATATTTTTTTTTGTGTTTAATGAAAGTAGTGTATTGTTGGAAGGTGCAGTAAATATGTAAATTAAGAACGCACCAAAAATAAATTTAGGATTAAAACATAGCATTTAGTTATAAGCCATATACGAGTATAGGTTATAACAATGTTTTGTCTAATTTTAGAAATAGTTAAATAGAAAAAAATATTTCCTGCATCGTTTCGCTTTAAACAAACGCTGCCTTTAATTCTAAAAAAATAATAAAAACTGATGAATAGAGACTGTTGTCAGCAACCTTGGCTTGAGATTCGTTGGTCTATCGAATGATTTCCATACGTTTGTCGATTCACGGTCACCATTTAAGCAATACAATTAAAAAATAAACATTGTGTACATACCATACAGATGATACATTTACACAAAGAATTTTAACATATATTTACCAAAAGTTCGTTTGTTCTCTTTGACAGACATGGCCCGCCCATTGCTTCTTCAGCTTGCTTATTTCTTCAGCCTGATTGTATCAAATTATTTTCCATTTTCTAATTCATTTACGAACCATAGTTGTTTAAGATAAATTGAGCCCAAAACTTCAAGTACAAATACGAGTATATGTATATCGTTCATAGATCATTTAACCGCAATCGATCACATCAATCGGAAACAAGTACATTACTTTGACAAAGTTATATGTTTCGCAAACTAATATCGTTTGCGAAAGCTAATATGTCTTGTTCAAACACCACTATTTGTGAAATTTCATAAAGTTCCGTTTAAAGCGAACGCTGCGCCGAGGGCCGTAACTTTGTTATGAAAATTGTATGCGCCCAAAAAACGCAACGAAAACGTATTCAGTATGCTCGCACCGCTTTTCCAAAATAAAGGACATGTTTTTTTTTTTACTATGGGGTCTGGTACTTACTAAAATCAAAACTCTTCAAACTTGACACTGATATGCAAAAGTTGGAAGAATAAATTATTAAGAATGTATTGATCGCTGATTTAATTATTTAAAGACCCCAGTTTTTGATTCATAAATAAAAAACCAAAAAAAAATTGGTTTCTAAATAGCAACATTATAAGGACTCACGATACTTTTTTGTGTGAAAAAAATAGAAAGTTTGTTTGACGTTTCGTAAGCGTCAGTATCTGCCATGTTTTTCCTGATTTTGAACAAATCAAATAATGTACCTAATTATAAATAACTAATGACTTGGAAGCATGGCCGTATATCTTTGCCTGTATAAGGTGGAAAAAAGAATAAATCTGACATTTGTCACTGTCAGACAACAAAAGCTTTCGTTCGGAAATGCATACAACGTATTTATAAACATTATTTTTCTATCAATTGAATAGAGTTCTTTAAAAATCTAAAAGCTGTGTAGAATGACAAAAAAGCCTTTAAAGTAGTGTTTTATATAAATGATATTAGTTCGTTTTATTTAAGTACCAAAAAAAAATCATGTCGTTTGCTATTACTTGTAAGTACTTTATTTACAACTTATTGCATGCTAGTGTACATATACGCTGAAATTGTATGTAGATATGTATCGCATTGTTTTGTCAGAGTATAGAGTATAGTATTGTATGTACGTAGGATGTTTATAATGCATTAAGCCTTTACCTGCTCATAAGTAGACTAGACAGTTAGAATAAGGAATACGTTTTGCCGTCCAACGGAAAACCCGACATTTAACGACTCTACTCTAGAAGCTAGAAATATGTAATGGAATAAAAATATATCGAATTGCTGTAGAGCAATTCGATGTATTTTTTTATTCCATTGAATCAAACAACTCTATTTAGCCTCATGGTGCATCTAAAAGAACCCTTTAGGTTTTTGATCCGCCGTTATCTTAAAATATACCTGTCCTTCTTACTTAGGTACGTACCTTTTCACATTTTACTAATAGAATTCTGAAACCTACCACAGACTCCAAATAACAGTAATATTAAGAATTATGTTATTATTTTTGTACGGAGCGAGACTTCTGGCTCTACTGTTATTGTTGTTAAAAATAACGTTTAACGTCGGCAACGGTTATTTTTAGCGGTTAAGCACCCGCTTTTGAAGGGCCATTTTGGGATAGTGGTCGGTAATAAACCGAGCAAAAGTTCGACGACGAATCAAATTTTATGTTCTTTTGAGTTTTAATAAGTGCAGTGGGATTTGTTTGTGGTAGCAGTGTCATTTTAATTTATTTTGGATCTGCAAAAAAATGTAAGGCAATTTTTAATTAGAAAAAAATATATTCGACTTTTTGATTTTAATTAGGCCCGGGACAAATAGGGTTTAGTAACAGTAAGTGAATTTTGGATGATATTGATGATTTCCTTTTTCCTATTTGCAAAATTTCTGTTCAGATTTATTTTTTTAATAGATAGCCGGCTAACGCATAAAAAATTGCTTCTATTAACGAAAAAAGTTGACAGATAGAATTTTTGGTAAAGAATAGAATAGAATATAATATTTTTATTTCCATTTGGTGAACAGTACAATGCCTTAGACGAATACATAACATTGGCACCTAGTTAAAATTATCCTATGCTTTAATGAACATAACCGTTTAAAGTAAGTTAAAATAATCGTTTAAAGTTTGTACTATTCATAATGTAGTAACCAAAGCAAAAACTTAAAGTTGACTTACTATAATATTATTTAACTTAAACAAAATAATTGTCAATTGGCGGTATACAGAAACAGAGTACATTACCTTTCGTGCAGTCGCAACTGTGTTACGGCAAGGTAAGATTCACGCCCTACATAATACCAACTGTATCTAATTGACATAAAGACGTTTTTGAAATAATGCACTAAATATTACAACATACAATAGATGCCGAATGCAAATGACGAGTTTAACGTAAACACGTAGTAAACGCAAAACATACAGATAATTTCAGACAGCAATTTGACCGACATAAAAGCTTTTTCCATTATAGTCAATACTAATACCATGCCTTTTTACCTCTAGATACAAAATAATTTACAATATAATAGATATAATCACTCATTCTTCTCTTCTAGGCATTTCTATTTCAAAGAAATTTAGACATTATGCCTATTAGTATCTCTGCTGTGCCTAAGTTGTATTCATAACTAAGTCAAAGACTAAAAACTCTCTTTGGTTTAGTTATGAATACTACTACTATTAAGGCGTTTTGCAGACGGCGGGGCGGGCCGGGCCGGTCAACTTCACCGCGAAGGATAGCGCAAAGGGAATCCTATACTACCAACGCACACGGAGGGCAAAAAGACCGCGCCGCAGGTGCCCGGCGGACACTGGCGGCGCGGCGGTGTGCTTTGTGTTGGCGACGAGGGCAGCCGCGGACATCGACGGGCAGACGCGGTCTTTATTGCTTCGCGGACAGACTTGCCCGGCCCGCCCCGCCGTCTGCAATGCACCTAAATAGTAGTTATAGTAGTAAACATATAAATATTTTTTCAGCTACGGAGGTCGTCAAATTACAGCAATTACGATCTATCCTTGAATAAATAAATTACTTGTATAATTAATCAAGAAAGTTTGTCAATTAGGAACACTTTTACCCATAAAATGATATAAGCAACAATTAAAATCAAATCTCAAATTGAAATTACGTTTTTAAAAACATAAAAAAAAACTGTTTCCACGTCCTGAGCCTTCAGATATACCGTCTCCAGTATTTATCACAATCATAATATAAAATGTAATTTTCCTGCTTTAAAAAGAATTATTACAGAAAAAAATATCTCAAAAACAAGAAAATAAAAACAAAAAAATGCGAGAATTGTAAATTATCTCCCACACAAGCATACACATTGCTCATAAACTTTGCCATCTTAATCCCGCACTTAATCACATCTCAAATGGCACGTGAACAAACAACCGCGAAGTGGCATAACTCCGCGGAACTTGTACCGAGTGGCAAAGCCGCGTAAGCCTCTTTCCCCCTTTTTATTTGCCACCACATACTTAACAGCAATTTCGAGTGAACCCCTGACGCTTTATCCCGAGCATTAAGGTGGGTTTGCGATGTGTTTTGCGATGCGCATCCCTAATTCTGTCAACAACGTGAACATATTGCGTCGATCAGTGTAGGCAGGATTGAAACTGATGACATCCTTGAACCTTTTTTACCTGACCGAAAGAAAGGGTTATCAAGTTCTTTATTTTCTTGTAGGTACGTGCATAACTTGCATTTTTGGATGATAAGCAAGCAAGTAAACATCTTCATAAATGATCTATCATGTAAATTAAACATATTAAAAACTTGAAGATAGTGGCACTGTGATCTATAATAGCACAAGGGTCTTGGCATCAATTCTCGATTGAAACAGTTTAGCTATGTAGTTCTACTTTGCTCGCATTTATGTAAGCTGGAAGATGACCCTCACAAAAAATATGGTTTACTACTTTCAAATCACGAAAAAGATGTCAATTCTTTGCTTCAGAACCATGATTATTGTTGTGGTGTCTATTCATTTCTGTATTTACTTGTTCTATCTATTTGTGTAAATAAAAAGTGAAAGAGCACTTCATGACTTTTCAGGAAATCAGAATAACGTTACAAATTTTACGCAGAATTTTATAATGTGTAGAAATATCACAAAAAAAAACTTATAAAAGTTAAATATTCTGCCATTTGTGAAAATCTCTGTTTTTTTAATATGTATTAGGCACTAAAGTTTGTAAAAGCTCACTGTCTGTCTCACTAATATGTCGTCTAACCGTATAACTTTATTACAATAATAACCATTCAAAAGCTCTAATGGAGTATCCCGGGACCATCGTTCACAAACGCTTTGCATAAAGTTGCGCCAATGTTGGCGCCCAACGTGTAGTCAAATGCGCTTAGAATGTTAGATCTAATTTAGATTGCGCATAGAATTGTACAAATGTATGCTAGAATTTAGGAAACTTAGCTATTTAAATAAAAGGAAATAGGTACAGGGCCGTGTAAAAATAATATTGTAACATCTTAATTATGGTTAGAGAAGCAAATGACACAAGCCCAAATATCAATTCATATGACCTATACCTATACTTTAAACTTGTATATTTAGAAGATTTCCTCAAACGGGGATCGAACCCAAAACCTCAGGTTTCAGGTTCGATCCCCGGTCGGGTCAATGTAGAAAACGAACTTTTCTGTATTGTCTCGGGTCTGGATGTTGTAGCACCGTGGTTGTTTCTGTTTTTTTTTAACACAAGTGCTTTAGCTACTTAAAAAAAATATTCAATATAAAAAAAAAACATATCCGTCGGACCGAAGAACAAATTGAAGTTGCGGGAAGCCGTTGAATGCAAACAATCCAGTGTCACTTGCTGTGATTTGGAGTAAATGTGCAACTGATTATCCGATCTCTAAATACATCACGTTTCAATAAATTTTTACCTTAAGGCGCCTTAAGGTCATGAGCAATTCAAATTTTTTTGCGAACAAATTTCATATTTTACGAATCCTTCTCATCTATTATACTATTGTAACGCACAACACTAGAACCGCAAACTTTACATACTATCGCACTGATGATATACAAACCCGTAATAATTTCTCCATACAAACAGAACCCAGCAAAAGTTGCCAACAAAAACAGAACTGAATTTTAATTTGATTCGCTCCATATTTCATGGGGAAACTTATTTTTGCTTAACCGTTGAATAGCGACGGTTATAAATTTTCTTTCAAATCTCCAATAGATCGTAAGTCAGCCGGCTAATAGGACCAAGGTGGGTTTACACCCGGCACCGTTATTACTACCAGGAAGCGAGAGATATAAGTTATGACGTCACTTAATCACGAATTCGCCATTTCTGTTAATAGTCCTCGACTTAATAGTGGAATTGATTTATGAAAGTGAATGTAAGGTTCGCTAATAGAGTTGGTGTTCGCTTGATCTATGCTCGCTGTCACAGATTCTATGATTGGAGGTGAGTGATGATGAATAGTCACAGATTAGCTGTGACCTATCGATCTCGAACAGACGGTGTGGACGTTGAGAGCTTACCAACTAAATAATACATTATTTAAACAACAATACATTGATGACACTAATTTGTGGATAGCACGATCACTCGTCAGCTGTTTGAAATCCTTATCGGTTGAGTACTAATACAGGGTGTACAAAAGAATGGGACACTCCTTAAAACCTCGTGATCGGCTGGGGATATACAACAATTTTTCCTATGGGAGCAACATCAAAATCATGATTTTATTTTTAGATGCGACATACATTATCATCGAGCAGCTGAAAAAAATTTCTCGATTTCGATGTTGCTCCCATAGAAAAAGTTGTTGTATATGACAAGCTGATCACGTGGTTTTAAGGAGTGTCCTATTCTCTTGTACACCCAGTATATTAACTACTGCTGTAATTAAATTTAAGCCCCAGGTTGTCAAAGAAGCAAATGGTGTGATGTAATTAAAAAATGATGACAATCCGCTATCGCGAGAAGGATCGGGTGAGGGTTTATATCCCATATCGAATCGTTTAAGGTTACGATTCTTGAAAGCAGTTAAATTTTCTATTCGTATCATTATTTATTGCTATGCGTAAACTGCGTCTGTTACCTTTATTTCTCTCTCTTCAACATCTAGATTAGGTTCATCGTCAACAATTCTGACACAACCTTCAGCATTGATTTAATCCTCTTCTGTTCAGACATTCACATTGGTTCAGTTACTGTTAATTGGATGTATATTACCAAAAAATGGTATATTTGCCTTTAGATTTATCGTCTTTTGTCCTGATGTGTTCCCTCTTTAATAATCGTATGCTGGTCTAATCGAACAACGTCATTTTTAATTAAAACTAATCCACTTTCCTTCTATTTGAGTATCACTCCACTGTTCAAATTACATTCTGTTTTTTTGCCTTCTTTGTTTGCATTGTTTGACGACAACTTTATAGCATTCGCAGTTTCTTAATTATCCGCGATCCGGATAAAGGACTTAGAACTGTCCTGAAACAAATGCGCAAGACAAACTAAGTCTTAACACGCATCACTGTTTATTTAGACAAAGTCGCAGCCGCGCCGAGCTTGCCTGGTTAGACCGCAAGCTGGAACCGTGTCGTTGCCGCAGTGCGCAACAGTCGATACGTTGCATATTTTACGAGGCTTGTGAACTTTTCGTCTGTATCCGTGTGATCTCGGGATAAGGGGTTTAACTGGGTGTGATTCTGCGCTTCTGTTACTTTGTTTATACTTTGACCACAGTATAAATGGATGAAATAGACACTACGCTGAGCTTTGACGCAGTTATTTACATATTTAAAGGATACAATGTCAATATTATGAAATGTCAAAACCAGAGAATAGATTTGCATGAAAGAGACTAACAACTAGTTATTGGTTAATTGAATGTAGAGAAGACTAAGAAACCACTTTATTGAAAGTGTTCCATTAATTAAGAATATCGCTGTGGTAAACTCCTCATAGCACTATTTAAAACCGGCCAAGTGCGAGTCAGACTTGCGCACCTAGGTTTTCGGTAAAAGTTGTAGGTATGTTTAGATCATCTTTAACGGGAGTCTCGAAGACTTTTCCTGCTTTTCCAAGTTTGTTTAAAATACCTTTTTTTGTAACACACTTTTTTCTTTCTGCCATAAGACATTGCTTCTTGCCAAATTTCATTATTCTAGGCTAACGAAAACCTTGTTGTTTCTGATTCCCTTGCGAATGTTAAAATATGCGGCTTAATTAAATATCCGCATTTTTGTTCGCATTGATTTGCGGTTTGGTTTACAACAGCACCTGAGTAGGTATTTAATATTTGAAACGCGGTTTTAATGACCAAGACAGACACACAGAGAGACAAATGGAAAATTAAGTAATCTTGTAAAGGTTTCTTTTTCCATTCCTAAAAATAAAAGCGGCATAATCCTGAATGTGAATATTAATAGATCCTGATTCTAATCTGAACTAATTAATTATTGGACTGTAGTATCCTCGATGTGTGCTAAAACTAAAATATATTTACGCCGAGATAAATCCGGCTCAACAAACTATCGCATAATAGATGTTCCGCGGTTGCGATCCAATTTGCCGATAGTGTGGAGTTAAATTTATATCGGAGTTTACCTCATGTTGCAAACAGTAATGTCTAACTGACAATTTATATATAACACGCACTAGCAATTACACTAGAAAACTAGTTCAGAAACCCCTCTTAGGCGTCTTAAAAAGAAACTATGAAAGTTTCGTCACAATCTGACCAATAGTAGGAATGTAGATAGAAAAAATACGAAATAAAAATAAAAATCGTAGAAGGCGCAGAAAGGTTCTGGAATGGAGGCCACTTACCGGCAAGCGCAGCGCGGGACGTCCAGCCACAAGGTGGGCAGACGACCTGGTAAAGGTAGCAGGACGACGCTGGATGCAGGCCGCTTCCAACCGGCTGATCTGGAAGTCACTGGGGGAGGCCTATGTTCAGCAGTGGACGTCCTGTTACTGAAATGATGATGATGATGATAAGATAGAAGAAACATACAAACTTTTCTTATAAAGTAAAATTTGTGGAAACTTTTTAATAACAATAAGTATTCCAATTTTGCAATTCCGATTATGCTAATCAGGTAAAAATATTTTTAAATCGTACGTACGTACTATGGTCATGGTGTCCTATAGATGGGGACTGGATTTTAAAGAGTTGGACTCTGGAGACGTCTTCCAAGGATATACAATTAAATTATTTCGTCTGTTGATGATTGTAATTAATGATTGTTTTATTTTTGCTACCTGTTCTCTATATCGTTTCATATTTTTTTCATGAACATTATCGTTTTAAGAATCATGAAACAAACATGAACATAAGCCTCTACTACATAACGCCACAGCTAGCGGCTCTTGAGACATATTTTTGAAGCACTAAAAATGGAATTTGAATACAAAGTCACAAGATTCGTATTCGAATATCGCTTACGAATTTCATTAAAATAATATGAACTTGCTTTATGTTGCAAAAAAAAAAAATTCTTTCTGCAGAACCTCATAGAATGTCATAGATAAAGACCTACAAGATGCCATCATTAAACTTCTGCCTCAGTCTCAGATATACCTCAGATATATTAACGCAAAGCTCATAACACTGAACGAATTGCTCTGATTATAGCTATTATAATGTAGGCGTGCGCTAATATAGGATTTTCCAAAACTCACCCACTAAAGAGGTAAATTGGGGGTTCAAAATTTGTATTGAGCACCAAGATCGTGAGGTTTATATTTACTAGAGTAGCGTGGGCTAAGCCTCGGGCAAATGCTAGTACCATATATTCTTATGATACTAATAAAATATTTTTCCTTGTTGCAGGTGGCATGGATCCACATCGACAGGCAGATGATACTGACCATCCATCGCCACGTCATCACTCGCCTAGCCCGCTTCAGCGTATCTCACGACAACGCCATGACTTGGCTGCTCCACGTAAGCCAGGTGCAGCAAGAGGATAGAGGATATTATATGTGCCAAGTGAACACCAACCCTATGATTAGCCAAGTCGGATACCTGCAGGTTGTTGGTGAGTCTAATTTAAAGATCCTGTATTAAATAAAAATCATAAAAAAATATTATTTTGGATAACCTTATCCATATACATATGTGTTAGTAATTCAACAAATTACTTAAATCTCATGATAGTAAATTTTGGTTGGAACGAGTTACAAGAGAAAATAATTCCCTGTAGGGAGACGAACCATCATGGGGGTGGATAAGGCCCCTTGATCAGTCTCTGCAGAATACATTTTCACAGCGGCGATGTGTATCTGTCTGCTAGAGTTCTCAGAATGCTGCATGCCTGCATTAGAATTTTAGAATTGGTTAAGAGTAAGGGCCGTGCCGGCCGGCCGTGCCGTTTGGTGCCGGCACGTTAAAAGAATTGCACCACCCCTTCTCTTCCTACGGGTGTCGTAAGAGGCGACTACAGGAGGACCGCCATAAGAAGACGGGCAGCAGCGTGTCCTCTCCACCATTGGCCAAACTGCGATCGCCAACACGCCTGCCAAGCGAGGCGATTATGGCAAAATCCTCCTTTTGGAGAGGCCTGTGTCCAGCAGTGGACTGATATAGGCTGGTGATAAGAGTAAGGGAGCAAATAAGACCCAAAAGAGGTTTTGTAGAAGCATCAGATGCATCTTTGATATATTGTTTTGCCTTTTGTTCCTGCTCTTGGAGAGGGAAATGGTTTAATTTATATTTAGTGAGTCCCTTTTGTGTCTACTATTTGAGAGGCAACTGGTTTAAATGATACTGAGGTTGTGTCCTGTAAGTCTTTTAAATATTTCTACAGAAGAGTCTTGTTCTGCGATATCATCCATATAGAAATATTATTCGATTTAGACTTCGATTAAATGAGAATCAACACCTGACAAACATTGAAAGATGTTTGAAGTCTACTGTAGAAATGTATAAAATCCGGTCGATTATGAAATCGTAAAGAAAAGTATACAATTCAAATAATGATTGTATTTTATCGTAATATCCTGATTGACTTTCAAAAGATAATATCTTTTGCACTCTGAGCTCGGTAATCTAGACAGAATCTTGCTTTCTTTAAGATTCATAAAACCATTATTAAAACTTAATTAGAAAGAAAGATTTTTTTTCAAGTGTTATTTATCTTCAATTAAACCTTGCATGGAATTGCTAAAAACAAAAATTTACAATGTTTAAGCATTTCTGATCTTAACCAATAGTCAAATATTTTTAAAAATATTTCTATAGGCTGTTGACGGTAGTATACTACTCAGCTATACATATAGCTACAACATTGATCGGAATACGCTGGCTTTGACAGCGAGAAAAAACACTTGAGAAATTTCATCTTGTCACGTGACGTCCTCGGTAGCTTAGTGGTCAAAGCACTCGCCCGGTATGCGATGGGACGTGGGTCCGAGTCCCACCTGAGGTCGGTGATTTTTTCAAGTGTTATTTATCTTCAATTAATTAGAACCTTTAATATTATCAATTTCCAATTCAATTTGATTTGTTTTATTGAAAACTAAATTAAGCTTTCCGAAATTACATTAGGTACATCAATTATATTGTTTTCCCTTTTTTCGAAATGACCTTATTAAAAGATCAAAGGTAAAAAGGGCTCATGAATTTATACTAAAAATTGTATAGAATTCCCGTCATCACGAACAGACCCTACGTTTGTGATTACAAAGTTCAATTTAAAACCGAAGTGGATTTTCACGACTATAACAATACTGTAGTGGTTCGTCCGGGTGAACTTTTAATTATACTTGTTTAATATTCGAAGCGTCTTAATAAGCCTTTCTTATACTTTTTGGTGCTTAATTAACTTCTTAGGATAAGAATTTGCTTTCAATGTACACTGTAATGACGTTGAAATCTTCTTTTTATTATTACGCCTGCACCCAGGTATTATTATTAATATTTCTTCGTGTTCATTTTAATAGTTACTGTAGTTTATTTTAGGTTTAATAAATGAATATGGTAGTATCCTAAAAATTAAAATACTCTCGTTTATACGTATATTTTCGTCAAAGATTTACAGTCAGCCCATGTTAGTTATTAGCTGATCTTAGAGCATCAAGTATTGCTTTTTACAAAGGTCAGGCTTTAATTATTTACTTTTATGGAATCTCTGTATTCGTTCTTACTTTGAGAATATATATTCATAGTAAAATTTACCATCTGAAATCCGATTCCAATACTGGATTAATGTATTCTAACATTTCTTACAAAATTAACAGTTTTCATTCGGGCCAACTCAATAATACACCCTTATTTTAGCAGGTCGAGTAAAAATAATTACGGGAGGATGTTTTCTGTGTCATGTTTTTATTTAAGAGAGAAATTGCTCAGGAGCGGGTAATTGATCGTCATGTTTCGACAAATTAATCGGATGCTTCTTTTTCATTTTATTTGTTATCTTTATGTGTACAATAAGGTTTTGTTTAATAATTGCGTCGAGGAAAATTCATGCCAGAATAGTAACGAAATGATAAATCTTATTATTTAGAACTTTTACGCCTTTTAGAGACTCTGATTTTTCATAAAAGATTCTCAATAAACATAAGCTATCGTTCAAAGATAAAAATAAGAGAGAAAGGCTGGACTAGTATACTACAATCTGAAATTGAGAAAATAACTTATTGCTAATGATTGACATTAAAAGAAACGATACTTACCCTAGAAACAATACTACAGAATTTAATACCATCACAATACACCGGTGCACCAAAGTAAAGTTCAACCCATCAAAACTGCGTTGCAACACCTCAATTGACTCAAAACTTTTCTAGAAATAAAAAGAAGATAAAACCACATCGCAATGTGGCAAGGTTGAGAAACGGCAAAAAAAGACGGTTTATTCCCACTTAAAAGTTGGTGGGATCGGCATAAAAGGGTGCTTACTGCATCGGTTGGCGGCCACGCCTCCGCTATTTGAGGCCACATTTCTTTTGGCTTACATAAGAGTGTCGGTTCTCAAGTTATGTTAAGTACTATCTATCTTTTAACAAAATCGTTTTAGGTATTGTTCATAATTTTGCTTTTAAATAACAATGTTGCATAGTTTTCACTAGTGTGGTAGAAAAGGCTCCTCTATACGTAAATAGTATTTATTTCTCTAACTCTTTTTAACACTCACACAAAAGCGGTAATGCTGGATGAAAATTTTAACAGATCTAAAGAAAGACTTCGAGATGAACTGGTATCACCGACTATTTCTACAGCTTAAATAAATTCGGTGGAGACTAAGTAGTAGAAAACTACGCTAGTTTCCCCTCATTAATAGGCCAGATTTTCCGGCTTAGTAATCCCGAACCACAGGCAATTTTACTATGACTATAAATCGGTCTTGCTTGAAAATTAATGGTTTAAGTAAATTCCTATTAAAAAAAATAAGTAGAAATAAAATGAAAAATACTACACAGCACGGGTATTATGCAACATACCTTTTTTTAAAACAAACCCGGATACTGTTAGCATTGTTTGTCGGACTGACTGTACTACAGCTACAAATATTCAAGAAGTGCGGGTGGGTGAAGATTCATCATTGCGCTTGAGCGGGCGCGCCGTACATCGCCAGTCTTTCCGCGACCACTGCCTATGTAATAAGGCCACAATGTCGGGACAAATAATACATTTTGGACGCTTTGGGAGTTTTTTGTGATCTTTCTAAGGCTTTTGATTGTGTGGACCATCAAACTTTACTGAAAAAACTTAGACACTATGGTGTTTCATGCGATGCCTCAGATTTAGTAAACTCTTATCTCACAGGCAGAACACAAAAAGTTTGTATCAATGGAGCTGAGTCTTCTGGGTCGCCTCTTACTATGGGTGTGCCGCAGGGATCGATATTAGGGCCTCTGCTCTTTCTAACTTACATAAATGACCTTCCATCTTTTAGGAAAGACCTCTGTGAGACAGTGTTATTTGCAGATGATACTTCATTGATTTTTAAAATCAAGAGAGGTAAAGACTCATTTGACGATGTAAATAATGCACTCTCGCAAGTATTGCATTGGTTCACCACCAATAATCTTATGCTCGATGCAAATAAAACAAAGTGCATCAAATTCACAATGCCCAACGTAAAACTTGTCTCAACACAATTACTGTAAAAGATGAACAACTTAATACATCTAGTTCCACTACATTTTTAGGAATCACTTTAGATTCCCGTTTGCAATGGGGTGCGCATATCGAGACTCTGTCGGGAAGACTTAGCTCTGCTGCTTATGCCGTAAGAAAGATAAGACAACTGACTGATGTTGAAACGGCAAGATTGGTGTATTTTAGCTATTTTCATAGTATAATTTCATATGGAATATATGGGCTCAGCAGCAGATATTGAATCTATATTTGTACTGCAGAACAGAGCTGTACGGGCAATTTACGGCCTTGGACCCCGAGACTCCTTAAAAGAACTGTTTAAAGAAATTCATATACTTACAGTAGCATCCCAATTTATTTATGAAAATATAATGTACATCCGCAAAAACCTGTCCTTATTCTTTAAGAAAAGTGACAATCATAATCTTAACACCCGGAATAAGAATAAGCTTGCCGTTCCCAATTTCAGACTGCATAAAGTGGGTAATTCGTTTATGGGAAAATGTATTCGCTTTTTTAATAAATTACCAGCGTCTATTGTAGAACTGCCCCTGTTAAAATTTAAATCGCATATTAAAACAACTTTAATGAAAAAAGGATATTATACTGTAAATGATTATATAAATGATAAAAATATTTGGAAATAAATATTGCCCTGCTCGCACAGGTACATTTATCTTGTAATGTAAAATATATACTATTTAAAAAGAGGCTGACAATAATGACCGAGTTTCTTGCGCTACTTCTTCTCGACGCTAGCCCAAAATTGTCCCGAAGTAGTGGTAGGAAAAAAAATATTGGGACGTGTAAAAGCGCTTAGTTTAAGCCTATTTACAGAAATAAATTGGTTTTAATGGTTTTAATAAAAAAGGTATGTTGCATAATACCCGTGCTGTGTGGTGTTAAATAATTAAATAATGCAACAAGAAAGTTTTAAATGTTATAAATGAAATTTTAAAAATAATCAATGTGCATCATAACTAATGCATGTGTCAAACTGCATATTAAACTTTTGAAACTCTTTCATCCAGTTTCAGTCTATCAGAAACCGTTGGTTCAGTATAAGGCAAACTTTCGCCTCTCGGATCCTTCCCCGTTGGTTTCGATAAGTGCAAGTGTGCAACTACGAAGTTTGGGGAACGGTGGCGTCTGCAATATCGACATCAAGATGCATCTGAGCAATTTCTATTGGACTTGCTCAACAAACTATACTTGTCAGTTTCGTAAGATGGATAAGGGTAGATAATTTTAGAAAATACTAATTTGATATTATACACCTTACTACAATAAGTAAACCATCATTTTACTCTCTTAGGAGATAGATCAATAAAGGAGATAAACAAATAATTTATGTTCTTTTTCAATATCTCAACCATACCATAATCCATCAATGCTGTATTGTTTAAAAAAACAATGTTGACTAAAAACACCACAGAGTCGGTTTATTTCATTTGCGTCTGATACCTATAAAAATACCTCAACGACATAGGCATCAATTTTTACTTAAACTATGGCTTTGTTTAAGTTCCAGGGTTTTGTACATCAGTAAATATTATATGATAAAGAGACAGTAAAAAACTTTCTGAACAAACACCTGGCGTCATAGAGTCACGTTATTTACACAGTAGAATAAAATACAAAAAATCTGAGGTTAAAACTTTGCATTTCTTTGTCCTTGCCACAATTATATGTCATGGCACTTGGTAAATAAACCAATATTTTAACCCAAGCAGGAGCTTGCTTATTCTTATTCTGGCTTCCTGGCGTATCGTACTTGCATCAAAAATGCAAGAAGCTCTGGAATTTGCTGCATTAGACCACTCCTGGTGCCGTAGTGTGAGTGCAAAAGAATTTTCCTGTATTAAAATATGAGTTTTTAAGTTGGAAATTTACCGCATGTGGAGGCAAGGAGGGAAAAATTGGAGTGAACGAGCATACTCGATGCGCGTAAAGTTAAGCTAGTATCTTACCTGTTTTATTATATTTACTATATTTTATTATAAGTTGTATACGTTGTATTTACCTATAAAGACATCTTTTACTTATCTTACCCATATTACTCTGTTTTTTTTTCTATTTATTCAGGACAACAAACAGTCTTACAATGATTCTTAATTTAAAACTACATTACTATACATATAATAATTGTAGGACCAACAACATTGTCCACATAGAGATAGTGATATTTAAGTTGAGAGCAGACATCTGATGTATCTGATCTGTGTATATGATCTGATGAATTGTAATGTTTACTGATGTTTTGCTGCGGAAAATTTTCCAATAAATAAATAATAAGCAACTACCAAACTCGCAATGGATTGAGGTTCTTCCTAGCACAAGCAAATTATTTGCTTAATAGTTCCAACCACTTGTAACTAGGCAGATACCCAAATAAACTGTTTATATTTGAAAGGGGATTTCTTGTCTTTATGAAAACAAGAAATATAATATGGTAGTGACATCAAATTAATTTAAAAAAAAAACCCGCCTGCGTAAAAAGTGAACTTAAAAGATGAAAACAAGATTTAAAGAATCAATTTGCAGTCGGAGGCATTAAATCCATTAACAACATAATGATGATTGACTTGGTATGCACTGCGTTAGTAGGTACCTAATTAAGTAATTTAAATGCGTGTAGAAAAAGTCGAATCAAGTAACATAGATTTGATGTCTCAGACTAAAAATTGATTTTTTAAATCTTGTTTTCATTAAAGATAAATAACACTTGAAAAAAAACATCGACCTCAGGTGGCATCTTGTTTTCATCTTTTAAGTTCACTATATACCTACGCAGTCGGGTTTTTTGATTTTTTAAAATAATAATTTTATCTATTAATCCATTATTCCGTTCCAAAATCAAGGTAAACACTTAAATATTTAAGGCTGTGTTGCACCATCTTACTTTAACTTTAACAAATCTCAAAAGTCTTTCAAACTCCATATAGACACCGGTTATAGTTAAAGTTATGGTTAATGTTAAGGTGATGCAACCCAACCTAAATCCTTTTTATTTTCTTTTTTTAACAGTCTCTTGGATTTGAATGCCGTGTGGTGCCGGCACTTCAAAAGAATTGCACCACCCCTCCTCTTCCTATGGGTGTCGTAAGAGGCGACTACAGGAGAACCACCATAAAAAGACGGGCAGCAGCGTCTCCTCACCACCATTGGCCAAACTGCGATCGCCAACCCGCCTGCCAAGCGTGGCGATTATGGCAAAATCCTCCTTTTGGAGAGGCCTGTGTCCAGTTATAGGTGGTAGTGGACTGTTATAGGCTGGTGATGATGATGATGGTGATGATGATGATGATGGATTTGAATTGGATTTCATAACCGAATAGACTTCCACTAGACTATTTTTGTTTTATTAATAGGCCCTCTCTCTTCACAGTACCCCCCAACATCCTAGATGAAGATAGCACGCAGTCAGCGGTGGCGGTGCGAGAGAACCAGAACATCAGTCTGGTCTGCAAAGCCGATGGGTTCCCTACGCCGAAGATCATGTGGCGACGGGAAGACGGACAGCCTATATCTGTGGACAAGAGGAAGAAAGGTTAGTCGTTTCTTATTTACCCAGTGTGAGCACTGCTAGACATAGGTGTTTTAAAGATAAACTACAACATCACTTTCAATGAAATGAGATAATTATTTGATATTAAAAAATAATCCTAAAACAATATTTTTCACGTAGAAACAAGACATGAAAATGAAATTTTAAAAAATGTATTTTTGTAAAGTTTTTTTCATTCTTTTCCAAAAACAAAACAAAATTGTTGCCACTCGTTTGTTTGTATGCGCTAGGTATGTTCTGTGATGATAACGTGTCGCGCGTAGGCGCCGCGGCGTGTCAAGCGCTAGGGTGATCAAACGAAACTAGGAATTTAGGATTTAAAAAGTGACTGTAAAATCCGGGTATATAAAAGCAAAAAAAATATGATTCACGAAATATTTGTACTTCTCTTAAATTATATTTAATCTTGGCGGGGGATCAAATAGTAACCCTGTAAAATTTACACTCTAAAAACCGGCCAAGTGCGAGTCGGACTCGCGCACGAAGGGTTCCGTACCATTTAAAAACGGCAAAAAACGTTTGTTGTATGGGAGCCCCCTTAAGTAATTATTGGATTCTGTCTTTTAGTATTTGTTTTATAGCGGCAACAGAAATACATCATTCAATACACATTTATAACTATAATGTACAATATTATGTAAAAAGAATGACTTTGTACTATTTTTTTGTGTAAATGCCTTTTTATTAATTTAAATAAATTTGCATGCCTACACTATAAGGTATACGACTGTTGATACTTTTAAAATTTTATGACATGCTAACATCTAATATTGTACACATTTCTATCATCTGTGAAAATTTCAACTCTCTAACTATCACGGTTCATGAGATACAGCCTGGTGACAGACGGACAGACAGACGGACAGCGGAGCCTCACTAATAGGGTCCCGTTTTTATTTGGGTACGGAACCCTAAAAAACATCCTCTCTAGATGGGAATGGAACCCACGTCTTATCGCATTACTTTTTAAAGTCTATATTTTATATTACCAGCATGTAATTGCAAAAAAACTATTTAATTTTTTTATCCTTGTCGAGGGCCTGCTAAATTATGTATTCTTGAGCTAAATACCATTTAGTTTTCAGACTAAGCACCCTTCTAACTTTCTAACAAATAAGGGGCATAAACCTAACCCTGTTAACCCCTATGAATATAATGGATTACTAATATGCTTTAATCTGCCGTCCAAAGAATAAGTGCAGTAAGGAACATTTTTTCGTAAAATGAGTTATTTACAGATTCCGAATCGCCATAACGAGCTCTATATGATTATTTGATCCTTGTAAAGATAGCTACTGTGGAACGGCTAGTTTTGATAAGACAGAATGCAGTAAGTGTTCTAAAGAGACCAACATAGTTTTGCATAAATGCAGTTAATAAACTTACTGCCCCTTGCCTTAAGTTATTTTCCTAGACTTGTATGACCGACAATAATAATGAATACAGTAAGGTATCGTACTGTTTGTTTAATATGATATTATCTATTAAAGTCTTCAAACAGTCTACTACATAAAAATGCAGTAAATTTAGATGCTGCGTTCATAATTAGCAATTCGATTGAAATATGTTATAGTATAATACTAACTTTAAATGCAGTAACATTAATTACTGCGCTTTAACTTAAGATTGTTGCTGAAATTAATTGCAAAGGTTAATAGAAAAGGTTTATTATAATCGCCGTAAAGTTTATTGCTGCATTTTTTATAAGTACCTAATTTATTACTGTTGGTGTTTAAGACTAAATCTTAATGCAGTAAGAATGCTGTCTGCACTACCAACTGTATAATTTGACTACATGTTTATCAAATATTCACTAAAAAATAATGCAGTGAAGCGTATAGTTAGTAGAACTTTGTGCTCATAATAAGCAACATGCTGAAAGTCAGACATTAAATAATGCAGATACTAGTTGCTCCTATTGTGAAAAATTTGAAGGACATAAAGTAAGATACACTCAGACCCGTAAAGAATACAAAAAAGACGTAACTAAATCTTCTGGAAAAATCAGAACTAGTACATGTTATTGTTCAATTGATTTACAAAAAGTAATAATAGCAGCAATTTTTTGCCTAAGAATTATTGCCTATAATGAAAGCTTTGTACTATTAGGTTCTTCAAAAAAAGATGATATTCCTTTTGCCGCAGTATGGAATGAAAGCACACCTGGGCGTAAACAGGAAGACATAATTTCCACCATCAGAGCATTCTTACTATACACCGTGATATTTTAGTGGTTGTTTTATCGCGGCAGAACGATTTACGTTTAGTAGTTCTATCGAACCATGCGAGTATTTTTTTTTTATAAATAAAAAGGTTTTTGTTTACAACCTATTAAAACAATAATCATCAACTCGAAAGCGTGAGAAAACGATAGTTTCTTTTACGAGATGTGACGCATTTAGGTACTGCCTGCCGCACAAAATAAATGATTAAAGTAAAAGCATCTCCCGCACAAAGTAATACAGCATAAACTGCATCGCACGCGCTGCAGGCAATTTGGATTTGAATGCCTACAGGCGATTTTAATTTAAAAAAAAACTTCATTAATCTATTGTACTGCTAAGATAGAGTCATTGTACTGCGGGAAAACTAAAATGTTTCGGTGTATAAAAGAGATAAAGAACACATTGTTTTGTGGATGGACAACTGTTCCTCCCAAAATAAAAACTGGGCATTATTTTCTTTTTTAATTGCATTATTAACAGCAATTTAATAAAGGCTCAGTTTTAGGTATAATTTCTTTCAATAAAGAAGATAAAACCATTTTCATGCTTATTATTTTCATTGCACAATGCTAAATAAAGCTAATTCATTATTATAATGTTATGACTAGAAAAGGTTAATTGTTGCTGCTTTAGTTATTACACATTGTTTGCGAAAAACAATAAAGATCAAATAAAATAATTGCAGTAACTAAAATCACTAGCCAGACCTTGCTAGTGATTAGCGCAGTAATTCGCACAGTTACTGCATTTATTCTTGTACAGGCTGTATCTGTATGGTTTCGCTTTGCTAAGAATAAAGTGTTTTTTATTTATTTTATTGAATTAAATAAACTTATTAAAAAAAGGATTCATTCAGCTGAAGCTAGAAATAATAATCAACATTTTGGTAAAATAATATTTTTGAAATATTTCATAGAAATAAAAAGAAACTAAAAAAACGAAATAAAAAGTTTACCGCCCTTTTTCTCAAAATCATGTTGAAGTCCTTTACTGCATTTTTTCTTTGGACGGCAGTAATAAGGACTAAATAATAGACAGCTGGTTACTTATATTGTTTTAAACTTTCATGGTCACTAACATTAGAAAAGTTTAATAGAATTAATTAGATTTTTAATTAGAATAGTGAGTTTGTAGACGATGGTACCGACGCGTGCAATAAAAGACAGCGAAAGAGGGTAGACCGATATGTTTGCCCTTACCAACTGACCCGCAAGATCTTCAGTTACTCCGTGATCATGGCGCTTGCAACAGTGCCGAAATATCGGGAACTCAAAAATAAGGTACATAGTAGCAATCCCGTTACAAACTTTTCTAAAGCTAGTTACTTTTTTGTTTTTTTAGAAATTACTATGCTAGGTTTATCTAACATTATCAATACAAAAAAAAATCGTCCGCCTCAGGTGGGATCCGAACCCACGTCCATCGCATACCGGGCGAGTGCTTTACCACTAAGCTACCGAGACGTTAGCCGACTCGACGAAATCTTTCAAGTGGTTCTCGCTGTCAAAGCCAGCGTATTCTCTGATCAATATTGCGGTATATACCTACCGTCAACACAGGATAGAAATATTTTTACAAATATTTAACTATTGGTAAAGATCAGAAAAGCTTAAACAATTTAAATTTTGATTTTTTAGCAATTACCATGCTAGGTTTATCTAAGATTTTTAATACTTGAAAAAAATTTTTATAGTGTAAGTGTACTTGTAGCTTAGTGGTAAAGCACTCGCCCGGTATGCGATGGACGTGGATCGCCTCAGGTGGGATCGTTGACGGATCCCACCTGAGGCGAACGATTTTTTTTTTCAAGTATAAAATATCTTAGCTAGTAACTTATTTTAAAAGTGTAATATCTCCACTTTTAATTTGTTTGACTTTTATTATTAGTCGTGTACATAGAACGTGGATTTTTTTAAGTAAAGGAGAAACGTTTCCATATTAAATCAAACAAAACAACACACTTTTCCGATGCGTCGAGTAATTAAACGTTCAGGACATAATCGCCGGACGAGTGACTGAGGGTCACACACAATTAGGGACAAGCACCACTCAGAGCCACACGTTAATTTTCCCGTGTACAAGAAAATCTCTCTTCAAATTAAACTCCATTTTTGGAGCCTTTGTCGACAGCCACCAATTGCTCGAACCGCTTAATTCGCCGGCACAACTCAGCTTTCCCGCTCCATAATTATCTTCAAACCAGATTTTTAGGGTTCGGTGTAATGAAATGAAAAGCGGAGATTTTCGATCACTTAAAAAGGAAGATTTTTCGTGTTTTATTTAAAGGTTTTGTAATTTATCTTACTATTTTAACAGTGCTATTAGTATAAGGTTATTACTAGTTTTATTCCATTATACCGTTTGGTACCAACTGTTTTAATGTTACAACATTTACAGTTAACTAAAATTTAAAAATAAACCATAAAATTAGTATTTCCCCAAACAACCTGTAACAGCTGATCGACCCTGTAGTATGGATATAACCAATTTTTTATAATAAAAAAATGTTATGTGCGTTATTGACAATTACAATAAACTACAAAAAGGTACCTCGATTTTTTAAACGTGTTTATATTCATATTCATTTAATCACTTCATAATAATAATAGCAGAATCAATGTGATATTGTATGTGTAGTATGTGATATTCTATGTGATAAGAAACCAAAACTCGTTTTATATTTATATTTAACCTTAAAAAAAAACCTGTTTGTTACTCGATCGATGCGGACCCCAAGGAACTAGAAGTGGTTACACGGTCGCGTCTTTTTCCCGGCCAAAGAGGTTTAATCCTTCGGAAGGTAACACTCGACGCTCGCCCAACGAGAAGTGGGATTAGAACGGTTTAAAGTCCTGGTTTTATTATTATATCAGTAGTCTTAGACCGTCTAGTATACCTGATATAATTTACATTATACCCAAGTAATAAGTGCTGAGATGAGTTTGTGGGTTTTATGTGGAAAAATCTCTTCAAAAGCCACCTCTGAAGATTTTATCTCGCAAATGTGGCGCTGCGTAAGACTGGATTACAAGAATAATCTGAGCGTAATTCTTTTGCAGAGATTATTCACTGAAAAGAAGTGACTTGAAAAATTATTTTGTTTATTAGTGTAATACCTTAATTACGTTCAAATCCTTATCTTCGGTTAGGTAAAATTACTTTCTACACCACGCATATTTTGTAAATTTATTCGTAGTTACCCTTTTAGGGTTCCGTACCCTAAGTGTAAAACGGGACCCTATTACTAAGGCTCCACTGTCCGTCTGTCTGTCCGTCTGTCAACAGGCTGTATCTCATGAACCGTGGAAGCTAGACAGTTGAATTTTTTACAGATGATAGATTTCTGTGCCGCTATAACAACAAATACTAAAAACCAGAATAAAATAAATATTTACGGGGGCTCCCATACAACAAACGTGTTTTTTTTCGTTTTTACAGATAATGGTACGGAATCCTTCGTGCGCGACTCACACTTGGCCGGTTTTTTTTACTAACGGCAATTTATAATAAACTTTTTTACTAACGGCAATTTATTAACATTGTGCTAGACACATTTCAAACATCGTTGAACGGAAATAAACATTGACTAAAGAATATTCTTCTACTTTCTTTTGGGTGGATTTTAAGTGAAATTTAGTTCTGACTGGGAAATGAAAAAAGTTGTATGTGGTCCGCGACCGAAAGTCTTACAGTAAACTACGCTTACCCAATCCTACGACGAAGTTCAACAGGTGTATCTACAAGTTGGTATGAATGGTTTTTCAAACCGAGAAGAACTTTGTCAAATTATTATTGTATTTTAATTATGAAAATCTTTTCTATCTATGTATGTTTACATCATAGTTAAAAAAACTGTAAAACACACTTTAATTTGTTTTGGCGTCGTCAAAAGAAATGAAATTACCTTAAATACGAGTTTCAAATAGAAGCCATTAAAAAGTGCCTCTAAGTGTTCCCGACTCAATCATCAGATTTCCATGATGATATCAAAATTTAGAGTGCATAGCAATGTCACGAAAATACTTACAAAATTTCAAATTGATATGATAGTTACATAGTTAGTCTTATAAAAAACAAATGAAGAAGCCCATTAATATTCAGCGTCGTGATATGTCCCTGGCTGTCACGACAAATGCTGAGCCTTTTTGACACATTTTTTTTTCTAATCTTCATTTTGTATTCTATGTATGATGTGTGTGTCAAATAAATATTTTTCTATTTCTATTTCTAATAATCAAAGCTTCAATATAAATGATACGGTTTATGTGAATGTATTAAAATTAATGACCGAAAAATGATTTATTGTCGCAGCACAGGTTTTCGCTCTACCTATACCTAAGTATCTTTTTAATCTAGTTACAAATCATCTTTCTTAAACTCGTGTTAAAAGATTGCTTGTGCAAAGTATATTTTACTATGGACAGTGAGAGATTACAAAACTAATCCCTTTTAATTTACGATCAGCCGGCGTAATTTCGCAATCTGCACAAGTGTTTTGCAATATTTCAAGCGTAATAAAACGCCATATTTCGGAGCAAGATGGATCCTTAGGCCGGCCATATTAAATATTCAGTATAAAAGGCGTAACGGGCGAAAAGTCGTAAAAATTAAAAATTCGCGTCGCGTCGCTTCGGAGCCATCAGCGAACGAGTTTGTTTACAATTACGGGCACCCTCTGGCGGGCGATGGGTGTAATGAGTTCTGCTGGAACATATCGAGCAATTATATTGCGCTTTTGTTTAAGTTAATAACGATTAATTAACCTTATTTTTATTTTTAACGAACGTTTGACATATTTTGTTCGTTTTACTTTTTAAGGTTCCGTACTCAAAGAGTAAAGCCCTATTACTAAGACTCCACTGCCCGTCCGTCAGTCTATGTGTCTGTCCGTCTGTCACCAGCCTGTATCTCATGAACCGTGATAGTTAGACAGTTGAAATTTTCACGGATGATGAATTTCTGTTGCCGCTTTATCAACAAATACTTACTAAAAAATAGAATAAAATAAATATTTAAGGGGACTCCCATAGTTTAGCTGGGCAATTCCCGCACTTAGCCCCTTGATTGAGCCGTTGTGCGTGCCTGCGCAAGGGGCTCCCATACAACAAACTTTTTTTTTTTTTTACAAGCTAAATTTACAAACGTACTGTTACACCCTGTATGTGTTGGCATTATTGCTGAACAGCCATGTCTGGCGCAGCATCAGCATTTTTAGTCAGTATCGGCTCGCCCGCTTCACGGGCTCACCAGTCTGTTCCTAACACTCGCGCGTGACGGCTGCCTCTTCTCAAAAGTTAATTAATTGTTTTAATCATTATCCTAGCGTAAGCAAAATTCCTTTTTTTAAAAACCTAATCAAGGGCCCCGGCCTAACATTGGTGGCAGCGGTGGGATCATAAAATCCGTTTGGTCCCCGGTTCGTCTCCTCGCATATATGTATTATCGTGAAAATCGTAAAACTCTGTGAAAAACCACTGTGTCCACTGTGTCCACTGTGTCCACTGTGTCTACTGTGCTAAATGCCCGTCACGCCTTGTACACGTCCTACGTAATCTACTTACCAACATCTTGGAACTTGACTCACCTTTACCGGCCGGATTGGCTGGTTCCACTGCATCTACATTGTATCGCCGTATCCTAGTGAAGAACATCTATCTCTGCTGGCCGGACTGGCTGGTACTTTGCATCCTGCTCATCACTGTATCCTGCTATATCCCTAAACATCACCGTTCCTGAAATCCGCCGCATCAAAATAAAATCACCTCTACGAAGCTCCGAGTCGACTCCGAGACGCGTTATCGCTCCGGAATGCAGACACTTCCCGTCGTCGTCGCCGCCTCGCTTATCGCCGTACTGTGAGTCTGGTCTCTTTCAATCTTATTATCCCTATAGGCTATTTTTAGATTTATATTCGCGAGTGAAAGTGTTAATATATTATTTTATTAATTATTTTTGTAAAATTACAAAATCAAATAAGTCAAAATGACTGATCCTAAGTCGCAACTCCAGGTCCCGCAAGATATTGACCTCCCATTCACGGATGACGAAAGGGCCCCAAGCCCCGTCGTCGACGTAGACAAAAAGAAAGGGAAAAAGACCCCCACCAACTCAACTCCACAAATTAATCTTGAACTCAACATCCTACTAAAGTTTATAAAGCCCTACGATGGGAGCCGAGAAACATTAAATTCATTTATCATAAATTGCAATAACGCCTACAATCTGGCTACGGAAATACAAAAACACATCATATTCAAATATATCCTTTGCCAATTACAGGGCAAGGCGGAAGTCGCCTGCTCAATAAAAGAGTTCAATAATTGGGAACAATTAAAAGAATTCCTTAAAACTCAATTTAGTGAACGGAAACACTATTCGCACCTGCTTATGGACCTTCAGGAAAGTAAGCAGAACCCAAACGAAAATGTTAGCCAATACTCCCTTCGGGTAGAGACCTGCCTGTCACAACTTCTGACAGAGATATCGCTTTCTAGTCACAAACTCAAAGAAGTCCCTGGCAGAACAGCTGCCATGGAAGACCTTGCTCTCCATCACTTTCTCATGGGTCTACACCCTAGGATATCAAATATAGTCAGGTGTAGGTCTCCTAAAACTCTTAACGAAGCAGTTAATCTAGCAGTATCGGAAGAAAGGATTCAACAGACTTTATACAAAAAATCTCCCTCCGAACCGAAAGCTAACCCCAACAACAACAATCGCTTTCGACCACGACCCACCTTCAATAATCAACCTAATCCACTAGGGAATAACCAGAACCAGGCCCAAACTTCCACTTCTACTAATTCAGGACCTGTAATATGTAGATATTGCAAGTTCCCTGGGCATAGCATTGAGAACTGCCGAAAACGTGAGTACAACAACAAACTTCGAAACCAGGCAGCTCGCCCTACTCCTAATGCAAATTCCCAATTCAGAAAAATCAACTACACTCAAGAGGACGAGCAACAGGACGAGGAGGGCCGCGACGAAGTCGACGCTGATGCCAATTTAAACGCATAATGGGCTCTCGGCGGTGTCTCGCGAGTCCAAAACCTCGTCCAACCTCAAACCAAAGACCAATGACACCTACTATTCCTACTAACTCCTTTGTGTCAAACACAGACACAAAAACTGCTATATCTACTAAATCTACTAAATCAAAACCCTCTGTATCCAAAACCCCTTTGCAGACGAAAGAGACGTATGCAAAAGCTGCTATATCTACTAAATCTACTAAATCGAAACCCTCTGAATCCAAAACCCCTTTGCAGACGAAAGAGACGTATGCAAAAGCTGCTATATCTACTAAATCTACTAAATCGAAACCCTCTGAATCCAAGACCCTTTTGCAAACGAAAGATACGCAAATTTACGAAATCACATTTGACCCCTCGAAGAAGTCGTTACCACATGTCGTAATCAACACAGCATCTTCAGACATGCCCCTGTCTCTCCTAGTTGACACAGGCTCTTCAATTAGTCTACTCAAAAATTCTGTAATTAAACGTCACATTACCCTAAATCAACGAGAAACACTTAAATTAAAAGGTTTCAACTCTACAGATGACTCCGTCCCGACATTGGGCTCTCTAGATTTGATAATGTATCCAAATGATAATTTAAAAAACTCAATTAGACACAAGTTCCACGTAGTAGGAAACATAGATTTTCCCTACGATGGCATTGTCGGTAACGATCTTCTAAGTAAACTGCATGGCAGTATCAACTTTACACAAGAAACATTAAAGATCGGCAAACATGATCTCAAATTATTCTTCACTGATCCTTATTTCATCATCCCAGCTCGCACTGAAAAGGTAATAGAATGCTCTGTTGCCAATCCAGACCTCCAAGAAGGTCTTATTTTAGATCAAAGTCCATCCGATGAAATCCTCATTGCCAATTGTCTCGTTCAAGTTAAAGAAAATAAAAAGGTTAACCTCACAGTTATCAATACCTCTGAATCATCACTAACTTTGAAAACAAACCTTAACCTAAAACTTACCCCAGTTAGTACTATTTCCCAACATAATGATCCTACCACGATTTCTATCAACCACATTAATCATACTCATTCCGTCGAAAGAACTCAACAAGTCTTAAGTATGTTACGAATAGATCATCTAAATAAGGAAGAAGCTGACGCTCTTCTGCAACTCTGTTCTGACTACTCCGATATCTTCCACCTCCCAAACGAAAAACTTACCTTTACTAACGCCTTTAAACATGACATAAAAACCACAACCGAAGTCCCTATCCATACTAAGTCATACAGATTCCCTGAAATACATAAAAAGGAAGTCGACAAACAAATAAACCAAATGCTTCAACAAGAAATCATAGAACCCTCTGTATCCCCTTGGTCCTCACCGATCTGGGTAGTACCCAAAAAGCTCGACGCATCGGGTGAACAAAAGTGGCGCATTGTAATCGACTACCGGAAGTTGAACGACATAACAATAGGCGACACATATCCTATTCCACAAATCACAGAAATCCTCGATCAACTCGGAAATAGCAAATACTTTTCAACCCTCGATTTAGCTTCCGGATTCCATCAAATTCCGGTAAATAATCCAGAAAAAACTGCCTTCAATGTGCCTCAAGGGCACTTCCAATTCACCCGCATGCCGTTTGGGTTAAAAAACGCACCTTCTACATTCCAACGGCTGATGAATACAGCCCTATCTGGCCTACAAGGCATCCGCTGCTTCGTGTATCTCGACGATATCGTCACGTACTCATTTGATCTGTTTTCGCAAATCCAGAACTTAGCGGAAGTATTTCAAAGACTCCGTCAATTTAACCTCAAACTTCAACCAGACAAATGCGAATTCCTAAGGCGTGAAGTCGCCTACCTCGGTCACATAATTACAACCGAAGGAGTCAAACCAAACCCCGACAAAATCAAAGCAGTCGTCGATTTTCCAACTCCTAGTTCTCCTAAAGATATTAAATCATTCCTTGGACTCGTTTCCTACTACCGTCGATTCATCCCAGATTTCTCCAAAATAGCAAAACCACTTACATCCCTACTCAAAAAGGATATACCATTTGACTGGGAAAATCAACAACAAGTAGCTTTCGATTATTTGAAACAAAAACTTACCACTGCTCCTCTTCTCTGCTACCCTGACTTTTCTCAGCCATTCATTCTCACATGCGACGCTTCTAATCACGCCATAGGTGCCGTTCTATCTCAGGGTCCCATCGGCAAAGATCGACCTGTTGCATATGCCTCACGTACCCTTAACAAAAGTGAGATCAACTATAGCACAACCGAAAAGGAACTTCTGGCGATTCTTTTCGGCTGCAAAACGTTCCGACCTTATCTATACGGGAGGAAATTCCAAATAATCACTGATCACAGACCACTTAAATGGCTTTTTAATCACAAAGACCCAAGCAGCAAAATGCAACGCTGGCGCCTCAAACTCGAGGAATTCGATTACGAAATCGTTTACCGCAAAGGAAAACTCAATTCCGCAGCTGACGCTCTCTCTCGCCATCCAGTTAATCCTGTAATCCCTACAAATCAATCAGATCGACCTGAAAATATCAATCCTCCTAACCCAGTACAAGACTCAAATCCAAGAACTTCACCTAGCGACGATCAGCTACCATTTAGTCCCCTTACACTAGAGGACCTAAACATACAACTTCCTACTGTCCCTGATCACGATGATGACAGTATGCCATCCATCGGCTTGCTGGATGACGACAACGAAATCATATTTCCACACAGCCCTGAATCTACCATTCCAATACAACCCACTGAATCTACTATACCCAATCCAATTCCTTCTACATCCAATCCAATTCCCTCTATATCTACTGAACCTTTACCTTCTACGAGTAAAGATACATATGCAAATCAAAACCCTGAAATACAAAAAGACTTACCCATGCAACATCCTCCGCTGGATCCACTGCAAAGCCCTGAAATATCAGCATCACCGAATCAACCATTTAACTTATCATCGCAATCTCCAACACAAAACACAGATCATGCCTCTCTCAACGACGATTATTCAAAATTTCATAAAGAAATTAATAGTAAAAACAAAAACTTCAATACCAAAATCCTCGAACACAATCAATCTCTTTTAAAAACTCACTGCAAGATCATTCTTATTCCTACATCCATGGATTTAGACGAATCCAATGTTTACATCCCTGAAATCCTAGAAAATCTCACTGATCCCAACGAATTCATCCAAAAGGACAGACAACTCTATTCATTCGACAAGGTCCCTGAAGGTAATAACAAATCTATTTATCTCATTTTCACAAAGGTCCATCACTTTGAAGATTGCACTTACCCCGAAATATTCTTAACATTAAAAACCATAAGAAACCATATCATTTCAACTGAAGACGAAATCAATGAAATTGCTATATCTGATTTTAAGAATCCTTGTTTTAAACTTTCATGGTCACTAACATTAGAATAGTTTGTTACGGGATTGCTACCATGTACCTTATTTTTGAGTTCCCGATATTTCGGCACTGTTGCAAGCGCCATGATCACGGAGTAACTGAAGATCTTGCGGGTAAGTTGTTAAGGGCAAACATATCGGTCTACCCTCTTTCGCTGTCTTTTATTGCACGCGTCGGTACCATTGTCTACAAACTCACTATTTTCTCGCACCTGTTCTCGACACACAACACTAACAGTATCTGACCGCGACACAGCAGTTTGTTGTTTTTTCCGGTTTTTGCACATACGAATCACTGGATTCCAGACACTTGACAATTTAAACCCATCCTCGCGATTGAAATTTTTGTACTTTGTAATTTCAATCGCTTCCCTGACCATTCTTGGTATGTAGTGGCGTTCTGTCGAAATGATCTGAGGGTTGTGAAACTCAATCCAGTGATTGAGACCTGATTCCAACAAATGTTCCGCGATTGCCGATTTCTGTTTGTCGTTGTTTTTGACCGCTTTTATGTGTTCTTTCATTCGGCACGCTATGGTACGTTTTGTTTGGCCGATATATGAACTGCCACAGCTGCAGTCAATCTTATAGACACCCGGTTTCTCCATTGGGAAACTATCTTTTGGAGATCGTAGACATTGTGTTACTTTTCTTAATGGAGTGAAGACAGTATTAAGTGAGTATTTATGAAGTACGTTTGAGATCTTGTCTGTCACTCCTCTTATGTATGGCAAGAACACAGGTTGCCTGTCTACTGTGTCTTTAAAGTGTCTTGATTTGTGTCTAGATGGTAGCTGCCCTCTATATCCATTATTCTGTAAGACTTTCTGAACATGTTCCAACTCTTGGTTTAAGTGTTCAAGGTCACACAAGTCATAGGCTCGGTTTGTCAGTGCAGTTACTACAGAATTAAGATGTCGAGGGTGGTGATGCGAGGTTGCGTTGAGATAGCGGTCAGTGTGAGTGGATTTTCTAGAGACAGAGTGACTCAGTGAACCGTCACTCCGCACTTCAATCTTCACATCCAAAAATGCTAGGCTTCTGTTTTCTTCTATCTCGCAGGTAAAATTTATTTTTGGATGGATACCATTTAAATATGCAATCGGCAATCGCGGAACATTTGTTGGAATCAGGTCTCAATCACTGGATTGAGTTTCACAACCCTCAGATCATTTCGACAGAACGCCACTACATACCAAGAATGGTCAGGGAAGCGATTGAAATTACAAAGTACAAAAATTTCAATCGCGAGGATGGGTTTAAATTGTCAAGTGTCTGGAATCCAGTGATTCGTATGTGCAAAAACCGGAAAAAACAACAAACTGCTGTGTCGCGGTCAGATACTGTTAGTGTTGTGTGTCGAGAACAGGTGCGAGAAAATAGTGAGTTTGTAGACAATGGTACCGACGCGTGCAATAAAAGACAGCGAAAGAGGGTAGACCGATATGTTTGCCCTTAACAACTTACCCGCAAGATCTTCAGTTACTCCGTGATCATGGCGCTTGCAACAGTGCCGAAATATCGGGAACTCAAAAATAAGGTACATGGTAGCAATCCCGTAACAAACTATTCTAAATTTAAGAATCCTTTTGAAAAACACTTCTTTGCCAAAATATACAATATCTTTGTCTATCTTTTCCATGATACAAATATTACGGTAAACATATACCATAATAATATCACATATCCAAATCTTAACGAAATCAAGAAAATTCTAAAAGAAAACCACGATCTTCCGATTGCAGGCCACCTTGGCTGTAATCGAATGCTAAACAGAATCCAAGAACGTTATTACTGGAAAGGAATGAAGGCCGATGTCGAAACATACATAAAAAATTGCACCTCCTGTCAGGAGAACAAAGCCCTTAGAAGAATTAATAAGGCACCAATGCAAATAACTACTACTTCTACCAGCCCATTCCAAAGAATCGCCCTGGACATCGTAGGTCCACTCCCCGAATCGGGTCCTGCCAAACTCAAATACATCCTTACTATACAAGATGATCTTACTAAGTTCTCCATAGCTTACCCTCTGCGCAGTGTCACGTCGGAAGAAACAACTGACTGTCTTGTTCATTTCATCTCTTTATTTGGAATTCCAAAATCTATCCTTACGGATCAAGGAACAAACTTCACCGCTGATCTCTTCAAGAAAACATGTGACTTTCTAAAAATTAAACAAATTTGGTCTACTCCGTACCACCCTCAAACTCAAGGAGCTCTGGAAAGAAGCCATTCAACCCTTAAAGAATATCTAAAATCTTACGTCAACGAGAACCAAGATGACTGGCCTCGCTACGTATATACCGCCATTTTGGCCTACAATTCCGCCATTCATAGTACTACAAACTTTAGTCCCTACGAACTTCTATTCGGTCACAAAACATTTATTCCAGACTCTATCCATAGCCAAGATCTTACCACATACCCTGACTACGTCCGGATGCTCCAACATAGGTTAAAGTTGTCCTGGGAACGGGCTGTCGAAAATATACACAAATCTAAAGAGAGATCCAAGGCATATTACGATAACAGAACTCGTCCAGTCCAATACAAAGTAGGCGACTTTGTCTATTTAAAAAATCACCTAAGGCTACGAAAAGCTCTATCGCCCATATGGAAAGGGCCATACAAAGTCATCGCCATTCACGGTAACAATACACTAACATTATTAATTAACAGACGCCATGTCAGACACCATTATGATGAGGTGAAACTAGCTGGCGTCTTTCCCAGTTCTCCTTAGTGGATAAATTAAATAAGACTCACGTTAATATTAGGATATTAGGTAGGTTAGTTATAATAACAAGGCTTAAATTTATTCAGCACCACTTTATTGAATTCTTTTATTTTCAGTGCGTCGGCTTCCGCAACGCCAAGTTTCATTAAACCAATCCCCTCAAGTTCAGGCATATATTTCGATTATATTGGAAAAACTAGAATAATAAATGGCCAACTAAGTATATTAATACCCGTTGATATTTCTTACATAAGACCACACATACAGAACATTAACTTAGCACTAGACAAGGTCAAATACATATGTGAACAAATTAAATCACTAGACAATTCAGAGTGTCATAATGTGCTCCAACCTTTTGTTGTCCGCTTCAAGGACATCATAAGGGAATATTCATCAATAACTCACCTCATAGACAGTAGGGTCAAACGCAGCGCATGGATTGGCGGCATAGGTTCAGTAATGAAACAAATCTTCGGCACTTTAGACGAAGACGACGCTATTAAATACGAAACAGCTATCAACCATGTACAGAATAACCAAAAGAGATTAGCTTCCTTAATGAAAGAACATATTTTGGTCACTGAATCTGCCCTAGCGCGATTTAATGAAACCCTCTATAAAGTTAAAATTAATGAAGACAATCTCGACTCCGCTATCAACAAGCTCTCATTTAAGCTCAAAAACATATCTGAAACCACAAATAGATTAGTAATAACTTCAGAAATAAATACAGTTTTTACTAACTTAGAGTCATCCCTTCTGACTTTATCTTTTCAAATTGAAGACATAACTAGCTCAATTTTATTTAGTAGTGTTAATGTCATACATCCATCTGTAATAACCCCACAACAGCTTTACAGAGAGCTTGCCGATAACTACAGACACTTACCAATTGACTCAGAACTTGCTGTAAACCTAGATATAAGTTTAATCCATGTTATTATGAGTATAAGTAAATTAGTTAGTTATTATATTAGCGATAAGATTATGTATGTGTTACAAATACCTTTAGTAAGTCCACGCCAATTTTACCTGTATAATATTATTCCACTGCCTATTCCTCATAATGCAACAAGACCAGACTCATTTAGCGTAATAGTCCCCGATTACAAATATATTGCGATTACAAAAGACAAATTACATTATAGCAACCTGGACTCTCTAGAAAAGTGCAAAAATACCCACGATCAAAATTATATCTGTGAAATAGTGAATGTGCTCCCTACAAATGAAAACCCCAACTGTGAAAGTGAACTCTTGTCAAAAGTGATAACAAATCTCCCAAATAAGTGTAGAACGGAATTCATTCGCGGTAATCTAGATGTTTGGAAACCACTGCGCAATAACAAGTGGATATTTGTTCAATCCACTTCAAACAAACTATCCATAGATTGTTCAAATTCTGAATTGTTAGAAATAAATATTTTAGGTACAGGAATCATAGAAATTCCAATATTTTGTAAAGCTTATTGCAAGGAAACCCTACTTTTGCCTAAACACAATGTTTTAAATATCAGTTTTCCTTCAACAAATTTAGATTTTAATCTTATTAATGATTCATGTTGTAGTTTCTCTAAATTTAATAATTTAATGAATGATGTTCCCAGTATTAGCTTAAAGGATTTAGAGTTGGATAAAATTGATTTTGCAAAAACCACTAACAGTAAAATGGTTTCAGAATTGGACAAAATAATCCAAGAACCACATATTATAAGATACGGGGCACATTATTCTTCACTTACATTATTTGTAATACTTACTGTTTTAATTGTAATTTTGTGTATATCATATAAGAAATTAGTAAATAAAACTGGCAGCATTCACGACGCAGAACAAATCGAACTCCCAACGATTAACCCTAAAATTAAAGAGAATAAAGTAAATAACAAACAGACAGACACAGAACAAACAGTCCCAATATTGGAAGAAACCCCGTTTCCAAAAACGCGTAGAAACTTATAGTTACTTTACCTTTCCTCATCCATAAACTTAGAAGATTAAACCCCTAAGTTTAGTCTTAATGGGGGGAGGTGTTACACCCTGTATGTGTTGGCATTATTGCTGAACAGCCATGTCTGGCGCAGCATCAGCATTTTTAGTCAGTATCGGCTCGCCCGCTTCACGGGCTCACCAGTCTGTTCCTAACACTCGCGCGTGACGGCTGCCTCTTCTCAAAAGTTAATTAATTGTTTTAATCATTATCCTAGCGTAAGCAAAATTCCTTTTTTTAAAAACCTAATCAAGGGCCCCGGCCTAACAGTACGTTTTCTAAATTGATTCGAACCGTAAACCCAACATTCACCATTTACGTTGAAGGATAACCACGCCACTATCCCGATCGGGTTGTATAAACATCATTTTTTAGGGTTCCGTACCCAAAGGGAAAAACAGGAACCCTATTACTAAGGCTCCGCTGTCCGTCTGTCTGTTTGTCTGTCCGTCTGTCACCAGGCTGTATCTCATGAACCGTGATAGTTAGATAGTTGCAATTATTACAGATGATGTATTACTGTTGCCGCTACAACAACAAATACTAAAAAACAGAATGCAATAAATATTTAAGGGGGCTCCCATACAACAAACATGTCTTTTTTACAAACGTACTTTTTCTAAATTGACTCACCAGAAATCCAACGTCGACCCTTTACGTTCAAGGTACATTTCCCACGGTGCTATCCCGATCGGGTCATCATCATCATCATCATCACCAGCTTATATCAGTCCACTGCTAGACACAGGCCTCTCCAAAAGGAGGATTTTGCCATAATCGCCACGCTTGGCAAGCGGGTTGGCGATCGCAGTTTGGACAATAGTGGAGAGGAGACGCTGCTGCCCGTTTTCTTGTGGCGGTTCTCCTGTAGTCGCCTCTTACGACACCGATCGGGTCGTATAAACATATTTTATTTTCTAAACTACATTTATGTTGCAGTAACGGTGTACGAAGGCGACACGCTGAGCCTGCAACGCATCAGCCGCACCGAGATGGGCGCGTACCTCTGTATCGCCACGAACGCGGTGCCTCCCTCAGTGTCTAAGAGGATCATCGTTGATGTTGAATGTGAGTTATCTTTCTTTTTATATTACAAGCTTTAATTACGTTTCATTGAGATGCAACATTGAGCCCTCTCAATGGGAAGGTTTGGCAGCACAGCGCCAAGAATGGCGTGGGATTGTAAAGAGACAAGTCCGCGAGTTCGAGGAGCAGCAAGCTCACCTCGACGCTAAGCGCGATGAGCTAAAGGCCTGTCCTCCTGCCGCCATCAGCTATTATTATGTAAGCGGTGTACTAACATGCCCTCATTGTGCATGGGACTTCGCTGCGAAGATTGACTACATAAGCCATCTTTACCGTGCACCAGCGCCCGTCCAATTAGGAGTCGAAGTGGTCGCCATGGCCGAAAATGGTTGGAAAGATCATCATCATAATTTTGTTTAGTACTAGCAAGCCCAGCGTATAGGACTTCCACCAATAAGGTATACGGACGACTTAAATACTTAGTTCCGTGCCAGCAAGCGCAGCGTAGGACGTCAACAAGGTTGGCAGACAACTTGGCAATCTGGAAGTGGGTGACCTATGTTCAGCAGTGGACGTCCTATGGCTGAAATTATGATGATTGAGTTTCACCTGTCTCGGTATCTTGCAAGTTAAAATCATACAGTTTCTGATTCAGCAAAAATTTTGCATGTTAATTGGAAGACAATGCTATACTGTCATGAAAAAGTCATTTTTTTTTTCAAAATGAATGATGAATGATTGTATAAACTCTGTATGAGCTCATACTACCGTCACCTTTCTTCCATCGGACATCCAGACGCACGGCCGGCTACCATCCGTTCTTAGTTGATGTACCCATTATCCGCACTAAGCGCTTCTCATCATCTCTTATAATGCGCACAGCTAAAGAGTGGAATTCCCTGCCTGCGTCTGCATTTCCGAGTGCATATAACCTGACTCTCTTTAAGTCCAGAGCAAACAGGCATCTTCTGGGCAAGCTCGCTCCATCGTAGATCCCACCTATGCTCTAGAGCAAGATTGGGGTCGAGAGCAAGCCCATCTCGAATAAAAAAAAACCTTGGCCTATTGTAGGGTTTTAACTCGCAATCGCATTAGTTTAGCATTGCAAACCGTCGTCAAAAAATGCTACATCTTGACGTAATTACGGAACCTTTTTTACACAAAAAAGGTAAGGTTAGGTAAAAGGTTCACTACCTACAGTCTCGTCTAGGTTTTCCATTCATCCGGTGTTCCGGACGTGTTCGAACATTGCGTTTTTGATTAAGTCAAATTTGAGAAAGATTGTATAATCAGTACATTGTAGAGCAAGCTCTCATCTCAAATTGGGATACATTTCCAATAGGAAAACAATGATGTGGCGCGATTGCTGCCTAAGGAGAAATTAACTATAAAAATCGTGCTAATAAATTCAAAAGTAAAACTTTTAACGTCCTATCTAGCAGTTAATGTTAAATTCCCATTCAAAACTCGCGCCAGCTAAGTATCTCTTGCAACACGCGATCAGCTAGGTATGTATTCGAAGATAAATAACACTTGACCAAAAATCATCGACCTCAGGTGGGACACGAACCCACGTCCCATCGCATGATTTTTTTTTCAAGTGTTATTTATCTTCAATTAAACCTTGCATGGAATTGCTAAAAACAAAAAATTACAATAGGTATGTATTCGTTTATTTTTTCAAAAAGACGCGTCTGTTTTTTCAATGTCTTTGTACTGATTTTTTAAATATCGAAATGGCAACCCTACTCCAGTCTCCTGCGAACATCCCCCTATGTTCAATTCTTATTACGGGACAGCTGACTAAATAGACGCTGCGATAATTGAAAGATAATATTTCTTCAACGTGCATGCGCGCGATTGAAGACCGCTATTGGAAATAAACAGACCTGCAGGAAATTGTGTTTTGAGGAAGGTTATACCCACACCACACTTTCAAAAAGCTCAGGAGCGGGGAATTTATTGCACCTTATTCTTCAAGTGCTTGTACTTATGTCTATAGTCTGGGCACTCTTGACCATAATCATATAACAAGCTGCGTTAAATGCGCTTGAATTTCATAGTCCTGGGCCCTAACCATGAACTGTTAAAACAATCACAAATCTGTCAAACATTATCGTTTCTGTCAAATTTTGTATGAAATGACGTACCTAAATTGACAGATTTGACAACTTTGAGATTGTTTTAAGAGTTCATAGTTATGGCCCTGGTTTGAAAGTAAGAAATTAACATCGTTGGTTGAAGAGGTTCTAATTGGCATCGATGTTCAGCGCTGGGGCAAGGAGCAGGTATTGTTTTGCGCATCTTGCGAGACAATCGTCGTATCAGAGATGAGTGAGCGCGGGGCTAACAACCTATCACAGCCGGTGGTGAAGGCGCGTCGTACTATTAGCCACTCGTAATCGTTATGTACTTCTGCGCATTTTTCACCCAGCGCTCAACATAGTTGTAACAACTATTCGAAAGGCACGGTAACTATTGGTCTCGGATAATATTATTTGATATGAGTGTTAGTATGCCATGACGCGGCTTGACAGCATCCGAAAGTAGGATCTAACCACTGACTTTAAAATACCTCTCCATTAATCTGTAGTTACTGAGCTTGCATGGAATATGTACAAGGGTAATCTAGTCTTAATTTATAGCTGTAATTTTTCAACTTATAGTTTTGTAACAAGTTTTATACTTCCACAAATGAATCCCCGCACAGTCGAGGTGAGCTATGTGCCCTGGCATTTTATTTTTTTTAAATTAAATAATAAATTGTTTCCAAAATCACACCAATTATCTAGACCCAAACTAAGCAAAGCTTGTGCTATGGCGACTAGGATAACGGATAAACATACTTAAATACGTTTATAAACATCCATGACTTAGGTACAAATGCTCGTGTTCATCACACTAACATTTGCCCCTTGCGGGATTCGAACCCGCAACCGCCAGGCGTTGTAGTCCGGAGCGCGAACCACTACACCAGACGGTCGTCAAATTATTCATTCATCATCATTGGGAGTATATTCTACATTACTCTTTATTATATTGTAAGGTAAAGAATATAATATTAACTACAGATTCCCTAAGCCCAAAGTAATGAATTCACCCGTCATTTGTTTCGAATCTCGTGTTCCATGAAATACTTTCCAAATAAACAAACTTTTTTAAACATAAAGAGCTAATACATCAAAGATTATGTATGTATTATGACATCGTAAACCAGTGCCGTAATAAATATTTGAAGCCATTGAATATTAGGCCGTGTCACGTTGAGGACTATAATATTGTTCGCGAAATTTGTTGCCATAAACTTGGGGATTGTGTTACATTACCAACTTATTATCTGAGTTATAAAAATAAAGAAAAGCTGTTTTAAACATAACTGGATAGTGAACGATGTGAATAACTTTTTTTAAACAGAAAATAGTTATGCTTAAGATACAAGTTCTATTGTTTATAGGTAATTCAGTTTAAAATTAAAAATTTATAGTTACCAGATAGATCGTAAAATTATGTAAGTATCACTATCACCAAAAGAATAAAATAGGTAAGCTATTTTGAAAACTAAACCCAAGTCTTTCTTCGTAAGATTTTAATGTGAGATTTTATTTTAAATTAACAGCCGTTATAGTAAAGCTTCTGTAAAAACTATAATAAACCGATTTTGATACAATTTTTTTTAACTTACTTAGATTGAAAGATGAATCGAAGTCTGTGCATTTTGATTATAAATAGTGTTTAGAGAGTGTAAGAGTTAGTCCATAAAGACCTTACTGGTATTATACAGGGTGTACAAGAGAATAGGACACTCCTTAAAACCACGTGATCAGCTGGTCATATACAACAAATTTTTCTATGGGAGCATCATCGAAATCGATAAAAAAATTCAGCTTCTCCATACAAACTTACTCGCATACCTCGATGATAATGTATGGAGCATCTGAAAATAAAATCACGATTTCGATGTTGCTCCCATAGGAAAAGTTGTTATATATGACCAGCTGATCACGTGGTTTTAAAGAGTGTCCCATTATTTACACCCTGTATATAAATGTAAAACTTTGTAAGTATATATTTTTTCCATTGCTTTGCATTTCTGATTGCCCAGTGATCCCGTTTTGAACCCCGAAGATAATGATTCATTCCCCTTTGGCTTAGTGCTGAAGTAAATATACCTTAAGCAGACGAAGTCGTAAAACCTCGTCTAGAATAAAAATATAATTCCCAATGCAGAGGACGCATCTTTAACTGGAAGATGATTTTTACACATCACTTAGTGTGAGTTGCACCATCTTAACTTTAACCATTACTGTAACTATAACCGGTGTTTCTGTATGGACTTTGACAGACTTTTGACGTTTTAAAGTTTAAGTAAGATGGTGCAACCCAGCCTTAATAGAATAAAATTTTCAAATCACGAACACTTTCTGTGTTAGAAAATTTTATTTACACAAGTGACTGATCTGGAAAAGAAAACGAATTGCTCTCGCTAGTCTAGAACTTGAAGAGAAACTGGCGAAGTGCAAGTCGGAATCATATAAAGGGTTCCGTCCCAACCAAACAAACACCGAGAGAAAGTTTCTTATCCCTTTTTTTAACTTTTGTTGCAAAAGCCATTGTAAATACAAACGTTGTAAAAATGTCAGGTTTGAGCTGAATTTGGTTCATAAGATACAGCTACAGTTGTGACAGACAAACAGTAGAGCTAGATTAATAGAGTCCCGTTGGTACCCATTGGGTACAGAACCCTAAAAATAAAGACGAAACTTTGCATAAAATGTAAATATCACGTAATTTATACAGAACAAGACAAACAGAATAGTTAGTTTGAATACTATTAGAGCGGACAACGTAAATTAATAATTTTACGTATTTTACTTGTACGATAAATTGTAATAATTAAGACAGTAATTAGCAAGCTGAAGTGGCAGAGGGCGGGGCACACAGCACGTAGAACTGACGACCGATGGGGCAGAAAGGTTCTGGAGTGGAGGCCACGTACCGGCAAGCGCAGCGTGGGTCGTCCACCTACAAAGTGGACAGACGACCTGGTAAAGGTTGCAAAAAGCCGCTGGATGCAGGCCGCTTCCGACTGGCCGATCTGGAAGCTAGCAGGGAGATCTGGAGCCAGTAAAGCCACTTTGTTGTCTTTTTATCCATCTGTCATGACTCTGGACAATTTTTCTTAGCTTGGGGTCATACCCGTATCAGTATAAAATTAATATCAAATAAAAGACTACAATCACTTAAAGGCTGAAAAACGGCTGGATAAAGCGATGGTATATATAAATAAATGCCGTGTCGTGTGGTGCCGGCACGTTAAAAGAATCGCACCACCCCTTCTCTTCCTATGGGTGTCGTAAGAGGCGACTACTGGAGAACCGCCATAAGAAGACGGGCAGCAGCGTCTCCTCTCCACCATTGGCCAAACTGCGATCGCCAACCCGCCTGCCAAGCGTGGCGATTATGGCAAAATCCTCCTTATGGAGAGGCCTGTGTCCAGCAGTGGACTGATATAGGCTGGTGATGATGATGATGATGAAATAAATAAAAAAAAATAACTTTATTTCAGGTAACAATGTCCCATATAAATGTCACAATTAACAGTTTAAATGTCACAGTTTACAATTTACAAAACGGGTGGTGGTGGTGGTAACTGAATAAGGTTAAGGGTTCTAGAAAACCATCACGGAAGTAACCCAACACAGATTACTGATTCTATACGTTCTTCTCGAAAAATAGAATCATCTCCATCATCATCATCAGACGACCTCCGTAGCTGAGAGGCGAGCATGCCGGACTGTAAGGCGCCGCCATCTCTGAGGTTCCGGGTTCGATCCCCGGTCGGGTCAATGTGGAAAACGAACTTTTCCATATTGACTCGGGTCTGGGTGTTGTGGTACCGTCATTGTTTCTGATTTTCTATAACACAAGTGCTTTAGCTACTTACCTTAGGATCAGAGCAATGTATGTGATGTTGTCCAATATGTATATGTATGTATGTATCTCCTGTAAAGAAATGACCTGTCAAATTGAGATCTTATATAAATCACCGGAAAACGATTGCTTTAAGATTTACCCATTTACAAAACAAAGCATACAAACTAAAAACAGAAGGCTCCGTTTAATCCGGCCGATCAATCAAGGACTAGATAAAACAACGAGACAGTACATTGCGGGCGAACTTGGATAGAAGCAATTTATAAACTTTCAATAATGATGGATAGTGGCCGCCGACTTCTCATACCGCGGATAGAGAAAATTATTTTCGCCTTTTTAGGGTTCCGTAGTCCTGACAAGGAACCCTTATAGTTTCGTCATGTCCGTCTTCCTGTCTGTCTGTCTGTCCGTCCGAGGTTTTGCTTGGAGACTTGACTTGACCCTTGAGAGTTGTAATTTTGTGGAGATATGATCAAGCTGACATAATGGTAGAATGAAATTTTGAATTTTTTTTTAGGGTAGCTCCCATACATGTAACGTGGGGATGATTTATTTTTTCATCGTCTTCCCCATCGTGTGGGGTATCGTTCAATAGGTCCTTTAAAATGAGTTAGCGGTTCCAAAGACAATTTTTCGATTTCGGAATCCGATTGCGATATATTAAACTTTAAAGTGCCAATTTTGGCTAGAGTAGCGCGTCCCCTCCCCTCTAAAAGCTTAACTATTGGCTTCAAAAATCTATAAAATTCACGATGCTTTTTTTAGATTTTTAAAGGCAATAGATGCTTTTTATGAACGTTCAAGGAAAATAACGGATAAGATAGACCAGTGAGTTTAAGAGTAATAGTCGTTCAAAAATTCCTTAGTGGAAAATAAAGTAATTGCTGAAATATATTGTGGTAACCACGGGTAACTACGGAACCCTATACTGCGCGTGGCATGACATGCACTTGTCCACACACAGTGACTGTCGGTCGTTCTTGCTTCAAATGTAATACCTAGGCTTGCCGCGTTTACAATCATAGTCTAACGGGACTATGAACAAGATAAGGCAGCATAGCCCTAAACTAAGCAGAGCTTGTTTTATGGCGACTAGGGTAACGAAAAAACATACTTAAATACGCTTATAAACATCAACGACTTAGGTACAAATGCTCGTGTTCATCACACTAACATTTGCCCCTTGCGGGATTTAAACCCGCAACCGCCAGACATTGTCGTCGGCAGCGCGAACCACTACACCAGACGGTCGTCAAAAGCAAAAGAAAACTAGAAACCCAAAAACGATAATACGAGTATTATATCGAAGATCTCAAAACCATTTTGTGCCAAGATGTTAACAGTCGACAACCCTAATTTTATACCGCGCTATTCGCACCTGGCAAAGTTTAGCCCGCCAGCTAATTCTTATTCCCAGTTTAATACCTATCCCGGAACTAATACGGGATAACCGGATACTTTGCAGTTTACGGAGCTGGAAGTACAATGTACGGTATTAGTGCTGAAACTTTTAAAGTTTCGCTGTCGGATATAAATTAATGTTTGTTTGTTCTTGAGACAAAGATAAAGAATTGTGTTGGGTAATATTCTCTTGTTATGGATTACAGAAGTTGTTAAAGCATAAATCTTAGTTCAAAAGTTCCCTTGCAGTATTTTGTGGAAGATAAAATTAATATTTTGAGCTATTTTTTAAATATTGGATATGCTTGCCTTTGATCCTTTAACATATCCAACAAAACAAACAAATGACAACTCAATTTTCTTAGTTGAAGTTCTGAGAGCAAGAAACCTGGGTACAATTTCTGGTCCAGTCAATTAAGGAAATGAGGTCAAGTACTAGACCTGAATGTGGATGAAGGCTAAAAGATGTTGTTTATTGCCTCGTACCTCAAGGGGCCCTAATTCCTTACTTGAAGTCTGTTGCATGTGAATTCATATGTGTTTTTTCTTTCAGTTTCCCCCATGATCTGGGTACCAAACCAGCTGGTGGGAGCGCCTGCAGGCACCGACGTCACGGTCGACTGCCACACGGAGGCCCACCCGCGGGCCATCTCCTACTGGGTGTACGACAACGTCATGGTGCTACCCACCAAGAAGTACGCTATCAACACAGAAGAGAACTCGTATAGGTGAGTTCTGGTTCGTTCTAAAATGTGTTTTTTTTTCTTTGATTTTATTGGACAACATTACATACATTGCTTTGATCTAAAGGTAAGTAGCGAAAGCACGTGCTATAGAAATCAGAAACAACTACGGTACCACAACACCTTTATAATATTTACTGTGTAAAAACTTGAAAAATTTTCTAAACCTATAAACAATAATACTTATTTATGGAACTAGTATCAAGAGGCAAGCCTCAAGATAATAATTTACCTGGCTATATCCACTTGACTGCAAAATAAAGAACTTATTTTTTAATTTCTCTCAAACCATCTCAACTATTGCCAAATTCTGATAAATCTAGGAGTATTTGTCCAGATTGTTCTACACATTATTTTGCTCGTAGCCCCTTACCTGTTTCTTTCTAAAACTATAAAGTTTAGATTAATCTTTCATATCAATCATTAATATCAGACATATTGCAGGGTTAGCAAACATCATTGAGAAAACTTTCATTGTCTGTCGGAGACGCTAATAAGTTAAACTAAACAAAACTAAACATACTTAAAAAAAATTGATAGAATCAGGCGTTACTTTGCGGAAATCCATAACTAAATAATTATGAAAATGTAATTATTTTGCTTACAACTTCCGCTTAGTTACGCCGGCATAGGAACACCAATTACACCACCTGTAACCCACAATCTGAGGACAATCACAGGCACATGCAAAGAGCACCGCCCTCCCTCCCTCAAATTGCATGCGAAACAGACGAATGCAAAAGTTAGTACCCAACACCGACATAAAAACCTCGACGCGCGTTTCGCCACTTCACGTGGCATTGCATCATCAGGAGAGATGTTGTCGCCTCGGCTGGGGCTTCGAAGCGCAGCCGAGGCGACAACATCTGAATTGCAATTTGAGGGAGGGAGGGCGGTGCTCTTTGCATGTGCCTGTGATTGTCCTCAGATTGTGGGTTACATGTGGTGTGATTGGGGTTCCTATGCCGGCGTAACTAAGCGGAAGTTCTAAGCAAAATGATTACATTTTCATAATTATTTAAACATACTTAAACAGACTAAACTTCCTTATACGTACACAAACCACCAATAATATCGTATAGTAAAATTCTTGAACTTTGCTAAATCAAAAGTTACATGTTTGGTCCTGGTAAGGATATGAAACCAAGTAATTATGATTTTTTTATTTAAGTCGTCGTCTTCTTCAACCAGTACCTTACAAAGTTTCTGAACTAGCAACTGTTTTCACTAAAGTAGCTGACTTTACTCCTTAAAAATTTCTCTAACACTCATCCTTTTCTTACATATCACACTGTGTAATATTTTTTTAGAAAATATTTAAATGCGTCTTGGATGAAACTCAAGATGAATTTATCCTTACACCATGTTCTTACACCTCAGCCTCCCTTGTTGAAATCATTAATTACCACGGTTCGCCAGTATAATTAATCGAGCGCAGCCAACAGGGCGCAGGGAGTCCTGCAGATTTACTGACACGTCCGAATAATTTACTGGCCCGCATTGGAATGTCTGGACTCTGAATTCGGTGACGGACTGTTTTGATACCAAGTTACGTTGTAAGTTTATTTTAACCCTATGCTATGATGCTCTAAGTTGAGCATCATTCAACAAACACTCAAGAATCGAAAACGAGTGAAAATGTTTAATTTTCTGAGCTAGACTTTATTATAGACTCAATGAAATTTAGTGACACTGAAACATGAATTTAAAAGCATTAAAAAGATAACAAACCATCTGTGAAACGTTATTTGAATCAACATTTACTGCCTTTATGAAAGTTCCGAAATTATTAAAACCCCATTGTTAAATTTCACTCCGACAAAAACTATTAGGAGAAGTGAAAAATGTCCCGCCATATGTTCCGGACACCGCGACATAATGACGCTGGCATCAGTCATATTCGTCCATATCTGGAGTTTTACCGTAACTACCTTTAACTTTCGTCCTCTGTTGCAATTTATTACGATTCTACATCACTAAAACTATTATATTTTTTGAGACACTTTGACTTGACTTCTTCTGTCATTTTTTCAATAACGCAGATATTCAGATGATAATATTATCTATAATAATATGACACCATCTTGTTGCTGATATACCTAATAATAGTCTGGAGATGGATAGTGGAATAGTTTTCAAAGACTGCTAGTAAAATCTTTGTGTTTGGGCTCATTTTGATTCATAATGACAAGTCCAATAAATTAACTGTGTGCTTTATAGTTTTTTAAACTATGATATTTTAAATGCCAAACTTTTAAAGGTTTTAATAACTTTATGTGCTATTCTTTAAAAACTTTCGAGGTAAAATCGGTTTGCAAATTGGCTTTTGTCTTGCAGTAATTAGACACCGTGTTTACTAGGCACGTTCTCTACTACTTGAGTGTCTCGCCCAAAATAAAAAATAGTCGCCGCCTGACACTAGTAAGAAACTATGTAAATAAAACTCAAAATCTACATTAAGGGTCAAAAATAATTTTAGGATATTGTTCGAAATTTAAACCTGTCCCCAAAAATGATATCTTTAAAAACAGTATAGCATACGTAATTATCCAGTCCACATGCTGGGCATGCTTTGGACTTTCCCATCGCACGCCACTGAGCCCAATTCGGCTATTTTTTTCTATATGTTTTCAGCAACTTTGCGTATTATATCATATCTACCTTGTTAGAGGGCACCCTACAGAAACAACAGTATCTTAAACCTGTTTTTATATTCTGCATTAAGGTTGCCGTGTAAAGACTACACTGCATAAATACCTACTAGAGTTTTTGCTTAGGCCCCTGAACATTAATCTTTAGCAAAGTCCTGCAAGTTTACTTTACTTTGTTCCAGCATTGTAAATCCAATTTCATGAAAGGCACATATAGTAATATCGATTTGTTTACCGATAATCGGTTTTCGTCACAAATAGACCTGTTTATTCCCGGCCCCTGTCCCACCATGGGTCGCCTGAATAATTCAAATTGTTGACGAGCGAGTGCAGGTTTTTGGGACCGGATTTTTGTTCGGATCTTCAATAGTAATGTGTTTTGGTTTGTGTACTCATACTTATATTGTTCTTTGGTAATCTTGTACTGAAAATAAGGAAGGTTTTGTATCATATTTTAGGTTTTTAGGGTTTCGTAAACTACGCGATATATTTTTTTTTGCTCTCATTCTGCTTTTGGTCCATATTCTTTCGTCCATCCATATGTCTGCGGTCTTTAGCTTGTATAAGGGATAAGTTACGTTCCTATGGTTTGGATATTTGGTTAAAGGTTGACGCAAAATCAAATAGGAGATCTTATTAACTTGGTATACTATCTCGTTTTGCTAGGCTAATTACTTCAGGGTCTAATAACTTTTTTAAAGTAAAGAAGTTTTTCTACCAATCATACCCTCAATCATATTTTTTATTTTTTATTATAAGCAGAAACAAAACAAGAAACGGTCAAATTAAAACAGTTATCGCTAGAAAGCAATATCAGAAGAAATAACTTTATTTTTCTTTCCCAGAGCACACATGAAACTAACCGTACGGAATCTCCAGAGTGGCGACTTCGGCAACTACAGGTGCATCTCCAAAAACTCCCTTGGGGAGACAGAGGGGTCTATCAGGCTTTATGGTAAGTGGCTTGTCGGCACACATTGAAGCTAGGTACCTTAAGTGCAGGAAATGTTTTGTATTCGACTTCTGCTAGGGTCAATTGGGAAATTGACTTAACTGAATATTTGAGTGATTCTGTAGTTAGATGATAGGAAACGCAATGGTTCTTGGTTGGGCCGAAATGAGAAATTGAATTATTTGAAATCGGATTTGGCTTCACAAAAACTGTAGATCGATGGTTCGGGGTAATTAACTGCCCGATAGGGGCGTGTAGTCTGTTTATCACATTATTAATGTAACTTTATAATAATAATAATATAAGCCTTTATTCAGATAAAATTGGTTAACAAAGGTAACACTTAAATTATTGACTCTATTGAGTCGATGACACTTCCATCTTCGTCTGTTCGCCCAAGTTTGGCAAAGGCCTACTCCATATCTTTCCACTCTGTTCTGTTTAACTTTAAAATTTAACTTTAGAGGTTCATGACAAATTCAAATTTTCAAAATGCCTTTTGACATTGAAATAGAAATAGGTTAAAAATAAATGTACATGTTACTTTTTTTCTAAAAAGGCGACTATTTATTTTCGTTGGCGTATCACGACGAATGATATCCTCAAAGACAGATTTAAGCAACGATTTGGTAATTCTTGAGCTGACAACAGCATCATAACATTTTTATACTGTTTCGTATCTTTTTTATCGGTGAGTCGTGATAAATGGCCTTTTTAAAAGTTTCTTTTTAACTTTAAATAATATCTTGTGACGCTGAGCATGTTATTTGATTATAAGAGCGTTTAATATATTACTTTACTTTACGATATTACTTTTGACAACAGTGTTAAAATTAAAGTTTAAATTAAAATGTTCAGACGCATAATAAAATGTTTAAAGGTAGAAAGTATTAGATGCGATGCACCTGTTATACTCATACTCCGTTAAGAGACAGCGAGGTCTATATAGACTGTTTTACGACAATATTTGATGTATGAGCGCAAAATTAACACCTGCCCCGTTTTTGTGACAGGAATAATTTAGTTGGAAACTTTGTGATGAAAATAAGCTAATTTTAGAGTTGAAATGTAGTTGCTGTGTAGTTTCAACTTAGAACTTGTTTTTCTTTTTAAAAATCTAATGTGAAGACATATTTGTATAAATAGCATCTTTTTAAACTTTTTTTTTGCATTTTAGGGATTTGTTTACTAGTTAGGTCAATATAGGGCCTACATTTTTTCAATTGACGCATCAGGGCAAGGCCTTTTCGGTTAAAAAAACTATAATTCCTTATTTCGAGACCATAACCATTTCAGATAATTCATAATTTTTGTCTTAGTTTAACAAGTTTAGTTAATTTAACGTCAAACTATGAGTCATGACTTTAGTGAAGTTCAAAAATTGTGTTCAAAAGTTATTTAATGTTCATGTAGGTAATCTTTATAGAATAAACTATAACAGGACGGTAACCACGAACTCTTAAAACAATCTCAAATCTGTCAAACATTATCAAATCTGTCAAATTTTGTATGAAATGACGTACCAAAATTGACAGATTTGACAACTTTGTGATTGTTTTTAGAGTTCATGGTTAGGGGGCAGGGCGGTAACCACAAACTCTAAAAACAATCTCAAATCTGTCAAACATTATCATTTCTGTCAAATTTTGTATGAAATGACGTACCAAAATTGACAGATTTGACAACTTTGAGATTGTTTTAAGAGTTCATGGTTATGGCCCAGGGCGGTAACCACGAACTCTTAAAACAATCTCAAATCTGTCAAACATTATCATTTCTGTCAAATTTTGTATTTAATGACGTACCAAAATTGACAGAATTGACAACTTTGAGATTGTTTAAGAGTTCATGGTTACCCCGCTGGTCTTTTGTGCTCAAATAAGTGACCTATGCTGCCAACGCCAACCATGTTGAAGATCTTTTGTACTGTATGCAAATATGGTTAAGATATAATAATGTTTTGTAGAAATCCCGATGCCCTCTACGTCTCCGAAGGCAACTGAGATGAAAAGCAACGCCAACAAAGAAAGTGAGTAGCATTTGTAAATTTATTCTATACAATGAAAACTTCTTGCATGATATTCCATATCTTTTATATATTATTTGTTAATGTTATTACACAATAAAATGATCGGTTAAACCATGCGGTGGCAGCCTATCGAGACTGAGAGTTACTACTCAAGTTACATTTGGAGGGGATTGACAGTACAATTCTGTGCACACTGCGACTTCGCAATCAGCGAACTTGCGATTCTGGACGCTAATTTCGTAGAATAGCGACTAAACGCTGGGCGATCGCATCGTGATCTGCGTTTTTGCGAATGAATGTCAGCTGTATTTCAGCGACTGGATACCGGGCATTGACAATTGGCGCATATCGAAAGCCGTAGCTACTGTTAACATTCAGAACCATTCGACAACGATTCGATAAACAAAAAAACTCGTGACACTATACCGCTAAATTATATAATGTCACGTTGTTTATCGATTGTTAATTTGGTATCGAGAATTTATGAATTTCTGTATATTATCATTAAAGCATTATTGTAGGACGAAAGATTTTTTTAAATTGTATATTTCAAAAGTCGCGACAACGCTATGCTGTATTGATACACTCACAAAATCGCTAATCGCGAATGCTAGCAATAGATCCCATTTATACTGAACTATTGATAAACTAACGCTAGCCTAAAGTTGGCGATGTAAGAATTTAAGCCATCCTTAAGTCTACATCAATTGTGTACGTATCTTACACCCACATTCAGCCCCCGTAAGGCTAAATGAAAATATTAGGTTTGTGGGTTGGAGACGAAGAGTTTAGTTCGAGAAGCCTTTATACTATTATTTTAAGCAGTCTATTATTTTAGGCATCAACCACATCAAACTTTATCTAGCTGTACAATCATTAGTGTTATTTTTGCGTAGATTTTAATGCTTGAATTATGTAGTGTTCATATTCCACTCATTTTATAATTCTAAAGAATGTTTTAAGTTTTTTATTTACATAAAAGAATGTATTTTTACTAAACTTATAAACCTATAATCACGAGGTATTTTAAGAAGCTATAGGCTAAAAAAAAATTGCAACTGACTGACACCTAAATGAAGAGAACAGCATGTAGCCAAGCTAAGACACATGATGTATTACACCTCCTTTTTATCCTACGAAAGGATTGTATAAAGAGAGGGTTGACAGGCCTAACGGTAGGATTCCGAGGCTAGATTGCATAGATTTAGCACAAATACGAGCCTAACTAAAATCAAACGACTTTTAGAGTGAATTTGTGTGAAAATTTTTTGAAGTTTTTAAAGTGAATTGTCAATTGAGGTTGAAAGGAAGCTAACCAAACATAAATGTGTTGGAGATACCAAACTAAATTATAAAAACTGGCAAAGTGCGAGTTCCGTTCAAAATTGTAGGTAGATATTTAAATAGGTTGTCCACAACGTGAATCGCGTGATGAAAATATTTTGAGGATGTGTTTTTTGCGATTTTAACAAATTTATTTTCCCACAATTTTTCCTTTACTTGGCATTGCATCTTGTCAAACTTAATGATTCAAAATCAACTAGAAGTACCCTATGGATTTGAATTTCCTTGCAGATGTCATAATTCGCGGTATGTGATTTCTATGTCAATTATCAACGTTTATTTATCAATGATAATGATAATTTCGAACACTGCTTACTAATTGAATTTTACATCAAACGACATTTATCTAAGCTACAACGTGTAGGTCGATCTCGGGTAATAAAACGTTAATACCGCTGAATTCTCTTAGCCAGCGTATTCACAGTTCTCTTTAGGTGCCATTTCAAAATGTATTTGGTGCCGAATCTTCAATTTGGTGGCAAGTGAATTAGGTATGAGTTGAAAACTATGTTCAATGTATTTTTCTCAACAACTTCAAATGTAATGGCAAAATTAAGTTGCTAATGGTTTTTTGTCTTTGGCATCAACACGGAAATCTCAAAAAAGATAGGGTCGTACGGAAATAAAAATATTTCCTAATCAGCTATATAGAATTACTTACCAGTTAATTTTATACCTCGAATTAAATGCTGGTTTTATTTAAAAAAACTGTTGTTTTTTAATAGGATAATTGTCATTAAAAAAATAATAATAACACTAGTATCGATAGATAGATAGTTACGAATACCTAACGATACCACTAAAACATCATTTTCTTCGCAAAATCAAATCAAATCGTTTATTTGCATTATATGTGAAAAGATGCCAAAAATTGTGTAAAAGAAATCGCCTTCTTTTGTCTTTATGACCACTTTGTTGTACTCTATATATTAATAATGTGTTCATAATATTTAATAGCCTTACAAGGTGGCACTTAATACACTTGGTGAGGTTGAAACATTGCATGCATTCACATCTAACTTGCGCCAAAGTCTCTGTCCATCTACATATTATGCGTCACAACTCACAATGAAATTCGTCGAGGCGTTGTGTTCATTTCATTTAGTTTACATTATCCTAAGACTACCTATTAATATTGATATTTTGAACAGATTTAACAAATCACTACAACAATGCAATAACGTACAAAAAGGTATTCTTTCAATAAAGAGAAAAATTGTTTTCCAAGTGCAGTGGGATGGAGCGTGTGTAAAATTTTATTTTTTTTAATTACTTACTAACCTCATGTAAGTGAGGCGAGGATTTTGCCCTGCTTTGGGAACGTGGGTAAAGGCTTTCTTTAATTAACAAGATATATTTGCGCCGCTCAAACCTAAGCTGTTAAGTGTGGTTCACCTATTACTACTATTGCGTCATCAAACGACGATGTCGCAGACGTGCAGCGCGCGAACGTAAGCCGAGCGGTGCAGCTTGCAGAGATGGGCGCGGGAACCGAGCGTGTTCCGAGCGTAGCAACATTAAATTTATGACATAATGTTTCTCTCAGAGCACCGATCTATACCATCTTCTGATAACATGAATTACTGCTTTTATAATTATAAAAAAACTTGGGGTATCGCAAGCATGCGTCACGAAAGCCTAACCTGAGCAATCGAATCTTACCCAATTATGTTAATCTATGACGGATTGTTACTAATAATATAAAATCTAACTTAAATTCATAACTACACAACACACTACCTATACGAACATCACTAAACAAAGTATGTAGATGACCCCACTTAGTTTTCAACTTCCAATATTCTCGCCTCACTACCGTCTACAAACACACATCTGCTTATTGCATCATCAATCGAGGCGTATTGCAGACGTGCGGCGCGTGAAGTTAAAGCCGAGCGGTGCAGCGTGTAGAGACGGGCGCGGAAACTGAGCGCCCGAGCGTGGTCCGAGCGCGGCAAGCTATACCATCTATTGATATCCACATGATATACTGCTGTTATGGTCATAAAAAAATGACGTGTTGCAAGCATGCGCCACGAAAGCCTGAATTGAGCGTCCGAATCTCACCCAATTATGTTGATCTAGGACGTATTGTTACTACCCGTAGTAGTATAAAAACTAACTACAAATAACTACAGAGCACACTACCTGTACGACTATCACTAAACAAAGCATGTTGCTAACGCCGCTTAGTTGTCAACTTCCATTATTATCTCCTCACTACCGTCTATACACACATTTGCCTATTGCATCATCAATCGAGGCGTGTTGCAGACGTGCGGCGCGCGAACGTAAGCCGAGCGGTGCAGCGTGCGGAGCCGGGCGCGGGTACCGAGCGCCCGAGCGTGGTCCGAGCGCAGCTCGACCGAGCGCCCGAGCGGGACGCCGCGCACCACGTCTACCGAGCGCCGCATCCGCACCACGTCTCAGGTATGAATATATAGGGTGAAATCGAAATTATTATGTTATATAAAGGATCCACTTGCATTTATTGTGGTCAAATTTTACTATGAGGTCTAAACGGCAGTTTTAATCAAATTTTTGTTACCATTTGAATAAAGTATTGTCTTCACTATTTATCCTAATATGTATTAAAACATATTCCTCTGAAATATCTGGCAATTGATTTCGATTTCACTTTGTAGAAGAATTCACATTTTCATGTTGATAATTCACATCGCTACGTCACGCGTCACCTTACATTTACACTTTTCAGGCTTATAGATAATATCGTAATCACCAACAGAGATTTTATTTAATTTATTTGAAAAAACTGAGAAAATCCTTTTTGTGGTGTCAAATGTGGATTTTCGTTGTAGCTTTTATTTAATTTTGAACGCTATCAAGTGACAAATTGCTTTTTTCTTTGAGAACTTGACACGCTTAGCTTTATTCATGTGCTTTTTAATGTTGTGCGCTTATCATCTAAAAAGCATGCGTTTTTGAGTGTTTATTTCAAAAAAGAAAATAGAAAAGTCTAAAATAAATACGCTAAACATATTTAAAGCTACTAAAGGATATAACATATCTGATAATTCAAGACAAAGACAGCCCCTTAAATATATCTTGAGGTCGAAGAAACACACACGTATACATACGCTTTGAACATACCGCTTCGTTTCCGTTCACCATTACCCACGACTCTTCCATTTACTTACATTAAATATTCTTTGCTTTTGTTTCGCTAATCTCGCTTTTACCGCTGAATTTTACAATAAGCCTAATCCAAGTTAAGTCTTCGGCTAACCCAAACCTAATTACATGCTATTATAGATCCAAAACTTAATACTTAATACATAAAGATCATAATGCGCCGCACAAAGACGAAAGCCGAGGCTTTGCTAGCTTTGTATTCTTTGTAACAATATACTGCATTATTAAAACCGTCTCTTTCCCCTCTGATGGTAAAAAATAAATGTACTCTAACTCGGCGAAATGGGTTGAGCGGAATATGTGACGATGCCGCACCGCGTGGCAATTGTTTGAGCACCGCAGTCTTACAGTTTGGCTTTTATCTTGATGGAAAAAGGCGTAGGTATTTTAATTTTTAAGACGCTGCATTGCTCTTTGCTTCAACTACAGTACCACCATATCGTGTTGATCCATGACAAATTGTCTTCGCAAAGTCAAAAATACATTTCAGTTGCGATAAACTAGAAAACCTTTAATTAATGTCATCGAATCAATGTTTAATGATGGGCTGTTATTATAAACAATATTTTTATAATATTTCAAACGGTGTCAATAATGTTAAGTCAAATTCTTGTTAAGATAAAAACCTTTTAGAGAAAATGAACCATTGAGGGTGAGGAAAATTTCAAACCGTTCTCGTAACGAGCGGTATAATTTTATATCAGACCATATTGGTTACTTTACCTGCCCGAACGGGCATAGACAGAACTTATAGCTGCGCTCATGGAAAATTTTCTTGGAAATGTACCAAGATACTGAACCGCTGTTTCTGAAATCACGTTAAATAAAGCGAGACGAATGCTCTAAATTCAGAAACGGTTAACATTGTCCCAGTCTCCAGGGTCGGACTAGGTATGCGGTTGAGACCCAACTGAGTCGTTTCAATGTACCCAAACTCCAAATACAGATTAAACATTCAGGGATTCGCATACACACACTTAACTCTCATAAATATTCAACGCAGACCGCGTACAATCAATTCTTGAAGCTCCGGCTCGAGGAAAAAGTGTTTGAACAGCCAAATAATATGATATCAAATAGAGACCAGAGAACGCCTTTGAATAAATATTAGGAGATATGAAACTCGAGTGTGTGCTCCAACTTATTTGCCTTCCCTTATCGACAAGTTTTATTGATCTGCAAATTAAACTAGCTAAATAAATATGTCATCGACGTAAACAGATACGTAAGGCCTTTGTTTACAAAGCCGTAAGCCGTTGATACTCTTATCTGGTACAATATAAACAAAAATACCGACAATGCTTTTACGAAGAAGGAATTGTGTATTCGAGAGTCGGGGAGCATTGGAGCGGGAATGATAACGACCCGTTTACCTCACCACGGCCCAATGATTTTTGCGGCTTCTTATTGGAATGGTGGAATAAAAAATCGAATCGTGACTTGTCCTCGATATTTATGTTTTGTACCGATTATTGGAGGAGCAGCCGCGCCGTTTACTTTATTATCCGTGTTTTGTTGTTTCATTTACCTCTCCTTTCATGTGTGTTTCCTTACTTTTGCGAATCTGTGTATTGCTCTTTTCGTTGCCTGTAGCATTTTTAATTTAAAATGGTCATGCAAAGTTGTCATTTGTTTTATTTTGCGCATTCATTCATTACTCTCGAAGCTTGCTCGCGGCTTTATTGCTTATTCTCGTCGTTTATCTTTCATTGGCATCTCATTTGTTAAACTAAACTACCTCTATTCCATTTGTACTTCACAACCGTTTAATTGCACAATTTGTCTTTGTAATTTGCTATTATGATATTTATATTAATACAATTTTCTGTTTGTTATAGGTGCAAAAACACTACATTGTTGGCGACAACCGTTTTTGGCCATAGTAATAATTGTTCAAATGGATCTCATAGTCTGATTTTATTCTTAGATGATTTGTCGTAGTGTAATTTTTGATTGATTCATTCATTAATTTTGTCTTCCATTGTGTTGTCACCTCTCTCAAAGATTAATGATATTTAAATCGATTGTTTGGTCGTTGTAGTAATAGAATTTGTATCTTATCCATTGATAATGTTACGACCGTAATGATTAAATTGAAACATATCATCCAAAATTTCTTGTGTCATATCCTGTATGTGAAGAAAGATGAGAGTGAGATTTTATATTTATATGGACTGTATTATGTTGTCCATCAAATATAATACGAATAGGTTGTAAGTAAAATCCCTGAATGCTGTAGACAGTTTTCCTTCTCAACTTTTATGTAGCCACCTACTTTTTAAGGGATACAAATTATTTTTTATAACTCTTACCTTAAAACCTAGTTATGGCGTCCTCTTACTATATAAATAAAGTACAATGATTACCTACGTAAAATCTTCGGGCTTACCATGAACCTTAACAATAGTTTTAGGTATTTATTCATGATCCTCGTTACCTGTTTGCAAATTCCTCCTCCCATTTCCATTTTAAATTACACCAACATGACATACTCAACGTGCATTGTCCTTCCAAAGTTAGAGTAGTATAAAATCATTCATATATTCATTGTGGCGCCTCGCTTTGCTAGAATTACCCTCATGAACTAAATGTGCCAAATATCTTAATGTTCTCGATTTAATATGTAAAATTTATGTTATTATGTACCTGGATTTGAGGCTCAAAGAGTGTGAACCCGCGTAATGTGTCGTTATATGTAATGATGTTTCATTTGGTATGTAAGTGAGTTTCAAGGCAATTGAAACTACTAATTTACTAGTCAATGTTCAAAGAATTAGGCTAAATGTTAATTTGTCGAAATTATTAAATCCTCTTAGAGTAATCTATTAACCAGGCTTGCCCCTCACGCTTGTTGGTTACATGTAAATATAAATTATTGCACAATAATAAAAATGATAAATTTTAACGATATACATTTATACTAATGTATGTTAATTAATCGACCTAAATAGTTACTAATGTATAAAATTGTATCTTTTATTAAGAATAAGAGATCTATCACTAGGTTATTTGCGTTCAGCATTATTGTACAGATGTGATTTTGGAGATGTAAATACCGATGATATTAAATAAATTAGTATAAAATGAGATGGTTGTTTGATACTTGTGTTTAATGAAGCGAAGGGTGAATTATGATAAGCGTTTTAAAAATAATTAGACAGAGTCGGAGTGGGTCGGCGAGGGGCCGACAATCTTATCACCCATTTTCGCTTACCCCTGACAGACATTATCGCACGAGAGAATCGATGGTTCTCTTTAATTGATTCCCCACTTCCAGTTCGTCCAACAATCGCTTCTTTGTCTTTTTCTAATCGGAATTCAGTACGAGTAGGGCCAACGGATTTTTCTTAAAAAGAAATCGCTCCCAATAGAAACGGGGAAAATAAATAAGAGCATTTAAAACGGCGAGAAAAATCAAGTGGTGGGTGATGTATTTTGCAGTGACTTGGGCGTTTGAGCTGGAAAAAAAATGGGTTTATTAGTTTTTTGGCTATAAACTAATTGCTAGACTTTTCTACGTTGACAACTCTCAAATGCAGATGTATTGTATAGATATGCAGTATCAGGTTGATTTTAATGAAATCATGTTTGTTACCTTATCAGCTTTTCACAAGTGAACGTCATAGGCTTCAATTTGGTACACATGTGAGACATTAATTCAGATCAACATTATAGGATAGATATATCTTTATTGCACACCAAACAAAGAAGTTACAGTCGATATTAACAGAAAGATTAACAATTAAGGCAGTCTTATCGCTAAATGCGATCTCTTCCAGACAACCGATACCGTTTTTTGTGTTCCCGAAGATTGATTATACGTTCGTCATTGAATTAATCCTGATGTCTACGCCGACTAAATCATGGGCTATTTTAGTAAGCACAATCAAGACTATTTCGTAACATTTATTTAGTATCTGTTGTCGACATTGCCTCCGTAGTTTAAGTCAAAGCGCAACTTTTCGAAGCAATTGGCAGAAGACGAACTCCCGCAGCGAACTGCCGGCAAATAATCGGCCTTCGAGCCGCGTTCCGCTTTGACAAATTATTGCTAAGTGCTGGTTTTGCTGGTAAACTAAATTTCAATTTAGGATTGTATCGTATGCTGTATTTTGTAGGCTTGAAATTATTTGTAACGTTTTTATTTGCTCTTATTTTCCTCTGAATTGTCTCTCCTGTACAGGATGGAGATAATCGGCGGATACGGCAAAAATTGATGGAAACTCAATGTTTGTAATATTACAAGCCGCATAAATACAAAGCAACTTCTTCTGTGTTAGCAACATAAATAAATACGTATTTCAAATAAAAAAGACTGCCTCATACGAAAAAGTCGATGTAAACAGTTTCGGTAAAAATTGCAAAAGTTAGAGTATCCTAGTTAAATTTGAGTTTGCATTTTTTGTCGAATTCGGTTCCACTATTTTATTACAAGTCTTATCTTGTCTGAAACATACTATTTTATTACAAATTTAAATTGGTTTGATCTTAATAATTTGGATCATTATTCGTCCTTTCAACTTGTGATTTTAGTCACTGAAGTACAACTTTCCTAAGTTATTGGCGGAAGGTGAAGTCTCGCTGCGAAATGTCTGCAAATAGTCGGTCTCCGCAGCTGACATTACGTTTGACAAATTGTTGCTAAGTGCGTTGGGATTTGTGGACCTAGAGGATAAATTAACAAGATATCGATAGAACATAAGCTTATTTGCCTTTACAAAAAGTTTCAGTATAATAATCTGCCCTTATCAGTTTACTGCTAGATATAGACCAGGGAAACCGCCACAAGAAGACGGGCAGCAGCGTCTCCTCTCCACCATTGGCCAAACTGCGATCGCCAACCCTCCTGCCAAGCTTGGCGATTATGGCAAAATCCTCCTTTTGGATAGGCCTGTGTCCAGCAGTGGACTGATATAGGCTGGTGACGATGATGATGATAGACCAGGGCCTCAAGTCTGCAAATTTAAAAGTGGCACAATTTGGATCTCTTTGTAATTTTTTGACGCATTTTGTATTCTGCTACCTACTTAATTCTTAAATTTAAGTCTTGAATTAGTACCAGAATACTAAATGGGCAATTGTTTGAAAAATTTAGTATTCTACAACAAATTTTAGTTAGTCTGCAACAAATTTTCGAAAATTAGCAGCAGAAAATTAACCTGCCAGGCCAAGGTCAAGAGACACAATAAAAAATCTATTATTCGTGGCCACCGGTGGGTAATTGAAGCTTGATAGGTTAAATGTGCCAAGCCATTACAATGATATCCAATTGATATTCAATTATGCTAATTTAAATTTAGCAGACTTGGGGCCCTGTTGGATTTCACAGCACTAAACGTACCTGACCCACGTTTATTCTTTCCATCTGCTGCCAGCAGCTTTATACGGGGTGTCCCAAAAAGTATAGATCAATTCAAACAGTCGTATAGCAGGGGTGATTTCCGAACTTTTTGGCTGTTCGATTTGATCCATACTAACAAGAACAACCTGTATAATGACCACTGAGCTTTTTCGCTGTTCGATATTCATACTAACAGGGACACCCTGTATAATTACCACTGAGCAAGTGAGACCGATAAGCGACGTTGCCAGTTTGTACTACGCAAATACGCTAGTTACCAATCTGCGTTACGTATTTTTTTAAAACATGAGTTTTGAATTTTTATTTATTTTTTCTTTTAACATGCAAGAGCTTATGAAAATACACTCTGGCATTTGACGTACTATATACTCATGATTACTAACACAAGCTGTTGAGTTATCAAATAAAACAACAAAAGAGTGTAGTGCATACCCTTAAGTATTTTAAACGAATAAAAAATTACTATTTATAATTTTACAATGTTAATTAGTAACTGGCAAATGCCTAGGCAAACGTAGTGTAGGACGCCCTCCAGCTCGATACACCGACGACCTTAGGAAGATGGCTGGCAGTGGATGGATAAAAAAAAGGCGGGAGATCGTGCTCTTTGGCGCTCTTTGGGGGAGGCCTACGTCCAGCAGTGGACTGCAATAAGCTGAGATGATGATGATGTTAATGAATTAGTAACTGAACGCAAGTAAGCCCCCCCCCCCCTCACACAAACACTAAGGTCTTTCGACCGTCGACGCCGTGGCAGTGTCCAATCAGCGTTAAGTAATAGCCGCTGCGCAAGCGTTGCGTCAACTCTGATTGGACGCTGCCACGACGTCGACGCTTGAAAGACGCTAGTGTGGGTCACTTATTTAGCGGATCCGTCGTGCGGCCGGGCCGTCAATTAACCGCTGAGACGCGGTCTGGCTGCAAATTGCCGAACTGCAAAGGGCTGGAAATGCAGTGTCGATGGTAAACGTAGTATCGCTGCGACTCTCTCGATAATTCATTACCTTTTTTGCCTGACCCGGCAGATAATTGGAAACAATTCCATGACTTCAAAAAGGAGTTGGTAAGCACAGAACAGGTAAGATACGATTCGATACTCAATAAGAGCTACCAATCAATAAATAGAAGTACTTTTTTGAGGTCATTAAAGCACAGTTATCGGTCCAATTTTAATTTCTTAAAAATAACAATGCTAACGAAGTTTATTATCACCTCTCAGCTGGATAGACCGATGATCTTGGAATGATATGGCTGGCAATAAAGGGATAGGAAACCTGAAGACCGTGCCCTTTGGTGCTCTTTGGGGGAGGCTTACGTCCAGAAGCGGACTTAGATTGGTTGAGAGATGAAAATAGCTTGTATAGTGCGGGTTTGATGAACATAAATAACAAGAGAACTCGCAACCACCGGAAAAAGGGTGTAAGTTTTTTCTTGAACTTGAATCTAAGCTCTTGGATAACTTTCGTAATTATTTACCTTAATTTGCTCACAAATGCCTTTTTGACATTTTTTTTTAAACTTATTTATGTATTTCTTTTGTTTTCTATGTATATTATATCTGTGTGTCAAATAAATATTTTTCTATTTCTATTTCTAATTTAAAATAGATTAAATAAATTTGTACATAAGATTTTAAACATTCTGTATCTTAAGAATAACATTGCTGACTTTTTAAGCATACAAAAAACAACTAAAATTTACTATCCGACACCGAGGTTACTTCCAAAGGTGTATTATTTGAATCTCAGTGCAATCTTAGTAAAATATCTTCCATTGCACTCTATGAAACAGCTGCAGAATGATCTCAAGATTAATCCGGTGTAGTATATGCATTTCTTCGCAGCCCGACCCAGGGGTATGCAATGTTTGATTTCAATTATACATTATTTCTCTTGTGGAACTTAGTCGGAACTTTTCTTATTGAATGGTTAAAATAATTCAAGCGCCTCAAAGGAGACTAGGAAGAATAAAATGATAACTGTACTACGTGATGTTATTCTGTAATAAATGAAAAGGATTTCCATGAATTTAGTAATAAAACGACAGTTTGTGTGATGAGAACGAGCATTTGTAGCTTAATCATGGATGTTTTAAAAAAAACCGGCCAAGTGCGTGTCGTGCCACGCGCAGTATAGGGTTCCGTAGTTGCCCGTCGTTACCACAGTATATTTCAGCAATTACTTCATTTAAGTCACTTTTAATGTTATCCTCTAAGAAATTTTTGAACGACTAAGTTGAACGACTTACTCTTAAACTAACTAGTCTACCTTAGCCGCTATATTTTTTCTTGAAAGTTCATGAAAAGCACTATTATCATGAATATTTCCAGATTTTTCAAGCCAATAGTTTAGTTTTTAGAGGGTGGAACGCCCTACTTAAGCAAAAATTTGCTTTATGAATGAATGAATGAATGAATAAATAATTTATTTGCTAAAAACATGGTGGTTTAAAGTTTAATATATCGCATACGGATCCCTTAATCGAAAAATTGTCTTAGCAACCCCAACCCTTAAATCATTTTACAGGACCTATTCAACGTTACCCCACACGATGGGATAGACGATGAAAAAAATAAAGCATCCCCACGTTAAATGTATGGGAGCTACCCTGAAAAAAAACATTTCAAAATTTTATTCTACCATTTTGTCGGCGTGATTGATAAACATATCTACACAGAATAACAACTCTCTAGGGGTCAACAGTCTCCAAGACAGACAGACAGACAGACAAACAGACAGACAGACGGACATGACGAAAAAATAAGGGTTCCTTGTCAGGACTATTGAACCCAAAAAGAAATTTAAAAAACATATTCCCGTCGGGAGACCCCTAAAGTAAATAATATAAAAATAAATAGGTAAAAATATTTACTTTTAAAATATAAACTCAATAAAATGTAAACGTATGAAGTGTAGACTCCGTATTGAGTGAAGACATCGCTGTTCCAGTCAGCCCGTGACCACGGTCGGTATAACTCGGTCGAAACAACAGGCAAAAGAGGTAAAATTTTGTACCTTAATTATGATCGCGTTAATTTCCCTTTAATTGAATTTAAGGTAAAAATTAAGTAGGTTTAATAGGTAATGCAATTTAAAAAAGATGGTAAGTTATACTTCCCCAACAGCATTAATAAAAGTACTATATGTCTCCAGATGCGAATGACGCTTGGATCAATCAAAATCATAGACCATACAATCTGGCGCCATCTGATATTAGTGTTGACCACATTGTGTATAATTTTTGTATAAAAAGTATTATTATTGTCAAAAAAATTTTTTTTTTGTTTAAAAAAAAGTTTATTTTTTTGCCTTCTTCGCGTCCGGCCGCTGCATCCCGGCTGAGTGGCTGTACTGAAGGACTTCGTAGCTGAGAAAGTAATTGATTTTTAAGAGACTACACGAAGTGGTCTGTGTTGGTGCGATACCGAAGAACGCTACGGGGAAGATTTTTGAGAAGAGAGTTGAAGAATATGTAAATTTACTAGCATGCGCAATACGATAAATTTTGTCGTGCCATTTTATCGATTTTTGACGTAAATATTTCGTTTTGTCTTCAACAATAACAAAGAAAAAACTAAATATCATAGCAATGGCGTGTTATAACGTAAAAATAAGTGGCTACGAAGAACGGGAGACCCTGAAAATATAAAAATATTAAGATTCGAGACGTTTGTGATCCGTTAGGATAAGAAAAACGACAAAATTATTGTCGAAGACAAAATTTGTCTTTTCTATCGATAAAATAACCGATGCGCCCATGCTAGCCCTGCAGGTTTAGGTATTATATATTATTTGTAATAAAGTTTTAGAATATAATTTTATACGTTGTTTTCTTGTATCGTTTTTTTTTTATCTTAGCTCATATTATTTAAATTTTCTCTAAATTTAATAGAGTTTCTGTAACTAGAATTGGATGAATAGAAATAGTTTTCCACCAAAGAATACTTCGCGCGCATCGGACCGGCGACACTTGTATAATTTCACGCGCAGTTGCCCCCCTTATCTGGGCAGGGCTTAGGGGCGCTTTGGGAGTATACTAAAATATTTTTATGATAGATAATTTTTTTCGCTTATATACGGCCGGACATGAAGCTCGTAAATATGAATGATGGAATAGGCGAGTTGAGTTGATTCGTTCTGAAAATAAAATGATCAACCTTTATTTTGTGATCACTTCTAGTTTTCTAGTGTATAGACTAAGAAAATCATTTTAATCAAATTCTTATTCTTCTTCTTTTTCTCTTCTTCTTTTATTCTTTAAAAAAATTCTTTGAAAAAAGGATTAAGGAAAGTCTGTCATGACATGATTATGTCATTCAAATCCGTCGTCTCTTCTCTTCACTTCGGCTTCCTTTTTCACACATCTAACGTTCTATTAATTGCACACCTACATAAATTAACTATAAGAAACAACACAAAAGAGTTTCAGACCTCTTATAGTAGTCAGAGATAGCGTAAACTTAACGATAAGCCAATAAGAAATATTTTGGTAATGTGGTTCAAAGTCACAGTTCATACGGCGTGAAATCTCCAACCTTTTCTTTAAAACCAATTAATTAGGAGTCTTAACCTAAATCTGGCTAATCATCTACTCGTCTTACCTAATTAGTTGACAATTTACACCCCGAGAATTAGCTTTAAATTAAATCTAAAGCGAATTATCACCGTAAGAGAAACATTTGGTTTAATTAACTGAAGGCAGCGGCACAATAGTGTTGACTCCTAACTGATTTACTTGGCAGATAATCGCAGATCCTTGGCGACCGCAGAGCCGGGTTAGACAATAGTAGAGTGGTTTTTACATGGAGCGACTTTGAAACCTATAAATATGATGTCTTGTTTTTGAATACACAACAAAAACAAAAGTATGAAAAGCTGTTTCGTAAAGATAATAAAAAGAGATATTGAATAAACGCATATGAAAAATGAGTAGATTTTTTTTTGTGTTGGGTCGTTTTTTTAAATAGTTATTACAAAAATTTCATTATTTTGCTTACAATTTCAGTCAAAGTTATGCCAGTATACCTTAGCAATTATGTTTTCTGATTTCTGTTTGATTAATCATTAAGCCTACTCTGACATCTATTGGATGCAATATTGAATCCAATTTCCGTTATTATGCAATAATGACATAAAATATCGACGCATTTTGTCAATAAAAGCATCGTCAGAATAGATACTACTACGATTTAAAAAACCGGCCAAGTGCGAGTCGGACTCGCGCACGAAGGGTTCCGTACCATTATCTATAAAAACGCCAAAAAAAACATTTTTGTTGTATGTGAGCCCCCTTAAATATTTATAGTTTTCTGTTTTTTAGTATTTGTTGTTATAGCAGCAACAGAAATACATTAGCTGTGAAAATTTAAACTCTCTAACTATCTCGGCTTATGAGATACAGCCTGGTGACAGACAGACAGTGGAGCCTTATTAGTAATAGGGTCCCGTTTTACCCTTTATGTACGGAATCCTAAAAAGTTTGATACTATTAATTCAATTTTGTTTACGCAACTGTTTGTATGTTACCTACATTACTGCTAGAAAATTAATGAATACATACATTTATGAGCAAGGGTTTATTTATGTTATGTTGTGGTGATAGAGAAATCTGAATAGAGCCTTCATTCTAAGTATTCCTTTAAACTACTAAACCTAGTATCTCTGAGTAAATAAGAGTTTTGATTTGATTTGATTTCAACCTTAACTGTCAGTCGGATTCGAATCGGATCGGACCGTGTAAGTGACCAATCCGTTATGCAAACTCAAGTTAATGCCCGCCCGCGTTGCTTCTGTACCATTGATTTGTGGGACTTTATAAAGTACACGATGCTTAGTTTCACTTGTTAACTTAGTATTACTATAGAGGATGACCTATTTCAATATTCTATGAAGGATAACTACATACTTTAGGGTGTACCTACTTGTTCATAAATCTTAAAATTTTATTAATACGGCTTTAAACATCTATTGCCGATGGAGCAAAAAGTTTCTTGAATGGAGGCCACGTACCGGTAAACGCGGTGTGGGACGTCCACCCACAAGGTGGACAGATGACCTGGTAAAGGTTGCAGGAACGTTGGATGCAGACCGCGCGCAACCGGCCAATCTGGAAGTCACTAGGAAAGACCTATGTTCAGCAGTGACTGGACGTCTTGTGGCTGAAACGATGATGATGATGACGATGAAACATCTATTTGTGTTATAATAAACATAAGAATTATCCACAATCATACCAATTATTAAGCTCTACTTAGTTAAAACTCATTACTAAGGGGACTAGATAAGCAATCAACATATTTAAAACGTTTCTATAAATTTTGAAAAATTAATCTACTTAAAAAACAGAAAAAAAACAAAATGGCACACAGATGCTACTTAACATATAAAGACAAATAAGAAGTGACATAGTCCTCGAGCACGTTAAAAGGATCCCAAAAACAATTGCTCTTTTTGGGATTCAAACTAAACACATAGTTTTGTAGTTCCAAGCGTGAACCACTAGATCGGAGAGTCGTCGTTTTTTCTTGAAAAAAAAAACGGTTCTGCGATCATGCTAATATTATGAACGCACCACAAACATCCATTCCTTCCGAACTTCGTAATATAGAGTAACAGAGTACGCAAACATATCATGCTCTGTTTATATTTAGCTCGCACACACATAAATCCATTTGAAAAACTGACTAAAAACACAATATAACAAAGTAGGCATCCAATTCATTGTTTTCTCTATGAAGACACATCGCGCGCTCTTTAGCGCATAACCATGACAAGGGTCCCACCCTTTTTCTTCATAATACATGAACACTTTCGGTGTAATATTTCATATTTAAAAGCAATATCATATTTTTCCCTTCGGGAGGTGTGTTTTTTATTTTGCGCCACACAAAGTCCGCTCACGATCTCGCAATCTTTTGGCCACGTCAATTTAACGTGGCTTCCGAAACATTTTGACAGGATATTGTTTTTTGTGTTAGGTAAATAAAATCATATTAGTATTATGTATCAAATTGAAAAACATATCAGTTTATGTGGATAGGTTTTTTTTAGATTTGGATAAGTGCCCCGTAGATTTGTTTTTTACCACAGAGAAGATTTTTTCTTACTACAAAATTTTGAGGAGTTAAATTACCCTTTAAAGTTTTTGTAGCTTTTGCACCACCTAACCACTTTTTATGCATCATCATCATCATCATCATCTCAGCCACAGGACATCCACGGCTGAACATAGGTCAACAACCTCCCCCAGTGACTTCCAGATCGATTTTATGCATCATGTTTAACTTTTTATAAAAGTATTTTTGATGTAATGCGATGATAAATGAGCTTTCAAGTTACAGACATTTTTCTTCATCTTCTTCGTGACACTCTTGTCAGAGCGGTCGTGGTCATCACGTGCTATGCTCACTGCGCCTCTTAGGCCTCTGCCGATGTTATGCGCTTCACGATTACCCCCCACTTATCGCGACATTTGGTATTTCTGGAAAACTCATACAATGGATCGCCAGCTGCGGATTACAGACATATTGACTCAGCTTGTGCCGATATTGGATCGTCATCTCATCCAGCGCATGTTTTCAGCCACTACGATTTCTATTTATAACGGCGGGAACCTGTGTTCTGACAATAATGAACATTGGTATCGTAATAAATGTTACGGATTTAACCTTTAAGTAAAGTAAAATAATGGTTAACATATTGGTAATTATAGATATTTATTGTGTAAACAAATTTAACATGCGTACGTAAATTCAGGAAACAAAGATTGATTTTGTTATCATTAATTATAAGGTTGTTTCTTGTTTGGACATGACGAAACAATAAAAAGGAAATTGGCTGTTTATTACCGGTCTCGCATATGAAGATCTTTCTTTCTCTTCCTATGGGTGTCGTAAGAGGCGACTACAGGAGAACCGCCACAAGAAGACGGACAGCAGCGTCTCCTTTCCACCATTGGCCAAACTGCGATCGCCAACCCGCCTGCCAAGCGTGGCGATTATGGCAAAATCCTCCTTTTGGAGAGGCCTGTGTCCAGCAGTGGACTGATATAGGCTGGTGATGATGATGATGATGATGATATGAAGATCAAACAAAACCCCTTGCATGATGTTATCTTGTAATAAGTTAGCCAGTGGTAAACCGATTGGAGTGGTAGTGTGGTGATTTGCTTATATACAGAGAGTCCCGGAGCAATACGTGGTTTGGGTTTTCAAGAAACTTTAAAAGAATTTTAAGTTTAAGTGTTCTGGAACATTGACCATCAATAATTGACGGTCAAGTATCTCCTAGTACCTACAACAAGTACATAGTACAAGTTGTACATGTTTCTGTAAATATTAACTGTTACTTCTTTGTTTGGTGTCGAATAAAGAGTATCTATCTATCTACAAGTATTTAAGTTCTTTACTTTACGACCGTAAGTGCAACTTTTTAATTTATATTTAAATTAATACACATAAAATAAATCCTGTAAATATTCATTTAGTGTTTATTGATACTAGTATAAAACACGAGCAGTTTTCAAATCCAAACACAAAATCAATTACTCGCTATGAAATATTTTTCAAAGCGAATCCGAAAACGGGCGATAACGCGCCAAAAGCTAGTACAGAACACTCAATTTACTTTTCATTTTACGTACATTTTCCGCTAAAACATTTAGCTAATTGAACGATACATAAAAATGTGATACGGATTTTATCTGCGAAAAATGAATGCAGCAGCATTTTTTATTACGCTGACCCTTCATCTTCCTCAAATACAGTCCTCGGCTTTGGATTTGATGAAGACGCGATCAGATTTAGGGCTAAAGGATCTGAAATCAAAGAAACCTCCGTGTGGGCTGAGTCCCGATGTTAGTTGCGAGGAAGAGACCACGTGTATCACAGTGACCATGGAAGCTGATGAGAAAGGTGGAAAGGAAAACGAAGACGGACAGCCTGTAGAAAAGAGGTATCAAAGATGACAATAACATACTAAGACTAAAAATATTTTTAATTTTGTGTACAGCTATAATATCAAATTAAGAAACATATCTATGCAAATATTCAAATACCATGCCATACCACTTAATAATATAAATGCGAAAGTTTGTGAGGATTTTTGGATGTTTGTGACTCAATCATGCCTAAACGGCTAAACTGATTTGGATGAAATTTTACACATATAAAGAATATGATGTAGCTTAAGATATAGGATACATTTTATACTGGGTAAATTATGTTTCTGTGGGATATTATGTGATATACTAAACATCCTGTAGTCCACGCAAACGAAGTTGCGGGCACAGCTAGTATTATATAAGTTTGATCCTTTTCCAGGTGAATTAAATGTTATGCATATTATACATGAATAAATAATAGATTCTTCTAATAAATAATCACACCTATTATATTATCTAACCCTAAATTAAGCAAATCATTGGACTTTTATGACTAGTTAACAGATAGGTACACTTAAATACTTGCATATTTATAAACATTTATGACGTATCCAAACATTGTTTTTTTTACACCAAATTACAAGTAATTTTGATTAAAAATGGTTTTTATAAAAGTTGTTTCTTATGCGAACAAAGCAGAACAAGAATTATTTGCTTTTTTTCATACAGAAGGTTCTCATTCCGAGGTAAGTATGTTCCACCGTGATTACATTACGGGTTCGAATCTCGCTTGGAGAATTTTCGTGTGTCTTCGCCACGAGCATTTGTACCTAAGCAAGATTTTCATACACTTATTTAAGTAGGTATGTTTATCTGTTAAAGTATAGTCGCCATTAACAATCATTGCCTAGTTCTGGGCTAAATAATTGTTGTGATAGTATTAACAATTTATTTATTTATTTTAGTCTACTAATGTACATTACTGAAAAGGGCTAAAAAGCACTATCTCCGGTTTTGTTCATAAGTCAATGCCAGTCTCAATTTTTTTTTCATATTAGACCGGACCACATATTTTTTTCTGATCCTAAGGTAGTAGCTACGCACTTGTGTTATAGAAATCAGAAGCAAACGACGGTACCACATCACTCAGACACGAGACAATATAGAAAAGTTCGTTTTCTACATTCATCGAAGCCCAGAAGGGAAGCTCAGATATGGAACATAAGTGCTCGCCTCTCGGAGGACGTCGAAATTAATGAATTGAACGGTTTATTCATAAATTCATTTTCGTCAATTCAATAGGTACGAAACGACGTGTATAATGATCAACTTGCTGAAGAAGAGTGCGCTACGGCAGGGTCCCCCCGCCGAGGCAATACAGGCGCTGCGCCAGGCCGATCGACCCATTATCGTCCGACAGCGACCATTAACGACGAGTACGATGGCTCCTTTCGCAGGGGGCACGACGCCTCCAGAAGAAATATCCGTCGAAAATAACTGTAAAAGTATGGCCAATTGCCACCAATGGAAATGGAAATAATAATTTTGAACCTCATTCTTAAGGTACTTGGTTCGCCACAGTTTGACATGGCCCAAAAACTATTCAACTAAACATTTGTTTCCATCCTTAAGGCAAAGATGAAACAGACAATTTTAGGAAATCCGTGTTCAAAACTGTCGTCTTTTTTTTACTTAACAGTGTTTTAGAAGATACATTTAGGTCAGAGGTGTGTAATCTGCTTTAATTGCGGGCCAAATCTGAGACATTTCGGTGATTATTTCACACTACACGTAGAGACATGATATAACATGTGGCAGAGTGTCAGATGAAATGTATAGCGCTCCATGAATACTCCCGTCTTTTTGTGATTGTTTGATATGTATATGTATAATATAGTAAATAAACATTTTGTTTGACGAACGGTTTGTGAATCATATTAAATTGTTTATTTATGTACTTGAATTTTTAATTTCTTTTGTCTAATAATACAAACGATAGTCAGAAGAATTAGCGGAGGTTAACAAAAGTAACTCACGGAGTCACCCCTATTTGGTGATAATAATTGCCTGGGTTTTTTTTGACATACTGATCTGAGATAGTATTTTTTAAATATTTTGAGATTTCCGTATTATCTCAAAAGGCTAAAACTATTTTAATTAGAACGCAAACTATGCCGTCATGAAAAAAAACATGAATGCTTTATAAATTGTTTTTAATTGGCATATTTCCTGATGAATGTTAACAAGTAGTTTTATTGGTTAATTATCCACAAGCTGAATTACTGGTTTAATTATTCCGCAATAATCTAAATCAATCGATCCAATTGCCTCTGAGAGGAGTGAGTACACCCCTGCTATCAGGGATCAGCCCAATCGCTTTGGGAACGGTCAATTCATGGAGACCGAAGGAATTTATCGAGAATTAATTGAATTATTCGCTCTCGACATGGCAGAGGCGTGTGGAAGTTATTTCATTCATCAAATAAGTAAACTAGTCGTTCTTCGTGTCTCTCCAGAAATTTGCCTTTTGGAGACTGCTGCGGCTACCAGAGTAGTTAAGTGTTTGAGGGAGTCTTGTATCGCATCCATGGTCGAGATTCTAATTTTCTGTAAGAAGGTACCCCTGAACAGATAATTGTCAAAATTATGCTAAGCAACACGGTTTGAATATAAATAAAAATGAGTGAATGATCTTCCGGGCGCGGGGAAGGTCTCTAAGTCAAACTCCTAAACTTGACTGAATGGCTGCCTCTGCTTCCTTCTAGACATTCTAAACTAGGATCAGAAAGTCGACCTCCGTAGACGAGAGGCAAGTACGCCGGACTTTAAATGGCGCCGCCATCTCTGAGGTTCCGGGTTCGATCCCCGGTCGGGTAAATGTAGAAAACTAACTTTTCTATATTGGCTCGGGTCTGGGTGTCGTCGTTGTTTCTAATTTCTATAACTCAAGTGCTTTAGCTACTTACCTTAGGACCAGAGCAATGTATGTGATGTTGTCCAATATTTATATTTCTAAGACAAAGAAGCATAGCGGGTTGCTTGTTCATGAGAATACGATAGCCCGCAAATTTTAAAATCACCCTGTTTAGGTCATTTTGCACGATTTTCTACACAAGCAGCCTAGGTGAGCTAAACGCAAAAGCGTCTTACGCGCCCAATACAATAAATTCAGGGTTCTGTTGATGCTGCCTTGCTTCTGTAGCACATCAGGGATATTCGATGAAGCGTGTGTGGATTGTTTCTATACAACCATGAGCAAACGGTGCTCATCCCTGGTGCGCCGGGTGCGGTCCAGCCCGAACGGTATTCTGCGCGCTTTCGCCCAATGTTTTGACTGCCAGTACATATACTACTGTGATATGGTACATGTACGGGCGTAATGTTACAGAATTATGTTTTTTTATTGTTTAATAGGTCCATGTGTTGACTTATTGAATAAATGAATTGAATTGTGTCGAAGCATCTCCTAACCTGCCGCGCCAATAACTGAGCGAGCACCTTGCACTTTATAAATAATAAATAAATAATAAATATTACACAACATCACATACATTGCTCTGATCCTAAGGTAAGTAGCTAAAGCACTTGTGTTATAGAAATCAGAAACAACGAAGGTACCACAACACCCAGGCCCGAGTCAATATAGAAAAGTTCGTTTTCTACATTGACCCGACCGGAGATCGAACCCGGAACCTCAAAGATGGCGGCGCCATTTAAAGTCCGGCGTACTCGCCTCTCGGCTACGGAGGTCGTCAACTTTATAAGAAATGACCACAAAATAGCCTTACCTTGACTTTCATTTAATTTGTTTCCTTCCAACTATCAGAAACTTGATTACATTATCGTTATACCTGTGACCTTAGCGTGTCGAAAGACACCCTAAGTTACTTTTTTCATGTTTTAACTGAAGATTAGATGCTACAAGAAGGTATTACTTACTGGCATTATTGTTATGTTCCAAAAGGGTTATAAAGCGTAGTTTCAAAATTGAAAAAATCCATAATCATTTTTAGGCGCTTAATTTAAGAAAGTACTAAGCAAATCAGAGTCTGATAGTATAACATAAAACTTGGAAATATACTGGTAACTATATCTACACGAATTGCTAAACTAAAAATTAGAAACATTCTATAAGTGTTCAGGCTAGTTTTACACACAGTTTTCCTTAACAAGTGTACGTCAATCTTTTTACTTGACTGACCGTATTTGGGTAGTCTAAAGGAAGAGGAGACGCGATTTCAATCTTTTGAATTCGTTCAAACCAAAGACCATTTTTATAAATCACTTTGATTAGCTGGCGCAGTACTATTCACTCTTCTTCTTTCTGGTCGTTCCCTCAATGCTAAGGATCGTGACTATATGTCAATCTTCTCCACTCGGTCCGGTTCTGCGCCATATGTACCGCTCCCCGTATCTGGCCTCCAGTCACCTCCTTGATTTGGTCTACCCATCTAGCTGGCGCTCTTCTTCTAGCGCGCTTCCCCTCCATTTGTCCGAGAATGATGAGTTTCTCCAGGCTGTGCAATGGGGATCGCATTATGTGCCCAAAGAAACTCCGGATCCTTTCCTGGCACGTAGTCAGCAGGTGCTTGGTGACCTTTAGCTCTTCGAGGATGGAGACATTGGTTCTCATAGCTCTTCACTCACTCTTAGGACTTCTTTATTGGTAGCTCGATCGACCCGGCTGATCCTAAGCATACTACGTCTGTATGGCCACAAATCTCGAAGGTTGCCACTGACTGCATACATATTTTTGATTCAGCTACTGGCAGGCATATTTTTGGTCATTCTATCGATTTTTGGTCTATATCCAGTACTTAAGCCTTCTGTCGGAATTTGATCCTTTTCTCAGTAATTATTGTTACTCTTGCACTACAATCATAGCAATTGAAGCGTGTAACAAAATGCCCGACCTTTTTTGGACTATCCTGTTTTAAATAAATTATCTTATGACTTGTACCAAACAATGTTTATGAGGAAATCTTTTCAGTAACGCGAAGCGGAACAGACGTGTTCGGGAAGTCATTATTCCCGCGGGACGCCTAAGTGGCCGTCATAGGATCACACACACGCAGTTTTCATATAGTGATAGATTGCTTTTATAATCGTGTTTTATTGACGTAGAACTTTTTAAGGGCACTAAAACACTTAAGCTATATAATTCAAAAACAAGGACAACCACAACACCTAGATCTAAGACATTATAAAAAAATATTTTCTACAATTACCCGATCGGGAATCGAACCCGGGACCACAGAAATGGCTATGCCAAGCTCGGCATTCGGAGGTGGTCAAATGCCAGGAGGTGTTTAACTCTGAATATCTTATATTACCATTTTTTTTAATTCGGTACATAGTATTAATCGCACGGTTATTATAACCTTAGTGAAAAATAGTCTCAAATACATTTTTATTTTTTAAAATAAACTTGGTTAAAGGTGTGCTGGGAATGCTCCAACAAATTTACTGTCTATTTTTATTACTTTTAAACTTTCGCCTATATTTTTTTGTCTATTTTAAGCTCAGAAACTGAAAATACTCGCTCTAAAAAGCTCCATATTTATCATTACCAACTTGTAATAATAGAGTTACACAAAACGACCCTATCTTTCAAATGTGCAGAGCCTACAATAGTAATAGTAAGGAATTGGACCGATTTTCACTTTCTCATTCATCTTTCATAAACATTAGAAAGTCTTTATGATCGATGAAATCGAAAAAATATCAAAACCTTTTAATATTTTGTTTTTGTTTAAGTAGTCGTTTTTTTTATTCTTTAACTTGTTGCTGTTCTTAAATAAAGAAAATAAAAATAAAACAAAAATATTCACTATTTTACTATGTATTTTTTTATTTAAGCTTGCCAGCAATTGTGTAGTAAAAAGCATAACCCTCGTTTGGCAGTCGGGTAAAAAGACCTACAATATTTCCTACACAAAAACTATCACAACATTTTTTTGAAAATAATATTTATTTGGATTTTTTTCCCCGAATTGAAATTGGGTATATCTTAAACATATTTGTCAAGTTAATACCCGTGAAGTGTTATTCCGTAACACATTTCACTAAGTAAGACTGAGACGGGTGTGACGCACCAGTCACCTTACGTTAGAAACAAATATAGGTCCAATGTTATATTTTCGGGTAAACTGTAAACAGTGTCCCACCTTAGGCTATATATTTATTCGGACGGACAGACATAAAAACCGGGGACGTGCGCACGAATATGAAGAAAGGGGATTTACCCTTGTCAAGGGTCCGACGGCTGGCGTAATAACTGGGAGCAACTGGGATGAAAGCAACTCTAAGTCACACACTAGATACAGCGCAGATAATGTGCCAGAGGAAGGACAAAAGTTTTTACTTGCAGCATAAGTGTTGAGCCGGCGGGTATACGGGACCCGTGTCACGCGAATCACTGTAGCTTTTGGGGGTTAATTATGTTTGAGTTGGCTTACTCGTTTTACAAAGTTACTTCATACAACGAGGCGAGAGTTAATGTCATTTTGATTCCTCGTTCGTCTTCAAGTCCAAACAAAACCCTTTTATAGGCGACTCGTCGACCAAGAGCTAAGATATTTAGCGTGTTACTTCAAAATTATTTAAAGAAACAAAGATACACTTAGGTACATGGTACAGTGATTAAAACTTAAATTAAATTATTCTCACCCTAAATTGTATTTACTAATCCCTATTTTTATAAGCTATTTGTACTAACCCATGGACATATGTAGTCTGTAATAAATAAATTTGATTTGATTTGATTTAAAAGATCAATTTGATTCATAGTATTAATCGCACGGTCATCATAACATAAGTGACAAAGATTCTCGATATATATTTTTTTAAATTAAGGATCTATGTGTGCTGGGAAATTTAAAGAAAAGAAAATTATTTAAAGAAACAAAGATCACACATATTTTTTTTATGGCATGCAATAAAAGCAGCCGATATTGATCCCAGAAGCAGACGAGTTGACTATCACTACTAACTACTACAACAAAATATATCCATTTGAATTATTTATTGATAGATCAATAATAAAATATCTGTAGAAAAATAGAATATTTTTTCAACTTCTCAATTATATTTCTAAGGTATTGTCTAATAGAAGAGTACTCACAGTTTTCTGTGTTGAATTAATCTTTTAGGCTAATTAGATTACAAATGTATGATATCTGATGTAAATTTAAAAAAAAATACGTTACTTAACTTAAAAGGAGACCTCCGTAGCCGAGAGGCGAGCACGCCGGACTTTAAATGGCGCCGCCATCTCTGAGGTTCCTGGTTCGATCCCCGGTCGGGTCAATGTAGAAAACGAACTTTTCTATATTGTCTCGGATCTGGGTCTTGTGGTACCGTCGTTGTTTCTGATTTCTATAGCACAAGTGCTTTCGCTACTTACTTTACTTACTTTAGGATCAGAGCAATGTATGTGATGTTGTCCAATTTTTTTTAAAAGAAAACCCCTTATTCTTCTCAAAACTCTTCTTTAAACCGAATATAAACAAATTAAGCATCTTACTAGTAGTGTTATCAAATACTTAGCTAAGCTGCTAACATGAAACAATGTAACAGAAGTTTTGACGGTAGTAGTATATACCGCAACATTGATTAGAAAATACGCTGGCTTTGACAGCGAGAACCACTTGAAAGATTTCGTCGAGTTCACTAACGTCTCGGTAGCTTAGTGGTCAAAGCACTCGCCCGGTATGCGATGGACGTGGGTTCGGATCCTACATGAAGCGGACGTTTTTTTTTTTTCAAATATTAAAAAATCTTAGATCAACCTAGCATGGTAATTGCTAAAAACATTTTTTTTAAATGTAACAGAATTACTAATGTCAAGATTGAAATAAAAGGTCACATAAAAGTTGGTTTAGAAGTAGCCACAAAATTTCTAGTATGAATAAGAATATGTTGTTGGATATGTCGTTAATGTCTGGAACGGTAAACGACATCTTGATTCGTCGTTGCACAACTTTATTTCATCTGGTAGCTTCGGAGATACCGACGGTTTGCCGAAATAATACCAAATTATAGTACTGGTCGTTGAGTCTTTTTCATCTCTGTCTTCAAAATGATCATCAAATGGTCCAGCTGCAAAATGGGTAAACATAATTATGTAAAAACTCATAAGCGCACGAAGGGTTCCGTACCATTATCTATAAAAATATATTTGTTGTTAAAAAATTTTAACTCTCTAACTAGCATGGTTCATGAGATACAGCCTGGTGACAGACGGACAGACAGACAGACGGACAGCGGAGCCTTAGTAATAGTGTCCCGTTTTACTCTTTGGGTACGAAACCCTAAAAATTAGGAAATACATACGTGTTAGTAAAAAGATAAACTATAAAACAAATTTTATAGCCTCAGAAGAACATATAGAAATTTATGTAAACGCGATCTTATACAACAACCCTTTAAATCGGTATACATATACAATAATTTATTTCTTGTCTAAAAATAAAATAGGAACAATTCTTGTCCTTAACTAGTTATTTGTACGTATAATCTCGGGTGTCGTGTGGTGCCGGCACGTTAAAAGAATTGCACCACCCCTTCTCTTCCTATGGGTGTCGTAAAAGGCGACTACAGGAGAACCGCCACATGAAGACGGGCAGCAGCGTCTCCACCATTGGCCAAACTGCGATCGCCAACCCGCCTGCCAAGCGTGGCTATTATGGCAAAATCGTCTTTTTGGAGAGGCCTGAGTCCAGCAGTGGACTGATATAGGCTGGTGATGTGACGTGATGATAATTTCGGACTGTGACTAACCGACGTCGGCAGGAACCCACGTCACAACTACGCAATTCTCACTTCGTTCTGTTAAGTATTTAAATGAATGTTCTTCAGTATTAGTTAATAATACTAAACTATCTTATTAGAAACACTTACGGAAATTATTTTTATCATTTAAATGGATCATATCGTCTAAAGATTTTATATCCTCCAAAGAATCTTTAACTTGTTGATTCAATTTTTCTTTTTCGATATATCCGTGTTCCTGTTTATTGTTAAACGTCATCTTGTGTTTCTTTTTTGTAACTACTTCTACATATTCGAATTGTTCACTCTCACAATCTTCATATAAGTAATCACAATAGGCATTTTGCCTTCGCACAGTGTTCGAAGGTTTTACTTCATTTGTCGTTAACATTTTGTCGATATTTTTTACATTATCTTGTTTGATAATTACCATTTTTCGAGTCGGCTTCGCTAAAATTATTAACCAGCAGAATGTTATAAAGTATATTGAGGATTGTGATATATTCATCACGTGTCATAACAACTCTTTTATCCATTTGTTAAATCGATAGAATTAAACTTGTCATTTATATTCATTTAATATATTTCCATATCGAGAAGCTACGAGTATCGCGCCTAAAACGCTATTTAGAGTAGCAAATTATTAAACGACGGATCAGTTTAAAAAGAAACTGTTTAGGTCCTCAGTCATGTTTTTGTTAAAATATGTTATTTAACGAGTTCTTCGCGTGTTGGCCGACGTTTTGTTTTAAAATAGTTGACAAATTAAAACGACATTGTTTCAAGTCACGCTTTGAGTTTAATTTTGTGGCATAGTGTAACCTAATTGAATTATAACATGTTGAGTTGTTTCAAACATTTTTTTCATTAGAAGGATACTTTTTAGCTTTCTTTTCATAAATTAATTTTATTAACCACTTCAAACCAAACGACATAGGTAATAATAATATCTTCATATTTATGAGTATATAAAACCTATATCAATTGGTAACTTATATTTAAGGCTCAGGCTTTAAATTTAATGAATTTTAATAATAATAAAATTGATTGCCTAATAGATCTTTCAATGTCACGTCATTTAAAATATTTAGATATTTTTTCAAAATATTTATTTAATGGATGAATAAATTATAACAATACAAGTAATGAAACTAAGAAAACAACGTTTATATTTGATGTTTTTATTCTCAATGGTCTCAGCTAAACCTTTTACAAATAATTCCACAAGCACTGTAGAAAACAAAACAAATGATGATATACATAAAACTGGAGGACGACGACAAGGACAGCCGTGTGATTACTTGTATGAAGATTGTGACAGCGTGGAATATAAATATGATAAAACAAATATTAAAAACAAAGAAATAAAAGAAGAAAACTTCAACCAGGAAAAATCATTTTACCACACAGAGGAAAAAGGGTTAGGCAAAAGTCATAAAAATGAAAAACTAAGCTATGTAGATTCATTGGAAAATTTCAACTATGACGATATTCAAATTAGACCCGTAAAGGGTCCACTTAACGCACGTAAGTACTGATGTAATCGTTTTCTAAAACGCTCCAATTGTCGATTCCCGTTTTACATATTATTTACAAGCCATTATTTAAGGCCTGGAATATTATTTATAATAATATCAATATTTTATGTACATCTGTCACTGAACCGATGAAATGTGGAGTAAATGGGTTCTCGAATGGAGACCACGCCTTGGAAAACGTAGTGTCCGACGACCTTAGGAAGATGGCATGATGAAAAAAGAGATCGTGCTCTTTGGGGGAAGCTTACGTCCAGCAATGGACTGCAATAGGCTGAATAGATAGATAGATATTTTGTATATTTTCAGTTCAACAAAATTTGTCAATTTTCGGATGTGCATGTTTGGCCTTGCTTCAGGCCACGGAAATGTGACACAATAGAAATTTCATTATTACGCGAAAAAATTTCGAGGATTTGATCTTTACAATTTCATAGTTAAAAATTTAAACCCTGGACACAGTTATTATACGCCTTGGCGTTCTGAATGATATATGTAGAGGGATTTAGCATATAACTTTTAGTTAACCAAATCCGATACTTACCAAACTTAGTATTGCATTCCTGTTTAGTACCTATCTTGTCTCGTTTCTTCGAGATAATCTTCTTTTTCTGTCTTCGAGTAAGCTCAATCATGATCCTCAATGCAAGATATTAGTATACCGCAGAACATCAGTATCTTTGCAGCTATTTTAGCTGCCACGGCTAATTCTGAGCGAGGAATTAGAAGTTTTGATATTGTATGTTATATAATGTAATTAGTTTTTGAGGATGTTTGGATGTTTAGATGCTTGTGACTTAATCACGCGTAAACGGCTGAACGGATTTGGATAAAATTTGGCACACATAAAATAAAACCTGGATTCACAAATAGGCTAATTTTTATCCCAGTTAAATAATCCTGTGGGATATATGTGATATACCAAACATTCTGTAGTTTACGCAAACGACTAATTATAAAAATTGGGTTATATTACATATGGAGCTATTAGCAGACCACCGTAATAAGACGTAACCAGAACATTTTTGGACCATGGCTGGCATGGCACATCCAGTGCAATCTGATTGTTCAGAACTACTCAATGACTGCTGAGCAAGTGGCATAATACATACATAGATTTGGAAAAGTCTGTAGCACATATTTAGATATACTTTTAATATATATTTTTGCAGCTTTACCACTGCGACAGGAGGGTACCACGTCTACCCCGCATATGTGGTTTGAAATGAGTCCTCCCGAAACTCAGGTGCTGCCACCTTCTATTGCAATATGCAACGACAAGTCAAGATGCCGCCTGCCATTCAACCAAACAGAAAATATATAAGTATTTGTAATAAATTATCTTGTTACTTTAAATTGTACATATTTTTAGTTAAAGAATGTGTATTTAAGTCTTTGAGATGGGTGAAATCCCTAAAATCTCGGATATGAAAAGCAAATTATTAGAATACATTACTTGAATCCAAAAACTAAAAGTTCTTTAAACTAGAAAAGAAATCATGAGATGTATAAATTGTCATTGTTAAAGCTTAAAAGCACCCCTTCTCTTCCTATGGGTGCCGTAAGAGGCGACTACAGGAGAATCGCCACAAGAAGACGGGCAGCAACGTCTCCTTTCCACCATTGGCCGAACTGTGATCGCAAACCCGCCTGTCGTGGCGATTATGGCAAAATCCTCCTTTTGGAGAGGCCTGTGGCTAGTGATGATGATGATGATGAAAGCTTAAAAGATAAAATCGATATCTTTTTGTCTAATAGATAGATCTGTAACAGCGCGGACGGCCACCGGCATTCCATACATGCGGAGTTGATATTTAGATTGGCTTAAGTGGTTAGCTAGGTTATTTACTAACAAAACGTAACTTGAATTCAGCGATATTTGGCCCGCATTTTAGGTTAACGTGTTGTAATAACTAAACGCAATTGAAATTCAGTGGTGAACTAGTGGTGGTGGAGAATTCGTCCAAACGAAAAATAAGACAAATGAATTCTATAAGGTGTAGTTTATTCAAGAAGACCTGTCATAATCAGCAATCGAAGCCAGAAATGTTTTAATATTTGAACTTTTGGGTGTAGAATGAAAAACAGTAATCATGTTTTTACCCGACTGCCAAACGAGGGTTATGTTTTTTACTTAACAAATTATGTTAAATTAAACATTTAATACGAGTAACACTCAATGTAATAGGAATTAACGCGATTAAAATAATGTAGGTAAACTGTTACCTTTTATTTGCCTGACGTTTCGACCGGGTTATACCGACCGTGGTCGCAAACGCAAACGTCCTTTTCATGGATGGAATTAAAAAGTATAAGAATTTTAATCAGGAAGATTGTTTTAAATTATCTGCGAAGTGGAATACAGTGGTTAGAAAAAGACGATCAAGTACTTACCAGAATACAGACGAAGCGTTTAGTTTACATAATAGGGACACTGTGAGTGTAGTGTGTGACGGTACTTGGCGTGAAAATATTAATATGAGGTTAGGCGGCAATCTGCCTCTTTGACGGAGTGAAGACATCGCTGTTCTCGGCCTGCGACCACGGTCGGTGTAACCCGATCGAAATTTCAGGCAAATAAAGAGTGCATCAAATAAATGAAAATGAAATATAATGCGGTTAATTAAGAAGAAAAAATGTTTCAAAAATTTCATATTTATGTGTGTAATTCATATACGGAATTTGAATATCAATATACGCCAGACAACAAATTAAGACACTAATAGTTATGGATTGGAAGTCAAAATTGCCATCCTTGTGTTACGGGGTATCAGCCAAACATAATCTAAACCGGTAATAAACCGGTTGTACGAGAACATTATTGATGTATTGAGTAAGGCAGCTGAGGCTACTTCCAAAAAGCAAGTCCGTGGCAAAAAAAAGCATGAGGTGGTCGGTTGGAACAAGCATGTTCAACCTGTACACGCTGAGGCACGGTCTCGCTTTCAGGCTTGGAGGCGGGAGGGTAGCCCACCAAGTGGTGCTGTCTATGAGAAAATGGTGGAGTCTCGGCGTGCATTTAAAGCAAAACTTAAGTGGTGCCAAAATAATGAAGATAAGCTTAGAATGGACATTTTGGCATCACATCACGCTAACAATAACTTCAAAAGCTTCTGGAAGTGCACTAAGAGACTAAACCCTAGGCAAACTGTTCCTCTTTGTGTGAATGGAGTGACTAAGCCCAAGGATATCGCAAACTTGTTTAAAAACCACTTTCAAGTTGAACCACCACCTCAAGCCCGTGTGCTGCGGATGCCGGACTCTAAGTCGGTCTGTTCCCCCCAGTCGCCAGTTATGTTCACAGCCAAGGAAGTAGCTTTGGTAATAAAACGGATGAACAAGGGAAGGTCTCCTGGACACGATGGGTTGAGTATTGAGCATTTGCAGCATGCGGGTGCTCACCTGCCTAGGGTTTTGTCAATGTTTTTTACGTTCTGTGTACGTCACTCATACTTGCCGGCTGAGTGTATGAAGACGGTAGTTGCACCAATAGTCAAGAGTAAAACTGGGGATCCATCAGACATAGCCAACTATAGGCCCATCTCACTGGCGACGACTGTGGCAAAGGTGCTGGACGGTTTGCTTGATCGCATTTTAAACAGACATCTGCAGTTGAATGACGCTCAATTTGGATTTAGGTCTGGACTATCTACAGACACTGCAATACTGTGCATGAAGCATACCGTCCGGTACTATACTGACAGGAAGACACCAGTCTATGCTTGTTTCCTGGATTTGTCTAAAGCCTTCGATATGGTGTCCTATGAGTTGTTGTGGAGTAAAATGCGGACCATTCCTACTCTCCCATGTGAAATAATTAATATTTTTGACTATTGGTACAAAAACCAAACTAATGTTGTTCGGTGGGCGGGAGAAGTCTCCAATGAGTATAGACTCAGGTGTGGAGTTAGACAGGGTGGCTTAACCTCTCCTCGTCTTTTTAATTTATATATGGATGGACTTATCGAGGAACTCAGTAGCACTGGTGTGGGCTGCTCCATAGACGGTAAAATCATTAACAATCTAAGTTATGCAGACGACATGGTGCTGTTGGCTCCCTCGATAAGCGCCATTCAGAAACTTCTTAAGGTGTGCGAGGATTACGCGGGAGCTCATGGACTCAGATATAACGCTAAGAAAAGTGAAATCCTGATGTTTCAGTCTCGGGGTCACAATATTACAGCAGTCCCTCCTGTCTATTTAGGCGGTGTTGCACTAAAACGGGTATCGCGTTTTAAATATCTGGGTCACTGGGTGACGGAGGATCTCTCTGATAACGAGGACATAGAACGGGAGCGACGGGCGTTGGCAGTCAGATGCAATATGCTGGCCCGCAGGTTTGCACGCTGTACTGAACCCGTTAAGGTGATACTTTTCAAAGCTTTTTGCCAGTCTTTCTACACGTGTAGCCTGTGGATTAGCTGTACGCTGAAGACAATCAACGCCCTGCGAGTGCAGTATAACAACGCGTTCAGGGTATTGTTGGGGCTGCCGCGATACTGCAGCGCGTCAAGCATGTTTGCGGACGCTCATACCGATGGCTTTCATGCCATTCTACGCAAAAGAGCCGCCTCGATGCTAAGCCGTGTCCGCGGGAGCTCCAGCAGTATCCTGCGTGTTGTAGCAGGGCGAGTGGACTGCCTGTTTATGCAGCATTGGGTTCGACTGCACACAAGAAACCCTTAAATGTTACCTATTTATTTTTATCTTTTTGTAATTTTTATATTTGTGTAGTGTTCTGGTGTTACTGACTCAACTGTATTGTTTGTGGTATGGACTTTGTCTGAAATAAATCTTTTGAATTTGAATTTGAATTTGAATAATCTGAGGAAGTCTCCCATCTCTCACACTAAAATGAAAACTTCTTTAAAAGGTTAGTTTTAATCAACTAGGTATTCAATCCATAAATAGTTTGCTGACCTAACTCCAAACTCAACACCACGTAGCTAAGTTAATGGAATCGTTAATTAAAAGGCTGACTACAAAAAGAACCGAATTTTTTGCAAAAACCAATGTTAAATCAATTCTTCCAAAGTACATAACCCCAGTTCATTAAAATTCCGTGACAAAGTACAGACACTCTGATTCCCGCATTTATTTGAAGGAAAAAGAAGTAAGCCTTTTACGGAAATTAACAAAGGAACTTTGTAATTAACTTCCATTTGCATAAGATTCGAGTTGACTAATTGCTATGAATTAAAAAGGTGTGTTTTATGGAGATATATTTATTACATAGGTAGGTATACTTAGGTATAATTTGAATTGGATTCTGATTTTTGACAGGCCCTTGAAAATATAAGCCCTTTATTACATCAGATAACAGAACTCATTTATTTATGCTTTCGAAATTATGGAATGTGCGTTAAGAGCACAAAGATGTTTTGGCACAAATAGGTGGACTTCACAAAAATAATAACTGGCCAAGTATATTAATTGGGCGCATTGCGTTTAAATAATTAAACATACGGAACAATAGAGGAATTACCATGCTGGAAGAAAGGGATAAATATTCTTGTTCTTTATTAGTATTGTATTACTAATACAAAACGAATATTCTCGGTTCTATTATTTGTTCTTCTCTTGGGAAGAATAAATAATTGAAACGGAACTCTATGTTTGAAGGGAAAGTCACCATAGGTACCTCTACGCAATATTGACGTGAATTCAAAATTTCTGGCGCTTGCACAATGCATTATAAAAATAAAACTTCTTTTGTTTTGTAAGCTTTAATGGAACTCTGTATATTGGTAACTGAAACTCATGAAAAATGTTTAGTACATAGGTCTGTAGCTCAGTTAGGAGAGCAGTCACTTATAGCGAAAGATCGGATTCGAATCCTAAAAAAGGCAGTTGTTTCAATTATTCATTTTTTAATATTATCCTAGATTTTGAACTTGCATTATTGTGAATGCAAAAAACCTTACCTATAAATTGACTGCTGTCGGTTTTTCTTGAAACATTCATTGTTAACAATTTCAAAATACCAAGTTAGCAAATTCAATCAACACTGTCCGTAAACATTTTGGAGGCGCCATTAGCATGGTAAAATTAATGATCGGTATGTGAACATAATAGTTACAATGACTTTGTTATTTAAGTATGACAATAATGAGACAAAACAAGAAAGAATAAAGATTTTAAAAACCAAACAAAACAAAAACTTAAAGGCTACCAGTAGTCAAGGCAAGGTTACTGGCAAAAAGTGTTATAGGTACAACATGAGCTATTTAGCTGACCCGTGTCGGACGCGTCAGGCCGGGGATTACGTCGTTATGACGCCGGCTTACTGGACCGAACACAGATGGACAACGATATTTAAACATGATTATGATATTTTTGACGGCATTACTAGCATCTGAATTAGCATTAAAATTTGTTTATACGTAATAATAAGTAAAATAATTCCGAAATGGATAGACGTTTTTAAATTTTGTGCCTTTCGCATTATTTTAACTGCTCGACAGCAAGGAGGATAGAGGGAGCGTCGAATTGAAACACACTTGGACACGTTTAAAATTATGTTAGAAATATTATATTGAAAACGCTAACCTATTTTGGGATGGACTCCTAGTATAAATCTATAAATTGATATAGTTAATATGGTTATTTGTTATTCGATAAATTTGATAGAGAAGAAAACACAACAACTTTTCCTTGTAAACAACATCGTAGAAGCTGTAGTTAGTATAATTAAAAAGCTAATATATGTACTTTATTTGGAATTTTAAATTAGGTTTATACGTAGCCGTGTTTGTACATTTACCTTTATTTTTGAGTTTTAGTGTAAATTGTAAACAATTCTGAACTAGCCCTTAGTCCGAAACAGCAAACTCTGTAGTTCGCAAGTGGCAGCCGAAGTTCGGCAACTCATGACGCCGCTCATAATTGCCTATCAGATACTGCAAGTTGGCTGCAACTTTTAATCGACTTCACACAAGAGAGCTGCCTCATTGAAATTTAACCTTTGTTGGAGTAACATTACTTCAGTACGAACCAGAAAAAGTGATATTTGACGACCCCAAAACGATGGCGGTAAAAGTATCACCACGCCACAACGTGGTGATACTTTTAAACGTAAATGGTCAATGACTTTTATAATACTTAAAAAAAACGACCGCCTGTGGGATCCGAACCCACGACACGACCATCGCATACCGGGTGATTGCTTTTCCAACTAAGCTACCGAGACGTTAGCAAAAATGACGAAATCTTTGAAGTGTTTTCGCTGTCTAAGCCAGCGTTTTTCTGATCAATGTTGTGGTACCGTCGACACCCGATAGAAATATTGTTACAAATATTTAACTATTGTTTAAGATCAGAAAAGCTTAAACATTTTTTTTAGCGGGTACCATGCTAGGTTTATTGTAGATTTTTTCACAACATTGTTCAGAGAAAACGCTGGCTTCGAAAATGAGGTGGTCGATTTTTTTTTTTTAAGTATTATAAAAATTATCGGTTCGAGTCAATTTGCAAAACGATTATTTCCACGTAATATTAAAAAAGGACCGAGGAGATTTGGGATAATTTAATATGAAGTCTACTATAGGTATATAAGTTTTTAATTTTTTTTTATTGATAAATTTTAGGCTGGTGATTCTGGGGCTTCACCTGCGTCTAATGGCATTGAAAAGTACGCTGATTCATATAAATATCGTACTTTTTAATGGCAATAAGCGCAGGTGAAGCCCCAGGGTTACGATATGAAATTATTTTATTTGCAGTGAACGTTACGATAAACATTACAGTAAACAATATGAATTGCATTCCTAGTTGTTACGTAAAGCCTGCATAGTTCAATAACCTTTCTTTCGCGAATGGTGTGACGAGCGAAAACCAGGCTGGCTCCCGAGGATCATCAGAGCAAGGGTACCCAATTCCTTAGTGAACGTTTGTTGATTTAAGTTTGTGTTAAGACGATATAGATAGTTTTTAAAAATTATGTAAATAGTTTCCTTATTAAATTTGCACGTCGCTGGCGATAGAATATGTTTGATAATAATATTATTTTAAGAACAATTTGTAACCATATTCTGGCAAATAAATGATTTTGATTTGCCTGTTTGCAAGACACTTAAGTAGGTACCTAAGCTTTGTCAATGCTTTGTTTATCTAGAGACTATACATAGTCCATCTTGTTAATAAACTTGCTTTATACTCTGAAAAACTTTTGCATTAAGTTTGATCTATGGATTTCACAATTTGGAATGTTGTAAAATTTTTACACGACTCAACATTTAAAAAAGCCAAATTTTAGAATATGCTTATTGTGCCCATGAAACTCACCAAAGATAAAAACATGGTCTGAAATAAAATAAAAATATTTTCCATACCGAATCGATCAGACGATCGGTCAGTTTTATGAGAAGAGCATAATCACTTTTCATGTTTTAACTCACGTTTCTTGTGCAAACTTGCTTAAGTTAATATCATTCTATATCCTGGAATAAACCTATAACTTTATGCTATGTTGTAACATTGAAAGTTTTGAAAATTTCGCGTAAATCGTTCCCGCCCAAATTACTCTCACCATAAGTACCTCGCATTCCGCTTATCTTTATTTCGGGAAACAGGAATAATATGCCACAAAGAGACACAATTATCCCTGAATTGTCTTTGGAAGCGTGGGATTACTTCGCTTAGGGAAGCGCGATACCGCGTCCTTATCTAAACTGAAAAAAGGGACCGAATTATGACGTAATTGTTTTGTGCTGGGCCATTGTAGATAATTGTAATAAGGTAGTTATGTTTAAATTTACAGAAAAAGGAAGTATGACAGTGGAAGAAGCCGATGGTACACGGACTCATACAAAATGACCTGGCACATAAATAAATAAATAAATATTGGACAACATCACATACATTGCTCTGATCCTAAGGTAAGAAGCTAAAGTACTTGTGTTATAAAAATCAGAAACAACGACGGTACCACAACACCCAGACTCGAGCCAATACAGGGTTAGGGTTAAATTGCAAAGGGGTGCCAAATTTTCAAAAAATGATCTAGAGGTGCACTGCTTATGGTATTTGTTGTCAATTTGAACCTCTGGTATGCGCGGACGTTCCTGCTGTTAGAAATGTACCTTACATCGAAAAGGCTAAGGTTTGTTTTCACGCGCCATTGTGACTATTATTGCATTGACCTTTGCAGTTCTAGGTTGCACTGAGATAGTGCATGCGTATTTTTTATGAATAAGGCAAGATTACCCACGCGTGCCATCGTTGAACAGCGGATATTAATTAAAAAAATAAGTTCTTTCTTTAGATCGTTTATATCGTAGATCGATTTAGTTACTGATTCTAAGTGGTCCCTGAAAATTTGGCACCCCTTTGCAATGTAACCCTATATAGAGAAGTTCGTTTTCTACATTGACCCGATCGGGAATCGAACCATGAACCTCAGACATGGCGACGCGGCGATGCCAAGGCGTACTCGCCTCTCGGCTACGGAGGTCGTCGTACATGATGAACGAGTGTTCAATATAACTCATCCGCTTGTTCAATAAACAGCCATAAACCGATCGAGTAAGCAAACAAACATAGACAAACATTAGAGCGTGTAGGCAGCGGCTGTAATGTCAAAGCAATACTTACGAGCGCTGGTCACGCACCCGCCTCGCCCTGGATGCACTCGCCGCGCCCTGCTTCGTTCAGATAGCCTGTTCTACTCTCCCATAAAATTAACGAACTTTGCTTTCAAGCGAATTACTGCCACTTACGCCAATCAATAAGCTAAGTAGGTAGGTGGATCTATCAAAGATGTGTTATCCTAACTCATTGTCGACAGCTAGATTAATGGGTCACCTAAAATTTATTATTTATTATTTTTTCATATTTATATTTATTCACCTAAAATATATTTCACGTATGTATGAATAATAATTATTATTTGATTTAATAAGTATTTAACGTTAATTTACATTTAGTTTTTTAGCAATTACATGCTAGGTTTATTTAAGATTATATAATACTTTAAAAAAAATAAAAAGATAGTTGGAGCAGCACTCGCCCGGTATGCGATGGTCGTGGGTTCCCCTGAGGCGATCTATTTTTTCAAGTACTAAATTATCTTGATTTTTACATTAATTCGACACGGTGAAGAAAATTATCGTAGATAAACTTTGCATACTGCATTTACATATCATGTATATCATGATGCAGTCGAGTTAGCTTAAATATTACGGTAATGAAATAGCGCTTGCTTTAATGTTATGAAAAATAGGACAAAGCTAAGAAAAGCAAAAAAAGAGTTTTTATTTCAGTAAACTAAGACTTGCTCTAAAATTGCAAGCGCATTCAAACGCAGCACCGACATGACACGTGCGGCACAACGGAACTTACTTCTTCTGCAATGTGTCTTACACGGAATGAAATTTTATTCTCATTGTTACGCTCGTAAAGTTACGGTTCGGATCTGCGTGCGGCGATGCACTTTGGATTCATACAAATTGAGTTTAATAATTATTAAAGTTCTGTTGGCTTTCGTCGATGTTTTAGTTACGAGCGTTTGTGGCCTTATTACAATTAAATTCTGAGGTAGGTATTAGGGAATTTATTTAACATTTTACTACAGACTGCAAATGAACAAAGTAGATCCATCGAATATCCAAAATCTGTTTCTGTTTGTACTTACTTTAACTTAGGTGAAAAAATATTATTGATAAATCGTATCAGCATTTTAAGACAAAGGGGCGCCCCTTGTCAAATAATGCTGATACGATATTGTCTTCACTATTATTCTAACAGTTTTATCGGAACCTTGTTTTAAGGGTTCCGTCCCCAAAGGGTAATACGGGACCCTATTACTAAGGCTCCGCTTTCCATCTGTCTGTCCGTCTGTCTTTTTGTCTGTCCGTCTGTCCGTCCGTCCATCCGTCCGTTCGTCCGTCTGTCCGTATGTCCGTCCGTCCGTCCGTCCGTTTGTCTGACGGCGGACTTTAAATGGCGCCGCCATCTTTGAGGTTCCGGGTTCGATCCCCGGTCGGGTCAATGTAGAAAACGAACTTTTCTATATTGGCTCGGGTCTGGGTGTTGTCGTACCGTCGTTGTTTCTGATTTCTATAACACAAGTGCTTGAGCAACTTACCTTAGGATCAGATTAATGTATGTGATGTTGTCCAATATTAATTTTTATTTATTTATTTCACGTGTAATTCACACTATATTTCAGATTTATAGGAACTGCTGAAGTTAATGATTAAATTTTGTTAGTTTAGGCGTTCATCTGGTTTGAGGTGTACCCTTGTGTAAGGGTACACCTCAAACCCCTTAAGGACGTGTGTGCTCAGCTTCATAAAGTTAACAATTATGTCCTCTTAAGAGACGGAAATAACAACGAGGGCTAGCTGAGAATAAAAGGTTTCTTATAATATTTATCCAAACCGTGTGGGGACAGCCGTAAAGAATACACTTCCGCACCGCTAACAGGAGGCGTATCGTAAGAGGCGACTAAATTCTGTAGCACAAGGCGGGGAGCAGCGTCTGCTTGCAAAAAAAAAAACTGCGCTCGCCAACCCGCTTGCCAAGCGTGGCGAGTATGGCAAAAACCCCCCGATAACAGAAGTCACTGGGGGAGGCCAATGTTCAGCAGTAGACGTCCTGTGGTTGAAATGATGATGATAAGCTTTATCAATTAACCAACCAACTTAAAAGTTTAAATATTTGAAATATAATTAAAGTCTAATAGATTTATCAAAAATATGGCAATCAATGAGCCAGTGAGGTAGAAAAAGAAACCAAACCTCTAAAAATATTTGTTTTTAAGAACTAAGATGAGGTTTGAAGAGGTTGTTTTGTGTAATTATCTTTGGGTGGATAAAGCATTATTTGAATAATACCACAGTTGTGATGATAATACTCATCACGAGGGCCAGACCTATAAACATCACGAAGGCAGGTGAACATCATGGTACTCGCACTTGGCCGGTTTTTAAAGTTCATAATACTGATGAGTATAATGAACTTTAAAAACCGGCCAAGTGCGAGTCGGACTCGCGCACGAAGGGTGTGGGAGCCCCCTTAAATATTTATTGTATTCTGTTTTTTAGTATTTGTTGTAATGGCCGCAACAGAAATACATAATCTGTAAAAATTTAAACTCTCTAACTATCACGGTTTATGAGATACAGACTGGTGACAGACGGACAGATAGACAGACGGACAGATAGACAGACGGACAGACGGACAGACGGACAGACGGCGGGCAGACGGGCAGACGGGCAGACGGGCAGACGGGCAGACGGGCAGACGGGCAGACGGGCAGACGGACAGACGGACAGACGGACAGACGGACAGACGGACAGACAGACAGACAGACAGACGGACATTGGAGCCTTAGTAATAGGGTCCCGTTTTACCCTTTGGGTACGGAACCCTAAAAATAGGAACAATGATCTCATCATTAGTAATTTTACCGTAACCTGTTATCGAATACATTTTATCAGAGCATTGCCCCCAGAATTATTAAATTTTGTTCTTCTGATGCAAATTACTGCATCAGTATTCATGTATCGGAATATTCACACGGTGCTATTGCGGCGCTTTGCTGAACAAATGCGAAAAGACTTCGACTTAGCATAAAAAGTATTTGTTCTCGGTCCAAATAACAGTCGACTTGCAATATTTTTGTAGTAACATGAAAGGTTTTAGACATGGGTCTGGGTTTTATTAGACACAAACTTTATTTGATTCGATTCTTTTGTAATGAAAGAAACGAGTTGAATTTAGGTAAAGATATTCATACAACCATATCGTGGTGCTTCGCTTATAATATCATCTAATGTATGTGATATTATCTAGATTTTTAGTAGGTATTATGTCAAATCCAAGCAACTTAGCGTCCTAATAGTTTTAACCTACCGGAGTCGAAACGTGGAACATGACAGTCAAGTTGTCCCACCGACTACACGTCAGCGTGCTATGGAAAGGTCTATGTAAGGGATCTCATTAAGGGATAAGATCCAGAACGAGGTCATACGACATAAGACTAAGGTGACTGATATTGTCCAAAAATGTAGCAAGCTGAAGTGGCAGTGGGCTGGCCATGTCTGTCGCAGAACCGACGAGAGGTGGAGCAGGAAGGTTCTCGAATGGAGACCACGCTTAGGCAAATGTAGTGTAGGACGCTCCCCGGCTAGATGGACCGATGACCTGAAGAAGGCAGCTGGCAGCGACTGGATGCAAAGGGCGGGAGATCGTGCGCTGTGGCGTTCCTTGGGGGAGGCCTATGTCCAGCAGTGGACTGCAACAGGCTGATATGATGAAGCAACTTAGAAGCAGAAATCCTTATGTTAACACTCACAGTGTAGACTATAATGTCTGCACAGATTGCAGATTACAACTCTGCTACATTATAGGCCTAGATGCAGGATTATTTGTTTCTAGCGTGCTGCGCCGAATTACGTCACCTGCGTCTAACTTCAAGTTTCACTTTACTAGAAGGCCTCGAAAATCGACTAAAAAGATAGATAATTAGAGAAAACAATGTATTTGCCCATTTATATAAAGCATACGAGTAGCAATGCTGTCAACCGGTAGAACTTCATGACTGGTACCACAGTGTCAATTTTTGTTTCTAGCAATTCCATGCAAGGTTTAATTGAAGATAAATATGAAGATAGATAACACTTGAAAAAATCATCGACCTCAGGTGGGACTCGAACCCACGTCCCATCGCATGCCGGGCGAGTGCTTTACCAACTAAGCTACCGAGGACGTCACGTGACAAGATGAAATTCCTCATGTTTTTTCTCGCTGTCAAAGCCAGCGTATCTCTGATCAATGTTGTAGCTATATGTATAGCTGAGTAGTATACTACCGTCAACACCCTATAGAAATATTTTTACAAATATTTGACTATTGGTTATGATGATTATGATTATTGGGTTCGAGTCCCACCTGAGGTCGATGATTTTTTCAAGTGTTATCTATCTTCAATTAAACCTTGCATGGAATTGCTAAAAACAAAAATTATCAATAAAGATAAATAACATTTGAAAAAAATCATCGACCTCAGGTGGAACTCGAACCCACGTCCCATCGCATGGGTACCACAGTGGTGAAACGTGTATAAACTTACCAGAAAATGTTTATGTAATTTGATTATTAATTACCAGCGGGGTAACCATGAACTCTTAAAACAATCTTAAATATGTCAATTTCGTACGAAATTTGACAGATTTGAGATTGTTTTAAGAGTTTATGGTTACCCTCCAGAGCTCTTTTCCTGGCTATCATAACTGTGATCCATAATTAATTAGCATAATATAATGTGGTAATTCTTCACCTGTCAATTAGTAGATATAACCAATGTTCTGCCAGACAGGTTTTTCTTTGTTATAAGGGTCTTATTATAGCTGCTTGACCAATAGGTATTTATCCAGTTCCAAAGCTTTATAAATAAATAATAAATATAGTACAACAGCACATACATTGCTCTGATCCTAAGGCTTACCTTAGGACCTTACCTTACCTTAGCTAAAGCACTTGTGTGTTAGAAATCAGAAACAATGACGGTACCACAACACCCAGACCCGAGCCAATATAGAAAAGTTCGTTTTCTACATTAACCCGACCGGGGATCGTACCCGGAACCTCAGAGATGGCGGCGCTATTTAAAGTCCGGCGTGCTCGCCTCTCGGCTACGGAGGTCGACATATCGGTCGGAGGTTTATAATCTTGCTTAGTCCATTTCTGGCCCAAAGAGATTTGTGGTCGTTTAAATCTCCGTAGAGGGTGCGACGCTTATTTATGAATCTTGCAATGAAACCGCACAAATGTACAGTTAACCCTTGAGCAAGCTAATAGCAATGGCGCAGTGTTATAGGGTCGCAACTCGCAACTCGGGCGGCGCACTCGAAGCCGACTGCAACTTTTATTGGAAAACTTCGCCCGAATTTACATGTCCCGCACATTATTAAAAACGCTTGTAAAAGCTGAAACACCACACTGTTTCTGTTTAAAACGTCTTATTACTATAAAGATACAGACTGTTTTTGTGTACGCAACTCATAGGAAATTTTGGACTTGTTTGTAGTAAGCTAGAATTTAAAGTGCTTGCTGTTTGCTTGCATGTTTCACCTGTTAGGTGTATTAATTTGTTTGATACGTTTTACTATTCAGTTTGCGGAATGCGTATTATAAGGCATTTATGTTTGACGGTAAATTAAAAGCAGTAAGAAGTAATATCTTGATGTTTTCTTATAACTATTAGGTATACTCATGAGTTAATAGGTACTACAATTATGTATTACGATTGCCAACGACCTTAGTTTTTCTGTTTTTTCATGAACGTGTAGGGTGGAGTCTCCTATTATCGGCCTCCTCCTAATATCGGCCTTTTCGAGAAAATGGAACATAACTATAAAAATAGCTCTAAAATCATATTAGTTTTTATGCAAAAAGTGACTCTATATCCACACGCATAACCTCCTATATTTTGGTGCGGGTGCCTCAACATTTGAACGTTCAGTTGGCACTAGAGCACGCGCAGGTACGGACGTGCGTCGTTTAGTGGCATTTCTGAGTCAAATCCCTGAGTCGACGCATTGCGTTGGTAAGTATTTTAATGGAATTAAACATACCTATAGTATTTTATTTTATTTGTTTTTATTTAAAAACAGTTAAAGTACCGATTAGATAGTTTTTTTTTACATTTATTTGTCTTTTTTATGAAATAATCGTGGGGTCGAGATTAGGGATCTGTATTATTGCAAAATCTCAATATCGGCCGGGTGGCCGACATTAGGGAAATGCATGAAAACGTTAAACCACATGTTTAGCTGATTTGTATGTTAGCAGTAACATTAATAAGGTTAAAAATGAAACAACAGCTCAGTTTGATCACTAGATCCTAACGTCGGCCGCCTAAAAACGCTTTGAATCAGCTACGGCCGATATAAAGAAAATCAATGCTTTATATCGGCCACCTTATTTGTGTACCTACTTTCCTACTACCCTCGAACTTTACAATAAACTTCATCATCATCATCATCATCATCTCAGCCTATTGCAGTCCACTGCTGGACGTAGGCCTCCCCCAAAGAGCACGATCACCCGCTTTTTTCATCCATCCACTGCCAGCCACCTTCCTAAGGTCGTCGGTCCATCAAGCAGGGGGGCGTCCTACACTACGTTTGCCTAGGCGTGGTCTCCACTCGAGAACCCGTTTACTCCACCTTTCATCGGTTCTGCGACAGATGTGGCCAGCCCAATGCCACTTAAGCTTGCTACATTTTTGGACTATGTCCGTTACTTTAGTCCTCTGCCTGATGATCTCATTTCAGATTTATTCTTTAACGAAATCTCAAGCATCGACCTTTCCATAGCTCGCTGAGTGACACGTAGTCGGTGGGCCAGCTTTACTGTCATATTCCACGTTTCGGCTCCGTAGGTCATCACCGGTAGGACGCACTGATCGAATACCTTGCTCTTCAGGCATTGTGGCAGTAGCGACGAGAGGATATGACGCAGCTTCCCAAACGCTGCCCAGCCAAGCTGCATTTTCCTAGCGATTTCCCGCTCAAAGTTGTCTTTAACCAACTGCATCACTTGCTCGAGTTAAACATACTCATTGACAACCTCGAGCCCCACGCTTTCGACAAAGACCGGTGCAGGGATGGCATGATCATTGAACATGATTTTGGTCTTGTCCAAGTTCATCCCCAGGCCCACGCGTCGCGAGGCAGCGTTGAGACTTTGCAGCATTTTTTGCAAATCCTCCAGCGAATCCGCCATAATGACAATATCATCGGCAAAACGGAGACGAAGACAGACTTCATGGAAGAATAGACACTAATTGCACAGTTGGTCGAGATACCATCCATCCATCCATCAGCCGAAAGACGTCCATTGCTGGACATAGGCCTCCCCCAAGGACTTCCACGAAGATCGGTCCTGTGCCACCCGAATCCAGCGGCTTCCCGCGACCTTCACCAGATCGTCGGTCCACCAACACTACGCCTTCCGGCCCGCGGCCACCATTCAAGGACCTTCCTGCCCCAACGGCCATCAGTCCTGCGAGAAATGTGCCCCGCCCACTGACACTTAAGGTTTGCGATTCTGAGAGCTACGTCGGTGACTTTGGTTCGCCTTTGGATCGACTCATTTCTGATTCGATCGCGAAGGGAAACTCCGAGCATAGCTCTCTCCATCGCCCTTTGAGTGACCTTGAGCTTTCTTATGAGGCCCATCATTAGCGGCCACGTATGATCCGTATGTCATCATTGGCAACCCACATTGATTCCTTGACACCTTGGTCTTGAGGCATTGCGGTAGTGTTTGTGAGGAGCTTCCCGAACGCTGCCCATCCGAGTTGGAATCGACGATCGACCTCTTTGTGAAAGTTGGACTTACCTAGCTGGACTGTTTGTCCAAGGTAAATATAGCGGTCAACGACTTCCAGAGTAGAGCCTGCAACCATAAGAGGAGTGGGTGCGACATGGGAGTTAGACATGATTTTCGTCTTTTCCATGTTCATTTTAAGACCCACTCGTTGGGAGACTCTACTGAGGTCATCGAGCATTGCCCCAAGATCCTTCAGGGTCTCAGCCATGACTACGATATCATCGGCAAAGAGTCAAGAACTCGCCGTTGATGTTGAAGTCCTCTCTCTCTTTCTGAGTTGAAATATAAAACGTTATCATTTTTTTTTTATTGACCTTACTTCACCTTAGAAAAGGTATGCCGATATTAGGGTAACAGGCGGTGGATATTAGGGCATTAGGGGCCGATATTAAGGGAAATCGGCATACTCGGAAAAAAACATCTATATTATCAAAAATAATAAAGGATTCGTAATTTTGCGAATGTAGTAATGGAGTTTCAGTATCCCTCTACCCAAAAAAGGCATTGCAAAAAAGCAAAAGCTATTAACGTAAAAATGACAAGCAGTCAAAGTTCAAAAAAAGTTGACACGGCCGATAATTGGTGCCACCACCCTATCTGCCAGAAAGGAGTGCCTGTTCTGAAAATGTATTGACTCAGGGCCTGAATACACTAAACACTATAATTAATTTAAACTTGTTAAGATAACGAAAAGGAGCCTTGAAGTAACATTTAAGAACCAAGGATCGGACCTGTGCCCCGTTATATCAAGGTGATTCTGCAATAACGCCAATCAGGAAAACGTTTGCTATCGACTGTTTATTTTAGTTAATTATTTACTAAAGTTCCCTGAACATTACACTTTGTGCATAAGAAGACGATACATTTGATTACTCCGCTCAGCAAATATTCGCGAGCGCCGTTTGACGAGTGCGTCTGTGTGGGCGCAGTTGACTCGCGCAACTTGCAATAAAACTTGTCTCGTCGGAGGAAAGCGGTGGGTGTGGTACACGGCACAAGGTAACGGGGGGATAAACCTGAAGCCCAATTCCCATAATTTAAAAGTAGTAATAATTATCTGTCTCACTAACATCAACCTCCTAACCGTTTTTCTCGTACACTAAAATTATCACGTCAAATTGACAAATCAATCCAAAGAGATCGTACGAGTAATGAATGAATTAATGAATATGTTATTTGAGTAACAAGGACTCACATTTTGTTAGTACTAAGATTGAGAGTGGGAAATGGCCATATGGTATTCTACTTGCTGGCTTATTTTTCAAAATTGACACTAACTAGTTTTGTCAAAATCATATTAGAGTCCGCTCATGATCATTATTTCGTGCGCAAATTTGACGTATAAATCTCAAATCTCAAATAAATCTCAAATAAATATATTTATTAACGGAAACATTACAACTAAGTTTACAAGTAGTCCCCAAACTAGGTAGTCCTGTCTCTTGGGGACTAGGGTTGATGAATTACTTATTGACATTTTGCGGCCGTTGCAGTAGAAGTTACATAATTTTATAGTTAAAAATAAAAAGAGATATAGTGGGAAATAAGTTTTACATTACATTCACATGATCTGCCGAATGAGTGTGTAAGTGTGCGTGTGTGCGTGTGTGTATGTGTGTGTGTGTGTGTGTTTGTGTGTAAGTATACGTGTAAGCTGTGTATGCATGGTTGTGGGTGTGTGTTGTGTTGCCTTGCTTAGCCCTACGTAAGACGTGTTACTTGGGTTCAGCTGCTGTTGGCTACTAAGCAAGGTAACAGTGGATTCGTTTGTCAATAGCGACGAGAATAGCGTTTTTTTAGTAACGTACTCTTATGTTCCCAATGAATGACAATTACGGGAATTGGCGTTCTGGTTTTTTACTAATACAGTCGAATTAAACATTTTTGGCATCGGTAAAAAACTGAGGATATGATCTAATATAAAGCTAAAGCACAATGTATGTAAATATGCAAAATAAGTACTTACCTATTAATAAGTTTATTTAAGTAATCATCTTTCATTAATGTATTAAGCAAAGGTCGCCAGTTTTGAGTCATCCTGACTGGAAGCGGGTCGCGTGCCAATAAATGGGCATTCGTGGATACCTATCGTTTGATTTCGCTCCTAATAGATACCCGTGACCTAATTATAACTTCAAAAATATAACTAATTTGCCTCGTATATTTATTTACTTCTTAAATGTATAACACTCTTGTTACATTAATTTAAACGCTACCATGTTTTATTTACACCATGCATCTGAAACGCGAACTCAAAGCAGGCTTGTAGCAGGCCAACTTCGCGGAACTTTCCAGTCACTGGCACACCTCCCTAATTGGGTAAATATAGGAGCGGGTAAAGTGCCCAATTCACGGCGAAATTAACTTGTCTGATATGGATGCCATTTCTATTCAAATACGATGCACTTTTTGAAAGTTTCGGAATGTTCCGGCAGATCTTTTGGAGGAGTTTTATCGAACTGATTCCGCTGATACAGCTAACCAAAATTGAATTTACAATTCACAAAGCAAAATGTGGCTTAGTTGAGTTGATAATTATTATGTTAGGTTATTGGCGTGCGTTTTAAAACGAATTTCCTAGCTGTAGCTATGACTGTCTATAACATTTATTCAGGTACACAAAACTCCTTATATTTAATTTAAACAAGTCACAATAGATATTTTATTGTAACGTGGTCATGCAACCATCTGAAATGTATAGTTTTAAGAAATGATTGTCTAAATAAAAACCTTAAGGTAGTGTGTAACGCGTCAATCTTAACAATTTCAATAAACAACATTACAACGATGTTACGATTAAAGAGATTTTACAGTGCAAAAAAGTCGACAAAAAACTTTATTTTTACATCCAAACAATATCGAAAACAAACAGCCACGTCCGTCACTTTCACTAAACGTAACAAAGTGGAATAATGTCAAGCAAAAAATAGGCAATTTCATAGAGTGGCCGGACCCATGTTAGTGCCGCGACAGCCGACAGATTAACGGCGGACAATGCCGGACGGTGTATGATGGTGCCGGGAAATTCCCCGCAACTATATTGCCCTATGAAGGGTATTAAATCGGGCTTTGCTTCCAGGTAGGGAAGACTATACACGGCTTCGTTCCTGGAAGCAGCTGTTCGAAATTGTTTTTATGTGTAGGTCTTCTTTGGAAAGTATAATTAGCTGCGCAGGGTAACCACTTCTTTCGTCATTTCGTTTGATTGTTTATCAAAGATTTACGCATCTTCTTATCTACAGGATATTTTATTTTACAGGAAAACTCAACAGCTTGTTTAAAAAATGAAAATGTTACAGTAAGTATATCATATAATACCTGGCCTGGAGGCTGACAATAGTGCCCGGTTTCTTGCGCTGCTTCTTCTCAGTACTAGCTCACAAATTGTCCCAAAGCAGTGGTAGGGTAACAAAATATTATTGGGACGTGTAAAAGTTGCCCTTAATGGCCATTTGCAGAAATAATCTGTCGTCTTTTTTTTAAACCGTGGACCAAAACCACGATTGCCACATTTAAAGGACAGTTCTCCCAGGACGAACCAGCTTAAAATTTTTCAACGTCAATCTACCAAAATTGAGCCTTAGTCTAGTAATTTGTGGTTCAGACTACAGAACCTGTGATCTTGTGCTCAATTAATCAAAAGACTAGTGTGATGAGTATGAGTACAGAAATTCTTTCTGATTTATGGAAATTGTATGGTATTATACTGTCTCTAGTCGCAATCATGCAAGTTCTGCTTATTTAGGTATGTCTAGATCATTTAATATTGTAGAAATATGTATAATTATATAATGTACAGACATACACTCACATAAAGCAGCCATAGTGCTCCAGGATATTATTAAACATGCTCCCGCAGCTAACGGCTTGTAATCAATATTTACTGTTATTGACCCTTGTTTATTGTTATGTTCTTGATAATTTCACGTACATGTTAATAAATTGCCGCACCTCGGTTAATTCCTATATGTTAATTTGCTCTTGGCTGTTCTGTACCTATTTGACAGAAAATAACATTTAACTTTTTTCCAGAACACGAATTACATTGCTTAGGAGGAAATGTTATTGTCTAAAAAATTTGCATGTTTCTTTTGACATTTGAGAACATTTATGCGTTTGTTCACTTTTAACTGAGACTAAGGTACGTATGTTCAATTGAAGTATTATTGACTATCAATCGTGAAATTCAGCCTTTAAAACAGTTGTAGCAGTATTCTGACTTTAAAACTTTAAGTAATTTTATGTGGCTCTGTCGTGCTATCGTACTATTTTATCAATGTTTTTTGCCATAAAGTTGAAGTACAACTATGACTGTCAATAAAAAAAGCTATGAATTCAGGCTCTAAAATTCGTGAGCATCACTGTCTAGATAATAAAATAGATTTTATACTTGAGCACTCGTGACTGCATCTTTATCTCTAGTTTTATATTGTTTAAACATTTTAGTAGTTCATGAATATGTTGGAAATTCATATTTTATTGAAATGCTGATCCTTAAATTTATTAGGGGCTCCAAGGGTCTTGGCCAATTTAAGATTTTTTTTCTCTAGAATATGTTTGTCTGGTTTTTATATATTTTTTGACTCTATGTTTTTAGATATATTTGTCGTAATGTTATCATTCTATATTAAATCAATTTTAGTCTATATAGTATAACAACGCGGATAGTTTAAAGAATTAAATTTACGTCACCATCATAACTTTCCCTAGTCAAATTAAAATTTATATTATCTTTCGTTATCGAGAACTACTGAAACAGTCTCAAATATTGAAAAGCATTTAAATTAATCTATCTTTAATTGATCACAATCTTCTATAACAACAGTTCAACATGTTATACACCCAATGAACTCCCACATCAAGCGCGAAAGTGTCAAAACAATACATCAACCGGACGAATAATGCCAGTGATCGTGTGCCCCATCAAAGAGCACACCTCACTAGTTCCCGTAGTCACTATTTCGCCTCCGCCGACGCTGATTCGTCGGAACTCCTTACTAAGCGCCAAACTTCGGCCCTTCTCGATAGCTATAATCTCCCCGCGATTGCTATTCATTTGTTGCCTGAGTCTCGGGTAGGCGCTGAGTGTCTGAATCTAGCGGGGTTGTAAGTTTGTTAAGAATACTTTGTTCACGATATTAGTGTTTTCGTAGCAAAATCTGTTTCAATGCTTTCTGTAACCACTTAAACTTGAATATCCATTATATCTACTTTAGGAAATTACGTTTGTGTAACGTTAATTAAAACTATTTGACCTTTGAATTCGCGTTATAATACAGGCTTTAACTTAGGGGAGACAAACCGTAAGAATAGCCCTTTCAAAATGGGTAAGAATTTTAAATTGTTAAGTGTGCTTTTTACCCGACTGCCAAACGAGGGTTATTGCATTAGTTCCAAAATGTTTCTATATAGAGAGATGGCACGAGCGTTGAAACGCACTTGAATAAATATTGAAACTAATGCAACTTTTGGGTGGGCTACCACTTCTGGTTTTATCTCCTCTAGGTTCTAGGAGAGCGTTAAAATATTGTTTACTGGTGTATTTTAATCAAATAAAGTAAACTATTTTTATGTCCTGTACCAGTTGCGGTAATTTGATAGCTCTAATGTAAACCCCCTTATGTTGGCCAAACAAAAGAAGAACCTATTACGGTGAATATCCAAAAGTTACTGAGTGACTGGCATGTTTCCCAATCGCTTTTGCATCGTCTGTGTGCCTACCCTAGCCCGTCACATGGGAATACCGGCGTACGGTCCACGGATACAACGGCCCCACGGCGAATAGCTCCATCAGACTGCCACTGACTTATGGCACGCACTTAGTGGAATCTGCGCTTGTTTGAACTTCGGCAATGATTCACCTTACACGCCATAAGTACAATCTGAACATTACCAAGCTGAACATCACATCATTTTTGTGATTTAGCAGGTAGTTAATTGATTTTTAACATCTTATCCTGGTGCACAACCACTCTTAATCGACCGACGACCTCCGTAGCCAAGAGGCGAGCATGCCGGTCTAGGGGTCACCATATCTGAGGTCCTGGGTTTGATTCCAGCAGAGTCCTACAGGTCTCTGACGTAAGATGAACCGTGTCACCTTCCATCTCTCACACCCGTAGAGCGGAAGTTTATTTTGAATATCTTGGGCTTTACTCGTCTGATCAGTTTGCGCTGGTCGGGTCAATGTAGAAAACGAACATTTCTATATTGTATCGGGTCTAGGTGTTGTATAGTGCCGAATTTTTTTTGATGTCTGTAACAGAGCAATGTATGTGATGTTGTCCAATATTAATTTATTTGTTTATTACTTACTATAATTATGTTAGATTTACCTCGTTGCTAATTACGGTTCTATATGAAATCTCTAGGGGCACTTAAGCAACTTACACAATTCAGCACATGCCCCAGAACAGCACCATATACTAGGAAGTAATGCTAAAAGGATGATCTCCTGCTGTAAAGACATCATACTTACGAGCCTGGGACTGACCTGGTTCAAAGCAAATATCGGGACCCTCTCTAGTGCAGGAACCTTTTCACTTCCGAGCCATACGTGAGAAGACGTGAAAGTCGTCCAAATTAATTAATTCTTCTGCCTCGCTGATAGTCACGCTGGGAAAAGAGGAAAAGTACATCGCACTGTTTTCTGGTTTCGAATAAAGTAGTTTTAATTAAGGCTTGAACATACCGAACTACCCGTTGAAATTATTATTTTTTAATTTTGTGTGCATTGTATGAAACTGACACTTTTGCCTTTGTTTCGTTAAAGAGTCAGCTATCCTACGCAGAAAAGCATTTGGGAAGCTGCTTCATATCTTCTCATCGCCACTGCCACATGCCTGAAGAGCAAGGTATTCGATGAGTGCGTCCTACCGGTGATGACTTACGGAGCCGAATCGTGGAATATGACAGTAAAGCTGGCCCACCGACTTCACGTCACTCAGCAAGCTATGAAAAGGTCGATGCTTGGGATTTCGTTAAGGGATAAAATCCGGAACGAGATCATCAGGCAAAAGACCAAAGTAACGGAAATAGTCCAAAAATGTAGCAAACTTATGTAGCAGTGGGCTGGCCACATCTGTCGCAGAACCGATGAAAGGTGGAGTAAACGGGTTCTCGAGTGGAGACCACGCCTTGGCAAACGTAGTGTAGGACACCCCTAAGTCCGATGGACCGACGACCTTAGGAAGATGGCTGGCAGTGGCTGGACAAAAAAAACCAAAAGAGATCTTGCTCTCTCGCGTTCTGGGGAGGCTTACGTCTAGCAGTGGACTGCAATACGCTGAATAGATATCCTACGCCAAGCCAGCACTTAGCTCTCAGTGGACGCGAAACAGGTTCAGTTTATTTGGTTTAGTTAAAACCAATCTCCTTCCTTTTAAGCAGGTTAAAGTGTATTTTACAAGAATAACCTACTATACTTCTCATGAAATAAAATACGTCGATATATGAATTACCCGTTTTAAACTTTCATGGTCACTAACATTAGAATAGTTTGTTACGGGATTGCTACCATGTACCTTATTTTTGAGTTCCCGATATTTCGGCACTGTTGCAAGCGCCATGATCACGGAGTAACTCAGTTACTCCAGAATTACCCGGTAACGCAACTCTATACAACTCAGAACTTGCAGAAGACTTACTAGCAACACTTATTTGCGGGTACTCGCAACTTTATAACTTCTCACTTGCTGCAATCTACCCTCAAGAAGTTGGTTAGTAGTTAAAGTATCAGTTAATAAGATATTACCTAATACCTTTAGTAAAGGAGATCCTTAATTTGTGATAAATAATAAGATTTATTGTTACTTAATTTTGGTGAGTTGGCCAGCATATTAACGTAAAATTAAATACTAATCAGAATCAGAACCAGACTTTTTGAGTGGTCTTATAATAGGTATAATGCTATGTATAGTTCAGCACCTTTAGCTTATGATTTCCTTTATTTCATTAATAAAATCTAATAACCATCTAAGTACTTAATTTTGAGATTCCGTTCTTTTGAGTTTATGTGATTGGGCGCTAATGAAAAAATGGCATCCTGGTGAGCGAACCATTGAGGTATAATGTACTAGCGTACTAGAGAACACATCTCGAACTAAATTTTTCAGCCAAGAATTGTAGTCCAGTGGACTACAAAGCTTCAGTCAGTTTCAATAATTGAAGATGTCAAAACTGCTTCTTGATTGTTCAATACTACAATGCTTGGCTGAAACATTTAGTTCAAGATGTGTTCTCTAGTATGCTAGTACATTATACCCCAATGGATCAAACAGCTGTTATTCCATTGTTTTTTTTTTAATTTTTTAAGTAAAGAAACCTAAAAATAATTGTAATAAAATAGTGGTTTGTTACCTGATAACTAAAAAACTTTTTTCTTCCTAAATTCTTGCATAATACTTCACAATTTTACACTAATCTAAAATTAATCATATTATTTCATAAGAAAATCCTCATTTCCAATGTAGCTCCTTAAATTTTAATTTTTACCCTCGCCCTCATAACCAAGTAATTGAATCCTCCTTCCGAACTCACGTTGTTCCCCCCATTACGAAATTTATCGCGAGAGGTAATTTTCCTCCCTGAAGTAGGTATTTACAAACGGCTGGAACTTATTATCCCTTGTGACGACACACAATATCGCAAATAAAAGGTGCCTCGTGCAATTTTTTTTCCATTAAAGATTAACTCACCTTGAGTTTTCTGGGTTTTGGCGGATTACTACTCTGTACATTGTGGCGCCATCTATTATTAAAAGTGTCTTTCTTTCCTTAAATGATTACTTCGTTGTCTGTCTTTCTATGTGCCCATTGTTCCGTGAGTCTGTCTTCCCTGTAAAGTGGTATCAAGTTAATATTATTTAAAACTTTATTGTCTCCGGTCTCTAAGAGTAACTATTAAAATTTGGTCTAGATAACAAAGTTTTACAAGGTCCTATAGATAAGAACTATTTTAGGAATTCTAAGTAACCTGGGTCCTTAGTTGATATTAATTTTAACATAACACTAAACTACTAACAGTCCACTGCTGGACACAGGCCTCTCCAAAAGGAGGATTTTGCCATAATCGCCACGCTTGGCAGGCGGGTTAGCGATCGCAGTTTGGCCAATGGTGGAGAGGAGACGCTGCTGCCCGTCTTCTTGTGGCGGTTCTCCTGTAGTCGCCTCTTACGACACCCATAGGAAGAGAAGGGGTGGTGCGATTCTTTTAACGTGCCGGCACCACACGACACTTTTTGCTTTATATAGGCTTTATTTGGCTGAATAATGGCTGATTTGAAATCAGTAGGGGAGACCTTTATCCAGCAGTGGACTTTTTAAAGACTGATAATGATTCCTAAAGGGATTAAGCCCGTGTCCTAAAACAATTGTTTTGAATAACAGACAGACAACAGTGATATATAGATAGATACTCTTTATTGCACACCAAACAAAGATGTTACAATTATTGATGTTTACTAATTTATTTAGGCTGTCTTATCGTGGTCATAAGAGGAACCTTTTTGGAACCCTAAAAATGAAGCCTTGCCGCCTTGACTAAGGGATATATCATCAGAATTCCATCGCGCCACGCAATCAAAGTCTTAATGATGCAATCAAACTAATTAGCACCTAATAACGCGAGTCGTCTAAACCGGAATGGAGTTAAATAATTAGCGGCGGGCGGGAGAGGGAGGGGGCTGCATGATTGACAAACTGAGCAGCCGACGTAATTAGTTCGCAGAGTACACTTCATGCAAAGCTGCGGCTCACACCGAAGCGATTTGTAGCTATTTAGTTAGACCTCGGCATTAGTACGAATTACATCTTACTAAAACCAATCAGCACTAAACCCTTTCCCATCGCGATTCTGTATTTAACAATAACATAGAGAGAGTAACTAGTGCATTTAAAAAAAAAAAAAATATATTTGCATCTTTAAATGTGTGGATTTTAACTGCTTAGCTCAAAACAAATCTTGTAAAATATTTATTTTATTTAAAAGAGGCTGATAATCGTGACCGAGTTTCTTCTTCTCGGCACTAGCCCACAATTGTCCCGACGCAGTGGTAGGAAAAAAATATTGGGATAATTAATAGTGCCTTTTATGGCCAATTTACAGAAATAAATGATTTTGATTCATTGCGTGATCGCTTTGGCCTAACACATGGTCTACTGTGCTAGTAGGTAATCTAGAAAATATTTAGTAAACAGGTTACAGCAAAAACGCACGCTTTGCTTGCTAGCTTTGCTTTTGCTAACAATAACATTGAATTTCTGGTGCGTTCACTACATTGGCTGCGCGCAACTGCTTCTAATAAGCAAGCTGAAGTGGCAGTGGGCCGGCCATATTTGTCGCAGAACCGATAACCGCTGGGGTGAACGTGTTCTTGAGTGGAGAACGCGTGTCGGCAAGCGTAGTGTAGGACGCCCTCAGACTAGATGGAGTGACGATCTTCGCAAGGTTGCTGGCAGGAGCTGGATGAGAGTAGCCGTGAATCGTGCAGAGTGGCGTGCAATTGGAGAGGCCTATGTCCAGCAGTGGACTAGTGTGGGCTGATGATGAACTGCTTCTAAGGTATGAAAGCAACGCAGATATAGTTATGAATGTCGTGTTAAATGTAGTTTTGCCATCAATATTTGGTTCTACCATTGGCCAAACTGCGATCGCCAACCCGCCCGCCAAGCGTGGCGATTATATTGGCCTGTGTCCAGCAGTGGACGGAATAGGCTGGTGATGATGATGATGATTTGGTTCTACTGTATAAGTAAACTTTCTTTCAAGAGGAGATACTACTGCTTCTACTAAACTTCTATTTAATACAATAACTTTTACTATCAGACCAACAGTACGTTAATAAAAAGATGAGGTCAACCATAAAAATCTTAAACGTATTGTTTTTTTTATAAAAAAATCTATATCAGTCTTAGATTAAATAAAATGTTGATTTAATCTAAATAATTTTCATAGAATCAATTGTTATGTTTAAGAAAAACTTGCCATTTTGACGAACTGGACCGTTACAATAGGTTGTTGACACCAATCATAAATAATTCTTCTCGCTCTGCATACATCGCGCGATGCGGACGGCTTCTTTAAACGCAGCGGTTTAAAATATTAAAATTCTTATTTTATTTTATTCAGTTTAAATGTTTCTTTGTAGTATCTATATTGATAAGCTGTTGAGGGTTCAATTTGCTATTGGTGTTCCTATATAAAAATAAAATGTAACATTAAACAGCAACAGATTTCATGTACGCTTCGGTGTAACACTCTGCCCAGTGTGTCGTATACCAGAGCGCATTATACACACAGGTTGCGGCACAAATCGCTCGCTTTGCATACATCGCGCGCTGTGGCGGCTTCTTCAAACGCAGCGGCTTAATGCGGCTTAATAATAAAATATTAAAATTGTATTTATTTAATATCTTTTTTTTGTGGTAGATTGATAAGCTGTTAAATTGCTATTGGTGTAACTATATAAAAATAAAATGTAACATTAAACAGCAACAGATTTAGTGTACGCTTCGGTGTAACACTCGGCCCACTGTGTCGTATACCAGAGCGCATTATACACACAGGTTGCGGCACAAATCGCTCGCTTTGCATACATCGCGCGATGTGGCGGCTTCTTCAAATGCAGCGGCTTAATGCGGCTTAATAATAAAATACTTATTTTATTTATTTAAAATCTTTTTTTGTGGTAGATTGATAAGCTATGAAATTTGCTATTGGTGTAATTATATAAAAATAAAATGTAATATTAAACAGCAACAGAATTAGTGTACGCTTCGGTGTAACACTCGGCCCACTGTGTCGTATACCAGAGCGCATTATACACACAGGTTGCGGCACAAATCGCTCGTTTTGCATACATCGCGCGATGTGGGCTTCTTCAAACGCAGCGGCTTAATGCATAATCACTAATTTATTTACATAACAGCCTGCGATGCAAATGAATAATTTACAGGATTAAATGGTGTACAGTTACAGCCGAAGGTATTCAACATTTTGCGGATTTCTTTAAGATTTTTATATGATAACTTTATTTATTAAGTACCTCCTTAAACACAATTCCAAATAATACGTTATACGTGTCCTATATATTCTGTTTTCAATAATAGTTATAAATACAAGTTTCATTGTGGTGAAGGTTACAAAACAGAATCCAAAATGAAAACTGATAAAGGTAAACTGATAAAGGTAAGGTATCCCAAAAGGATATTCTAATGTCAAAATTATTTTTAGTGTCAGACATTGAAAAGTTTTAAATTTTAATAAAGGTAAAATAAATATTTGTATGATGAGCACGAGAAATGGTATAGAGTTATGGATATATTTTTAATATGTAAAACAGTTAAAACAATCGAAAAAAAGTTGCCATAGTAAAAAATCTGTTTAGTTTGAATGAAATAATGAACTAATTACTTTTAAAATTTCACATTAAATAATTTAAAACCTCAGTCAGCCTGTGACCACGGTCGGTGTAACCCGATCGAAACGTCAGGCAATAGAGGTAACATTTTGTACCTAAATTATGATCGCGTTAATTCTCGTTTCATTAAGTTACAAATAATGAACTTTTGGTGTTGGTACTAATTACTACATTATGGAAGATGTCATTTAACAAAATAAGTAAGAGAAACTTTCGATGCCATTTAATTACAATCAAATTGAAAATTTCAGCGACTAAAACTTTTGCATAAAACATTTGTAGATAATGAAAGGTCGAAAAGTCACAAACTAGTCCAAGTTCCAAGTCGGGCCGGATTCGGCTGTGTCAAAACTAATTGAACAAGTTCCCAAGTTTGGGCATAATGCGCCTTACCGAGGTAATGTCTCGTCATACCTAATTAAGTACGGATACTTTATTTAACCACTGCATGGAGCTAACTTTGGAGGAAATGAACTGAGTTTTTACCGTGATTTTTTAAGTATGTTTGACTTCCAGGAAATATTTTCGGTAATTAGTAGTAATATAACATTTACTAGTTTGTCTATCCAACTTATCAGTGGAATTATGCAAAAATTCAATATACATATATTAAATAAGCACGACACAGGAACCTTTCCTTAATATCTTCTCAAAGCCAACAAGCGAGGCGGCAAGATTATTGGTTGAAATTATTTTGCATAATTACTACTCTTTCAATAAGTATAGTTCAATCTGTATTCTAGATTAAGATTCGATGGGGCTGACATGCCAACTTGAGCCAAAAAGCCTCTAAATAATAAAAGATAAAAAAACCTTATCAGTGGACGTCCTACGCTGCATTTGTCGGTACGTGACCTCCAATTTTGAATCTTACTGCCCCAACGCCCGTCAGTTCTACGTGTTATGATGTGCCCCACCCACTGCCACTTTAGCTTGCTAATCCGTGGGCGGCTTTTATTCGTTTACGGATCTCTTCATTTCTGATTTGATCTCGCAAAGAAACACAAAATATAGCCCTTTTATAGTTGCTGTTCACTATAATACAAAATAATATTCATTCATTCATCCGCAATTCATTTTTCTACCGTTTCACCAACACTTACAACAAAGAATTTACAGAAATCGATATGTTTAACATCTCGCTTAACAGGCTAAAACAGAAGTTATTAAGCACTCTGTGCAAATAATTAAATTAACCACATAGTTTGGTATATTAATTTTTGTATTGCAGTTAAGCAACAAGTAATTCGACTTAACTTATTTCAACTTTATGTAAGATCGTTCGCGTCCAACCATGCTAGCTTTAATAAATGTAAACTTTCTATGTATACTTTACGGCACTATTAGGTCTTTTTATGCACACATTATTTGCTTACAACTATTACTGTAAATGACTGTTTGAGTGTAATGTTGTAACAGCGAGAATTCCACGCCAGTCGACTCTTTCTCAGGGCTTAGCAGGTTATCCTGCGGGAAAAGGCGTTGGACGATATACCAATTTTTTTTATAAGACACATGTCAAAATAAAGGAGGCTGAATGGTGGACTTGATGTCAATCAACTAGTTAACAATTGGGCTAAGCAGATATGTGCTAAGCGCGGTGCAGATAAAGTAAGTCCATTAAATAATCAATTCTGTTACGAGGTTACCATACAAATTCGCCTGAAGAGTCTTTCAGCACACCCAGACATTACCCAGTTGCCTTTTTTATTTTATACACTTCTTACTGAGATGACTATAAATAATGAATTGTTATTGAATTGTAATTGTAATTAATGTAATTTGCATTGTAATTAAACAATTTATACCAATTAGGATTAATACATTTGTACGCCAAATAGCAGATCACAGAGCTCTTTATTTTATAAGTTTTTGAAATCTGTAATTTTACCTGTGAATCACAAATAAACAATTTTGAATTTAGACAAATAAATAAATTTGTACTATACACCGTGAATTTTTAATTACCCGAGAAAATTAACTAACATTACTCAGATATCGACATACATCGAATTTGGCGAATAAAAAAAATAATAATATAAGAATTTTATTTAAAAGATCCCTAACATTCCTTAAAAAATATGCACCATAAAAATCCTGCTAATTCAAATAGTAATCATTATCATTCCAACATTAACGCAACCAAAATCCACCTAATTTGATCGCGTAATATTGGCGTACGGAAGGAATAACTATGAATGATTTTTTTCATTCATAGTTATTCCTTCCGTACGCCATTCCGTTTTTTTTATTCGCCAAATACGATGTATATCGATATCTGAGTATGTTAGTTAATTTTCTCGGGTAATTAAAAATTCACGGTGTATATTGTTTCTCTATTTTGTGTTATTAAGAGTGTCCATCTATCTATCATTTTAATTGAAAGTAAACAATAAGGCATATTTTTAAAGTTACATTCTTGACCTGGAATTAATAAATTAATAAATGAATAAATATTGGACACCATCACATACATTGTTCAGATCCTGAAGTAAGAAATCAGAAACAACGAATTATGTGTGAATAGTGTTACCATTCTAATTAAACCTTGTCGATAATATAATGCGATGATTACCCAAACCCTCACTAGTGTTGTAACTATGTATAGCATTTCTGAATAAGTTGAATAAACACTTTTGTCTATTTTAAGCCATTGTCTGAATTGTGTAACTAGTTTTCCTTAAGCGCTGAATAACCGCTCTACAAACATCCCTGGCAGTATTGTTGTACTGTTGAATAGAGATTAACAGCTTTATCGTTCTTCCAATAATAGTTGCTTTAGTCAATATTATTACTACTTGAAGAGGGCTTATTTTGTCTCGATTTGTTATCTTTTACTTACAGCGGTGGTTTCATTTATCAACTATTAAATGAAAAGCTTTTTTTTTGTGGATCGTTATTTAGAATCAATGTACGAATCGGACTTTTTGGACCCTATAAAGGATGTCCCTGGAAGCATGGATTAAATCAAACATGGCTATACAGGCGCATAGATAGGATGTGATTCCCGAACTTTTTGGCTTAATGTATGTGTTCCATTTTCGACATGAAAAAAGTTGTGATTGTTTTTTTTTTTAACATAGCCCTAGAAGTATGTGTGAAAGCTATGCGCTTGGGTAATTTGATCCATACTTCTATGGACACCTGTATACAGATTTATACCAGTTGCACAGTGGTAAGGAAAAAATCGTAAGAAAAAAATCGTTTCGTCTGATACCACGTAAAGTTCGTTTAACATCGATCATCAGCTCATCGAAAATTGCAGTTCATAAAGAACAAGTAATGTAAGCAAGATGTGAAAATGTGTTTCTTCGGCGCATAGAGGACATACACTCCATGTCCTCCGTCTCCAGACAATCAACACTGGAGATTACACACGTAACTGTGAAAAAAATCGCTCGCAATATCACAGACTCCGAGGTACCGGTCACGCGCGCACAACGACGTTGGAAAGATAAGAGGTGCCACCACTTGTATATAAAAGTTAAAAAAAAACAGTTTAAATTTGCTAACGCGTTTTTTTTATAATTGTTTTGTTAAAATTTGCTATCGCATTTCTTTCATTTTGGGAAATAATAAAAAATCTGAAACATATTTTGATTGTAAAATTTTATGTTGCAACCTCTTGATTTGATATAAAACCTTCTGAGTTCTGATAAATTTGGACACAGTATTTAAGTAATGTAACGCTGATTTGAAGATGCTCGGAAAAAAAAGATAACAATTGAATAGCAAAAGACATTTGTGCGAGCTTAGTACTTAATGAACGTACAAGTAGTCATAAGTAATAACATTTTAAATATTGGTTCTATATGTCTCTAAACTATGCATTTTTGTGAACAAAACTGCAACCACAAAGATTACTTTACGTATATATGAGAGACATGACTTGTTTTATTTTGCCAATTGTTGATTAAATAAGTAAGGATGAATAAAATTAATTTGCCTTATTTTAACTGCACCTAAACCCTATCGAATCAAAATTTAGTAAGTTAGGTTCCTCCAAAGTTTTCTATGTTTTTTAACTGTTATTCTCTGCAATATGCGTGAACTTATTATTTCATTAATTTCTTCGCAAATTAAAGTCTAAATAAGACAGGTACTAAAGTTACATTCACATTTTTTTTTACTTTTATGACCTGCAATTACTATTCTACGTTCCTCTAGTAATTTGCTTTACAAATTTATTAGTAGTTAACTTAATTTTGAATTTAATCTAAACTAACAATAAAATAATAATATTAAAATGTGTTAACATCTTATCCCTCCTTAGTCAACGGCGCCCCTCATAAAGGATCCCAGTGTGTCGCCGCTCGGGATCTCCGGACAAAATTTATACGCCCTCAGGGAAATTAATATCAGGTGCAGAACTAGTGGCTGTATCTTTGAGGAATTAGCGGTGGCTCAATTAACGGCTCTTGGAAAAATTAGAAGCAATATGGAAGTCATGGAAATGCTAATAGGTAGGGTAGGACTTTGCTTCAGTTATATTGTGGGTTGACTCGGTCCTTGCTCAGACGAGCACGGTTATTTAGTTTGATGCAGCCAGTATCTTGTGAATTTGCTAAAGGGTTGGTTAATAATTTAATCAAGCTTTTTTTACTGTAAACTAATCAATAATTAAGCTATGAAGACATTTGTTAATAGTAAATTATATTTTAAATAATTAGTATATATTATAAATGATGAATTTTCAAGGCCCAAAGTTGAAATTTTAACATTATTACATAATATTAATCAGTCAATTAAAACAGTAATTATTCTGTGACGAGAACTGTCGTGGCAATTTGCAAAAGTTATTTGTAATTGTATACCTGTCAACAACCGTAGTTGCTCTGTGTGGTGAATCATACATCAAAATAACAATATATTATTCAATATTTAACTTATTCACCTATTAACATAACATAATTTTCCCATAAACCCGCAAACACTTTTATACTCAGAATATTATCTCTGAGTTTCAAGCTTACGAGAGTATATTTAGGGAATTCTTATTTTTAAATTCCTTTAGAATTTTCTCATATTCATACTGTTGAGACAGGGCTGTCCCACTCTGTTCCGCGCGCTTGACGCGGCAACCCTTCCGGGACTCGTCGTAAATATTCAAGGTTACATTCGCTCGAGCAATTTTTTCCAAATTTACTCGACGCGCAACGCAGTGGCCACGGAGGCGGCGATGCATGACAGAAGACAACCACTTAAACTTTTAAGATTCATATTACATACCTACGTATATTAGAATAAAATAACATTTATTTGCAAGAATACGTTTGAGTGTGTTACATGGTGTTCAGTATTGCTAGACATCGTATTCAGTCTGTGTACAAATGCAAATTTTCTTAAAATCTTGGTGCTTAAATTAAACTTTACTTAACAGTGGTTCGGAGGTTCATGCACACTGTAAAATCATTTTTCAGCCAACTATTTTGACAGAGTAGCCACAATCTTATGTCCCTCTAATAGTTTCATAAAGTCTGGTAATTTATTATATAATATAATAGACATGTTATACACATTTTTTTTATAAATATAAGAATGGCTTGGCGATTTATGTAACATATATTTATATTGGGCTCTTGGTGGTTTCGTAGATACATCTGCATACTTTTTAAAATATTGTGGATATTGTTTCACACACACAGCAAATATCTATAATATATTATTCTTGCCAAGGGTGTATACCATCGTCATGTCAGCCTATTTCAGTCGGCCTGGATTTAAGCCTACGTAAGAGTATGATCTCCCGCCTTTTCACCCAGCCGGTACCAGCCATTTATCCTAAGGTCTGTCGAGCTAGGTGGCGTCCTATACGCTTAAATATCCGAGGCTAAGTCTTTATTCGTGTTACGTTATAATTATAACAATATGTAAATAATATGTTTGCTCTTTTAAGTTTTCTGCCTACGTCAAAATCAAGCCGACTGGAACTTATTGATTTATTTAATGGCTTTACGCTAAATACCAGCCAGGATGCTCTGAGGGTAAGTTTTCATCTAAGAGTAAAGGAGAGAAAAGAAGCTATGTTATGAAGAGCCTAGTGGGCACGAGTGAAATTCGTTTTGGTTGTCAAATGTAAAAGAAACCGGCTCTGCAGGAGGTTAGTTACTAGCTTACCAGTCGCTCTGGAGGAACCAGACCAGGAGACATATTTCTGAAGCATTAGAAATGAATCTTGAATTAGAACACGAATACGATTTGTGTGCGAACTCTATTTATATTGCACCCGATTTGACGCATTTTTGAATTACTTGAATTAAGTGTTATTGCTATAAAAGTGAAATTCTTGCAACTATTTTCGTTTCATGCAGAAAATATTAAAAACCGGAATGCGAAAACTTATTGATTTTAAAAACCGGCAATGAATCGCATAGAACGGAACAAAAGGAGGGTTTTAATCTGTGAACCATATGTTTACTTCTCAATGTCATACTTCCGAATTTTCTACTAGTAGAATCGTCATACGAGTGGGTCGGACCACTCGTTGCAGAATTCACGGAATGAATTTTCAAAAATAGGGATTTTAGTCATTCGCATGCGATTCTTGCGATTTCGTATTCGAATTGGAATTCGCATGATTCAAAAATACGTCTGCACAACTCACATATTTCTAATCAAAAGTAGAAGTAGGTCTTCCAACTTTGATGCCCTTACCTCGTCAACGGTATTTCAGACTTTTTACGCATCTTGTCTCCAAACCCCCGAACCTCGTGGCCACATCCTAAATAAGTTTGTAATATTATCATTGTTTTCTCGCCCCCGCGGCTCCTCGGGGATCTCCCCTCATTTGAATACACCCTGTTTATTGTGCCGACTTTTTCTTTCCCTGTTTTTCCCGAATTATCGAATAATATTTTTTCTTCGAACGTTTTCGATTTTTTATGAGTGTTTTGCCGTTTGGTTATTTGATTTCGCGCCGGCTGACTGATGGCTCGTTAAAAATTCAAGCGCCTTCTTTTCGCTAACCTAAATTCTTTAAGGTAAATTGTAAATTGTAGTAGCAATTACCTGGGATTTGTAGACCACATTTTTTACAAAAATATTAAATAAAAATTTTTGTTTCTGAAATAAAAGTAATTGAGATGGATTTAGTTTTGTTTTTTTGGCCAGTTTATTCTTCTTGTATTTTTTAAGAAGTTCTTGAGAAAATGATGATGAATGATGTTAAGCTGATGATGGTGGTGACATAAATATAGATTACCCCATGGACACGCGTTAAATAATGGGTAGGTTTATGATTTTAGGTTTGTTTCATTACACTTCTCTGTTAAATTCAAATTCATTTATTCATTGAAATACACGTATAATAAGATCGTACAGTTATGTTGATAGATTTCGCAACAGTGTATTTTGTCATACCTGGCGTTTGAATGTAGTCATAATAATTAGAGGAAACATCATGCAAATTTACATATTAATGTCATAATAATAATGCCAATTCCGTTATAATAATGTCAATTCAATATCCTAGGTCAATTAATTATAAGTCACAACAATTTCAATAATTCAATATCCCAGGGCCCTAACCATGAACTCTTAAAACAATCTCAAAGTTGTCAAATCTGTCAATTTTGGTACGTCATTTCATACAAAATTTGACAGAAATGATAATGTTTGACAGATTTGTGATTGTTTTAACAGTTCATGGTTAGGGTGGTCAATAATTATAAGTCACAAGAATGTAAATAATTCAATAAAGTCTAAATGGCATTACAGATTAACATAAAATAGAAATCTTAAAACAATACAAACTATTATTATTATATACAATATTGGTTAATATTCAAAAATATGTAATTAAAAAGAAATAAATTCACCGTCTCACCAAAAAATCATTTACCGAGTAAAAGCAATTGTCAAGCAGCCATTTGTGTAACAAAAACTTAAATTCGTAAAGTTATATTAATATGTTTAAAAATAATAAACTGAACTGAAGTTTCATGTATTTAAGTTTTTATACAGAAAAAAAAATCTTATCTTATCTTATTATCTAACTAGAATGGAATGGTATTTTGTTTCTTAAGAAATTTCTAAATAATTTATGTGTGCGAACAAAAAAACAGTTGTTTCCAACAGTCAGTATTACGATATTCCCGATGCTAGTACCATGTACCTATGCTATTTTAAAATAAAAGATCTATGTTTCCAGCATCACCAAATATTCAGTACTAGAACCTACTTCGTGAATGTGTTCGCGAAATCTGAGCCAACAGCATTATGGAGCGCCGTCTCAGTGAATATGTTAATTTCATTCTTCAGCAGGAAGCGACATTTACAGAACAAAAGAGCTCGGTAAGTTATTGTTGCGCTATTTGAAATTTCAAATGAACTGAGTTTTTCGTTTTCGTTAAATTTTATTTTGATTAGATTTTATTTTACAAGCCACTTAATATTAATCTAATCATTTTTTGGGATTCCTAGTTAATTAGGGTCCATTAATGACCTTTATAGTATACATACATATATCGCCCTGTCTGCCGTCTGTCTATCGAATTGCCCCTCTATACGACGACCTCCGTAAGAGGCGAGCGCTCTGGACTTGGTGCCTCTGAGGTCCCAGGTTCGATTCCCGGTCGGGACGATATGGAAAACTATAATTTCCATAATGTCTCGGGTCTAGATGTTGTGGTACTTGTTTAAATTGGTATTTGATCCTGCTAACATCCCAAAATAGGAAGTTAATTGTTTAGTAAGCAAATGTCAGTGCAAACAGCAGTAAACTACCGTTCCCGACGGAAATAGCAAAGAGAATGTATGTGACTTTTTAAACTATCTTGTTGCATTTTTAAACATAATCATTACACATGATTATTATCATTACATTAACGCCGGGACAAAAAACGAATCGTTTTAGGTATGTAGTTGCATGAAATCCCGTTAGAGTGTAATGATTATGAGAATGTAAGTGCACAACTCTTGTGTGACATAGACAGACCTGGGCCATAACCATGAACTCTTAAAACAATCTCAATGTTGTCAAATCTGTCAATTTTGGTACGTCATTTCATACAAAATTTGACAAAAATGATAATGTTTGACAGATTTGTGATTGTTTTAACAGTTCATGGTTAGGGCCCTGGGCCATAGCCATGAACTCTTAAAACAATCTCAAAGTTGTCAAATCTGTCAATTTTGTTACGTCATTTTATACAAAATTTGACAGAAATGATAATGTTTGACAGATTTGTGATTGTTTTAACAGTTCATGGTTAGGGCCCAGGGGCTTGAAGATAATTTTGCTAATGTGTTTTTTACTTAGAATAGTTACCAATTGTTAAAACAAATAATTAAGCAGCAACACTCCTGATAGCCTATTTTAGATGAGGTAAAAGTAGAGCAAGCAAAAATTCGTTTATTAATTGACATTCATTTTGTTCTGATTTAAAATTTGATGTACATTTTAAAAGAAATACCACCATTTGACACAAGAAATTAGACGACCCGATTGGTTGTGGTGGAGCGGTACCTAAATCGCGTTAAACGCGTGTCTTATTCAGAGTTCATTTGCTAGTCCGGGACCAAGGTGAAACCACTGTTCTAACGTACATAAAACAGTGGTTTAACCTAAGTCTAACCTAAGTAATGCACTCTGAATAATACAGTAAGGGTCCTGGTTTCGATTCCCGCGATGTGGCTCAATTCAGATAATGATCACTCTCGAAAGTATCTCAAGTCTGATCTGGGTCTACTATGAGATGCCTTAGGCAAAAAACTCGCCCATAGGGATGACGACTAGGTAATAAAATGAAATTCTATTTACTGCATCAGTTAGATTATCAAAAAATAAATGACTTACAAAGATAAAGCGCGTTCGTGAGAGGGGGCTTGTGACGTCACTTCTAAGTAAAAAATGTACCTAGGCGTGACGTCATGCGTGCGACATTTCAAATCAATATATATCTCTGTAATATTTTGATTATGTGAAAAAAAAGAAATACATACCCAATACATTTTAGGGTTCCGTACCCTTAGGGTAAAACGGGTCCCTATTACTAAGGCTCCGCTGTCCGTCTGTCTGTCTGTCTTTCACCAGACTATATCTCATGAACCGTTATAGCTAGAGAGTTGAAATTTGCCGCTTTAACAACAAATATTCAAAAACAGAATAGGTACAATAAATATTTAAGGGGGCTCCTATACAACAAACGTGTTTTTTTGCCGATTTTATACGACACGGTTCATGAACCGTGATAGACAGTCGTCGGTCGTCGGTCTGTCCGTCTGTTACCAGGCCGTATCTCATGAGATACGACCGACAGACAGACAGACAGACGGACAGCGGAGTCTCAGTAATAGGGTCCCGACTTACCCTTTGGGTACGGAACCCTAAAAAAAAAGAGCAAGCACAGCTCAATATTAAGTAAACTTCAAATAGATGATTCAGAGTTCAGAGTTTATGTAAATTACGATAAAGTTACACAATAGTTTCCTCGTAACTAAATTGAAATAGAAACATTCTACGGTATTATATTCTAGATGTCGTAACAGATCCAAATAGTACCAGACAAGGAGCACTAATACAATACAACCAATCTTCCATACACGCCACAGAAGCGCAATACGCGAAGGTTCAACAAATATCCAGGAATATTCCGGCATATGGCCGCCGTATTGAGAGTCTAAGTAGCGGAGCGGAGGCCCAATAAGATCCCGTCAAAGGCCTGTTTGCGAAGAAAGAACCCTAACTGCGTTCCGAGCTATTTACAATACATGCTCTGATGCAATTTGTCCCGTTTCAGGATATATGCACTACGCTGCATGTATCTTATAACTAGTATACGTTTGCATGATACTGTAATGGAAAAATAGATGATTTGACAATTTTTTTCCTAAATATCTAGTTGACTTTGCGACATACCACGCAGTTTCTTAATTTGGTGGCGCAAGGGACAAAAATACAGCAAAAATAAAATGTTAAGTAACATACGTTTTTTTAAAGTAAGAACTGTTTTGCTATGACTTTTCGATTTAGTATGTATAATCTTGGAAAAAAAACGCAATTAAATGTCTTTTCACCAATTCATAAATTTAACGAAATCCCATGCAGATGCAGATACAGTTAGCTCTTTTTGCGTAGATAGGAACACAAATTAATATTAACTGAGTGACGGTAGTTTATATTTTTTCAAAATATTGTAAAGACGAATAACACCTTAGTCTACCTGTGACCACGAACGCTGTAAAGTGTTCGAAACGTCAGGTTAAATAAAATGTTAATAAATCGCGAAATAATCCGTAAAAGTAGTTTCATTTAAATCAATTTATTAATGTCAACTGAATGACAAATGTTATTGTCAATTTCATCAAGTGGTTTTTACTCCGAACTAGGTACAAAGCCTTACTACTTGTATTCACAAGAACAACAGGGCATGTTAAGGGCATAATTAATTACTATTTGACTTTCACAAGTGTTTAAACTATAAACGTAAAATTACTAAGAAGCCGACACAGTCTTTTACAAGTTAATATAGGCACGTTATTCAATTATAAGACTAATTAACTCTTTGGCTTCATCTATTACATTGCCTACAAAATCAGAAATAGATTTATTAAAAAATAATGAAAGGCATAGTTCATAACGAAGCCATTAACATTCTAACAATTAAAAACAGGCACGTTTAAAGATAAATTAGGTGGTACATACATTACTTACAGACGTAGTGTAAAATGACAAGAATAATTATTTGTTCTTTCAAACGCTCGAGCTTCACCTGTGTATAATGCCATTAATTAGTTCGCTGTTTGAAATAGTACGCAGGTATGACCGGTCTTACCGCGCTAATTTGCTTTAATGACATTAGACGCTAGGCGATAGCTCGGACGGCGGTAACTTTCGACACATCAGAGGGATTTAGCGGGCGTCTAGTGTGTTGTTGTGGCTACACCTACTACGCTAAACATATTAAAACACGGTCACATTCAAAAACTCTTTGAGAAATAATTGTTATACTGCTTTTTCATTGAGTTAGCGTGGAGTGGGTAAAATGAGAAAAGTATTGAGTTATTGGAAGCGTTTTTTCTATTTTATAAAGACTAATTAGATTCCACAGATTACACGCTAACTAAGCCACTAGACGCTAGAATCAAACGTCAATAAGTGCCATACATTAAGCGCGTAGTTTAGTGCTTTAATTAATGAACGCTAATCAAGCTGTGGGTGCCGGCACATTAAAAGAATTGTACCACCCCATCTCTTCCTATGGGTGTCGTAAGAGGCGACTACAGAAGAACCGCCACAAGAAGATGAGCAGCAGCGTCTCCTCTCCGCCATTGGCCAAACTGCGATCGCCAACCCGCCTCCCAAGCGTGGCGGTTATGGAAAATCCTCCTTTTGGAGAGGCCTGTGTCCAGCAGTGGACTGATATAGGCTGGTGATGATGATAATGATGATGAATCTGCCGTTATATTATGAACATTAGGCGTCACGCAGGTGAAGACCGAGCAAAACTAAAACGCCATAAATGTGACATTACTTACCCGTTCACAGATACCTTTCCGCTGTCAAGCGCTCGATCGGGCATGAACTGCGCGTGACGCGCTCATGAAATATTAACGCGGGACAGGACACAGTATACATACTGTCAGTACATAGTAGCTATACTTGTCAGGCTATTCGTATTTATTTTATAAAGGTTTCACTTCATTTTAAACTACTTCACAGCCTTTGGAGCGTATGTCCAAGAGTGCCCCGATTTGTAATTTTTCACGACAGATTGTTGTTTTAACGAAACGAAACGTTTTTTGTGTTGTAAAAACGATGCGATCAAACCATATTATGTAAAAATAAATCAAATATTAGGTATCGAAAAACTACTATAATTGGTTTTAATTTCTTTCCAAAACAACAATAATTCTGACGCAAACATCGCGTAAAATATCTTGCTTGGAAGGCTTGGCAAGAGGCATTATTCAGTGATTATTAAATATGTTTTTTTTTTACTTGCAAACTGACTAGCCTACCTCGTCATTGACAGCGTCTTTCGTCACACATTAGTATCACCCACTTATCGGGCTGTAGCGTGTTCACTTATTGGACTATAGCACTCCCGTCAGGGCACGAAGCTATACGAGACAGTAAAATATGATTGTCCCGCGGTTACGTGTGCAAAAGTTGGATCCTTGAGTAACAATAATCGCATAGCGGTTTCTAAAATATGCTTTTTTAAAACCAGAAAAAAATAGGACAGTAAAAAAACTAATTAGTATCATCTACAAACAGATTCAACGATGAAATTTTATAGATAACTCAAACTCTTTATTTTGACACGAATTCCTCTTGATTTTCACGTGCAAGCTGTAAAGCATTTCTGTACTGTGACAGGAGTTTCTCCGGAGTAAGTATGCTAATGTCAGTTCGCTGGTCGGCTGCATGCGGCCGCTGCGGAGGCGGGATGCGGTTGTTTGCAATAGAAATCCTCAATTTGTTACTGTATTTCAAATCGTTTTGCTAACTTCTGTTTGATATTTATTTATATTTTAATTCAATAAACGATCTGGACTGTTTCTCAATAGTCGATAAAATACATGCAGATTGTCTTCTAGAATAAAAATAATGTTTAAAATTTTCATATTATTAGCCACAGGACGTCCACTGCTGAACATAGGCCACCACCAGTGACTTCCAGATTGGTTGGAAGTGGCCTGCTTCCAGCGGCTTTCTGCAACCCTTATCAAGGCGTTTGCGCACCGTGGGTGGAATTTTATAAATTTTGCCAAAAAGCCGGTGTTAGCATGTCAGTGGGGTGTTACTGATTCGAACTCGACCCAGACCCGGTGTCCGATGAGGGAAACACTTCACTAGATGGTCGTCAAATAGAGTGCTATATTATGTATTTTTACGTACGTACTTTTTAGTACCTACCGTAGTGAAATAGTGTAAAACATTTTTTTTGATAAATTCTTTTGTATCCCATAACGGGTCGTGCTGCCCTCAAGGGCTGGCAACTCAAAGAAGATAATTGAATCCTTCGCAACAGACGCGATCCTTTCGAAATGACGCCATTTGCATACTAGATGCAACCCTGCTGCGGTGAATGGAGCAATACCGATATTAGATCGAACTTTACGGTATAACATGATGTATGTACGGTATAAATTGATAAACAAAGTCAACAACTCTATGTAGCTCTTGAATAATCGGAAATACTCCAACTTTTGGCATGATACTTAAAACGTTGGACCTCAAATCACATATCTTCGATTCCGGATTAAGCTGATTCAGAAACGTATATTTTGCTTCAACGCACTGATTTTAATTTTTATAACACTCTGAAATTTAAAAAATATATATTTACAAATAATTCAGCAAGTAAACACAAAAATATTACATAAAAACATTGATCAGAGTCAATGTGGTGTCTAAGGGGCAGCGCGTGGTACCATAATCCATTGTTGAAATGCCTGTATATGAATTCAAATTGCATGTTAAAAGGACTCCCTGTCAGGCCAAGGCCAAGATACACAATAAAAAATCTATTATTACGCGGCCACCGGTGGGTAATTGAAGCTTGATAGGCTAATGAAAAAGGGCTATGACACCGTTAGTGATTATATAAATGATAAAAATGTGTGGATTTGAAACTGCTTAGCTCACAAGAAATGTTGTAAAATATTTATTTATTTTAAAACAGGGTGACAATAGTGACCATAAAAAATTTGCTTCTTGCGCTGCTTCTTCTCGGCACTAGCCCACAATAATTCCGAAGCAGTGGTATGGTAGGGAAAAAAATATTGCGACATGTAAAAGTGCCTTTTATGGCCAATTTACAGAAATAAACGATCTTGATTTTCTTTTGATCTGCAGAAAATTGCAGCCCCGATTCTCAGCTTAACCCTTAAAACTTTCATTAAAAATGTGACAGTGATTATATTCTGTTAATAATTTCGCCGAAATATGTACCGTGACTCAGACATTGTGTGTCGCGTACCAATAAATCGGTGTCCACGCCGCGATAGCGGAACGCGAACAATCACGACCGACAACCATCTGCATCTATAAATGATTCATGGAACCAATGACCGCTCGACCATTTGACCATCCGTCTGATTGTCTGCTGTCGATCACGTTAGAAGTTGTGGACATGACCTTAAATAATTATCGAAGTAATTAAAAATAGGCTACTCATCATGTTCTATCTTTGTATTGTTATTTTTACTTTGTAGAATCTCACGTGGGTCTACTAAGTGCTTCTTTAATAAATTTAAATTAACTAAGATCGTGTCGTGTCGTGCCGGCACGTTAAAAGAATAGCACCACCCCTTCTCTTCCTATGGGTGTCGTAAGAGGCGACTACAGAACCGCCACAAGAAGACGAGCAGCAGCAGCGTCTCCTCGCTACCATTGGCCAAACTGCGATCGCCAACCCGCCTGCCAAGCGTGGCGATTAGTGCAAAATCCTCCTTTTGGAGAGGCCTGTGTCCAGCAGTGGACTGATATAGGCTGGTGATGGTGATGAAGATCGTAATAACTAACTTAGTCAAAACATGATAATTAAGATTAAGTAAGCTATAACGTTTCATTCTTAGTCGCTGTGTTTATTTTCACATACACAAGATTGTTACCCGCTCTTTTAATAAAATAATAGTTTGCTAACCTAAATTATCAACCTGTACGGAACCTGGCACTCTACAATAAGCCAATTTGTCTGCCTTCTAATACTACTACTATAGCGAAATGCCAGTTCAAAATCAGTTACTACTTGGAGTATGATAATGTGAAAACTGTTTTTTTATAATTACTCTTTTATAGAATAAATACCGTAATCTAATACTTCGTGACGCTAAAAGTCTTCTATAATTCAATCCATCGTCTAACAGACAGAACAATTAACATTGTATCAGTCAGGAAAAGTAAAAAACATCGACATTCTATCCGAGTTAATCGTACTTCTACAAGCTTCTCTGATCTCTAACCCTGCTGCATTTATCCGTATTGTGATAATAAACACACAAAGATAACTGCAATGCGCAGTCACTCCGACGCGAATGATGTTTGCATGCCAAATTTAATTTCGAATACTTTTACCCGGCGTTTAGAGGCAAACAGTAGGTGGAAGATGAATAATACATGTCTCACTCATATGTCGCTTCTAGCCTTTCTGATGGGGCCAGGAAATCTGCATTAATCAATTTATTCTTATAATCATATTTTATCTTTTAATCGGCCGATCTGGAAGTCACTGGGGCAGGCCTATGTTCAGCAGTGGACGTCCTGTGGCTGAGATGATGATGATGATCATCTTTTTATTATTTTAGCCATGGGAAGTCCACTTCTGAATATGCCGCCTCTAATGACTTCCAGATTAGCTAGTCGGAAGCGAACTGCATCTAGTTGGCTTTCTGCAACCAACCTGTCTAGCTCGCAATTACACTATCTTGTAATTGTATTTTCTATAATAAAATCAGGCTGACAAAAGTGACTGAGTTTGTTGCACTGTTTCTTCTCATCACCAGCCGATATGTAATCCCAAAGCGGTGGTAGGGAAAAAAATTGTGACGTGTAAAAGTGCCATTGATGGCCAATTTACAGAAATAAATGACTTTGAATTTGACTTTACCAGCTGGGCTAGCATGCGCGCATCGGTTATTTTACCGATAGAAAAGACAAATTTTGTCTTCGAAGATAATTTTGTCGTTTTCCCTAACCTAACGGATCATAGACGTCTCGAATCATTTTTTCTTAATATTTTCAGGGTCTCCCGTTTTTCGTAGCTACTTATGTCGCTACTTAATGCTATTCAAGTCGAATCAAGTAACATAGATTTGATGCTTAAGACTGCAAATTGATTCTTTAAATCTTGTTTTCATCTTTTAAGTTCACTTTTTACGCAGTCTGGTTTTTTATTTTTTTTATTAATTAAATTTATTTTTCACCATATAACACGGCATTGCCATGATATTTTGTCTTTTTCTTTGTTATCATCGAATACAAAACGACATATTTACGTCAAAAGTCGATAAAATGCCACGACAAAATTTTATCGTGATGCGCATGCTAGCCCTGCTGGTCGACTGTCTACCTTAAGGTGGTCGTCCTGGGCTTCGCTTGCCGGTGCGGGCCTAGGTACGTTGTAAAACCTTTTTGCCCAATGGCCATTCCCCACTGCCCCATAATGACCAATCCTTCGGGCTATGACAGCGCTTGCACTTTATCTAATGTTTAACCTACAACTTTTAAAAGTAAAATCTAACCGTGTGTTACCAAGAGTGCTGAATGCATAAACTACAAGTTCCAACCGAAATTAATTCAAACAGGTTCAACTGTAACTTAAGTCCATTGAAAATTCATTCTTTCGCAAAAGATCGTATAAATTTCATAGGAAAGTCGGACCGCGAGTTTAGCGGCCCCAGCCCGCTCAGGCAATATAAGGCTTTGACGATTTTCTTTCAGCATTCCGAGTGATTCTAAAGTCGGTTCTTTATAAAGCACCTTCATCTCGAGACGCGAATTTTAAGTATATCATGAGTATTTAAACGGTTAATATTGTGTGCAGAGATTTAAAGGCAGATTCTATTGCGTTTATGTACATATATCTTCCCATTTAATAAAGAGGGATAGATAGCATGGAAGTGGTTATTCAATCTTGGTTTGATATTTGATAAACGATAGAGGTTTAACATACTTAAATCGGAATTTAATCGTTAAAATTTTGAGATTTTGATATATAGGTAAATACTAGTTTTATGTGCTTAACGTAGTAATATTACATATTCGCTTTAAGATAAAATCAGTCCAAAACATATTCCCAAGGCAGACGCAGCGGCTAGTTGCGTAAATCGTAACAGTAACGCGGCCGCAGCGCTCGGCTCGACCGCATAGTTAGAAATTACGCGACAGCCGGCTGCGCAGGACATTTTTGTCGCAAACCAGCGTTATAAAGAAAATTAGAATGTGGCTTGTAAATTTGACTGCCTCTACTGGAAATTGAAGTATTTACATTGATTATGATGTGAAATGAAAAATAATTAAGTAAGTAGACAATTTTGATGATTTGGTTAGCTAAAAGTTCATTTGAACCGCCTTTCAGTTCAGCAATAGACAGAGACAGAATACACATTTCATTGTTACGGACTCTTATACGGCCGCTTGGGGTTTCACAAGGTAAGTAATAGATATAGCATTTTTTAACCTGTTGTCGCAAAGTAATGAATACCTTTTTTGGTTAAACTCTATTCACATAGATCTGGAGGATAACCATGAACTCTTAAAAAAAATCTCAAATCTGTCAAATCTTGTCAAATCTGTCAAATCTGTCAAATTTCGTACGTAATGACGTACGAAATTGACAGATTTGAGATTGTTTTGAGAGTTCATGGTAACCCCGCTGTTCTGTTTGCGAGGATAGTTCGGAACTACTATAACAACGTGTCATTCGAAACTTCAATACCATTAAAAAAGAACAAGTTTACAACAAAAGCGAAAAAGCGCAAAGCGCTAGTGTCGCGTTACGAGCGCCATCTGTCATGCGGCGCAATATGCGTCGGAGGTGCGGACGGACGCGCGCGATTAACGAGTGTGCGACCAATCGGGAGGTTTGCTTTATTTGTTCATTTAATAGAAAAATAACAAAAACTAAAATCCGTGGTTTTCACAGTAGGCCTTCTGATCGGCGGCTTAGTAAGCGCTGCTATTGAGCTATTATAAGCACTTGATTTTAGGTTTCCGTAGTCCTGACAAGGAACCCTTATAGTTTCGTCTGTCTGTCTGTCCGTCCGAGGTTTAGGTGTCCTTAGAGCTGTAATTTTGTGGAAATACGTATATCAATCACGCCGACAAAGCAGTGTAATAAAAATTTTAAAATATTTTTTTAGGGTAGCTCATACATTGTATGTCTCGTGGGGATGGTTTTTTTCATCGTCTACCCCATCGTGTGGGGTATCGTTGAATAGGTTCTTTAAAATGACTCAAGGGTTGCTAAGACTATATTTCGATTTAGGGATCCGTTTGCAAAGTATTAAACATTAAATAGCCCCTCTCTAAAAGCTAAACTATTGGCTTAAAAATCTGGAAAAATTTATGGTTCTTTTCGTGAACATTTAAGGAAAATCATAACGGTTAAGTTAAATCAGTTAGTTTAAGAGTATAGTTCAACTTGTCGTTCAAAAAATATTTAGAGGAAAACATAAAAAGTGACTTAAATTAAGTAATTTCTGAAATGCGAAGGCAGGCACTTGGCCGGTTTTTTTAAAAGAAAGTTTTTTCCTATAATTGAACAGTACACGGCTATCAACTGACACGCCAATTTGCTTTACACGGCCGTTCTGACAACAAATTGTGGTCGTAAAAAAGTGTGGAGCACTGTTGATCGGAAATTCGGGATGTGAGCGGAACCCGAACATGAATCATTTATTAACGCAAATGGCTGCTGGGCGCGATTGTGCGTTTAGTTATCATTGACGGATTGGGGGATTTATTTGTTTGGACTAGCGACGGCTTAGGAAGTTTTCACAGCTTGACAGGTTTTATTGGTCCGCATTCTGATTGTGTGTGATTTGCTTATCCATTTTTGAATAACTTTAGTAACGGTTATGATGCAAGAAATTAAACTAGGCTATTAGCAAGTAAACAATGATACATAATTATGCGAACAGACATAGTTATAGGCAACTCGAATATAATTTGGTGCTAAACATTTTAAGATGAACTTGTGTTTTACTGCACACGCGAGAACTGTACAAGCCTTGCATGTGTTGCGCTATAGAGACATACAAAACGATTGCAGCAACGGAACGCATGCAGCTCGCGAGCGGCTCGCTAGCTGCGAATTTGCCAGATCTGAACGCACTCTAACGTGACCCTTGCGGGATTTGAACCCGCGACCGATGTTTTTGTATTTGGAGTGCGATCCAGACAGTAGTCTAATAAAATATAATTAATATACAACCCTATCACGCAAGTGGTTCGACACAGGCACATCAAAACTGATGATCCTTCTCAAATAAGAATATGGTGCTCAGGTCGCGTTTAGGGGCAAAATAAAAATGTTGATTTACGGCACTCGCGTAGGGCGCCGCTCAAAGCGCCGTAAAGAGCTCCGGCGATATTGCAAAAGCTTCCCTTCTCACTTCTCGCATAGTGGGGATAGACACAGTAAGCTGTTTTTTTTATACAAATGTATATATATATATTCCACATAATATATGATTATTAGTCTAAGGGCCTGTTTCATCACCAGCCTATATCAGTCCACTGCTGGACACAGGCCTCTCCAAAAGAAGGATTTCGACATAATTGCCACGCTTGGCAGGCGGGTTGGCGATCGCAGTTTAGCCAATGGTGGAGAGGAGACGCTGCTGCCCGTCTTCTTATGGCAGCTCTCCTGTGGTCGCTCTTACGACTCCCATAGGAAGAGCTTAATAATTGTCTTGTAAAATATATTTTCTGTAAAATCAGGCTGACGAAGGTGCCTGAGTTTGTTGCGCCGTTTCTTCTCATCACCACCCTATATGTAGTCCCGAAGCGGTGGTAGGGCTAAGTTATATTTTGGGACGCGTATAAGTGCCTGGAGGAGGGCCTACATACAGAATAAATAATTTCATTTCATTTTATCATAAATAATATTTTAGGGACAATGAAGTTATTTGACGATAATGTTAGACATACGAGTATCCTTGTCCCAAGCAGCGCTACACCTCCTCATTCACTTTCATCTTTTCCATTCTGTATAGGGGATGCCTAGCATGTCCATAGTATCTCCAGCAGTGAACTTCTATAGGCTGATGATACCTAATATTGATAACAATGATGATAATCCATTCCACTCTTGCCATCGATTAATCAAAGCGAATCATCGCGTAAACGATCCATCCGATGTTTGCAGAAAGCGTAATATGTCAAAAGATGGACAATAAAAGGACCAAAAATTACAATGATTGGTGAAAGGTTTAGAACCCAAGTGACCCTGCTGTATCTGCCTTTGTTACGCTTGTGTCAAACCCTAATAAAATATTGTACAAATGCCCGGAGCTTATTACACGTCATTACCGCTGACCGTTGTGTCCTCAGGTTTTATTGCGCTCTCCTAAAGTATGTTTTAGTGATATGGCCCATGAATGCAGAAGCGAAATTCAAATCTGTAAATATATGAGTGTGAAATTTGCTATGGATTTGTTTTGTCTACAAGTAAAGTTCGCTTACAAAAATATTCATTACACAATGTGCCACATTTATGTCCAGAAATAATTGTACTTATATTTTACAAATATATAAAAACCGGCCAAGTGCGAGTCGGACTAGTGCACGAAGGGTTTCGCAACATTACTATAAAAACAAGCAAAAAAAATTCACGTTTGTTGTATGGGAGCCACCTTAAATATTGATTTTGTTCTGGTTTTTGGTATTTGTTGTTATAGCGGCAACAGAAATACATCATTTGTGAAAATTTCAACTGTTTAGCTATCACGGTTCATGAGATACAGTCTGGTGACGGACGGACAGCGGAGCCTCAGTAATAGGGTCCCGTTTTACCCTTTGGGTACGGAACCCTAAAAAAGGATATTATGAGAAAAACCTATGCGATCTTAAACAGCTAGGACATAAAAAAAAAACTTTCTCCCAATATATTCCTTAAACTAGCCATTTATCAAATAACATTTAGACTTGAAAAATTGTACTTTTTTACAACACCTCAAAACGAACAACAACGTAAAATATATTTATATATTTCCGAGTGCATATAACCTGACTCTCTTTAAGTCCAGAGTGAATAGGCATCTTCTGGGCAAGCTCGCTCCATCGTAGATCCCATCTATGCTCTAGAGCCCATCTCAAGTAAAAAAAAAAAAATATATATATCATATATTACGCTTTCTTATTATCCAATCTTCAGAGAAACTAACTGTAAACTGTATGTAGGATTTATTTTATTAAATAATTAATCTTTACCCACGGCTTAAACCCTGGAGGTGTCTTAATACAACAGGCGAACCAATTTTGTGACGTTAATTAGTTCCAATAAGTTTAGCGCGGCCGCGAGTAATCCATACGAGCTAGCGTCACTACTACGTAAAGGGACAGCCATCAGTCGCTATAAAATAAAGACAAAACTAGCTACATACACCGAGACATTTTAGTAGTTGTTTTCCCGCAGTAAAATGATTCTATCTTAGCAGTACAATATATTAATGAAGTTTTTTTTTATTCAAATCGCCTGTAGGCATTCAAATTCAAATCGTCTGCAGCGCGTGCGATGCAGTTTATGCTGTATTACTTTGTGCGGCTTCTTTTACTTTAAACATTTATTTTGTGCGCCAGGCAGTACCTAAATACGTCACATCTTGTAAAAGAAACTATAGTTTCTCACGCTTTCGAGTTGATGATTATTTTTTTGATTAGCTGAGAACAAAAATATTTTATTTAAAAAAAATAACTTGCATGGTTCGATAGCACTACTAAAGGTAAATCGTTCTGCCGCGGGAAAACAACCACTAAAATATCTCGGTGTATAATCGATCGCAGTAGAGACTAAGCAGTGAATAAAAGAAAACAATAGAATGCGTATACAAACTCTATAAATTTTAATTTAAGTTTCTTTTCAGGCGTTTATGCGGAAATACAATATACTTAGGTTAGGTTTAGCGTACCTTTAATGGTTAGATAAATGCCTAAATACTTTTTACTTAGGATCTCAATGCTTAACGACATAATTACATGTGTGCAGTTAAAAGAGCTTTTCCAAAACTTTTCAAATATTTTAGTATGTCTGAAGAATGAGTTGCAAGTATCTAAGCGTTCGTTTGTTTGAAATGTTTAAAACAATTTAGATTTATTGGCCGTATAACCTGTGTTATTTATCTGTTCATTGAAATTACCAGAGTTTCACTTAAATAATATCCTACACAAGGTACAGGGAACTTTTTGGCAGTCTGACAAGACTAGAGGTTAAATTTACAAGGTGATAGAGTCACAGTGACATTACATCCTCTAAGATCCACCACTTGTTATCATTATACGTAATAACTGCTCGACCGCAGTAGCACTCTTAACAGTATTATACTCTGCGCCCCACTTTAAATTAGGCATTGTGTCTGAGACCCGAGTTATAGTTGGTGGAAGTATCACACGTGTGGTTAATATTAACTTCGTTTCTCCCTGATGAACTTGGCTCCAACTTACGTTAAGGAAATCACGGAAATATTCTATAATAATAAATGTACAAAAGAAAAAGACGCTACTTAAGACCATGTGATTAGCGCTCATATATAACTACTTTTTCAACACAGTTGCTCGTAAATTGAGTCTTATAACACCGTTTTTAGTTTCATAATTCATCGTATTACACACTTGTGCTGTAATAACATTATCGCACTAGTGCGGTAATGTAGCCTTTGTTTTAAAAAATCCAGCAAAAGTTTATGTCTAAGTACATTGAATATTTTACCAATATTAAATTATTTTAGGGTTAAGATGACAAATAAATATTTCATGTTATCAAATTGTATATTAATAAACACAAATTAACTTAACTATCATTTTTAGAAACAATAATTTATAGTTTATTTTATTTTTTAAATTGCTGCTACTCCGGCTGAACAGCCAGTTTTTCCTGTGCCATTATTGAACCTGCGCGTGCATCGAAATTGCGACGCGCGAAAAAAACCAAACTTACGTGCCATTTTTCCTAAATATTTGGTAAAGTTGTTGCTGTGTGGTTAATTACTATAAAAATGATTACTTTAAATAGTGAAGACGAGTAAAATGTTATTCAACCCCGTCGGAAATACTTATCGAGGCACGAAACGCAAGTGATAGCCTGTTGCCGCCAAAATCCAGAGAAAAACAGCAAAAACGGGGAAGGTATTTTAGATTTTAGTTTGTTTTTTCCTCGCAATTGTGTTGAAAAACGTCGTATGGAACTCGTGAGCATTGATAATTACACACTCGGCTTCCTTACCGCACTGCGGCTCGCGCGTACAATAATGCCTTGTGCGTAATAATCAACTTTGCACACTTGTATCATATTGTACTATTTTGCGAGCAACATGAACATATAATATTTTTTTTTTAGATGCTTCGTATAAATTATAATCGAAGTGGCGTGATGCATAAAGAAGTAGCATATTTTTTTTGAAGCTTCATAAAACGTATGAATCGTCTAAAAAAATATGCTACTTCTGCCCTACCCTATATAATGTGTGCCTTATTAAAAAGTATAATAATTATGTATATTACTAGCTGACCCGGCAAACGTTGTTTTGCCATATAAATAATTTTTAAGTTAAGGGTGGAAAACCCTTATCACTAAGGGGTATGAAAAATAGATGTTCGCCGATTCTCAGACCTACTCAATAGGATCACAAAATTTCATGAGAATCGGTCAAGCCGTTTCGGAGGAGTACGGGAACGAACATTGTTACACGAGAATTTTATATATGAGATTTATTTGTAAAACAAAATTTACAAATAAACACATTTTGATTAAACCTTTCTGACGACAAATTTGATAGTAGATTGACATATAAATAAAGCTATTTTTTTATTAATATACGGTTACTTAATTAAATCTGGCCGCAAATAATGGTTGCTGGCTGTTATAGATGGTAAGTATTGAATGTATTGTTTATAAGCACATTTAGTAAACGGTCTTCAGAGAACAACAGAAGGCTTAGTTCAATAGCGTGCTATGTAATTCTGTGTGTCAGGAAAAGGCTTTTATCTGGTGTCGAAAAGGTTAAGACTGTATATTTTAGTATTTATTTTTGCTGTCGTAACTATGTGTGGTTACACTCTGGATGGTTTAGCTGCTCACTTTAATGTTTGCGAGTTTGTGACGAATTTATTTAATGATACAAGACATGTCTAAAATATAAGGTACGTTAAAGAAATTTAGCCTTATTGGAATGTAATATGAACAATAAAAAACCGGCCAAGTGCGAGTCGGACTCGCGCACGAAGGGTTCCGTACCATTTTCTATAAAAACGTCGAAAAAAATCACGTTTGTTGTATGGGAGCCCCCTTAAATATTTATTGTATTTTATTTTTTAGTATTTGTTGTTATGGCGGAAACAGAAATACATCATCTGTGAAAATTTCAACTCTCTAGCTATAACGGTTCATGAGATACAGCCTGGTGACAAACGGACAGACAGACAGACGGACAGCGGAGCCTTAGTAATAGGGTCCCGTTTTGCCCTTTGGGTACGGAACCCTAAAAAACAAGCCGTTTTTAGCTTTACACGACGCAATGTTAACAGATTTTTGTTGAACTACTTGTTCATCTACAAACATCACATTAAGAAATCTTTATTAAGAATGTTTTTTTAAAGAGCGCACGGAGTTTTTACCTTTTGCAACGTATTTTGTAAATGTTTTTTTCGTAAAAACGGCTGACAAACTGGACTGGGTTTATTACACATTTTTTCCCATACCTGCCAGTATGTGAGTAGTCTCTGAAGCCGTGGTAGGTCACAACTATATTTTTTGGGACGTGTAAGTTTTCGGAAAAGAAGGGCCTATACAGGGTGTACAAGAGAATAGGACACTCCTTAAAACCGTGATAAGCTGGCATGTACAACAAGTTTTTCTATGGGAGCAACACCGAAATCAAGATTTTTTTTCCAGCTGCTTCATACAAACTTACTCGCATACCTCGACGATAATGTATGGAGCATCTAAAAATAAAATCACGATTTCAATTTTGTTCCCATAGGAAAAGTTCTTGTATATCACCAGCTGATCACGTGGTTTAAGGAGTGTCCCATTCTTTTGTACACCCTGTATACTGAATAAATAAGAACTGTATAGCATTATAGAAATTACTAGCACATGGAAAAAAATGAAGTACTTAACAAAAGTGTATCTAAAACACAAGTCTTTTAGATGGCACCTAAAATTAGTTAAACTATAACGTTTAACAAAAATATGTGAAAATGCAAATAAATTTATTTGTAAGCTTTTCGCCCGCAAAAAATTGTAACATGTATTTTACCCAATAAAAAAATACGGATTATTTTACGTGATAATGACATAAGAAAACATTGATGCTACTCAGACCCATCGGCCGATGGAGTGGAAGAGAGATAGATGCGTCACAAGCCTAACGCAAAGGCCGATCGTGCTTCTCTATCGCTTGTTCCGCGCTCTCGTTCGCACGCGGAACGTGACAGTTTTTCGTGCATGCAGCCGGTCATCAATTTATAAGACGTTATTACATCAATAGTATTCCGCAGCCTCAAAAGGAATGGAGCTGGAATGATATTGGAGCACGGGCTGTACAATTATTATCCGCGTATGACCGAGGCAAAGTTTTTCAATATAAGTTAAAGGCTCGAGCGATGCCTTAATCAGACGAAGCCGACTGCCAAATTAAGCATTACGCATTTGGAGTGATTTGAATTGTTTATGCCATCTTAAAATACAATTCAAACTTGATTCAAATTAAATTTAAAATAGAATTAAATATGTTTTGTTGATTTGTCTGCGACTGAAAAAAAACATTGTCTGGTACGTCAGACACAACACAAGAATTTCATTCTTTACTTTAAGACTACATGTTAATTTTGTTCTTTAGTGCCTATTTTTATTACAAAAAAAACAGAAATTAAAATTTACAATTTATTTATATTATTTACTTGATTTTTTACTTCTCAATTCGCACATAGACAAGGCAAATACGAGTCATTAATTAATTTCGGGCCATTCCATCGCTTGCCATTTAATTAGCCTACATTTGTTTAATAGCCATACCCATAAAGAGCTGTAAAATGTAATAATTGAAGCCGAATGACTGCCACCATTTTAATAATCATCATAACAAAATTAACTTGTGCAATTATATCGTTTTGTGAGATATGAACATTACCAAAGGAAATAATAACATAGCGTGCTTATAATATGATCTGATTCTGCGCGCCATTTTTTTCATATTTGTCGGTCAAAGGAAGAGGTCAACCCTATAGGTTTTAAACTTTCTTGTTGAATTTTTTAATTATAACAATGTACACAACACGGGTATTGATGCAACATACCTCTTTTTATTTATTATTGTCCGACGTTTCGGCCTAATTACATAGGCCGTGGTCGCGGGAAGACTAAATAAAAGAGGTATGGTGCAGCAATACCCGTGTTGTGTACAGTGTTATAACTCTATAGGTTTATTATGAAAACTTTCGTTTGGCAATATCTGGCTCCTTTGGAGTGGTCTGACTTGGACATCACATCACATCACCAGCCCATATCAGTCCACTGCTGGACACAGGCCTTTCCAAAAGGAGGATTTTGCCATAATCGCCACGCTTGGCAGGCGGGTTGGCGATCGCAGTTTGGCCAATGGTAGTGAGGAGACGCTGCTGCCCGTCTTCTTGTGGCGGTTCTCCTGTAGTCGCCTCTTACGACACCCATAGGAAGAGAAGGGGTGGTGCAATTCTTTTAACGTGCCGGCACTACACGGCACCAAATCGGACTTGGACATAATCCTGTTCAATTTAAGCCTGTTCCCTTAAGTAGGTACCCAATGCAGCATAAGATGAGTAGTATGTTCAACGGGGGTTTAATATTCCGGGCTCCAAGTTATTTGGACGTATTGTTCCGGACTGTGATGCTTTTAATTTCCAAACTACCAAATTGACGACCGTGAAATATATATGAGTTGATCTGCAATTCCAAACAAACAAACAAAAAGTCGGACTACGCGTTACAACTTAGTAAATATTTTGACTACCCCAAGGGAATTGTGCTGAATTTCAGGATAAAAAGTATATTATGTCCACCATGTATCACGGAGTATGAACTCAATTCATGCAAAGTTTCATTTGTATTCATTTAGATTCAAGGTACAGACAGACAGACAAAAATTTAAATAATTGCAGTTTTGGTTTTAGTATGAATTACCTAGTGCCCCCCAAAAACAGTTTTATTCTGGTAACGATTTATCTTCGAAACAATCTTCGGGGATGCTTCTCGAGCTTTGCGAGCATTATTTGTAGATCAGGGCGGTTACCACGAACTCTTAAAACAATCTCAAATCTGTCAAACATTATCAAACCTGTCAAATTTTGATGACGTAATGACGTACCAAAATTGACAGATTTGACAGCTTTGAGATTGTTTTAAGAGTTCATGGTTACCCCGCAGGACATATTCAGCCAATAAAAATTAGGTCATTGTCAAAACACAATTGCATTTAAGTGACATCGATGTTAGTACTTTTCTATATTATGAATTTTAAGAGATTTAAATTCTTTTCTAAGAATCGCAAGTATCATAACTCTTTGAAACACCAGACAAAACACGGCTTAAGTGATATTTATACGATAGGTATTTTTGTAGCGAACTAATGTAAGGTATAACCTACTTGAAGGTTTTCTTTTGTACCGTTCTTGATAAAAACCAAGATATAATAAGATTAGATCTAGGCTTTTTCGACAGATTTTCAAAACTAATCCGGCCTTTAAAGGTACATAAAGATCGAAAGGTACACATTCAACTTTGATAGAATCTCCTTTGTAACTAAAATAGGTAATCGGATATAAGTTTCTTATATAAACCCTTAAAGATAAGAAAAAGTTCGGATTAAAATCTACATGTTCTAATTATAAGATAAATTATATTAAAGATAAATAACACTTGAAAAAATCATCGAACTCAGGTGGGACTCGAACCCCCGTCCCATCGCATGCCGGGCGAGTGCTTTACCGTGTCACGTGACGTCCTCGGTAGCTTAGTTGGTAAAGCACTCGCCCGGCATGCGATGGGACGTGGGTTCGAGTCCCACCTGAGTTCGATGATTTTTTCAAGTGTTATTTATCTTTAATTAAACCTTGCATGGAATTGCTAAAAACAAAATTTACAAATTATATTATTAAATTATTATTGTTAAATTATTCTAATTATATTATTAAATTATAAGCTTCAAAAGAGTTAGAAATAAAATTCTACAATATAATCTAATCTTTTTTTACAAGCTCACCTGACTGTTATTTTAGGGTTCCGTGACTTTTTTATTCAACTTTACAAACTACTAACAAACTTAAAAATCTTCGAGACTCGATTTCTGCTACGGAACCTTGGCTGCCAGAGTCCGACTCGCTCTTGGCTGTTTTTTTCATGTAGCAACGATGCAACGGATCGACATATTTTTTTAATACCTATGGATTAATTATGGACTGCTACATTTTATATTGGTAAAATGAAGTTGCACAAGGATGTGTGTTAACGGAGTTATGTGACAAATCACACACGGAGCCAAGCTTTAATATCGTAGGATTGCATTTAAGCTTGCAGTAAATGAAATGGCGTATTTGCTAAGCCGCTAAGCCCCGAATTGCGAAGTAAAATCTCGCAAAGTAACTTCAAGATTTCAAAACCCTTTCTCAGACTAAGCCCTCTTTTGTCAAACAAGCGGCACTAAAGTAATTGCTAAAGAGGTCGGAGGTAATCGAGAGGGTTAATAAACAGGATCGCGCTGTGTTCCAGCATATAAAATAACAGCAATTAGGCTTAATATAACCGACGGGCGCCGTTCTACAGCCCGCCTAATAATCCACCGCGAAAACTTGAGAGTTGGGAATTTTAAATAAAAAAACACCGGGAATTTTTAAAGTAAAATTGTAATGCCTGTCCTGTACTTTTATTATTTTTACTTAAAGTATTAACTTAATTTACTTATAATACTTTACTTTACTTATAATACTAATAATTTACATAATTTACTAAAATTACTCGACAATCAATCAAATCAAATCAAATTACACAATTTGACATTATTTGCAGATGACAGTACTCTCTTATTTACTAATGATAACATAAATCAATTAGAAATTGACATAAACAATTCTTTAGTATCCGTTATTCAATGGCTTAATGACAATAATCTTAAAATAAATCTTGACAAAACCTTAATTATGAATTTTAGACAAAGAATAAATAAAAACATTGACCTTAACATTCACTACCATAATAAAACAATTAATGAAACTCAAACCACAAAATTTTTGGGACTTTATATTGACAATACATTGAAATGGAAAACACATGTTGAACATGTCTGTAAAAAATTAAGTCAGTTTTCATACGCACTATATAATTTAAGAAAAGTTTCTAACGAGTCTGCTTTGTTAACAGCCTATCATGGCTACGTAGCATCGACGTTAAGGTACGGCATAATATTTTGGGGGAATTCAACGGATAAAGATCTTGCGTTCAGAGCTCAGAAACGATGCATACGAGCAATGTACAATTTTAAACAAACTGATTCATGCAAGCCGTTCTTTATGAAGCTAGAAATTTTGACGATGCCATGTTTGTATGTTTATGAGACTGCAATTTTTGTTAAATCGAACTTAGAGTTTTTGAATTTAGAACACGGGCTCGGCATCAAAATAAACTATGTACAATAGCCAGTAGGACAGCTTTGTTTCACCAAAGCATCTTTTGCAACGCGTCTCGTATTTTTAACAAAATTCCACAATCCATTCGGAGCACTGATGAACTGACAATTTTTAAACAAAAACTTTACGACTTTCTAATAGAGAAATGCTATTATAAAATTAGTGAGTTTATGACAGATCGCACTATTTAAATGACATCCCGATTTGTTAGTGAAGACATAAGTATTTTGAAATTTTTATTTAATAACGTAAAATAATTTTGCCATTACTAGACATTTAATTTAATTGAATAAAACTTACACTTATTATTGTATGCCCATGCGGCGGAACACAGATGTTCTAACCTTCTATTATATTGCCACCTCTCTGTACCTGTGATTCACAATAAATTGATTGATTTGATTTGAATCAAAATTTATCGAGGCCATTAAAAAGGTATGTCCATTCAGCGTAGAAATGCTTCAGGGCAACAATTCGCGATCTTTGAACGGCGATTTGGGAAATATTTCTTACTTGTAAATATTATCCATTTTTTTTAGACTTAGTTTTAAACAATATTAATACTAAGTATACGTACAATGTTAAAGAAGTCATTAAATCTAGAATTCATTCATATTCACATACATATTCACATAATTAATCCAGTGTTTTGAATTGATTTTTGAAAATGTCAAGATTGCACGAAAGCTTTTGTATAATAAGCACGATAATTTGTACCTAATCCATGAATATTTTCAAAATTTCTTTAGACATGTTTCTCAGTGAACTAGTCGCCATAGTTACAAGCTTAGTTTATATTGAGGCAGTTAGATAACTGGAGTGATTGTTGAAACAAATTATTTTATTTTATTCAACACAAATAAGATTAACTTACCCATGTCTAAAGCGTTCGCGTCGGCCCACTAGGTATGTGTTATACGCAAAGTTTGCACGGCACCGGCACCTGGTATTAATTTCCCGGCGGAGGGTTAAAACGGGAAAATTCCCGCTAACCGGCTACAAGAGAAGATGGACAAATTAACAAGAACAATGTTAAATTGGGCAAAAAAGTCCCCTTTGTGCCGAGAACTAGCGAGGACAACGCGGGAGATTATTCTTGCAATGTGGCCGTGTGTAATATGAATTATGGGGATTTATTTAATTATGAGTTGTAGGAATAGGAAACGTATTTAATATTTAAACGTATAGTGCGGGAACTATGCAAATATAATCCTCTCTCGCGTACCATTCGTTTTAGGAAAATATTAGAAGGAATGTTATATTCGTGTGAAACTCTTGCAATTCACGTACAAACTTTACGTATCTTCGTATGATAAATAAATAATAATAAATAAATAAATATTGGACAACATCACATACATCTGATCCTAAGGTAAGTAGCGAGAGCACTTGTGTTATAGAAATTAGAAACAGCGACGGTACCACAACACCCAGACTCGAGCCGAAATAGAAAATTTCTTTTTCTGCATTGACCCAACCGGGGATCGAACCCGGAACCTAAGAGTCCGGCTTGCTCGCCTTTCGCCTATGGAAGTTTTCACTAATGTCAACAAGGCTGTCGGTAAATCATGGCAGTTTCTATGATATTTTTGACAACTTATAAGTAATATGACATTAAAATACTATTAAGCTACGGCCAAACCAACGCGGGGGCGTGGGCGTGGGCGTGGGCGTGCGCGGTGGCGTGGGCGTGGGCGTGCAGGCCAGTTCACACCAAACACGCGGACACTAGGCGTTCAGGAGGCCTAGCACGAAATTGTATCTTTCGCTCGGATGTAGGTATAAACCTAACAAGAAAGAGATTAGTCATGAATGAAGTCAAAGAAAATTATGAATGTATAATATAATAAAGGTATCTAATGATGTTGTAGAAATTATGATTTAACTATTGTTTATCAGATTATTTGCCGATATACTACGAATATAAATCAACCATTTTACTAAATAAACAACGAATTTTTGTAGAGTTTTTAATTTATTTATTTACTGACTTTCTCATTAATTAATTCCAACTCGGTTACCCGAGCGAAGCTATTTGAAGATGTAGGAAAGAAAAAAGCTAGTTGGCTTCACTCATTGCTTTTCGGAAAAAAATAGTAGCTTTAAACGTAATTATTTATATTATCGTAGTAGCGCACCATCTGTCTGTTGAGCCTGTCACGTCAAATGTCATGTCCGCGCATAGACTTAGGATTCGTTACGCTCTTAAAGACTGACAAAGCGTGGAAAAGAGACATCATATCCTTGCGGGCACCCTACAAGATAGAAAAAGACAGATGTCAATGTACCTATGTGACACAAAAAAAATATTTAACTGACTTTAAATGACTTCAATTTCAAACGTCAAAATAATTTTATTAAAATATACAAAATTACAAACGGAAAACTTATTTAAATATTTCTGTAGACATGGGGTGCTGTTCAATTATAAATTGTGATGTGACAAGAACATATAACCCAAATAAATACACATTTCACAGGTAAATACATTTTTTGATGAAAATATTTTGAAACAAATTTGTGTCTAATTCGTAATTATAATCGACAAAAAACTTGGATTTTACAGAAGAATATGAAATTTGTTTGGTGTGTGTTTGTGTATTTTGTAGTTAAAGACATAATTACAATAAATATTAGGTAAAATAGTAAATTGTATGTCTACACTAGGGATTGAACTACCGGTGACGTCATAAGTATCGATAAAATATCGACAGCCATTTGTGGGTATAGAATATTAGTAGCAATTACTAAAAAAATATTTATCATGTTTGTTTACAAAAAAAAAACACTCCAATACTGTTTTTTTGTGATTACATTATGAGATTAAAATATTTTTTTAAGAATACCATCTAAACCTGAAATACGCGAAAAGTGGATTGAAAGAAAGAGTTATAAACAGGCCAGATTGGACTCCGCGGAAACAGTCAACAGTTTGCAGTAAACATTAATGTACATTGTATAAAAGTGTAAATATGTATAAAAATAAATATTTTGATTGTTTTATTTATGTTTAAATATGCCTTACATAGTTTTCAGAGTTTACAATTTTAAAATAATAATTTTTTGCTTTATTTTATTATAAGTTTTAATTTTCAATCCAAGTGAGAATTTATATAACATTTAAATTAACTTGAAATTAAAACCTGTTGTAACTCTATTGTTGGTCGGTTTTACATTATGTCGTTCTGTGTGAATAGAGTTAGGAATGAAACACAGGTGTCAGTTAAATAAAATAAAAGCATTTCAAGAATTGTGACATCAAGTATGTTTTAATTTATTTAGAGGATATTAAATAATTTTGACATCATAATAATATTATGGTAAGAAAATAAGGAACAAAATTAAAAAAAAAACGGAAAAGTAACAATATTTTCTCGTCAAAAACAAAATTAATAAAGATATATTTAAAAAAAATATTACAAATAAACAAAAACAAAATTAATCAATTAATCAAAATACCTACTTAAAAATAAATACATACTTTATGTCACGATTATAGAAGTGCATTTATTTCATTTGATTGACACCTGTTTGTATGATTTTGATGCCCAACTCTATGAACACAGAACCACCTACTGTAAGTAGTATAATATTAACTCTGTGATTATAAGGAATATGTTGAAATGAAATTATGATATGAAATTGTTTTAAATAGGTTACATATTTAATATTTGAGCAGACAACCTGGTAAAGGTTGCAGGACGACGCTGGATGCAGGTTGCTTCCAACCGGCCGATCTAGGAGTCACTGGGGGAGGCCTATGTTCAGCAGTGGACGTCCAGTGGCTGAAATGATGATGTTGATGATGACATATTTAAAACGACCGTTTTCTTGTTTTCCATTATATAAACTTGTTCACAGTATTCAATTACTCATTTTTCGATTTAATGCGAGTAAACTTGTTTTTCAGATTTCTCAGTTTCCAGACTGTGAAGTTTGCATAACAAAAATATGACCTTTTTTCGACCATATCTCAACTTTACACATACAAGCCCTCGAAAGACCGACGTATCATTTCCGTGATACTAATTTTCACCTTTTTTTTGTTTAAAGATTAAGTTTAACTTTAGGTGCTTCAAGGTCCGCGGCGATTGTGACTTGTGCCAAATCAATTTGATGCCGGTTGCAATTTATCGATAAAAAAAATGTGGCTTGAATGTAGGCTACACCTACCTTTACAAATTAATTTATATATATTTACAATTAAAATTAACATTAGCATTTGTCCAACATTCATTAATTACACTATTTGCACTTATACTATACTTATACTACGTATATCTAATATCTATTAAAAGCTATCTAACATATTTATTTACACCTACACTATTAACATTGACATCAGATAGAATACAACATTCGATGTGCACCAGTTTATCGATATGTCGATATCGACAATAATATCGACGTTGCGAACTCCCTAACGCAGCGCGCGTATATAATGGCTATATACCGGCGAGCGCACGCCGGCGCGCGCGCAACCGTCGCACCAGTCGGAATTCACTACTGACGCGAAGCGCATGCCGCTCGGGCTAACGTTGTTACATAATAATCGCTTGTAATTCGCTTATATATGTGCTTGTGCTATCTTACTTTCACCTTCGAACTGTCTTACGCTATTCTGTGCTGTGCCTGTACTCCTTCCTTGTTCTCGCACCTTCTATTGTGTAATTTCTTATGTGTGAATGACTGTTGAAATCTGGACAATATACCTACTACTATAACCGTGAGTCGGACTTATTTATTTTCAACTCCTGCGTACACACATTTACCACATTGGTGACCTCTTATTTCGAACACAATATGGAAAAGGAATTTGAGGACGCACGTGGCGCACCCGCAGAGAATAGTGAGGCGCCCGTATCGATAAATCGCGGCGAGGTGTATAAAGTCGCTGCACGGGTACCACCATTCTGGCCTGAAGAACCTGAGATCTGGTTTGCCCAAGTCGAAGGACAATTTGCGATTGCTGGCATAACTAGCGACATCACCAAATTCAACTGTGTCATCGGTCAGCTAGATAATCAGTACTCGAGGGAAGTAAAGGACGTTATCATTAACCCGCCGGCTGTTGATAAATACGAAAAGCTCAAGACTGAGTTGATCAAGAGACTCACAGCTTCGAATGAAAAGAAGCTTACGCAATTACTCATGCATGAGGAGCTTGGGGATCGGAAACCTTCCAGTTTCCTTCGCCATCTCAAGAGTCTTGCCGGCCTGGAAGTCCACGATGATTTTCTGAAGACCATCTGGATAAGTCGTCTTCCACACGCCATCCAGACAGTTCTCGCAGGTCAGTCATCATCTGCCACCTTGGACGACCTAGCAGACTTAGCAGACAGGGTCAACGAGCTCGCCACTTCCTCACCACGAATCGCCGCTGTAAGCCAACCAGTCCCTGGTTCCATACTTAGCGAACTAACGAGGGAAGTTGCCGAACTACGCAAACAACTGCAGCAGCTCACGTCAAACAACCGCAGCAGATCCCGGCAGCCTAATCGGAACAGATCCACATCGAGGCACCGATCCAATTCCAACTACCGAAAATACCCGCTGTGTTGGTACCACAGCAAGTTCGGTGATAAGGCCAACAAATGCATCAGCCCTTGTGACTTCAAGTCGGGAAACGCCAGCGGCAGTCGGTAATGGCGACTGACGATTGCCTGCCTTCTTCAACTGGTCGCCTGTTCGTCACCGATCGCTTTTCAAAGACACAATTTCTCGTCGATACCGGAAGTGACTTGTGTGTCTTCCCTCGGTCAGTGCTCCGTGACCGTCGTGCGCGAACCAACTTTGAACTGTGTGCAGCTAACGGGTCTAATATTTCTACATATGGTTATGTGCATTTGGACTTAGATTTTGGATTACGTAGAACCTTTCCTTGGCGTTTCGTTGTAGCCGATGTAACTAAACCAATTATTGGAGTAGATTTTCTAAATTTTTATAATTTAATAGTAGATTGCCGAAATAAACGTTTAGTCGATAATTTAACAACTGTTTCTGCCATTGCTAAATCTGCAAATTGTAATATTTACTCTGTAAAAGTTTTGACTGGTGAATCGCGGTATCACAAAATTCTGGACGAGTTCCCAGAAATTACGCGACCAGCTGGCACACATCGAAACACACCACACAACACTGTTCACCACATCCGCACGACCCCAGGACCTCCAGTTTTCTCAAATCCCCGCCGTTTAGCTCCAGATATGCTGAAAATCGCCAAGCAGGAATTCCAGTCCATGCTTGCTGATGGTACAGCCAGACCCTCGGAAAGTCCATGGTCTTCACCGCTGCATCTGGCACCGAAAAAGGACAACGGGTGGCGACCGTGTGGTGATTATCGCATGTTGAATGCCCGTACTGTTCCTGACAGATATCCGATCAGACACATCCACGACTTCGCCCATAGTATAGCTGGCTGCAAAGTCTTTAGTACGCTGGATCTTGTTAAAGCTTACAATCAGATACCTGTCAGTGCAGAGGATATTCCCAAAACTGCAATCACCACACCGTTCGGCCTGTTCGAATTTCCTTTTATGACTTTCGGACTACGGAATGCCGGCCAGACTTTCCAGAGGTTTGTCGACGAAATGACCAGAGGGCTTGATTTTGTGTACTCTTATCTCGACGATTTCCTGGTGTTTTCGAAAAATGAGGTCCAGCATGAGGAACACCTGCGTCAGATTTTCACCAGGTTAAAAAATTACGGAATGTTGGTGAATACTTCTAAGTGTATTTTCGGTGTTTCCGAAGTAACCTTTTTGGGATACAGCATATCTGAGAGTGGCACCAAACCTCTGGGTGCTAAGGTACAAGCTGTTAAGGACTTTCCTCGCCCCACCAACGTACGCCAGCTCAGAGCTTTTATGGGCATGCTCAATTTTTATAGGAGATTTCTTCCTCGCGCTGCCGAAATACAGGCCCCTCTAAATGCCCTCCTGGCAGGATCGCTGAAGGGAACACATCCTATTGACCTCACAGGTGAAGCTTTAACAGCCTTCGAAGCCTCTAAAGAAAGCCTAGCAAACGCTGCCTTGCTAGCCCACCCAGATTGCTCAGCCACACTTGCCCTAGTTACGGACGCATCAGACAAGGCGATCGGTGCAGTCCTCCAACAACTTCAAGACGGCGTATGGCAACCACTCGCATTCTTTTCCAGGAAGCTGAGTCCATCGCAGATTAAATACTCGCCTTATGATCGGGAGCTTCTCGCCATTTATGAGGCAGTTAAACACTTCAGGCATATGCTCGAGGCTCGGCACTTTATTGTCTATACTGACCATAAACCGATCAGTTTTGCATTCCACGAAAGGAAGAAAAACTGTTCGCCTAGGCAGTATAGACATCTAGACTTCATTTCTCAATTCACGACGGACATCCGCCATATATCTGGTAAGGATAATGTGGTGGCTGATACCCTGTCGCGCATTGAGGAATTAGAAATGCCTGTGAACCTCGAACACATTGCTGAAGGGCAAACGTCAGACCCTGAACTAGCGAAACTCCTCGCGGAGGGTTCATCTCTGCATCTTGAAAGACTTCAAGTACCTGGTAGTCGCGTCTCTTTGTACTGCGACGTCAGCACACCGACTTCCAGGCCTTTTGTGCCCAAATTCTTTCGCAGACGAGTCTTCGATAGCCTGCATTCCCTTAGCCATCCTGGCTGTAACGCATCCGCTAAGCTAGTCTCGGAACGCTTTGTTTGGCCAGGCATAAGAAAAGACTGCAGAGCCTGGGCTCGTGGTTGCATTTCTTGCCAGCGTGCTAAAGTCTATCGGCACGTGACCGCTCCCCTAGGCACTTTTAATTTACCGCGTGCTCGTTTTAAGGAGGTCCATATCGACCTAGTGGGACCCCTTCCTCTTTCAGAAGGCTATCGGTACTGCCTGACGGCAGTAGATCGGTTTACCCGATGGCCGGAAGCCGTGCCGCTAGCTGACATTACGGCGGAGACGGTTGCAAAGGCTTTGCTGTCAACATGGATAGCGCGATTTGGCTGCCCTACAACCATAACGACAGATCGGGGACGGCAGTTTGAGTCCAGTCTGTTCGAATGCTTGTCCAATATGATCGGATTTGAACGTAAACGGACTACGGCCTACCATCCAGCCTGCAACGGCCTGGTGGAGAGATTTCACCGCCAATTTAAAGCGGCAATCGTTTGTCACGCCAATGACAGGTGGACAGAGTCGTTACCTTGGGTGCTACTCGGTATTAGGACATCCTTCAAAGAGGGTTTACAGGCTTCTTCCGCTGAAATGGTATACGGTGAACCATTACGCCTGCCAGGTGAATTTTTTGTCACTAGCACAGGAGGTACCACCGATACTTCAGAATTTACAGCTCGCCTTAGAAACTTTGCTCAAAAGCTACAACCCACACCAACTTTGCATCATAATAAGCCCAAAATATTTATCCACAAAGAACTCGCCATATGTGATCACGTGTTCCTCCGAGAAGACGCATCACGTGGCTCACTTCAACCCGCATATTCTGGGCCACACAAAGTTGTAAATAGGGGGGATAAAATTTTTAAAATCCTTCTGAAGGACAAAGAGGTCACAGTATCAATAGACCGACTGAAACCAGCCTTTATACTCACTGACCATATCGAAGAATCCGAACCAGAGCCTCAAAAAGATTATGTCACTCGTTCTGGGCGCAAGGTTAAGTTTCCCGATTTTTATCGCCCTTGACGGTCTCTGGAGGGGGGTGGTGTAGGCTACACCTACCTTTACAAATTAATTTATATATATTTACAATTAAAATTAACATTAGCATTTGTCCAACATTCATTAATTACACTATTTACACTTATACTATACTTATACTACGTATATCTAATATCTATTAAAAGCTATCTAACATATTTATTTACACCTACACTATTAACATTGACATCAGATAGAATACAACATTCGATGTGCACCAGTTTATCGATATGTCGATATCGACAATAATATCGACGTTGCGAACTCCCTAACGCAGCGCGCGTATATAATGGCTATATACCGGCGAGCGCACGCCGGCGCGCGCGCAACCGTCGCACCAGTCGGAATTCACTACTGACGCGAAGCGCATGCCGCTCGGGCTAACGTTGTTACATAATAATCGCTTGTAATTCGCTTATATATGTGCTTGTGCTATCTTACTTTCACCTTCGAACTGTCTTACGCTATTCTGTGCTGTGCCTGTACTCCTTCCTTGTTCTCGCACCTTCTATTGTGTAATTTCTTATGTGTGAATGACTGTTGAAATCTGGACAATATACCTACTACTATAACCGTGAGTCGGACTTATTTATTTTCAACTCCTGCGTACACACATTTACCACATGAACAACACTACTACACACACACATACGTGTCATATTTTTTGTATCATTTGCAATGAGCCTTTGTCTATCTTGTACATTCTATATCTATGTGTCCGCGCGTGCAAAAGCTGAATGTCAAGCTACACGCGTGATGCACGGCGCCGCTGTCCGCGCCGGTGTGAACTCGTCGATACAAATGCTATGGCACGATCTGAACGCCCACGCCCACGCCACCACGCACGCCACCGCGCACGCATCTGTTTGGCTGGGACTTTACTTAGTATCTTTTAAACAGAACTCTTGCTATTATTCCTAAAGACATTTATTCATTCATTTCATTTTATGTTTTTTAAAATTATCAGTAGGTACACCAAAGTTATGAAACTATTATTTTAACTAAAGTACCAGTAGGTATATATGTTTTGTAAACCAACACACGATAAAAATACAATAATAACAGTGCAAAATCAATCGGCAAATATTCGAGCGATTCCCGAATAAGTCCCTTGGGCCGTCTCTCTGATTGCGAGACCGATCGGTGGATATCTTCATTTTATTACGTGTTAACTGCCCACTTAATTGGGGTATTTGTGGCCCTTCGGGTAAAAATTACTTCGTTTAGCCAACAAATTATTGGGGAAAAATGGATAACACATCATTAATATTGCACCCTTCGGTGGTTTTATGTTGAAATATGTTTATCTTTGTGATGTTATTATATCTTTTGTTTGGTAAGGTTAGTGTTAAGGGTGTAATGAAATGTGTCCATAAGTTTTTCACTTTGCGACGTTATACAGTAGTTATAATATTCAATAACTTTCTATCCGTTTTAAGGGTTACGTAACAATTCATGTATTTGAAGATAAATAACACTTGAAAAAAATCATCGACCTCAGGTGGGACACGAACCCACGTCCCATCGCATACCGGGCGAGTGCTTTGACCACTAAGCTACCGAGGACGTCACGTGACAAGATGAAATTCCTCAAGTGTTTTTTCTCGCTGTCAAAGCCAGCGTATTCTGATCAATGTTGTAGCTATATGTATAGCTGAGTAGTATACTATATGTATAGCTGAATTAAACCTTGCATGGAATTGCTAAAAACAAAAATTTACAATCGAGACTAAAGTTAAAAATAAATTAAAAATGACTTAAAATTTGATTAAAGATTGATATTATCTAATCCTTATTACACACTTCGCAAAAACGTTACCTACGGTTGATTTTTACAGCAAAACGTGCAATCGAGGCGTACTTATTGCTGAAAGCGATGTTTCCCACACAAGCTCCAGCTAGAGATAGCATAACAGAACCAGTACATAAATAAACATAATTACTTTCAAAAAACATTAAACATGCCTTAAGAAGAAAAAAACTTACTATTGTTAATGTGTTAATTTGTTACTAATAATAATTGTTCAATATTATATAATTATCGTGTTACCAAATGATACTTCACTATAAATAAACTCATTACATTATAAACTGAGCTGAACTACTTACCTAAACCTTTCTGTGTATTATAAAGTTACTAAAGTCAAATATTATATTTGGAGGTGGCGGTCTGTTTGAATGTTCGTAAAATATGACCTTCAGACTAACAAAAGCCAAGGCTTTTGACCCTCGAAACAAGGCAAGCCTTTCATTGCTTATTTTAACAATTTCGCCGCGTCTTGAAATCATCAATTCAGTTCTGACAGTCGTTTCGAGTTAGGGCTAGCAGATCTTGTATCAAAGGCCTCGTCCCTGTCGGTTCGCTTCAGATAGAGCAATCCAGTATTTGCTATAAACAGATATCACAGGCCTCAAGATATTAAAAGGATTAAGTTATTGCCTAACACCATACCACTCGCAGCAGACTTGAGCTAAATCAAATCAAATCATATTGTTTATTTGCCAGAAGACATGGAAATGTATAACATAACAGGTGTAACATACAGTGGTCCGAAAACAGTATTCTACTTGAGTACAAGTATGCAAAATATTATTAAAATTTAAAATACATTTCTACAAATCAATATCCAATAATTGCAATCCATAATGTCAAATTCAATAAATAATCATGTCCAGCTACTCCACAATGTCCAAATTATAATACAATAATAATAATATTATAAATTCGTATCCGTAATTCGTATAATATTAAATTCGTCATATTATATCACATATTCGATTCGGGTTCGATCTCCGGTCGGGTCAATGTAGAAAACGAACTTTTCTATGTTGTCTCGGGTCTAGGTGTTGTGGTACCGTCGTTGTTTCTGATTTCTATAACACAAGTGCTTTGGCTACTTACCTTAGGATCAGAGCAATGTATGTGATGTTGTCCAGTATATATATTTTATTCTAAATATTCCCTAACACTATAAAAACATTCGTCAATAAATATATTATTTAATTGTGATTTAAATTAGTGGCTATCTTTGATTAATTTCAGATTATCGGGTAATTTATTATATGTTAAGATACACATATTATACATGTTTTTCTTAAAAATACACGCGCGACAAAACTCACCAATGCTGTTTTTTACTAATAATGCTCAGTACCAAAATATTTTTTAATCCTTACAATAAACCATGCTTTTAAAATATGAACCTTTATTCATATTTTAAAAGCATGAATTTCAACTAATACATGTGTTAACTAATTCAAATTCTTAACAACACAATTGAGGAAAAAAATAAAACAGTTCAGGTTTTTCTAAATTCATGGCAGCCCTACTGACTTGGGCCACTCCTGTAGGCAGATTGTCAGTTTATTTAACACTCAAGTTTATTTTTGTAAATTGAGTGAGGAAGTCGAGACCTTTCGGCATTTTCAACTCTTAGGTAGCTACTTTTAAAAACTCTTAAAACTTCCTCTAAAAATTAAAGGAAGGTACAGCTTTGGAATGCGTAAGCACGGACGGGCTCTTGTTTTATTATCTGTGTTCAATTGTTCATTTTTGTTAGTAGGAATTGGATCTCTAAGGCTTAAGGCCTACGTGGTGGTCAGGGAAAGTGTTAGTAAATTAAATAAATAAATAAATATTGGACAACATCACATACATTGCTCTGATCCTAAGGTAAGTAGCTAAAGCACTTGTGTTATAGAAATCAGAAACAACGACGGTACCACAACACCCAGACCCGAGCCAATATAGAAAAGTTCGTTTTCTACATTGACCCGGCCGGGGATCGAACCCGGAACCTCAGAGATGGCGGCGCCATTTAAAGTCCGGCGTGCGCGCCTCTCGGCTACGGAGGTCGTCAAAATTAATCTTTCAACAATCACACATGATCTAGCCCAAAACATGTTACATCAATTTTGTAAAATAAGCAAATTATAAACTTACTCCGATACAGACAAGTTTAATCATTGATTAAATAAATGAATCTAAACAATTTTTTGTTTAGTATTTTTCTCAGTTACCAAAATAGTAATAAAATCCTTGTAACGTTAGCCAAAGCTGAAGAGGCAGTGGGCTGGCCATGTCTGTCGCAGAAACGACGAGAGGTGGAGCAGGAAGGTTCTCGAATGGAGACCACGGCTAGGCAAACGTAGTGTAGGCCACCCCCCGGCTAGATGGACCGATGACCTGAAGAAGGAAGCTGGCAGCGACTGGATGCAAAGGGCGGGAGATCGTGCGCTGTGGCGCTCTTTGGGAGAGGCCTATGTCCAGCAGTGGACTGCAACAGGCTGATATGATGAACGTTAGCCAAAAGCAGCTTACATCATGATTATAAAACAAAAAGATTGAAATTAATTTTCTATAACAGTGCACACGTTTAATTGAAGATAAATTATAACACTTGAAAAAAAAATCATCGACCAGGTGGGTGGAGGTGAGGTTTTTTTTTCAAGTGTTATTTATCTTCAATTAAGCCTTGCATGGAATTGCTAAAAACAAAAATTTTCAGTACACACGTTTCATACAAATGAGGTACGATCCTTTTTACGTCGCCTTTAGCTTTCTAAAGAACAATGTTTAAAGTTTAAACTTTAAACGTATCTCTCGACGTGTTCACAAGCGTTTTTCATTAAAGTAATGAACGAGCCCTTTATAGTTTTCCTTTACGTGTCCTGTACTTAGAAGTCGTTAAAGCAATTGTGACCCATATTGTTGAAGTTAGCATAGTACAGTTGCCATCCAAATATATTCATCCGATTTAAATCAGTCAAGAAATAGTTAAGGTATACAAACTACTGAATTGTTCTTATTATTTGCATGTTTACCTTTTTAGAGTTTGTTTTTAACCTTAGCAATCTGGCGTTCAAAGCGTATCTTGATAATGATGTCAGGCTTTTAAAGGTCTCAAAGATATGTCAATTTTCACCTAAGATGAGTAGGATATTTTGATTTCTACTAATACATAACGTCAAAAAATATGCCTATACTAGATATCTTTGCTTAAAAGAGATTCAGTTAATGACTAGCTAGTTTTTGATTCGAGAAGCACCTGTAAAGAGTCGTCAGTCGAATAATTTCTGTAGACAATGTACTAGAAATTTACACAAAGTAGAAGTATCTTTAAGTAACACCAAATTCAGCAGATCTCTGAATATCGATCGCTTTCTAGACAACGGACTACTTCTTAAAGCTATTTAAACTTTAATATTTTTCTTGCTCACTGTACTAGATTTCACCCGCGGAGTAAACTTGAAACTAAAAGAGCCTTAGCTAGATAGACACAAGAGTCAATTTCACGCAAAAAGACAGTTTAAAGTTTACAGCGCAATGTGTCAGTAGGGATGGGTGGTCGAAGCAGTCATTTGTTTCTAAATTATTTTAACTTTTAGCATTTAGTTTTACAAATGACGCTTTCTCGTATTTTCCCCGTAACTTTAAATGAAGCTTATCCTTAATAACCGTCAGCAATGATCGTCTAGTAAGATGCGCAAAGCGATCCCCACTCTTTGCCCTAGCGCTCAACATCCATGTCGGGGATTGTACACAAGCGACGCAGGGCGGCGCGGGTATGGCGCGGGTCTGGCGCGGGTCTGGCATTGCGTGTCGCGGGCGAGTCACGCAGGCGCGACGCTCCTCATTACTAAATCACGTGATCCATCAACTATTTAAAATTATCAGTTACATCGTCACTATTATTTTACAACACTAGCGGTATTAGCGTTGGCACGTGTCGGGAATACGCCGCCCGTTCATCACGCCGGTCTTGTAGACCCGCTAATTACCTGTATAGTTTAAATTCCGCTCGCCTTAACCCTCCACGTCGAAAAAAATGGCCAAAAGCGCCCCCGAGTTGTATAAAACTCGTATATATTTTTGATGAAATTTTAAAACTAATTAACCCTTATTAACATTTAATTGTTCTTTAAAAAAAAATATGCAAATATTATCTGATTAGCTAAGCCTAACTGAGATAAAAAGCTAACATTTGTCAAAATTCAGTATTTGACCATTATAATGTGGTAATAAATGAAAAACCTGTCAAGTGTGAGTGGAACTCGAACAGGGCGTCGATTCTCTATAAACACGCGCTTTAAATATCACATAAGCGGTACAAATAAACATAGCCCCTATTTCGCTAAGAACAGGGCCCTAACTATGAACTGTTAAAACAATCACAAATCTGTCAAACATTATCATTTCTGTCAAATTTTGTATGAAATGACGTACCAAAATTGACAGATTTGACAACTTTGAGATTGTTTTAAGAGTTCATGGTTATGGCCCTGGGCTCACATTACTATTGTAGACGAGTGACTTCAATGTCAAAGTGACAGCGCGTATCACCTAAGCAGTACATACAAACGTGGACTCTATTTTGTTACAGAATTGGTTCACATTAATGATCGTCGATTAGTGAAGTGAAGTCGAAGTTATCGCGGTTTTGTTTAGAGAATCGACAGGCTGGTCTACCACTTGTATTTTGTCCCCGTAATAACCGAATCCTGGGCCATAACCATGAACTCCTAAAACAATCTCAAAGTTGTCAAATTTGACAATTTTGGTACGTCATTTCATACAAAATTTGACAGAAATGATAATGTTTGACAGATTTGAGATTGTTTTAAGAGTTCGTGGTTACCGCCCTGGATTTTAAACAAAATCGTGACTAAAAAAAATTTTAATACTTACATACACTCTTACTCATTTGTTTATTTTAACCCCGGACGCATAAGCTTTTAAAAGTATGACTCCGATATCTGTAAGTTTGTCTGTAGTGGTTTTAGTAGTATATATATATATATATATATATATATATATATATATATATATATATATATATATATATATATATATATATAAATGTGTGTGTGAGAATAGGCTAAAGAGTGGAATTCCCTGCCTGCGTCTGTATTTCCGAGTGCATATAACCTGACTCTCTTTAAGTCCAGAGTGAATAGGCATCTTCTGGGCAAGCATCGTAGATCCCATCTATGCTCTAGAGCAAGATTGAGGTCAAGAGCAAGCCCATCTCAAATAAAAAAAAAAAAAAAAAGAAAAGGCCAATATTTGTTTGTAAAGGGATTTTAATTTTACATTGCAAAAATACACTACAAATTTGATAAACTTTTATTTAAATTTTATTTTAACGACCTCTGCAGCTGAGCGGCGAGCATGCTAGACTCTCTGTGGTCAACTTTGAAATCCCAAGTTCAATCCCTGATCGGGTCAATGTAACGTACAAAACGAACTTTAAAATCGTTATTTGGACTTCTTAGTGTTAGTGATTCAGGTATTTACCTTAGGATCAGAGCAATGTATGTGATATTGTCCAAATGTTATAAATATTTGGCTTCTTTTAAAAAAAAAAACACGTAGGTATCTTTGCGGTGTATGATTAAATTCAAATGCTTAACTTTACTTGATTTTGATTTTCGTCTCTCTTCGTTTCGTCTTTATTATTCTGTGAGTGAAATCAACACTGTCTGCGTTGTGTGAATTTGAATAAAGTTTAATTTTCTTTATCCAAACTTTTAATTTTCCCCTTTGTAAAAGGCGTCACTCTTTGTAAAATGTATCTAACTTTTATTGAAATCATATACAATGTGTGCTACAGCATTTCAATAATTCAATTTCAATAAAATCAAGAGTTCAATAAAAGTTATTAGATAGACGATAAAAACAAATAAATTCAATAGCAACACAAAATATTATTTATTAATTTAATGGATGCCAAATTATACAGAAAAACAAGTTTGAAATCATTTATGTCATTTTTAATTATGTACTCATTCAACTTTAATTATAAATGTGATAGATCGTATAGTATTTTTTTGTCACAACATCTTAAACGACTGAACGCAATCAGCTGAAATCCAGCACAAATGAACATATTATTCTTGAGTATAGAATAAGATGTTTTAACCCTGTTTTGTTTTATTCGCTAAGTTCTGGGCCCTAACCATGAACTGTTAAAGAATCACAAATCTGTCAAAAATTATCATTTCTGTCAAATTTTGTATGAAATGACGTACCAAAATTGACAGATTTGACAACTTTGAGATTGTTTTAAGAGTTCATGGTTATGGCCCTGAAGACGAATTCGCGGGCAGAATTTAGTGTAGAAAGTGTAATTGTCAAAGTTTCCTAAATAAATTCCTCAAAATACCACCATACTAAATTTGCCAGAGTTGTGTGATATTTTATCGAATTTACTACAATTAGCCAGAATGTTTCAGTCTCAGAAATAGTACCTCGTGATTAATTATTCCTTATTTCTGTCTGGATATTTTCTGACTCATTTAGAGCTAAATTTGAATCATAGGACACAATTCTGGATACTTTTCGATACCAACTTAGTATTCACCGCCAAAGTGAGACGTGGTGTAGACCGTACGTAATTGCGAACAGAAACAAATGGAAAATAAAGCCCGTACACACAAATACACGGCGCCCGTGCGCGTCACTTTTGATCAGAGCCTATTAGCCTTTCTGTCTTTACTTTTTTCATTTTGGGCCAAGTTAGAAGAAATAAACGTTTGTGTTCCAATGCGAAAAAATTTTAATTGACACTTGAAGTGAAAATACCAGCTATTCAAAGAGATGTCGCTACGGTTAAATGTAGCGCACGGTGGTGAACTGGGTCATAGTCATAGTAACCCCAGGGATTGGGGATCGTGACCATCAGGAGGTTAAGTCAGGATAGAATTGAGTGGGACCGAGTTAAGCTCTTCCACGTTCCTCTATCAGTGGCGGCTTGGACAGCATCGTGCAGATTTAGTTTCAGAAGTTTGGTTTGGTCACACCACCTGGCTGGAGCTCGGCCTCTTTGTCTTTTTCCCTCCACTTTGCCCATCAGTATCGTCCTTTCCAGGGCCTCTGTGTCTTTATTCTCTATTTTATTTGGGCAATTTAAATTTTTTTTTAAAAAGTTTAGACATAATGAAGTACTTACACACCTTATAAGATATCAGCATCATAGCTAGGCATTGAATGTCATCATTGAACATGATGTTCATGGCCTAATACTACCTACACCTACATACACACACGCACACATTCCCTTTATTTACTACTTCAATTATTGCTGAGTGTGCTCTGAAACATTTAAAGGTACTTTACGTTTTTAATTATTTTGTAGCCCATAACAAATTATCTAGGTTTTATAGGTAGGGCAAACATAGGTCTGCAAAGTGCGCTCCTATGACAGCCGCCCATTTAAAACCAGACCCCAGCTTTTCTAGTACACAAAAAAGAGCGTACAGAAGAAGATTTTTAGTCTAAGACACTCGCACTCAAAATGTCAATAGGTATGAAAATAATGTCATGGATATTGTACACTTAAAACTGTAATTTCTCTATATGTTTCATGTCAAAATAACGGACCATAAAATGCCATTACTTTGAGTATCGTTTGAGAAAATTACGTAACGACGAACGAGCAGACAGTCCAAGTTAAGGGCATCTGCTTTGTGGTGACCGTCATACTGAAAGCAGCATTTGATGGCCGCCTTAAGCAAGTAGTTCAGGCACTGTGCTACAAAAATAAGCAGTTGCAGGTTCCAATCCTGCGTAAATAAATAATAAATAAATGATGTACTATAGTTGCGATAAATTTTCTTAAATTAGCTTATATTATTAGTTCAAAATGAGCTCTACATATAACATGTTATGGTAAAAAATTAGAAAATATCTATCCCGTTAGTGACTATTCGATGTACAATTATAGCATATCGCAATTACCAATTCCTTGTTAATAACAACACTGATTTGTATTTTATTATATCTCTGTAACATACGAATGTGTTATAAAATACTTATTGGTAACCGGTGCGTATTACCGAAAGTTTGATGTTCAGAAAGTATGGAAGCGGCTTCACAATTTATTTGGTAATAGTAATCTTAGTACTCGGTTTAGGGAAGGTCAAATCGTTTGCAACCTGCAATTGGCAAGTGTTTGTGTGAGCATTGCTCGTAAAACGAAGCCCTGATTGCGTCCGTCAAAATGGTGAGATCGAAAGTCTTACCCATCAAATTCTTAAATTCACATTCAATTCTTACTTGCTACCATCGCGCAAAAGTGAAATAATTTCCACCTCGATATTTGTAAAATGAAAAGCAAAATTAAATGGTTTAGCCGCCTTGACATCAAAATAATGACTTATATTTTAATATGCAAGTATCACCTTGACATGGTCACAATGAGCATCCAGGCCGTTTTCTTCCAGAAGAATCCCTCAATTGACTTGCTCGTCATTTGTGGGTAATGGCCTTTTTTTTCGCGGGGTAAATGTGTTACTCATACCTATTGTCGTCGGGACGCCAGCAAGTTATGTGGGGCTCCTTAACGAGTGCCGGCTACAGCTCTTCACCACTCGCCAAGCGTACCCGCTAAAACCTCCGCGTGTTCCGTCCGGCCGCTATTAGCGGTACGACGAAGGATCGCCGTGGGCATGCCATTTCACTCCAACGTCCCAGCCGAGCAAAGTGGGTAATGGCCTACCCACGCTGCGTCTTCCAATTCGTGATCTTGTAACTTTCTAGTATCTAATCCCGCTACCGCTCGTCGCTCACTCCGCGTCAATGTCTCGCTCGTGAAGTGGGTCCCAAATTGACGTCCATCGCTCTATTAAGCGCGAAGCCGCTTTTAATGTTTCGCAGACGTCCCACCCAGTTACAGGGCGTGTTTGGGAATATTGTCCGTTCTGCTCTCGTTTGTCAGGCGGTAGTGATGAAGTTGGGTATTAAAAATGAAGTGTCGTTTTTATTGAGCGACACCTTAACTTTTTTAACTTTTTAACTTTAGGCTCTTTTTTTAACGTTTCATTAAATTAAGTTGCTTGTATGTTAGTGATGGCAACACTTTTTTAGTCAAATTAAAGCAACACACGCAGCGGTCGTCAGTGGATTGGCGACCGTTTAGACCATATTTTATGAAGCTTATGACAGTGGAATGATACTTAAATTGTGTAGACTAATAATGATAAAGCTATTTAAAATATAAAATAATAATACTATCTATTTAACTAGCGGGATAATTAATTAACAATGAACATTGCGCAATTATTCATACAATATTATGCAGGTAATCTGCCGAAGCTGCAGGATTTGTAGCGGATGAAAATGGTTAAACAATCGTGGTTGTAACCGATAATATTCGTTCAGCCATATTTGAAAATTAAAGCCAGCAAATTGCACGTCAGGCTCATGCACCGTGGGTTCCATCATACACACCATAACATACAATCGTATTTTTGTCTCTAAGTTTACCTAAACTAAATTTTATTTTTCTATTTTATGACAGACATAAAACAGACTGAGGTTAATAATTTTGAATACTTTTTAAATAATTTGGCTCTTTGGAAACCATGGATTAAACTTTTTTTTACATCACAAGACTTCACGGGTATTAATGCAACACATACCACCATTGGCCAAACTGCGATCGCCAACCCGCCTGCCAAGCGTGGTGATTATGGCAAATCCTCCTTTTGGAGAGGCCAGCAGTGGACTGATATAGGCTGGTGATGTGATGTGATGTGATACCTCTTTTATAATTTTCTCGGCGTTCAATATTATCTTAAATATTTTTGGCAATGAGTATTTAATCGAATTAAAAAAACCGGCCAAGTACGAGTCGGGCTGGCGCACGAAGGGTTCCGCACCATTATCTATAAAAACGAGCTATCACGGTTCATGAGATACAGCCTGGTGACTGACGGACAGACAGACAGACGGACAGCGAAGTCTTAGTAATAGGTGGGACCCTATTACTAAGACTTCGCTGTCCGTTTTAGGGTCCCTTTGGGTACGGAGCCCTAAAAATGACGGTTTCTTAAATTTGATTATTTTTTTAGATCGGAATTATATAAATAAATTCTATAAGGACGATATGAATCATAAAATATTCAGGCATTATCCAATTCATCAAACGAATTTCAAATACGGTGACGAAAATTTTAACAATAAAATATTATAGCTAAATTTCAATTCTTATTTAACGACATCTAGCAAATATTTACGGTATAATGATATAGAACGGTCCGCCCTCTGTTTCCTTTCATAACCGCTTTCAAATACCCTGTGACCCAATTGTTACTGTTGATAGATCCAAATAAAACTTTACTTAACAATCCATTGCTGCTCCAGTAGTACAATTTATAGAAGACGATTTTGTCAAGCGAGCAATGGTGTGCTCTCGTAGCGACGTCGACGCTACAATAATGTCATCGAAATATATCACAGTAGAAGGCTCACGATTGAGACGTACAAATGTTTGGAGTGGGATTACTTTCCAATTGGAACGTGCCTACGAAGACGGCCGCGGATCCAGTTATTTGAGTTTCAATTATCGACGGGCTCTGAGCAAATACTCATCGGATTGAGTTACGTTATGCATATTAGCGGACGATGATCCGCGGCCTTTTTGGACGGATTTTAGAGGACCCGATGACCGCTGCAGAATTGTGGGTTCGGGTTCAGTTGTTTGGATTTCTGCCGCGACATCAATTTTTTTTTTTATGGAAGCATTAATAATACTGGAATATGTTGACGACATGATCAAGTTAGTGGTTTAGTATTTATTTTTAGTTAAATATAAATATTAAACTGCTAAGTAACTAATATGAATAAGTCTTGATTTTAGAAGGAACCCTCCTAAAATTAAATCGATGATAAATGGTCTGAGCTCGAGCACGGTCTCGGCGTTTAATGAGCGACGATGTTTTACCCTAATTTTGAAATAAATACCTTGCTTCTTTAGTAAGGCGGCGTGCAGACGACACTGCTACCATAGCATTTTGCCATGTCGTGTTGAGTCCTTTTCATACTAACGAAAAGGACTCAACACGACATGACAAAATTGTCAATAGCGAATTAGGTACCTATAGATAAAAACGTGTGCACCCGACGGACAAAATGTCTGGCGATGTTATGCATACAGGCGTTTGCCGGAGAGCGGACATTCCACAATAGAATTGTTAGTAACTGCGAGGAGATGAAACGTATGTGTTTGTATGAGATCTTACCAACGGCGGGGTGGACTCAAAACAACACGTAAGGACAAACCGGCTCACACTAACCCAATGTCATTTTACCTGTCCGCCGTATGTCTTGTCGCGGACCGGTCTTTGTCTTAATAGGCGAGGTCTTTTTGTCCGGCGAAGCTCGACTTTGCGGTAGTGTCATCTGATAAGTTAGACACCTGAATATGTTTACTGCTGAGCTAAAAGAAAACAAAGTTACAAATGGAATTAGATTCATAATATAAGCAGTCGGAAAGCGCGGCAGGTGACAATTACCGGATCTACATTCTACGTCCCGAAGTGTACACGATGCAAATATGCGAACGTATAACGGCTAGATTATAATTGTCTAATGGAATCAATGTCCGTCGTCTGCTCGCTGCCTAAATGAAAGTATAAAAGAGCGCGAAGCCGTGAAGGATCAATTGTCTTGCGGTTGTCGCTATAAACAACGGCGTCTGAGAGCTAAAGATCTTAATGCACATGTCACGCTGCCCAAGCGAGCTGAACAAGACTGTTATTAGAAGGACATGAGAGGTCGAAAAGCGAGGCGTTTTTCGACTGCCATATTCATATCCTACGTCCCAAAACTGCACATGTTGCAAAAATGCGAACTTCAATCGGCAAAATGTCCGTCGTCTGCTCGCTGCCTAAATGGTCGTACAAAAGAGCTACAAAAGCCGTGAAGGATGGCCGTGTCGCGCGGTTGTCGCTATAAACAACGGCGTCCGAGAGCTAGAGACCTTAAGGCGCGTGTCACGGGCTAGCTTGAACTAGACGCTATTACTCATAGTGCTTTAGTTGCGAAAATACTTCAACTATATTTAAGAATAGGGAAGTTACTTCAGGGCCCTAACCACGAACTGTTAAAACAATCACAAATCTGTCAAATCTGTCAATATTGGTACGTCATTTCATACAAAATTTGACAGAAATGATAATGTTTGACAGATTTGTGATTGTTTTAACAGTTCATGGTTAGGGCCCAGGTATTAGGTTAGGTATTGGTTGGTTTGAGAGTCTTCGTTCTGTGCATTCAGTAGTCAAGACCAAAGGTGAATACTAACTTAAAACGCTACTTTTGTTGATAACTACTTTAAAACTTAATTATTCTTATTATTTTATCTTTGACAATCAATTCTTATCTGTAAATAAATAAATTGTTTTAACAATTACACTACAAAATTAGCTAGTCCCAAACTAAGCAAAGGTTGTACTATGGCGACTAGGTAATAACTAAAATACGTTTATAAACATCCATGACTCAGGTACAAAATGCTTGTGTTCACCACACATATATTATTTTGTCCCTTGCAGGATTCGAACCCGCACTCGCTTGACTTTGTAGTCTAGAGCACGAACCACTACACCAGACGGTCATCTAAGAATTTTTAATATTTTTTAAGTATGTTGCTTTTCCATTTTATTTTGCTTTTTATTACAAAAAAAAAGAGTCATTCTAATTTATAAATCCTGATTGATTCTCATTTTAATCTTATTACAAATTAGCTCTGTTTAATCCGCGACAGTAATCCTAAGTCTGTTAAAAAGTTGCCCCAAGTTGTTGTTAGTGTCGAAAAGTGGCTCAAACTAAATTGTAGTGCGATCGCTCTGCCGTTTCCGGCTATTTCCGGCTCGCTAAAAGCCCCACTGCCTCTGCCGAGGACCCTTCACTTGCGACAATGCACTTTTATACAACTTTTTTAGAAAATTCTAAAGTTCCAACTTGTAGATAGACTATTTAAACTCAGTATTTTTCACGTCAGTCTAGTTTGACAATAATTCAAATACGAAAACATGTGCAATTTATATTATAATTTTCAAATTCTATTATTAGACGAGTTGTGATAAATCTTTTTAAAATAGATGTAATTAAAGTTACCCACTTTGAAAATGTATATTGAAATTTTACAACAAACAGTAATTTTAATAGTTTTAGTAGCTATTGACCTTAAAACTAGTGTTATTGAGTACAAATATTTTTAATTTTCTATGGGTCTTTGAAGATGCTCAGAATCCCAGTGGTTCACTAAACTTATTTAACTTTTTAATGACACTTAAGTGACATCTATTCGTGAAAATCTTTCGTCAAATGTAAAGTTTTTATTTATGTGTACTGCAGTTTGTTTCCTAAATAAATAAAAATTTAAAAACCTTCAGATGGCGCCTGTAATTTTACGATTATAAAAAACAATTTATCAATTTCGAAGTCTTCTACTTAACGTGTGACCAAAACGAAACCTTACCTACTCTATTACCTATTGTAGCTGGCTGGTTGTACACGACAGGCTTATAATAATTTAAATACCTGTACCACAGATGTCAAGCGTATTTAAAACGCGGGATTAGCGGCGCGGGCGCGGGTGACACGCGGCTTACGTGCGACGGACCTTCGCGCACTCGTATTATACGGATTATTTTGAATTATATGTAATTTAACACAATAATAACATAATAATGAGTTAGACTACTTGGTTAAGGTTGTAGGCAGCCGCAGGCCATAGCGAGCAGCCCAGAGCTGCTCGCTATGGCCTTACGAGAGCAGTCATACCATGCTGCAAATTTGAATTTCTTTCGAAACTATTTTTAAAAATGTTGGCCGACCTTGTTAGTTAATTTTGATAAAATTTTGTCATTTATACTATTGTACAGAACATGCAATATCACGTGACACATTCCTTAATCATCGGTTTTAATAACATGGCTTTTCGTCCCAGTACCGTGAATACTGGCCACGAGACGACTGGTGATCTAAGATTTGTTTTGTTCATTTAGCTGGATGCGATTAAAATCAAAAATTGATTTACTGATGTTATTATTTACGCACTTTATTTCACGCTAATGAAATGAAATCTATCTTCTTAATTAAGAACAAAACTCCTTTTGTCCTCTTTATGTAAGTATCCTGCAGTAATACTTGTGGGTTCTGCTAACACAGCACACACATGCGTCGCCCGTGTCAGTGTGTATGTAATTCTCGGAAATTTGATAGCGACTGCCGTCGGCGGGACCGCAGGCTGTAGTTAAAGTTAGTTCCTTTTGGGTGTACAATGTGAACACGCGTCTTCGTCTGAGTGAATAAATCGGCTACAACCTGAACTGAACAGTTTATCATTTCCCTCCATACACAAGCCCTTATTGTACACGAACCACTAAGGTTCTCAACATACTGATGACGATCAGTTAAGACGATTTTTATCACGATCGTGATCACGATTCATACAACTAGGTAACAACGTAAAGTTAATAATAATTTCAAGTCTTAATCAGTAAATAACCGCAATACGCGGACGTTGAGAGGGTCTGGCCTCCGTAAGCCGCGCGTCGCGATCCATGTTCACTAAAGCCACGGGATGACACTTTAACACCGATACGTTTTAACAAGGACTACTCTTGTTTTGTGATTATACTTTACGACCCGATATTATATGGCAGAAGGTTTATAACATTTTGAAATTTCTCGTACCATTTTCATAATAAGCACTTGACAAAACGGAATTCATCATTATCATTTTCTCCGCCATAGGTCATCCACTGCTGAACATCTGCCGAATGACTTCCAGATTGATCTGTGAAAGCATCCTGCATCTAACGGCTTTCTTTCTGGTCGTCGGTCCAGCTGGTAGACGTCCAACCCGCCTTCGAGAATTCACAGCACCCCTACTAAACAGAATTTGTGCAACACAATTAAAAGATGACACCAAACAAACAACGTTTTTTTTTGTTTTTAATTTTAGTATAAATTCTCATTAAAAACCGGCCAAGTGCGAGTCGGACACGCGGCGCACGATAGCTTCCTTACCATTATCTATATAGACGGCAAAAAAAATGTCTGTTGTATGGGAACTCCCCTTAATTATTAGTTTTATTTGTATTTAATTATTAAAGTTATAATATTTTTAAAGTGAATACACATATAACCTAATATTCTGTAAATAATTTAAGCGTTTAGCTACCTAACACCGTTATCAATATCGAGCAAAAGAAGAAAAAAATACCTTTGTTGTATGGGAGCCCCCTTAAATATTTATTTTATTCTGGTATTCGTTGTTGCGGCAACAGAAATACATCTGCGAAAATTTTAACTGTCATACTATCACGGTTCATGAGCCTACAGCCTGGCGACAGACGGACGGACAGTGGAGTTTTATTAATAGGGTTCCGTTTTACTTTAAATGGCGCCGCCATCTCTGAGGTTCCGGGTTCGATTCCCGGTCGGGTCAATGTAGAAAACGAACTTTTCTATATTGGCTCGGGTCTGGGTGTTGTGGTACCGTCGTTGTTTCTGATTTCTATAACACAAGTGCTTTAGCTACTTACCTTAGGATCAGAGCAATGTATGTGATGTTGTCCAATATTTATATTTATATTCACCTTTGGGTACGGAACGCTAAGAATCAGTGTGTTGTATGAAAGTGCACGTGATGTTTTCCCGTTTAGTATACATAGAAGGTTTGGCTCCATGTGGTTCTGGTTACATAATTAAAATAAACCAAACAGCTGGTGTCCAAATATCATAATTAGTAGGAAATTAGAGCGGTATTAGTGGTATGACGCGTCACTCGCGGCCCGACGCATCACGAGTGTTTGTTTATTTCCTGTTTAAATTATTCCCGGCTCAAATGGGAATTAAACATAACTATCCCGCGGAATAAATAAAAACAACACCACTATTTCATACTAATAGTGCTGCCCGAACTTGTACATGTTGTTATATCGAGTATAGCTTTTTTGCCGAGTGCGAAACAAAACAAATAACTATAACGCTAGTAATTGATATATAACATTTTAATCTTTCTTGTTGCATTTTTTAAATTATAACACTGTACACAACATGGGTATTAATAAAAATTAATTACTAGTAATTGAGCCTAACCTAATAATCATCATCATCATTTGCCTGCTCTGTTCCCAGGTTATCTGGGCGGTAAACACAAACTCTAAAAACAATCTCAAATCTGTCAAACATTATCAAATCTGTCAAATTTTGAATGTAATGACGTACCAAAATTGACAGCTTTGACAGCATTAAGATTGTTTTAAGAGTTCATGGTTACCCCGCTCGTGTCTGCGCAGAATGTTTTCCATGAAATCGGGTCACGCATCCTTCAGCTTAATAATAAAATCAGCATAATTATGGGACAGGCATTGTTATGCTTAAATGGAGGCTCCGATAAATATAAAAGTATCATATTGTATTGATGTTAAATTTGTAACGAGAACTATCGATAAAATACCAATAAGCACCCCTATTCTAAACCACATAGCAGAACAGTTCTAGCCGTCACTTTTAGCGTTACCCACGCAGATTTGATTTAACCGCAATATGGAAATAAAAAAGAATAATTCATAAAACAAACGAATAGTGCGAAATAAAGCATAAGCTGATATAATATTTATTTTGTGTATTTTATGATACAACGTAACTGGTAGTCATTATTTCTTACTAATACTCGTAGTAAAAAAAAACCAGCTTCTGCTTCAGGTCTTGTGCCGAGATCCAATTCAAAAAACTCGGTCACCATTGTCAGCCTCCTTTATATAAGGATAAATGAGCACATAAACATTAACCCTTTAAAAAGTTATTTCAGTAATGGATTGTACTATTTTAAACGACAAGTTTGTTTTTATGCCGTTAATGTAAGCTAACATTACGTAAAAAGCAAAATAACACTACAAACAAAAAAACTACAGCAAAAACTGTCATGTCGCGTTACACGCGCACGCCCCAGAACGTAGTATTTCGCGGAACCGGGTCACTTCCAGTTCGCTAAATCGAACCGCAAAAAATATTTTCGACGATTTTGATGAAAAATATTTTAACGATAATAAAAAAAATTGCGTATTTTTTTCCTGTTTGTTTGTAGTGGACTTTATAGCGAGTGAATTAATTTTATATATTATTCATAAATAACTTAAAAATGTCGATGAATACGGCTTTTTAAATGCTTATGTTAATTAGTATAGTTTTTTTTCTTGACAAGTTTGGTATCGTTGCTTCAACGTTTTTATAATGAAGAAAAACAAATTATAAAATCAAAAGAGCAAACCAATACAACAAACACGTCGTGATATTGCTGAGATAATTCTATATTAAAGGGAAGATTATTTTTTTAAACTCTGATGATTTATTATCATCTAATAATCAACATCGTACTTGTTATTTCAACTCTTTCCATCAACCTGACACAAATAAATCAGAATTTCCCCAAATAACTCGCAAATTATCCGACCTCAAATGGTGTTTTTACAACAAAACCGCTCCAAGGCACAATGTTTCGCGAGTCCATGTCAATTCCAGTCGGCCGCGCCACTAAATCTGTGGCGGCCGCGATTTTCATTTCAAAATTAATGTTTTGAATCAATCTGATGAATTTATTAAACACTTTTGTTTGGACAAACGTTTTGTTTTATTTTTTTAGCGTGTAAATTAATTGTGGGCGGAATTTCTAGTGTAATATGAAGGGCCTTCTACGAGTATGTTAATTTCAAAACGGGATAGAATAAAAGAGAAACGATTATTTGTAAGAACCAATTACGCCATTCATTCATAAAAGAAACAAAATAATAATATCTTCTTGCATTTCGATGGAGGACATAGGGAGTTAGACATAGGTGACATAGGTGACATAGGTGGTGGAGGGACATAGGTGTTATATTTTTACATTATGTATTACTTAGACATAATTTTTTAGCGCGAGAGGTTATTTTATTAAAAAAAAAAATTAAGAGTAAACATAACTCTATTTTGTCAAATTTTATTCGCTTTGGCTTCATTTCAAATTTGTTATAAGCTTTGTTGTTTATAAAAACTTTCATATCGTAATTTGATTATTTGAATATTTTGTAGCACTTACTCGAATGTTTTCAACTGTTCGGCTTTTGAGCAGCCACAAAAGTTATTTGTCAGATTGTGATTGACGGTAAATTGTAATTGCAATGTTTTTCGGAGCAAAGCCGTTGATTTTCCAGTTTCATAACAAAACACTAAAAGTCCGAAACCGCGGCTATTGAACGATTTATTATTCAAACCGTGAAACAGTTGATGCGCGTGTAAATAACGTCCCTGATTTGTCGTTGTGCGACAAACACTGGCAACACAGTCGTGCGACAACAACGACCGCTAGTCTGACAAACAACTGTCGCGCGACAACAACGACCGCCGACGACCGCTAGTCCGGCAAACAATGTCGCGCGACAAACGTTGCGCGCACGGAATAACAATATTATTTATTTACTAGTTTTCGTCATTTGGGATTCCAGTTTGATTGTTGTGACATTTACATTACCGTACGTTTGTTTTAAACAAGTTTTAGGCCTGTGGTTAAATGTTTAAACAGCTTACAACATAAATATGGACAAATGAAAATGTTATAAACTTATTTTTTTTTTTCTATAAAATTGAATTAAGAATACCTAACAAATACATAATGCTACCTCCCGAGGCTTTCTTTCTTTCTTTAACGCGCGTAGAATGCCCGCTCTTTATTTCAGGGCGGTAACCACGAACTCTTAAAACAATCTCAAATCTGTCAAACATTATCAAATCTGTCAAATTAAAAAAATGACGTACCAAGATTGACAGATTTGACAGCTTTGAAATTGTTTTAAGAGTTCATGGTTACACTGCAGTTAACTTATTCATTCACATAAATAGAAATTAGGTACCGTAACTGACCAAGACGACAGGAAAATCGCCAGTTTCCTAACTTTTTGGCTGCACATACCAACGTAAGCTTGTGTATCTGACACACCCTTAATTGTTTTTAAGGTACCTTACCCAAAGGGTAAAATGGGACCCTATTACTAAGACTCCGCTGTCCGTCCGTCTGGCTCCAGGCTGTATCTAATGAACCGTGAAAGTTAGACAGTTACTTTCACAGATAATCTATTTCTGTTGCCACTATAAGAACAAATACTAAAAACCAAAATAAAATAAATATTTTAGGGGTCTGTCACCAGGGGCATGCGGTGCATATAGGCAATGCCTACCTGGGCGGTAAACACGAACTCTTAAAACAATCTCAAATCTGTCAAACATTATCATTTCTATCAAATTTTGTATGAAATGACGTACTAAAAATGACAGATTTGACAACTTTGAGATTGTTTTAAGAGTTCATGGTTATGGCCCTGTAAATGAAATGAGATAGGCGGCAGTAGGTACTTAACATATATTTCATTGATGAAATCACTAATTTTCATCAATAAAACACCTAAGTAAGTATCTACAGTACAGCCTAGCTCAAAATAAGACCAATGCCCGCCACTGGCTCTAACATTATTTTTTTCCCGTTTTTCTCGAGTCCGACTCGCACTAAGCCGGTTTTTTTTTTCGTATAATGCATGTTCTAACATAGCACCCACACAGAGGTTAAAGCCTTTAATTAACCTCCTATTACCTTATGAACTTTCGAGTTCACCTAGCTCAGAGGTATAGCAGACGAGCTAGTATTCGAGATCGGAAACACAATTAGCAAAGCTTGCGGTGTGTGCTAAAACCACCTGTTCGTACAAGTAATCTTATCATGAATAGTGGAGCGTCTTCCAGTTTACAAGTTTGTGCTAGTTCAGTGTGGCTAAGATCTGCGGCCGGGCCTTCACTGAAAGCGAGAAGCTATTTCTTTACTTGTTATTAAAAATAAAAATATCTTAAACCAATATTTTCCTCCTCAGTGCTCTTGTAGCAGTGCACTCGACCCTCTAACACAAGTGCTCAACTCAAAAGAAGAGTTCCTTATCTATAAAAATATACAGGGTGTACAAGAGAATAGGACACTCCTTAAAACCACGTGATCAGCTAGTCATATACAACAACTTTTCTATGGGAGCAACATCGAAATCGAACATTGTTTTTTAGCTTCCCCATACAAACTTACTCGCATACCTTGATGATAATGTATGGAGCATCTGAAAATAAAATCACGATTTCGATGTTGCTCCCATAGGAAAAGTTGTTGTATATGACCTGCTGATCACGTGGTTTCAAGGAGTGTCCCATTCTTTTGTACACCCTGTATATTAAAACTGTCCGTTTTTGCATAGAGCCATATTTTTCTTTATTTACTGTTTATTATATTGTAGTCATGTCTTCACTAGTTATACAGAAGTGGTATCCAATTAAAACAGATGTTTACCAGAAAACGTGCTGAACAAGCTTGACGAATTGCTGTTTTTCTAAATCGCTACCGCTAGAACAGAACCTCCTCTTTTATCTTTTAAGTGGGTTAATAAAGATAAAAACGCTAAATGTTTCAATGTGTAATTTTTTAGTTTATTGTAGATTTATCCTAAGAAACATATACATATAGGACTTTTTTTTTGTATTTGCTAGGTGTTTATCATTGTTGGTAGTATTTTAGTTCACGAGAGCTACTGCCGACAAACTGTTCCACAGTTTGGCAGAATAACAATCATGTGATTTATCATTGGTGTTTGAATAAATAAATTAAAAAAAAAAAGACGAATAGCTGTTTCTAAATCGCTGTAGCTAAAGCCACTTCTTGCTGGTAATACTAAAATAGCGTCCGATGTAAACAGTTGCTCGCCGGACGGCGGCTGTCCGGGCCGGACGGCGAGAACTAATTGCGCCGCTTCCATTAACTATTGTTTGGGCTTGTCGACGTTAGCTCGCGTTTAAATACAGACGAAAGCGAGACATTGTCTTGTTAGTCCGTACAAATTGTATTTATATCGGATTTGTTTGGATTGCACGAAAGGGTCCGCGTAATATAAATTTGATACCATATAATTTGTGCAGAACTTGATTTAATAATAATGTAGACAACCTCACCGCAACCGAAAGCATTCTTAATTCTTATACTATCGCCACTACACGTTTTTGAGTCTCATAAATGCTTACATTACGATATTTGCATAAGTATTTTGGATATCTACTACTATTAGTTTCACCGTTGTATTCATCCTGATAAACGTACCTCAGTCACATCAGTCACTGCTAGAGATATGCCTCTTCATCTAAGCGCCGCTACAATTTCTACCCCATCAGTTACGGCTTCTAAGGCAAAATGTGACCAGTTAACTGACACTTCAGTGTGCTAATCTTTTGATCTTTATCGATTACCTTAGCTTTCCGTCAGATAACCCCATTTTATCTCGAGCGTAGCTCTCTCTATAGCACGCTGAGTAACTTTAAATTGGTACACCATTTACAGTCACTCCATGAGTGTCAACGCCGCGGCCCGTAACCTATGACAGGGCGGTAACCACGAACTCTTAAAACAATCTCAAATCTGTCAAAAATTATCAAATCTGTCAAATTTTGTATGTAATGACGTACCAAAATTGACAGATTTGACAGCTTTGAGATTGTTTTAAGGGTTCATGGTTACCCCGCAGGTCATGTTTGTGACGGGCGTAACCACAACTGTTTTTTTAAATATAGCCTGTTTTTTCCACTTTGACTATAACCATATTTATGTACAGACAAATTCTACTAACCCTGGGAGTACTTGTTCAAAGCCATCCTTTTTTCGGCCTATCTCGTAATCGATGTCTCCCTCATGAGTGACAGACCGCGAACACTCTTTAAGAGGCAGCCTGCAAGCTTGGCCATCCTACTTCCATTTCAGCTTGGCCAGCTTGTGACAATTGCTTTTTCCTTTTTTATTTTATCTTTTGGTTTATTTTGCATTATGTTGAGTCTACTGTATTGTACCTAACGTTGCCACTGCTATTCTATATTATATGCTGGTGCAATTATATGCTAAAAATTTCGAAAGTTCGTTCACTCCTCTGTGGCTAAGTTGGAAAGACCAGTTGGGATTAGAAAGATAAGGATTGGAATTAGATTCCTTCCTACCCGAGGCAGTTATTTTTTCTTTGCAAGTCTTAAATTATGTATGTGTATGTATCTTATAAAAGTATTATACATCTATTTGTTATTATTTCCCAGAAAAGCATTTTAATACTTTTCCCTATAAGAACAACCAACAACAGACAAAAGACAATATTTAAGCAATGTTACATTTTTATACTTATATCCGGCTTAAGTTTTAAGCGGCGCATTAAAAATGACACTAAATTGATAAACTTGTTCAAAACTGCGACTCAAGTTGGAACTTAGTTCTTACGTAATAAATACAGGACCATCCCCCGGGAAGCCAGGCTTTCGCCCTCAGAGCCGTCTCTATAAAATATTTACACAATTTATTGCAGAAAGCAGTGAGACCCACTTTTATGGGTTGCTACAGAGATAAAAAATGATTTACACGAAAGGAGACGCAGTTTATTTTTAATTAAGTCGACGTAAAATTCGAATCTCCGGAATTAATTGAGTTTTTATAAGTGGGAAAGATTCGACAATCGCCTCGCCATGAATGGGTTTCATGGAAAAAGTTGGAATAGAAGTAAAGAGAACAATGAATACCTTTATCGACGACCTCCGTAGCCGAGAGGCTAGTACGCCGGACTGTATATAGCGCCGCCATCTCTGAGATTCCGGGTTCGATCCCCGGTCGGGTCAATGTAGAAAATGAACTTTTCTATATTGGCTCGGGTCTGGGTATTGTGGTACCGTCGTTGTTTCTGATTTCTATAACACAAGTGCTTTACCTACTTACCTTAGGATCAGAGCAATGTATGTGATGTTGTCCAATATTTATTTATTTATTTATCGGTGTCTGGCGAGGGCGCACTCGGTTTTGTAACAGTTCGGTTTCAGATGAATAGGTAGTGCGTTTTATAAAGTAGCATACGAAACGAAATCTTATAAATGATATTTTTAATAATCATTTAGCTTTAAATACCAGATTAAAAGAATTTGGTCAGTAAATCGAAATAGATTCTTATAATTCACGTGCATTACGTTCTACAATGGAAGGCTTAGGTTAGAACCTTATAAAAAATTCAAAGACTGAAAAAGGTGCAAATCAAAGTAATGAAAGGGTGGAATAATTGAGCCGGTCGGTAAAAGGCGATTGATCAATGTAACCCTAATCGCATATAGATGGGACACAATTTTCTTTATGAGTCCACGGTGAGCCAAGACCTAACCAAACACAACAAAAAGTGAAGCAATAAAGTGCCCTTTACACGACATGTTCAAAAGTTGTTTAATTAAAAAAAGGTCGCCCGGTCACAAATATTTACCCTTACGACAATCGAGCCCTGAAAAAAATATTATAGCACCTCATTAAAACACAAAGCCGCAGCCGAACCGCTCGAATGAATGTGGAAAAACTCGGGCATGTTTTATGCATCAGGCTCAGGTGCCTAAATTAAATTTGGGAATGCAAATGTCAGTCAAAAGTCGCGGGGAATTACCGCCACTTCTCAACGTCTTCATATCACGTTTTTCTCCCTCCCGACATGCCCCCCTGAATTTTTATGTGCGTCATCGCGGAATTATGCGCGCCATTTATTCGGTTTAGTTATAACGGAACGGGATTTTTAAGAAGTTCACACTCAGGTTAGATAAATGTCTCAATTTTAATATATTTTTTTGTTTTTTTTTCACACAAGAGAAGGGCCACCTAAGCATTTGACTAAATAGACGCCAATCTTCTTGGATTTTTGTTGTTGAATTTTAAAATATTTTAAACAGCAGCTATATTTTAAGATGGTAAGGGGCATATTTCAAATATGACTTAGAAACCAAATTCTTAGTTATTACTTTATACAGATATAATATTTCGACGAAATCATCATCATCATCATAACGTCAGCCTATTGCAGTCCACTGCTGAGCCACCACTTGTAAGCCACCCTCATAAAACGCCGAGAAGCATGATCTCCCATTATTTTGTCCAGACACAGCCAGCCGTCTTCCTAAAGTCTATTGTCCATCGAGCTGGGTCCTATACTACATTTGCCAAGGCATGGTCTTCACTTGAAAACACGATTTCTCCACCTTTCATCCGTTCTGCGACAGATGCCAGCCCGCTAACGGTTAAAATTATTATAGGGAATCTAAGCAATATAGAACTACGAGTAGCATATTATGTTTATAGTAGATACGTCTTTAGACCTGCGGGGTAACCATGAACTCTTAAAACAATCTCAAAGCTGTCAAATCTGTCAATTTCGGTACGTCATTACATACAAAATTTGATAATTTTTGACAGATTTGAGATTGTTTTAAGAGTTCGTGGTTACCGCCCAGTACTTACTATTAAATAAATACTAAAAGATGTGTCATATCGCATAATTCTGTGTAATTTCCCATATTTTGGGGTAAGTAAACAGTGTTTTGCGCTTTCTGTTTGCGTCCCACGGAGCACCTCATATTGCAGCGCTGGGTGAAGCGCAATCGTTTATCTAACCCTCTGCTAGCTGCCGTGCTATTTGAGTTAGCGACTCTATTCAAGGTCTTTATGACTTATAAATAAATATACTTAGTTTACACGTTATTTAGTGCTTTCTAGTAAAAAAAAATTCAGCTCTAAATGCTGGACAAAGTGTTTTTTTTTTTTAATTTTTATCTTCGCAATACAAGCAACAAAAAATCCTTCTTTTGAAGAGGCCTGTGTCCAGCAGTGAACTGATAGAGGCTGGTGATGATGATGATGATGATGATAAAGATACGTTTATTTGCGTTTAAACAGAGTACACTGAAGGTCTTATGATTAATTTGTTGTTCGGCCCGTTTAGCCATTACCAATAGCATGCAATATGATACAAGCAACATCTTAATATATAAAACAAAGTCGTGTTTGTTCCAACACTTATAACTCAAGAACGGCTGGACTGACTTTCATGGTTTATAATTTGTTGGATTTGTGTCCGCCCTGAATAGCAGAATAAATAATAAAAACATTTAAAAATCTGAGAAAAAATAACTGTTAGGCGGTACGAAGTTCGCCGGGAAAGTTTATTTTAAAATTAAGAAGCATGAGAAAAAAAAACATCGCGGTAATAGCTCATGGAGGGGTTTTACTAAACCTTACTGTCAGATGTAAAAGCCACCTGAAAGCCTCTGACTAGGCTGCACGACCATTATCAAGCGATATGAGCAGGGAACAACTTTTAACGAGCCTTCCGAAGCACGGAGATGCTCGTGATAAATGTCACTAAATATAAGGTCCGATTTTATTAGTGTTCATCCTGTTAACCTGTGACTATATAGGTGAAAAGCAATCGTGAAAACCAACTTTTAAATGTCTATCATAAAAACGAAAAAAGTTAAAAGTAAATTACAAAATAACAACATCGGCTTCATATTGCATAAACTCGTCCTATCTTCAACTCTTTCTCGCTCTGTACAAGGGGAAGGAATAAGACGGATAATCAGATGGTTAAACGTAGCAAAGATAGGACGAGTTTATGCAATATGAAGTCGATGTTGTTGATTTTTAACTTTTTTAGTTTTTATGATACACATTTGAAAATTGGTTTTTACGATTGCTTTTCACCTATATAGTCACAGGTTAACAGGATGAACACTAATAAAATCGGACCTTATATAGTTATTTTGTTGCTTTTATTCTAAACTTTAATTAATATGCCAAAAAATGCATCCGGTACCGAGCTAAGTATTTTTTAATAAGATCAAGAGGTTCTGCGTACATCGATAGTTTAAGCTTGACCCAAACATTTTATTATGTTCAATGTATATTTTCTGTATATTTTTGTGTACGCCAGCAACATTTTCTTTGCCACTTTTATTGTAAGCAATTCAGAAATTTTCTGTTCTCAAAAGCCACTTTGCCATTTCATTCTATCGGTCTTATATACCAACGAACTAGCACTGAACGGTTAAAACGTTCGGATTTACGACCAAATTTGGGGCCAGCGCAGTAATCAGAGACCTGTATCGTTGCAGAATTGTTACGCTGCGTCGGGCTACGTATACTGTTGCAATAATTATGGGGAAAGATAACACATTTTTGCATTAAATTTTTTGTCCACTGTTGTATTTTTAAATTATTAAAAAATAACTTTAGTAAACGTGGACACTTTTTACTATTTTTTCTCAACAAAAATCGTGAAAACATTTATGCTTAAGGCCTTAACACGCTTGAATGACCTTGACGCGTCCCGCCCATATAATTTCGCGCGTGCGGATGACCTCTAAAAATCGGAAAAACATGTGTTTTTATGAAATTAATGTCTTTAACGAGAATTTTAAAATAAAACTCAGAATTCAAAACTTGTTTAATTCTAAAATCTGGTTTTGTGTGTAAACAGTAATGAAATAGCTTGTGTCGTTTAAGAGAACATTTGCAATTTGTAAAAAAATAGACACTTTTTTGTTCATGTTTTAATCCAAGGGACTTAACGGAAAATCAAAATTATTCAATTCAAAATGTTTATTAAATCCTCTTATAGCATATCGTATTTAATTTTTTTGATTCAAGTAACAGGTATTTTGACAATTTAATTTTCATATTCGAGATTTTAGGCACTTGGGTGGTGTTAAGGCCTTAACAGAAGAGGTTTTACAAGAAACACAAAACACTGGCCAGTATTGCACTGAATTAAAAAAAATGCCAGCATATTTTTTTATTTAAAAGACTAGAAATTATCATTTAAAAATCGTCAGTTCATCTTGTTTATTTAGGAAAAAAGTTATATATCGTAAAGCTACTTATTTTCTTAATAGTATTTCAGAAGAAACATAAAATACACTGGCCGTTATTTCACTTATTGATAACGAGACATAAATGAGAGACTAATAAAAAAATAAAGTAAAACCTGTTAATTTAGAAAAAAAAAAGTTTCTCGCAAAGTTGTCTGGCCAGTACTTACCTACTCATTCGTCATGTGATAAGCCGCCGCAGTTCGCGCCATAAGTCACTGTTGCCAACATAACAACCTTGTAGTATTTTGTACATTGGACTCTAAACGTGCATACTAAGGTGTATGTTGGCATGTTGGATAAAGTTCGGACGATTAAAAACGTGTGACGTTGACGTCGGATAAGTTATGACTACACCATTTGCAATATAATGTTTACCGCATTAATTTATACTGCAGTTACTAAAATATATGACTAGGAATACCTGCTTATGCAGCCTAAAGTTTTTCGTGAACATCGTGTATACAGGGTGTTTGGTAAAGGGTATATCAAGCCTAAAGCCTATGTTAACATAAGCACATAAATAGTATGGTAAAGACAGAATTTTGATTATTTTAATTTTTTGTAGAAAACGTAATTTTTAGAATCCGATTTGTATAAAAATATTTTTTCATAAGTGATGAAATAAATAAAAATTCTGACTTCATCATACTATTTATATGTATATGTTAACATGAGCTAGTTTCGTCTTGATATAAGTACCATTTACCTAAAATCCTGTATAATTTAAAAATATTTTTTTTAAAATAATAGGCAAAATCAATGCTTTCATAATCAATCACGCATTTAAATCGAAATTGATAAATGATTTGTTTAACTAACCTACCTCACCATAACCGGGACACATTAAAACGGGGCACATAGTACGTAGAGCCGACATCAGAAGAGGCATAAATAAAAGTTGTGGAATGAAGGCCACGTAGCGTGGGACGTCCACCCACAAAATGAAGACGGCCTGGTAAAGGTTGCAGGAAGCCGCTTGATGAACCGGTCAATCTCGAAGTCAATGGGTTTATAAGTCTATGTACAGCAGTGGACGCCCTGTGGCTGAGATGATGATGATGAATACTCCTTAAGCTACATAATGATATATTGTTTGGTTTTTATTTAAAATTATAAAAGAACTGTTTTGTCTCAACAAAAAAATAGGTAATACCTACTCAAAAAAAATTACAGGAAAAAAACTTACTAAATAACATCCTAACAAACAATTTCCTCAACAAATAATAATTGTACCTTTATCTTCTTTAAATCTACAAAACATTGTCCTTTGACATTAAAACACGGGGCCAAGCGAAAAATCCATAAAGTACCCGCTGATTAAATTGATAACGTCGCTTTTTGTGGAGATTGGCCCGAGCCTTATCGGACAAAGCATTTCGGAGGTCCTGCGGAGGCTGGGAGCCCTTTCAGGATCGGAGATCAATGCGTGGGACCGATACAAGATAAAGAGTGAAGCGGTTCACTTGACAATGTAATTAAGAGAGCTAGGTCACTTTTGGCGCAGTAAAAATTGACAATAAAAACTTTCACGGTGGGTTATTTCTTACTCATAAATAATTTATATAATCTATGCATAGCACGTCATCCTCTTTGTCATCGTCATGTTTTTAATGTCTCGCTCGACAGGACTCGACATGATTCATTGTACCATTTTTGCCTATAGAACACTTAAGTTGCATAAAAAACGCAATGAATTCAATTGAATATCGTAATGTACAAAGCCTACTTTTCCATACTTAATGATCGACCAGATGTTATAATTTGTATGTTTTTTTATATGAGACTAGCAGCCCGTCCCGGCTTCGCACGGGGTAGACAATTATCGCTAATAGTTTCGGCAGCGGATTCAACGAAAGACATTTTAAGACTCGGGATATCGGGAACTCAAAAATAAGGTACATGGTAGCAATCCCGTAACAAACTATTCTAATTTTAAGACTCATTTTTATACACGGTTACATTGTGCAAATTTTACCCAAGGATCCCTAATTTTTTTCAAAAGGAAATGTAGCCTATGTCAAATTGGAAGAATGTAGCATTCTATTGGTAAAAGAATTTTTTAAATCGGCCCAGTACTTTTTGAGCCTATTCATTACAAACATACAAAAATAGGTACAAATCTTTCCTCTTTATAATATTAGTATAGATATAGATTTCCATCAGTAAAGGTGCGGTATTGATTTTTCACATCAACATATTGAGTTGGTTTGTTTTTTTCAGTCGTCTCGTCCATTTTATCATTAAGTACTACATACTATGTATCAGCATGTATCAAGATAGGAAACTTATCTTACTCTTTGATTTCGAATATGAGGTATATTTTGCCATCATATTATTTTATTTTACGCAGTTCGGTTCATATTTAAAATAAATAGAATCAGAGTTGTAATAAAACACAAAAATGTGTTTCAGCATATTTTGTTTTATAGCGGAACAATATTTTCACAAAGAAACTAGCCCCTTAACACATAAAACTGAGTGATACACTCGCCAAATAAACTAGAGGTTGAACGCCCCTAAATATGATGTTAGTACGTCGTAACTTAAGGATGTTGATTCTTAACTTCGAGTTCAAAACAATTTTGGTGTTGCCTGTATCTCAATTCAATATTGACAACAATATTATTAAAAATACATAACTAGACGTTTTTGTCAAACAGTGTGCGGTAACCCTAATTATTGATTTGAAATTCAACGTGTAAAGCAAGCACCAACATCTCTTATTCTCTTATCACTTGCACCTCCAGTGACAGATCAGATACGGTCCCAAGTCCGGGACAAAATACCAACAAAGTGAAAAGCTGAGCGAGCTGAGCGAGCTCATCGCGAGCTAATGTCGCGGTTTCTGCCCGCGGGAATATTTGTTTGTTTCGCTAATTCGCCAGTTTCGGCTTCTTGTTGAAAAGTGACTTTTAAAACAGCTTTAGAGCCCAGCTTGGATGGATTGATTCGTCGTTGAGAAATAAAAGAAGGTAATGCGAATTTATACCGGGAAACGGGAGGTAGGGGTCGAGTTAGCAAACTCCTAATCTTATAACAATAAGAATTTCGTTTGTGATTTAAATAGGAATATTTTCATACCTGATGATGATGATACCCGAAAGATAAAAGTGTCAAATAAAATATTTGTTTTCTAAGTAACTAAAATATCTATAAGTTTATGCAATTGAATTAAATCCAAATTAAAAATGTTAATTTCATCTAATATTTCGAAAGCGAACCAAATAGAAACTTCATGGTTCGTAGCGTGCTATGCAAGTGTGTTGCTACGAATGCTACGACTACTACGAATGTGTAGTAAGTAGAAAACCATTAAAACCAATAAAACCATTAAAACCAATTTATTTCTGTAAATAGGCTTAAACTAAGCGCTTTTACACGTCCCAATATTTTTTTCCCTACCATTACTTCGGGACAATTTTGGGCTAGCGCCGAGAAGAAGTAGCGCAAGAAACTCGGTCACTATTGTCAGCCTCTTTTTAAATAGTATATATAGAGTAATATAATTAATGCTACGAGCCATTCACATTATATGAATGCTATGATAAAATCAGATACAGACTACATAATGATAATAGAGTTCATATTTAAATAGTAGTTTTTTATGAACAAATACTATACATATTTCGTTAGGGATTTACTTATCATTTCAGCCACAGGACGTCCACTGCTGAACATAGGCCTCCCCCAGTGTCTTCCAGATCGGCCGGTTGGAAGCGGCCTGCATCCAGCGTCTTCCTGCAACCATTACCAGGTCGTCTGTCCACCTTGTGGGTGTGGATCCCACACTGCGCCACCATGAATGGTGCAAATGGTTTTTCACTTATTGCAAAATGTTCTGGAAAAGTCTTACAATTTCTTTTAACATACAAACCTGTTCTGGCATTTACAAATATAAACAAATAGAAATTCACGTTACATCAGTCGAGTCATTCTCAAGTTCTTGCGATACTAACGCAAGGCAATTGTTTTTTTATGAAATCAAAAGGTATTTTTATCGTATTTTCCCGATCCTCGTAGGATATGTAATTTCATAGACAAAATTCCAGATGCGTTAAGTTTAAATATCCATTATTTCCGGGACATGCACTTCACGCCGAACATAAAAGTTTTATTGCGCCATAAAACGGCGATATTGACTGACTCGCGATCTGTCGGCAAATTGCCGCCGCTTCATAAAATATTTAAATAGCCAGTCTTTAATTCCACACCTATTTTTTTTCTTTCTTTGGTGAAACTCGTAAACGTTATTGGAAATATTACCTTGTATTTGCGATTGAATACTAGAAATAGTAAATTAATAGCTTTTATAGAAGACTTATATATTCTTTGAAGGCAGCGTTTATTATTTACCGTTTTTAAAATCAAACACAGTTATGGAACAAATATGTGATAAATCAGACGAGAGCCGGATTGAACTTTACCCTAAACAATCTCTGACGAGACCAGCAAACCAGTACTTAAAGCAGGAGCAAGTGACACAATTGTTGCTGCCTTAAATTTGGAGCTAGCCAAATAAAAGAAGGCGGACTGCAGCGCTTTGTTAATTCTGAGTTTTGACCATTAATAATGAACACGACAGAAGAGACGTCGCTTAAACGGATGAGATTTGAGACTGCATACTAGCAAACCAAGACACAGACAATGATGGTGTGATAATAATGTGATGACTTCAGTCTACTGCTGGACATAGGCCTCTCCCAATGCACGACAGTGATCATCCCAATCCTTGGCTATTCTTTTCTATCTATTTCAAGCAGACGTATGTATAATATTGCTTCATGATAATAGGGTTTAAGATTGTCCAGATATTGTAATGAGAATTATATTTTTAAGTATAATGTTTTTGTTGAATTTAAGTATGTAAGTAAGCGGTGTTAAAATAAATGAATATTATTATTAAATATTAAGCATATTTCTTTTTTTTACTTAACTTATTTTTGACTAATTTCTCAAACAGCTTACTTTACTGGTGCAGCTTCATAATTCCACTAATGTAATAAATGCGAAAGTTTGTAGGGATGTTTGGATGTTTGTGCCTAAATCACTAAACAGATTTAGATGAAATTTTGCACACATTGTAGAATATGATCTGGAGTAACATAGGTATATGATACTTTTTATCCCGGTTAAATGTTCCTATGGGATATATTGGAGAAGCTAAAGACCACGCGAACGAAGTGGCGGGCAACAGCTAGTCTTAAATATAGAACCGTGACTTTTCAAATTCCCCGCGCATACGCTTCCAACGCTCGCGCTCCCACGTCGCACCGGCCTCTGTGTAATTTCAATCAATTTCTAATTAACCACCAGCTCCCAAAACCTATTCCGATATACCAGTAGTACATACTGTACAAACAGAAATTCAATACTCCTGCCGGAGACATTCCTAATTACATACTAACACCTAATTAATTTAGGAGTGTTTCTTTTGCGCCAGATGTGTTCGTTCAGGATATTCTAAATTAATAAAGTGTAAAATTGATTCACCGAGTCTTGGTTATCACAGAGTAATTACATTTGATGAGGTAATTACGCCAGGCGCGCGGTAAGCCTAGCCAATTATTAGGCTATAGCCCACTGGGTGTGTGGCGCGAATATCCTGAACACCATTAATATTAAATGAGCAATTCTAATCTTGCGGTATTTAGTTGATCCAAGAGTATTATTACTAAATTTTAGTGAGCATATTACACGCTAGGCTATACCATTTCATTTTATTGTTATACTCTTGAATTTGATTAATGTTTCCAGATTAAGTTATGATATCATTATCTTACATTACGTAAGTACAATTTTGAGAAGGAGGTCAATCGACGAATCCAACTCGGATGGGCAGCGTTCGGGAAACTACGCAACCATCTTCTGGTCCAAAATACCTCAGTTCCTAAAGGCGAAAGTCTACAACCAGTGTGTGTGATGACATACGGAACAGAAACGTAGCCTCTTACTATGGAAACCTCAAAGTTGCACAGTACGCTATGGAAAAGGCTATGCTCGGTGTTTCTTTGCGAGATCAAATCAGAAATGAGGAGATTCGTATACGAGCAAAAGTTGCTGACATAGCCCGATGGATTAGCCAGCTAAAGTGGCAATGAGCGGGGCACGTAGCACGTAGGACTGACAGCCAATGGGGCAGAAAGGTTCTGGAAAGGAGGCCACGTACCGGCAAGCGCAGCGTGGGACGTCCACCCACAAGGCGGGCAGACGCCCTGGTAAAGGTTGCAGTAGGTACCTACGACGCTGGATGGCTAGGCCGCTTCCAACCGGCTGATCTGGAAGTCACTGGGGGAGGCCTATGTTCAGCAGTAGACGTCCTGTGGTGTGGCTGAAATGATGATGACGAAAGTTTTTATTGAATATCTTACATTACGTACATTCTAACATTAAACATATTGAACCAAAACAGTAATAAAAGTAATTTGTGTCCCGAATCCGATGAATAAATGATTTCAAACTTATAATAAAAATAATTTAACAGACAAAAGAAATAAAGCCGCCTGGGCGCGTAAGATAGAGTTTATTCAAAGTTTCTCACCGAAAAAATGTCCCGGCCCAAACTACTAATAAATAAATTTCGACTTTGACTCCTCCGATCCCAGACTGACTAACCGAGCAATAAATAACTACAACCCTTACAAACTTTGAAAGTCACCACGATATTGAACTCTATGCGCGGAGGAATAAGATAGTTGTTTTTTTTCGTGTCGGTTAAGTAATATAATATCACCGTGACAGTTTCCATCTGTATGCAAATGGACCGCGCTTCAAATGAATACATCTTTAAATAATCTCCATCATAGTGTCGGCGATATGCTTTTGTTTTGCGCGTTTGAAATTTCTTCTCAATAAAGCCTTGTTTTGAAAAGAAGAGGAAAACATGTTATGTGAATTTCGTATGTGGATAATGGGAAAGCGGTAATATACGAGTTATGTTTATGTTTGTCATCAAAATAATAATGATTATATTTACAATATTATCTTAGTTGGTACTAACTCAAAATTAATTAGTTAGTAGTGACTAACAACTTTAACAATATTCTCTTTTCAACTCAAAACATAAGCAACTTATTTATTTATTTAAAAAGCTGACAAAAAAGCATTGCTTTCAAAAAGACTATGTCTACCACCCCTTATACCTAATACATTTAACACGTAATGGTAATAAATTTTAAGGATATGAAGATCAGATTTGAATTTACGTGTGTCATTATTTTGAACGTTTAACCAAACGTCGTTGTCGTCAGTCAATTAGGTACGTGAATGTTGAAGATAGAAGAGAGTAGTAAATCGGTGAAGTGTCATAATTTTTATAATCTCGAATTAATGCTTAAATGCATGCGAATCACTTTGAAGTTTTGTTTACGTTACTAGTATCTTTTAAAGCACATACTGCTGGCTTTCAGGAAATAGGTCCGAGGATCAGCTCAATTTGGAGCCAATAAAACACTTATCTGTGCCTAATTTAATTTATTCCCAAGGTGAAGTATTAAGTGCATCGAGGGCCGGAGCTGGTAAACGAGGATTGATAGCATCATTTATAAGGACGCGATTTGATCGCCGGCGGTAGGGTGACCAACATCTATGGGTAATACGAGACTTTCGATTCTGAATCGTTTTCGTCGTTGACGTCGCATATCAATAACACTTTCGAGAATAGATACATAGAATGCTCATTAAATTACTTTATTTTGACGGTTAAATAAAATCAAATCAAAACGTATATTTGCAAGAATGCAGTACATTTGTGATGTTTTAAAAACTAAATACAGTCCAGTGCACTCAACAAAAGAATATGATATACAAACGTTATAATAATGTTGTATTGATTTATAAATTGGCTTAATTAATTATAATATTAATTGGCATGTCATTAAATTTATAAATTCGAATTACCAATTTTCATATTCCAAAAATTCCTTAATACTATAGAAGCAATGTTGCCACAGCTATTTTGTCAATATCGTTTTGAAAGATTTTGTGTCACTTATTCTTTTTATTTCGTCTGGGAGCTTATTGAACAATACAATACACATATTAAAAACGTTTTTCTTATATATTTGTTTGCGACAAGGAGGCTGGTACAATCGATTCATTATTGTAGCCCTAGTTTGTCTCTGGTTAACATCCACTCGATTTTTCCAATATTCTGGATAGGAGACTACAAACACGCACACGTCCCTGATGTACATAGAAGGCATAGGAAGTATTTGAAGCGACTTAAACATTACTTATTATAACTTAATAAGTGACGCATAGGTGCTTAAAATTACAACAAACTATAAACTAAGTTGCAAAACGTAACGACCTTAACGATAAGTGTAGATTAATTTTAGAAATCATACAATATAAGTGCTATCAGCTCTTTAATGAAAAGACTCAAATCGTGGTTTAACAAATTTAAATTTTTCGCTGCTTCTATTGTTACTTTTTATACAAATATAATTTAAATGAAAAAAAAAACATTAACATTCTACGAGTATTACTACTTTTTAAAATCGTCTAAAATCTCTTAACAACCATAAATTATTTATTGTGACTTTTTCAACTGTATTTATCGATTATTAAATAACCTAGACCCAAGGATGACTAGATCCATTTGCAAGTCTAGGATAAAGTAACTTTTATTCGTACCTATTTTGCTTGTAAAAATTAAACAAGCAAGCGAATGTCGAAGTTGCTACCGATTAACGAATCAATTACAGTTGTCCCAATAATTTCATCTCAGTACATTGTCGCCCTCACTCTCACCAAAGTCTATCGCTCAAGACGCTCCGTCAAACATCCCCTTATTGTTTTTTTATGTTCTGAATTATGCTTCGCAGAGCTGTGTGTTATGTGCGCGATTATTTCGCGATATCTTTTTTATGGACCGGTTCATCGTGATTCTGCAAGTGAAAAAGTTGTGGTTATAGGATTCAAATGGCTCAGCATAAAGGAATAAATATGTGATAAACTCACAAAATTTTTAAATTGTTAGTAATGTATGAGTTCAGGTTTTTTCTTCAAATAAACGAATAAGTAAATTATTTCCATAATCACACCAATCATCTAGTCCTTAACTAAGCATAGCTTAAACTATGGCAACTAAAGAACTGATGAGCCACCTAAATACATTTATAAACATCCCTAAATTAAATACAAACTCTCGCGCTCATCTCACAAAAATGTGCCCCTTGCGGGATTCGAGCCCGCAAACGCCAGGCTTAGTATTTGGACACCAGTCGATCGTCAAAATAGTGTATATCTCACCTGTACCACAAATTCTCTAACAACAGAATCACCAACGACAGGATTGTTAATTGCGTCAGCAGCAGGAACGCGGGCGCAGCCTGTCCGAGCGCGAGCGCGCGTGGCGTGCGCCCCGAGCAGACTGGCATCGCGCCCCCCACTCGAGCACGAGACACTTTTATATGGCCTCGTTCTAGAAGACGCATTAAACTAAAACAAATGACATATTAATAATTGATGAAGATGCATTTAACTGAAAACAAATGACAAATTCATAACTGATGAAGATGCATCTAACTGAAAACAAATGACAAATTCATAACTGATGAAGATGCATCTAACTGAAAACAAATGACAAATTCATAACTGATGAAGATGCATTTAACTGAAAACAAATGACAAATTCATAACTGATGAAGATGCATTTAACTGAAAACAAATGACAAATTCATAACTGATGAAGATGCATTTAACTGAAAACAAATGACAAATTCATAACTGATGAAGATGCATTAAACTGAAAACAAATGACAAATTCATAACTGAAAAAGATGCATTTAACTGAAAACAAATGCGAAACTGGTGACTACAATCAAGCTATTTGTTTAAGTGTCCACTTTTGAAAGGAAAACGCAGCTAAAAGCACCTTCCGATAAGCAGGAGTGATTCGATACTGGTAGCGGATCGAAAAGACAAGGAATAGGAATGAAATGCTCAGTAGCGTACATTAGAAGAGGCCTATATCCATCAGTGAGCTGATGTGGACTGATTATGATTAAGTCCCCTTCTGAGCTGTAGATCTTAGAGCACTAGAGGTAAATAAATATGTCATAGCAACAGACGCTTAGTACTCCATCTCTAACCCTAACCCTAACGTAACCAAGTTTTGTCTGCAAAAGCCAACTTCAGAGCTAAATCGATTAAATTAATTGCAGATTATTATAGCCAATGCTTTCATTAAAATTTCCATAGCCTCAAATGAAATGGCGTACCATACAAATATAAAATTGTATTTAACAACACAATACGCGAACAAAAGACTCGTTACCATACAAACACGCGCTGCTTATACTCGAGAAGCGGTTGGTCCTCTCTTGCTCTAACTAACATACATTGTATTCATTCACTCTTTTACACTGACTTTAACATTGGCAGTTAACCCTGGTGCGGTTTTGATGTAATTTATCCGATTTAACTTACCTCCAAATAAAAAACTGTCCATATGGGCTGCGTTTCTGAGCCATGATGTAAACAGGAGCTGGCGGCATCATCTGCAGTGACCCCAGGGCGCAAAGCTCCCGATCTTCGAAGGTCCTGGAGATGACTTGGCTGGCCGTGTATGGCTCAGAGTGGTATGCATAACCTGTACATAAAGAGTAGCATTCAGTGTAATTTGTTCTTGTAAAATAATGTAAAGGACAATCGCAGATAATTGAGGTAAATATTAGAGAAAATATTTTTAATGAGTAGATATTAGCCATGCAGTAAAAATAAATCAGTTTTATTTCCCTGTTCGATCCAAAGGTTCAAATGCTCAAATTTAACAACTATAACATTTAAATTTCAAATCAGACCCTTCTTAAGAACTAATGCCAGCTGGTCGGCAATTTAGTATGGGAAACCGTTACTTTTGCAATTCAATGTTTGAGCGCCAGAATCACACCCTTTTGGATCGGAGAGGGTTTTGTTACACTGTGTATTTTGATATGGCCTACCACCACTGCGCACCAGATCCAGCCCGTCTTTTGGGGACTGCAGTAGAGGTGCAGTTCTCTTGGCGCGTATCACCTTCTTGTCTCTTAGCTCATCTTCTTTAGGGTTTTTAAAACCACTAAAGTAGTAGAAACCAGGGTTCTGCAAGACAAAGTGATTGCCTTATTTATGATGAGTCTTTGAAATGTATGGATTTGCTCTTGATCTTTACAGAATAAGATGCCAAAACAGGACTATTAAAATCGTTTTGAGAATTTAACAAATAGACATTTATAGTATTAGGTCAGGAGTTTAATTCTTAAGGTGTGGTATGATGTAGACTGGGTTATGTCAGACATATTTCAAAATGAGCAAAGCACCCAGATAGCAAGAAATTTATCAATATCAGTTTTTATAAAAAAAAACAATAATCACAATTCAGTAACTCCTTATTTTTGGTTGACAACAGGCACCACCGATCCACAGCCAAATTACTGGTATTCACTTCGCTATGGTAATTTTATTATAGTAGCTATAAGTTAGCTGTGTTCAAAAAGAAACGATTATTATTGTTATTTGATGAACTTACATCAACCCATCCCCTCGCATAGCCAATATCCTCAAACACGAGCTCCAAATCGCTGTTGATGAGGCCGTCCATCGTGGCGATGCTCGGAACCGCCGCGTTTAGCAGCCACGAGACGACGCTGCTGGTGTAGTAATTGTACAGGAGCATGCTGGTCAGACCAATCACCAGAAGAGTGGTGCGGCGCCCTAGAAAATTCAAATATCAGTCGTTCCATAGGACTGGGGGGCGTCCTAGGCAAATGTAGTGTAGGACGCCCCCCAGCTCGATGGACCGATGACCTTAGGAAGATGGCTGGCAGTGGATGGATCAAACAAGCCAGAGGTCGTGCTCTTTGGCGCTCTTTGGGGGAGGTTTACGTCCTAGTCTAGCAGCGGACTGCAATAGGCTGAGATGACGATAAATGATGATGACTTTGTTTGCTACTTATCAAATTTTTACGGGTCAAAAAGATACAACACTAGCAATAGAAGGTGGTAGAGTTGTAGTTCTATCAGGAAATAAGGTTTGAGGTTTAAGATCTTTATTCTCATTACCAAAAAACCAAAAAAAAAATGTTTGGAGAGAACGCAAAAGTTGGTGGTAGAAGCAAAATCAGTCACAGTTAGTGGTCGAGCGTATATTTTAAGGTACGATGAAATAGATGTAACTGGAAAAGAAATATGTGACCCTCAGCCATGTCGAGAAACTACGACTTCCCTAACTTAATTTAGGTTCAGACGTAACTTTCTTTCCTTTTCCTTTCTTGAAACTAAATACTACATACAATTTTAAAAGACAATGTTCTGGAGCCTAAGTTTACTATGTTGATTTTTAATTAAACTTTGCGAATTGAACCTACGAGTGATTTAATTGGTTATATTATTTTCTTACCTTGGCTTGAAAACCTTTCAACGTAGAATACTCCATCTTCGTATGCTGTAAATAGAATACCATTTGAATGTAAATTGTTTATTTCAATCAAGTGGGAGTAAATTCCTTTGAATCTTAGCTACTAAAATATGTAGTCTTCTTGTACTAAATAGGTTAAAAATAAAGAACAATGTGAGATGCAACCCAGCGAGGCATAATAGATGTGATTAATGTAGACAAAGTGTTAAAGCGCATTTTCTCCAACACTCGCGGAATAAGGTCAGCATAACACAATATAAACAGACACAACAAGCTTACTGCACACAAAGGCTACAAATTCGGAACCCAAGGCAGAGCGGTCGTTCAACCATTGCATTACCATTACAAACGCGAACAGCGTTAGATAACAGTTTTCTTATAAAAACAGCGCAATGGTAATGCAACGTTTAAACGCACCGCTCCACGCTCCGCCGTGCTAATGGCGTTACGCACAAAGGAATGAAAAATAATACTTATTGTAAATTTTTGTTTTTTAGCAATTCCATGCAAGGTTTAATTGAAGATAAATAACACTTGAAAAAAATCATCGACCTCAGGTGGGACTCGAACCCACGTCCCATCGCATACCGGGCGAGTGCTTTGACCACTAAGCTACCGAGGACGTCACGTGACAAGATGAAATTCTTCAAGTGTTTTTTCTCGCTGTCAAAGCCAGCGTATTCTGATCAATGTTGTAGCTATATGTATAGCTGAGTAGTATACTACCGTCAACACCCTATAGAAATATTTTTACAAATATTTGACTATTGGTTAAGATCAGAAATGCTTAAACATTGTAAATTTTTGTTTTTTAGCAATTCCATGCAAGGTTTAATTGAAGATAAACACTCGCACTCGATACGGGCACTCGCTCGGTATGCGATGGGACGTGGGTTCGAGTCCCACCTGAGGTCGATGATTTTTTTCAAGTGTTATTTATCTTCAAATAATACTTATTTTAAAAAAACTAAGGGGGCCATTACGCCAATGATATTTAGCAAAATAACAGCACTGTATAAGTATAAAAGACTGGTTGACGGACTGACAGACAGCGAATGCTTATTAGTAGGGTACCATTAGGGTCCATTGGATGCGAAAAATAATAAAGTAGAAGACCAAAAAGTACCAATGCTTCAATAAAATCGTCAGTCCATACTGCTGAAGACATACCGGGTACATCTGTGTCCTCGCTAGTGCAACTAGTAGGAAGTGACCCAGTGATCTTACTACATGGCCTCTATTATAGAAACAGTGCAGACAAAATGCACTCTTATCGCTAAAGATAACTCGGCGACTGCTTAAAAATAGACAAATCTTGAACGAGAGTGCTTTGTCTTGTTAAGTGTTTAAAAGTTTAAAATACTCGATAGACCCGACTGCATCAGTGAGGGAACTGTTAAGTTGTTAACTAATAACTGGAAGTGGTCTGACGTTAAGTAATACGATAAATCGGAACATGACTTTTGAAATAAACTATCGGCGATGCAGTTTTTGTTTCTAAGAAAAACAATATAACTACTTGATATATTTATTCGAGTGCAATCGTTCAAAGATAAGTAAGCTAATAGTCTCGTATCTGAGTATAATTTAAGTTTGCATTTCACCACAATCTGCACAATTTTTATAGATGGCATAAAACAGGTGCTCAAATCATTCTTCTGCTTAAACAGAGAATCTGGATGACGCGTTTGTGTAGTCGGTTACTTACCACTTAAGGAATATTATTTTTACCTTATTTTGTATTTTATTCTGTACTACGTGAAATCTGGTTAAGGACAGGTGAAGATGCTTATCTACTTGCAGTTTCCAGTCTCCGAGTCGTATATATGACTTTACTAGCTTAACATCTTTTCAATAGGCAGCAAATATTACCTTGTTGGCACAAAGCAGCAATCACGCTAAAAAAGGCATAGAATCCAGGCTTCGGCCTTCCCTCCATCACAGCACCGGCCGCGAGCACCACTATGCAGACCAGACCGGCAGCGCATGAGCACCACCACACTCCGGGAGACATGGGAGTCAGGAAACGGTTCTCATAATCTCCGATGCCTTTGTCCGGTATCAAATAGTAGAACTTCGTCCTAGATAGCGAAAAATAATTAAGGATAATGTTGAGAAACCCTAATTGAGGTGCTTGTAGCTGATTGGTGACTATACTATAGTAGTGATCACTAAAGATAAACATCCTTTGCTCCACTTTTGAGTAAATGGATGACTATTCCGACTAAATTGAGTTAAATTCAGCATCTCAGTGCTTCGAAGGGAAGGTTCTGTGGTTAAATATTGGTTCCGGCTAATATTGCTTAAACGCTAGCCGTGAAGCCTAGTCAAAGGCCTTAAGCCGCCTTGATAATAAGAGACAGTAAAGATTAGTCACTGGCCTCTCCACCAATTCGTGCTAGAGCTTAGTGCCCTGAAGTGTATATATAGGTAGGATACTATAGTTCTACCTTTTAGTGGCCTACTGGTGGGAATTCCTCGATCACCTCGACTCGACTCTTATTTCCATCAATTTCCAAAGTTTAATTAATTTTATGTCAAACATTATACACAGTAATATTAAAGCTGAGAATACATTAGGACCTCATGGACTCGTTAGCGTGGTACAAGAAAACAAGTTACCTCTATTTAAAGCATTATGAAAACATCCTCAAAAAGTTAAGGATTTAACTATGTCGTTAAATTGTTCAAACGTTATACTCAAGGGTAGAAGCAGGAGGGTAGAAGATGTCCACCCACTCCAGCCACTTGGGGAAGATCCTGGCCGTCGTGCAGGAGATGTCCTGCTCCCGCCAGAACAGAGAGTTGGTCACGGCCTGCGGTGCACATACAATTTCTAGAAAATTAATGTTAATTATCATTTAAAATATTTTTTTTTTTTTTTTTTTGACATTCTATATATATTATTGACGAACTTTAATTAATGAAATTGTAATTTATAAAATATGTGTATCTGACATCACAGTAAATTGACAATTCTTGTAAAATTACGAGTAATATGTAATTGATCTCAAAAAACATTTGCATGCTTATTGGGCCGAACATTAAACCAATAATTGTAAGACCTTCAGTGAACCCTATTTAAACGCAAATAAACTATATCCTATTCTTCATTATATTATGTGGATGATGTCTTGAGTTGACACACGAGCTAAGGCTTACTTAAGAGTAGCATTATTATGTTCAGCAGTGCATGATTATAGAAATGAGTTTCCATCGTTAATAGATTAAATATGACACCTGCTTAGTTTAAATTGTTTTAAGAAAGATTGATGCAGCATAGCTGAGAAATCCCTTTTTGTAAATTCTTAGTCGAAAATAAAAATAAGGAAAATTCGTTGAATATAAATTATAATGTCAATGATAAAAACAGATTATATTTACCAACGTCGAGTTCCTCTCTGGCTCGCCAATCCATCGGCTAGCTATTGTGTAATTAAACCTAAAACCATTTTTTATCGTTTACTTTACTAATTTCATACGATGATAATTTTAAGGAATTCGATATGAATATATTTTTTTTACGTTCACCACGGCCCACGGATTTGTTGTTATCTATGTATATCATTATAGTTTATTTTATTTATTAATAACCAAATAAATAAGATATTAATAACACAAGTATTTTAAGCCAACGTAATATAATATACCATAACACAGACGAAGTCACTTGCTATCTTATTCTTAATTTGCAAAACTTGCAATAGGTATCAACAGTATAATTATTTTTTTACAAACTAGAATATGACCGCCAATCTTCGTAAGACGGTATGAAACCAGAATGAAGGAAGTGTATTCCCGTTAAGTTTTCGGGAAACGGCCGCGGAAACGATCTCGGGAAACTGCATATGGCTTAGAGCACAAAATGAGCTTGCATTTTTGAAATGTCCATAGATAAGAATGTTGCATAGAGATAGAAAATCATGGCTAATTGAAGAATACTGTTTGCGGTGAAAGCGCTGTTTGCATTTCATAATGAAAATAGCACCTCGATTTTCTCCTTTGGATTTGCTTAAAAATGTCTCTTCACTTAACTGAATAGAGGACTTTGTGACTAGATCAGTATCCAGCGACAACTTTTTAGGGCATCTTAAATGTAGGTTTATTGCAAAACTGTGTTAAAAATATTCTGTTTTTTTAAAAACAACCTGGGTTGAAATGAATGTTATGCAAGTCGAAATTCATAATTTCGAGAATTTTTTTTTTTACTTGAAAAACCTGGTTGCCTAGTTTAGTATCAAATTATCATCTACCATTAGGTATTATAGTGCACTATTGTTACTGTTTCTTTTCAAAAGCATAACGTTTAATGCCGGATATATATTTAGCTGTCATTGCACATACTTTTTTTTTTAAAACACAAGCCAAAAATCTTTGTTTGTACCTGAAGTTGTGTTTCTCCATTAGAGCTTTTAACAGTTGTGCTGAGACCTTCGTCATGGCGGCAACGCCTTCTGTGTAGCTTATGTCCAGTAACATCTCTGGTTTGAAAACTTTTGGCTTTTTCAGAATCTACAATACGAGTAACATCATGAATGATACTGCCACTATTACATTACTGTATGAATTAAAATTCTAATGATATGAAATGAAATGAAATTATTTATTCTGTATACATACAGGCCCTTCTCCGGGCACCTATACACGTCCCAAAATATAGCGCTACCACCGCTTCGGGACTACATATCGGCTGGTGATGAGGAGTAGCGACGCAACAATCTCAGTCACCCTTGTCAGACTGATTTTACAGGAAATAAATTTTACAGGACAATTAGTAAGTGCGAGCTAGGCAGTTTAAGTCCATTTACTCTTGTCGTTTAAATAATCTTCTAATTTGTAATATCCTTTTTTCTTAAGGCCTTTTTTGATGTGGATTTTGAACTTTAAACATAGTTAATTATACTGTCAATTTTAATAAGTAATGTAATTTTCTTAATGTATTCGTAGATGTAACATGCATATCGTATTTCTTACCACTGACACAGCTCGCAGTGTTAAATTGTTGAAATTCCAACGCCTGTAATATTTGAATCCAGGCTCGTTTATTTCTAGACCTGTTGAAGAATATGACCCCTTTTATGTTCCAAAAGGTAACACTTAAAAGTGTTATAGGTACATTTAGTATGCACTAAAGATGTTTTATTTTGTTGATTATCTTCATACGTTTCTTTTCTCGAGATGGCGCACTTAGACGCACGGGGCGTTAAACGCGGCATCCAGCGGACACCCCGCTTTTTTTTATAGATTCTTAGTCACCTATCATAAGAAAACAATAGGTTTGATATAGCAATCGGCCCAGGCGCGCGTCCCGCAGAGCTAGCATGCGCAACACGATAAATTTTGTCGTGGCATTTTATCGACTTTTGACGGAAATATGTCGTTTTGCCTTCGACGATAACAAAGGAAAAACCAAAATATCATGGCAATGCCGTGTTAAAACGTAAAAATAAGTGGCTACGAAGAACGGGAGACCCTAAAAATATTAAGAATAAGGATTCGAGACGTCTGTGATCCGTTAAGTTTGGGAAAACGACAAAATTATCGTCGAGGACAAAATTTGTCTTGTCTATCGATAAAATAACAGATGCGCGCATGCTAGCCCTGCAGGGCGCTATAAGACAAGAATAAATAAATATAAATATTGGACAACATCACATACATTACTCTGATTCTAAGGTAAGTAGCTAAAGCACTTGTGTTATAGAAATCAGAAACAACGACGGTACCACAACACCCAGACCTGAGCCAATATAGAAAAGTTCGTTTTCTACATTGACCCGACCGGGGATCTAACCCGGAACCTCAGAGATGACTGCGCCAATTAAGTCCGGCGTGCTCGCCTCTCGGCTACGGAGGTCGTCGAAAGAATAAATTGCGCTATATGGCACAAAATATAACAAATGGCGACAGCGAAAATGTATGTATAGTAATTGACTTACTTGTTGACGTTTTTATATTAAAGACATTATAATTATTCTTACATTTGAATGATATTAATAATGACTGTTTAAGATCAATGAATTTCTTATATTTGACATCAATTAATTAATTTTTATCAACCTGTGAAATTTCTTAGATTCAATTATGTTTAAATGACATGGATATTACAATAATTTTATGTAATGGCTTAACGGGCCGAACAACAAATTAATCATAAGACCTTCAGTGTACCCTGTTTAAACGCAAATAAACGTATCTTTATCTTTATGTCGTTTCATAGCACCCTGGGCGCGCGCCCTAGCTGCATGCTATATCAAGTCCCCAAGTTCACTTCTACCTGTATCAGGTCCCCAAGCACCGAGCTGATGCATTTCCAGGCCGTTTCCCTGGATACGGCCGAAGTTAAACACATCGGTGAGCCGGTGACGGCTGCCTGAACGGAATAACAAACAAAAGAGGAACATTAATTTATTTACTCTATCAGCAGTTTTTTTTATTGTTTTCACAATCACACCAATCATCTAGCCCCGAACATAGCAAAGCTTGTAATAAGGCGACTAGATAACGGATTAACATACTTAAAATCGTTTATAAATATCATGACTTGGGTACAAATGCTCGTGCTCATCACACTTACATTAGCCCCTCGCGGGATTCGAAGCCGCAACCGCCATGCTTTGTAGTCCGGAGCGCGAGCCACTCTTAGTTGGTTGAATGCTCTAAGGTTCCTACACCAAACGGTCGTCAAATGTTTAGCTAGCATAATTTATTATTGAACAGGGGTTTACTAGCGATAATATCCGCTTAATAATAATGTAAGATTCTTCAACGACGCGTAGTTAATACCTCGCACAGCCTTGGCCTTGGCGTTATTAGGGTATGATCGTGTCCTCTGTAATAAAGTGATATCGTGCTCATTAACTTCCACTCTTCTAGTACTTGTATGATGTCTAGACAGAACGACCTTACAATCATGTTTAATATGATACTATACATACGAGAGCCAAGCATTTTAGATCCCAAGCACCGTAAAATTAACCCTTTTCACTTCTCTGGCTCGTAAAGTTCATCTTTGTGTTAGGTATAGGCTGCGTAAAATTAAATTATCTTCATAATTGTCGAAATAATCGTCTGGATACACAAAACGTTTCCACCCTGTATACTCTTATGGTAATAATTCTATAAATTAGCGCGCATAAACATCTACTTAACTATTCAGTGTACAAGTGTTTTGTTTGGGCGTATTTAAGACTACTTAGTAAGTATACCTACAGAGTTACATTGCAAGGTAGTGCCAATTCTTCAGGGACCACTCAGAACCACTCAGAACTAAATCGATCTACTGACGATATAAACGATCTAGAAAAGAACCTATTTTTTAATTACTATCCGCTGTTCAAAGATGTTACGCGTGGATAATCTTGTCCCATTCATATAAAATACGCATGCACTATCTCTGTGCAACCTAGAACTGCAGAGTTCAATACAAGAATAGTCACAATGGCGCTCAAAAACAAACCTTAGCTTTTTGGAGGTAGAGTACATTTCTAACAGCAGGAGCGCCCGCGCATACCACAGGTTCGAATTGCCAACATATACCTTATGCTGTACACCTTTAGATCTTATTTTTAAAATTTGGCACATACCATGCAATGTAACCCTGTATATTCTTATACAATACTTGCAACTCTTACCATCATAATGCACCACAACAATGTCAGCATCGACACTAAGATTGAAGTGTTGGAAGGTTTCTTCAATCGTGGTATTATCTGTGCTGTTCGCTAGTATGAGCCACATGTGCGTTGCGTCAAACAATGATTTTTTGGACGCCTAAAAATATGTTAATAGCAATATCAATAACATTCCAATGCTATGATACTTAAAGTAAACCTTATATTTTGTCTATCTCCACAATAACTTTGATAAATATAAGTAGGTACTGTCAATTATTTTTAAATAAAACAAAAATCGCTCAAACGAACATTCGAAACTTTAGTAATTACTGATATTATTTTATAAGATGTAGGCATTAAGTTTATTTTATGTTATACCTCGTTCTCTTAACACTTAAAGGACGAAATAACTATGTTCGAAATCATTACTTGTAATATTTTATTTAGTGTAACCTTGTTCCATCAAATCATGCATCAATGCTGAACGAACATAGGCCTTTCCCAATGACTTTTAAATTGTCCGGTTGGAAGTGGCCTGCATACAGCATCATCATCATCATCATCAACAGCCCATATCAGTCCACTGCTGGACACAGGCCTCTCCAAAAGGAGGATTTCGCCATAATCGCCACGCTTGGCAGGCGGGTTGGCGTTTGCAGATACAGCGGCTTCCTGCAACCTTTGCCAGGTCGTTTCGTCTGTCTTGTAGGAAGATGCCACATTCTGCACTTAAAATCCTACTATATGACTCATATACAAAGTCGGGTTTGTTACAACACTTATTACTCGAGAACGGCTGGGCCAATTTTCATAGTTTATAATTTGTTGGTTTTGTCTCCGCCCCGAATAGCAGAATAAATAAAAACATTGAAAAAGCTGACGATAAATATACTGTTAGGCTATACGAAGTTCACCGGGTCAGCTAGTCATTTAATAAATACTTAATAGATTGTTTTACGCACATTAATTGTCTCCTACTGACCAAGCTCATCGGCGATATCTTGAGATTGTTAAGTTTTGCACTTGCCAAAGGGTAGTACCGTTTTTTCCACAAGGGTATCGAATCTTTGATGTCATTGTAGAATATAAGGATTTGAAAATCGTTTATTTTTTGGATTTACTTTATGTGATGACAAAGGTAAACAGCGGGGAGGCTTTACACAAATTGGACCGTAAGAGGTTTTCCTTTGGTACGCGGGTATCGAGAAGGATTTCGGTCAGTGCTATTAATTATTCACTTACATTAAGAAAATTTGTTATTACATGATAACTGTATGTGACAAATAAATTGATAAACAAAACTTTAGTTTGGAAAATCGCGTAATAAGGAGACCGAAACCTAAGTACTAAATATTTTTTACAGAACATAATACCTAGGTACTTTAACTAAGTAAATAGTTAATAGTTAAATAATAACATTTTGTTGGCAATGCCAAATGCGAATAATATTTTCAAGATTTTATTCTGAATGTTGTCCAATCTATAAGGATTTATTATATCTTACAATGAAATCGATGTGAAAAAAACTATTTTGCATTCAGATTATTTTGATTATTCAAAGTTAAAAAACTAATTATTTAATTTCTTAGAAAAACTACTATTAGTTTCCCTACTAGTAGTAACTGTAAAAAAGTTCCACCCACAAAATGCCGACAAACACCTTAATATCTCCTCAGACAGAACCTAGCTTCATAAATTAAAAAGTTAAATATTCTGATGCGCTGTTAAATGTACTTCAATATTACAGACGGCATCATTAAGCTAGCCTTTTCCGTTTAGGAGTAATTTGGTGCTATATATGTCACTGAAACTTTTTCATTGCTCGCGAGTGTAAATAAATAAAACGCTAAGAAATATTTCCTATCAAGCAAAAATATTTCCACACACGAATAACCTTTATACACACAAAACCAAATCCCAGCCAAGTGCGAGTCGGACTCGCGCACGAAGGGTTCCGTGCCATTTTTTGTAAAAACGGCAAAAAAATCACGTTTATTCTATGGAAGCCCCTTAAATATGTATTGTATTCTGTTTTTCAGTATTTGTTGTTATAGCGGCAACAGAAATACATCATCTGTTAAAATTTCAAATCTCTAACTTTCACGATTCATGAGATACAGACAGACAGACGGACACACAGACAGATAGACGGACAGACATTCAGTCAGACAGACAGACTGACAGCGGAGCCTTAGTAATAATGTCCCGTTTTACCCTTTGGGTACGGAACCCTAAAAACGGCTGTAATTATTGCAGATAGTTTTATTATTTTGTTTACCTCTTCAAGTATTTCATACGAGTTGCTACAAGAAGCCTCTAACAAAAGCCCCACGGGCACAGTCCACTGATTGAGCAATCTCTCCAAGGATGACTTGGTCGCGTCAGTTCTACGCACAGAAACTCTAACGTGTTTGTCAAAAAACTTCTTGGAAATTAACCGAACATCTACAAAGAAACCAGACAATATAGTAAGTATATCGAGTGTAAAAAAAGGCTTAACGAAGCCGAATACCACATATACTACGTATTATTACGATCATTTTTTTCTATTACACTATACCTGGGAAATGACGGGTTACCGAGTTAATGGCAGTCAAAGTTACAATTTTTTTCAAAGATTTTTTACATTACTGGCTTTTGGTTGATAATACTAAACTTTTTTACAACGAAACATGATCCGCTTACACACACAGGCATAGTCTGTGGCGTGCGCGCAGGTAGATAGCTAACATCATAAACAACAACATTTGTTCTACGAGTTTTATCATAACTCAATACATTAAAAATAATTTTCCAAGCTTTTATTGTACTGCCGTGACAGTTCCATTCGCTACGAAAAGGCGGCACGCGGCGCGCGTTGCGATGCGCATAGAGATAAGAACATTCAGACGTAAAATTAAATTGATATTTATTTTTGTATGAAAGTAAAATATTTCAAATCATCAAAAGTCGTATAACAAATAGTCGTGCGAGGTTGTTAATATTTTCAAATAACCCTGTATAGGTAAATATATGAATCATGTAATCAGCAGCTAATATAAATTAGTTTTAGCTCAAAACTGCCCAAAAAAACGCTTCTTTATTTAAAATCATCTTGACAACAAAAATGTAGGAATCATCTGAATTTTAAGTAAGAGTTTGGTAGATATAAAAATAACAGTAGGCTTTTTTTTTATTTGAGATGGGCTTGCTCTTGACGCCAATCTTGCTCTAGAGCATAGATGGGATCTACGCTGGAGCGAGCTTGCCCAGAAGATGCCTATTCACTCTGGACTTAAAGAGAGTCAGGTTATATGCACTCGGAAATACAGACGCAGGCAGGGAATTCCACTCTTTAGCTGTGCGCATTATAAAAGATGATGAGAAGCTTTATGAAGGTTAACTTAAAATATAATGGAAGATGGAACATTTCGATGAATATTAAAAAAGACGATTTACGTATCTTACATTACTTAATTTTGACGACCTCCGTAGCCGAGAGGCGAGCACGCCGGACTTTAAATGGTGCCGCCATCTCTGAGGTTCCGGGTTCGATCCCCGGTCGGGTCAATGTAGAAAACGAACTTTTCTATATTGGCTTGGGTCTGGGTGTTGTGGTACTGTCGTTGTTTCTGATTTCTATAACACAAGTGCTTTCGCTACTTACAATAGGATCAGAGCAATGTATGTGATGTTGTCCAATATTTATTATTATTATTAATTAATGATGCATGTTCATTATTTATAATTCAAAGTGTGAAATTGTTTCAATAAACTTTTTAATTATTTAAATATAATTACGATTGAAGGTAGCGTAAGTAAATTAATATTTACCGTGTGCATTATCGCAAGACAAATAGCATAAATATTTCACATTTTTAAACATAAAATAATCCACTGATAAATTGATAACTTCCAACTGAAGAGTGTTTAGCCCTTTAATAAGTAAACAAATTAAAAACAATACATTCATAATGTTTTAGTGAAAGTTACTAGTAAACTGACAAACCCTAGCTACGAAAACCACGAATATCAACTCAAATAGTTTGTTCTTCGTTCTTTTATTACATCTTGTGGACCTATTCAGAAACTACGTGACATAGACGAGCTTTATTATTTAGCAGCACTTAAACATTATTGCAGATACGAGCGATTGGCAAATTGCGATTCGCAGTCATTTTCTGCAATCTAACGCTTAACCTGTCAATCAGGCGAACCTCGAGAAATGTTAACCAATTTTCTTAAAGGTCAAATAGCTTGACGCATAATGTAATTTAAGTTCGTGTATTTACGTGGCGTAAGTTTAAGTTAACAATGTTTCAGTTCAAAAACAATAGTCTTGTAAATTGTAAATTTTTGTTTTTAGCAACTCCATGCAAGGTTTAATTGAAGATAAATAACACTTGAAAAAAATCATCGACCTCAGGTGGGACTCGAACCCACGTCCCATCGCAAGCCGGGCGAGTGCTTTACCAACTAAGCTACCGAGGACGTCACGTGACAAGATGAAATTCCTCAAGTGTTTTTTCTCGCTGACAAAGCCAGCTGTCAAAGGTCTTGTAAATTTTTGTTTTTAGCAATTCCATGCAAGGCTTAATTAATTAAAGCACTCGCCCGGCATGCGATGGGACGTGGGTTCGAGTCCCACCTGAGGTTGATGATTTTTTTCAAGTGTTATTTATCTTTAATTAAACAATAGTCTTATCTACTCACTTTAATGTTATTGTCGTTAAAAATGTGGGAGCTCATGTCAAAGATTGTTCGTAATATACAAACAACGTGGTTTGAACCGGCGCGGCCCAAAAGAACGCATTGCAGATACCGGTATGTTGTCAGAATTGTAATCGCCATTATGTAGGGAATAACAAAAAAATACTTTAAATATCTTCTAATTGATAAATAAAACCGGTCAAGTGCGAGTCAGACTCGCGCACATTATTTATAAAAACGAGCAGAAAAAGTCACGTTTGTTGTATATTTAAAGGGGCTTACCCTTTAAATAATAATTTTATCCTGGTTTTTAGTATTTGTTGTTATAGCGGCACCAGAAATACATCATCTGTGACAATTTCCACTGTCTAACTATCCCGGTTCATAAGATACAGCCTGGTGACAGACGGACAGACAGACGGACAGCGGAGTCTTAGTAATAGGCCGTTTTACCCTTTGGTAACAGAACCCTAAAACAATATTGGAAATAGCTGCTGTAACACCATATTTTAGTGCGTACTTGTGTATTAATGTGGTATGGTCTCAATAAAGAAATGAGTTTAAAAACTAGCAAAACCACCACGCTTACTCCGCTTCGATTTCCTAGCAGTTTGTAAATCTAAAGTGCCATTAATATTGCTGGTAAAACTGTAACACTTGAAATAAAATCCACTTGTATTTGCCGCTGCACACTTTAAATTAATTGAAACTCGTTCCAAAGCATGTTTTACATTTAAAACCGATGTAGAGGGCGGTTAATAAATCCGTTAATACATTTGTGTCGGTTCCAGTCACTAGGAAGTAGGAATACCGTATTTTCAGAACGTGCAGAGTTGCCAAGGCTTTTGCAAAGGTTAGATTAATTGCCAAATTATATAAAATGTTTTTACTAAATCTTTTATTAAATTTTTTGTTTTTTTTTAATTATAGCTTAGTTGGTAAAGCACTCGCCCGGCATGCGATGGGACGTGGTTTAGAATCCCACCTGAGGTCGATGATTTTTTTCAAGTGTTATAAATAACATAATATAAATCTTCAATTAAATCTTTTATGTTTAATAAAAAATATTCTTTGGGCACTTTATACGGCCCAATATAACTTTACACTACCGCTCTGAAGATTTGACCGAATTTATACTGAGAAGGAGCAGGGTTAGTTTATTAGATTAAGTTAAAATCTATTACAAAATATAAGATGTCCTTATTTTTTACTGTTTCTGAAAATACAGCAACCACTCTTAGGACACTCAAATTAACCCTATTTTCTGTGATTTATGGCAGTTTTTGAGTTGGCTATTCTTTTGAAATATTGATTTATAAGCTTTTTTATAATGTTTGTACCTACTTTGTACGGAACCCTCAGTGGGCGAGTCCGAATCGCTCTTGTCCGCTTTTAAACATTAAGTTAGAATTGAAAATTAAAATAATGGTGATTCGGTTACATACTCCTAAGGGCTTAATATCTCTGGGATTCTGACTAACACTTTATTTTGGGTAACCCTGGTACAGTCGGCAGCAATTAGATAGCGACATCCAAGGCTGTCAAATAGTTAGATACAGCCAAAGTGTTTAAATTATTGAGTGCACCCAGCCTGTCCAAATATATCGATACACCGTGTTGTCAAATACATAATAATAATACGTAATTGTTGACATGCGCGTTCCGTTACTTTTGACGAATGTCTCTATCTATATGAGCGTTTCGGGTGTATCGATATTTTTGACCACTTTGGCTGTATCTAACTATTTGACACCCTTGGATGTCGCTATCTAATTGCTGCCGACTGTACGTAGAATCTTTAAGTGTCGGATTGTCGCACGAATGTGGTCGAAATCGGAGACATCACGGCTAAAATTTCCATAAACATAGTCGGTCGAGTCAGTCACTTATGCCTCTAAAATCGCGCGGCTTCTTCTCATTACCAGCGGATATGTAGTCCCGAAGCGGTGGTAGGGCTAAGTTATAATTTGGGACGTGCATAAGTGCCCGGAGGAGGGCCTATATACATAATAAATAATTTCATTTCATTTCAATCAGAACTTGTTACACTGAATAATTGAATAAAGTTGAAATTCCATTTTTTTGTGAGCGGAGCCTCTCAGAGAGCCTTGTTAACTGGCTTACTTAGGCCATTACAGGGAATTATTGAAAGAAATTGTAACCCCCGAGACATCCGGACAGAGCCTCACGAAAAAAGTCCGAGATGCTTCAGGGGGTGTTGTAATAAAGCCGATATTCGAACGGCAGGATCGGCCTTTGCGTTCAGAGAAAAATGATCTGGCTTTTTATGTTTTCTGTCGTAGTAATGTACTTCATGTAGCTCCATTAGGTACTAATTAAGCAACCTTTTGAATGTCCGAACGTTTTATCTGTGCATAACATAATTTTGCTAATTTAGACGGATACGCCCGGGGCTAAAACGGCATATCAAATTAAGTACGTCGTCTAATATTTTTGAAATTAAGACTTGGGAGAGGTCTGTACGTAATTTCGCTTGAAAGCCAGTCTGGCTTTATTTTTGCACAGTTACATGATATACTTATATAAACTACGTTTCTCGTTTCTGTTTCTAGGTTTTGTTAGTATACAGTCTCAATAATCTTCGTACACACACAGAAGCTAAAATCGGGAATTCGGGTGATGTGTAAATGGTACAATATTACTTCATTTCTATGATAGTTTTTAGTCGGAAAGGTTTGAGGCCTAATATATTGAATAAATATGTCTTGAAACTTGAGAAAAATGAACGAGTAGGTATACGTATAAAGGGTATAAAATGTTCTGCTTTATACTGCACATATAACTTCTATCACATTTTTTTAAACGATAAGTTCCCGCCGTTATCTTGACATTGATTGATAAATAATTGGTTAAAACGTTCATAAATATCATGTAACTGGAATGGTTATATACATGATGGTTATGTAAACTTGTTAAGCTCGGACTATAATTATAAAGCTTAGCTGAAAATTTGCTTAAAAACTGCTTTTTGTACCAGACCGTGTGTAGCTAATGTCATAATATGTTTACCTGGGCCCTAACCATGAACTGTTAAAATAATCACAAATCTGTCAAACATTATCATTTCTGTCAAATTTTGTATGAAAAGACGTACCAAAATTGACAGATTTGACAACTTTGAGATTGTTTTAAGAGCTCATGGTTATGGCCCTGAGCGAAGGATTAAATCTGGGCTTGTCCGGACTACGGCTCTAGATCCGTTTATAAACCGGTTCTGTATTATTCCGGATGCATGTAGCCTTAGCCTAATAGTGTCGCAAGCGTACGGCTTAGACGTACCTTATGTGTGGTGCTTGTTGGTGTATATGTATACTACAAGGTTGAAAAGCAGTACAAAAGGCAGTAGCAATAAACAGGCCCTCAGTGCACGCTACGCTGTAGCGGACTGCAGCGACGCCCTCTCACACCGAACTGCAACAAGATTCTTCTAAGATTAATAAATTAATACATATAACAGATTTAACGAATTTTATCTAAAAATACTAGCTGACCCGGCAAACGTTGTTTTGCCATATAAATAATTTTTAAGTAAAAATGTTAAGGGTGGACAACCCTAACCTAAGTTATCACTAAGGGGTATGAAAAATAGATGTTAGCCGATTCTCAGACCTACTCAATATGCTCACAAAATTTCATGAGAATCGGTCAAGCCGTTTCGGAGGATTACGGGAACGAACATTGTGACACGAGAATTTTATATATAAGATAACCTTAGAGCATTCAACCAACTTCAACCAACAGGAGACGCCATTGACAGGCATTCCCCTCTGCCACAAGTATATGACCGTCGGTCACAGAGGTTATATAAAACTATTTGCAGCGCGTTCCGCCATCATTGGCAAATCACGGTCAGCGTGGAAGGACAGCAGCTAAAAATGCCAAATTACGCCGTGTGCTCGTGTTAAAAAAGATCAGAAACATTTTATGTGCTAAAGGACAACGTAAATTTTCATCTATAAGTATTATTGAGTCTCAATATTAGCAAATAATGGCTTAAAATTGCAAAAACCTTATAAAATTTGTCAATCAAAAAGTGATACCAGTAAAAGGTAAAAAATCCCATTAAGCGTAATTTTTTATACTGAAGTACCCAACTTTGAAATCACACTGGTATTTCACGTTTGATATTGTTAATAATATTAATTACAATAGATGCTTATTGAATTAATGATATATCACAGTTAACAAATTATGTATCTTGTTTATGTTTTGCGCATTTTTTTGGACTTAATACTTAAGTTAATTTTTGTTTAAAAGTATTAATACTATAAATATTTGCTTATAATGTGTCTACTTCAATAATATAATATATTTGCGAACTACAACTTATTCTGAAAATTTGAGATTTTTTTCATATACGCTGGCTGGCCACCCTGCAGCAAAGTTGGTGATGGGATAGCACAAAAACAAAATATCGATATCGATTTAACCACTTGACCTTTAGGTCAACTAGATTTGCGATTCCACCTGGAGGTATTTCTAAAATGGGAATATATTCAGAAACATTCACAATGAACACACCCGTTGGAAAAATAAACGGGTGGATTCGATTTTATTGTTTATATGAATTTATATAACACAAAAATTAAGACTTAGGTTACAAGCATTTTTGTTGTTATTTATTGACACATACAATAAAAAACAGTATGGTGTTATGTTTTGTTTCATTTGGTTGCTTTACTGTAAGATTACGGATCTTCTTTATATTACAATAGAAATTATTATAATGTCTCCATATTAAGATGTCAGTAAATATTAATTTTCATTATTTTTGCGGAAATATGACATTACAAAAGATTACGACAAAATCTTTGGGCACCTAAAATATCTTATCATTTATCTTAGGCTCGGTCTATACCCAGCTAGAAACCGGACCAGGTTAACGCGGATTCAATCCATCGCTAAAGCAATAAGGTCGTTTTTGAACGGACTCTTGCGGATGCTATCGGATTCCGGCAGCGTATAGACTGGACCTTAAACTCTAGAGAAACGTGTGTTTCGTGTATTTTTGGTGAACAAGTATAAAAAAGTCTTGTTGTTAAAAGTTAACAGATTGTTTATTATTTGAGCGTATTTTATGGCTCGGACTATACCCATTCGGAAACCGGTCCGGGTAAGTACGGTTTCAATCCATCGCTTAAGCAATAGGGTCGTGTTTTGAACGGATTCTCGCGGATTTGATAATGTTTCGGATAATGATTTTTATTAATTATTATTTACCACCTTCTCAATTACTAATTAGGTCATAAAAATGAATCCATTTCAAAGAAACATAACTTTATATTATAAAGTCTCCGAGCCAACCATCTCCAATAGTCACCACCACAGACAGACCCAGACCAATAATATTTGAATTCATTTACTACTTAATGTCCAAGCAAGTAAAAAAATAGGTACCTATTATGTTTTTCTTATTTCATGATATCACTAATATTTGTTAACTTTTTCTTATGCAAAAAGAAAATGTTTGAGAATATAGCTAAACTAGTTAACACCTTTGTCCTTTACAAAATTCAACCTTCTAACTTTACCTTCAATTATATTTACGATTTTTGCGGGTTATAGCCCAGTATTTTTTTATAATAATTTTAGACAATTCACCTGAAAACCAAATTATACAGGTATTTCTTGCAGTTTTAGGCTTGGACTTTAACCAGCCGGAATCTGTTAGAAACCGCTAGAATTCGTTCAATAACGACCTTATTGCTTAAGCGATGGATTGAAACCGTACTTACCCTGACCGTTTTCTGGCTGGGTATAGTCCGGACCTTAGACTCAACCATACTGACGTATATTAATAAATAACCCTGTAGATCTTAATGACAGCCAAAATAAATGTTTCTATCTTACAAATAATAAAGAGTCTGAATTGAATAAAACCTTATCATAATACTGCAGAACTCATCGATAAAATTTATTGATAGTGTTAAGCACTATCTTCGTTTATTTAAAACTGACGTCACACCCGTGCATGGATAAGTTGTCCTTGTGTGTAAATATATTTGTGTGCGTCTAGTTTAAGCTAGTGTTAGATAATTTTTGTTGTGTGCGAGCGTAGCAATGTCATCCAAAATGCGTTAGTGTTAATTTTCTATGTGTGCGTTACTCCCTGCCCCCCGCAAGAAATGACAGACTTTTTCGCATAGAAATTAGCGAGCTTGTCGTCTCCTGTTGGTTGAATGCTCTAAGAAGATAACGGACGAATAGTCATTAAACGTTTACTTTTACTAGTTGAACAACTTAATTTTCTCTGTTCTATATCGATCTGTAATATAATCTCTCACTGAGCATGTTGCGACACATGATTGCACGGCTTTTATTACTATGTAATCAAATTTTGAAAGTCGTCTTAAACCCACATAAAATTTTCGTATTTATTTCAAATTTGAATGATAATGCAGTATACATTCAGGCATCGAGCTGATCAGTTTACAGATCAAAATATTTCACTATCAAAACAAAAACGAGTAAAAGTGTTTGGCTTTTTTCTTGCTAGCAAGCTCATTGCTTGGTTTGATGATTTGTTCATCATCATCAACAGCCTATATCAGTCCACTGCTGGACACAGGCCTCTCCAAAAGGAGGATTTTGCCATAATCGCCACGCTTGGCAGGCGGTTTGGTGATCGCAGTTTGGCCAATGGTGGAAAGCAGACGCTGCTGCCCATCTTCTTGTGGCGGTTGTCCTGTAGTCGCCTCTTGCGACACCCATAGGAAAAAAGGGGTGGTGCTATTCTTTTAACGTGCCGGCACCACACGATACATGATGATTTGTTACATTATACTAATAATCAATCGTTTAGAATGAGTCTTACTTTTTAAAATTATTTTAATTATCACTAATTGTATGAGACTGATTTTGTTGTAGGTACTTAATAATTTATTTTTAACATTTTCTTTTTTATTTAAACGTCCACGCGCGGATCTAATAAATTTATATTAGTAGTTCAGGCTGGTTTTGCAGCTCCAAGGGAGATACAACACACTTGTCCGTGTCACGCATTTCATTCGAAGCGTGACCCGTACGGAGCAATCCGTATCCCTGTGAAACGGTGTTCTACTACTCACGCGAGTCTCCGCTCCGGGTGTATATGGCTCAGAATTTTTCAGAGCCCACAAAAAAAACGGCTCCACACAAGCCCGGATTCAATCCATCACTCAAACGAACATACGAAAACACACGAACAGGGATAGTTTTTTTTTTAACGGTCTCTGAAAACGAAACGTCCGAGCGTTAGTTTATCGCGCGGACTGACATTCGGCAACGGTGTGAGTGGCGGCCAACCTCGCGGACGCAAAAGGCCGGTTTGCGCGCGCGTCGCGTACAATATAAATGCTAATTCGGCAGAGGCGCGCCGCCTAACGAGTTTTTTTAATGGCGGCCCGCGATTAACGCGCGTTACACAGATTAGCCTCCCTTGGCGGTTACGTTATTTGTATGACGCCGATATAATATTTTTATATTAGGTGTTAAAAAAATAATAATTTGTTTAAATCAAAATGGAAATGAAAAATAACTGGAACTAATGTCGGACTTTATGGATAGAAACGCCTTCTATCAGACAACCAGTGGCCAACCATACCAAACGATAGTGTTGTAATTTCGGACAGTGCAGTAAAGAAATGTTTCATCATCATCATTTCAGCCGGCGGACGTCTACTGCTGAACATTGGCCTCCCCAGTGACTTCCAGATCGGCCGGTTAGAAGCGGCCTGCATCCAGCGTAGTCCTGCAACATTTACAAGATCAAAAACATTGGTACAAAAAAAATTGCTATTTACTAGTATGTAATAATATTTTTTTAAAGATTGTAGTTTCTTAATTTAAAGTAAGTATAAACGCATAAATTTTAATTAAAATTTATTTCTGTGTCTAAAGGCAAAAAATAGTCTTAAATTAAATCAATACATTTTATTGAACAAACCTCCATAATACTGGATGTCTTTTTTTACCGTCAAGAAAGAAACGTGTGAGATAGGTAAACGATGTATGTTGATAACATGATAATTAAAAAAAAAAGTTTAATTTTTTATTTTATTTTTATCAGCTATTTATCCTCATAACCAACAAATTCTAATTTAATTTTGACTAACTAAACATAAAAAAATGAATATTGGTAAAATAATAATAAAAATATGAAACCGACCAAAACTAAACGCGTATTCACTGATGTATTCTATGTTTATGCATTTTTTGGACATTCCAAAATTTATAAAATCATTTGTGTTTAATAAACACACTCACATAATATCACATAGTTTCAGGTACAGAATACACAGTAATTTTTTCCGGACGGTAAAAAAAGTCATCCAGTATAATAAAAAGTTTCCCAAAGGTTTTGCGCTTCTGCCGGGACTCTTTGCGACTTGTACCGAATCGAAAACAACAATTCCGATATAATCGCCGCAGCTACGATTCCCCCCCCCCCCCCTTTCGTTTGAACAGCACATCACAACTTCCTACTTCCCTTTTCCAGGCGACAAATATATCCAGAGACAATCCAACTCTTGAAACATCCTCACTTCAAAATCTTTATCACCTTTACATAGTATGAAATTAAATCGCTTCCGCTGTCTGTTCGCTTATATCTTTTTAAACTACTCGTCGGATTTTAATGTAGTTTTCGGCAATAGATAGAGTAATTCAAGAGGAAGGTTTATATGTATTAGTAATAAACTATCTGTAAGTGGCCATGTCTGTCGCAGAACCGACGAGAGGTGGAGCAGGAAGGTTCTCGAATGGAGACCACTATTAGGCAAACGTAGTGTAGGACGCCCCCCGGCTAGATGGACCGATGACCTGAAGAAGGCAGCTGGCAGCGACTGGATGCAAAGGGCGGGAGATCGTGCGCTGTGGCGCTCCTTGGGGGAGGCATATGTCCAGCAGTGGACTGCAACAGGCTGATATGATGATGATGAGTAATAAACTAAAGTCCACGCGAAGTCGTGGGCAACAGCTAGTAAAATATAATTAGTTATTATTCGTAGCAACTAATTCCTAGACTCATGGTTGGCTTCGGTGTGTGAGTAATGACGGACGCACTTAGTGATTAATTTATTGGCTGGTACCTCTTTAAAATTTTCTAAGATGTGTAAATTGACCGCTAAGAATCAAGAAAATAGAACAATTAAAGACGAGAATTCAGAAAAAAATTTCGAATGTGCTTTCACTCGTTATGTATACATGCATTTCTATGGACTGTTACGTCGTAGTAAATTCGTGGTCGCATTTAATAATAATCATCATCATCATCACCAGATTATATCAGTCCACTGCTGGACAGGCCTCTCCAAAAAGAGGATTTTGCCATAATCGCCACGCTTGGCAGGCGGGTTGGCGATCGCAGTTTGGGCAATGGTGGAAAGGAGACGCTGCTGCCCGTCTTCTTGCGGCGGCGAGAGAAGGAAATAATACTTTAATAATAATAATATAATATATCATCAAATTATTTCTTGCACAAAAGGACTCTTAAAACTGTACAACAAATACATTAAGAAGTTGTTCTAAGGTGTAAGAGGCTGTGCCTGAAATAGGTTTAAAAAAAAATCGTTAAAGCAATGAAACACATCATGCTAACAGCTTGAAACTGCTAAAACATAATTAGAACATTTACGGCCTTACTACAAAAATATAGACTAGGTTTGAACACTTGTCTAAGGATTAGTCAACCAATTGAAAATGTTTGTTAATAATATGTCTCGAATGTCTGATATGCCAACATTTGAAATTGGTTGACTGATTATAAACAAGTGCTTAACACTAGTCTTTCTTTTTTGTAGTAATGTCATTAAAGTTTCTCACTATCAAGCATATTTAGTTACAAGTTATAATATGTAGCAATGTTTTCAAAAAATTGTTTTAATTTTATATTTTGGTAGCAAAGTACATTTAATGGAGTGGCATGTACGATAACGAGCACCTTTCAATCCTTTCATCTCTCCCTTAGCACATAATAAATAAATTTTGCGAAACCAATAGCAATTTTTGCTTCAAATAATGGAAAAAATGTACCAAAATATAGTTAGTGCCTGATGTGACACTTAACACTTTCCTGGACACACCATGTAGACTTGATAACAATAAAAAATATATTGTGTTTAGCGTTGTGTCCCAGAAAGCGTTAAATTCCTTTAAGAAATAGATATTAATGACTACAGCCTCACGATCCTGTAATCATTAAAGACAACATCACACATCACAGTAAACAAAAACTACACAGTAACTCAACTAAACCATTGTCATTTATCTGTGTGACATTTCTTCAGACTTAATAACCCGACTCCACGTCCTAACTTTTAAAAATATTTTTCTATTTCTTCTCTAATAAAGAAAATATTTCTGTCTCTCTCTCTCTTTCTCATTTACGTTTAACTGGCCCCTAAGATGTTAACCCTGTTTCAAAACATGCTTCGAACTCTAAGCTTGATAAAAATGTTGTCATATTTGTCAATGACAGCACGTTTTGAGCTTGTGTGAGATAATCTTGAAGGATTAATTATGAGTTTTTTAAGACTAAAACGCGATCGAGAAATATTACTTAGGTTTAGGCTTATCATACGTGATAGCGCCATCTAGCGGCACAATAAAGTCCCGGCCAAACAGACGCGTGCGCGGTGGCGTGCGTGGTGGCGTGGGCGTTAGCGTTCAGATCGTGCCATAGCATTTGTATCGACGAGTTCACACCGGCTTTTGCACGCGCGGACATGACATTCGACGTGACAGGCTCAACAGACAGATGGTGCGCTACTACGATAATATAAATAATTACGTTTAAAGCTACTAATTTTTTTTCCATAAGCAATGAGTGAATCTAACTAGGTTTTTTTCTTTCCTACATCTTCAAATTGCTTCGCTCGGGTAACCGCGTTAGAATTAATGCGTAAATAAATAAATTAAAAACTCTACAAAAATTCTTTGTTTATTTAGTAAAAGGGTTGAGCTTTTATATTCGTAGTATATCGGCAAATAATCTGATAAACAATAGTTAAATCCTAATTTCTACAACATTATTAGATACCTACCTTTATTATGACTAACATTCATAATCTTCTTTGACTTCATTCATGACTAATCTCTCTCTTGTTAGGTTAATACATCTGAGCGAAAGATGTACGAAAATGTATATTTTCGTGCTGGGCCTGCTGAACGCCTAGTGTCCGCGTTTTTGGTGTGAACTGGCCTGCACGCCCACGCCCACGCCCCCGCGTTGGTTTGGCCGTAGCTTAAGTAAAGTATAGTAAGACAGGTCTCACCTCAACTATTTGGTGGTCAGGCCATACTCTACCTTACACACATCGCTGCCGCCGCCATTGCCGCCACAGCCATCACTATACACCGCCTTAAAGTTCCTGTCCAAGTTTTGATAATATAATGTGCATGCGTAGGTACGACTAAAGGAATACCATGGGTAATATATTGTAGTCTTTATACACGGAGATGCTTGTGATAAATTCGTTAATTATGCACCTTAATGATTTAATATTACCTCACACTCGGCCCTCTTTACGGCACAAATGTTGACTGTGTCCACATCTCATAAACACACGCGCTAAGCGCTGGGCGCGGAGGGCGCGGGTGCCATTAAACTAAATTCTTAAGCTCCCGCTGATTTACTGCCCGAAAATTGCGACCGCGAGCATGTGGCCCGGGCTCGGGGAAACTATTTAGATGTGTAGTTTGGCTACAATTGTCCTGCAGTGCCCTTGACCCGCTACGGTAGAGAGAGTGGTTAATCTTTGGTCGCTTTCACAATTATGATTTTTTTAACGGTCATGTATTGCATTCGTTAGTACAATCAGGTAACTGATACAGAGTAGAGAAGTACTTACTTTCATCATCATCATCTTAGCCACAGGGCGTCCACTGCTGAACATAGGCCTCCCCCAGTGACTTCCAGATTAGCCATTACCAGTTCGTCTCGTCTACCTTATGGGTGGATGTTCCCCTGAGCCGAGGTGTTCCAGTGATTCTGCTATAACCACAATATCGTCGGTAAACCGGAGGTACTTACTTTAAACATCTACTAAAACACACAGAGACAGCTTTGTTTGGTTTGTCGTTTGACTAGCTGGCGGCCCTCGCACAATGCGACAATTAGCCGCGCAGATTCAGACCAGCGCTGCTGCGTCAGTTTGGTCCATTGCTATTTATAAACTACACTAGCTAGTAACTACTTAGCTAGAACAGATCACCGTAATATAGCTTTAAAGTACCAAGTTTGCGAAACCATTCTGACTACACGAACAGCTCAAGGAATGGTGTTTTGATTCTATTCAGCCTGCAGTCCACCGCTGGACGTAAGCCTCACAAAGAGCACGATCTCCCGCTTCTTTCATTCTGCCATTGCCAGCCATTTTCCTAAGATCGTCGGTCCATTGGGCTGGGGGTTGTTTTGATTGAAATTGTAAAAATATGCTCGAGGTAATACTACTTATTTTTTAATCTGGATAGAAAATGCATATTATAATATGCTAAAACATTTTGCCAAAATGTATTCAATATTTTTAGATTATTTTTATAGGTTTAGTAAAGAATTAGCTACATGCTTTATTAATTTACTAAATAATAAATAATTTATCTAATACTGTATTAAATAAAATTCTTTAAATACATGGGCTATTTATCTGGCCACGTGATGGCGACTCATGAGGCGAATAAATAAAGTGTAGTGCAAATCCGCTGTTCTTTATAAGTGGATGCAGATCGCGCCGGCTGGCCGTGGCGGGTGATCTATCACTACTAGAGTGGACGCGTGGCGCGGGCCCCACCGTCGGCGGGGAACATAGTAGTCCAAGATCCCAGGGACCCAGATATAACTTATTTTCTCTTAAACCAAATTTATGGGATTAAGTAGTGTAAGTATGTACCTTAACTGTTATAATTACCTGGTCCCAATTGCTAAGGTTAAGTAAAAATTGTGTTCACATTTCTTGAAGTTTCAGTGCTGATTTTTACGTTGAGAATTTTGTTAAAAATTAATAATGAATACTGCCAGCTACTTTCCGTCAGCGGTAACTTTTACCAACAACTTTAAAACTCACAAAACTTTAGCAAAACTACTTTTGGTTTCTGAGAAAATAAGTTAGGTTCCTGGGATCTTACTACATATATAGGGTCTACTCGTTTAAGAGAAAAGCTCCGAGAGCTGAAAGAAATTCTCATCCTTGGATCGTACTCTTCATAAGTGAGGTTCGTAAGCACATCTCTCTGTATAGCGACGACCACCGTAGCCAAGAGACGCTGGAATGGCACCGTCATCTCTGAGGGCCCGGGTTCGATTTTCCCAGGTCAATATAAGTAGTACAGTAATCGGCAATAAATATTGCACATCGGCAATAATCGCATTTCCAAAATAAATAAAATCCTAATAATTATTTATTTATTTTTATTTATTAGAATCATACATACATCTACCATTACAGGAAAAACCCAATTCGATAGCTGCAGCGTCACAAATATTCACATTAAAATAAAATTATAATAATAATTAATATCATATATACAGGATGTCCCAAAATTCAACGATAAAACGGCACCAAATGCCTGCTTATGACCACTCGAGGAAAAATAGAGAAAAAATTATAACTTTTTTATTTTTTTATTTACAAACAAAAAAATATAATTCTAGAAATTTGACTTCCCTTTTATTATTTTTTTATTTATAGGCCGAATTATGATTCTCTTTTCAAAGGTCGATGTGCAATATTTACCGCCGGGTACTGTAAATGATTTTTCAGAATTAACTCGGTTCAGGGTTTTCCGATCCGTGTTGTGGTACTTGTGGTACCGTCATTGTTTCTTTTATCTTATATACTTTCAGAGCAATGTATGTGATGTTTATTTATTTATAATTTAGACAAACGTCCTGCGGGGTAACCATGAACTCTAAAAACAATCTCAAAGTTGTCAAATCTGTCAATTTTGGTACGTTATTTCATACAAAATTTGACAGAAATGATAATGTTTGACAGATTTGTGATTGTTTTAACAGTTCATGGTTAGGGCCCTGTAGGTCACCCCAGTTAGGTGGACTGCTGTCTGGCAGTGCTGGCTAGAAAATAGATAGTGAAAAGTGGGAAATCGTGCTCTTTGGCGCTCTTTGGGAGAGGCTTATGTCCAGGCAATACTGGAACATGCTGACATGATGATGATTATACAAAGTCCACGTCCATGGTCAGGTCAAAGTCCCTATGTTCATTAAATAGGAATTTTAACCGTGCTATTCTTCTGTAGAGTATAGCTGTTTTTTATTTTTTTTAAATTAAATATATACTTTAATTTAAGTAAATAAGGTTCAAAATATGGTGTCCACATGGTGGACAAAAGAAAAAGCCCTATAAATAAACTGCTCACTTGCAAATTTTAAAAACACTTTTTATCACTCCTGCCATTGTCTGACAAACGCTTATTTCGTGGCCGTAGGTTTCTACAAGCAGCCTTAATAAATGCCCTGTCTTTGCTTTACTTTATAATTCCCTCTGAAATAAGGTGTCTATAATGTAATGCCGTCGGATATTAATTCTAATAGTAGCGCGAACAATACTACCCCTTTTCAGAGCGCTTGTTATGAAAACTCATTTATCACACAAGTGGCAATAACAGATTTATATTTCATTTTGTTCATATAAAAATATGGTAAAAGCTCATGTGCCTTATTTTACTTTACATCCGTAGGTCTTGGATACGCAACCTAGCAAGTGACTGTATTTTTCCGAAAATAAGTACGGATTTTAACCACTTGCTGGACAGTGAGGGATATTATATCATGAGTTACCATACAATTCCCCTTCTCTACCTATGGGTGTCGTAAGAGGCGACTACAGGAGAACCGCCATAAGAAGACGGGCAGCAGCGCCTCCTCTCCACCATTGGCCAAACTGCGATCGCCAACCCGCCTGCCCAGCGTGGCGATTATGGCAAAATCCTCTTTTTGGAGAGGCCTGTGTCCAGCAGTGGACTGATATAGGCTGGTGATAACATACAATTAAGGTAGTGGATGTGTAGACATTGTCTAAAATCGTTATCCTGCTAAGTTTTGGAGGTCTGATTAAATTCGCTCCTAGTTTAATAACTAGCTTCAAAGCACTCGCCCGGTATGCGATGAGACGTGGGTTCGAGTCCCACCTGAGGTCGATGATTTTTTTCAAGTGTTATTTATCTTCAATTAAACCTTGCATGGAATTGCTAAAAAACAAACATTTACAATGTTTAAGCATTTCTGATCTTAACCAATAGTCAAATATTTGTAAAAATATTTCTATTGGGTGTTGACGGTAGTATACTACTCAGCTATACATATAGCTACAACATTGATCAGAATACGCTGGCTTTAAAAGCGAGAAAAAACACTTGAGGAATTTCATCTTGTCACGTGACGTCCTCGGTAGCTTAGTGGTCAAAGCACTTGCCCGGTATGCGATGAGACGTGGGTTCGAGTCCCACCTGAGGTCGATGATTTTTTTCAAGTGTTATTTATCTTCAATTAAACCTTGCATGGAATTGCTAAAAAACAAAAATTTACAATGTTTAAGCATTTCTGATCTTAACCAATAGTCAAATATTTGTAAAAATATTTCTATAGGGTGTTGACGGTAGTATACTACTCAGCTATACATATAGCTACAACATTGATCAGAATACGCTGGCTTTGACAGCGAGAAAAAACACTTGAGGAATTTCATCTTGTCACGTGACGTCCTCGGTAGCTTAGTGGTCGATGATTTTTTTCAAGTGTTATTTATCTTTAATTAAACCTTGCATGGAATTGCTAAAAACAAAAATTTACAACTAGCTTTATCAAGGATTATGCCCAAATGTTGCTTATATATGAATATATAAGCATAACATAAATATTATACTTTAAACATCCTCAACATCACACAGGATCATTTCAAAATTTATTTTATTGTTTTGATTATTTATTATATTATATTATTTATAAAATTGACTCTTAACTTATGTAAAACACTATTGATAGATACAGGGTTTCTTTGATGTTTTATTATTACAAAGCCAGAATCCAGGCTAAATATTTTTCAAAACTTAACTTAAAACTCAGTCACACAACAACAACACAACAACAATTATGTATTTATGTTATGTTCAAAGTATACGGAATACTTTGAACATAACATAAATACATAATTAGATCTTTAAACACCCTGATACCCAAGGACGTTACAATAACAATTTTTTGTTTAAGAATTTCTCATAAAAAATACATTAATGCAATTACTTACAAACACTACATGTAGGTAATTTTATTATATGTGGCTAACATAATGATAATTTATCCAAATTTTAGCTTAGAATTTAGCTTGTTCATTTTACTTTCCGTTTGTCGTCTCTCTGAAAAGGAATCTGCTTTATGTATATTCGTATGACAATAATAAAATATTTTGCGAAAATGTTTTATTATTTGAAAGGTCGGTAGTCTTCAAACAAGATAATCCTGTCCCTCTAGGCGCAGTATTCCTTTTATTAGAAAAAATACAAATTACTAGCAGATACATTGATAGATGTTTTCTTTTCGTTACATGTATATGATTTGAGAAATAAGTAAAATAACAATTATCAATTTTAAAAGATATATATTTAAGCCATATTTTGTTTCCATTCTTCTTTAATAACAATATTAAATACAATTTTTAAACAGCTGTTTGTAGGCAGGTAGGTTTTTTTTTGTAATTCTTAATTATTTGTGATATGAACCAAATAAATACTTTTTCTTTCTTTATTCTTTCTCCCTTCTTTTCTTATTTGTATTTCCTTGGTTCCTAATGATAACATTATCACTATTTAACAGCCCTTTTCCAAAGTCACCTGTGATTGGCGGATCGTGTTTATCTCTCTGCTTATTCACTCGTTATCGAGTGATTTACTCCCTTTACGGTGATGTCTCGGGCCTGGGTAATGTGTTGTGGTACCAACGATGTTTCTGATTTCTAATAACACATGTGCTTCCGCTACTTACCTTAGGATCAGAGCAACGTATGTGATTTATATTTAATTCATCATTTCTAAAGATCTCGTTTACCTCTCCAACTTTAACAATACATTTTTTTTTGCTTGGAGCGCGATCCCTACACGAGACGGTTGTCAAATATTTTGGTTATATTAATTTGCAAAAATAATAACATAAAACGCCCATACCTAACTAGCAACTAGACCCATCTTAACTGCTCGTTTGCGTTTTTAGGGTTTGAACTATCCCTAGTTTCAAACATAAAAAGTGACTTAAAAACATTATAAGTGACTTAAATGGAGTAGTTGCTGAAATATATACAAGTGGCTCGGACTCGGAGCCACAAGATGTGAGATTTTATGGGTAAAACGACCTATAATATTTAAAAGATGGGACTTTGAGATGCTGATGATGATGATCAGGTTGAATAGATAATTATAAGTACGTCTGAGGCCAAATCTAAATAATTTTATCAAAAATCTGAGCTAAAACTTGCTATTTTGTAAACTTAGTGTGTTGTTTAGGAAACTACTGAAAAATGATCTCCTTTAATGTTTTCTATGGAGAGCGATAAGGTGTTATAAAATGCCATAAGTTTCATGTATTCATCATCAGCCCACACTAGTCCTAGTCCTAGTAGTATTCATGTATTATCATTACTATTTAGAGGAAGAATATTGGTTTAAAACAAAAACATGATAATGAAAGTCACTTTTTAACCGACTTCAAAAAAAACGAGGAGATTCTCAATTCGTCTGAATGTTGTTTTTTTTTTGTATGTAGGTATGTTACGCGACTACGCCGTCAATTATGGACCGATTTCAAAATTTATTTTTTAGTTTGAAAGGGTATACTCCCGAGTTGGTCCCATTTCCACCAAGTCAGATTCTGATGATGGGATCCCTGGGAAATCGAGGGCAACCCTCAATTTTTATAGGCACCCATAATGTTTTGCATATATTTTCTGACTTGATGCTGATTTTTGGGTCTGGTAATCATCATGTCATGTTGCTGACCTGATGATGGAAGCCACAGAACTCCTTAACGGATAGGAGTTAGAAGATAATACTGCAATTTGTCGACAGAACGTATTTCGCAGTGTGTTGAGCAGACGTGGAGCTTATGAGGTACCAGACCGCCAATTTTTATTTACTGGGGGCGTACCCGCACACCCAGTAACGAAAAAAAATTAGAAAGTTCCTTTCTTAATTTAACCTGTTATTTAACGCGAGACCTTATCCTATGGTTACGACACCAAAATACCCGCCGTTCTGGTTGGAGTGTAGGTAAACCCTTTTCTTAAGACTTAAAGATTTTCGTCGAAAAATTGACCCTATATAACACCTTATTTTTATCATACCATTGGATGGGGGGTCCATAGAGGACCAATATTAGTTAAGGTTACTTTGCTGTAAAGTAATTTTTGGCGAAGTTAGGAGGGAAAAAATAGAGGACTTAACACTTAAAATTGTAAAATAAAAAAAGTTTAATAAAAAACTAAAAACCGACTTCAAAATGAAACTAAAAAGCGAAAAATAATATTGACTAAAACATACCTAATCAGTTCTTTTTGGAGTCGGTGCGAATGAACACATTTTAACTCTCGATGGCTGGCACCGACTCCAAAAAGAACTGATTAGGTATGTTTTAGTCAATATTATTTTTCGCTTTTTAGTTTCATTTTGAAGTCGGTTTTTAGTTTTTTATTAAACTTTTTTTTTATGTTTGAAACTAGGGATAACTATCCCTAGTTTCAAACATAAAAAGTGACTTTAAAACATTATAAGTGACTTAAATGGAGTAGTTGCCGAAATATATTGTGGTAACGATGGGCAACTACGGAACCCTACACTGCGCGTGGCACGACACGTACTTGATCGGTTTTTAAATATGAACCCGACAAAGGGATAATCAAAATCAACAGAATTGTATTAAGTTGCCGACGCTGCAACATTAATAAGCGTCGGAACAGGAAAAAAGAATTTGAACGGGATCAAAAAGGTAGCAATTACAGGTCCACTTTGTGCCGCTGTTGTCGAAACAAACAACTTATTTTGGGCACAAAGAATCCATGAATTTATAATGCGAGGGAAATTAGCTTTTTCCTCAGCGGCGCTGGTCGCTGCCGCTATTTTTGTGAAGCTGTGTGCCGGACTCTATTACGGAGTAGACAACAAATTTGCAGGCTAGGGTTAGAAACGAATGATGCATTAATATACCTATTGATAGAATAGATTAGAACTATCTCGAGCATGCCGTTTTTAGGGTTCCGTACCCAAAGGGTAAAACGGGACCCTATTGCTAAGGCTCCGTTGTCCGTCTGTCTGTCTGTCTGTCTGTCCGTCTGTCACCAGGCTGTATCTCATGAAACTCAGAGTTGAAATTTGAGAGTTTAACAGAGGATGTATTTCTGTTGCCGCTATAACAACAAATACTAAAAAACAGAATACAATAAATATTTAAGGGGGCTCCCATACAACAAACGTGATTTATGGCCGTTTTTATAGATAATGGTACGGCACCCTTCGTGCGCAAGTCCAACTCGCACTTGGCCGGTTTTTACATACGCAGGTACTACGTACGTACAAAGACGTATAGAGAGAGGTTTTACTCGAATTGCTGTCAGTGGATGATATTATGAATGAACTTACTAAATGTTTCTCATTTCTCATCCGTCTCTAGTAATATTCGTGCAGAATTCTGTGTGTATTTTATATTTATCATTTTATGTCTTGATTATTATCTATTTATAAGGTTATGTCAATCCATTTTATATATAAATGTATCTAGACTTTATCCATCCATCAAGTTTACGTAAATTTTGTATGTTTTTTAAAATTTTGTTCTGCCACGCCTGTTTTGTGTCTGTCTGGCCCATGGTTTAAACTAGGGAACGATTTCGATGAACTAATAAAGAAACGAATACAATAAGCTCCATATTAAGACAATATAGTCACTTATTTCCTCAAGTTAGGTTCGTATACAGCTCGTAAGTAGCAAGTTTTATCGAAGTGACATCAGCCGGCAGACAGACGCAGCCGCGCTAAAAGCGATGTCTTGTCGCGGTCGGCAGATATACTCGAGCTATAGCCAACTTTAAAGTGCATTGTATTGTGTAAGGCAATCGGGTAGCATGTATCTAGAGGGCATGCCACTGGCTTGTGAATGTTTAACATTGGATTAACAATTCATGGTTCTATTCTTACATTAGGTCGATTTTAGAGGTCTGGCTTTGAATCAACATCAAAAATCACTGATTGATTTCAAATTAATGGTTTGTATTTTTATCTCAGATTGCCTTTAATTATTATGTTTTTGTTTTAAACCAATATTAAATAATTATAATAATTAAATAGTAATGATAATACATGAAACTTAAGGACATTTTTAGCACCTTATCGCTTTTTTTTTTTTTTTTTTTTAATTTGAGATGGGCTTACTCTTGACCCCAATCTTGCTCTAGAGCATAGATGGGATCTACGATAGAGCGAGCTTGCCCAGAAGATGCCTATTCACTCTGGACTTAAAGAGAGTCAGGTTATATGCACTCGGAAATACAGACGCAGGCAGGGAATTCCAATCCTTAGCTGTGCGCATTATAAAAGATGATGAGAAGCGCTTAGTGCGGGTTATGGGTATATCAACTAAGAACGGATGGTAGCCGGCCGTGCGTCTAGATGTCCGATGGAAGAAAGGTGACGGTGGTATGAGTTCATGCAGCTCATGAGCACACTCTCCGAAGTACAATCTATAGAAGACCGATAGGCAAGCAACCTTGCGGCGGTGAGCCAGGCTGTGCAGCTTGGACGCCACCAGTTTTTTATCGCCTATTATTCTCTTGGCTCTGCGTTCCACCGAGTCAAGTGCAGCAAGTTGGTATTTCGCCGAGCCATCCCAAAGGTGGCAGCAGTACTCCATGCAAGATCGGACTTGGGCTTTGTAAAGAGTTAAAAGCTGTCCAGGCGTGAAGTACCGCTTGACTTTATTCAGGACGCCCAACTTTCTAGCTGCAATTTGAGCCTTAGACTCGATGGTGGTGCCAAAGTTGAGGTCAGAGGACAACTCCATGCCAAGAATTTGTAGAGTGCCGGTCACTGGAACAGATGTACCTCGGAAAGTAGGAGAAAGGGTGAAAGGACTCCTTTTTGTGGAAAAAAGACACGCCTGCGTTTTAGAGGCATTGAAGCTGACGAGATTGTCATCGCCCCACTGGGAGACGTTACTTAACGTCAGGCTCGTACGCTCAACCATGGCCTCTCTCAGTCTTTGGACCTCAATTCCACTGGCTCCTGCACTAGACAGATACTTCTCCGCGACAGTACTGTCATCTGCGTACCCAACAATACCTGAAGATAGCAGGTCATTGATGTGCAGCAGGAAAAGAGTCGCAGAGAGCACAGACCCCTGAGGAACTCCGGCGTCATCGCTCTCCATAGAAAACATTAAAGGAGATAATTTTTCAGTAGTTTCCTAAACAACACACTAAGTTTACAAAACACATCAATAATGTACCTACAGCAAGTTTTAACTCAAATTTTTGATAAATAATTTAGACTTGGCCTCAGACGTACTTTTTATGATTATCAACAACCTGATCATCATCATCAGCATCTCAAATCCCATCCTTTAAAATATATAATAGGTCGTTTCGCCCATAAAATCTCACATCTTGTGGCTCCTAGCTGCTTATATCCAATGCTCCAACGGTTTCTGGAACCCAACGTCCAAGTCGTATACACCTTTTAACCTAGGCTTTCTTTCCCGACGGTGTCAGTTTTTCTTCGGCGAACGATGTGGCCTGCATTTTGCCTCCTCAACTTGGCAAGAGTTATATTGCAGGTGGCGAATTAGTTTGATCACGGATTTTATATTGCCGATCTAATCACTCACAGAAACGAGAAAAATCATTTTTCATAGCGCGGTGGGAGACATTGAATTTATTTAAGAAGCCAATACAGTCAAAAACCCGTGTCATGCTAAAGGTTAACTCTGACAAACAAACAGTCTTTGAAGACCTTTGTCTTATGGGTAGGGTTATTAAAGACATCATTCGAACGAACGACGAACTCGGACTTACCTTACAATATGGAGTCAGATCTACCTATTATTAGGAACCTACCTCAGTCTTGTTTAGTAAGCAGTCGAATGCATCAGTATCAGACACACGAATTCAAACTTTGGCTCACGACCGTAGACTATCACCTAAAATGTGAATCCTACCATCTTCAATAAAAGATGTCTTCTCTCGCGAAACAGGGTCAATTCTAGCACTAACCCCTCACCTCGTGAGATTAAGCGGTAAACAGCGTCACGGCGCGAAATGATTAATGATGAGAATTAGCGCCCTCCGCGCCGCGCCGACTGCAGCGCGCTGCAGCGCATTTATCTCGCAAATGCACCGTTTAATTCACTGCACGACCAGCGAGGGGGCTATTTTGGTAACGATAGACTTTTGAAAGGTAGGGACATTGTCGTTTATTACCGCAAATGTATCAATTTTGTAAAAAGTTTATTTTTTTGGGTCCTGAAAAACAAATTACGTCCTTTTATTGAAAAACTAACAAAGCTTAGCGAAGGCATATTCATGACAACAAAAACTAGTCGCAACATAAATGACTGCTTAAGAAACAGACTTAGTACAGTCTTATTTCAAAATGTTATATCTACTATCGTGAAAGAGCGCCTATTTATTGAATCACTGACTAAAATGACTTTGACTTTACTCTGTCCGGTTGTAAATGGACCTAATATGTTAGGTACATTTTAATTAGACATTGCTTGCCGAGTTTTAGATCAGTAAACCAAATAATGAATAGATTCAATTACTCTTTAGGAAAGCATAAGTCATTTTAGGACATGAATTCTATCATGTTTTTCTTCTATACCACTTCATTTTGATTACTGAGTAAATCTTCGGAATCACGTTACTGTCAATTTTTTAATGTTTGTTTCTTAAACAAACTGTAATATTAAGAAGCCGCATGAGGTCAACTCTTCGTCCGACACTGGTCCAGGCCGGCCAAGACTTCAAAAAATTCCAGTTGGAGTTCCGAAACCGATTTGCTGCTTTGGAAACTACTGAGGACGTGGACAGGGACCTTGATGGTGTGATTGGAGTCATACGCGAAGTGGGAAATAGGCACTTTAAGGGAAAGCGAGCGTGCCGAGACGCCAAACTTTGGGGCGGGACTTTGGAACTGATGAAACGTCGACAGGAAATGCCAGAGGAAGCTTTGTCTGGCACCCATAAAAAGATCCGAAGATTGGTGAGACGCGACCTCCGCAGCTACAATACTCGCCTCATAGAGGAGGCGATTGAGCAGTATCGGGGGTCGAAGGTCTTCACTAAAAGATTGAGAAAAAGTCACCTGACAAAGCTGAAAACCTCGGATGGCAGAATCGTCTCATCGGTTCCGGAGATTCTGGCCGAAATTGAAGGCTTTTACGGCCGATTGTACGCATTGCATTCCCTACAGCCGCCGCCCGACGCGAATGATCCAAGAGCCAAGCTTACCCGCCACTTCACTGAAGATCTCCCAGACGTGGAGGAGGATGAGATTGAGGCGGCCCTCGGACAGCTTAGTAATGGGAAGGCTCCCGGCGAAGACGGAATCACATCTGAGCTCTTAAAAGCGGCAGGCCAACCTGTGCTTGGCGAACTTAAGAGGCTCTTCAACTCCGTCATAGCCAATCGGACAACTCCGGGAGCGTAGAGTGGGGGCGTGGTGGCATTGTTTTTCAAGAAAGGAGACAAAAGTGTCCTGAAAAACTATAGACCAATCACGCTCCTGAATCACGTTTACAAGCTGTTCTCGAGGCTCATCACAAACCGGCATTCCGCAAGATTTGACGCTTTCCAGCCACTGGAACAGGCTGGGTTTCGCAAAGGTTACAGTACCATAGACCACATTCACACGGTGCGGCAGGTTATACAGAAGTCCGAAGAGTATAACCAGCCCCTGTTCCTGGCCTTTGTGGACTATGAGAAAGCATTCGAAAGCACTCGGTTGAAACCTGGGATGTTCTGGAATTCTTGCAGCGATGCCAAGTCGATTAGCGGTACGTGAAGGTGCTAAGAAGCCTGTACAGTATGGCATCAATGTCCGTCCAAGTACAAAACCACCGAACAAAACCCATCCAGCTGCTCCGAGGTGTTAGACAGGGAGATGTTATATCTCCGAAACTGTTCACCAACGCACTGGAAGATGTGTTCAAGACGCTGGATTGGAACGGACTGGGCAACAATGTAAATGGCGAATATCTTACGCATCTTCGTTTTGCCGATGACATAGTTATTATGGCAGAATCGCTGCAGGATTTGCAAAAAATGCTGCACAGTCTTAATGCTGCCTCGAGACGTGTGGGGCTTGGGATGAATTGGGACAAGACAAAGGTAATGTTCAACGAACATGTCATCCCGGAACCAATTTTCGTCGAGGTCACTACGCTCGAGGTTGTCCAAGAGTACGTCTAACTTGGACAAGTACTACAGCTCGGTAGAGACAACTTCGAGCGGGAAATCGCCAAAAGAGTGCAGCTTGGCTGGGCAGCATTTGGGAAATTGCGTCATATCTTCACGTCGACACTGCCGCAGTGCCTAAAAAGCCGGGTGTTTAACCAATGCGTCCTACCAGTTTTAACCTACGGAGCCGAAACGTGAAACATGACAGTCAAGTTGGCCCACCGACTACACGTCACTCAGCATGCTATGGAAAGGTCTATGTTGGGCATCTCATTAAGGGATAAGATCCGGAACGAGGTCATACGACATAAGACTAAGGTGATTGATATTGTCCAAAAATGTAGCAAGCTGAAGTGGCAGTGGGCTGGCCATGTCTGTCGCAGAACCGACGAGAGGTGGAGCAGGCAGGTTCTCGAATGGAGACCACGCTTAGGCAAACGTAGTGTAGGACGCCCCCCGGCTAGATGGACCGATGACCTGCAGAAGGCAGCTGGCAGCGACTGGATGCAAAGGGCGGGAGATCGTGCGCTGTGGCGCTCCTTGGGGGAAGCCTATGTCCAGCAGTGGACTGCAACAGGCTGATATGAATGAATGAATAAAACTTAAAATTAAAAATTTAAAAATAATGCTTCAACGCACTAATAACATACAATATTCCGAGAAAACCTCACATTTACGATCAAGACTAGCAATTTTTTTTACAATAATAATTTAACTTAAAAGTTATTGAACATCACTCAAGTTCATCAAAGATTTAAATAAACAATCTAATAAGTAAGTACCTACAAATAACTAAGTAATTTCATGTGATATTTAAATCATTTGTTCGCCCCGTAATAGTTTCCAGAATTGGGTTCTTACTGGCACGCTATTTACAAGCTCACGGCTTGTACCACATCTCCGCATTCGCCGTCTCTCTCCCCACCAATATGCGAGAGCGAGACGGGCTGCGACGAATATTTGAAACTAGTGCTAATCCCAGAGGGTAGGTGCAAACGATTAATGATTGATTACGACATTCGAATTCATAGTCCGACCTCAGTTACCCAGGAATTACAATTTCAATTTCAATTTATTTATTTATTTCAGATAACTTTAGATCCATAGTGTTAGTAACATAGTCTTACGTCTAATATTAGTAAAATGAGATTTGATTAAAAATAATTAAATAATAATAATAAATAAATAAATAAAACAATTCAACTCAATTTAAAATTAATTAATTTGCATAATAAATTTGCTCCGACTTTGGGTTAATTAGGGCAGTGATCCAGTGCTTCATTAGGGCACTATCCCATCTCCCCGCCACAACCTTTAAAATACTGTTGGGACTACCGAGCATTCTTTTTTGAATAGAAAAAATCTTTTTCCGCATTAAAGCATGAAAGCAGTCTACGTGAGCGTCGGCAAACATGCCAGACGCGCTGCAAAACCTCGGCAGTCCCACCAGCACCCGGAACATATTATTGTAAAGGACGCGCAGAGCGTTGTAAGTTTTTTGCGTATAGCCTACCCACAGGCCACTTGTGTAAAAAGATTGGCAGTATGATTTAAATAAGGCTATTTTTACCTCAAATGAGCAACGAGCAAACCTGCGGGCAAGCATATTACCGCGTACTGCCAACGCTCTGCGCTCCCTCCCTATGTCACAATCATCATTGAGGTCGGCGGTGACTACATGACCTAAGTATTTGAATGTAGGTACTATGTTCAACTCTTTACCGTTCAGTCGAATGGGCGGCACATGCTTATTGCTTAATCCTCGCGTTGCGAACACCACGACTTCGCTTTTCTTACAGTTATACATAAGACCGTGACCTCTAGCGTACTGTTCGCACACGAGGAGCATCTTCCTCAACCCACCAATCGAAGGGCTCAGCAACGCCATATCGTCCGCGTAACTGATGTTATTGATCATTTGACCATCTATCGAACATCCCGCATGCATGCTGCTGAGCCCGACGATCAGCTCGTTGATGTACAGGCAAAAAAGCTTAGGAGAGGTTAAGCCCCCCTGCCTAACTCCACATTCCAACCTATACAAGTCAGACGTTTCTCCTGCCCATTTTACAAAATTTTCTTGTTTTTTGTACCAATAACTAAAAATGTTAACAAGCTCCTTTGGCATTCCAGTTGCTCCCAACTTGTTCCACAGGACTGGATAAGACACCATGTCAAAGGCCTTCGATAGGTCTAGAAAACAGCCATACACGGATGTTTTCCTTTTCGTGTAGTACCTGACGGTTTCCTTGAGGGCGAAAATGGCACTTTCCGTTGAGAGCCCGGCTCTGAAGCCGAACTGAGCGTCATGTAGCTGCAAGAATCTATCCAGCTGTGTGTCAAGAAGCCCGTCAAGCACCTTAGCAGTTATAGTGGCCAATGATATGGGCCTATAGTTACTAATATCGGATACATCCCCCGTCCTATTTTTTACAATTGGAATTACAACCGTTTTCATCAGGTCTGGTGGCAAATAGGCGTGTCTAATACAAAGATTGTAAAACATACTAAGTACACGTGGTAGGTGGACACCAGCATGCTGAAAATGCTCGATACTGAGCCCGTCATGACCAGGGGATTTCCCACGGGTACTATGTTTAATGATATTCCGTACCTCTCGACTTGAAAAATACACAAGCTTTTGTTGTTTTAGCTGGCCAGCATCGAGAATTCCCTCCTCAGGCTCAGACCTATTGGCAGTAATATTAGCTTTGACTCTAAAGTGATCCTTAAAACGATTGGCTATAGCTTTGTGACCGCTAACATTATCCACACTTACAGGTAAGCTCGGCTTTGCATTTAGTTGTTGCGTGCTTTTCCAGAACCTTTTAAAATCCTTATCTCTATGTTGGGAGGCTAGAATATTCATTTTAATTAAATTTTCATTTTTTATACACCATTTTAATTTAGACTTGAACATTTTACGAGATTCACTCATCAATTCATAAATTTGTCCCGTTACTGGTTTACCATAAACCAACCATAAACCAAAACATCGCCGAGCTTCTCTGTGTGCTTCACTGACATGAAGATTCCAGCCTACTACTCTTCGCCTTTTCGTCTGCCTCGGACGCAACTGAGTCCGAGTTACGGACGCGGCCGCAGATAGCACATTAGTTATATTATTATATAACTGGTCTAAAATGACTTTATGTTCCCGACTATCGCACATATGGTCAGCACAACTATTAAATTCACTGGGAAAATCAATATCTCGTAATTTATTGTGACATATTTGTTTATATTCTTTAATTTGTTCCGAGCTCCTATTGCCCCATCGTACATTATTGTCTATGTTCTTACTACAACTTGCTTTTGGCCTAATAACACTCAAATTACATCTGACAATTAATGGAAAATGATCCGACGAGTACACTCCATAATCTACACGAACATCTATTATCGTATCCTCTGCTGAGGCAGTTACAAGGCAGTGATCTAACCAACGTCTACAATTATGTGCTTCGCTTATGAACGTAAAAGTATCAGAGTCAATATTAAGGTACTTATAGTCCGCACAAACCCAACTTTGTTCGTCACAAAAAGATAACATTTCCTTACTGAAAGTCTCCGGGTAGTGCGCATTGAAGTCCCCCAGTAGGTAAACACATTCAACTTCACTGCTTTCCACTAATGCACTTAACGACCCTAAACATTTGGTAAAAACAGGAAAATTATCTGCACTATCCGTTGGCATATAGATGCTACAAACTACAAATGTACGCTCACTTGTTGACACTCTTATCGCAACTATGCGATCACTATCGGACTGGACTACGGACACCGCAGGAAATAGTGACTTGCGCCACAGTATAGCAACACCTCCGTAGGGCCGCCCGCGTAGTATGCCCGACGACAAATCCACCGCTGAAGACCCAGTGAAGCCGAACTCTTCGTGAATTTCCCCTAAGAAGGAGATCTCGTAGGGAAGTAACCAAGTCTCCTGGAGACACACGATATCCGCCTGGTCACATAGCATCTTGATTTCATGTACCGATGTCTTTACGTTTTTACAATTGTAACTGATAAAATTACTCATATGGTTCATACTAGTCATTTCTTATATGTAGATTTGTCCTCAAGATGCGGCAAATCCGCGCTTTTAGTCCCTCTTTTTGTGCCAAAGTTCACGAATCGACGATACGATATTCCTTCTGGCCAAAAGTCATCTTTCATGAATACATCTATTTTTTGTCTAGGCACAAAAACTTTATATCCATCATATTGTCTCGGCGATTTGGTATTATTATTTTTTTCCAACGTAACAGATATATTTGACTTTTTCTCAATATATTTTTGCACGTCAGCTAATGCGACGTCCTTTGAAACGTTGTAAATATACATAGGTATTTTAATATCCGCTGCTTTGAAGTTGGAATCAGTATCTACTGCAACTCCACGTTTACCTATAAAACGGTTTCTCCGCCTTTTTTTCTGCACTAGCACCCAATTTTCATCCCTCGGTTGAGGTTTCCAGTCACCATCCTGCACGGTTTCAGAAAATGATTTTACGTTGGTCTGCTGCATAGTAGTTACGTTGTGTGCACCACACTCGTCCGGTTTATTAGTCACCGCATCGCTCTCAGCTGTTTCGGCTACCGTTACTACGCTGTGTAAACGCTGGCGCTCAGCCGATTTATTTGCACTAGGCGCGGGTAGAATGCCGCTCAGTATAACTGCTGAATCTTTGTCTTCGAAAGTATTTTGAGGCAATGTTAAAGGACAACTCGGATTTAATTCGATTGGAGTTAATCCCATAGGTCCACTAGTGCACTCAAAACTTTCCATTCGGCTAGCTCCTCGTATTGTATTGACTTTTCTGTTCGTGAACGGTTCTGAAGACTTACACCTTAATAGATCAATATCAGACTTTAATGCCTCTAGTTGTGTATTTGTGGCATAGTTCTCGGCGATATGGTTTAGATCATTGCGCATTACAAGGAGATCTTTGAGAAGTCTAGTCACATCTATGTGATCAAATAGAACCGGCGGTAGTTTTTGTAACTCCCGCGCCACAAATATCGGTAACTCCTCGGGTTCCGTCTCTTTAAGAAGGCATATGATGTCCTCAATATTACGAAGGGACTTTCCTTGCCTTTTTCTTGTTTTTTTGCGACTTGGAATCGAAGCAAACAACAGGTTTTTTGCGATCACAATTTCGTCCTCCGAGAACGCACTGACACATATTCTCTCGATGCTCTGCTCGTCCATAACATCCATTTTATTAGAAATGAATGCTAACACTTCGTTAATCACGATATTGCACGATGCGCATTTCACTGCGTCGGTCATTTTGTAAATAAAACAAACTCGCTTTGACTGCAACCGGGCGCTGGCGCTGTCGTAACGCGACTCTTTACATACGACAGGAATTATTTGTGCTGTATTTTGTATGTGTGAGCTCAGAGCTGTATGTAACTGTTGTTTTTTGTGCTTTGTGCTGTGGGATGAAGTGTTCAAGACGAGTGCCGATTTACACACATAAGGTCATGTAGGTAAGTACTTTAACGATTTTTATTTAAAGGCCTTGTTCAGACAAAGAAATAATAGCGCGGTACTTAACCGTTACCAAAACACGCGGTTACGTCTGAACGATTGCGAACAATGATAGGTAAATAAGGCCTTGCGGTCTCCAACCGCGCGATTCGTAATCGCGCGATTCCCGCGTGTCTGAACGAGACCTAAGAGCACTTTTGATACTAAGACCTGTTTATGACGTGTTGTTGTGTATTTCTTTACGTCTCTCTGGATCACGAACGGTAATAAACCTTCGTTGCGCGGTGCGCTAATTTAATGCATGTCAAAAACCACATAAATATTAATTGTTTATTATTTTATCATTAGATATACTACTAGCTTTTGCGAAGCCATGGGGCTTCGCTTTCGCGTCATAGATTTGATTAAGGGGCAAAACCACTAAACTACTGGGTGAGCTTACTCGTGACCAGGCTACGTAGAACTGGCCATGGGAGAATCAGTTTTATTCTTCACTGAAGATAGTTCATGATATTTCATGTGTGCCTTATTGAATTTAAAAAAAAACTGATGTCATTTTCGTAACCAGCGGCCCTAAAAATCTTAAAAACGATACCCATAATTGTTGTTATGACTTTATTACCTCATTAACCCTTTACTCTCTTATTCATAGCGCATTTACTAGTCCAAACTAGGGTTAAACCACTGATTTTTGTACGTTAAAACAGTGGTTTAACCTTAGTCCCGGAATAGCAAATGCACTTTGAATAAGACAGTTAAAGGGTTGATTTTTAAAAAACCTTGAAACAGGTATTTGCTTTTTAATTACAGGATTAGCCTCGTTATCTTGGTGCTCCTTACAAACTATGAACTCCCATTTTACTCCTTTGAGGTTTGAGCTGTGTGAATGGCTGAGCGTTGATAGATCAGCCAGTCAATAACGGTTGCCTTTTATAATATACAAAAGACAAATGCGTTTACCTTGGCAAACGTAGTGTAGGACGTGCCCCAGCCAGATGGACCGACGACCTTAGGAAGATGGCTGGTAGTGGCTGGATGAAAAAGGGAAGATCCTTTTCTCTGTCGTTTTTAGGGGGTGACTTACGTCCAGCAATGGACTGCAATAGGCTGAATAGATAGATAGATAGAAATACGATATAACATATGAACACATTATATGTTATAATTTAGGTACTATATGTTGTAATTTAGGTACTTCCCCACCGCCAACAGGAGGCGTCTCGTAAGAGGCGACTAAATCCTGTAGCACTAGACGGGGAGCAGCGTCTGCGTGCGAAATAATAAAAAAACTGCGCTCGCCAACCCGCCTGCCAAGCGTGGCGAGTATGGCAAAAACCCCCCGATGACAGAAGTCACTGGAAGAAGCCTATGTTCAGCAGTGGACATCCTGTGGCTGAAATGATGAAAATGATGAGGTGGTGTCCCTTTTTTCTTGCCTGGTCTAACAGGTGGTTTCTGTTACATTACAATTTACAAGCATACTGAATAAGCCCGCATGTACGCGCTGCGGACCCGGGTCGGGTCGGGACACGTGCGTCCGCGCTGTCGCCACATCCCACACCGACCCGAACCACTAAATCTATAAAATAGTATTCCAAGAAATAGTGTTGATTTTATATTTTTTTTAAGAAAATTAAACATATACAACTAGCTAGACAATACAAATAAACAGTTAATAAACTTTATTGTGCTGCCTCACTCAAGAGTGCCATGGATAAAAATAACATGGATACTGACATAAACATTTGCTTAGCAATTTAATTCTTTTGTGGTTAATGATTAATTATTTCTCATTAGATTTACAAAATTACTTAGTAAGAAACATAAATTAAATAAATTGTAAACAAACGACAAGCTCACCAGCAATTCACATTCAATATATGCAGACAAAAAATAATGTGGGTAGTTAACAGATTTTTTTGTGGTGAAGCGAACACAGAACACTTTTGCTTATATGTTTAGTAAAATGGTGACAATTTGTCCCTATACCGGATTTTTAAAAACTATTCTTAGAACCGGATTAACGAATACATTTTGAAGCGCTTCTCATTATTTTGCTAAATCATCACAAAAATCAACACCACTAAGTTAACCCTCAGCAAATAACAAAGATATATCATTTCAATATCCTTATGTACCCCAGAAAGGGCATAAAACACATTATTCTTGTATCAATTGAGCATATACAAATCGACTCTCGTATAACCCTTTAAATTTGCTTACATACACCAGGTAACCGCTTTCCTATTCCTGCGCCGTAGCGCGATAACTCCGGCCGGGATCCTTGCCGCATATATAATGTACTCGGTACATAAAACACGCCAAATTGAACCCTAACACCGAGCGCTAAAGGCGGGGATGTATCGCTCGGCAAGTTAGTTCAAAGGCATGTAGAATCGCCAGTTTTTCGTGAACAACGGAACTCGATAGTAAAACTTCGTCGAAGTCGAAGGCACCCGTTCATGTAAATTTGCTTTGGCATATTTAAAATGATGTATTCGCGTTTAGTGCTCCAACAAGTTTCGGGAATTCTGGTTTTTGTATGGTTAAAGATACATATTTTTAAATATTTAACTAAATAGTAAAAACTTGAAAAACAAACAAATATTTTTAAAACAACAACACCTAAAACTTGCATATCTACAATTATTATCTGGTGTCGTTGGGGTTAAAATACTTTTTACATTAAATTGAAATCAGATATATTTATTTGCATTTGCATATTGCATTTGTGCTGTCAGGTTTAAAGGTTAAATGCAAACTCTTCAAGCTTATACACATACACTCAGCACAAGTCATAAATATGCTCATATCCTGCTGCCGTAACAAACATCATTATCAGAGTAATACACTCAAAAATACAGAGAAAAATATGTAGTAGTTAATATAGAGAACGTCAGTATAAATGCTCGGTGGGCTTCTGCTTCGTGTCGCTTGATTGCCGCGCATATCTCTTGCTACGCCTGCTTTTGGAAACACACGGGACCCTTATTTGTAAGCGACTGCTGCGCGGAAAAACGTGCAGCTAAAGGGTTAATGCTGGTGACAGGTGAGAGGTAGCGTAGCCGTCAAATGTGTGCGGGTTTTCAGTCTTCCTGTAAATCTTATAACATTTTGGGCTGTGCTTATTTTGCTACATGATATTTGGTCAAGCGTGATTACGGATCAATATTTTTAGTGCACGAGAACAAGAGATTATGTGATAACTAATAAAGTTGGTACTATTTTCATCATACAGGGAGGATAATACTTGAAATGTTTATTGCAATCGCACTACACATAAACTCAAGTGATACATTTGCACAAAAACCGACAGGCATCGGCGTATCAGTAGCAGATAATGGTACAATTTCTCAGCCACGGTAGTAAGTCTCATCTTCTTAACTCAAGTGCATGTCTATTGTGTAGCGTTCACAGTTGACAAAATTTTGTAATGTAAAGCAGCAAATGAAGATAGGTGCTGCCTTAAAAGTCAAGTATGCTATATCAGGAGTTGTTTTAGTATTAAAAGCGCAGCATCTACTGTCATAAAACACTGTGATACGGCAACGATATGCCACCAAATGATGACGTTAACCGTTGCCACGACATACTTACTCGTGGGTCTTGACGTGTTACGTTAAAATCGCAGCGTCCCCGGTCACAAAACCGCGCGTGTGTTCCACAACAGCGACGCGGCAGCAGCAAATGATGACATTAGTCGCTGCCACGCGAGTGGGTCGCGTCCCCGCGCCGCTTATTAACTCGCTCACTCAGCCTTATTACACGAGTCTTCATCTGCAACGCAAGCTATGGATGGCTTCAGCCATTCAGCTGAGCGATGGTTAGGGGTTAAGGCTTACAATGTACAACGTTTGTTTTGTGAAGTTACACGTTATACCACGATGGAAAAAACTCCGCGTTTTTTTTACAAAATAGCATTCAAAAACACGAAGTAATAACAATTATTTAAATAAATTAGTTCAATAATAAAAATGATTGTATATAAATACTAAATTGATCGCACTGGTACCCACATTTTATCATTAAAAATGCAAACATTATCTAAAAAGAGACTGACAACAGTGACTGCGTCCCTTGCACACAATATTGAACCGAAGCAGCGGTAACGGTAAAATAAAATGGATCGTACAACATTTTTTTGTTAATTGAATCCAAGAGTTGAGAGATCTTCGCACTTCAGTTGTACATAGTGTTGCTGGCTCAAATGATTTATTAAGTTTCAACTCGCAAAAGGATATGGCAATTAATTTATACCTTCGAGAAAACCCTTTGTCGGGTCCGTGTCTTTAGTACCTATGGCATGGTAGGTACTAAAGACAGGTATTGTTGACGTGTACAAGCTATTCCGGCGCTTAGTCTCTCTCGTTAAAGTACCGTATCGGTATTACGCTAGAAGTAAATTCGGGCCCACAAACTTGCATTGCAGTGGTCCGTCCGGCACGACCGGCATCCCGCCGGCACGCGCCCGGCAGCAGACCGGCGAAGTTGCCGGATCGCAAACACGTACCGAAGGCAGGAATGTTGGGAGCCTCTTGGTTTCAGAATGGCTATTCTGGATGATCGTTTTGTTTGTATTGTTTTTAGTGGCTTTTTAAAAAAATCAATAACTAAAGGGCAAAAGAAAAACCTAAAATACTTTGGCGTCAAAACGTCTGACCCTGTCATGTAGGGTGTCATTGTATAAGACTCAAAAAAAAGGTAAAAGTTGAGTGAATGAATGAATGGAAATTAGATTTACTACATTCATAAATTGACAATTTAAATCCGAGGTAAAAAGGCGGCTATAATCGTAAAAGTCAAGTTTGAGTGGTTTCGTACTCAAAATAAGAGTTTCAAAATCAAATTATTAACTTGATGATGATTTGCAACGCTCAGAGTGCTTTTGAGATATGACTTAGCTTGCAAGTGAATGTCTGACCGCAATTTGACAGGATTTTAAAATGTGCCATTAGTTTAAAATGAAATCTAAGTTCGTCATGATTTAGTGGTTTATCGTTTTTATTGTTCCGATACCGGGCGCACCACAAACGGCGGTCTGTCACAACATGCGATAACGGTGATGTAAAGCAAACAGTACTCCACACTCGAAGTGTGGGCAGTAGGCTATATTTCATCTATAAGCACTACTCAAATGTATTATTAGCTGTATATTTTCCAAAAAGTTGTAAAATAAATAAAATAAAATAGGTGCCGTGACGTGACCCGCAGAACGATCGTAATAAGACCAGGCTCTCCTTCCAAAATACTAACTCCATTTATTCTCCTAGAAAAACTACACACATCACGCGCGAAAAATAATCTTGGCATTCTAAAAGAATTGACTTAAATGGTTTAATAATCTCAGATTTATTTAACCATCGTAAATGTTATACATATTTAGCGCAAACAAAAAAAAATTTTTTTCTTCTAAATAATTAATTTTAAAAACCTCTACACCGAGAAGAATATATTTTTAGTACATTTTTAATTTCTAAATCAACTGTATTTTAATAATAAAAAAGGTCAAAAGTTATTTCTCAGACCATAGCACAATTGTGTAGTAAAATGCAAAAGCATACAAATGAGATCACGTGACCAATAATTTTGAAATTAATATAGGATATTAGGTCTGTTCTGTTTTATTTTTTGGTCCTATAGAAAAAATTGTTTACTTAAGAACCAACCTTGTAGTTTAGTATTTGAAGTGACACTTTGTTAACTACTATTTGGTGGGCTTACTGTTCGTTTATTACTTCTCTAGCACCGCACGACAGATGGGCCAATCAAAAATAATAACGCTTGTTTAATTAACATCCAACACACACGTGTAGAAAATAATAATAATTAATTAACGAATATTGGGGCGGAACATTGATTTCATTAACGAACATATTATTTTTAGGAAATGAACTTTTTCCGTTGTTTTTAAATGGTTTTTATTTTACACCATACAATGTTTGTGACATGTTGCTTGCTTCATTAATTACCTATTTGATGTTCCCAAATTCCCAATCAAATACAAGGCAGATAATTATTAACTGTTATTTAGGTCAATCAAATACAAGCATGTTTTGCGGTCAAGAGGGGCACGACCGGCCCCGACCCCACGAAACGACACGGCCACGATTTCTAAAAAAAATTAAAAAATTATAAGGTTGCATGGCAAGTTTCAAAATTTTTAAGAACGTCTTTTTAGTATCTGTATTAATATAAGTAAAGACCAAAAAAAGTTTTTAATTATTATTTGTTGCTGTTAAATATCAATTGGTCAATTAAAATGTACCGTATGTTCCAGGTTCAACAATTCAATACTATCTTGTTTAATATATTTTTTATAAATGATCATTAATTCGTTTTTCCGACAAAAGAAAAGGGTACATTTTCTATCTTGCTTCAATAAAATATAATTCAATGAAAAAAATATAACCACTATAATTTTGTTCTGTTGATAATATTTTGTGGTTAAAATACACTAATTATTGTGTTTTTATTAAGAAATGCTTTTCCAAAAACATAATTCCTAAAAAAATATTTTATTTTTTTGTAAAAATGTAAAAAAGTCATTTTTTTATGTATAAACTGTTTTTTTACCAGAAAGGTCTCAAATATCAAGACAAAAATTATGCCCCGGGTGAGGATCGAACTCACGACCTTAAGATTATGAGACTTACGCGCTGCCTACTGCGCCACCGAGGCCTATACCAGATAATGCCAAAATACTTATCTTATACCGAGCACTTTATATTTTCTGTTTTCAATGACTAGGGATTATTACCTAACAAAGTATTTTGCTTACATTATCGGATTTAATATTTAAATTCAGGAGATTTCCTAAATTTAACTATTTCGTAATATTGACGACCTCCGTAGCCGAGAGGCGAGCACGCCGGACTTTAAATGGCTCCGCCATCTCTGAGGTTCCGGGTTCGATCCCCGGTCGGGTCAATGTAGAAAACGAACTTTTCTATATTGGCTCGAGTCTGGGTGTTGTGGTACCGTCGTTGTTTCTGATTGCTATAACACAAGTGCTACGCGCTGCCTCATAATCTTAAGGTCTTAAGTTCGATCCTCACCCGGGGCATATTTTTTGTTACCATAAGAATGACTGATCAATGCCAAAATGCCAAATAAATATATATTTTGTCAAGCTAATAATAATATCATCCACATATTGACACTTCATGATTGGTATAATAATACCTGTAATCATCAAATCAATCAAGTATTGATATAAGCTGTAAAATCGCGATATGTTCAAAGATATAATGCATTCTGGTTTTTGGTTTAAACAAAGACTAATGACTAAATATTTGATGTTTCGTATTTTTTTATTTGGTTCAGAACCCTAAAAATAACCAATCCTGTATACGACTTTTCCTACATTAGTTACTTGACGACTCTAACATTTAACAGATTTTCAAAATAGTCACGTGGCGGTGGTATTTTTAAGGCAATTCGTACACACAAAGTATAAATGACAATTCATTTCCGACACACAGGTCTAGCTGAAATGATAAAACGGTAGCTGCATTTAGTTGCCACTTGGAGCTGAAGGGACGCGCGCACCCGCGCGGGATCGGGACAGAGATGGATGCACCTGTCCCGCGGGCTGAAACTAGTGCACAGTAGTTTGGTACATATAGCTTTAGTTAAAACGTTATGACTGTAAAAACTGAATTATCTGCCTTGCTTTAGAAACAGTCGTTTGCATTTACACGAATGTCGCGAATTTATATTAGTGCTTAATCTGTGGCTTTCAAATTTCCATTGTATATTGAATTTTTTTTTTGTTTTTTCAAACTTGTTACTTCGTCTTTAAGCTATATTGTGCAAAGTATATATAGGTGTATACTTACATAAATTATAATGGAAATACTGATCCTAACACTAATGTTATATAGTTTGTAATAAATATTTCTTCCTGCTTCTTAAAATTATTAGAAACGTAATAAAATCTAACTAATCGTGTCCTTTTTTCATGTATACCAATATACTATTATTTATGGATATTTTCATTGTAATTACAATTATTTGTACAGAAATACATACATGTAGGACGGGATCGAACGTGTACAAAACAATTTGCAGACGCATCAATTACTACTCCCCATAGTAGGTTCAGAGTAGGTGGATCCGTTCGTATGTTTACGTTTGCAATTCGTATGAACACGTACGACTCAAATTGGTACTAAAACGCGACCAAAGTGCCCCAACTTACTCATGAAGTCCTAAATTCAAACGGACACCTCGCGTGTACAAAACGTCGTCTCCGGCCGAACGCGGCTTGTTTGTCGCGACTGTTTGCCGACAGCGCTACAGCGCAGCGTTCCTTTTATACCGGGCCCGTGTGAGCTCAGCGACGAAAGAGCACTCAATTTGCATGAAGCCTCGTGTGTTTAGACGATTAATGATCCAGTTGGCCCCGGTCTTTTAGAAAAAAGAGACAATTTAATAATGCTTAGTTGCTATTTCCTGATGTAATTATGACTCTTGATTTATTATAAAATTATCAATTTGCTATAAATAAATTACACAATAAGCACTCTGTACCTCTTTACCCTTTCTTTATTATTTTGTCCTCTGCCTGAAGTAGAGATCGCTTTTTAGCGATAAGACCGCCTAAATTATACATCTTTCCGTAATTATCAACAGTAACTTCTTTGTTTGGTGTGCAATAAAGAGTATCTTTCTATCTATCTATCTATCTATATGCAATGTTGTTAGTACTGTTTAATAACCAACAGGAGATAGAATCGTATAACCATTATAAGTCCTTGGGCTAAAATACAATGATAATGTTTCATATTGAAACTATTTGCATACAAGAAATTCTTCTAAATTTAGTGAACAATTTCTATTATACTAACTAGAGGTAAATTTTCTATTACTAAACTAACTGTTAACAAACTCTAGATATAAAAAAGTTTGTCCAAGTTTTTTCATGTAGTAGGCCTTTTTACAAAAATAATTTGATTTTACCGATTTATTTTATTGTATTGTTTGGAATAATGAACTTGTATAAATACCTATCTGATAATAATTAGTGGGCATTTCTCATAGTATCCAAATCATAATAAAAATAGAATAAAAACATTATGAATATCGTGAGATATTCTTAATATTCCAACGATCGGAAAGTGTTTTAATTTTAATTAAACTAAGCCGAATATTTGAGAAGACTAGACAATTTTCTTTTGTAGATATTACGCGTAGGTCTCTACTTTACTGTACAAAGGTTACGGAGTTTATGCAAACCTTTCGATCAGTGAACTTAATATTATCTAAGTTAAGCGGAAAATTTGTTTTATAAACTTTACTTTTAAAGCAGTTCTTCAATAGATAATGTAATCACAATCTTCCAAGTAATTTATTGAGAAATACTTACAATAAACGATGTGTCCTTATTACCTTTTTACCATCACCATCATAATTTTATTTCTTTCGATGAGCCTTCAACGTGATCACTTTAGACAGCACAACTATCTGATGCTCTAATAGGTTTTTTTGCGCTTTGCTATTAAAGGTTAAAGGACAAGGCCTCTTCCAATGCACGTCACTAAGCGCCGAGTTTCAAATAACTTTAGGAACTCCATATTCTTAAAACCTTGCTAACAAGCTAAGGAATTCAGTTTCCCTTGTAACGCAGGCGGCACAATCTAATAAATTTAGTGTTCCAAACTAAGCACGAGCTATTTCCTCTAAACTTAACCCTAAGTTAGTTCCCGTCGGCAAACAGACAGTGTTGATTACACAGCGCGGCGGGAACACCGTGGCGGAACAAACATGGTGCGCCGCGGAATTAGGAAGCGATCCTACGGACTGGGACTACGCTCACTTGCTCTTAAACGTCCTATTATATATTTTATTATATGTATACATTTTAGAACTCAATGCGATTTCAAAATTCCCTAAATATATTATATAGGTTCGATTTTAAAAAAAGCTACTCTTTTGTTTAGGTTCTGATGGACCACCTTAAAATTACACACTTTTAGAGAGTGCGTTCAGAATAGTGCTTAAACTTTGACTTTTGATCAAGAGAGAATTGTTAAAATAAAAAGGGTCTGATTTTACAGTGGATTTATTGCCATTTGGGCCAATATCTTTGGAAAAACTAACCAGTATTTTTACTTATCGTCATTGTTCATGTATCATGCGGTTCACACGGCCTATGATCAAAGTCTGTGGAGGAACACTATAATTATGTCATCTCAATCTTTATCAGTGAAGGACCGAGGAAGAAGAAGAAGAAGAAGAAGAAGAATTGTTCAAAATATTTCTTTTACTTCAACTAACTTTTGCTTAGTTTGAAGCTTTGTTTCTTAGCTTTTGTTTTGTTGCTTCCCTTAATTTGAATGTACTCAGCCCGTGATATTTTGCGAGCGTTAATAATTATAATGAGTGCTTATTGTTAATCAATTTAAAATATAAACGTCTTTAACCTAATTATGAAGTTATTATTTAATATACTAAGGGCATAGCAAAGAATAGTTTTAATTCTGTATTGGTCACCCATGTAAAGTGTCAGGTTTGAGAGTTTCCCACAAAGGTGCCGTAATTTATCTTGGCCCAATTAGCGCGTCGTCACAATGCGTTCGTTAGCCGCGTCGCGCCGTGTCGCGTCGTGTCGCGTCGCTAATTTCCCGCGCGGCCCATAAATTAACGTGCAGCGCGGCCGAGCCCTAGTGTAGAAAGGTGAGAAGCGAATATCGGATTCTAAATATATTATGTAAGAGGCTAGCGGTCAATTGCTGTTTATACCTAAGGGCTACAGTTTTTTTTTTTTTATAGAAGTCAGCCAGCAGAATACCGTTGCCACAATCTCGAGTTAAGGGATGAACCTCCGTGTATTTTTATACTTAGATACTAAACGGTTGTGAATTTAACCGTGTTTCTTGTAAATAAATGAATTTGAATTTTAATTTGTGCGTCTGCGTCATTTGGGGTATCAGATATCGTATGTTTCTACTGTAACAAACTAAATAAATAGAATCCTATGATTAAATCAGCGTTAATAAGACCTAAGTATTATTATAAGCTGATAACGACATTAAGCAGATTATGAATTCACAGATTTCACTGCAACAACATGATAAAACCAAAAAAAATCTTTTTTATCACTACTTAGTGTCAAATAATTGAAATATAATCTAACCATAATAATGAACACAACTTCGAAGTATTGCAATAGATTTGATGAGCCAAGTTGTATAGATGAACACAGTATGAGAAATCGGCTTTTAAAAACCTTTGGCGACAACAGGTTCAAAACACTTTAATGATTTGTTCAATTATTCGTTTAGTGTTCTTCAACTCCCGTCAAACCGATCGTTTTTTGTCGTGTCTACGAAGAATTATACATTATTCGTAATTTTAATTTATCTGTCCCGTTTTAAAAAATTGTCTACTTCTGCCACAGCCCTATAATAAGTTTTTTTTTTTAAATAAACCTCTAATAATTTATTAGTGTTTTTAACATCTTAATACTTTCATTTGTGATTTGTTGTTCCAAAAACCCATCAAAAGACATTGGTAAAAGTTATTTTTAAGCAAACATAATATATCTTTATTTCTGACCTGTGAGGTAAGTAATGTATTTTTAATTGTGCATGAGCTTAATCCGTTCCACAGGACTAGCGTCCCAAAGGCATACAAACGTTTTGCATATTTCATCAGAATAGATTTGAAACTGAATACGCTGCTCTGTGTCCACAGTCCACTCGAGCAAATGCGGAAACATTTGCGCGGCTCTCGACCGGCCTCCGCCCCGCCACTGACGCCGCCGAGCGCAAAAATAACATTAGTTCCGACGACAAAGACAAGCGCTTCGGCTATTTACAGCGGAATCGGTGGACAATTGACTGGTTTAGAAATAAAAGTGTAATGTTATTTAGTGACTAGAACATTACTATGTATTATTAACCTGGGTCCTTGACGTCACTAAAACTTCTTATAAATTATCTCTAATTCCTCTTACCCTACTCACTTGATGATCTAAAATGTGATTCTTTTTTTTATTTTTAGCGATGTTCATCTGATCTCGATCAATTATCCCCTAAGTACGTAAAATAGTAATAATAATGTACTGGTTTTCTTACGATTTTTATCATCATCCCCTTGTAGTTAAATTAAGCTATTTTAAAGGTAAATTTAATGAGGTCTAATTTTAATTAAGCCTACTTAATATATTTTAATATCAAATACTTATTGTAAGGGATTGAGTAGCAAAATAAAGAGGTTTGTTTTTACGAAACTCTAATACAGTAATCCTAAATATTGCATTGTTGAATATGTGTTTATGTATTTCTGAGATATTCAATGTTTTTACAGATTTGACAAACTGAAAAGCTGAAAATACATTCTGTCTCTACCGTATCAGTAGTGTAATGATTCCACCCACACTAACAGTAGTGCTTGGCGAGGGATATGATATCTCCGGGCACCCGGAGTAAATGCAAGCTAAATTGGATTTCTTATGAATATTTCCCCTCCACCCTTCCACGGAACGGAAAATGGCGACGCGTAAACATAAACAAATTACGGACGTGCGTGTGCGTTGCTAGGGCTGACCCTTTGTGTTTATTCCGCTGATGAACCAAGACCTGGAGACGTATTTTTGAATCATGCGAATTTCAATTCGAATACGAAATGGCAAGATTCGCAGACGAATGACTGAAATCGCTATTTTTGAAAATTAATTCTGTGAATTCTGCAACGAGTGGTCCGACCCACTCGTATTTCGAATCTACTAGTAGAAAGTTTAGAAGTATGACTTTGACAAGTAAACATATGGTTCACAGATTAAAACATTTTTTTTCGTTCCGTTCCATGCGATTCATTGCCGGTTTTTAAAATCAATAAGTTTTTGCATTCCGGTTTTAAATATTTTCTGCGTGAAACGAAAATAGTTAAAGAATTTTACCATAATAGCAACACAGAATTCGAGTGATTCAAAAATGCCTAAAATTGGGAGTGATGGAAATAGAATTCGCACACGAATCGTATTCGTGTTCGAATTCAAGATTTATTTCGAATGCTTCAAAAATACGTCTCCTGGTCGCGACTGACGCATGCTGACGATGCTCGTGCTCGTATATCCTTTCAAATATTACAATAATATGGTACAGTTTTTTAGGTAGGCACATAACCCATGCTAATAGTAAGATACACATTAAATAAATTTAATAGTGTGGCTTAAATGGCGAGAAGTAACCGGTGTTACATGCGCCAGAAGAATGCCAGTAAAACTCAAAAACCTGATCTTCAAGACCATCATCAGACCCGAAAAGAACGTGCATAGCATTCAAGTTGCCGAAATGAAGATGCTAAGGTGGATGGGCGGACTACGGCGTAACAAGGCTAGATAAAATCCGCAAGGAGTACGTGCAAGGAAGCCTGGGAGTGCGTGACATTGCCGACAAAGTTGCAGCGGAGTAGGCTGCGTTGGTATGGTCACGTTAAGAGAAGGCCTCCTGATTACGTAAGAAATTAGTTACTGCAGCTTTCCCTTCCCGGTCGAAGATCCAGAGAAAGACCCGAGAACGATGGTTGAGTGTAGTGCTGAATGGCATGAAGAGTGCGAGGTTTCCGAAGACGATGTCAAAGACAGAGTGAAGTGGAAGACAAAAACACGAAAAGCTGACCCCACCACCATGTGGGATAATTGCATGAATAGAGAGAATAAATTGAGAATAAATAAGCATAAAGTAGTAGAATGTTTTAATGCCAAATTCATGTTCTAGCAGTTACATACTAAAATAGACTCTACTTGAGGTTGAAGTTTTTAAAGGTTTTATTTTCAAGCAACAATGCCCATAATATTATTTTATTTTCTTTGACCATTGCTCCCTTAATTAAAACTTATAATTTAGGGATTCTTCATCCCACAGCACGTACCTCTGGATTTTTCGGAATATAAGTAGGGATTTGAACCACTTGCTTGACAGTGAGGAAAAACATACTGACAATACCTGCACATTCAGGAAATACTGGGTGTGCAGCTGTGGTCCAAAAGTGGGTTTGGTTTCCTTGTGTGAGGTTAACTAAAGCCTAATACCTATGGCTCCAGATATAACAACGATACTTGTAGTTTAAAGCAATTGGAAGAAGAGTTAGGAAGAGAGACATGTGAATGGAAAAATTGACTTCATCATCATCATTTCAGCCACAGGACGTCTACTACTTTATCAAGTCGTCTGCCTACCTTGTGGTTAAATTTACTTAATTATTTATACGTCTTATTGTAGTATTCGGGCTTTCCTTAAGTCAATTATTTAATTGATATTAGCATTATTAGGCCTTGATAGGCAGCCCTGTACATTAGTCTTAGACCTTTCTCGCGCCACGCCGGGAGAGAGGCAACAAAATGCAAACCTCGCGACACACCGGTGTTGACGCGCTGGAACACGCCACTTGCCATCGTAAAGACGCTGGATGTGACAATGAGAAATAAACATTATTGTTCAAAATCACTACCAGATCACTAACTAGACATGTCGTGTTTCTCTCAATGTATATTAATTACTTTTTGTTGAGTATACATTTTTATCCACTTGAAGGAAATAGACTAACATTCAGGAAACATGTTAGTTAATAAAAGTATATCTTAAAGGCTTATTTTGGTGTTCAAATACATGTACTATTTTTTGCGGGACCAACATCGGAATCGCAAAAAAACATACTAAATATCCAATTAGCTGCTTACTATTAATTGTTTTTGGTTGGTTGATCTGATATTACAATGTAGATCTCATTCAATCAGTTGTTGCATTAACTCCAAAAGCGTGGATGTGCGTGAATCAGTCTAAACCTTGTATACTATTTTAAAATTGAACCTCACAAGGACTCGTGAGGTTGGCTTTAATGTAAAAAATACGTCAAAAATTTAATTATAAACAGTAAAACGACGCAATCGTAAAAAATGAAACTGGTTTTATCCGAGCCGATTCCACATTATAAAAGAAAATGGAGGTTTGTTAGTTCTCAACACACATCTGTTTTAATCAGTCTACCTGTCAACAACAAATATTATTATAATAAAAATGATGTGCTGTCAATATGTATAATAATTAAATTGACGTATTTTTTTTTTACAATTTTAGCATTGAGGTATAATGTACTAGCGTACTAGAGAACACATCTCGAACTAAATGTTTCAGCCAAGCATTGTAGTATTTGAACAATCAAGAAGCATTTAAATGAAACTACTTTTACGGATTATTTCGCGATTTATTAACATTTTATTTAACCTGACGTTTCGAACACTTTACAGCGTTCGTGGTCACAGGTAGACTAAGGTGTTATTCGTCTTTACAATATTTTGTTAAAAAACTATAAACTACCGTCACTCAGTTAATATTAATTTGTGTTCCTATCTACGCAAAAAGAGCTAACTGTATCTAGAGGTCTTGCAGTGCGGGGCCTAGCATGGGATTTCGTTAAAACAGGATCCCATGCTGGTGGTATTTTCCAACCATCTTCTCTGTTGAAATTCGGGTGTCTTCTAATTTCAATTGCCTCCCGTAACATGCGAGGAACAAATCGTCGTTCTCTAGCAAGGACTTTAGGCTGGTCAAATCGTATGAAATGGTTGGGTGTATCTAAGGCATGTTCACACACTGCAGACTTAGTATTCCGTCTATGTTTGATGTCGGCTATATGTTCTTTTACCCGCACGCCTATACTTCGTTTTGTTTGACCGATATAGGAGAGCCCACAGTCACATTCCAGTCTGTACACCCCCGCATCTTGAAGAGGTATGTTGCACTTGACAGGTGGTAAAAATTGGTTAATCTTTTTCGGCGGCTTGAAGTAGGTTTTGATTGAAGCGCGCTTCAAAATGTTTCCAATCTTGTCAGTGACACCCTTCATATAAGGTAGTACAGCAGGTTGGCGTTCGACGGTGGAATGCTTGACCCGGGGTCTGGAACGACGTGGTACCAGCAACTGGTTTTCCCGTAGTACCTTCCTGACATGCTGGAGCTCGCCAGCCAGGTGTTGGTCGTCACAGATACCCCTTGCTCTCTGAAACAACGATTTGCCTTCGGTAGCCAACTGTCGAGGATGATGGTGAGAGGCACCATTGAGGTATTTATCTGTATGGGTGGCTTTACAAAAAACTGTATGACTAAGAGTATGATCCGGATTCCATCAAATTGTAATCAAGAAGCAGTTTTGACAACTTCAATTATTGACACTGACTGAAGCTTTGTAGTCCACTGGACTACAATACTTGGCTGAAACATTTAGTTCGAGATGTGTTCTCTAGTACGCTAGTGCATTACACCTCAATGTTTATTAGCTATTATAGTAAGTAGTTACTTGTTTCTTAAATAAGTCAAAAGTTCTGCCAGTTGAAATGAGTAAAAAAACCGTCTCTTTTTTATGAATAGAACTCCGGTCGTTCACATCTAGGGAACGCAGTCGGTGGCGGTTACATAACCCGGGTTCAGTGCAGTCGCGCGGCTCATCTCGTGAGATGCGCATCGCGACCCTTTTGTGCCACGTACTCACCTCGCTGCAGCGAAAGTGCTGCTATTATGCTTATGCTACTACCTGGGTGTGTGGAGAGGGTTTATTTTATTTTTCTGCGAGAGGTTGACGAATGGCAGGGAATAAACGAATATGAAATATAACTAGATAGCTTCATTTGCGTTACTGTTTTAACAATCATTTCTTTTTTAGTCCATATCTATACGTATGAACAATCTTGTTTCTAAGTATTTTTTAAATTTACCTGTCAAAGAACAAAATGCAGACAGAATAGGGATGTTGACCCCATTCATAAATAATTCTAAGGCATCATTTATTAAAACAGAAACTTTATTTTAGGCCTTATAACTCAGTACAATTTCATTTAAGAGGCAAACTGATTTTTGAATGCTTTAAAATCGTAAAAAAGTAAGGCAGTTGAGTTTATCGGATAGTGACGTCATAATCCGATATCGCCATACAAATTATAAGGAACATATCTGTTTTGACAGCTCATAAAAAGTATGTCAATTGATTGGTGGTGTCAACTAGCCTATTGTATCGATCTAAAGGTAAGGAACCTACGATAAGGAATTGACGTAGATGGCCAAAAAGAGTTTTCAATTTATTTTACCTGTTTTTTTAAATGTAGGCTAAAATGGATCAGTGCTCCTCCCGGCTGACCGATGTTATAACGTGACACGTGGTACCATTCCGTGTCGTGTGCGACATTCATCTTGTCTCACTGCGTGCTTGCGGTAATAAATAGGGATCGGACAGGCGCTCCGCGACAATAACGGGCGCCATCTATAAACATCACTCGCGAGTCGAGTTAGCGAGGGGCTATCTTTGTGATAGTAGATAGTTTCTTACTATTTATTTGGGAGAATCCTGTATGCTACTTGTCTCTTGTACCTAAGAGAAATTAGAAGATTTTGGCATCATGTTTGCCTAAAGATAGCCTGCTTAATCGTAGCGTATCCTCCTGTACGGAGCTGAGACGTGGACACTGAGGAAGCAGGACCGTCGCAAGGTTGAAGCCCTGGAAATGTGGTGCTGGAGACGCATGCTCAGATTCCCATGGACCGCGCACCGAACCAACGTTACGTGGCCGCCTTCCAACACCAATGACAGATCTCATCAAATCTGTGACGCACTCCAACATCAACATTTGCTCTCGCTCCGCCAAACATCGAGCTACATCACATCACAAAAACAGCGGTGACACAAGAATCGACCGAGACATGACCCCGACCACTCTGCCAAGAGTGCACGACTGAGAAGAAGAAGAAGCCTGCCTAACAATTCGGTGTAAAAGTGTAACAACACTACATTCCCCACTAATGGGGAAATCTGCATACTACCACAATGCTCCAAGCGGCAATAACGTTCATCTTACCTGTCCATGAATTTATGTATTCTAGTATAGGATTCTCGAAATTATGTGACAACTATACTATTATTAATTTATCAAAAATCGTAATTGTATCTAAATCACCCTTCAATGTCATAATTATCGGGAACTTGGTGACTTCGCAAAAGAGAGTAAGTTAAAGATCACCTATGACTTTTTCGTCCCAACTGCGTAATAACCAGTTAAACAGATTCAGTGGCCTTAGCCTTATATATATTTTTTAAATTTATCAAGACATTTATTTGGAAATACTTATAGAAAGAAAAAAAAAACATATTTTCCCCTTGATGAAACATCAATCATTCGGTAAATAGGCGGATCCCATCAAACAAATGTTTTATCAGCAATCAAGTTGCAAACCTGGACTAGTTTTGCAACTTCATTGCTGATAAAACGTTAAAAACGTAAATATAAACGTTTTATTTACGAAATAGTTGTAGGTATGTCGCGTGATTCGCAAATAGTTCCCCGCACAACAAATGAACATCTAAGCGGCCGCTCACGGCTCCATTAGCTGAATTAAACGTCGTTCAGGCCCTCTACATATTGTATGCGTCTTGTCTGAGATATTGAAGTGATATACGACTCTGATATTTATGACGCTGGAATTGCTTCGTAGTAAAGATAAACTTCTGTGGAGTTCTACTTTAGAAAATTAATTCTGAAGCGAACTTTGTTATTTTCTTGAACTTATTACTTCTTGTGACAGTTTTGTATTGAATGCTTTAATGACAATTGACTTGCAATTTTTTGATAATAATCTTTCAACATGACAACAATATACAAACGGTACAAACCGAGTAAAAATTACCTTGAAACTAACACATTCAAGTGTAGTAAGTAGTCATATCAAGCAAGATTGCCAATTTAAGAAGTATGTTGATTGCATGGATATAATAGTAGTTTGATCGTCGTTGGTCTGACTAATGTCCGAAAATTCTTACTCGAACTTTTTAAAATAGTTGACGTAAAGACTGTTTTCAACGTTTTAATTTTTATTATCATAGGCGATAAAAATCCGAGTTAATTTTTGCCGTGGCAATAAAAAAAAACATCATAACATTAAGGTACCGTAACAACAGTTGTTCTCTTTGATTTTGAGCACGCCGGACTATATGGCGTCGCGCCATCTCTGAGGTTCCAGGCTCGATTCCCGGTCGGGTCAATGTAGAAAATGAACTTTTCTATATTGTCTCGGGTCTGTGTGTTGTGGTACCGTCGTTGTTTCTGATTTCTATAACACAAGTGCTTTAGCTACTTACCATAGTATCAGAGCAATGTATGTGATGGTGTCCACTAAATTTATTTGACCCATCCAATGCGTATGTAAAATTTATACTCGTTCGTTGCGCTTCGACAATCATTTTTTGCGGAGGCTGGCGGAGTGCCTAGCGCGTGTCGCTGTCACTCCCCTTTTAACGCGACCGAGCTGAACGAATGACGTCATTACCTGTATCGATTGTGTCTCCAAGAGTTCTGCAGTCCATATATTGGTGCCAGGTAGCTTTTACCACATTACAGAATAGATGACAGCATATTAGGCAATAAGCTGTATAAAATTTATCACATATATTTTTTTAAATATTTACATATTTATCTCTAGATTATATCAATCACCCTCTATTGATGGCTTCACAGCGTATGGCTTCCTACCATATCATAGCGGAGAGAAAACGAAAAAAAACACTCGGAGCGGAAGAAAATCTCCGCTTTGGTGAAAACCAACCTTAAATAACGCGCTTGCACTGAGCTGAGTGGCACTTCCTCGCACTAACAAACTAGAAAAAAAACACTCAAAATTTCCAATAAGAAGACCTTCGTGTAAAGGTCCCGTAGGTATTTGTTCATTTGTTTGATTTGGTACCTTCCACTTTTATGTATCTTCTTCTTTGGCCTCGCCTTTTCCCGCTACACGGGGTCGGCTTTTCCAATCATGCGATGCCACGTGGTCTGTCTCTGTGCGTCCTCTTGCCTCAGACCCAGTTCCTTCATGTCTCTCTGGACATTCGTCAGCCAGGTGGTCTGAGGTCTTCCTCTTCCCTTCTTCATAGAAGCCATAGAAAGGCACTTCACACACATGATCTTCGGTTCTACGCAGTACGTGACCGTACCATCTCAGCCTGGACTCGCTCAGTTTATCCGTTAACTTTGCAACTTTGATGTATGAGGCTAAATATTCAACAACTACATCAACTAACTTGCAGAACCGTAATGTACTGGCAAATGGAGCGCACAACCGAAACAGCATTCCCAAATATAAACTAGCGTCTGAGTTAGTCGAGATCGACTTGCGCCCTTTATCACGAAGACGCGAGTTGCTCGCGGCGGCTAATAGATGGCGCGCAATTAAACGGTAAATTACCGCCCGCCCCGCAGCCCCCGCCGGTATTTATGCCGCCGTTAAGTCACCGCGCCGGATTTACTGCAAGTAGGGTTGGCGAAACAAAAAACAAGCGTTTATGCACTTGTTAAATTGTTCATGTGGTAGGTATTTTAGATAATTTGCGCCGACTGCTAAGTCTCTGCATCTTAATTTTACCTTATCAATTATTAGCTAATATTTTTAGGGCATGTTATAATACTTCTTGATTGCTATCTTTTCCTGATGACGATATTCTCCTAATTAATTACTTTGAGATATAATCGAGTCGTAGAAATAAATGAACTATTATTTTAAAACTGTAATCTTTATTTTTCATCACCATTTCCTACTATTCTCGTGTTCACCTCTCTAGCACATAGTAATCTAAATTACACACATATGTACTCTAGACCTAAGAGTGACCGCTTGCCACCACGTGACATGAAATAAAGTAATTGAATTGAATTGGATTATGAAGATATTGAATTGAATTGAATTATGTAGTGGTTCAAAATCTTGCAGCGATTAGCCAGCCCTACGCCGCGGAGATACGCGCGGCTGTGATGTAGCAACGTTTTGCCGTTTAACTTGATGCTAACAAATGCCCGCGCGTCTGCACTCGCCAAAAATTACGCCGAACTCATTTGGAGCGGGGTGCATTTGATGGGAATGTTGCCTTATTACAATCTATTATGCTATCTACAAGGTGTAAAAAAAATACGACCCAAAAAGGTGAGGACGCAGGGTTTTCGATTCTACTGCTAAAATAAAACAACCAAACGGGGCTAATATCATCATCATGTCAACTTATTGCAGCAGACATAAACCCCCCTTAAAGAGCGCCAAGGAGCACGATCCCCACTTTTTTCATCCAGCCACTGCCAGCTATCTTTCTAAAGTCCATCGAGCTGGGGGGGCAACATCGAAATTACAAAAAAACATGTTAACCAAACAAACTGATGTCAGCGGATCAGTATGGGTGGTATTTTTTTGCGATTCCGATGTAAGTCCCATAGTAAAAGTTGTTATATTTGAGTAATAGATTTACCCCTTGTGCAACAAACAGGTTACACATTTTACATATGCCTACATTTAGTTTATTCTACCTTCGTTTAAAAACAACGCATTATTTGTCAATATGAAACGGACAGTTTTGTCAAGGAACGGACAATAGATGTGGCAAGAAAGTGTTGTAGTAGAGGTTTAATTACTGAGCGTAGGATAACAAGCAAGACGCGTGCTATGGTGGCCCGATGGTTTGGTAAAAATGGTGAGGAGGCGATGGATGCAGAAGGCTCAAAAACGTTTGAAATTACGTGCTATGGAAGTCACTTGTACTCATAATTACTTTTAAGATTTCGCTTTACATAATTTAAACTCAATGAAACGGGAATTAACGCGATCACTTGTACTCAGCATTGGGTGGAGACAGGTTGCAGATAAACAAGTAATGTAAGTAGCGTATTAAGGCCAGGTATTCCTGCCCGCGCGACTGATAGGGTCTGCCGAGCCGCCGCGCTCGCGAATTTCGTTAGTATTTAAACATAGTAATTAAGAAAATCATTTTATCGAGTCAAACTCTGCGAATTCGTCTTTAAATATTTAGTGGCTATAATTGAATACAAAAATCACATGCAAATTATCAGTAGATAAGACATAATATTGAAAAAACATTACAAAAAGGGGTAACTTTGGGATTTTTTTCTATCGAGTGAAGATTATTAAATCGTGTAACTGAATGCGACTTTGACTAGAATAGATCCTTATCTGATACATATATTTTTTGTGGAATTGGAAACATGATTTTCTCTGTCTCAGATGGTATTTAAAAACTCAAAAGCGGGGCATTTGCTAGAATACCCAGCCTTAAGTAAAGAAGATTAGGGTATTTAATAAGTACTTAGGAGCGTGTTACTTGTCTAGTTTATCACCTGCCGGCCGATACCTAGCTCACCTCCCCCCGTCAGCATCTGTCTCCCCACATGAGCATCGTTCTCGAATTTGACAAGCTCTGAATAGTGATGGAATACCCAATAAAGTGTGGAATGAAAACTTCTAGTTTAGTTGTTGTCCTAGTTTTGTAGAGATGTCGGCCAGCGGTGTCATGCGATGCGGCGGTGTCGCTTACCAATTACCGTGACACCGCGACACCGCCGGGACATCGAGACGGGGGGACAAGGCTTAGCAGAGTGCAGACCTTGACTTGCCTTTAAACTAACTACAGAAGAAACTTAAAACGAATTTAGTTGTTACTTTTATTAAACTAAAAACCTCATGATGTATTTTTGCAACAGTTGAAGGGATCTTATTTGTCACAGAACCGATATTCCAGTAAAGGTTTACTTGAGTGGAGACCGCAACTTGGGAAACGCAGCATGTCAACAAGTTGAAGCCTCCTCAATAGAAAATATCAATACACATAGACACAAAAAATATTAATTATTTAATTAACTTTAATTTAATAAGTTCATTTACAGTTAAACATTTTATTAGTTTTGTTGACAATACAATTATTGTGTCCAAACATCCCGAATTCCCAATGGATGTTAACACCATATCACTAACATTTTAAATATTAGTATATTTTTCTTGTGACTTCGTTATGCTACTCAGAGTCAGAACTCTTTTTGAAATAGTGTCAAAATTGTACGCCCATTTCCGAATAAAATCTTATGAAACATCGCACATAGATAGGTTATAAAAAGAATGTTCATTATGTTTATAGTATCCCTAAACATTCTGAACGAGTTTAGAAGAATTGTATCTCGTTGAACTCTTTTAAAGGCGCATCGATTGTCCACTTAACACTCTCTGAAATATGCGTTAGGCACTATTCGCTACCCCAATGTAAACTAACATATTTAAATCATTCAGTCTAAAACATACGTAATAGTTTACAACTGCCTATATAACGCTTTCATCATCATCATCATCTCAGCCACAGGACGTCCACTGCTGAACATAGGCCTCCCCCAGTAACTTCCAGATCGGCCGGTTGGAAGCGGCCTGCATCCAGCGTCGTCCTGCAACCTTTACCAGGTCGTCTGCCCACCTTGTGGGTGGGCGTCCTACGCTGCGCTTGCCTATACGCGGCCTCCATTCCAGAACCTTTCTGCCCCATCGGCCGTCAGTTCTACGTGCTATGTGCCCCGCCCACTGCCACTTCAGCCGGCTTATTACCGCATATTCCATTAACATGGTTAACAACACCTTACCTATAACTTTTGCAAATTTGCATGAAATTAACCAAAAGTTGTTTACCATGATGTACAGAATATGTTTACATTTAAGAGAATAAAGATTAAATAAGCATTTAATTTTTTTAATCTATAGAGAATTTTTAAAATTTTTGAATGATCTACTTCATATTTTGACGACCGTCTGGTGTAGTAGTTCGCTCTCCGAACTACAATGCCTGGCGGTTGCGGGTGCGGAATCCCGCGAGGGGCAAATGTTAGTGTGAGAGCACGAGCATTTGCACCTAAGTCATGGATGTTTATAAACGTATTTAAGTATGTTTATCCGTTATCTAGCCATAGCACAAGCTTTGGTTAGTTTGGGGCTAGATAATTTGTGTGATTGTGGAAACAATTTATTTATTAATTTATATATTTTTTGACAATTCTTTGCTAGTAACAATGTTAATAATACTTCCAATAAATAACGGTTATTAAAAAATTGTAACTCGTCATGCATGACATATATTATTTTAGTAGTATTTTTTATAGAATCCCACTTAAAACTTTAGCCTGAAATAGAATGACGATAAACAAAAATACCATTTCGCTTGAAAGAATATCACTGCTTCCATGACGTTTAACGAAGACGTCATAAAAATATTACAATAATCAATACACAATATAATACAATACAATAATTTGTTTAGCCTAATGGTCGACTGGTAGAAAATGCGTCATGGCATTAAGTCCACCTATTGTATGTTGGTTTTTTTTCAAATCTGTGCAAAAAAGTTTAAATAAATAAATACAGTCGTATCCTAAGACGATATCGCATTGATATATTAATATACACACTGAGGTTAAGTTAATATATCATTTGCTGTTAATATCTTAAACGAAACACAGTCAATCACACGTCACTCCGTCCCGGCAAGGTCAATGACCCCCATCCCCGGGGTACTGGCTCCGCTAGTACTTCGCAACGGCACAATAATCATAAAACACGTGGTTTTCAATGTCAATAATCGACGCGCTGCGCTATATTTCATGCGTTATAAGGATGTTACATTGTCGATACTTGCCATTTTCAGCTGAAACATATTATATTTATATAAAAACTGGAATATAATTTTCTAAAAAATAGAACTGGTATGTAACAAATATTCTAATTTTATACTTTATTAAAAGAAGTAAGTATTTGAGTAGCAGAAACAACCCTCTTAGATTAGTAGGTTATTTTTCTTATAAGTTATTTATTTAGTCGACGATTCACACCTAAAAAAATGATAAATCATCATCTCATCATCATCTCAGCCTATTGCAGTCCACTGCTGGACGTAGGCCTCCCCCAAAGAGCGCCAAAGAGCACGAGCTTTGTTCATCCATCCACTGCCAGCCATCTTCCTAAGGTTGTCGGTCCCGCTGTCATGACCTGGAATATTGGGGCGGCCGGGAACAGGGGGCCGCACTTTTTTGTGGCTTATCATTAAGGGGTATATGTCCACACTCACCACGCTGGGCAAGCGGGTTGGTGAGCGCAGTGCCAGGTCTCGTACCGATGACGCTGCTGCCCGTCATCGGCCAAAGGTATTTGACCTGGCCTGTAGATAGATATCCCGCTATCGGTTCTGTCATCAGAGCCTCGTCCGTCTGTCAGCAGGGCGTACCACGGGCAGGTGAGGTTGACTTTTGGGACAAAAGGTGTTGAGTGTCCCCTTACACCCCCCCCCCCCCCATCTTTGACTAATTTTCAAAACAATTTATGAGACCGCAAAACTATAAAAAAATCTGAAAAAGATACCTATAGTTCAATATCAATACATCATCAGCGCTTATTGAAATGGAAACTTATTTAATATTTGAACTCGTTCAATTATAATCGAACCGCATTTTTTTAATTTAAAGTGTTGTTTTGTAGTCCTCCGTAGCCGAGAGGAGAGCATGACAGACTTGGCGCGTCATCTCTGATGTTTCGGAATCGATGCCCGTTCGGGTCAATATAGATAACGAACTTTGCTTAATTATCTCGGGTCTGGATGTCGTACCGTCATTGTTTCTGATTTATGTAATATAAGTGATTTAGCTACTTACTATCACATTAAAACAATGTCACATACATTGTTTTAATGTGATAGTAAGTAGCTAAATCACTTATATTATCAATATTTATCTATGTTATCAATATTTTAAAAAAATGCGCCAACTTCTATAGACATCGGTAATACAAGTCACATCCCTAAGATGCGTGAGGCGGCGCATGGGCCGCTGTTATTTATGGCGCGCGCCGCAGCCCCCACGTGCTGTCCAGAGACACTGCCCTTCACTGAATATTAACGCAAGAGTGAAAAACAAAGTAGATACATGGATGGACGAAAGCTGGCATGAACGCATAACGTTCAGTAATATAAACTAACAGAAAGTGAAGCAGTATTTTATCTGTACTTTTAGCAAACTACTTTGCAAGTAGCTATAATTATTATGGAATACATAAAAGGCAACTTGCCTTAACTGGGAATTGGCCCCTGAACTCAACTCCTGTGTATCGTGCCTGATCCCACGATTATGCGTACATCTTAAATAATAAGCTATCCACACGATCATTGGTGTGTAGTGCACACGCCGTGTCTCAAATGAAGACCACGCCACGGTAATACTAATATTACTGTGACCACTCGGCCGAAGTCGTGAGCAAGAGATAGTGTTTTGTTTTATAAAGATTATCCTTAAAAAGTACAAAAAATTTAAAAACTTTGACTCGAACCTGTGTTCTAATTAATTGATCCACATCTCCGAATCACACATGTCGGGCGCCCGCGCCGAGAGCGCCGTATTTCTTCGGGTTCAAACTTCGTAACAACATTTAATGTTATGATTAAATTAAATGTATTCGGCGAAAATGTACCACAAATATTAGCTAAGAAACTTTGCTTACAAACTTAACAATCGATCCCATTCTCTATCTATAATACTTATTTGAACGTTATAAAGGCCAAATTGAGTATTCGAAACCGCAAAATGCAAAGTGAAATTTTCAATAAGCTCGCACCAGATGATTTCGTTCCCATACGGAATGTTGCTTTATGGATATTGTGTACATAAAACAATATTTTGAATGTCGGCCGCCTTCGGAAAATATTTAACTTTTGCAAGCGCGATTGAGCATTCCCAGATATTTGCAAATAAAAATTATCACTTCACAATTTTTACATTTGCCTTTAGAAATGCAGTTCTTTGAAATTAATTTGTTGTCTGAAGACATGAGTGAAATCTCCTGAATACAGAAATTATCTTATTTTATTTAGATCGATATCTTTAATAATAAATAATTAACATCATTAAAATTATTAATGTCAAACTATAAGCATTAAGAATAATAAAATATAATACAATTGTCAAAATAAATCCTATAATAGTCAAATTAAAACTTACGGTCAATAAATTCTTTTATATCATAAATTTTTTGGTCAATTAAAAAACTATACAATTTTGTCTTAAATAAATTCATTTTAAGATTTTTAATGTCATGTGGAATTTTATTGTATATCCGAATACACATCGAAACACAACTATTTCTGTATTTAGCAGATTTTCCAACGACACTATGTACCAGTCTATCAGGGTCTCTTTTAAGTCTTGTGTTCATATCCTTTGCTTTCATAAATAATTCATTATGTTTTTTTACAAAACAGCAGATTTCCAAAATGTACAGTGCAGGTAAAGGGAGCAAACCAAGCTCAATAAAAGCCCGTCTACAAGACTCGCCAGGCGGGATCCCACACATAGCTCGGATGCATTTCTTTTGCGCTATAAACACTCTATTTCTTTCCGTACTATTACCCCATATAATAACCCCATAGCGTAGTATAGATGCTATATACGCGTGGTAAGTAGTAATGACTGTTTGGATGTTGGTCACTTTTCTAATTCTGTTGAGTGCGTAAACGAAACGATTGACTCTATTACATAGGTTATCTATGTGTAGCTTCCAGTTTAGGTCTTGATCAATAATAACACCTAGAAATTTGGTGTGTGTAATTTCTTTGATTTTTTCAATCTTAAGTGTAAAATTGTATTTGATTTATTAAGATTAAGTTTTAAGTCATTTTCCTCAAGCCATTTCATAATGTTGTCAATAGTTTTATTTATTTCAATTTGATGATTGATTAATGCGTTATTATTATTTTTATCGGATGTCACAATTATTGATATGTCATCAGCAAATAAAATGCATTTATGATTTGTTGATTCTGTTATGTCATTTATGTACAGTATGAATAATAGTGGACCCAATACACTTCCCTGGGGGATGCCACATGCGTTGTGTTTATAGCTAGACGGACAAGGTATTAGTTCATCTTTAATTATTTTATTAACAACCACACGCTGACATCGATTATCCAGGTAAGAAGATATCCACCTCAACGTAGGGCCTCTCACTCCAATGTTTTCTAACTTTTGCAGTAGGAGGTTATGATTAACAAAATCGAAGGCTTTTGATAGATCAAAAAATAATCATGTTGTTAGGTGTCCAGCATTAAGACCTGCTAGCACTGTATTTACAAGAGAAAAAATGGCAAGTGTTGTTGACTTTTGCTTTTGAAAGCCGAACTGTTCATTTTTTATTATGTTAAACGCGTTGCAGTAGTTAAGTAGTCTCTTGTATATGCACTTCTCAAAAATTTTAGATAAAATAGAAATCAGTGTGATTGGCCGGTAATTGTTGACGTCGTTTTTTTCGCCTTTTTTATAAAGTGGCTTGACGACCGATTCTTTTAGTAGTTCCGGGAAAATACCACATGCAAATGAAAGATTGACTAAGTAAGTCAGAATAGGAGCCAATTCATCTACACAAGCTTTGACTATCTTTGTACTAACTCCATCGAACCCTTCAGATGTGGTGTTATTTAAACTCATTATTTCTTTTTTGACCTCTTCTTTCGACATAGGCCGAAGAAACATTGAGTTGGATATTATTGCAGTTTTTGCTTTATGTCCCTGTGTGTTTGTGGCACGATAGTTGGTATTAGTCAATTCTATAAAATAGTCATTAAAAGCTGAGGCGATGTCAAAAGGATTGGTCAAGGTTTGATTATTGATTTTTATTTCAGAGATGTCATTTTCTTTTTTTGAGCTGCTGATTTCATTTTTAATTATCCTCCATGCTGCTACACATTTATTTTTGCTATTATTTATAAATCTTGTATTAGAATTTCTTTTTGAATTATCAATACATTTTTTTAATACTTTTGAATATTTAATATAATTATTTTTGTTAGTCATAGATTTATGTTTATAGTAACTGCACCGGAGTGATCTTTTTGTTTTACAACTTTTTTTTATGCCTTTGCTTATCCAGCTTTGTTTGTTTTTATTTGTAATATTAAGTTTTATCTTTATTTTTGGGAAGCAGAGGTTATAAAATAGACAAAGTAATTCATGAAACTCCCCAAATGCGTTGTTTATGTTGGATTCTAAGTATACCTCCGACCAACCAATACTATTCAAACATTGTTTAAATTTTAAAATGTTTTCGTAGCAGTAGTCTTTTCTTAGACTAGTATATGCCTTAGGCTGATTATTCTTTTCATTGATCGCAAAACTTAGTAACTGAGCGGTATCATGGTCTGATAAATATAGCGGAAGAACTACAGCATCCGCTTTTTCTATGTTGCTCAGAATGTGGTCTATACATGAATCTTTGGGACATTAATATGGATTTTCAAATTATAGTTGAGGCATAGGTCACGAAAATGATCAGTAATTTTCCCCGGCTTTAATGTGTTTATGTTTAGGTCACCCGCTAAAACAATTTTTGTGTTGTGTGTGTATTTCCTTGATAAGTCATGCATCAACCGATCTAATTTATCCAAGAAAACATTTGGATCCGATGTGGGTGTTCTATACACACAAAGCACAAGTAATTTATGTAGTGGCATTTCGATACCACAAACCTCAAATGTCTTTTGTGTTGCATATGTTTTTAGGTCAGTCAGATCTTTATATATGCTGTTCCGTTTGGCTAAGATACACGTACCCCCCCTTTGCTTATCTCGACTAAATACACTTGCTAACTCATAGTTGTGGATGTTTAAATATTTTTCACTGCCATCTCGTAGGAAAGTCTCAGAGAGGCATATTAAGTCCGGTTCATTATCTGTCACATAAAGTTCTTGTAATGTTAATTCTAATAATTCTTGTTTTGATAATACACTCGCAATATTTTGGTGTAAAATTTGAAATGTACATCTACTTGCTTTAGGCACGAAAAAGATTCTGTTCATTACTTACATTAGGAGAGGCTTGGTGAGCTGTGATGCTTACGGATTGAGGTGTTATCCTATTTACATCAGCACCAGTAGTGACATCCCGCCCTAACTGAGACTTGAAAAAATAGTATGGAATTGTACCTTTTGGATAACTTAAAGTCGTGCAGTAAGATTTTTGAGAAAAAGGCTTACCACGTACTATATATTTTTTTACTTCTTTAGGATTTAGATATTTGTACGCATAGTCTGCACTATCAATTTCATGATTAATACTTTTACACAATTTGAAAACATTCCTACTTTTACAATCTATATAATGGCAGTTTCGGTATTTATTACATACAGTTTTAATTGAATCGTTTAGGTCTTTTACATTAATATATGAATTCGTCAGTGGATTTATTACAATAACATCATTATTAACAAAGTGTTTAAGTATGCGCCACAGATGTAAAGTCAAGATTTTTATGTCGTAGTCGTTTTCGCCAATGCAGATAACAATCTTGTCCCTTGGGTTTACTTGTGTGTTTTTAATATTTTTCATAATATCTGCAGTCAGAGCGAAAGGCTTTGTCAATGATGTGATTCCATACTTTTGGTATCTCGTGTTCTCCCTCGATCGTAATAAAGCAGAGGAAAGGCCGACACATCGTTGAGTGCCAAAGATATATATTTGGTTCATGTCATTTTGTTTATCTATCTTATTGTTAAACAAAGTCATGTTTTCGGCGTTATCTGGAGTCAGTTTAACACTTGTGGTTGACAGTCTGTCTTCTAGAGTGTTGATATATTTATTAAGGCTTAAAATGTCGTCTTCAGTACGTTTTAGTTGTTTCTCTAAGTAATTTATCCTCTGTTGGAGTGCTATCAGTGTATCCGTACTGTCAACTTGAAATGATTTTTTATGCAGTGGAGATATTCCAAAATCAACGCCAGGCATAGGTATTTCTGATCGACGCCTAGAGTGTTTAATTTTTTTTTGAAGTACTGTGAGTGATCCGTATGTCGCTTAGTGGAGACCGACATAACGTTTTTAATGTATCATTGTCTTTAGTCAATTTGGTGATTTGTTGCCGGAGATTAATATTATCTAATGTAGTGTTGTCGAACTCATTTTGCAAAATAGAATATTCTGACCGGAGTAGGTTAATTGAATCAATCAGTTCTTGAGTAGGCATTGAGTCGACAATTGTATAATCCACACTTTTAGACAGTAATTTCTCTGCTGTATCTAGCGACTCATCTGGATCGTGGTAGTCGGTCAGAACGTGGGAGTCATCTATTTGGGAGACTGTAGAAACGTCCACCTGTGCCGTCGACGAGACGTGTACCTGTGCGGCCGGCAAGTCATCTGAGCGCGCAGCTGGTGAATCATTCATCTGCTTGGTCGACATAATATCATCCACCCGTACTGCCAGCGAATCATCTACGTGGGTGACGGTGTTTGGTATTAACTTAGTTTTCATAGAATTAATTGGCGTCGACTTCTCGCTGCATATACTCGTAGAGCTTTTGTTATAGTTTGGTGACGATGGTTTCTTTCTCATAGTCACATTCGATGAAGCAAAGCTTAGTTTATCGGTTGATCTTGTCAAGCATTTGTCGCATTTCCATTTTTTTTTTTCGCTCGGCATCCATAATATTAAACCTTACGAATGGGACATTAGCGCAACCTAGATCAAGTCGTAGTTTGCATTGTGAACAGTTTAGGTATTCACGTCTTGGTATATCTCTTTTACATTTGTCACATTTCTTGTGTGATTCAATTTTTGACGATGAATACATTTTTGTAGTTGCTTTTATTTTACCAGATCTATAAATTAATTAAATGGAAAAAAAGAGTTGGACAAACGTGGATTAGAACCCGCGTTCGCGCTCACTCCATGTATCAAAAGTCCGGTACTGTTTCCACTGAGCTATGCAAGCAATACTAAACACGGCGAATTTTATAACCAGTAGCTGGCTAAGATAACTATCTTATTTGATGAAGTGTCCAAAGTTTCTGGTAGATGTCGCTACTTGTTCATAAGTAAACGCTATTGCTTGTGAATGATTGCTATGAGGTGTGACGCACTTGTGTTTAGAATCAAAAGATGGCGTTGTGTTATGATATTTTGTCCAAACATAGTCTTTAGGTTCAGTAAGATAATGTTCAAATTTGTGTAATCACCGTCACAAATTTAAATAAAATTAACCGTCTCGAGACAATTGCACACTGATATTTGTCAATAAATTAATGTTTTATGGCACAAAAATAAGTCACTGGGTTTATTTGTTATTAATAAAGTCTACACTATTGCCCTTTTTGCACTTTATTCATTTTAGGGTCTTTTTTATCTTAAATGAAAGCACATATTTTTACACATTAGTATCTTCTAAACGTCTGTAAGTCACTTGAAGATAACGCTTACACGAGACTATTAGGCAACACTTTACATAGTTTTCACGTATTCACTTCCCTAAATCGAGTTAAGCTAATAAAAAATAATTATAATACACGGAGCTGATGTTGACATGACGGCAGCGCCATCTAGCAATTCGATAAAATCAAAATTCATTGAGTAATATCAAAATCCATATTAAATTAACTAAATAGAGTTTCGTACGATAATATGCAATGCCGATCTATGCCGAGTACCAAATTTATTTACCATGAATTTTTCAATTCATAATGTGCATTAACAATTATTTTGTCATACCCAATAATCTTGTCAATGTAAATTATGGAATTTTAAAGTTATACTAACATTCACTCAATCACGACTAAACTAAATAAACAAAAATTCTGCACATTGTTTTTTGTACCTGTACCTGTACCTGTACCAAAGAGTCTGCGTGACTAGTGAAACTATTTTTTCCAGTTGCGCGAATGCTCTCGTTCCCCATTCCACAGCTAGTCAAATTAGTTTTAAACCGAATCTATTAATACGAACATAAAGTTTGGTAACATGTGTCGTGTGGTGCCGGCACTTTAAAAGAATTGCACCACCCCTTCTCTTCCTATGGGTGTCGTAAGAGGCGACTACAGGAGAACCGCCACAAGAAGACGGGCAGCAGCGTCTCCTCTCCACCATTGGCCAAACTGCGATCGCCAACCCGCCTGCCAAGCGTGGCGATTATGGCAAAATCCTCCTTTTGGAGAGGCCTGTGTCCAGCAGTGGACTTATATAGGCTGGTGATGATAATGATGATGCTGAAAGTTTGGTAAATTGTTAAATGCTCGTATCTAATCGTAGTGCGGCGATAACACGGTATCAGGCACTATCGTCATAGTTTAGTAAAGAAATGACTCATGAGAGGGTATAGAGTGCGTCAGCGGAAACCTAAGTGATTTCTTCAGAAACTTGTTCATGGTGCTGAGGGAGAAAACATACTCAATGTAGTGACGTCTAGGAGGTGCGCCGGAGACGTCAGGACTTTTAGTATGTTTTTTCCCTAAGCACCCTGAACAACACGATAATATTCAAAAGTCTGTGCCGAGTACCAAACGTATTACATACCATTCATTTTTCAAATCATAATGTGCAAAAAACAATGATTTTGTCATACCGAATAATCTTATCAATGTAAATTATAAGAGTTTAAAAGTTATACTAACTTTCACTCAATCACGGCTAAATGCAAAGGGATAACAAGTTTCTGAACAAATCGCTTAGGTTCCCGCAGACGCCCTCTACAACTTTTTTATTGATTGGACTATCATAGTATTATAGTAATGAGTATTGCGTACTATAGTCGCCTGACGTTACGCTCTTATCTGAGTTCTAAAAGTATACAAGTACTTGTACACTCGACACACTCCGAAAGTATACAAGTGTAGAGTACACTCGGTAGACACACAGCAGATCGCTGAACAAACATGGCGCGTATCTCGGCGGTTAATTACAGTTTTACCGAGTTCCAGCAATCGTCTGATCGTCTGCCATGGTCGAAACAAGTCAGATAAGCCAAATCGGAATTGGTAGCGACGCTGATTTATTTAAAAAAGTCAGCAATAAATATGAATATTCTATTTTTATATTGTTTGTGGCTACTTTTGTTCATTTGTGTGCAGTGGCGTGTAGTGCCTATATACCTATACAATTAGGTAGTGCCTACCTGGTAAGTAGGTATTTATAAATGTGTGTCATTGATTAAAACCACTGATTTTCATTAATAAATCACTTATGAAGTATCTACTGCCTACCTCGAAATAAAACTAATGCCCACCACTGGTTGTGTGAAAAATAAGAAATCAGAAATCAGAAATCAGAAATATTTATTTGCTTTAAACATGGTAAATACAAGATATTTTAAAATTATTATGTCCACATGTTTGACTTAATTAGTCAAGCAAATATACAAAGTTAATATCAAATGTACGTACAAGAAAATTACAAAAATATTAAAGTTAGTATTACAATGTCAAAAGGTTTATTAAATTAAATTTATCAATATCATGTCAAAAACTAGCTTAGCTGATACAATAATTTATTATTTGTCATCAAAATATTCTTGCATTGAATAATAACATTTATTCAGAAGCCAGGCATGCACCTGTTTTTTAAACATAACTATGTTTAGTTTAGCTGGGAGGTGTCCGCACTTAGCCTCTCGATTGGGCCATTGTGCGTGTTGTGTCCTTCCCCTACTCCAACCAGCCCAAGTCATCCCAGAAGGCAAGCAGACCCTTCAGGCTCCTGAATGCCTCCGGGAGTGATCCTGGTGATTGGAGAATCCGTGCCCGTTGTTCTGCCACGCTCTCGCACTCCATGAGCACGTGCCGCGGCGTTTCCTCTGCCTCCATGCATCCTCTGCATGTGGGGCTGTCTGTTACTCCTATGTGGAATAGGTGCCTGTTTAGTGAACAATGACCGGTTATAGTACCTACAACCTTCCGAAGTTCGTTCCGTTTTAGTCTGATGAGGCTGCGGGCAAGCGACAAAAAAAAAAAAAAAAAACATAACTATAGGCAAGTGTTTGAAAAAATCAGGTAACTTATTATATATAAGTTTAATAAAATACTAAAAACCGTTTTCAAAATGAAACTAAAAAGCGAAAAATAATATTGACTAAAACATACCTAATCAGTTCTTTTTGGAGTCGGTGCCAGCCATCGAGAGTTAAAATGTGTTCATTCGCACATTTTAACTCTCGAACATTATTTTATTTCACAATTTTAAGTGTTAAGTCCTCTATTTTTTCTCTCCTAACTCCGCCAAAAATGACTTAACAGCAAAGTTACCTTAACTAATGTTGGTCCTCTATGGACCCCCCATCTAATGGTATGATAAAAATAAGGTTATATAGGGTCAATTTTTCGACGAAAGTTTGTAAGTCTTAAGGGAAGGGTTTTCCTACACTCCAACTAGAACGGCGGCTATTTTGGTGTCGTAACCATAGGATAAGGTCTTGCGTTAAATACTAAGTCAATATAAGAAAGGAACTTTTAATTTTTTTTTCGTTACTGGGTGTGCGGGCAGGCTCCCAGTAAATAAAAATTGGCGGTCTGGTACCTCATAAGCTCCACGTCTGCTCAACATACTGCCTAATACGTTCTGTCGACAAATTGCAGTATTATCTTCTAACTCCTATCCGTTAAGGAGTTCTGTGGCTTCCATCATCAGGTCAGCAACATGACATGATGATTACCAGACCCAAAAATCAGCATTGAGTCAGAAAATATATGCAATACACTATGGGTGCCTATAAAAATTGAGGGTTGCCCTCGATTTCCTAGGGATCCCATCATCAGAATCTGACTTGGTGTAAATGGGACCACCTCGGGAGTATACCCTTTCAAACTAAAAAATAAATTTTGTAATCGGTCCATAATTGACGGCGTAATCGCGTAACAAACATACAAAAAAAAAACAACATTCAGACGAATTGAGAACCTCCTCCTTTTTTGAAGTCGGTTAAAAACTAATCGATGATTTAGCTGTTCATATTTCCAAGTAAATTTCCATGTAAGTATATTTATTATAACTGTGAAATCACATCTTTGATTTTGTAACTAGAATTTAATTAAATAACACTTCATGTTAATTGAAATGAGCTTCTTTTTGATTTCTCCGAAATGTTATTAAAAAATCTTAAGTACTTTATTTCTATGAATTTCTAGATGGTTACATCTACAGACTAGAATTGATCATCCATAACATGTTTTATATTAAAATTATATTTATTGTACTATAAAATATGATTGTGTAAACGCAATAATATTAGAAATCGCTTGGCTGTTCACGTCTGCCTGCTGCGTGTGGTTGTGCGATTCGCGGCGAGTGCAGCGATTAGATCGCGGAGCGGGACGCGGGATAACATCAGGGCTGCCTCTTCTTTAACAATCTAACTAAATAAATTTGAAATCGTTTGTTTTTTTTTATCAATCTAAATTATTGGAAAATTTTGAAAATAACTTGCCAGTTCGTTTTAAGATAAAGATAAGGAACAACATAATGACCGAACTGTACCGCTATGGGACCTCACTCATCATAAAGTAGTTGCCCACTACGTAGGCTACGACGCTGGTTTTCTGAGTGAGATCACGGACTGCACTAAATAAATACAATAACATGTAAATAACACGTATTCATAGACTACTATTTTCAGATAAAGATGAAATAGATAGATTATAAAAATGATAGTAAAGTTACATAAATGACTTTATAAAAAAAAACTTTTTTCAGCAAGCGGTACCTACCTACAGTCCGCATGGTTCAGTACATTAGTTTCGCGTACGGAAAAACGGGTCGTTTTTCTGTTGGTCAGTTATGTTTAACGACATAAAATACACTTTTTGTTTCATTGTTAATGATTGTACACTTCTTACTATCTAGACCTGATACTTTTAAAAAGCTTGGACTTTTTCACCCTGAATATTAACTATGAATATAACGGTCGGTTAATATAGAAAACGAACTGTTCTATATTGTCTCGGGTTTAGGTGTTGTCGTGGCGTCGTAATTTCTGATTGTCCATTGTCCCTATTTGAGGACGGTGTTTTTTTAATGAACAATGCGATTTTTTTTCTATTAAATTTTCTTACTAGCCTCCAATACTTTATAAACATTTTTTCTAAGTTTTGCTGCTAGTTTGTGTTTGGGCACAAATGGCTTAACTACCTACCTAGGTACCTTAGGATTAGAGCAATTTATGTGGTTTTTTTTTTATCTTGAATCATGCGATCAGTCTGACGACTATGAGCAGATGTGTCGCTGAATGATTGGTTATCTGATTTTTTTTTTAAACTCGACGCGAAGACGCAGCCCTGCGCGGCCGCGAGGGCTGCGAAGCCGAACAGGAGCCGGTGTTTGCCCAAGATAATTAATATGTAGCTAACAGCGTCTATTGATTGAACAGCCGTGCGTGTACTTACACCCTGCACGCCCTCTAAGACATTCGTCTCAAAATATTGATTAAAGCTTCAAATTGTACCATTCTAAATGTATTTTTTCTTTGTACTTTTTGGTTTGTGTGGTGTGCAAAATAGTACATTATGATACAAGTGTGCTACGTTGGTCATTATACACGAGGCATTATTATAAGCACGAGCCGCAGGCGAGCGCGGTAAGAAAGCCGAGTGTGATAATGATCAATGCACACGAGTTGCATACGACGTTTTTCAACACAATTGCGAGGAAAAAACAAACTAAAATCTAAAATACCTTCTCCGAATATGACTTGGCGTTTTTGCTGTTTTTCTATGCATTTTAGCGGCAACAGGCTATCACTCGCGTTTTGTGCCTCGATAAGTATTTCCGACGGGGTTGAATAACATTTTACTCGTCTTTACTATTTAAAGTAGACATTTTTGATAGTAATTAACCACACAGCAACAACTTTACCAAATAATAATGGTAAATGGCACGTAAGTATTGTTTTTTTTGCGCTTTTTCGATGCGCTCGCAGGTTCAATAATGGCACAGAAAAAACTGGCTGTTCAGCCGGAGTAGCAGCAATTTAAAAAATAAAATAAACTATAAATTATTGTTTCTAAAAATAATAGTTAAGTTAATTTGTGTTTATTAATATACTACTTGATAAAATGAAATATTTATTTGTCATCTTAACCCTAAAATAATGTAATATTGGTAAAATATTCAATGTTCCTAGACACAAACTTTTGCTGGATTTTTAAAAAAAAGTTTACATTACCGCACTAGTGCGATAATTTTATTACAGCACAAGTGCGTAATATAATGAATTATGAAACTAAAAACGGTGTTATAAGAGTTAATTTATGAGCAACTGTGTTGAAAAGAGTTTTTATTAGTATCAATTCAAAAATCGTTTGCCAGATTATGGTTTTTAGGTAAAGTTTTCTGCGAGTAACAGTTATCTGATTTATGGATTTATTTCACTTTCTCAATAGAATGACATTAAAACCAAATAATCTTTATTGCTCTCCTTTTATTTTAATTGAAATGATTTATTGTGGCTCTAAGTAGATAATACAAAGTTGGTTTGCAGGCAAATTATTTTATTAATGCAGACCGCTTTCAACCGGCCGATCTGGAAGTCACTGGGGGAGGCCTATGTTCAGCAGTGGATGTCCTGTGGCTGAGATGATGATGATATTAATAATAAGCAGAACTAAATAAAATAGACAAAGTGGATTAATAACGTATCGCTGTAGCAATACTCCGTGATCATGGCGCTTGCAACAGTGCCGAAATATCGGCAACTCAAAAATAACGTACATGGTAGCAATCTCGTAACAAACTATTCTAATGTTAGTGACCATGAAAGTTTAAAACAATATGCTGTAGTAATCATTTGAGAAATTTTGAAGAATGTAAGTGCCTGTATCTATCTAGGCGTTTAGTATGCTAGCGTCCAAAGTCTTCAACTTGTTGACGACCTCCGTAGCCGAGAGGCGAGCACGCCGGACTGTATAAGGCGCCGCCATCTCTGAGGTTCCGGATTCGATCCCCGGTCGGGTCAATGTGGAAAACGAACTTTTCTATAGCAATGTATGTGATGTTGTCCAATACTTATTATTTATTTATTATTATTACTTGTCTGAACAGTTCTCCATTGTATACTTAGCCCTGACACAACTACTAATGAGGCAGAACTACATCGCTACATGTTATCAACCCGGGCGCCTTCTCGCATGAGGCCTGCCGCGGTAGGTTCATTTATTATCACTGATATTATGTAACATAGTTATAGGCATCATAGTTTACTAGAATTAACATTTTAGAGACTAGAAAAACGCCCAACAAATTAGTTTATTAAAAGAGTAATTCTAACCTTCTTCTGATGTGCAGTGAATCACATCACATCACATCACCAGCCTATAACAGTCCACTGCTGGACACAGGCCTCTCCAAATGGAGGATTTTGCCATAATCGCCACGCTTGGCAGGCGGGTTGGCGATCGCAGTTTGGCCAATGGTGGAGATGAGACGCTGCTGCCCGTCTTCTTATGGCGGTTCTCCTGTAGTCGCCTCTTACGACACCCATAGGAAGTGCAGTGAATGTTTAATATTTATTTGACGACGTACAAATCAATTGAAATAATAAATACAAGATCGTACTTATACTTAAGAAAGTATAAATGTTGCACTCAACGCCTATAAAAATAAAACACAAAAAGAAATACGATAAAGTTTCTTTCTTTGGTCATTCGTTTTTGAAAAAATATACGTGTACGTCAAATTTTAAGTAACATAATATTTTTAGTTCTTTTGTATAGCCGTATGATTCCTCTTTGAGAGCACTCAAACGACTTTCTTTCACGCCCCACAGGGGCGCCCAGACTCAAAGCTAGCAAATAAGGGCGACTAATATTTTTCAAGTTGCTTGTAAATTCGGAACTTCATACCAGCAACGCACCGGGACATGAAACTTATTCCTTTTTGGCGCATCCATATATTACCGCGAAACGAGTGCGACGGCCGAGCGTCGCGATTACACGAGCAACTTAAGTTGCTTGATTGCGGCGATGGGCCATGTAACAATTCAACTGCCAGATTACCGTCCCGTGAAAAGACGTTGTATTTTTTAAATATTTCTTTTGTTCGTGTCAGGAAGAGACGTAAGTAGTCATCATCGCACCAAAACTGTACTAGGCAGACGGACGCCGCAGAACGACGCGGTACAGTGCCGAAAATAACCACGGTTTCTAGCACGACGCTGCACACACGGCCATGGTTGTAATGAATGAATGAATATTTATTTATTATAGTAACATAGACTCATAACATAGTTTTAATATTAAATATGTATTTTTAGGGTTCCGTACCCAAAGGGTAAAACGGGACCCTATTACAGAGGCTCCGCTGTCCGTCTGTGTGTCCGTCTGTCACCAGGCTGTATCTCATGAATCGTGGTAGCTAGACAGTTGATGTATTTCTGTTGCCACTATAACAAAAAATACCAAAATCCAGAATAAAATAAATATTTAAGGGGGCTCCCATGCAACAAACGTGATTTTTTTGCTCGTTTTTATAAATAAAGGTGCGGAACCTTTCGTGGGCGAGTCCGACTCACACTTGGCCGGTTTTTTTTTTCATGTAGCCGGGCTTTAAAATGTAACTATTACCAGTTAGCAGATAATAATGGAACGAATATAGTAAATAATATTAATGATTATTGATCGAATGTGATACTACTTATTGTTGTACATACTAAACTACAGCTACGTTCAATATATAAATAACATTACATTAATAATTTCCACACACGAACCATTTAGAAGATACTAGAAGTCTAGTGCCACAGAAGTGACCTTAAAATGGATAAAAAGATAGCTAAATATAGACATTCTTTCAAACATTACATGTGTAAAATTGGTACGTTGTAAAAGACTGTTGAAACTATAATTTTATTCTTGAAAACGATGTCCAATGATTACTGCACCCTCTGGTATCCATTCATCATCATCATTTCAGCCACAGGTCGTCCACTGCTGAACATAGGCATCCTCCAGTGACTTCTGTCATCGGGGGGGTTTTGCCATACTCGCCACGCTTGGCAGGCGGGTTGGCGAGCGCAGTTTTTTTATTATTTCGCACGCAGACGCTATTTGGTATCCGTTGCTAGGCAATAAAAGTGGTTCCAGCAAATTGCTCGTATGCAACATCGACGTTTATCTTTCAGTACATTCAAATACCAACCTTGTGTGCTTGTGGTAAGGTAGACCAGGTGATATTTCGTACGCGATGCTCTTGACTGATTACTTTAAAGAATGATACAGCTGGCGCGTTCAATTTTCGACCCTATCTGAGTGGTAATATAACTTTTTGGATGTAGTAACGGAGAGTTTGACGCGTAAATGAACGTTGGTTTAATTAAACGAGGTGAGGCGTGTTATAATTTGACGCTCGGTGGCTCGCACACTTGTACAGCTTCAGCTTTTGATTCGCGCCACTTGTTTTACTCGCAAAGGTTTCACCTATAGTGTCTGAGTATAATAACGCAGACTTTTAAAATTTCACACTAGGTGATTAAAAATGATATTAATTTTAGACATATTTTTATAAAAGTTATAAAAACTCTAATGTAATGAAATGTATAATTCTGAAATAATATGTGTAACTTTAACTATACAATTAATTCAAAATTCAAAATGTCTTTCTTTGTTTCCAAATCAAATGTTACATAGTTTTGGGACCTACCTTTTAAGTTGGGCACTTGTGCTAGGAGGGTCCCGCTTTTTCGTTATCCAAAATTCAAGTTTTTTTTTAAGTTAACATGTAGGTACTTAGACTAAGAACTGTTGTGTGTGTGTGTAATTAATGTAGCTTTTCCTTGTTAATTAACGATCTATTTAATTTCCCGAGACGTGTGCTACAGTCGTAGCAAGTCATTGCTACGAACTGCTACAGTTGTAGCTACGATTACTACAGCTCGTAGCTGCAGCTACAAATTTCTGTAGCCAGATCTCGTAATAAAATGTTCTATAAATTTAACAAATGAATTGACCGTATCTATGAGGAGAGTATGAAGTCATAATTTAATGTTCGCAACTTTAAATATAAAAATATAATCACATAGTGATTTGACAAAATATTCGTACTACCTGCAAACTCGAACGATTTACTTTCTTCCAGTACCGTAAGAGTTTACTTACTTTATTTATGGGGCGGGTCCAACTTATCTCCATCTGAAAGAAATCACCTATGCTTAATCTCGAAAATTTTGCTTCGAAATTACTTTATAATCTTTGAAATAGTATTTTAAAGCGTGACTCGCAGTTAAGTCTGAATATGGGCTATAAATTGGAGAACAAGAGCGGGCCCGGTTCTCGGAAATCTCTTTGCGAGTGGAGATCGCTCTCGGTCGTTCGGTTAACTGGAACGGGCCCGTCCCGACTGAATTAACGAGTAGTTTGCTGTTTTATTGGCTCATTCCTTACTACAAACAAAGGAAGATACATCTGTAGGTAATATTACGTTTTCTTATCATAAATCTTAAGTTATCTCTTATTAAGTTTGCTCCGTATTTATTGAACTTGCTATACATGAACGATTTAGATATTCGATTTTGATAACACGTTACCAGAATGGAAACATTTACAACGGCACAATTGTAATTTGGGTGTTAACATTAATGTAAATTTTCGTTTTTCTTGGCAAGATTCTTTTTATAAAGCGTAATATAATTAATATGGGTTAGTGTTATATAATTATACGAAAACGGATGTAAAGTTGTCACAAAAAAGAGCCATGCCATGCCACGCCACGCCACGCCACGCCACGCCACGCCACGCCACGCCACGCCCCGCGCCGGCAGTTTGGCAAAGGCTTAAGAGTAATCTCTCGGATCTTCGCCACGTATTCATAAGCCGATCCTAGACTTAACGCTAATATTTCACTTTTATAATATTCATGAACGAAATTGCATTTTAAGATCCTGCGATACGTAGAATAAGCAAGCTATTATTAAACGCTTCAATCAAAAATGTAAAGCATATTATGAGGATATGTTGATTTTATTTACCGCATACTTTAATTATGAAGATCATGAGTCAAGTTTTGTGAGTAAATGCTCGTGCTTATCACCCAAAAACATGATTGTTGTGGGAAAGGGGAGTTTGTTGCGCCGTTGCTTCTTATCACCAGCCGATATGTAGTCCCGAAGTAGTGCGCAGTGGTATGGCAAAGTGATATATTTTTGACGCGTATAAGTGCCCGGAAGAGGTCCCATATAAGCAAATCCATTGCAGCGCCGGCAGATATTTTTGAAACACCATGTATACTGAATAAATGACTTTGATTTTGATTCAAACCCACAACCGCTGGCTTTGTAGTCCCAAACGCGAACCACCAAAACCAAACATTAGTCAAAGAAATAGGCTATTTGACAGCACCGATCAATTGGCATACTTTTTATGTGCTGCCATTACACACCTCTGCCCTATAATTTGTATGGCGATAGCAAGCTATGACGTCATTGTTTACCGGCCTCAACTGCCTAACTTTTTATTGATTTTGAATCAAACAAAAATCAGATCCTTTTAATAAATGATGATTTACCTGGTGACCTGTAGAACGGGACTTGTAAAAATCCTATTTCAGGCACCAGACTCTCACAGATCTAGAATTCAAGTGTCCTTACTTTTTTTGTCTTAGCCTTAAGAATCTTTATTTGTGAAGAGATGAACAAATCATTTATTATTATTATTTACTGGGTTATCAGGCCTAAAATAAGGTGTCTGATAAATTATGTCTTAGAATTATTTATGATTGGTGGACACAACCCAATTGTTACTGCTACAAATATGTATTAGTCTACATACAGGGTGGTCCAGGCCAGATGGATATTATTTTTTTAGGTATTCGGCTTAGGGACCAATTTGTACCCGCCAGGAAAAAAAAAACGCTTGTTAGCCGCTTACAAGATATGTTTTTTTTAATTATATAAATATCACCACATTTAATGTTTTATTTACTTTTAAAATGAAAAATTCTACTAAATTAAAATAATATCTTGTAAGCAGATTTTTTCCTGGCGGTTACCAATAGGTCCCTAAGCCGACTACCTAAAAAAATTTTTATATCCATCTGGCCTGGACCTCCCTGTATATTTAGCAGACATGTTTATTTGACCTCCTAGCCTAAATTTAACGTAAGCCTAACAGTCCTTAGATACATATGAACTCAAGGCCTTAGATCACGGGACTTAAGGACCCCGGGGTGAGGCCGGGGTCGGGGGGCGGGGTCGCAGCATTAATTAAAGTATTAACACCGAGGGATAATCCGCGACGCATAATGCCACCGATAATGATACATGTATGTTAACACCGCTCATATTTTATGCAGCCCCAAGGTACAGGAGGTAGCGGCTAAAATATTTTTATTCAGCTTTTAGCCATTGTAGAGGTATTATTTTGGTAATACAGAAAAAAGATCTAGTTTTCACTTGGAAATACAGTTTCGGTCCTAAATAGCTTTAAACGCTGCTCGTAGTAATTCCAAATCGGCACAAGCACCAGATTGCATCGTTTTTTAGGGTTCCGTACCCAGAGGGTAAAACGGGACCCTAGTACTAAGGCTCCGCGGGACGCTGTCTGTCTGTCTGTCAGTCTGTCAGTCTGTCAGTCTGTCAGTCTGTCAGTCTGTCAGTCTGTCAGTCTGTCAGTCTGTCAGTCTGTCAGTATGTCAGTCTGTCAGTCTGTCAGTCTGTCAGTCTGTCAGTCTGTCTGTCCGTCTGTCACCAGGCTGTATCTCATAAACCGTGGTAGTTAGAGAGTTAAAATTTTCACAGATGATGTGTGTTTGTATTCTGTTGCCGCTATAACAAGAAATACTAAAAAACAGAATACAATAAATATTTAAGGGGGCTCCCATACAACAAACGTAATTTTTTGCCGTTTTTATAAATAATGGTACGTAAACCTTCGTGCGCGAGTCCGACTCGCACTTTTAAAAATTAGTACTAGTAACTACGAGTTTTAAAAATTAGTACTTCAAGATATAGCCTTCTAGTTTGAAGTGAGCCAAAAATCCTGTAGTCAATATTAAAGTACCAAACATGACTGTGCCATTGTCTCATTTCTGGTTATAATATATCAGTATCTCGAAATCATGCCTTCGACTTTTATTCAAAACTCTTTAATACGCCGCGCTCTGATAGAAACAGTGGCACCCCTGTTTCTACCACAAATTATGCCGTCACTTTTGTTCAGTTTTATGTTCCCAGAATTATTTGCCTTGGTTTGCTTAACTTTTAGTTACCGCTCGCTTGTCGCACATACGGCCCTCGTTTTCTTATACGAGATAGGTTCTAAATGCGTATAAAGTCCGTCGCCATTTATAAGACTCCGCTGTACATCTATCTGCCTGTCTGTCCGTCTGTCACCAGGCTGTATCTCATGAACCGTGATAGTTAGACAGTTGAAACATTCACGGACGCATTTCTTTTGCAGCTTTTACAAAAAAATACTAAAAAACAGAATTAAATATATTTAAGTGGGCTCCCATACAACGAACTGGTTTTTTCCCGTTTTTATAGATAATGGTACGGAACCCTTCGTGGGCTAGTCGCACTTGGCCGGTTTTTAAATCATAGTAGCCCGAATCTCGTGCTTTGGGCCTCACCAGGGTTCTGTGACCTGCTGGAGCGACCTCTCGCGGCCACAATTACGGCCGCTTAGCGATTGTCCGCCGACTTATTCGGAGGGGGAGCCTACCCTCCACTTTCTAGCTCGACTCTAAGGGCTTGGTGCCCTTGTACGAAATGTGGTTTCAAACTATAAACAAATTTAAGGAGGCGAACGTGGTCAACGTCTTCATCAAACAACTTAGTTAAGACAACATCGAAGCGCTTTATACTTGTTTCTTTATTACAAACTTTATGATCTACCTCGATGATTCTATCGTGCACCCACACCGCAGTGACTTTATGTTGCACAACGTTACCAAGTGTATCTCGGCAACATCCATAACAAAGAAAGTCTACAGAAAGTTGCTCAATGTTATCTAATGATTACATGTTGCCAAAAGCTGCACCACAAAAAGAAACTGCGGTGTGGATGCACCGTATAGGTATGGAGCAGTTAAAAAACACTATTTCTACGACTCCATGTCCCCATAGCAAAAGCTGTTTATATTGATAAACGCATCTGCCTCCATAAATAAGGTACTGTTCAAAGCCGCAATTGACGACTGTCTGGTGTAGTGGTTCGCGCTCCGGACTACAAAGCCTGGCGGTTGCAGGTTCGAATCCCGCGAGATGCAAATGTTTGTCTGATGAGCACGAGCGAGACACATATTGCTTTTTATTATCCTGTAAATGTTTTTCCTTTTGTATTCTGTGTGTGTCAAATAAATCTTTTTCTATTCTATTCTAAAATAGTTTTATTGACATATACAATAGGCTAGTTGACACCACTAATCAATTGACATACTGTTTACGAGCTGTCAAAACGCACCTCTTCCTTATAATTTGTACGGCGATATAGAATTATGACGTCACTGTTTACCTAACTTAACTGCCTTACTTTTTATTGATTTTAATGTAAGCTAGTACATTACACCTCAATGATTTTAATGCAATAAAAAATCAGTAATTTCCAATAAATGATAATGTAGCGCGTGATATGGCGTTGAATTACAATTGAAAATTGTTGTTTTTAGCAATTCTATGCAAGGTTTACTTGAGAAATTTCATCTTGTCACGTAACGTCCTCGGTAGCTTAGTTGGTAAAGCACGCGCCCGGCATGTGATGGGACGTGGGTTTGAGTCCCACCTGAGGTCGATGATTTTTTTTCAAGTGGTATTTATCTTTAATTGCAAGTTTTAATGTATGATACGTTAGAATTATTTATTAATGGTGACAACATCTAAATTTTGCTGTTCTAATGAAATGTGGTGGAAGTAGTTTTCAAATAGAATTGTCTTAGTATTTTTAATGCTTTAAAAATATTTTTTAGCTCAATGAAGTTCATTAACCGTTTCTATTCCTATATCCGACGAGCGTTTTAACATTATATTCAAATGCGGATTTTCACCATAGGAAACTCGTCCATAATTCTGCACTCCATATTATTAAACGTTCGCGAGGTTTGACGCCACTCGGCGCAATTTGTAACAATTAAAATGGCAATAAATAAATTAATTACGTAATAAATAAGGCAGATAATTCTTTCGGGTCACGAGCGATACCGTTTATTTGTTTAATCTAAATGCTAATTGGGCGACAGCGCGGGGAGGGGGTGGGGGGAAAGGATAGTGCAATATTTAAAACTTCAGAAAAGAGGGATTAAGATGGATTTAATATATGTAGATGTGTGCTAAAATATGGTAATCTCAGTGGATTTTTCATTCAAGATAACGTGCTAGGTATATTTATTAAACGTAGTGTGGGAGTTTTTATGTACGTCCTAAGTCGAGTTGCTCATTATTATCATCATGGCTGAGAATCGTGATTATGGTTGACGACCTCCATAGCCGAGAGGCAAACATGCGGACTTGGCGACGCCATCTTTGAGGTCCGGAGTTTGATTCCCAGTCGGGTCAATGCAGAAAACGAACTTTTCTATATTGTCTCGGTGGTGGTACCGATGCTATTTCTGATTTCTTTATCACAAGTAATTTAGCTCATTACCTTATGATCAGAGTAATAAAATGTGATGTTGTCCAATATTTATTTTATATAAGGTGATAATAATATAATTCTACATAAGTATTTTCGAATTCGTCGAAAAACAACAACATTGACAGAGTGTTGACAGATGCGAGTTTCAATAAAACTTTATTGCCTTCTCATTTTCACACACTAGTCCACAACCAACTAGTGTGCAGTTTTGATAATGCCGAAGCCGAAACGTGGAACAAGAGAGTCAAGGTGACCTAACAACTTCACGTCATTTAGCGAGCTATGGAAAGGTCGCTCGGAATTTCATTAAGGGATAAAATCAGAAACGGGATCATCAGGCAGAAGACCAAAGTAACGGACATATTCCAAAAATGTAACAAGCTTAAGGCAGTGGGCTGGCCACATCTGTCGCAGAACCGATGAAAGGTGGATGGAGGTGGAACGGATTCTCAAGTGGAGACCACACCATGGCAAACGTAGTCTAGGACGCTCCTCAGCTCGATGGACCAACAATCTTAGGAAGATGGCTGAGTACCTGGATAAAGAAAGCGGGAGATCATGCTCTTTGGCGCTCTTTGGGGGAAGCTTACCTACGTCCAGCAGTGGACTGAATATATAGATAACAATAGGCTGAATAGATAGATAGATATAACGCTTTTGCGATTCTTGTCTCATTAAGTAGTCATAACTTAGAAAATACTGTATGTAGGACAGGACTGAGGACGACACGTCCGAGTGTGGCGCCTTACAGTCTATGCCACACTTAATGTCGTGCCCTACCTCTCCTGCCACCTGCACGCAAGAGGACCTTTACAACGCCAACCAGAAGGCCATTGATGTTGCCACTTTTTGGGCGCAGAGAATTTAATTGCCATTGACTCGAGAAGAAGAAGAAGGACAGGACTGTAGTAAAAACTCAGTGGCTTGTGCTGACTACTTTTGCCGGGGATTGAATGCTCGGCCCCGCGAACGAATGATAAACATTTTAAGTACTTACTTACAGTTAATTTTTTTTCAATATATCAAATACAAAGAAGAAAACATTTATTTGCTCCAAGGGTCACTAGCAAACAGTAAGAGTACCTAGTATTGCTTGTTTCAATTTGGTTTCTATTATAATTCTATGATCATCAATTCACAACGTACAAACAATGACAGAAACTGAATGCAAATAATAGTAGATTATCAGTACGGTACGTTGTTTATACCCGTTTGCAGTGAGTATAATATTTAAGATAATACGAACGTCTAGGCACTATGCTGTGTGCCCAAACATTGGCACACGCAAGCACGCTTGAACAGGCCCCGATGCATATTCACAACAAGACCATATCTGATTGAACGTAAGATACAAGAGTATATCCTTGTAATTTAATGATAGCGGAAACGGAATACAATGCACACTTTATTTAATCCTATCCAGGAGGCCTAATACGAAAGCGTATTGTTCGTCGGTCGTATTATCCGATCAAAATAAAGTACTTATCCAGTCACTTGTATCAAATGTTTGTCAATTTATGAACAATTGAAAATGGTCGGGTTTTTTACACGGATAGATTGAGTTGGTCATATTTTATCAAAGGATTGACACATGAGACTGGTTATTATAATTTGTTAGGTTTATTAACGTCCGAACGAAAGATACATTTTCGAGCTAGGCCTCCAGGGCTACTATAAAACAGTAAATATTATGATGCATTGGCATTTATCACACACACTCGGGTAAAACGGTCGCCTGCCTATATCGTCATACGGTCATACTTATGTCATACCATAAATGATGATATAGGCAAACTGCTATAAGGAGCTTAAGCTCCTTAAAGCAGTTTTATTTCGAGCTTTTTTTGTTTTTTCTGTAAGAGATTTGCCGTAAAAACAGAGTTTCGCGTAAAAATAACACTGCTTAATGTAATGATACTGTTCAGAGTTCATGGTTACATTTCTGGATGGCATTTCCATAGTAATCCATTATTTCGATTTACATCTCACCATCAGATTTCTCTACGTATATTATACAGCTGCTCTTACACTCACTTCTGTTTTGCTTTTCGGGTAATAAAAACTTTTGAAGAACTGAAAATCACACAGCAAAACAAACAATAATATGTAGCGCTACACTAAAAATAAATATTTTCGACTATTTTTACTGTGGCTATACCCAGAGTAGTTCTGGTTCCGGGGCAATAAAAAATAAGAAATCATCTGATGACCGTTTCTGGTAGAAGTGTCCGGAAGAGGGCCTATAAACTGAATAAATGACTTTGACACTGGTCTTATCATCATCATCATAATTTTAGACACAGGACGTCCACTGCTGAACATAGGACTCCCCCAGTGACTTCCAGATCGGCCGGTCGGAAGCGGCCTGCATCCAGCGTCGTCCTGCAACCTTTACCTGGTCGTCTGCCCACCTTGTGGGTGGGCGTCCTACGCTGCGCTTGCCGGTACGTGGCCTCAACATCAGAACCTTTCTGCCCCATCGGCCGTCAGTTCTACGTGCTATGTGCCCCACCCACTGCCACTTTAGCTTGCTTATCCGTCGAGCTATGTCAGCTACTTTTATTCGTTCACGGACGACACTGACACTGGTCTAATGGATTTAAATGGACAAATCCAGGCGGTTGAAAATTCGAATCCCGCAAGGATTTTTTTGTAAACACGAGCATTAGTGCAAGTTTGAATTGTTGTTGGATGTTTATAAACTTGAAATTGAAATGTGTTAACTTATCTGCTTACTAGTTGCCATAGCCCAAGCTTTGCTTAGGTACTCTAGGGCTAGAATTTGGTCTTGAGGTAGAAAATAAATCGACTGATTTCGATTCATTGCTTTCTTAACGATGTCGATCACATACTATAAGTACGATAGATTTAAGCGTCACGGTTGACGAATAACACAATGATCAGAATAGTTATTAGTAACAGTTAGTGTGACGTCACACCCCGACAAACTCCGCCCATTGTGCCACGTCTGTAATTTGCCGTCGCTTTCATCTTCGTCCTTGAATTTTAAACGCTTCCTTACTTCCTATTAACTAATGCTTTAATTATGTGCTGAACTAACTAGAGAGACGGAATGCCAACTTATTTTTGGGTCGACAATACCAAGCTTATAGACAAAACCCGTAGCATGGTGCATTTAACTAGAAAGCTGTTAATTCATGATTAAAGTTAATTAAATTGTAGCACATTTACAATTTGCTTACAAATTAAGTCAGCCAAGCTTAAATGACTAACCTAAAGGTTACACCTTAATCAAATTCATAACATAACTGAGTAATATCTTTTACTCAATTAAATACAATTTGAACACAATGAAGGCACGGACTCGTAAAATGCGGATGAGTTGCAACTAAACGAGTGTTATGGGAGTTATAATAACTCTGTTCGTATTTCAGCGGTAAGTTTTAAGTAGGAACCTAACCTACAATAGTTAAGTAACTTAATTTAAAACGTTGCACAGTGCTGAGACAACATATTATAAGCAACTTAGATAATTTAATAATGCGCCAAAGAATACACCAACTGTCATGTCCCGAAATAGAGAGTTAACATCATTATGTTATTACTACGAGGTATCAGCAGAGGTTTTTTGCCAAGGCATCTTTATCACCCCACACCAGTGCCAATTTAGTTCGAATTCTATGGTAATTGGACTAGGAATTAAAAATAAGCGAGTTCGATTCGCGAAGGGTCCGTGCCATCTTTAAAAACAGCAAAAAAATCATGTCTGTTGTATGTTTTTTAGTACTTTTTTGTTGTTAGAGCGGTAACAGAAATTAATATTAATAAATAAATATTGGACAACATCACATACATTGCTCTGATCCTAAGGTAAGTAGCTAAAGCACTTGTGTTATAGAAATCAGAAACAACGACGGTACCACAACACCCAGACCCGAGCCAATATAGAAAAGTTCGTTTTCTACATTGACCCGACCGGGGATCGAACCCGGAACCTCAGAGATGGCGGCGCCATTTAAAGTCCAGCGTGCTCGCCTCTCGGCTACGGAGGTCGTCATAATTAAAATACATCATCTGTGAAAATTTCAACTGTCAAACTATCACAGTTCATGACAGATAGGCCTGGTGAGGTGCAGACGGACAGCGGAGTCTTAATAATAGGGCTACGTTTTACCCTTTGGGTACGGAACCCTAAAAATGGTAGGTTAAGCTGCGTCGAAGTACACGGTCGTTGTTTGCTAATGAAAAATGAAAAAAATGTTACAAAGTGCCAAAGGTAACGCGTGGCTTAGACGTCACACAGTTAGCCAAACAAATAGAGATACCGCAGTACCCATATACATATATTTCAAACTGTTTTTGACTTGTGGGTAGTTAATTATACAGTACGCTTACGTCTTTGTAGCAAAACGACATTTTAGAGGGTGAAAACTACGTAAGCACTTTGACGCGGTAGCTATAGTAGGTATAATGTTAAGTCGAAAGTTCCTACAGCGGAATTACACTAAATTCGGGCAATGAAACGCGGGGCCGGACGCAGGGTGGTTATAGGGGGGCATCGTTTTAAATATGAGCCGGTTTTGAGTTTCAAAACGTCCTAGTTTTAATAATGTACGACGTACTTATTGTAAAAAAAAATACAAAAGATTGTTGCCAAATAAAATAAATTCTGCTGTTTATTTGTACATAATAAGTATTATGTTCAACATCATAAAAGTAATACATTATGTTAGAATTACAAATTACAAATTCCTAAAACAATGATAATGATTCGATTTTAAATTATAAAAAATATCACTCACTGCAGGCCTCCTTCGTATTTTACCTCATCTTACGGTCTTAGAATTATATCATACAAAACAATTTTTTATCATAATATCATTACAAATTGCAGATTGTTTTTAAATATTTGTAGCCAGGGTCCTTGTTTCTTTTAGAAATCAGCTTGAAATAATTGAATAGGTAAGTTACGTGGATTCGGTGACTTGGCATTGTCCCGACTCACATGTCTACGAATGAAAATACCTCTGCATTGAAACTGCGTAACTTGGGGACCAAGCCTCCTTTTCCCTTTCAATAAAATATTTGATACAATAAAAGAACTTGTAACTTGAGTCCGCGCCTGTGCGCTATACTGTAATTCAGTTTGCAATTGATGAACCCGGGAGAAGTTGGGAGCTTAGTGAAATTTGCTCGGCAACTAAGTTGTTTCAGGTAGACCGGGCCATCGAGTCGCCCATTTTTGTTGTTTAAATTAAATCGTTCAAGTTACCTTGTTGGATTAATTAATTGGTTTATTCTAATTAAAATCGCCTTAGATACCTATAATCTGTTTCTTAGAATGATACCATTTGCTCAAATTTTTATTTTAAAGTTTTAATTTATTGTAATTATGGCTAAGTTTAACTTCAAATTATGAGTGAAATTATAATCTTGGGATCATCACACAACAAGGGTAGGGATAGACTATTTGACTATTTCTTTAACTATTTATGAAGACCTCTAAGGGTCTCCAAAATAATATTTCTAAAGTTTTTGTTTAGGTATCCAAATCGAAAAATATTTTATATATTTATTTCCAATTCAATTTTACATAAGTATGTAGTTCTAGAACTCCTCTTTAAAGTTGAATATAGGATATTGACTGACTATAAATAATATTTTCTATTTACATTTAACTTATTTTATACAAATTTCCGGGTCTTTAGTGGCTGTCACAATATAATCTCGTTAAGATGCAAAGGATAAGAAAACAATTTAGTAGGCGTTTCGAGATCGCGTACGCGAGTATCGGCACCGCGGGGCATCGGCCGCCACGCGCGGGGCATATCAAGCGACGAGTAGGTTAACACTCGCTACACCGGCACGATGAAGTATACATACATACATATTTATATATTTTAAAGCTTATGAATGAAACGTGTCAAAAACCTCATTAAAAAATTCTTATTTACTTTTGCAATCACTTTTTATTTAATTTAACTACGATGCTTCTTTTCACATTTTTGTAATTTTCATCAATTTTGGTTGCCCAAAAATGACCCCAGTGAATAATATGATACGATATACGATTTTCACACCCATGCTATGAAAAATACATTAATTTTTCACTATTTAATGAGCTATGTTCGTATTCAGTTTGTGTCGCAGATTTTGTGTCAAGTGATCATGGGGCATGCCCCAGCAGGGGCTAACAATGTTAGAGAATCTGTCTGAAAAGCTAGTATAAGATTTGACCATAAACTAGTAATTTGAGGACTTATATTATCCAGCTCTGCTATGAAATAATTTTTTTTACATCGTTTTCACTAAGCATTGTATAATTAATTATTAAAATTCCCATCTCCCGTTACTATTAAATTTCATTAGAGTATCATATTGAACCTACTTTCCTTAAAACTTAAAAATATGTAAATCGCACATTCTATTCGGTGTGATTATATTCCGCGCGCGCCCGCCGGCTGAGCCCACGATCCGTCCCTTTATTCAATTCGCCGTTTTGCATAAACTGTTTACACGCCGCGACGCCCGATAGTGCGCCTCTTGACGTGACCCCCCTGGGCTCCTCAGCCGGCCCTGGCGCAGGGGAAGAAAGAATTAAGTTCCGAAGTTCACTTGTCGTCGCGTTAAAAGAACATCAAACGTACTTTACGGTGAAGAGCGTGGAAATGCTGTAGGTGTTTAGAGAGAAAAGTTTTTGTCGCGGATAATTGGCTTCAATATTGCCTCTTTTTTTCTGAAGAAGATTTACACATACTACCATTGTGTACGTCGTGTTATTGATCTGAACTGGCTTCATTGGTCTTTGTAGATATAATATAATGTTCAATATAAAATACACAAAAACAGTTTAGAAGGTATATTAGCATTTAACCTAATGATAGTGTAAGGGTGGACTTAGAATAAAAATATTCCTAATACATGATCAGTCAAAGTAATCCGTAGAATTTACAGAAAGAATCATTCTTTTCTGTAAATTTCATAGTTACCGCTTCCAATTTTAAGCTCAGTTTTATGTATACAACATTTTAAGTATCAACTCAATCTAATTACAAATTTAGAAGCCAAGTAATTAGTATAATTTGCAGTATGTTTTTGGAATGCCAATCAAAGCCTGTTTAGATAGAGGCACATTATAAGACTTATCGCAAACAATATCTTTTGTGCCTATAATCGGATGATTGTGCAACAAAATAAAGAGGATCTTCCTCCTCCGAGCGAACTCAACGGAGGCTGAGTAGTTAATTTGGGCCTCTCCAAATAGTGAACAATAACGTATTGTTTACCTATCGCGCTACAGGGATGTGTATAATTATTTTTGACCTTATTACATTACCTTAAGAACCCTTTTGCTAGATGCCGCCACCGCAGAATAGATAATAGTTATTGTAAGATGATAACCAAATTGTGTTTAATTATTTATGTCTGTGTTTAATTTAAGAGAGGGATTAATTACAGCATTGTTCAAACTTTACAATTAGCAAGAGGAAGGCCTCGTTATTGGGTGCTACTTGATGCAATAACTAAAAACAATATTTATTGTAGGACATTAATCATCACTGCGTATGGCATACATACTGCGTGACTTAAAACTCGATGTCCAAGTTTTTCAGCCAGCTTGCAGCAGCAATTATGCAATAGGGCATAACCTATACCGAATAAATTAGTTCCGGTCAAAAACTAGTCAAATGAAAGTTATACTTTTACCTACTAAGGGGTTCATACTATCGCATTTTCTTACCACTACACATACCACTATTCAGGCCCGGAAAAAGATCGACAGACAGACGGAAAAAAAAAAATTAATATTATTTTATTAGGAGGACCAAGTTTTACAATTTTTAAATAAGTATACATAAATAACATTTAAGAAACCACAAAAACACAGAATAGAGGTTCCGTTTTCATAAATGGGTTGGGAACTAAAAAAGTAACTTTAATGGTTTGTAAGGTGCATGTACACACAGTGCACCTACTTTACATAAGTTTGTGTAATAAAAAAATGCGTAAATAAATAATATTTTTAGAACTAAATTATTATTTAAATTAATTTTAATAAGTACAAGGATGGAAACATTTCGATTTCAATTCATCAATGGATATTAATAGGAATCACACAAACACGTTTTTTTAGTCTTGTCTTTATACTGATTTGTGCAATTTTCATTTGTATTCCTTAGATAAATAAACTAAGTGTTTTTTTAACCGTCTTAAAGCCGAAGCCCACGTTATGTAACCATCCTAATAAACCTCTAGGAAGTATTATTTTTCTATTTTCAATCATATCATATTTAAGTAAAAAATAACAAATAATTCGAGATAGTAATGTATCATCCTGTTTAGCCAGCACCATCACAAATGGCTCCAAATATCATCTGTCGAGAGCAGGGGGGGGTTGAAAATCAGCGCTGACCGCGACCTAGTCTCGAAGCAGTATGAGCTGAACCTCTGCCCTTTATTTTCCTTTAAAGTAGTATTGTGTCATAGTATGTAAGATTGTTAATTATTTGTATACGATTGGGAAGATAATAAATGCTTTTTTATTTATTTATAATGTTTATGGTTTCAACAAAACGCGGGAGCGGTGCTGCGGCCGCGCGTTTGACGCGAGCGGACAAACAAAATTAGTTGGAGAATTCACGCCGTCACCAGCGCCACACACGGGCGGCAAAGGGCCGAGGTTTACTTTTAGATGAAAAAATCAACCTTAAATTTTGTGCAAACTTTGATAAAATGTAATCATGGTCAATAACTTCTTTAGAACCGCAGCTTGCAATAAAACATTGGATTTTGTGAAGGTTTCATTTTAGTCAGAGCCCATAGTGTATATTTATAGTAACCCTAGAATAGAAACGAACAAAAAGATGTTCCCTAAAATAATCATAATCCTAATCAATGAATATAATCATTTTTAATCCTACCCAATTTATTTCAATGTCATTTTTAATGGCATCTCTAGGTAGTATTCAAGCGAAGAATCAAGACAGAAGTCACAGATAGTTTTAAATGAATCATATTAATCGCTGATAAATTTAAAACTGAACTATAGTCGCAGGAGTGCGGTAGTACCTACATATCGGGTGTAAAAAAAGGCTTCACCAAGCCGAATACCACATATTCTACGTATTATTACGATCATTTTTTTCTTTTACACTATACCTGGGAAATGACGGGTTACAGAGTCATTGACAGTCAAGTTAAAAAAAAATTTCAAAGATTTTTACAAAATTGACTTCTGTTTGATAATACTAAACTTTGTTACAAAGAAACATGATAAAATTTTTCAGTCCTTCTTTCATAAAAGGCTATTAAAGGGCACAGCCGGCAATGAATCGTGCGCAGTGCTCTCGCGCCACCCGCTCGCCCGCCGCCGGCTAACACACACAGGCATAGTCTGTGGCGTACGCGCTATACATTGCAGGTTAGAAATAAATTATGTTTTTTAATACCCAAAAATTAAAGTCATTTCCCAGCAATTATTTTTTTTGCATTCTACTTGGTTTTATGTATAGAATTCGTGGTTTAAGGCTTCGTTAAGCCTTTTTTTACACCCTGTATATTGTTTGCCATAGTGTATTTGTCATAAGATTAAATACGTAATTGTTCCTTACACACACTTATCTGTCCGGCGAGAGGTTAACGCGTAATTGTAACGCGCGCAAACTCATACACCACGCTTAGCATTCACTGCCTGCCGATAATTCTGTTCTGTTCTGTTCAGGTAATACGGGCTGAAACGATCATTAAAATTATCTGCTTCCAGTTAAAAGGAAAATGTATCAGTATGTAGCTTTTAAATATATTTTTTAGGTTGAATTATAAAACTCAAATTCATTGGGTTACAGATAGCACGGACTATTTATTTTACCTGCCTATTATACCTAATTTATTTTATATTTTTTCCCAATTGTATCCTATCCTATTGTAGTCGCAAAATTGTTATTCATAGACATTTCTTGTTGATATTATGTGATTAAAATACATACATACCAAAAAAAACTGGCCAATGGCGAGACTCTCAATACCAATCCCGAACAAAGTAAAATTCGATGGTACGGTGAAACTCGGTCTACGTGTGCAAATTGCACTTGACCGTTTTCTTTTTAAGGATTATAAATTTTTAATTTTAGTGTCGTCAATACACATGCCAGACAATGGTTTCGAGCCCTTTTCGTAAGTAGTCTTGTGTTGATGTCATAACGAGTTGCTAAAGTGAGTTGAGAGATGCCGAGTCACTCGTCGCGGCCCGCCTCGCTTCGCTCCGCAGTTCAACCCTTCGTTTGCTGAATGAAACCATGAGACTAGCTAGGGTGTCTTCTCTATCAACTGACCAGGGGAGTTGGCCTTCTGCTCTGTGAAAAGTGTGATTGACCTTTATGTAATCTCTAACGATTACTGTTTTATTCGGTCCACTTTGTAACTCGAATGTACTTCAATTATATAATGGTACTTAATTTATTTTATTACATTCGTAGTTCGATTAAAATGAAATGAAATAAAATAAATAATATAAAATTTAGCAAAGTATGTGACGTTGTCCAACATAAAAAAGGATTGATAACTTAGTATCGGTATTTTATGCGTTAGCAAAATTACTATAAAAAAATTATATTAACGATTGAAGACCTCTGTAATTTATGGCACAGATTTAAAAATCATACAATACGTAGGTATTATCTACCAGTCGACCACTAACTAGGCTAAAGAGAGACGTTTTGCGGGCGGTGCGATAAAGGATAATTATACAAATTCAAAAAAGTCTAAAAGTAGGATTAATTTAATAAAAGCATAAAACACACAGTTGATATGGTAATACGATAAAAATACATAAACTAAATATGTATGTGAATCATGATACATACAAAAATTATATGTAGAAAACAAACTTTTTTATAATATTCGGGTCTGGTTGTTGTGGTCTAGTCTCGTCGTTTCTGATTTCTACGAGTATAACTTTACTCAATGTCTATAAAACAATTGTTACAGCTAGCTTTGGATGACAAAAATGTACAAAATCACGTCCAATATTTACTTATTGTTTTATTTAACTCCTTCAACTGAATGAGGGTTAGGTAGGTAATATGAAGATGTTTGCTTCAGGGGCCAGGGCCGGCGGGAGGGGGCGCGGTTAACAAATTATACGAAAAGGGTAACGTTGAACCGCCGCGGGCCGACAACTTTTTGGAATATTTGGAGATGCCGCCTTTTTGAACTCCGGGGACCTTGATATGTTGGCAATTAATATTAACGTAATTTGTGGAATACCGAGACGCGAAATTGCCTATGACAGAGGGTTTATCCCTAGGTCGCGCGTTAGGAAGCTAATTTCCTTTATTGCTCGCTTTAAACGGCAAAATGGAGGAATAAAATTAACACGAAATAAATTACTTTTCACATCGTTGTTACCTGTTTAGAGCAGGTTCTTAAATGTAGAACTTATTGGTAAGAATAAATACCTTTTGGGTACCTCATAATTGAGGTGAGGCCTGTGCCCCGCAGTGGGACGAATGCTTACTTTATTTTGTACCTTTAACATTTGTTTGTTACGCTTATTTTTTTTACATTGAACTCAGTAATAAAATAATATAAGTTTAACGTTAATTTCTACTGGAACATTCTAGCCAAAACTTTTAAATCTAGACAATAATGTAACATTCAGACTTGATTAGGTCTAAATAGTTTAATTCTAACACTCACGCGATATACATTATATCTTCGCGGCGTCGCATATAACAAACAACCCCATTGACAGCGCAGATCTCGCGAGATCTTGTAGAGATAGGTTCTCTATTTCCACCCCTGTTTTAAGCTTCGCAACACCGCTCCGTTTTCGATTAAATCTTGATTGCAAATATAAAATATGACTTCCGTGCTCTTTTAAATATTTATTTTACAAACAGCCTCACGTTCTCTTATAGCGAAAGAAGATATCAGCATATTCAAAGTCGTCAGTTAAAGAATCTGGAGGAGGCCTGTGTCCAAGGAATATGTCATCGTGGGTATTTAGGTCTTTAACTTAGGTCTGATAAAGACTACTCGAACCAAAAGTGAAGTGATAAAATGACTGTCCCATGATATAATTTACCTCAAGATTCTTAATTCATTTAAGGATATAAAAATCAAAAGCAATAAAAAGATCTCGTCTTAAAGCTTATTGTTTACGTCTACTTGTTTTGTTTGAACACAATTGAAATGGAATTTTGCCTTTTCAGCCCCCGAGGGATATTTTCGTAGGTATGTATTGTGTTACTCAAAGGCAAATAAATTTCTATCATGGCTTACACCCTCTGTGACAAAGGTATGACTAGGCAAGACTGGTCGGTATCCAGCTATTCAATAGTCTCGTCTCATCGAGCTCAATTCAGTGTAACCAAAGATTAGTTCGCCGTAGTATTGTGGGTACTCTTGTACAGACAACAGCTCGTCAACCTTCCACAAAAAGTCAAATTTTCTTAACTGATATTGATCTTTATATGTTGGACTTAAAGTTGAAAATCAGTTGGATGACCTTTAACTTTTAGGGTAGGATGATCTGTCGTTGTTTGTACATGTAACATCCTACACACGCCGCTTGCAATAGGTACCTAGGTATTAATTGGAGATTATAATATTACCAAGATACAACTCCCGGTAGAATATTATTAACACTGATTCAAATACTAAGTAAATATGTGTATACCTAAAATAGAATAGAATAGAATATTTTATTTCGCAAATAAAGATTTTGACTTTGATTTTGTCATTGAAGGAATTTGGACTGTGTTTATTATGTACTTACCAGAAGGTTGTCAATTTCTTACTGGGACCATGGCCATTGGTGTCGCTAGGGAATGCTTATTAAAATTCATCATCATCATTTTAGTTACTTAAATAAGCCTTCTCCTTAGAGCGCTACTTACTTATTACGGCCCTGGGCTAATCGGGTAAGTTTAGGAGTATTAGGTAATTCCTGAATGCATAGGTATGTATTCAGGAACTACCTACTACTACTAAACTTGACGACGACTTAGTCGTCATGGTTCTTGAGAGTTTTGCGTTAAGATTCTCGTCATTTCTTACCTTACACTCGCCGCTGTCCACTGTCCAGTAAACATAGTACCCCGGGTATTCATCCCGTTTGCATTAGATTAGTTTGTGAGTATTTGTTTGTTCGCAGCATAGTGTCCGGCGGAGCAGCTGCGGGCTACAAACAAGCGTTAAGGCGCTGTTTGCGCTGCGATTGCTGTAATCGTTGTATGGAATATGCTCTGTAATCGCCGGCACAACAGATTAGCGCACGTCGTCCGCGCGGCATTAGCGAAAACAACCTGCTCATAAGTAAACATGTTCGCCACAAATTATACTTTACTTGCACAGTTGCGAACTCATTCAATACGATTTTTGTCTAACGTATGTACGGGCGGGAAGCAAATGCGTAGGGCACCGCTCCCGACGTCCAGAATATAAGGTCGGGAACAAACTCCTTAGGGAGCGTAGAGTCCCTTTACCCCAAGACACTAAGTCCCTAGATCCGGGAAGAGAATGAAACGGGTATTAATACGATCATAATTTAGGTACAAAATGTTACCTCTTTTGCCTGATGTTTCGATCGGGTTACACCGACCGTGGTCACAGGCTGACTGGAACAGCGTTGTCTTCACTCCGTATGAGAGGCAGATTCTTTATCTACCCTCATAATATTATTTTCACGCCAAGTACCGTCACACACTACACTCACTGTGTCCCTATTCTGCACACTAACCGCCGCGTCCGTATTCAGGTGAGAACTCGATCGCGAAACAAAACGAGATTGTCTATTTTTAATCACTAGATTCCATGTCACGGATAATTTGAAACCGTCTTCCCGATTGAAATTTTCTTCTTCTTTCGTGTCGACAGGAACACGGGCTAAATCTTACTTGCCCAGAAGGCGGCTACCGTTGCAGCCCTCTGGTTACTGACAAGGTCAAGGTACTGTAGGTCCTCACGCGAGCAGGTGGTCGGGCACGCGGGACAGTTAGAGAGGCAAATGGGCGATTGAAATTTTGATACTTTTTGATTTCAATAGCTTCACGCACAACTCTTGAATAAAAGTGACGATCCGGGCAAAGAACTTGCTTTTGATGAAATTTAATCCAGTGATTAGTGCCCGATTCAAGAAGGTGTTCGGCAATCGCTGATTTCGCAATTTTGCGGTTTTTCACAGCAGCTATATGCTCTTTAACCCTTTCAGCGATGGTTCGTTTCGTTTGGCCTATGTAGGAACTCCCGCAGCTACAGTTTATCTTGTAAACACCTGGTGTTTGTAACGGCAAGACATCCTTCGGTGTGCCTAGTAAAGTCTGTACTTTTAACCCCGGACCATTTCTTTAGCAGGGAGCCAATTTTATCACTCACTCCTTTCACGCAAGAAGTAGATCGATATTTAGAACATCTCAACTCGATTCGCTGTTTCAGTCAGCCTGTGACGGTCTCGGTCGGTCACGGTCGGCGTAACCCGATCGAAACGTCAGGCAAAAGAGGTAACGTTTTGTACCTAAATTATGATTGTGTTAATTCCCGTTTCATTGAGTTTTAATTTATGCAACGCGAAAGTTTAAAAGTAAATAAATACGTAAATATAATAAGAATAATAAGAGGTCGCCCAGGGTAGCAGCGTTAGGACGGTAAGTAGGTGGTGTGGACCCGCTGCCACTCTGGCAGACTCACCAGACTGATCATAGTGACGGCTGAAGGAGTCTTGGCCACAGCGGAGGGAAATGAGTACCAACACGGACGGTTGATATCTGATTTATTATGTAAAATGCTTTATTTACACATATATTATATTAAAGTTACAGTGTATTAACATGCATAGGTTGATCGCTGTGTGCCGTCGGTGTAGAGTGCCGACGGTGCATGTGCAGGGTCCATGGGTCGCGCTGGTTTGTAGGTCGCTGACGTCGCAGCAGACAAATGTACGATCATAGCTCGTACAGAGTTTAATGGTTAAGTTTGTAGCAACTTCCTTGGTTTTATTTTCCAAGTATGTAGCTACTTCTTTAGTTTTTTATTCAAGTAGCACTTAATACCTACCTGTGCCATTCGTCCCATTTTATAGGTTTTTAGCAAATAAATTTTATTGACGACTCGATTGTATTGTACCTATATCGGATCGTAGTGGCACGGTGATTAACCTTGAACGAAAGGATCTCGGGTTTGATTTCCGGCTCAGTTCAATTTAAATATCGAACTTTCTATATTTGCTCGGATTCAGCTGGGTGACGCGCTTTGCAAAAATCAGTGCCTGGTACTACCTCGTAGCACAAGGATGAAAATTCGTTACTTCAAAACTATAGCAAATAGTGTGTCGTCTGGTGCATATATTAATTTTCTTTCTTTTATAAAATATCCCTAAGAATGTTCTTTGCCACAGCGGATGTTCTAATTCAGGTATCAAATTGCATCCAAATCTATTCAGATTTAACTTATTGCTTCATATTCAAATAGAAGAAACAAAATATTATATGAACTATAATATGTCAATAAACTAGTATCATAATAAAAACTGCAATTGATAAAAGCGTGGATAAAAACCCAGCCTGAATAGGAAATTAGTTTTCAATTACAACCAATCGTCAAATTAGGTAAAGCAAATTTTCCGTTTAACCATAAGACTGTTTTCAGCAAGACGTGGTCCAATTACGGGTGCCGGGTAACTAAGACAACCGACCGCCGGCGACTTGTCTTGCGGCGGCGATCCCGACGGCCATAATAATTGGCAGCTAGCGGCCGCTGGAGGCAGGCGCCCGAAGACAATGAACTTCAGGAAATTCAACGTAAAATAGACATTATTCTTTTGGAGTTGAAAATTTTTCTGCAATATAGAAATGTCCTTTCTCTGTTCTGAGCTTGGCACCTAGGTAACGGATAAACAGATTAAATACATAAATAAATGCCTGACTTAGGTTCAAATGCTCGTGCTCATCACACAAACAATTTTCCTTGCAGGATTGGAACCCAAAACCAATGGCTTTAAAGTCCGAAGCGAGAACTAGACCAGGTAACCCCATACAAATTAATATGGTATCTATTGACCGAGTGTGTGTGTGTATGTGTGGTGTATGTGTGTGTGTGTGTGTGTGTTTGTGCGTGTGTGTGTGTGTGGTGTGTCTGTCTATGCTATGGCATCGTAGCTCCCGAACGGATGGTCCCCCGACGCGAATGACGCTTGGATCAAAACATAACTAGGCAACATTTCTTGTAATAAAGTTGAAGGGCCAAAGAGTTAACAAATAGTTTACATATTATTTTTTACTTTTTATATGTTGCTTTTTGAGTATTTTAAAATTTTATTTATTTTTTAAGTAATATTTTTGCAAATTGAAAGTTTGTCACATGATTAGTTTTTCAAACGTTGTTTTATATAATGATCTTTTGTCATACGTTTTTTATTTTCATAGTTATACCTATAGCTTGACATCTGCTTAGGTAAGAAGTACTGTTTCGATTTCATGGTTAAGCCTAAGGTATTTTGTCGCATAAGCCCAAGAACCAGAGATGTCTGTATAATCCGTCGCCGGTGATAGCAAACCGTCTGTCCACCTTTGCTACCGACAGTACCGGAGCATCTCCACAGCTGTTTACGAAGACGAACTTACACAAAGGGCGCTACAGTACCTACATTTCACTATGCCCATCTCCTGTCATGCCCTGCGTGTCCCTACACCTGCACACGCGAGGATCTTTACAAGGCCACCGATAGCGCTATATCGGTGGCTGAGTTTTGGTCCTCACATATATAAAATCCTGAGTGAGTCGACATGCAATGAAGAAGACTTTTTTTTTTAACCTATATCATCCCACTGCTGGGCAAAGGTCTCCCCCAAACTCCTCCACCTATCTCTATCCATGGCCAACGACTCCCAATCCTTAGCAAAACTAACCAAATCGTCACACCAGCGCTTTCCCCTGCGGCGATAGCCATCTGCTGGTATCCACTGCGTCACGATTTGGGCCCATCCTACATATGTGTCCCGCCCACTCCCAATGAAGAAGACTATGCCCATGAAAACTGGGTCTACGGCACGGGATTTGCTTCTGAATTCATAATGTTGCGTTTGCCTGAATTAACAATTAGGTATGACGTTTATTGCAATACCTGCAATTGACTCTCATTACCATGGGAAACATATCTAATACACCTTCTTGTCAAGAAGCCATTACATCTAAGTCTAAGGTTCAGACACTGGCCTTAGAGCACCCCTTCAGTAATCTCTATGGGCCGCGTGGTATATACTTGAGGTGTGTTCTGGCTCTGCAGTACTAGAACATTATTATAGCTTACTAACTGACTCGGCGAACTTCGTACCGCCTAACAGTTTTTTTTGTCAGCTTTTTCAATGTGTTTATTATTTATTCTACTATTCGGGGCGGAGACAAATCCAACAAATTATAAATCATGAAAATCGCTCCAGCCGTTCTCGAGTTATGTGTTGTTACAAACCCAACTTTGTTCAAAATATCAACTAGCTGACCCAGCGAACTTCGTACAGCCTAATAGTATTTTTTTTCGTCACCTTTCCAATGTGTTTATTATTTATTCTGCTATTCGGGACGCAGACAAATCCAACAAAGGCACCACTTAAATAGGTCCAGCCGTTCTTGCGTTGTAAGTGTTGTGTTGTTTTTAAAATAATAATTTTATCGGTACATCATAAAATTATTATTTTAAAAACAACACAACACTTACAACTTACACAGAAATAACATACATGGCTGCACGCGCACAATTCTCAAGTAGGTAGCTATCTAATAAGTTCTCAGAAATTATATAGGTAATCCACCTGGCACACGTCTGTTTATTCCGTCACAGGTTGCCTTATGTGTGGATATTGCTCAGCGATCGTCAGCCCTGCTGTGTACTCAGCGCCGGAGTGTCTCGCAAACACACACGCACAAAGCCGAGTGCACTAATTTCACGAAGCCTCGTCCCGAGCCAGCCCGGGGGACGCATATCTGAGACTAATGGCACGATCCCGAGGAACAGAGTTATGGTGTGTTCAAGGCACACAAATAACAACGTTAGCACTACGTTTCTGTGAATGCAAGTGCTCCGCTTGTCGTCTAACAGATGCGGCAACGTTAACTATACAAGTACAGTCTTCAACACATGATGAATTTCTTAGTAGGTATGTACTTATACATTCCCTTTCCTAGGCTAGGTAGACGTTAGGTTTTAATTCATGCAGATTAATTGTCAAAGAAAATCTTTTCGCTTCTTTGTCACGTTAAATGCCTTTGAATTATGTGCAATTAATGATTGAATGATCACTAGCGAAAATGCAGTCAACTAGGTACCTAATTACCAAAACTATAAAGAAACTAAAGCGTATTAAATTAGCTAGACCGTTACTGATTAACTTACTTTACTTTTAGAAGATATTTTCTTGAGGCAAACATCCATATGCGTTAGTGTCATTTTAAATGAAGGCTAATTTACCTACATAGGTAGTAAACAACAACATAACTGCAGTCCGTTTCTGAGCGGAATCCACGGCCGAAAGCAAACATGCTCGAGGGTCAACTGCATACACACTGTAGGTACCTAATCGCATACTCACTTGATGGGGCAGACAAGTAGATGACGTGGTCTTGATGCCTGCTAACTAAGACCACCTGTCTAATAATCTTTTAGTAATATTTTATCGCGCGCGAAATTGCGTCAGATCTTCACGTCGACACTGCCGCAGTGCCTGAAAAGCCGGGTGTTTAACCAATGCGTCCTACCAGTTTTAACCTACGGAGCCGAAACGTGGAACATGACAGTCAAGTTGGCCCACCATTGACCTTTCCATAGCTCGCAGTCACGTCACTCAGCGAGCTATGGAAAGGTCAATGTTGGGGATCTCACTAAGAGATAAGATCCGTAACGAGGTCATACGACATAAGACTAAGGTGACTGATATTGTACAAAAATGTAGCAAGCTGAAGTGGCAGTGGGCTGGCCGTGTCTGTCGCAGAACCGATGATAGGTGGAGCAGGAAGGTTCTCGAATGGAGACCACGCTTAGGCAAACGTAGTGTAGGACGCCCCCCGGCTAGATGGACCGATGACCTGAAGAAGGCAGCTGGCAGCGACTGGATGCAAAGGGCGGGAGATCGTGCGTTGTGGCGCTCCTTGGGGGAGGCCTATGTCCAGCAGTGGACTGCAACAGGCTGATATGATGAATATTTTATCGACAGGTAGAACAAAAATATATCTTAATTACTGTAAGTAAACTAGTTACTAACTTAAACGTATAAAAGTATCAAAATGATAAATAAATAATTCATTCTTAACTCACGTGTATGTAAACACTATATGTTTATCCGCGCGGGAAATCTCCTTTGCTATCGAGAAGCCATTAAAATCAAGAACTTCATTAATTCGAATCGGGCAAAAAGTTGTTCGGCGTGCAATTCAGTAGGTAGATAATTACAAAATGTTAGTGGCAAGTTATTGACGGTACCACGGCCATTAATACCTTTTGAAGAAATGAGGGTGGGTGAAAATTCTTCATCGCGCTCGGGCAGACGGCGCCGTACATTGCATTGACAGTCATCCCGTGACCCCGGCTTGTGCAACTGGGCCAAAATGTTTAAACGTCGGTAAAATCAATTCACAAAAAGAGGTGTAGGTACCTATGTGTTGCATCAATACCCGTGTAGTAAAAACAGTGTTAATTACAAATATACCTAAATGGTAGGCAGCGTTGTCATTCTTAGTAGCAATTTTAGTGCATTTGTTCGAGATATACCATACTTACAGTTCTAGATTTGATGACCAGATCAGTATGGTTATGCTCTGAAATTACTAAGCCTCTTATGAGTAAGTATAATTTTTCTACCTTACTACTGAAAGTTTTAAAAATTTAATTTCACTTCTACAATTTATAATAATAGTACGTCTATAATAATTTATTCTCCACCGGAACGTTGAAGCCTAGAGTTACGTTTAGATATTTAAAGTCGTCTCTAAACTCTAATCTTTAGCCCCTTTCACTGTACCTACTGAATAGGTATCGATTTACCCTATATAATATAGTCATTACGAAAACACGGCGTAACAACTGGCTGGATCCGCCGGCCGCCGGTCCCAAATCACGCTAATTTCGTGTCCGATACATAAAACGGTCCTCATTTGAATAGTGTCCGTTGTTCAATGCTAATTCTACCGCGCCCCGCTCGCCCGCAAGCATTCACACACTCGACAGAAAGACAGGCTGCCCATGTCTTCATATAAATTTTGTTCTGTTCTTCAAAAAACACCTACTTTTACCAATTTATTCAATCACAAATACTTAGTTGTGTTAAAAAAACAGATTTCTTTCTTTCAGCATAGCTATTTGTTCGGTCCACTGCTGGTGTTTCTTGAAGCTCTCTTCAGCTAAGTAGCTCTTCGTTCGGCGTATCAGGTTAGTCATGACGCTTTTTATATTTCCTTGTCTATCTCTCATGGTCTGTCTTCACTTCTTTTTTCTGTAAATTCCCATAGAATTCCATCTTTCATCGTCTTCGCAATAATTGACAAAGTATACATACATGGTGGTCAACATACAACGAGGAGTCATGATTAATTTAATCTACGTAGTCATAAAATATCGGGTACTAAGCGTCAGTGTACATCAGCAACTGATTGTATTTGTGTCAAAAGTAACGGGCCGATATTGTCTTTGCTATAATTTTTTCGTCTTCTATCTGCGACGAGCAGATGTATGTAAGTCGCCTGCTGGCTGACCGAATCCCTCCGAAATTCCGAATGCAACACAACCACTGCGTCTTGTTTGAACTTACTAGCTTATTTTTAATTTAAATAGAACCTGAATTTTAAAATGTTAATAGAATCGATGATCGGTGATCGATGAATCGGTGAGAACACACAATTTTAATATTACAATATTTACTGAATATACCAGATTATTTAACAGATATAATTGTTTATTCATTAATCTGCTTCTCTCAGGAACAGAAGTAAGTAGTAGGTTATTTAGGTGTACCTACCTATACAAACGACACGTTCTAAACGTTCTACCTTCTTAAAACTTTGCTTTTGTTGTTCCTACTGGCGGATTTTCTTGGACTGTGGCGCAGACACCCAATTATCCTCCGTGAATAATATAATAAGGCGCAGTACGCGACTAGACATGACCTAAACTGAAACAAAAAGAGCCAAGTGCAAAGTCGAACTGTTTTCATTGACCAGAATTCTGTAGGTTTAATAATTGATATAAGAAGCATTCATGTTTAAGGAGCTCTTATTGTGGGCCACGTTTGTTAATTTTACAAAAAAAAAAAATATGTCAATAATAAATTTAATTTTTTTTAAAAATGTTACGTTTATATCTATAAATTCTAGGGTTTCCAAGTAGATTCTAAAACGGGCCCCTAGAGCGCTCGCAGCTAATCTAATAATGAATTAAGCGGCTCCGACGCTCCCGTTTCTTTGTGACACTCGTCTTGAATTAATTTGAGCTTTCCGTTTGCGAGCTATTTCTGCTTTCACGTCGGACTAAAGAAAGTATTTGAGAAGCGATCTTAGTTATATCATAGAGATAGTATTGGGGGACGTCCAGATCTGGCGAATGCGTAGCTTGCGCGCGAGCGTTTCGCGAGCTGCACGCGCGCAGCACGCGTTCCGTTACTGCAATCGTTTGGTGCGCCTCTTTAGCGCAACTCGTGCAGGTCTTGTACGGTGCATTTCTAATTCACGTTCCAGGTAGCTCACAGGTCGCGCGCGCGCGGCTCGTGCGTAGCGCACAATCATAAAATGCACGCGCGCAGGTCGCGCGCTGCGCATTCGCGGAGCATTTGCCAAAGGACGCAACGCTATTATTTATTTATTTTATTTTATTTTGGTGGCGTTTTGTCTGTACCTAGTACCTACCTACTATTGCCTGCCTGAACTAAGATACTCTTTTGCACTTCAATGAGAAGAGATAAATTCGAACTGTTAAAGTTTGTATTTTGCCCTAACTTTTCTTATATACTATCGTAATAAACAAATGCCTTCCAAAATACCTAGTTATGTAGATTATGATAAAAAGATTTGCAAGTGATTCTTTCATTTATGTATTCTCTCATAAATTTTTCACGACGCTAGGAGCAAGAACCTAGTAAATTACTTTTAAGTATATTTATTTAATGGTCCTATCAACTATCTCATTAGCTCCTAGATGAAGTCGGTACCTATGTGTCTGTCTTCAAGATATCCATAAACTTAAATAAATATATATATAAATAAATAGAGTGTGGATGTCCGAGACCGTGCTCAGGGGCGTGCGGTGCATGCATACCTATAGGCAATTAGGCAGTGCCTACCTGGTTAATGCAATGAGGTAGGCAGTATGTACTTACAAATGTGTGTTATTGATTAAAAAACCGGCCAAGTACGAGTCGGACTCGCGTTATCTATAAGAGGGCAAAAAAACACGTTTGTTGTATAGGAGCCCCCTTAAATATTTATTATATTATAGTTTTTAGTATTTGTTGTTATAGAGGCAACCAAAATACATCATCTGTGAAAATTTCAACTGTCTAACTATCACGGTTCATGAGAAACAGCCTGGTGAAAGACGGATAAACAGACAGACGGACAGCAGAGCCTTAGTAATAGTTTTACGTAGTATAATACTAACTCTGTGGTAATAGGGTCCCGTTTTACCCTTTGGGTACGGAACCCTAATAAACACTGATTTTCATCATCAATAAACTGCCTACCTCGAAATAAAACTAATTCCACCACTGACCGTGCTAAGCTGACTGGTTGATTTGAGTATGTTGTATAATGTAACTAACTGGGTATATTGTAAATTTTTGTTTTTAGCAATTCCATGCAAGGTTTAATTGAAGATAAATAACACTTGAAAATAAATCATCGACCTCAGGTGGGACTCGAACCCACGTCCCATCGCAAACCGGGCGAGTGCTTTACCAACTAAGCTACCGAGGACGTCACGTGACAAGATGAAATTCCTCAAGTGTTTTTTTCTCGCTGTCAAAGCCAGCGTATTCAAATATTTGTAAAAATATTTCTATAGGGTGTTGACGGTAGTATTCTACTCAGCTATACATATAGCTACAACATTGATCAGAATACGCTGGCTTTGACAGTGAGAAAAAAACACTTGAGGAATTTCATCTTGTCACGTGACGTCCTCGGTAGCTTAGTTGGTAAAGCACTCGCCCGGTTTGCGATGGGACGTGGGTTCGAGTCCCACCTGAGGTCGATGATTTATTTTCAAGTGTTATTTATCTTCAATTAACTGGGTATAAGCAATAAAACGTATATATTTTTATATAAAATTTATTTTGTTATCCGATATACATATTTATGGAAGTCCATGCTTTGCATGCATGATAAAACAGTAATCATCTTATATTAAAATTATTTTCAGAATAATATCCTTAATACCCTAATAGGACAGATGTACACGCAATAACATATTCAACTTATAAATATGAAAAATACTTATAAAAACTAAAATGTTCTTGCCATGATTACAGATACGTTTTAAAACATAGGTACAAGCGTTAAAATACCACTTTAGTCAAACCAAAATAGAAATATACAGAATAAAAACGTTTAGTGAGCTCGAGTTTTTCTTAACTATAAAAGATCCTGTCAAACTAATTAATGTTGTTAAAAGTAGTATTACCTACATTATTTTTATTTTTTTTTCCTATTCCATTCCTGTTATTCCATATTGTATAGTTTAGGAATAATTGAGTCTTGGTTACTTAACGTTTTCACTCTGTATTTGTGAGTAAAATAATCACCATTGATGTTGAAGTTTTAAAAGCTTAAGGGCCTGTTTCACACTGTACGGATAAGTTGATTGATTAAGATGATTTGATTTGATTTGATTTGAAAAAAAAAAGTTCTACATTAGTTCTGAATAAGCTATATTTTTCTTATCTGAAGGATAAACACGATTTTCAAGCACTTTTATCCTCTGCATATTTTTATCTTTTACTTAACTTTATCCGTACATTGTGAAACTGTCTCTCGAACTTCTTACTTGATCTAGGGACTCAGTGGAACGGGTAAACACGAAATTTAAATATTAATATAAATAGCCTCTAGTGCTAGGTAACTGTAAAGTGAAATAAACTGAAATGCGATGATGAAGAATATTTTGTTACAAAATCAAACATTATCACTAAGTTAAACTTGCTGGGTGTATAGGCAGAGCGATTTAGAGAACACAAATTCGGCCATTTGACCCTAGGTGACCAAATTTTAGAATCTATATTTACTTTTATTAGAGAAAGGACATAATATTAGACATTAATACCAAATAAAAAAAACGAACATATTTGGTCCAATGTTATCAAATCTTTACCAAATCAAATAAAAAAACAAAAAAATACATTTAGTCAAACTGATCATCTAGGATCAAATGGCCAAATTAATATTCTCAAAATAGCTCTACATACACCCAGCAAGTTTAGCTAACCGGCTTCCGAGCACCCTGTATGTACGGTAAAATCCTCAAGCAGAATATACCTTGTTCTATTTATTTCAGATAATAATATCTGTTACATGCCTTAGTGTGTGTCGTGTAAAGAAATGATTAATTCGTCTTTAATAAGACATCTTTAATTCCCAATGAATAAATAAATATTGCTTTATTTTCAAATATGAATGAATTTGCAAACTTTTTAACTATTAATCTAGCAACTTAGTTTTGAGCGTGTTTATGCCACTTTTAATAGTACATCTAACAAAGAATATAAGCAATCATAATAATCAACATCATCATAATATAAAGACTAAACAAACATCCAATATTCACACCATTTCGATACAAATATGTTTACCACCATAGAGTATAAAAATACATGTTCTACCATTACAACAAGTTAGACATTACATAGTTGGCAAATATTAAAGGAATCGTTTTAAAATTATTGAGCACAATATACATAGTAAATGATGTAAAATTTAATATTAAAAATGTAATTTCTGCACAGATAATGCTAGTAATATCGAACATGATAAAAAAATCTTAAAAATACAAATTAGCTTTAAATAACGGTAATAAAAATATTCACGATCTCCTATTGTATCGATATTTTACATTAATAACAGAAAGTGATAATTTTTTAAATTTTAAAACAACGTAAAACGCATCGATTTTGGAAGCAAATTTATTATATTCTATCTAATTCCCTACCCACCATTATTGTACGCACTGGACGTTTAGCACTCGCCTCACTGCGCCGAGCCGGGTCTAGAACTACACCGACTCGAGTGCAGTGCTCAGCGAACGCTACGGCTACCGTCGTATCAGTAAATAGCACGCCGATACGCGATGCATTATTAATAATTTAGAACTCGACGCTCTGTCGACGCTAAGTGTCAGTTCAGCACGCCGATAATCGTGCGGTTTCAAAATCGCGCCACCAACGCGTGGGTCTTATTTATACACCGTGCTTTTTGAACCGTCTTAAAGCCGAAGGCCGCTTAAAGTACCCAATAACTACATGTCATTTGTATAATAAAACTTGGTAATTATTAATTATCCAATAACTAAAAAAATATTATAAGCAAAATTTAGTTTGAAACATCCTGTACACGGATATGATAGTCTACTTGGATGGTGCTGCATGCGTAGAGGCGGCAAGGTAGTAAGGACTATGCATTGTTGAAACCATAAACATTATAAACAGGATGATACATTAATATATTGAATTATTTATTTTTTACTTAAAAATGATATGGTTGATAATAGCAAAATAATACTTCCTAGAGGTTTATTAGTATGGTTACATAACGTAGGAGTCGGCTTTAAGACGGTTAAAAAAACACTGTGTATAATTGTTCGCAATCATTCAGACGCTATCGTAACCAAACCGTGCTGTTACGATTTTGAATCCGCGCGATTATTGCCGTGTCAGAACTGACACTAAAACATTAATTTAGCTAATCATTTCATTATACTACCAATATTTTGGTGTCACAATAATTATTAAAGCATTACATTTTGTGACATGACAATATCTAATAATCGCAACATAGATATCTAATATCTTAACCGAACACGCAGGTATCCTAAGCATTCGACCTATTAAATATCTAAAATAGGACACAGTCAGCACCACAGTTATGGAAATAAGCCTCAAAACGTTAATCTTTTTGCTCTCGATCTCAACCCACTATTCTTCGGCAATTAAAGCGAGCGAGTTTATTCGATACATTCAAGGTAGGTCAAACAACAAGCATATCACAAACAATGTTACGATAGTATTCAATAAAGTACTCTACGATTTCAGTATCGAAGCTGATTTGTAGACACCCCACATAAATTAGCCTTTTTCCTCGACTGTCTGAAGAGCAATTTGCGAAAGTATAATGCTAAGTGTGCATGATATTTGATATGTTTTAACATTAACATTTATTCACTTAATTTATTGATTTATTTTAATATCAAGTCATGGGTTTTACGTACTGTCAATAGGGAATTCAAAACATTTGTACCCCCCACTACACTAGTGCTGCCTCTGGTGGATTTTGCACCTTCAGAGGAAAAAGGCTAATTGCATTGTATTGTTTATAAAGCCTCGTACGTTGTACTAATGTGCCCGACAGAAGTGGAACAGTATCGCATAGCGAAGCCCTGTGTTAGAGTGGGTAACTCGTTTTTAAGCACAAGTATGTGTATGCATACAACATACATACTTGTGCTTGAAAACGACTTACCATAATATTTTGAGGCTCTCTCTCTTCCTACGCATTCATAATAACTATGTACAGTCGTTTATGTAGCTTTATTTGTGCTTTCTACTGAGCAACATTAGAGCAAGCGTTTTATATTCGAAAATAATCACAAAATTCGTAGTTATTGACGGATTATGTACAAAAATTTCTGATTTTTTTCAAGTGTTATTTATCTTCAATAAAATTTCAGAATTACTAAGACTAAAGTGAAAATGTTATCCTTTTTTTTTGTTATACGGTACCTATCAAAATTATTCCATAATATCTTAAAATAATTCAGATGTAAATTCAAAATTATAATTTGTTCTATCTACTTCTATTTACACAATTGATTGCTATAACGATTTTTTAGGAATCCCTCACAATAATGTGTAAATTAATATTTCTTCAAAGATAGGATTTATTTGACATAGTACTTCTTAGCGAGCTTATCGATAACTGTATGTCGTTTTATTAAACCTAACATAAGAGATATGTTGCCCATTGTAAATGAGTAAACGAAATGATTCTTGCAAACCTTTGTCTACTCGTTAAGAATTGGCAATCTAATCTATTGAAACGCCATGTTATACTTCTTGGCATTGTCAAATCTTCTACTACAACAGTTTAAATTTGGTCCTAACTACACTGGACATAATGCTAGAATTCAGTTTACTCAAGTGATATCATGTGTCTAAATATTCACCATTAATAGTTTTTCATCAAAAGAATTGTTGGCAAAGAATCGAGAGGTCGCGAGAATAACTCGTTTTGTTTCTTAAATCGAAGGTCATATTTATATTACCGTAGAAGAATTATCGGTAACTATATCGGTGTAACAAATAACAATTCGAGCGTGTTGAATATTAGCTTCGTTTCACTTCGTTTGATTTTGTATTAGCTTAACTAATTATGCTATCAAATCTTGGAAGTCAATTTACTTACTTTCTATATGCACTTGCATGCTTTACGAAATTAAAACACAGCTCCGCTCTACTCTCATCACTAATTTTTGTAGAAACGAAAACGTTTATCTATTCAGGGCGTCAGTGTACACGTAGGCTAGGGTTAGTCAGGGGGCCTAGCACGAGAGTGTATCTTTCGTTCGGTCGTATAAACCTAACAAATTAAAATGGCCAGTCTCATGTGTCAATCCTTTGATAAAATATGACCAACTCAATCTAGCCGTGTAAAAACCCGACCGTTTTCTATTGTTCATAAATTGTCAAACCTTTTGTACGGGGGAATAGATGTTTTAATTTGATCGGATAATACGACCGACCGAACGATGCGCTTTCGTATTAGGCCTCTAGGATCGAGTTATGTATGCAAAATATATTACAATATATAATTTACTTATTTACTACATCAGTCACACTCCCTCGCACACTCACTAGGTAATAATTTTATTCGTTATATTAATTGTTTACAACACTATAAAGCCACTTAAACATAGTTATAGATATGTCAAGATCATAATATAGATGTATCGTCGTATTATCACGCGGTGTCGGATAAACGAGAACTCTAAATAGTGCCGGTTGCAGTAGATATCGTTTTTTAATCGATTCATTCGATTATGTACATTCCTGTCGGCATGATGTACCATGGGTATTCCATTGTCACTGCAACGCTTAACGTAATACCTATAGCTCTACAAAAATTTGAACTTGTATAGCGTTGTCTGTATTATCATTTATCAATATTTTCCAAAGATTAGGTTCGTATTTTTCGTATAAGGCGGACAGGATCATAAACTAGCCTCCACCAGCTCCTCGAATATCCTGTAGCTTATTTAGTTATGCGAAATATTTCAGGATTTTTATTATCTCTAAAACGAAGTTGGTATCTCTTTCTCTTCTTTGTGAATGAAAAAGGCACATAATCATAAAACCTACCAGCATTTATTTCATCGCGTTAAACTGTAACGCGGATACTTATCAATTTACAAAATTGAAATCAGTTGTTAAAGGACACGTAATCTCATGATATATAAGAGTGTTGTGTGTGCTGCACCTTATCCTATTACATAGCATTTCAACATTGCAGTATTGTAACATTTATCGTTTCATTCGGGCAGAAGAGAAAGGGATATCCGAAATAAAATTAACGTACAATACCCGGCACCGGATGTTGAGCGCTGGGGTTCGCCCTAGAGTGGGGATCGCTTTGCGCATCTTACGAGACGATCATCGTATCAGAGACGCGTGAGCGCAAATCTAACAACTAATCGTATTGTTTTTTTGCGTATCTTTCAAATTTCAAATTTATTTATTTAAAGACAACAATGATCCATCCATCTTTCGCCGAGCGTTCAAAATAGGTGCCGCTAGTTGTACGAGTGTGTTTCTGGATCGTCGGATATGTCTGGTGAGTCGGGTATGTCGGGTATGTCTGGTGTATCTGGTGTGTCGGGTATGTCTGGTGTGTCGGGTACGTCTGGTGTGTCGGGTATGTCTAGTGTGTCGGGTATGTCTAGTGTGTCTGGTATGTCTAGTGTGTCGGGTATGTCTGGTTTATCGGGTATGTCTGGTGTGTCGAATGTGTCTGGTGTGTCGGGTATGTCTGGTGTGTCGGGTATGTCTGGTGTGTCGGGTATGTCTGGTGTGTCGGGTATGTCTAGTGTGTCGGGTATGACTGGTTTATCGGGTATGTCTAGTTTATCGGGTATGTCTAGCGTGTCGGGTATGTCCGGTGTGTTATGTATGTCGTGTGTGTCGGGTAGGCCTGGTGTGTCGGTTATGTCTAGTGTGTCGGGTGTGTCCGGTGCGTCGGGCTACGCGTGCGGCGGCGGGTCGGGCGGCGCGAGGCGCGCGGCCAGCGAGTAGCTCTCGGGCTGGAAGGTGGGCGGGCACTGCAGGTGCGGGTACACGCCCCACGCGCCCGCACCTGTACCCGTACCCGTACCTGTGCCTGTACCCGCACTACCCGCACCTGTCCCACTCGTACCCGCGCCCGCGGGGGCCGGCTCCGCTCGCGTCGTGGGCGGCGACTATAATAATACACAATATTCTGACCATTATCGTAATTATTTCTTTGTTAATATCATCCCAAATAACTAATTCGGGATCAGAGACTATTAAAATTTATTATGTGTTGCTTATATTTCGACATACTGCTGCAAACGTCATGATAGAGATAAAATCTGGTTCTAGTCATTGAATTGAATTTTATAATGTAATTAATCATCCTGACAAAATGCCAGTGCTAGTTTACCAAAATAGGTTAATGAAACGATTTAACCCAATAAATAATAATAAATTTAATTCAGTAAAACTATGAAAATATACAAATTGCTGTGCAAATGAATAGTGAATTTGCGGACGGTAGTCCACTATTACCAATTACGAAGAAAGACGTCCACTGCTGGACATAAGCCTCCCCCAAAGATTTCCACAAAGATCGGTCTTGTGCCACCCGCATCCTGCGGCTTCCCGCGACCTTCACCAGATCGACTACAACCCTCATAGACTTAATTTATCGTATTTATTTAGTGCTAAAACATCAGAGACTTAATAAAAAGGTACATGGCAACCATCCTGAATTAAGCTGGAAACATACTATCGGACGCGGCTTACGGACGCGGCTTACAGCCGCGACTTAAAGGAATCTAGGTATTGAATGTACACTAAGGTGTGCAAACCATCGGACGTCAGTCGCGGACGTAACCTTCGCTGACCTTGAGCGCTCGGACGTCCGACAGCAATCTGGCGCGCTGGATGTTTCTGTAAGCCGAAAACGTCCGCGGACGGTATGCACGGGGTGCGGACGCGTCCGAGCGTCAGAAGGACGCCGACTGCGCGAGAGCTCGCACGTGCTTATTGATTGCATGAACATTTTTATTATAAGATAGCTAGCGATTTGATAACGTATGCGAAAAAGAAACCCGCTTATCACCGTATTCAGTATTATGTTACAGGAAATCTCCGGGACCTGGACAAGATTTATTTAGGGTTCCGTACCCAAAGCGTAAATCGGGGGCCTATTACTATTCCGCTGTCCGTCTGTCTGTCTATCTCATGAACCGTGTTAGCTAGACAGTTGAAATTTTCACAGATGATGTATTTTTGTTGCCGCTATAACAACAAATACTAAAAACCAGAATAAAATAAATATTTAAGGGGCTCCCATACAACCAAAGTGATTTATTTTGCTCGTTACTAAGGCTCCGCTGTCCGTCTGTCACCAAGCTGTATCTCATGCACCGTGATAGCTAGAAAGTTGAAATAAATATTTAAGGGGGCTTCCATACAACAAACGTGATTTTTTTGCCGTTTTTATAGAAAATGGTATGGTAATAGAACCCTTCGTGCGTGAGTCCGACTCGCACTTCGCTGGTTTTTACAGATAATGGTGCGGAACCCTTCGTGCGCGAGTTCGACTCGCACTTGGTCGGTTTTTTTTTGGCCTGGATAATTGTATTTTGGATTAGCTACTATTTTTAAGAATTTTCTTCCAAAATCTACTAAACGATACAGATTTTCTACTGAAATTACTACTAAATCATCGTCCTCTTTGTCACAAACCTACCAAAAACGAAGAAATCTACTTAAAGTGGTCACACTCATGGCGTCCGCAAGCAACGTCCGAGGACCGTGCACACTTATCAGTCGCGGCTGTAAGCCGCGTCCGTAAGCCGCGTCCGATAGTATGTTTCCAGCTTTAGTTATTTCTGAATAAACTTGTAACACACGAAACGAAACTAGCATTACGTCATACGTCCCGAACTCGGCGCATGACCTTATTAATGAACCCTATAGTTAACATTTCAGGTAGTTTGAGAGCACTGACCTGCCGCGCGTGGCGGAACACGAGGCGCAAGCGCGACACGCCGGGGCTACTCGTGCTGTCCACGCCGCCGTTACCGTTACCGTTGCCGTTGTTCCCGTTGCTACCGTTGTTACTGTTGCCGTTGTTACCGTTGTTGCCGCTCCAACTGCGATATTGAGTGCTTATTTACTTAGGGCCAGAGGTGACGTACCAACGGGGAAGCAGGATACACATTTAACCCGATAGGTGACGCTTTGTGTCTATTTATTTGTGGTAATTGTAATTCATTTTTAAACACTTTTCTAAAGATTAGCCAACCAATTCAAAATGTTTGTTAGAAATATGTCTCGAAGTCTGATGTGTCAACATTTCAAATTGTTTGACTAATCTTTAGAGTTTAACACTAGTCTATCTTTTTGTAGTAAGTCGTTTGTAAATTTTTGTTTTTAGCAATTCCATGCATACATGAAGATAAATAACACTTGAAAAAAATCATCGACCTCAGGTGGGACTCGAACCCACGTCCCATCGCATACCGGGCGAGTCGTTTGTCGTTAAGCGAGTGTAAGATTTTTATGTGGACATTGGTTGACCAGACCAAACACGCAAGCACCGAATGAGACGAGGATTGCCTATGCTTCCCCATTAATAAATAGCTACTTATAAGAACGAATCAATAATCTATACCAAAACCGCAAAAGATATGGATCGACGGAATATCAGCGAACAAGGTCATCCTGTTCAGGGGTGTGGGGAAATGTTATAATTCATTGAATAAACATTTAACTGTACATAAACGTACACTGAATAAACATTTAACTGTACGGAAAAAAAAGATTATCATTTTAATTAATAAAATGATAATCCTTTTTTTCAAAAAAAAATCTTACATACTGTTGTCTTTTATTTACGCGAACACGATACATTTAAATGAAACTACTTTTACGGATTAATTCGCGATTTATTAACATTTTATTTAACCTGACGCGAGGAACAAATCGTCGTTCTCTTGCAAGGACTTTAGGCTGGTCAAATCGTATGAAATGGTTGGGTGTATCTAAGGCATGTTCACACACTGCAGACTTAGTATTCCGTCTGCAGTGTGTGAACATGCCTTAGATACACCCAACAATTTCATACGATTTGACCAGCCTAAAGTCCTTGCAAGAGAACGACGATTTGTTACTCGCATGTTACGGGAGGCAATTGAAATAAGAAGACACCCGAATTTCAACAGAGAAGATGGTTGGAAAATACCACCAGCATGGGATCCTGTTTTAACGAAATCCCATGCTAGGCCCCGCACTGCAAGACCTCTAGATACAGTTAGCACTTTTTGCGTAGATAGAAACACAAATTAATATTAACTGAGTGACGGTAGTTTATATTTTTTCAAAATATTGTAAAGACGAATAACACCTGAGTCTACCTGTGACCACGAACGCTGTAAAGTGTTCGAAACGTCAGGTTAAATAAAATGTTAATAAATCGCGAAATAATCCGTAAAAGTAGTTTCATTTAAAAATCTTACAGTTTGACCCTGTTCGTTTTAAGTCTGGCCGACGAAAAGCTGTATATAGTAAACGAGTTGTTCTCACCTTTCAGGCGAGAGGTGTGAGTGGTGAGTCGGCGGCGCGTGCGAGCTCGGCTTCACCTGGGCGGTGTGTACCTGAATAAATAAGGTGACATCGGCTTATAAATGCTGTTTACAGAGCATTTTTGTAATGCAGAGTGGTCGATATTAAAGAGTATTAGAGTGTTACCAGACCAACCGATCGATAATCGATTGACGGCATCGATTTTTGTAGAATGGATTAGTAGATGTCAATCTTCCTTATTGGATCAGTTGATCAACTTCAATCGACATTGACCGATGTCGTCGATCGACAATCGATCGATTGGTCTGGTAACACCCTTAAGGCGGATTTTAACGCTGTTAATGCCGGCATGCAGAGGCGTGAGATTGCTATAAGTAAGTATGCCACAGGGCCAGCATGCGAAGTACCAATTTCAATATATAATATGGTCTACATACGTATGCCCAGAATCAATAATTAAGTTAGGAAACTGGCCCTACATACGCGCAATATGTCATGGATCGACTATTAGTGTTGTGGAACGATCCTAATTATTTATGAATAGATAAAGAAAACAATCGAATCAGCTTGCCCTCGCAAGCTTTTTACCACCTGATGAATTTTATGGACAGCGTTACTGAATGCAAGGAGGTCCCGAATACAGTTAAAGACCGTGTGGTCTACTTATGACTTTCATTATTATTTATTTATACCGCATGCGTCGGCTGTGTTCGGTACAGCCACAAAATTATCGAGAAATGACAATGTGCCTTTAGTAGCGTTAAGTTAGGGGAGTGTGGTGCGTATAGGCAATTAGGCAGTGCCTACCTGGGTAATGAAATGAGGCAGGCAGTAAGTATTTACAAATGTGTGTCACACTTAAATATCTACCCTGAACGAGCGAGCAGCAAGTGCTTGGGGCTTCGCTTCCGGCGTCCAGAATATAAGATCAACGGGAACCTAGCTCCCTAGTGAGCGTAGAGTTCCTTTACCCCAAGACACTAAGTCCCTAGAGCCCGATGGCACAGCAGACAAATGTACGATCGTAGCTCATACATATTGGCATCTTCAAAGACGAAGAAGCTGGTGAAAGATGCGGTTTCAGCCTTCATTCCTCTAGTGTTGAAGTGCTGGATGTAATGTATACAGGGTTACGTTGCAAGGTAGTGCCAAATTTTCAGGGACCACTCAGAATCAGTAACTAAATCGATCTACGATATAAAAGATCTAAAAAACAAACTTTTAATTATTTTTTTAATTACTATCCGCTGTTCAACGATGGTACGCGTGGATAATCTTGTCTCATTCATAAAAAATACGCACGCACTATATCTGTGCAACGAAGAACTGCAAAGTTCAATGCAATAATAGTCACAATGGCGCGCGAAAACAAACCTTAGCATTTTCGATGTAAGGTACATTTCTAACAGCAGGAGCGCCGATGCATACCAGAGGTTCAAATTGACAACAAATACCATAAGCAGTGCTCCAATAGATCTTATTTTTAAAATTTGGCACCACTTTGCAATGTAACCCTGTATATAGAGTACCTTGTCGTTCCTGCGCAGCGAGTCGCGCCAGCGCTCGAGCGGCGCGGGGTCAACGCCCGCCTCGAGCGACGCTTCCGAAGGATACACCAGCTTCTCGTACCTGACACACAAACTGTTCTATCAACTACACAAAATACACTTTTAAGAGCCTATTCAGACGTGGGTTCATTTGTTTTTGGTGGGATAGTTCATCGAAAACTGAACTAAGAATCACGAATCAAGTGTAAACATCTATTCCAATGATCACTGTTTCGTATGCGATGTGAAAGTGAATATCCGTTATGACGTAACCTTTTAATCGAACTGTCAACAACAGAAACCATGAAAATGAGTTCATGATTGATGATTTATCGTCATCATTCGATCCCATCCGAGTGATATTAACATTATAAACGGTATTATCGTACACCAATTATTAAGGCTAAGAAGTACATTTATACTCGGTACTTAGTATATTTTGAAATACTTGTACTGAACCCAAATAACTAAGTCTAAGTGTCGAGTTTAACGTAAATATAATTCGGAAGATATTTTTATCAATGTTGAGCGACACAGCCTTTCATTTGTGAAGGTGAATTTGCGAACTGAATAAAAATGAAATAATAACATACCCATCTTTCCCCTTGACGGAGATAGGCTTCCCAGCCGGGCTGGGCTGCTTGGCGGAGCCCGGCGTACGCGGCAGGCTGCGGCCCTGCGCACACAATACTCACTATTACTACTGATAAACATTATTTTTTTTCAAATTATGGTCCTAAATGTACCCTTTTCCAAAGAAAATAAATATTCATTCAGTCATTCCGGTCCAATACGAAAGGAAGAAGGTAAAGAGAATGAGCTATTCGTGTTCATCCCCAGAAGTGAATTAAGTGCAAGTTCAAAGATTTTGAAACAATAGTTTTATATCATTTTATGCCGTCCAGAGCGGTACACATGTAAGGAAGAAACTATGAATCATTTGGGCAGCTCGCCATCAATGACGTCAGGCACGAGGCTGCAGGCGGGGCCGGGCGCGGGCAGCTCGCCGTAGATGACGTCGGGCACGATGCGGGCGCAGCACGTACCTGCATGTGGCTGCAGGCGGGGCCGGGCGCGGGCAGCTCGCCGTAGATGACGTCGGGCACGATGCGGGCGCAGCACGTACCTGCATGTGGCTGCAGGCGGGGCCGGGCGCGGGCAGCTCGCCGTAGATGACGTCGGGCACGATGCGGGCGCAGCACGTACCTGCATGTGGCTGCAGGCGGGGCCGGGCGCGGGCAGCTCGCCGTAGATGACGTCGGGCACGATGCGGGCGCAGCACGTACCTGCATGTGGCTGCAGGCGGGGCCGGGCGCGGGCAGCTCGCCGTAGATGACGTCGGGCACGATGCGGGCGCAGCACGTACCTGCATGTGGCTGCAGGCGGGGCCGGGCGCGGGCAGCTCGCCGTAGATGACGTCGGGCACGATGCGGGCGCAGCACGTACCTGCATGTGGCTGCAGGCGGGGCCGGGCGCGGGCAGCTCGCCGTAGATGACGTCGGGCACGATGCGGGCGCAGCACGTACCTGCATGTGGCTGCAGGCGGGGCCGGGCGCGGGCAGCTCGCCGTAGATGACGTCGGGCACGATGCGGGCGCAGCACGTACCTGCATGTGGCTGCAGGCGGGGCCGGGCGCGGGCAGCTCGCCGTAGATGACGTCGGGCACGATGCGGGCGCAGCACGTACCTGCATGTGGCTGCAGGCGGGGCCGGGCGCGGGCAGCTCGCCGTAGATGACGTCGGGCACGATGCGGGCGCAGCACGTACCTGCATGTGGCTGCAGGCGGGGCCGGGCGCGGGCAGCTCGCCGTAGATGACGTCGGGCACGATGCGGGCGCAGCACGTACCTGCATGTGGCTGCAGGCGGGGCCGGGCGCGGGCAGCTCGCCGTAGATGACGTCGGGCACGATGCGGTCGAGGCGGTGCTGCAGGTCCCGCGCGGGCCGGTCGCGCTCTACGCCCAGCAAAACGCGGTTCGTGTAAACCTGCGGAACATACGACGCTTCTTTACTTCATCGCCATACAAAAGGTATCGCATCAGGCCGAGCGCCAAGTGCAATGTCGGACGTTGGGAGACCAAATATAAGAAGTGTATGGCGCGCACTCAGAGTATATAATGTTCAATAATATGACTTAACCTAAGCTTATATACTAACTTAGTACCTAATGCGGGGTGAAGTGATGCACACACTACACAAGAAACTTTGGCTGATGTATCGTTATTACACTTTTAAAACACTTGAGATCGTATGTAGCCGAACTTATGTCTTTTGCAGATGTTTCGCTAACCAACGACTGTTTGCCTTGTTCTTCGTACACAAAAGTAAGCAATACACAGCATGTTGAGCGATGATATGGAACTTTATATATCTCATCGTGACGTTTCAACTTCGCGTGCTTTTGTGCAACGTTACCAACTAGTTGAGCGTCACGGATCATTACATTATTTTAGTACACACACGATGGACACAGCTTTTTGTAACTACATAAAATTAGAAACTAGAACATCTTTCTTTTATCGGTATCATATTTCTAAGGCAAATAGGTTAAATAATAACTGACTTGTTTCCGCTCCTCAGCTTGTTTCTTGAGCATGAACTCCTCGAGGGTCACGAGCCCCATCGGGCTCGGCTCGGGTTTCGCCCTCTGCTTTGGCACGCGCAGCGTCGGCTTCGTCACGAAGTCGCTCTTCTCGAAATCCAGCAGGTTGGGGTTGGAGGCGTGGATGTAATTGATGGGCTTGGGGATCTTGGCGACGGGCGGGGGATTGGTGGGGGTGAGGGTGGGGGTGGCGGGGGACGAGGGCGCAGTGGAGTTGGAGTCGATGGTCGAGGTGGAGGCCTGCGTGACGCGCCGGTAACTGCGGTAGTGCTCCGTTGGGATGGGCACGCCGGATTGCTTGTTCTGAATGATGAACAAACGTACAATAGCAAATAACTCTACAATCGAAATTTTCTTTTCTTTTACAACTTTTAAATGCAGTATCTGACTCTGCGATATTTATCTCAACCAGATTGATAGGCACGCAGCATAGGCTGTGTGTAGTAGGAACCCACCTCATCAACAAAGAAAAGCAGATTACGTTGTTTAGAAATTAGAAAAGTTGTTACGTTGAACAAATTGCCGATTTTAGTGCGACATTAAAACGAGTGAAAACTCGTTCAACGAGCAATTAGAATAGAACAGAATAGAAAAAGATTTATTTGACACACACAGAATACAAAAGGAAAAACATTTACAGAATAATAAAAAGCAATATGTGTCAAAAAGGCCCCCGCTCAGCATTTGTCGTGACAATTATCTTAAAAGAATAAATATGAATGAACGAGCGGAACCGACCTTACTACCCTTGGTGTCATCTTTGCTCTTGTTCCTGGAGAAGAACCTGAGGTACTTCCTGTCGAGGCTGGCGGCGGCGTGCGCGACGTTCTCGCTGGACTCGCTGCGCTGCGCGCGCGCCGCCAGCTTCTTCAGGGACCCGAACTTGGACTTGTCCTTCTCGTCGCGTCGCGAACGCTCTCTGTCTCGCTCTCGCTCGCTGCGCTTCTCGGGGCTGTCTGTGTCGGATTCCGTCTCCGAGTAGTCGGTCTCGGAGAACTGCTTTGATATGTCCGACTAGAAATGAAGGACGAATCGAACAACGTTCTATATATATGTGTTCTAATAATTGAAAAGAAAAGATTTTATTTTATTCACAGAAATCTTCATAGCTAACAGATACACATCCAAAACGCTTAAAATACTTAATTATATTATTTTTCTTGGAAAATTTGTGTTGCTAAGGGAAGACAATTATTTGTTTGGTAATGTTGAGGGCTGCATACATAAAAAAAGGTCAATGAGTATTATCGTTAAAGTATCTTTTGTTTCATAGCAGAGAAGAGTAAAACTAGGACGACTTGTTAGTGCCACCATTCTAAAAATATCAAAATGTAAACAATCAAAGTCGAAATTTATGTCGGGTTTGCCACCACATATATAAAGGTGATTCTAATACCTCAAGGGTTACTCTATCTCTAAATACTATGTTTTAGAACATGAATAAATTAGATCAAGTTTAAAAATTAGGAATTTCGCTTTTGGTGTTTTAGTAGAGCACGCAAAACAATAAATAGATAGATTCAGAAAGTTAGTTTTCTATCATGAAGATATAAAAGAATGTATGTATGTCACCTGTGTCGCGTTGGTGGCTGGCGTGTTCAACGTGGCGCGGTGTATGAGGTGTATCCAGGCCAGCATGTGGTCGCGCGAGTCGCACGCGAAGTAGAAGGCGGAGCCCGTGTGGTACACCTTGAAGCAGTGCGCGCGCGACTTCACCTCGCCCGCCGCGCACACCGTGAACCCCTCCAGGTAGATCATGCAGTCCGCCTTGTTGCACTGCGCACCGGGATAATGCACATCAACCAACTTCTTGCAATAATCGGTTCAGTACGCGGCCTCGATGTTGAGCGCTTGGGACAAAGAGTGGGAGTAGCTTGGCGTGGACCTTACAACCAACCACGGCCGGTGGTGCAAGCGCGGCACGCGATTAGCCAATCATGTGATCGTAATGGTCTTCTGCGCAACTTTCCCCCAGCACTCAACTTCTGCACCGCTAGTTTGACGTATGGTCTAAGATACATCTGTATACTGAATCGAGAATCCGAACTATCAACAGAAGTGGATGAAATTTTAAGTAGTAAACACTAACTATTCAAGGAAAGATTTGCCACAATAATTTTGTAACAACATTACGTTTTGATAAACTCTTAAACTTTGGTGATCTTTTCCATTCGACGTGCTTATCGACTAACTTCAATTCAACTACAATTAACACCCGAAAGGTGGAAATCCTACGCTGCGACTGCCAGAGCTTGGCCTCTATTCCAGAACCATTCTGCCTCGCTGAGGCGCGGCCGCACGCGCTGTACACTCTGCGGGTACAGCTAGTATATAACATGTGTACTCACGTCCTGCGTGCGGTAGGCGTAGAGCGCGGAGTGCGCCAGCAGCAGGTGGCGGCGCGCCCAGCGCGGCTGCGTGGCGAGGCGCGGCCGCACGCGCTGTACACTCTGCGGGTACAGCTAGTATATAACATGTGTACTCACGTCCTGCGTGCGGTAGGCGTAGAGCGCGGAGTGCGCCAGCAGCAGGTGGCGGCGCGCCCAGCGCGGCTGCGTGGCGAGGCGCGGCCGCACGCGCTGTACACTCTGCGGGTACAGCTAGTATATAACATGTGTACTCACGTCCTGCGTGCGGTAGGCGTAGAGCGCGGAGTGCGCCAGCAGCAGGTGGCGGCGCGCCCAGCGCGGCTGCGTGGCGAGGCGCGGCCGCACGCGCTGTACACTCTGCGGGTACAGCTAGTATATAACATGTGTACTCACGTCCTGCGTGCGGTAGGCGTAGAGCGCGGAGTGCGCCAGCAGCAGGTGGCGGCGCGCCCAGCGCGGCTGCGTGGCGAGGCGCGGCCGCACGCGCTGTACACTCTGCGGGTACAGCTAGTATATAACATGTGTACTCACGTCCTGCGTGCGGTAGGCGTAGAGCGCGGAGTGCGCCAGCAGCAGGTGGCGGCGCGCCCAGCGCGGCTGCGTGGCGAGGCGCGGCCGCACGCGCTGTACACTCTGCGGGTACAGCTAGTATATAACATGTGTACTCACGTCCTGCGTGCGGTAGGCGTAGAGCGCGGAGTGCGCCAGCAGCAGGTGGCGGCGCGCCCAGCGCGGCTGCGTGGCGAGGCGCGGCCGCACGCGCTGTACACTCTGCGGGTACAGCTAGTATATAACATGTGTACTCACGTCCTGCGTGCGGTAGGCGTAGAGCGCGGAGTGCGCCAGCAGCAGGTGGCGGCGCGCCCAGCGCGGCTGCGTGGCGAGGCGCGGCCGCACGCGCTGTACACTCTGCGGGTACAGCTAGTATATAACATGTGTACTCACGTCCTGCGTGCGGTAGGCGTAGAGCGCGGAGTGCGCCAGCAGCAGGTGGCGGCGCGCCCAGCGCGGCTGCGTGGCGAGGCGCGGCCGCACGCGCTGTACACTCTGCGGGTACAGCTAGTATATAACATGTGTACTCACGTCCTGCGTGCGGTAGGCGTAGAGCGCGGAGTGCGCCAGCAGCAGGTGGCGGCGCGCCCAGCGCGGCTGCGTGGCGAGGCGCGGCCGCACGCGCTGTACACTCTGCGGGTACAGCTAGTATATAACATGTGTACTCACGTCCTGCGTGCGGTAGGCGTAGAGCGCGGAGTGCGCCAGCAGCAGGTGGCGGCGCGCCCAGCGCGGCTGCGTGGCGAGGCGCGGCCGCACGCGCTGTACACTCTGCGGGTACAGCTAGTATATAACATGTGTACTCACGTCCTGCGTGCGGTAGGCGTAGAGCGCGGAGTGCGCCAGCAGCAGGTGGCGGCGCGCCCAGCGCGGCTGCGTGGCGAGGCGCGGCCGCACGCGCTGTACACTCTGCGGGTACAGCTAGTATATAACATGTGTACTCACGTCCTGCGTGCGGTAGGCGTAGAGCGCGGAGTGCGCCAGCAGCAGGTGGCGGCGCGCCCAGCGCGGCTGCGTGGCGAGGCGCGGCCGCACGCGCTGTACACTCTGCGGGTACAGCTAGTATATAACATGTGTACTCACGTCCTGCGTGCGGTAGGCGTAGAGCGCGGAGTGCGCCAGCAGCAGGTGGCGGCGCGCCCAGCGCGGCTGCGTGGCGAGGCGCGGCCGCACGCGCTGTACACTCTGCGGGTACAGCTAGTATATAACATGTGTACTCACGTCCTGCGTGCGGTAGGCGTAGAGCGCGGAGTGCGCCAGCAGCAGGTGGCGGCGCGCCCAGCGCGGCTGCGTGGCGAGGCGCGGCCGCACGCGCTGTACACTCTGCGGGTACAGCTAGTATATAACATGTGTACTCACGTCCTGCGTGCGGTAGGCGTAGAGCGCGGAGTGCGCCAGCAGCAGGTGGCGGCGCGCCCAGCGCGGCTGCGTGGCGAGGCGCGGCCGCACGCGCTGTACACTCTGCGGGTACAGCTAGTATATAACATGTGTACTCACGTCCTGCGTGCGGTAGGCGTAGAGCGCGGAGTGCGCCAGCAGCAGGTGGCGGCGCGCCCAGCGCGGCTGCGTGGCGAGGCGCGGCCGCACGCGCTGTACACTCTGCGGGTACAGCTAGTATATAACATGTGTACTCACGTCCTGCGTGCGGTAGGCGTAGAGCGCGGAGTGCGCCAGCAGCAGGTGGCGGCGCGCCCAGCGCGGCTGCGTGGCGAGGCGCGGCCGCACGCGCTGTACACTCTGCGGGTACAGCTAGTATATAACATGTGTACTCACGTCCTGCGTGCGGTAGGCGTAGAGCGCGGAGTGCGCCAGCAGCAGGTGGCGGCGCGCCCAGCGCGGCTGCGTGGCGAGGCGCGGCCGCACGCGCTGTACACTCTGCGGGTACAGCTAGTATATAACATGTGTACTCACGTCCTGCGTGCGGTAGGCGTAGAGCGCGGAGTGCGCCAGCAGCAGGTGGCGGCGCGCCCAGCGCGGCTGCGTGGCGAGGCGCGGCCGCACGCGCTGTACACTCTGCGGGTACAGCTAGTATATAACATGTGTACTCACGTCCTGCGTGCGGTAGGCGTAGAGCGCGGAGTGCGCCAGCAGCAGGTGGCGGCGCGCCCAGCGCGGCTGCGTGGCGAGGCGCGGCCGCACGCGCTGTACACTCTGCGGGTACAGCTAGTATATAACATGTGTACTCACGTCCTGCGTGCGGTAGGCGTAGAGCGCGGAGTGCGCCAGCAGCAGGTGGCGGCGCGCCCAGCGCGGCTGCGTGGCGAGGCGCGGCCGCACGCGCTGTACACTCTGCGGGTACAGCTAGTATATAACATGTGTACTCACGTCCTGCGTGCGGTAGGCGTAGAGCGCGGAGTGCGCCAGCAGCAGGTGGCGGCGCGCCCAGCGCGGCTGCGTGGCGAGGCGCGGCCGCACGCGCTGTACACTCTGCGGGTACAGCTAGTATATAACATGTGTACTCACGTCCTGCGTGCGGTAGGCGTAGAGCGCGGAGTGCGCCAGCAGCAGGTGGCGGCGCGCCCAGCGCGGCTGCGTGGCGAGGCGCGGCCGCACGCGCTGTACACTCTGCGGGTACAGCTAGTATATAACATGTGTACTCACGTCCTGCGTGCGGTAGGCGTAGAGCGCGGAGTGCGCCAGCAGCAGGTGGCGGCGCGCCCAGCGCGGCTGCGTGGCGAGGCGCGGCCGCACGCGCTGTACACTCTGCGGGTACAGCTAGTATATAACATGTGTACTCACGTCCTGCGTGCGGTAGGCGTAGAGCGCGGAGTGCGCCAGCAGCAGGTGGCGGCGCGCCCAGCGCGGCTGCGTGGCGAGGCGCGGCCGCACGCGCTGCCACGCCCAGCCCGCCGCGCCGCCGGCCGCCAGCACGCGCGCCGGCACGCAGCGCCGCTCTGCGGGGAACGCACGCTTGTTACTACGCCGTAAGCGCCCGTGTACACGATGCCTTACCAGCGGTGCGGCGGCGGCGCGGAGGCGGCATCGTGTACACGGGCGCTAAGATTCGTGCAAGGAGACGCGACTCGTCGGACGGCGCAGTGCGCGGAGCGGGTTCCACGGCTTTAAGTGTTTTGTCTGTTTAATAAGAGGAGACGTGCGTGCGACTAAATCTTGTAGCACGAGACGGGGAGCAGCGCCTGCGTGCGAAATAATATAAAAAACTGCGCTCGCCAACCCGCCTGCCAAACGTGGCGAGTATGGCAACAACCCCTCGTTGACAGAAGTCACTGGGGGAGGCCTATGGTCAGCAGTGAACATCCTGTGGCTGAAATGATGATGATTTGCGTCGCTTTCCGCCGCATTTGACGCGTAAAGACAAACATATGATAACTATTTGTTTCGTTTACGAAGGAGCGGGGCGTACGGAATAGCGGTTTTGGCACCCCCCCTTGCGTCCCCCGTTGCGTCACCCAATAGGTACTTCAAATGCAGCGTCCTTCGCGGCGTTGCCTGAGGCTTCATGGACGCCGCCCGAAACCCCGCGTCTCCTTGAACGTGGCTTAAGAGTAGGGCGTAATGTTCCTATTTACACCGAAGTGACATTGACGACTGTCGGCTCTCATCGGGTACGGTAAAATTAGGAGAATGATAAATAAACAAATATTAGTCAACATCACATACATTGCTCTGATTCTAATGTAAGTTAAAATAGCTGTAACACTTGTATGAATTTTTATCGTGATACGTGAGAAATGAAAAAATCTTAAACCCACATCAGACTTATCTTTATAACCTCGCTCATTCAACAGGAGTTTTCCCGACAGTGTTAAAATCTGCCTTTTTTAAACCTATACACAAAGATGGCGAATGGCGATAAGAGTTGTGTAAACAATTATCGCCCTATAGGCATCCTACCTTCTCTTTCTAAAATCCCCAAAAGAATGATCTACAAAAGGCTAGTGCATTACTTGGAAAATAATCAACTTCTCGCGACTGCTCAATACGACTAGATCTCTGTCTTATTGGTAACATTTTAAACCATGCTTTGTGAAAATAAACTATTTATTTATTTATTTATCAGGCCGATCCACTAATGATGTAGTTTATCAGCTTACTGATCACATTGTGAGACAAATGGACCCTTATAAAAAGTGCTTAGCAATATTTTTAGATCTTTCATATGCTTTTGATAAGGTGAATATACAGACTCTTCTTATAAAATTAGAAAAACTAGAAATCAGAGGACAACAGCTATACCTCTTCAAAGATTACATCTCCGATAGGACCCATCGTGTCCAAATTGATACAATTATTAGTGAAGAATTTCCAATTAAATACGGCATGCCCCAAGGCAGTATATTAGGGCCTATCTTATTTCTTGTCTACATAAATGACTTACTATCCCACCCCATTTGCAACGGTAAAAATAATTTCTTACGCTGATGATAGCCTTACTTCTTAGTGCAAACAACTGGAATGATGTTTTCGGACAAGCCCAACTAGGCTTTGACTCCGTAATGCAATGGCTTAGATTAAATGCACTTACACTTAACTCGGAAAAAATAAAATACATGACCTTTTCCTACAATTCCTCTACCTAACCTGTAGTTGATGAATTTTTTTTAATATCCACCCACATCTTCTCACCATGGAATTCAAACGTCTGCTCCTTTCCTGCCGTACCAAAATGTTTCACAAAGAGCACTCTCACAGATTCTTTTGTTTTCTCGGACCGTACTTGTATAATAAAAATAAACGCCTATTACAAATACATCCTATGAACAAAACTTTTTGTAAAATAAGGAATAAAAACTAGTTAAATTCCATTATTTAAGTTTTAACTAAACTACCTACCTACCTGTCGAAGCTGGTAAGTTCTGCATTATTTCTAGTAAAACTGCACAGTTATTGTTATTTTAAATACTTGTATGTGCATGTATTGGTAACACTGTATGTAGCGTAAGTTTTTATACCAAATAAACTTATATTTACTTACTAACACCGTGGCACCGGTTATTTCTCGCCATTTGAGGCTTCGATGCTGAATTTTACAGTCTAATTTCCGAGATAGATATATGCCCCAAATACTTATATTAATCGCACATGGTGACCTATTGTACGTGGATAGTAATTGAATTTCTGTCGCTTGAGTCTAGATCATTGAAAGGTATAAACTGGATCTTCTCAACACGCGGCACTAGACTACTAGTCTGTAACTGGTGCGTCCACTTTAAGTGCCCTTTGTAACTAATTCATCTCTCGATGCAGATGGCTGCGTTGTCAGCGCATATAAATGTCCACACTGCTGAATTTCGCGGCATTTCAGTCGGTGAGACCAAAGCTAAGCAAAACAGAAAGGGACACTGTACGAAACCTTGATGAACGCCTTCTGTGACCGCTATCGAATCGGTCGCACTTACTACTGTCCTACCAATCCTACCATTGACCTTGCATCGCAAACTAACTGCAAATCCATACGTCCAGCAGAGTGCCAAACAACCTAGAGATCGTTGGTTGATCGTGCTACAAAGACGAAATACATAATCTAATTTCTTCCATAACTTTTTCTGGCAGTCTGGATAGTGCTGGAAAGACAACGTCTACTTATAAACTAGGTACTCACTCGCGAGAATAGAGTTCTTCTTCTTCAAGCTCCTCGACTTAGACGTGGGGAAGATACTCTTGACTGCGGCGGCGGAGGGCGACAGCGTGGGGCCCTCGCTCTCCCTGCGCGGGCGCGCGTCGCACGCGGGCGCGGGGGACGCGGGCGCGGCCGGTGCGGGCGACTCCACTTCTGCGTTGATGGCCGGTAATTCTCGCCGCTCGCTTGGAATCATTTTGATGTCGTGCTTCGTTATGTGACGGAGTGGGAGGGATATCTGGAGAATAAATAGTTTAATTATAAACCACTTGCTGTTCCCCGCGACTTCAATCGCGTGATCTTTAGTTTATTCAATGTATCTCACAGGATCATTTATTGGAAATAAAAAGTATCCTATATGTTAATCCAGATCATATTTCATATGTATGAAAAATTTCATCCATATCCGTTCAGTAGTTTTTGTGAGAAAGAGTAATAAACATCCATCCATACTTACAAACTTTCGCATTAGTAGATCGATTATCATTTCGCATTATCGAGCACATGCTATGCGAGCGATTTTTCTTCAAATCACCTTAGTGGTATTATACTTACATTTAATATGAAGTTACTAGTTTTGACAACTTTAACCCTTATTAAAACCGTGATCACAGAAAAAAATGAATGACATTTCTACTATTATGTATTATTTCTCGGTGCTAGCCCAAATTTGTCCCGAAACAGTGGTAGGGCAAAAAAAATGAGTAAAAGCGCTTAGTTTATGCCTATTTGCGAAAAAAATTTGGTTATGTTAGTTTTTTTTTTATTTTCAAAAGGTAAGTGCTCCATGTCTGGCACATATCAAAACATAAACAATTTAAAGTATAATAGGTACCTGGCTGGCGTGCAGCGGCTTGGCGGGGCGGTGCGGAGCTGGCGGCGCGGCCGGCGCGCGCGCCACCGCGCGCAGCACGGGGTACGGGCCGGGGGCGGGGACGTGTGTAGGGGCGGGGGCGTGTGCAGGGGCGGGGGCGGCAGGGGCGTGTGCGGGGGCGGAGACGCTGAGGGGCGGGGGCGCGCGCGCGGCGCTCGGCCGCGGCGGAGGGGACGGCGCGCGCTCCGGACGCGTCCATCTGGTTATACGTACTCGTATTGTTATCTCTAGTCTTTGATGTTTCTATGAATTACATTTCTATAATACGAATTACCACCCTCCTAGTAATACAAATGCCATCAGTATCAATACCCGATTATTGACGATATTTGATGTTAGTGGAGGAGCGATATGAAAAGTTAAACACATGATTTATCATGTTGAACACAAAAGTTGAATACATATTCATCGCATTATTTACCACGATATAAAAACCAGAAAGAAACTAGCCTTGTGAACTTTATTAATCTTTATGTACACGATACCGAACCGCTCATTACATTAACAATTTACATTCGATCGACGCAAACAGACGGAATAATTTACAAGACACTAAAATTTTTCACCATTCCTCAATAAACGAGTTTTACCCAAAACCTTGAGTATTATTTTCATAATCCTAAATCAAATGTAAGCTCATTTAATTTAAAAAAAACGTTATTTTTTAAGAAGGATACCTGTAGGTACCGATCACGAAAACATAATCACCGCAAACGTACCTCGGAGGCACCCTCTGCTCATCCCCGCTAGACAGCGGACTCTGCAAGTCATCCCGCGGCGGATCCACAAAGAACCTGAGGCGCTCAGCGTCGGCCGCGCGCGCCAGCAGCGAGCGACGCCGGTGCTCCATCATCGCGATGTTGATGGTCTCCAGCACGCGCTCCGTGCTGCCGTCGCCGGACGGGAGCAAGGCGGGAGACTCGCACGGACTGGATGTTGGGATTAGATATCTGTTCAGTAGGTTCTCGGTGTAGTCTGATGCCGGCACGTTAAAATAAATAAATAAATATTGGACAACATCACATACATTGCTCTGATCTTAAGGTAAGTAGCTAAAGCACTTTTGTTATAGAAATACGAAACAACGACGGTACCACAACACCCAAACCCGAGTCAATTAGAAAAGTTCTTTTACTACATTGACCCGACCGGGGATCGAACCCGGAACCTCAGAGATGGCGACGCCATGTATAGTCCGGCGTACTCGGCTACGGATGTCGTCAAGAGGAATAAGAATAGCACCACCCCTTCTCTTCCTATGGGTGTCGTAAGAGGCGACTACAGAAGACGCCTGCCAAGCGTGGCGATTATAGCAAAATCCTCCCTTTGTAGAGGCCTGTGTCCAGCAGTGGACTGATATAGGCTGCTGATGATGATGATGAGGTACTTATAAAAATATATTTTTTTTTGTTTTTGACTCATAATCATCATGTTAACCTATTGCTGGAGATAAGCCTTTTCCAAAGAGCGCTAAAGAGCACGATCGCCCGCTTTTTTATCCAGCTACTGTCTGCTATCTTTATAAGGTCGTCAATCTACGTTTACTCCATGTTTGGCCACCACGTGGCTGCCCCACCGCCACCTAAGCTTTTCCGTTACTATTTGAACACTAATACGAATTAGCGAAACGTAAATGTTCAAAGTGTATGCTATATAAGTCCTTAAATTACCATGTCTGATACAAATAAAGATTATTTTATGTAAGACTGAAATTGTATACCGAACGAAATTCTGTACCAATATTACATCTTTCTATAGTTATTTAATACTCATTTTAATTCTGTACTAAAATCATGTAAGCTGGAGTGCGAGACTAAAGCGCAGGGTGGCCTCTAGCGCACAGGACAATGAGCGGGAAGGCTCGTCAAGCAAATGCAAAGTAAAGCATTTCAAACCAAATATCGTATCAATACTTTAATAAGTAATTCACGTTACCAAAATATAAAGTTACGACGTCATATAGAACATTCTACCCATATTCATACTGGCATACATACCCTGGCGGCTCGTCCGTGTGGCGGCGGCTCTGCTGCTGCAGGATCGCTTCGCCGATCTGTGAGCTGGACTTCTTGAAGTCCAGTATTTGGTCCGCTTTTTCGGCGGAGTGGACCAGTATCGTTGGACTGAAATCGTAGTTAATGTTTATAATTGTAGGAGAATTTTCTGTGTAAAAAGAACTATAGTTTCATATTACAAATCTGGGAAACAGCACTTTGTTTATTATAGACATATTACGTGACAAAGCGAGAGCATCCTTGCGAGATTTTGTAACCAGTTGAATACAAACACGTTTTTTATATCTTTTTCGGCCGTAGGCTTTTGAATTATAATTTATCACATGGAGAGCACGCAGTGACTAGCGCAGTTCCATATAGCAGCGGCGGGCATCGGTTTTGTTTCGAGGTAGGCAGTAGATACTTACTAATGTAATGTAATAACACACATTTGTAAGTACATACTGCCAACCTCATTTCATTTATAACGTAGCCACTGCCTAATTTAGAATGTTAATAGGTATCCCAAATCGGTTGAAAGATTGTTACAGTAAAGCTTGTATGTGTACAAATACACTAGTTTTTGTTGTAGTCAAAAATACCTATTAGTTTTTATTTTACAGGCATTTAAACTTACGACCATTGACAACGCTCCGCTCCGTTTAATTCTATAAATCGGAAACTAATTGACGTATCGAAGTAATTCGAAAATTTGACAGAGAATTTGGAGAGCTAATATTCAAAATTAGTGAACATTCTTCATTGCCTATATGCACTGTACGCCCCTGGATATAGGTACCTGTCCTGCGGCGTGTGCGTGGCGGTGGGCGACTCGGGGATGACCTGCGTGACGAGGGTGCCGGGCGACGGCTCGTCGAAGTCGTACGCCGGCGTCGAGTGGCTCTTGTCCAGGCGCCCTCGGCTGGCCGAGTTGGCCGCGTTACCTAGGCAATGAGTTATGCTAATCTTAATATATAAAACAAAGTCGTATTTGTTACAACACTTATAACTCGAGAACGGCTGGACCGATTTTCATGGTTTATAATAATAAACAATATTGTATATATACTAAAAAATATTGAAAAGCTATCGAAAAAAAAAAAAAAAGTAGGCGGTACGAAGTTCGCCGGATCAACTAGTAAAAAATATTTTTTTGACAACATCACATACATTGCTCTAATTCTAATGTAAGTAGCTAAAGCACTTGTGTTATAGAGATCAGAAACAACGACGGTACCGTACCGTTCATTTAGTAGAACTTCTACTGAATGGATACATTTCAAGAAATAGAATAAAGTTATCTTTAGCCAACTTCTCCATTGCGTTGCGTTGTCCTGGTGAAAATTTTCTTTTTTTTCTTCATTTGTGGCCGTTTTTAAGTGATTTTCTACTTTAATCGCTCCAATAATCCCATGTTGTATTCGATATTGAAGTTTCCCTCTATCAAGGTAGTCGATGAAGAATATTCCACGCACATCCCAAAATAATAATAATAATAATAATAATTTTATTTCAGAAATTACATCCATATGGGTTAGTATCACAAAAATAACTTATTAACTAATGTTAGTAATTATAAATATGCACTAGGTTTAGGGTTTACATGTAATTTAGTCCAGTGTTCAAAAAATGAACCCTGGACCCGACCAGCAATAACAGTGAGGAGGCCGTTACCACTGCCACGAAGTCTGCCCATCAGAGACGCAGTTCTTTTGCGTAAGATGGCTGCAAACCCATCTATGCCTGCATCCGCAAACATTCCTGACGCGCTACAGAGTCGCGGCAGCCGCAACAGCATCCTAAATATATTATTGTATAAAACTCGCAGAGAACTGAGAGCCTTTTGGCTGTAGTCGACCCACAAGCTACAAGTGTAGAAATTCTGACAGTATGATTGGAACAGTGTAACCTTTACATTGTCTGTACACCTTGAAAACCTGCGGGCCAGCATATTGCCCCGAACTGCCAGTGCCCTACGTTCCCGCTCAATATCCGTATTGTCCTCTAAGGACTCAGTGACCCAGTGCCCCAGGTACTTAAATTTAGTGACCTTATTTAGAGGAGTGCCGTTCAGCATTACGTTTGGGACAGTATGGTAACATTTTTTTCCCGCTTTGAAAACCAGCAACTCACTCTTGGTCGCATTATACCGAAGGCCCTGGGCCTCCGCATATCGCCCACAAATATGGACTAACTTTCGGAGAGCGCTGATCGATGGACACAGCAACACCATATCATCAGCGTAACTGATGTTGTTGAAACTCTTTCCCTCCACGGAGCATCCGATATTGGTATTGCTGAGCTCAACGATCAATCGGTTCATATACAGGTTGAAAAGACTCGGCGAGGTCAATCCCCCCTGCCTTACCCCGCACTCCAACCTGTACACACCCGACACAGAGCCCGCCCAACGTACACAATTATCCTGATTATTGTACCAATATTGAAACAAACTAATGATATCGCCTGGAAGATCAGTTTCTTTCTGCAGTTTGCTCCACAATCTGTCATACGATACCAGATCGAAAGCCTTGGACAGATCGAGGAAGCAAGCATAAACTGGAGTTTTCCGCGAAGTATAGTATTTGACAGTATGCTTGAGACAAAGTGTGGCAACTTCAGTCGATAATCCTTCTCGAAACCCAAATTGAGCATCGTGTAATTTGAGGTGCTTACTTAGTTGCTTCTCAAGCAGACTGTCCAACACTTTTGCTACTATTGTGGCCAGGGATATAGGGCGATAGTTCTTGATGCTCGAGACATCGCCCATCCTATTCTTTATTATTGGGACAACAATGGTCTTCATCATCTCCGGTGGCAAGTAGGAGTGCCCAACACAAAGATTGAAAAACAGTGTGAGCACTCTAGGCAAATGTACGCTTCCGTACATCAGGTGTTCCACACTGAGAAAGTCATGCCCCGGGGATCTACCGCGTGACATCCCCTTTATGGCAGCCTTTACCTCCTTAACCGTGAAACGAACATGTGCTTTTTTCTCTGTGCTGCTAACCTCTGTAGGTTTCCCCACAGCAGGCCCCAGAGGTGACCTAACCTCAAAATGCGACCTAAACAACTCGGCTATATCACCTGGCTCTGTCACACCCTCCACACTCACAGGTAGGCCCGACCTAGGACTGGCTTTTTTGGTTGTTTTCCAAAAATCAGAAAACTTTTTATTGGTATGATGGGTGGCCAGGATATCCATCTTGATCTGTTCCTGATTCGTTTGAGTCCATTTGCTTGAAGCTTGAATTTAAACTTTTTCTTAGTTTCGAGCATCCTGTTGAAAACAGGTCCATCACTAGGCTTACCCTGGCTTACCCATTCTAAAAAACTAAGTCGGGCCTCCCTATAATAGGAACTAACATATTTATTCCATCCTATAATGTAGGGTTTTTTATTACACTTATTCCTATTATTTTTATCATTATTGCTAAGAGCTGCAGCCTTTTGTAAAATATCAACAATTGATGCATACATTTGGTCCAGAGTGTTTCTATGATCTATATTGTTACACAAATAATCACTACAATCTCTAAATTCACATGGAAAATCTATATCTCTTAAGTGATTGAAACAATACTTAGTAAATAATTCTATTTGATTAGCGTCCCTATTATTCCACACAACTTTATTTTTCTGGTGGTGTTGTATACTAATCTTAGGCCTAAGAACACTTAAATTACAACTTAATTCTAAAGGAAAGTGGTCCGACCAATATACTCCGTACATAACACGTATGTTCATGGTCGCGCTACTTGCCGCATCCGATACAAGACAGTGATCTAACCAGCTTCTGGTCCCGTCGATATCACTATGATATGTATAAGTATCCGAACATAAACCCAAATATTCCCAGTCAAAACACCTTAAATTTTGCTCCATACAAAAGTTCATCAGTTCCGTACCAAAACGTTTCTGAGCATTCGCATTAAAGTCCCCCAATATAAATATACATTCTACACTACTCTCATCCACTACAGCACGTATTTCTCCTAAACATTCCAAAAATTCTGCTAAATTATCTATCGAACTAACGTCATCCGTAGGCATATAGACCGAAAATAGTAGAAAACAACGATCCTCTATTTGCACTTTTATTGCCGCCAGTCGATTACTATTGCAGTTAATAGCAGTAACGTTTTTATAGACACTTTTGCGCCATAAAATAGCTACACCCCCATATGGTCGTCCACGTAATAAGCCCTTCGAAGTATCAACCGCCGACTTTCCCGTAAAGGCAAAATCAGGGTCAATCGAGCCCAAAAACGGAATATCATGTGGCAGTAGCCAAGTCTCTTGTAAACAAACAAAATCAGCTGTTCTACATAAACTTCTTACACAATCTACCGATCTAGTTACAGACTTACAATTAAAACTATAGAATTTTACTCCTAGTGTGTTGTTACTATCCATTAGATAAACTTTATTCGTTTCTACCGTTTTTATCTTCGTATCTTTGAATGTAGACAAAACGCCTAAACGTTATACCTTCAGGCCAAAAATCTTCATTTAGAAACAAATCCAGTTTGGGTTGTGGTACAAGTACTTTGTAGGCATTGTATCCCCTTTCACGTTTCGTATTTTTTTTTTTTATCGTTACGCTATATTGTGTTTTTTGAGCAATATATTGAATTATATCTTCTTCTGTGGTGTTTTTATCAACATAATTTATAAACAACGGTATTTTCATGTCTGCTGCCTTAAAGTTACCGCTACATGATGCTTTTCCTTTAACACTTAAAAATCTGTTCTTTTGCTTGTTACATTTCCTTGTAACAGTAATCCATTCGTCTTTCTTATTTTTCATACTACGATTTAGATTTTCACTCAGCCCATCCTGCGCCTTCTCGACATCCGCCGTGTTTAACTTGGACCACACACCAACTCGTGACGTCACAGTAGGTTGACTCGAACTCGTCTCGATAATACAAACCGGCTCCGTTGCGTTGCCTGTCTTAGAGCTCACTTGCTGTTGTGGAAAAGAGAGGCGTATAGGTGTTCCGTTATCGGGTGACAGGGACACACGCCCGCTGCAGGGGATTTCTATGTTAGTTGCACTCTCGCTATCATGCGCATGCGCATCAGTCACTTCTTGCGGAGTGTGCGGTAGGCCGATCGGACCGCTGTTTAAAAAATAACTGTCCATTAAACCACCTCCTCTTTTTCGACTTATGTGATCCGTCGAAAAATTATTAACTATGGACGTTTGTTTAAGATTTGTAAGTTCTTTTTTCAGTGCATCCAGTTGGTAATCTGTGACATATGTGTTTTTAATGGTTTGTAAATCCTTTTGCAACACTAGGATATCTTTGAGTAGTTTTGTTGCGTCTATGTGGTCAAACGTTACTGGTGGTAATTTCTGCAGATCTTTAGCAACGAAAATAGGAATCAGTTCTGGGTCGATTTCCTTAAGTGCTGTGATTACGTCAAACAAATCTCGCTTTGATTTACCGCTTCCTTTTCTCACCATTTTGGATTTTCCTTTAGGGATGGATTCAAAAAATAGGCTCTTGGCTGCATGTATGTCTTCCGAAGAGAAACATGACGTACACATGCGCACTAAGTCTTCTTCATTCATTATTTCTATTTTATTTTGTAAGAACGCTAATAATTCACATACTACTATATTGCAGTTGTTACACTTGACACATTTCGAAGCCATTACGGTGCGACCTACCTACCTACTACCTACTACCCGAAAATAGAAGACCATAACCTTCCCGGCAGATTGTTGAGTCTTAGGCCGCTTCGGGCAGCCTTCACCAGTGCTTTATACTCTGTTGACAGTCTTTTGGATTCCGGAGTGAAATCGTAAATCCATGCTTCATCCATTGTCACATACTGACGTAAAAAACCTTTTTATTTCTACTAAACAGTGCCAAACAGCGTTCTGAATCATTAATACGCCGTCGCTTTTGATCAATTGCTAGCAGACGCGGCACCCATGTGGAAAAAAGATCCATAGACTTACCCAAAATAACGGTATTCACGGCGGCGACTGCGGGTGCGGGCGCGGATGCGGGCACAGATGCGGGAACAGATGCAGGCACGGCCGCAGGTACGGACGCGGGCGGCTCGTCGCGCCGGTCGAGCAGCACGCCCAGGCACGTGCGCGGCCGCGGGGACAGCTCCAGCCCTGTGCTGTACGACACTGCCTGGGGACAATACCGGATGTGATACAACGGAGGGAGGGAGGAGGGGGATACGTTGTAGATTCGTAATAAAAGTGCTATTCGGAACAAGGAGTTACAGGAGGATACTAACGCAGGACGATTTAGAGCGGAGCGTAGAACTTAGCGCTCAGGCTTCATAACAGCGCCCTTGTCGTAAAACTGTTACTTTTCGGAAATCATAAATTTTCTTTTCACCTTTCGTAACAATGTACTAGAGGGAATTTATCATTGCTGCCACTCTCATAACTTAAATTAGGTTCAAGGATCTTGTTTTTTCTCTAAAGGCTACAGCACACCGGTTGCGTCTGCAGCACGATGCGTTGCATCTGCGACACGCTGCGTCTTAAGGCAATTCACACCGGCAACACGGCATCGCACACGCAACGCAGCGCATTGCGATGCATCTGCGACACCGTGTGATCGTTTCAAATTTGTTATTTGAGCGGTTCTTATAATTTTTCTCTTGTGGATTACATACACATTTGTATTTGCGTACTATATTGATGAACTTTTTGCGTATATCAAAATCCATGATCCTTAGTAACTTTCAATTTATAAATATTTACAACTGAAGTGCCGCAGCCGGTGTCGCAGCTTCACGCAAACGTATGCGTCACCGCGGTGTGGCCTCAACTAACACATCCTATGGAATACAACGTCATCATGCCGGAGCGCGTGTGCGACGTTGCCACTCCGCTCACTTTCGGTTTGTATCTCGCGGACTGCTGTGCGACTGACGCACGCAAACGCATCGCAATACATCTGCGACACCGTCGGTGTGAATCTACGCGTTTAAATTCATATATTACAAATCCTGATGCACGCAGGTGCAACGCATCGTGCTGGAGACGCAACCGGTGTGCGTCAGCCTTTAAGGTGCAAAGGGCCGTGTCTAATGAATGTTAGTTAATTTATTTGGAGCGCCTCTTTAGCACAACTCGGCTCAGTTTCCACGTGTTTCTCCGATCAGCCTTAAAGAGATGACCTATGCATATTTTTATATTTTTAGTCTATAACTAAACGACCCTGAAGCTATTGCTGGGAATTGAATAAGTAATTCCTATTACCTTATCCCTTCGATAAAGGGTAGAGTCATCGTGGTCCGACGAATCACCTCGTTCCCATTTATGTTCTCGTAGCTGACGCCAGAACTATAACAATGTTATATTTTTTATTATTATATTCAAGCTGTTTAGAAATACGGGCATATAAAACGGTATTTACCTGATCGATCGGAAGGTTCGGTCGTTTCGATAGCGGGCTTCCACAGCTAACAGTGTGTCGTCGTTGGACGGCGGATCGCGGCTTCGGCGGATACATTCTGATGCAGAGGAGTAGGATTTTTGTTAATTGATAAGGATAGAATGTGTTTATTTGTCTCAAGGCAGATTACAAATACAACATAATATGCAAACTTAATGCTATAAGACAAAATTGTCTATGACTGGGTGGATGCAGAAAAGCCGCAAACTCTTTATCCTGCAAAATTTATGAGATGTTCTTGATTAGATATGTACGGGCAAGCATGTAAATTTCTTCGCGTTATCATTAATTTGACCTACTTTTGTAAATACGCATTCATTACTTTATTGTACAAACCAAATCAGTTCGTTCGCATACATTAAACAATTCAGTCGCGCGTTCTCACCTTACTATAAATATCCATATCTAACTTCAGAATACAAATTATTTTTACCTTACAAACATTTCTATCATTCCAAATCAACCCTATCATAAAAAACATATACGGCAAGTGTATTCACCCGTCTAAGTATTGTCTAGTGTGGCTGTGAATCGAATTTTTGAAGAGTTTATATTTTCTTAACAGACATGTGTGTGCGTGTGTGTATGTGCGTGTGCGAGTGTGTGCGTGTCACCTGGTGTGCGGCAAGTGCAGCGGGTCGGGCGAGGCGGGCGGCGACAGCGGCTCGCTCTCGTCCGACGACGACTGCGCCGCCTCGGGTGCCGCCTCCGCGATGCTCTCCGTCAGCGGGAGCGTCTTCTCCATCGGCCTGATGCTGCGCACTGTCGACATCATGCTGCCGACAATATACGAGGTTACAGATCGGTGTGGCGGGGCGCGCGCGGCGCGGCGGCGTGTGTGTGTGTGTGCACTGTACCTGTCGAGGCTGGGGTGCAGGTGCAGGTGCAGGTGCTGGTGCCGGTAGCGCGCGCGGTGCAGCTGCGGCGTGGCGAGCGCGGGCGGGGCGCGCGCGGCGCGGCGGCGTGTGTGTGTGTGTGCACTGTACCTGTCGAGGCTGGGGTGCAGGTGCAGGTGCAGGTGCTGGTGCCGGTAGCGCGCGCGGTGCAGCTGCGGCGTGGCGAGCGCGGGCGGGGCGCGCGCGGCGCGGCGGCGTGTGTGTGTGTGTGCACTGTACCTGTCGAGGCTGGGGTGCAGGTGCAGGTGCAGGTGCTGGTGCCGGTAGCGCGCGCGGTGCAGCTGCGGCGTGGCGAGCGCGGGCGGGGCGCGCGCGGCGCGGCGGCGTGTGTGTGTGTGTGCACTGTACCTGTCGAGGCTGGGGTGCAGGTGCAGGTGCAGGTGCTGGTGCCGGTAGCGCGCGCGGTGCAGCTGCGGCGTGGCGAGCGCGGGCGGGGCGCGCGCGGCGCGGCGGCGTGTGTGTGTGTGTGCACTGTACCTGTCGAGGCTGGGGTGCAGGTGCAGGTGCAGGTGCTGGTGCCGGTAGCGCGCGCGGTGCAGCTGCGGCGTGGCGAGCGCGGGCGGGGCGCGCGCGGCGCGGCGGCGTGTGTGTGTGTGTGCACTGTACCTGTCGAGGCTGGGGTGCAGGTGCAGGTGCAGGTGCTGGTGCCGGTAGCGCGCGCGGTGCAGCTGCGGCGTGGCGAGCGCGGGCGGGGCGCGCGCGGCGCGGCGGCGTGTGTGTGTGTGTGCACTGTACCTGTCGAGGCTGGGGTGCAGGTGCAGGTGCAGGTGCTGGTGCCGGTAGCGCGCGCGGTGCAGCTGCGGCGTGGCGAGCGCGGGCGGGGCGCGCGCGGCGCGGCGGCGTGTGTGTGTGTGTGCACTGTACCTGTCGAGGCTGGGGTGCAGGTGCAGGTGCAGGTGCTGGTGCCGGTAGCGCGCGCGGTGCAGCTGCGGCGTGGCGAGCGCGGGCGGGGCGCGCGCGGCGCGGCGGCGTGTGTGTGTGTGTGCACTGTACCTGTCGAGGCTGGGGTGCAGGTGCAGGTGCAGGTGCTGGTGCCGGTAGCGCGCGCGGTGCAGCTGCGGCGTGGCGAGCGCGGGCGGGGCGCGCGCGGCGCGGCGGCGTGTGTGTGTGTGTGCACTGTACCTGTCGAGGCTGGGGTGCAGGTGCAGGTGCAGGTGCTGGTGCCGGTAGCGCGCGCGGTGCAGCTGCGGCGTGGCGAGCGCGGGCGGGGCGCGCGCGGCGCGGCGGCGTGTGTGTGTGTGTGCACTGTACCTGTCGAGGCTGGGGTGCAGGTGCAGGTGCAGGTGCTGGTGCCGGTAGCGCGCGCGGTGCAGCTGCGGCGTGGCGAGCGCGGGCGGGGCGCGCGCGGCGCGGCGGCGTGTGTGTGTGTGTGCACTGTACCTGTCGAGGCTGGGGTGCAGGTGCAGGTGCAGGTGCTGGTGCCGGTAGCGCGCGCGGTGCAGCTGCGGCGTGGCGAGCGCGGGCGGGGCGCGCGCGGCGCGGCGGCGTGTGTGTGTGTGTGCACTGTACCTGTCGAGGCTGGGGTGCAGGTGCAGGTGCAGGTGCTGGTGCCGGTAGCGCGCGCGGTGCAGCTGCGGCGTGGCGAGCGCGGGCGGGGCGCGCGCGGCGCGGCGGCGCACGCGCAGGTGCAGCTCCCCCGCGCGCGCCGCGGACGCGCACGCCGCCCCAACCGCCTCGCCGCTCCACCCGATCACGCACTGCGTGCCCACCTGACACCACACATAAACGATAAGGGCGAGAAAACGAGCCTAGTGACGATTAAAAGGTAACCGAAGTTCTGTTTGTTGCAGGTATAGGAAGTTCCAGTCCTAACCGGCTGACATCGAAAATGGACTGACGACGTCTTAGGTCTGCGTCCAGATCTAGCGAATGCACCACTCGCATGCAGCTCGCGCAAGCGCGAGCGACCTTTGAGCTACCTGGAACATAAGCTAGATTTCCACACACGCAGATCGTGCGTGCACCTCTCTAACCGAACGCGTGCTGCAGCTACTGTCACATGTAACTCATACATCACCTGCACAATCTCATCCCCATCGTGCACGGCGCCGGAGGCGTGCGCGGGCGAGCCGAAGCGGATGTCGCAGAGCTGGTGGTGGCCGCAGAACGACGGCACCACGTTGAACCCCAGCGGCTTCTCGCCCTGCCGCAGCGTCACCGCGTCTAGCGACGCCGGCTGGAGGATCATTGGGTCTGAAACTTCCTGCAAGGAGCAACGTTCCATATCATTTCTTGAATTATAATATGGGGATCCAGGAAATTTTCAGAAGTCGTAACAACCCGCCAATATTTTTATTACTTTTCAAAGTAGACTTCGTTCCTTTCTGAGCACCTTCTTCGCATGAGATGAAACCATTGACTGAAGCAGTTGGCCCAAAGGGATCTCTTGCAAGCATCATTAAACCAGTTGAAAACAGTAGCACGGAATGGGCTTCTTCATGAAATGTTGGTCCAAGCCTATCGTAACATCGTCGATGAATAAGACCGCAACGACAGTCATACAGTCCCCGCAAAGAATGGAGATCACTTTGCGCATCACATCTTACGAGATCATCGTATCAGAGACGCGTGTGCGCGAAGCTAACAACATATCACAGCTACCGATGCAGGCGCGTTGTAAAAAAAAACACATATGAATTCATTACACTTCCACAAATTCCCAAAAAGTACCTAGGACTAAAATTTTTCATCGGTTTCTTTTCTTACTGGCCTAATTTAAAAACTATGAGTCTGAACTTCTTCTTCTTAGTCTCGCTTACTTAGCGCCGTGAATCAAGGCTGCCAGTCACATACCTGCACGATGTAGTCTGCGGCGGCGGCGGCAGCGGCGGCGGCGGCGGCCACGGCGCGCGCCGGCTGCTCGGCGAAGCGGTCGCGCTGCGCGCACGTGGCGGCCTCCAGCGACAGCTGCAGCAGCTGCGCCTTGCGCTCGCCCAGCACGCCCAGCGCCGCGCCGCGCACGCCGCCCGCGCCGCCCCCGCTACCTACTAGCGGCCATCTGCACATAATCATCAACATTGTGAACTAGATGTACGAGCTACGATCGAACATTTGCTGGGGAAAACTAGTGATGATGACCCATGGACCTGCATTATGCACCGTCGGCAGTTCTGTCGAACTCTACACCGGCATCACTACATACAAAACCTTTGCATGTGTTCAGATTTTTCTAGTTAAAGATGACGTTACGATTAATAATAAGATAGCAACTGTTCGCGTTAGTTTTATTTTCTTCCGCTGCGGCCAAGACTACCTTTGCAGTCACTAGGATAAATCGGATGAATATGCCAGTCTCGCATTAGGTTCACACCCTCTACCTATTGTCCTAACGCTGCTACACAAGACGACCTGTGGGTGTAGGCTACCGCTATAGTACCTGTCGAGCCAGCAGACGAGCGGCTTGACGGCGCGCACGGTGGCGGCCACGTCGGCCAGCGCCTGCGTGTCGAGGCGCGCGTCGGGCGCGCGTCGCAGGGCGCGTGCGAGGGCGCGCGCGAGGTTGGTGGCGGCGCCAGACACGCGCGCCGCCAGCTGCTGCACGCACTCCCGCCGCGACTCGTATTGCTGTAACAATCGCGTTTATAGACAAGCATTGGAAGACCTTATAGTGTCTGTGGCCGTCTCGTAGGTTAAAATTCCGCAAGGAGCAAACTTCTGTGTGATGAAAATAAGCAGTCGTACTTAAGTCATGGGTGTATATAAACCAGTTACCATGTTCACTAATGCTCACACTGATGGCTTCCATGTCATCCTCCGTAAAAGAGCCGCCTCGGTGCTAAGCCGTGTTCGTAGAACTCCAATAGTCAAAGTCAAAGTCAAAGTCATTTATTTTTGCAAATTGGCCATCAATGGCACTTTTACATGTCCCAAATTTTTTTTTTCCTACCACCGCTTCGGGACTACATATCGGCTGGTGATGAGAAGAATCGGCGCAACAAACTCAGTCACCTTTGTCAGCCTGATTTTATAACAGGAAATACAATTACAAGATAGTGTAAGTGCGAGCTAGGCAGGTTATTAAGTCCATGCACTCTTGTCGTTCAAGTAATCTTCAACTTTGTAATATCCTTTTTCCATAAGGATTTTCTTAATGTGGTTTTTGAACTTATAAACAGGCAAGTCAACAAGAGTTTGTGGTACTTTATTAAATATTTTTATACATTTCCCCAAAAATGAATTACCTACTTTCTTTAATCTGAAGCTCGGAACGGCAAGTTTATTTTTATTTCTAGTATTATAATGATGTGAATCCCATTTAAGGCTAAACGAACTAATGTTTTTTCTAACATACATAATATTATCAAAAATGTATTGTGACGCTACTGTTAATATTTTAATATCTTTAAAGACCTCCCTCAGAGAGTCGCGAGGCCCAAGACAATATATTGCACGTACAGCTCTTTTCTGCAACACGAAGATTGATTCGATGTCAGCAGCTGAGCCCCATAGCAATAGACCATACGACAATAAACTATGAAAATAACTAAAATATACTAGTCTTGCCGTTTCGACATCAGTTAAAAGCCTTATTTTCCTCACAGCATAAGCCGCTGAACTGAGCCTTCCTGACAAGGCAATTATATGGGGACCCCATTGCAGTCGGGAGTCTATAGTAATTCCCAAAAAGGTTGTTGAATCGACTGCGTCTATGTGATCGTCTGACATATTAATATGCGTACTGACCTGCCTCACATTGGGCATAGTGAATTTGATGAGCTTGGTTTTTTTTGCATTAAGTAAAAGATTGTTAGCAGTAAACCATCGTAGTACTTGAGAGAGAGCATTATTTACATCGTCAAAGGTTGCTTTACCTCTGTCAGTTTTAAAAATCAATGACGTATCATCTGCAAACAATACTATCTCACACAGATCTTTAGTAAAGTAAGGAAGGTCATTTATATATATCTGGAATAATAAAGGTCCCAATATAGAGATAATATTCTGCGTCAACACGCAGAATATTATTGGCGTTGTGGCGGGGCGTGTAGATTGCTCATTTATGAAGCACTGGGTTCGGCTACGCGTCGTAACCTAAATGCTTTTATATTTATTTCTGTTAAGTTGAATTGTGTAATTTCTCTTTTTTGTATGGACCTATGGTCTAAAATAAACGCTTTGAATTAGAATAAACAAATTTAAGTATATTTATACATTATCTAGTCGCCATAGTACCTACAAGATTTGATTAGTTAAGGGCTAGATAATTGGTCTCATTATAAAAATTATTTATTTATTTAATAATTTGGTCTTTTCTAGCTATTCAAAGGAACCAAGCTCAAAAGAGAGTGACCTAGAAAATAGGCCTGAGATTTAGCACAAGCAACAAATTTTATTTGGTTATTTTTCAGTTATCCTAAGAAAAAATTACAGGATGTTAAAATTAAATACATTTTTAGTATGGTTATATTATAAGTTTACATATATTAGAGTATGGTTTAAATATACGTTTTGCCATTTAAGGGTGTTTCACAATGAACGGATAAATTCTGTGTATGTTCTGTATAGGCTTTTTGTTATATCATTAGGATAAACACTATTTTTGTGTTTCACCACTGTCAAATACCGCTATATGTAAACTTAAAACCTATCTCCTTTCTTTTAGCTTTTTTGTTTTTGTGTCTTTTCGTCATAATTTTTCATGTTAATTGGGTTTGCATTTATTGTATTTATGCATAAGGTATTATGTATGTATGCTTTATTTAGGATAATATAAGTATGTTTATTCTTTATTTTGTTAATTTACGTATATGTATTATTAACTATATATATTATGCCATCAAAAACAAAACTTGTAAAAAAAAACCAAGTCTCGCAACTCAGTTCTTCTACCGTGAAAAGTTGTGAGATCCATGTAATACCAAGTCGGTTAATTTATTCAGTGTCTACATAAGGGACATTATCTTAAGTTATTACGTAGGTAGCTAACCTAACAACATCGTATAGCGACCATATTAATAATAACAATATTTTATGTTTTAAATAAATACATAGACTTGGCAATCGCAAATAATCTAATTTCATATAAGTATTCGTTGTGAGATACATTGTCTTATCATGCGATTGCCAAGTCAATTTATTTATTTAAAACATAAAATATTTTTTATATTAATATGGTCGCTATACGATGTTGTTAGGTTAGCTACTTACGTAATAACTTAAGATAATGTCCCTTATGTAGACATTGAATAAATTAACCGACTTGGTATTACATGGATCTCACAACTTTTCACGGTAGAAGAACTGAGTTGCGAGACTTGGTTTTTTTTTACAAGTTTTGTTTTTGATGGCATCTCATTTCTTTTTGTAGACGTAGGTTATATAAAACGTGCTTTGTTTGTATAGCTGCGATAACGCAGTAAGACCCAAAGGTTGCCTGGAAGAAAGTGTCCGCCTTTCTGTGATGGACGGGAAGCGTGGAAGCCGCGGCGCGGGAAAGCGACCTCCGCCGGCCGCGGTTATGATTATTAGTGTTCTTTCTTTCATGACAATTTCGGACAATTTAGTTTACCTAATAAGTAATTTGCGGGATTTTGGTATAACTTCATAAGACATGCCCCATTCTTTCTTTTGCATTCCGTTGATTGACCATTTTTACAAGTTATAGATAGTTTCACCTGCCCCGTTGTCTGTAATCAAATCTTGCAAGTTAAATTTGATTCACTTCCCCGTTACCGATTGACCTGAAATTTTGCACACATGTGTGAACCGCGTGACAATGCAATATTATGATGAAATGTTACTGATCTGATGATGGAGCTGGAAGGTGGCCATAGGAACTTCACAATGAAACGAAACAACCTCATCGAGTTTGGGCTCCTTTGAATCGTCTTGACGAGTAGTTTGTCTTTCAATGGTAACCAGGGTCTGATGATGGAGCTAGAAGGTGGTCATAGGAACTCTGTAAGGAAACGACGTAACCCCATCGAGTTTATTTGCTTTAAGATGGTTACCAGGGTCTGATCTGATAATGGAGCTGAAAGGTGGTCATAGGAACTCGGTAAAGAAACGACGCAATCCCATTGAGTCTCAGCTTGTTTGATTCATCTTGACGAGTACTTTGGTGCTAGATGGTAACCAGGGTCCGATGATGGAGCTGGAAGATAGCCAAAGGAACTCAGTAATTAAACGAGATAACCCGATCTAGTTTGGGATCGCTTGATTCGTATTGACGAGTTAGTACTTTGGTGCTTGATTGTCACTAGGTTCTGATGATGGAGCTGGAAGGTAGCCATAGGAAATCAGTAATTAAACGACATAAACCGATCGAGTTTGGGCTCGTTTGATTCGTCTTGACGAGTATTTTGGTACATGATGGTAAACAGGGTCTGATGATGGAGCCGGAAGGTGGCCATAGGAACTCAGTAATTAAGCGACACAACTGCGTCGACTTTGATTCGTTTTGATGAGTGGACTGTATTTGATGGGGAGTGAGTGTGGTGACAGGTGATGGTTTGGTGGACGAGAATATGCAACCCCATTATCTTTGGGAAAATAAGTTCGTTCGTTCGTTCCGTTTGTTATGAATGTGGATTCTGACTATGATAAGATGTTTGCTACGTATTTTAAAATATGCTAAATGTTTTTAATGTTTCATCAAAACACAAATTTTATTTAAGTTTGTTTGCGCTACGAACTACGCCGTAGTCGCCGACGCCGTATTTTTGATGCGAGATTTTCAAGTAAAAAATTAAAAAAGTTAAAAATATTTTTTTTTTTTTTAAATTAAAGAAGCTTTTACTACTTACTTGTTATAATAAGAACTAAAAAGTTAAAAATAATTTACCTGATGAGTTTTCGTTTCGTTTCATTTCGTTACTTGGGGACCACCATTTCATCAAAGTGCGACATTGATGCCGAAATTAACAGCAGAATCGGTGCTGCTGCAGCAGCCTTTGGCAAATTAAATACCAAGGTCTACCGCTCGCATGACTTGAAGTTAACCACTAAAGTTGCTGTTTACATGGCTATCGTGCTGCCTTGTATTTTGTACTCCGCCGAAACATGGACACCGTATCGACGCCACTTTCGCCGACTAGACCGTTTCCATATAAAATGTCTTCGCTCGATTCTTAACATCCATTGGTCCGATCGTGTGCGTAGTACTGAAGTCTTGAGACGAGCCAATGTAAGTGGCATTGAGTCGTATCTTATGAGACGACAACTTCGCTGGTGTGGCCATGTTTCGCATATGTCGGAGGAGAGAGTGGCGAAGCGCATCTTTTACTCTTAGCTTCAGGAGGGAAAGCGTAAGCATGGCTGACAACTTTTGAGGTACAAAGATGTGCTGAAGCACCATATGAAGGGATGTGACATAGATCCTTCTCTCTGGGAGGATTTAGCATCCAACCGTGGCGAGTGGAGAACGCGCGTGAATGTCAAAGTCGCCGACTTTGAATCCCGGCGGCTTATTCTCCTCATCTTGACGCCAAGCGCGATGAATTGAAAGCCCGACCACGTGCGGCTATCAGTTATAATTTTAATAACGGTGTGCTAACATGTCAATAAAGTTGGGTGCGTAAGCAATGTTAGGGCACACGAACGACAGCAGCAAAATAGGGAGTAGAAGTGGCCGTAGTCGCCGTAGCCGAACTCGGTTAGAAGGATTATTAACAAGTAATAAAAGCATGTTTAAAAAATACCTTTTAATTTTATTACAAGTTACCATTGAACATAATCCATAACCGCAAATGTAACTTTGTAATCCTTTATATTTATATGGGATTACAAAGTTATTTATGCAGTTGGTGTATCTAGAAAACTGGACTGAAATTGCGAAATGTTTTAATTTTTCCTTGATTTATATACTAAACACTAATTGAATTCAAAATTTGAAGCTTCTATGTCTACTAAAAGTGCCTTAGAGTTTTGATGATCGGTCAGTCAGTGAGTGACAAAATTAAGAACTTTGACTTGTTATAATTCTTACCCTACTGGTTCAAATTGAATGAAATTTGAAATATACCGTGTTTATACAATGCTTGCCTGGTTACTAAAAATACAGGCTTCTAGTTAACTCCACAACGAAGTTATAGGAGGTCGAAAATGGCCTGAACTGCTTCGAGAAAAGTATAGTACGGCCGTGCCGCTTTTTTTTGCTCGACTTGGCGGGGGCACTGCCGTGCCCCCAGATTAATTTACGTATATATATTGTTATTTAAATTTTTCTTTCTTTAACTCTTTACCGCTTTCCCCTCTTGACTTTTTAAACTGTCCTCTACCTGAAGGTTGTCTGGAAGAGATCGCTTCTAGCGATAAGACCACCTAAATTGTACCATTCTAAATGTATTATCTTTTCTTTGTACTGTTTGTTTTGTGTGGTGTGCAATAAAGAGTATCTATCTATCTATCTATCTATATGACACATTAATTCAAGCACTTTTATCCTCTACATATTTTTATCTATGTATGTATTACATAGCCATACAACATTTTATGCATACATTATGAAACAGGCCCTAAGATTTACCTTCATCTGTTTTAGATGATAACTTTAATAAAACGAACATGGCCAAAAATAAAATGCATTTTAATAGGTCAGATCTTTAATAAGGTCTGAAAAGTTAAGTAACCTAAAAGCTTAACAATAATTATAGAATTCTGAAAGGGATTCAGTCATTTCATGGGATTGGATCCAGCAGTGGACCTAAATAGGCTGAAGTAATGATGATGGTGATGATAATAAATGTGCTTAAAAGTAAACTGACAACAAGCTAGCTAACATTCAATACGGGTGGAATATATAACTTCTAAAATAAGTATCCAAAAAAATCTAATAATCAAATAGATTCTTGTTTCAAATTATTTGTTACAGAAAATAAATATTAGAAGAACTGTTTTTTTTTATAATATATCTTCTTAATAAAATGTTATTTACTGTATAACACAAATATTTCATACTTAATCATTTATTGCTTTATAATATTTTCAGCAAGTTACATCTTACAAATTTAATTTCATTACCTACACAAGTAATTGAAATACTAGGGCTTCTGATTATCAAATTATTATAGCTAGAAATGATAACATGAGACAATGCCGCAATAACAATGTCCATAAGCTCAACGCCACAGCAGATAAGCTTCCAGATAAGTGCCGCAGCTGCTGCTGGCTCATGACTCACACTCACATTATAAACACTGACGGCAATCAAAACAGATACTTGAGGATAACATGACTCAAACCTTCCATATAGAGCAGTTCAAGTATTTATAACACAAATAAATGGAAGTACTACTTGTTTAATATGATTAAGATCTCATTCAAAGATTCAACGGTAATAACCAAAATTAACCATATTTCTTACATCCTTAAAATCATACTCTTATTTTTTTTTATTATAATTTTAATTTAATGCAGGTCCATTCAAATCCTATGAGAAATAGTGAACACTACTAAAAGACAGTCTTAGTCTAAAATGTTAGTAGTTTAAAGAATAGCCAAAGAACGGCAAAAAATAAACTATTGGTGAACTCCAAGACACAAGCAAATATCTGCTATCCTAAATCCTGCAGCCTGCTTAATTATAAATAATTAGAAATTTCCTGTAGGAGAAATACAAATAATGATAATAAAATAGTGTTTCATTACAATACAATTTATTTGACCATAACCAGATTTAACAACATTCTGCTAACTGTACCTAGGCATTGTAACTTTCAGGGTAACATGCAATCATACATTTTGTTACACTATGCTATCATTTTAATACTTTCGATATCCAAAAACATACTCAAATTCAAATTTTAAACTAAATTATAAGGTAATCAACTAAATTGTTCTGAATTGGTGACGTTTTGCAAGCTAAAAATCCATTGGTCTACTTGGTCTAGTGATGAATTTTAGATTATTATAAAAAGGAATAATAACAACACCAAAGGTGTTTCTTGTATTTTGAATAAATAAATGATAATCCCACCCAGTGTAACTGAGTCCTACTATCAGGATCCATGAGTAACTTACAAAGTTCCTTAAATGTTCGACGGCCTCCAGCAGCAGCTCCTGGTGGCCTATCACGTTCATGCCCAGGTACTCCAGGTCGTCGCAGCGCAGCATCAACAGCTTGCGCCCGTCCAGCCCGCGCGAACGCAGCGCCGGCGCGTAGCGCGCCACCGTCGGCCCCAGCCCTGAACATCACAAGCCATCGTGACTCACCCACCACACAAAACCACAAGACACCGCACGACACAACCACACAAACCTAACAGCCATTCCTCCACCTGATCCGGCGTCCATTCTGCAACGTTCAGGCTAGCCATACGGATAAAATACGCGCATTTTTTGCGCGCCTACCGATGTTTGTTTTCGTGGAAGTAGAAGAATTAAGAGAAAACTAGGAAATAATGTAATCCAAACAAGGTCCAAGAAAAACAAAAAGCACAATCTGACAGAACTGACAGCATCTGTCACGCGTGACACACAACTGCTGGAGCAGGCACAAATGTTCCGACGTACTTACAAAATAACAGTTATTGTTTTATTTTTTCCTTATGACTAGAATAAATTATGAGTGACTGGTTCATTATTAAGATTCAAACGCTATTTTTATGCTTACTGATTTGGTTCTTAGATTTATCGAAATTCCTCATGCTAAAAAACTTTGTGATAGGAAACAGCGATAATTATCGTACATGCCGCAAGATGGCGTAACATGCCACAGCTTTCAAAAGAATGATACGGTTCTTGTACACGTTACAAGATGACGCTAGTCATTCTGAATGAGCTCAGTTGCATTGTGAGTGCACTGAAACCTCTAAAAAAAGTTAAGAAAATTGTTCAAGAATTCACGAACTAATTAGTAATTTAGGACTCAAGTTAACGTAACGCGGCAACTGTAAGACTTAGAGTAAGTACTTACCTATAACTTTTCATATTAGATATAATTTCAATTTGTATACTTTTTTTAAAGTACCTAGTTAAATTGAAGTTTAGTGGGTAGGTAAACAATACATATTGAAATTCCTAATTATTACCTACTACCACTTCTATCCACTTGTAATTTATATAACTAGGTAGGTACATATCTCGAAGAAACATAACTATTACCTACGCAACTAAGACTTACCTAACTTACCTATTCAATCTGACCTAGCCTATATTCTATTCATTATTCTACCACCTAAGTAATCATCGTTGTTTTGTGTTGTTTTTCATGCATGTAACAATCACTATGGTAGGTATAATTCCCAGATCAGCAGGTAGGTAATTACTGGGATTCGGTGGAGGGTAGCAGTGGCGGGCATCAGTTTTATATCGAGGTAGGCAGTCGATTCTTAATAATGTGTTTTATTGATGAAAATCAGTGCTTTTCATCAATAACACACATTTGTAAGTACTTACTGCCTACATCATTTCAATTATCAGGTAGGCACTGCCTAATTGCCTATATGCACCGCACGCCCCTGGAGGGTAGGTAGTCGCACGAAAAGTAAAGTGATAAAGATGTAGGTAGAAATAACGAAATATTATTGTATTCAACGCGCATTAAGTGTCAAGTGGTCTTATTACCCGACCGAGGCGTCTTAAAACCTGCAATAAGAGAATCCAGGTAAAGCAATATAACACTGAACTAGGTACCATGTTTTATTGCAAACACTCACAATAGGTATAGTGATTACTTAGCTAAGGATTACTTACTTGATCAGTTTCAATTAAGTACTTGTGTCTATACGCATTACTTACATGCACGACGTCACTGTCAATGCTGCTAATTATCTCTGCCTCCCCAGCATGACTAACAAAACACTTCCTATGTGTGTAACATGTGCCTCGATATTTCGATAAGTATTTTGGTAGGACAGATCTTGATAAATCGCTATATCTCGTGTTTATATGTATGCCAATTGAATTGAAGACCATCCAATTTTCTACACGAGCATCTCATTAATCATAATCTATTTTATTTTTTTAGGATATTTTTGAAAAATAAGCAAATTATCTGTCCGAAGGACCAGGTCGAAGAAACTCTTACCTACACTACCTACCCGAGAACAAGGTAAGACAAAAAATCCTTTTGGTAAATAAGCTGTAAATAATATTGTTATACTTACTCAATTACCATAAAGAATTAACAATGTGATTTATTACTTCGATAAGATGTAAATAAAAAGCGGACTGTATTATAAAAAATGTATAATCCAAAATATTTTTAGCAAATACAGTGACCAGACGCTTGGAAAATAATGAAGTGAGTGTTCGGCCGAGCATATTCTGTGTTCGCTCGCGAACCGAATATTGCTAGCTGTCGTTCGCCGACGTTCGCCGCTCCTCGTTCAGTTCCCGGTTTGTGGTACGATGCCCGTGCGTGGACTTACTATACAATTACTATACTTATGTTAATTAGTAACGAGTAGAAGGTAGCGATTTTCTTTAAAGATCATTTAATATTTATTGCAGTTAGCAAAAAAAACTATGCCAATAGGTAAACCTGGGTTACATACAATATGATTTAGATTAAGACACTTCGTCTATAGTTCAAGAAAACGTGCAGTGTAGGGTATCGTGGTAGCCTGTTGTTAGTTTTTTTTAGATTTTGTTTTTCAATGCAAGGTTTTACACGTTATAAACAAGCTTACTTCATCTAAGTCACTTTGAATATTGTTTTATCCTTAGGTTTTTTTTTATTAAAAGAGGTAAAAATTTCTTGAACGCCTATTAAACTAACTGACCTCTCTTAACCGTTAAAATTTTTGCCAGATTTTTCAATTTAATAGTTTAACTTTTAGAGAGGGGGTGGGACGCCCTACTTGAACAAAAATTAGCGCTTTTTAGGGTTCCGTACCCAAAGGGTAAAACGGGACCCTATTACTGAGGTCCGTCTGTCTGTCCGTCTGTCACCAGGCTGTATCTCATAAACCGTGGTAGCTAGACAGTTAATATTTTCACAGATGATGTATTTCTGTTACCGCTATAACAACAAATACTATAAACCAGAATAAAATAAATATTTAAGTGGGCGCTCATACAACAAACGTTTTTTTTTGCTCGTTTTTATAGATAATGGTGCCCTTTATGCGCGAGTCCGACTCGCACTTGGCCGGTTTTTTTAAAATTAATTTATTTCCACAATCACCAATTATCTAGCACCAAACCCAAACGAAGCAAGGCTTTTATTATGGCGACTAGAATAACGGATAAACATACCTAATTACATTCAAACATCCATGACTTAGGTACAAATGCTCGTGTTCATCACACAAACATTTGCCCCTTGCGGGATTCGAACCCGTAACCGCCAGGCATTTAGTCCGGAGCGCGAACCGCTACACCACACGTTCGCTTTTAAAGGTTACTTACTTATCGCAAACGGATCCTTAAACGAAAAATAGTCTTTGCAAGCCTATAATGACTACGCGGTGGGGTAGATGAAGAAAAAAAACATTCCCATGTTACATGTAGGGGGATGTTTGTGACTCAATCACGCGTAAACGACTGAACGGATTTAGGTGAAATTTTGCACATATAGAATATGATCTGGGCCATAACCATGAACTCTTAAAACAATCTCAAAGTTGTCAAATCTGTCAATTTTGGTACGTCATTTCATACAAAATTTGACAGAAATGATAATGTTTGACAGATTTGTGATTGTTTTAACAGTTCATGGTTAGGGCCCTGGATTAAAATAATAGTATACTTTTTTTTCGGAAAAATGTTCCTTAGAATCATAGCCTATGTTAAAATGTATTAAGTTAATATTTTTTTAGTTTGTTATAAGTAACAGTTCCGTGTGGTGCCGGCACGTTAAAATAATTGCTCCATCCCTTCTCTTCCTATGGGTGTCGTAAGAGGCGACTACAGGAGAACCGCCATAAGAAAAAAGGCAGCAGCGTCTCCTCTAGACCATTGGCCAAACTGCGATCACCAACCCACCTGTCCAGCGTGGCGATTATGGCAAAATCCTATATATATATTTTTTTATAATTACACTGATTATCTATCCCCAATCTGTTAACTAAATATACATTAAATCTGTTAACACCTACTTACACCCCGGCCTGCCCTATACCTACTATGTAAAGGTCTGACATATTATATTATAACTGAATTTATGATCTTCGAATCTCATTTATATGCACATTTCATGGCATGCAACTATTCAAAGGCGCTTAATGAAATAGAGACAGGACACGCCAAGTGAAATATTCGGGCCATATTTGACAGCACAAGTCAATTTAATTAGGGAGCACTGTTTATTAAAGTTAATTAATTATTGCAGTGCTCTCTACGTGCACACTGCGGCCTGCGGCTGCGCGGTCTGCGCCGTTGCCCAAGCGCAGGCATCGCGGACGCGCGCGCGCAATAAAACATCCATTTAGAGCGCATGTTTAACTTAATCTGCCATAAAATACACATTTAATCGGTCCACCTGCGAGATCGCCACCTTCCTTATCAGAACGCATTCTAGAAGCGACACGATCGTGTTATTAGCATTTTAAGGCATTGTCAAAGGAATTCTTCAGCGGGGCTTTCATTAGGAGCGGCCGTTCGGTGGTTATCTGATGGGATCTTTTGTATATTTATTGGGGCATCAAAGCCGGGCGCGGGTGTAGCGCGGTAGCCCCTAAACCCGACAGTTTAATACCTCTCATAAAGCGGGCAGTCACCGCTCGCCCGCTACCGATAATTTCTCTTATTGTCTCGATAAATTAGCTTAATTAGGGTGTAAAAAATACGGTGTGGAATCTAGCGGTCGCGGTGGGTGGTCTGACGGTGCGCCTGACAGGAGACAGACAAATCTAATTAGCCGCAGCGCCGACACCTTGCGCCTGCGCCGCTACCGGCCACGAACAAATGCACCGCTGATTAATCGATGCGCCAAAATATGTCCTCCTAACTTTATCCTTTTTTTATCAGAATAACAAATCACAAACTTTCTGACTACTTAACACAAGATTTTCGTCCTCTAACAAATGTATGTGTTACTATGAATGTCCACGAGATTGATATTATGATGCCCTAGGTTTGAGAAGTAATGAATATTATACTAATATACAGATTTAAGTTAATAACTGTGTTAAGGACAAGGTGCCTAATGTAACAGGGTGTTTATGAAATCTTATAATTATTTCTAAAAGCTGCTGATAGACATCTGCTTTTATGTATTGTAACAATGATACTAATTAATTACTTACTAACAAACAGACTGGCTAGGACGATATAAAAAGAAGCTACTATAGAATAATAAATTACGTGGCAGTTGGGTAGTAATTTAGTTTTATCGCAAATTTGTGCTTGAATCTCTTTAGGTTTTGGTCTGGTTTGGTGATTCGTAAAACTCGTTTGTAATTAAACTCATTAAAATTATTACGTTTCCTTAAAATGTATCCAAAACTAGTTGTGCCCGCGGTTTTGCCCACAAAACCGTTAAAATATAAATACTTAGATACCACAAAATATTGTACGTGCTATTTTCCTTTTTTTTCACTTTTATTAAGATTTTATGACGATATGAGATTATATCGACGAAATTATAAACCTATCAATTTATATCTGTTTTGTACACCTCGGGAAACGTGCGTTATTTCGGTAGGAAAAGCTATTCTTTAAAGCCGGTGCCCATCGGGAAGGGTCCTAATAAATTTATTGTTTAGAACGATAATCTAATTTTGGTTAATTTAGTTGTAATTAGTAAGTAGGTGATTGGTTTGAAATAGGCAATTTAATGAAAATGTTACTTATGTTCCTTATATTTAAAAAAATATATATTTAAGCTCGTGGTTACTTAATGTAAAACACAAACCCTGAGTAATGACTTCAAGACAAATTTCAACGAATGTGATAAATATTAATTGAAACTAATTAGATTCCACGAAACAGGTCGCCTTACAAAAAACTAACCGGCGACCGAATGTCTCCAAAATGAGGGCATCCGATGCAATTCAAACGACCGGACACTACCTGCGCCTGCGCGCCGCGGCCGCTTGCCGCTCGATAACACGACATACGAAAAAACCAATTGAATAATGGAAAAAATGCCTTCGCGACGTACGACAGTACTAAATGCGTGAAAGTATTGCATCTATGAATTCTTAGCAGCTAAATTTTTATAGGTAGAGGTAACAGAGGCGTCAATGCTCGCGCCTGTACACGGCTGGGCGCGTTTTTGCCGAGGATGCAAACGCGCGACGCTGCATATGGCATAATACAGATGCGGCGGAGCCTGTGGAATCTTGAAACTATCCTGCGCGCGTCCATTCACTCGCATGCCGGCCGGGCAAGAGTTACAGGCGCCGCGATCCAATTTATGCAGTGCCACTACTCATAAACATTGTGGCCCGTTTATGAGCGCATTCCAAGCGGCGACAATTGCGTTTTGCGATGGACATCGATCATCTGGCGATATTTCAGGCGCGGGAGTCACGTAGAGCAACGCATAGCTACCTAATGGTTCTGTAACGCTGGGGCCTCGAATATCACCATGCAGTCTCTGAATGTCATTTATTTCAATCATTACTTTTAAACTTTCGCGTTGCATAATTTAAAACTCAATGAAACGGGAATTAACGCGATCATAATTTAGGTACAAAATGTTACCTCTTTTTCCTGACGTTTCGATCGGGTTACACCGACCGTGGTCACAGGCTGACTGGAACAGCGATGTCTTCAGTCCGTATGAGAGGCAGATTCTTCATCTAGCAAAAGAGGTAACATTTTGTACCTAAATTATGATCGCGTTAATTCCCGTTTCATTGAGTTTTATTTCAATTGCCATGCATCGGCCATTGACATTGTGGTCGCATGCTAATGACTCGATTTACTTGATCGACATCGACAGGCTAATGTCATCAGCTCCATGCGGCCAACTATAGTACCTACCCTGTTGAACTAGGCCTAGGCCATAAAGTGGCTGGTTACCCGATACTCGATACCGTGGCGTTATCTCGCGCGGCAGATAACGTGATTTAGGATGACACGCGACTCCGGCCTATATGACAGCCCGAAGCGCGACGGTTTACGGATAAAACACACATTAAACATGACAAATTGCTGAAAATGACACAGTGAAATAAAGATAACAGTATCGAATTGTACAATAAAGTGGAGTTATTTTTACTAGCAGTTAACACTTTATACTTTACCTATCTCTAGTGTACTGCTGGAATGTGTCGTGGCCAGATCGTAAAGTTAATCACTTCATGGTGTGCTGTGATTTCAGGATTGTATTTATTTATATTTTTATTATTATATTTATTAATACAAGTTTTTTCACGTGTAGGGTCATTTATATGCTAATCTAGATTGCATAATGGTAAATCATGCATTCAATCATTCATTGCAATCATTGCATCATGATAAAATGTACCTATGACGACAGGTCTTTAAGTCCAGAGTGAATAGGCGGGTCGTTCTTCAAGACACGTTTTTTAAGCGGCATCACCTAAAAAGAATGGAAATCGTAAAGCCAGCTAGCCACTTTTTTTTCAGGTATACTTCCACTCCTCTCTTAACTGGGTTATTGATTATTATTCAATTATCTTTATATTTAATATCATTAAAAAAATAAGACAACCCGATTCTTTGATTTTCGTGGAGTGTCCCAAACCCTGATCTGGTCACTTAGTAAATTATATATTTTAAACTAAACGGTACATGCTTACCAAAAAAAATATACTAAGTCATAAGAAGTTGACAATTCTATGAAAAATGAGATCGTAGTTCTAAAAGAAATACATTATCTAAAAAAAATTAAAATGTGACTGTCCCGGGGTAGTTACTGATTTGCGTGGATCATTATAAATTCACTTGCAAAACCCTAGTTTCGCGACCTGATGTTGCGTCATCCTAATTCACGTTAAAACTAGTCGCGCCCCGACGGCCGGGCAGAGTACTTGTGTGACGACGCGTCGAGTGTCCGAAAAATTAAGGTAAGAACCTCGTTGCATGGGTATGGTTTCTCAAAAATTAGATTTGTGTGGTACAATTTTCTCCGGTGTCTGTAAATTTATTTATTGAATAAAATTTTGTAGCGATCAAATAATAGGTTACGTAACCTATATCCAAAACACAGCTTATTTGCTTAAAAGGTTTATGTATATTTTTAGGATAAAGGATTTATTTTGATTTTCGTGGTCGTGATTTGCGTGGTTTACGTGGCAGTTTTGACCCACGCAAATCAATTATTGGCCATGCAAATGAAATAACTTTCGGGTTTTGTAATAGTATTATATGATCATTTTAATTTTGAAATGTCAATACGTTTAAATCACAATTAAAATGTTGCAGTTGATAGGTTTCTAATTTTATAAGTACCTTATTATAGTAAAAATAGTGTCAGATAAGCTACCTATATTAATAAATAATAAAATTGTCATCATATCAGCCTGTTGCAGTCCACTGCTGGACATAGGCCTCCCCCAAGGAGCGCTACAGCGCTCGATCTCCCGCCCTTTGCATCCAGTCGCTGCCAGCTGCCTTCTTCAGGTCATCGGTCCATCTAGCCGGGTGGCGTCCTACACTACGTTTGCCTAAGCGTGGTTACCATTCGAGAACCTTCCGGATCTTATCCCTTAATGAGATCCGTCCCGAGAGATGAGATCATAAAAAAAAATCCTCCAGTGCGTTGGTGAACTGTTTTAGAGATATAACATCTCCCTGTCTAACACCTCGGAGCAGTTGGATGATTTTTGTTCGGTGGTTTTGTACTTGGACGGACATTGATGCCATACTGTACAGGCTTCTTAGCACCTTCACGTACCGCCAATCGACTTGGCATCGCTGCAAGGATTCCAGAACAGCCCAGGTTTCGACCGAGTCGAAGGCTTTCTCATAGTCCACAAAGGCCAGGCACAGGGGCTGGTTATACTCTTCGGACTTCTGTATGACCTGCCGCACTGTGTGAATGTGGTCTATGGTACTGTAACCTTTGCGAAACCCAGCCTGTTCCGGTGGCTAGAAAGCGTCAAATCTTGCGGAAAGACGGTTTGTGATGACCCTCGAGAACAGCTTGTAAACGTGACTCAGGAGCGTGGTTGGTCTATAGGTTTTCAGGAGACTTTTGTCTTTTTTCTTGAAAAACAATGCCACCAGGCCCCTACTCCACGCTTCCGGAGTTGCCCCATTGGCTATGACGGAGTTGAAGAGCCTCTTAAGTTCGCCAAGCACAGGTTGGCCTGCAGCTTTTAAGAGCTCAGATGTGATTCCGTCTTCGCCGGGAGCCTTCCCATTACTAAGCTGTCCGAGGGCCGCCTCAATCTCATCCTCCTCCACATCTGGGAGATCTTCAGTGAAGTGGCGGGTAAGCTTGTTGGCTCTTGGATCATTCGCGTCGGGCTGCGGCTGTATGTAGGGAATGCAATGCGTACAATCGGCCGTAAAAGCCTTCGATTTCGGCCAGAATCTCCGGAACCGATGAGACGATTCAGCCATCTGAGGTTTTCAGCTTTGCCAGGTGACTTTTTCCCAATCTTTTAGTGAAGACCTTCGACCCCCGATTCTGCTCAATCGCCTCCTTTATGAGGCGAGTATTGTAGCTGCGTAGTAATAAAATTGTAATGAATAATTTTTTAGACCAAAATGCCTAAAACATGAGAGGAAAAATTAGAAAGAAAAAAGTAATCCGAAAGAAGAAGAAGAGAGAGGCTTAAAAATAATGAAGAGTTCAAGATAAAAAACCGGGCGAGATATTATAAAAGGAAAGCCAAAGGAAAAATACTTAGTATTTATTACTTGAACCGCCGCGAACAAAAAGCTAGACGAGATAGTAGTTCCAGGCCTGGCCAAAGACTACGAAGAACTGATGACTACAAAAACTACTAGAGCTGTGATCTCCTGTCTTAACGACGAAAACTCAAGTGTTCGAATTATATAGGTTTGTCATTCATGTCATGTCTTTAAATAAATAATGCTCGATTGATTCTAATATAAATTTAAATAAAGCTTAAAAAATAATTTCTGTGTTAGTTACTTACCTATTCTTTCAACTGATAACATAATAACTTATTTTATATATAAAATAACATTTAATAACTTATCTAAGAAATTTAAATAAATAAAAATCATTTTCGTGGAGTGTTTTGTGATTTGCGTGGTCCCCAATTTTTTAACCTCGATTATCTCTGTAAGTATATCGCTCTATTATGTGCCTTTTCCAAAAAAACATTACTTTTACGTATATTTTAAGATACAGAGGTCGATTTATAAAGTATATTAAATTTGAAAATTGCCACGCAAATCACCAAATAATGCCTGGCTCGAAGAAGCACCCAGGCATCTTCTGGGCAAGCTCGCTCCATCATCTATGCTCTAGAGCAAGATTGGGGTCAAGAGCAAGCCCATCTCAAATAAAAAAAAGTCAGGTTACAAGAAATAATCCTAAAACTAAAACTACTCTCGTACATTCGATTTTTTTTATTAAACTTAATCTTCTTAGTTAGTGTTAGAGTAGTCAGGGGCGTGCAGTGCACATAGGCAATTAGGCAGTGCCTACCTGATAATTGAAAAGAGGTAGGCAGTAGGTACTCACAAATGTGGATTATTGATGAAAACCACTGTTTTTCATCAATAAAACAAATTAAAAGTATCTACTGTCTACCTCGAAATAAAACAAATGCCCGCCACTGAGAGTAGTATGCATATGCAACGTAAATAATAAGTAGGTAAGTGTGTAAGTATAGTATGTATGTATGTACGTGATGCAAAGTCTTGAAATAAATAATAATAAATCATTTATTTCAGGCCATAAATATTACAGATGATAATATAATAAAAGGCCCATATAATACATACCTTAAAGACTAACATACATACAATAATAATAATAATTAGTTAAATTTTTTAAATATTAGTTATTAGGGCTTCGTTATCGGAGCCGTTCTGGTGGTGTCAACCGGCAATCTTCCACGGAAGCGACGATAGACAACACCCTTTGGCCAGAATTCTTCCTTGAGGAATACGTCCAGCTTGCTTGTCGGTACTAACACAACGAACGCTTTAAAACTCGAAATTATACTTAAGGGTAGGTAACCGCAATGTTAACCTCCGTAGCCAAGAGACGAGCTCGCCGGACTTGGTGTCACCATCTCTGAAGAGCTCAATTCCCAGTCGCGAACGAAATCGAAATTTTCTATATTATATTGTCTTGGGCATGGGCGTTGGGGTAACGTCGTTGTTTCTGTTTTCAATAGAACAAGTGATTTAGCTTACCTTACCTTAATATAAAGAAAAGAAACTTAATGCATTTAAAGTCTTGGCAACCCTAATTTGTAAAATGTACGAATATTCATACCTACACTAAAGATACTTACAGCTCTTACATCGCCTACTGACTGTTTAACGATTCAACAACAAATCCCACTTTACAAATACTTAAGTACTTTATTACTGAGCTGGATAGGAGATACCTACCGTAAGTAATTTTGTAATAAGCACCCGCATCTGACACGGCATTAGCAACACAAATGGGCCGATTACATACTAGGTACTTTTCTAAGGTAATTCACATCACATCACATCACATCACCAGCCCATATCAGTCCACTGCTGGACACAGGCCTCTCCAAAAGGAGGATTTTGCCATAATCGCCACGCTTGGCAGGCGGGTTGGCGATCGCTGTTTGGCCAATGGTGGAGAGGAGACGCCGCTGCCCGTATTCTTATGGCGGTTCTCCTGTAGTCGCCTCTTACGACACCCATAGGAAGAGAAGGGGTGGTGCAATTCTTTTAACGTGCCGGCACCACACGGCACTTATTGTACTAAGGCACTAAGGTAATTATTGAAATTGAATTAAAATAATTTATTTCAGAAACAGTTTCCATACATTCCTAACCTAATACCAACTATAAAGAAATAAAATCCAAGCCACAAACAACACTTAAACAGTCCGATCCAATCCCAACTTCAAGTTCTATAGAACTTAAAGCTAGGATGAGATCCGGACGTGGATAGATGCCCAGTAAGCGGTGATAGGGCTGTTTATCCTCTCTGCAATATTATCAGAGTAAAAACTGTCATGATGACCTAGCTTGCCTCCTCTAACTTGATGAAACTCTTTCCAATCGTAGAAATTAATGAGGAAGCTTTCCCCGTTAATTCCTACGATTGACTCTAGGAATTAAAATAATATAGTTAACCTTTACCTACTCTAGTTTGAGGTGCTCGTAGTCGTAGCTCAGTGGCGGCAGCGCTTTGGTATTGATTACTAAAGTTAAGCACCCAACACCGCGGTTGTGAGTGGATGGGTGACCACTCCGACTAAATTTAGTGACATTTATCACGAGCACCTCCGTGCTTTGGAAGGCACGTCAAAAGTTGGTCCCGGTTGATAGCGCTAGATATTAGTCGTGAAGCCTAGTAAAACTTATGGCTGCTTGATTACATCTGACAGTAAGGTTTAGTCACTGGCCTTACAACACCCCTTCACCGAAGTGCACTGGGCCCACGTGTTGGAGTATGGCTCAAACCACCTCATAGATGAGGTGAGGCCTGTGCCAGTGGGAAGCATTAGGTATACTTTTTTTTGTTTTAGTTTAAGAAAACAGATTAAAAAACTATTTCTCTTACCCCAAGCAGAACAACGTTGTAGGTTCCATGGCGAATGAACATCATACTCATTATTTTAACATGCAGAATTACGTGCTTCAGGGCCATAACCATGAACTCTTAAAACAATCTCTAAGTTGTCAAATCTGTCAATTTTGGTACGTCATTTCATACAAAATTTGACAGAAATGATAATGTTTGACAGATTTGTGATTGTTTTAACAATTCATGGTTAGGGCCCAGGTATAAATAACGACTCTACCTAGAGATTTGAACCCACAACTAGGTTACAACAATTTCAAATCTGTCAATTTCGTACGTCATTACGTACGAAATTTGACAGATTTGACAAGATTTGACAGATTTGAGATTGTTTTAAGCGTTCATGGTTACCTCCCTCGCGCACCACACCGCCGCGGCGTCGGTTTTAAGAATACAAGATTTCATTTACTAAATAAATAAATGTGTATGTCAAATAAATGGTATGTCATCTTTATCGAGACGTCTTTGAGAACATAGAATTGTAAAATCTATTGATAAACCTTGGTGTAAAGCTCCCGTGGATACAACAATTTTATTAGTAAGACAATATAATTGTATACTTAGTCTTACTTAATTTTTACTTTGTAAATAAATATCTTCTGTGAAACATTTTAACTACACACACTTTAACTTCCCACAATATTGATTGAATATTTAGAAGCAGTAACCCACACTGTCACGCCGCGCAGCACATTAGCTACATAAAATCATTTGTCTGCAGTACGTGTTATGTATGTAAGTATGTATAAACATTTATAATGCTAACAATGATATCGATAATTGTGTTCGTAATTAAGTCGGTCAACCGCAACAAATAACTCGAGCAAGCTGTGTTTATGTATACTACCACAAAATAGAAAAAATACAGAAGGTCCACTCCCGCCGTTCTCGAAAACAACTGCCCAAATTGGGCTGACTGCCTAGGGTTGCTATTCTGATTTTTGAAATAAATAAGTGTGCTTTATTACACCGATTAGTTTATTCATTCATCTTATCATACGTCCAGGCCTAAGTGGGAAGCCAGAGCAATAATTACTCTCCCCAACTTGGCTTCTTCAATGACTGTCGTTTTTAACAGCGGCGACAGCTGCGCGCTGTTAGAAATTATACGTACTAACTACATTACTTAGGTACTGTTATGACAGATAGTGACATTTCTAGGTGACGTATTTATCCTTGCAACGACAATGTAAAAAAAATCAATGAACTATTTTATATGTTTATAATCTTTTATTCAACGCTTACCTAAAACACTGGTGTTAAACCAATAACGATTTAAGTAAAATTTAAAAGCTCATTCCTGCTGAATGTGTAATAAAATGAATGATTGATCGCTATCAAAACTGATCTTTACCTTTACTACTTACTTACTTTAGTTTACTTACAAGAGAAAACCTAGACCTAGTTTTATATACCTTTTAATATTATTTTGGAAATTTGAAGAACGTGAAATCACAATTTTGTGTTGTATTTAAACATCTAAACACACTGCAGCAGTAATAAAACGCTTATATCTATTTTTCGCACGTAACAATGATCAATGCGTAGTAAACTGTCGCTGTATCACTGGCCCGGATCGTCCGAGGTTGCATAAAAAGGCAATGGTCAATTTGTGCGTAACGATTTTGACGCTTAGTTCCGAGTAGCCTATCTGTCTAGCGCGCCGCAAGCTATACGTAATTTGTGATACTACTTACGACGTACACGTACCTACATTGTTCATTAAGGGTCTGTTTCATAATGTACGGATAGGTTCTGAATTAGATATTTTAATTATCTGATAAACTGGATTATTCTTTGACACGATTTTCAAGCACTTTTATCCTCTACTTAATTTTACCATTGACTTAACATTATCCGTACATTGTGAAAGAGTAAGAGACATTTGTTAATTTACTTACAAGTTATACACAACCGGCAGTTTATTAATCGATTCAATCGATCAACAATCTATTAATCGATTTTAATAAACATCTACAAATTACATTGGTTTGCAGCCAATTAACAAAGTTATTTACAATTATTAAAACAATATTATATAAACAATTATTAATTGAACCTAATAACATAGTAACTAAAAGCAATTTACATTGACACAAAGTCGGCAATAAAGTGTGTTGGCCTGCTTTACAATGACATTTTTGGTCTTTAAACTATTGTAAGCATTGGAGTATTTCAATGCTAATTGCAATTTTTTGAGCTATTTATTATGATCCCAGCCTCTTGCTGTCCACTGCTGGACATACGCCTCCTTTATAGTGGGCAACAAAGCACGATCTTTTCATTCTGTCCTAGCGATTTCCCGGTCAATAGGTATGCTCTCTTCACCTAGCAACAGCCCTTGTCCGAGGTAGATAAGGTACTCTTGACAACTTCAAGCTCCACGCTTTCTTCTTATTCGAACATGTTTTGCAAATTTGTAACTAAATAAAGTACCAATACTCCAATTAATAAAACTCATTCCACTCTTCAACTTAGGCTGTTTTTTTATACTATGTTAAGCTTAAAGTCGTACTTACGTAGTATTATTCTTTCTCTATGGTCGTACGCTTGAAGATTTATCTACTCAAAATAATATGTTCAGTATTGTAAATCTTTAATAATAATTGTAATAAGGCATCATTATTACCGACCTCTTTTAGAAGTTTAAAAGGCTCTGTTATTTTCTAGTAAGAAAATATTTTAACTTTATAAGGTTACGAGGTACGAGACAATGAATGTTTCCTATGACGGATACCGCCACACCCAGACAAATAAAAAAATTGTTTCCTAAGTTGACCGTAACCCCTTCTAGGTTTAGACTAATCACTGCGCCACCGATTAGATGGTCAATGTCAACACATAGTTACAAGTAAGTAAAATCACTCGATAAGAAAGCTCAAAGTTGCACACCTATGGAAAGGGCTATGCTCGGTGTTTCTTTGCAAGATCAAATCAGAACTGAGGAGATCCGTGAACGAACAAAAGTCGCTGACATAGCCTAACTTAGTGTAGCTGGATGCAGGTCGCTTCCAACCGGCAAAACTCAAGTTACCGGGAGGGGCCTATGATGATGATCATGACAAAGCAGTTTTACAAGTTCAAGTGATAATCAAAGTTTTCTTGCTTACACAGGCTACATCACGGTATACATTGTTTTATATATTAACGTTATTCGGCCACCATATTGCGATGGTCGTAGGCGTGTCGCGGCGAGATCAAACGTCCCGCCTCATCGCGCTGCGCCCGCGCCGCCCGCGGAATGCGCGCCGACAAAGAACCACCATCACGACATACAATGCGCACATACGTATACCAGCTATCTAACTAAACTATCGGAATCCGGCCCGATGCCGAAACGGCCGGGAAGATCGGGGTATTAATTACATCGAATTAGTTCTAATCGATTTGGAGAAACGCATGTTCTGAATGCTCATCTATTTCGGCATCGATGGCGGCTCTTCATTGCAGTAGCCTTTGTTATGCTATGAACTTAGCAAGAAGTATTTATAGGCTGCCATTGTAGTCCAATCGTGTGGCAGTGTAACTGTACATTTTTTATTTTTTTAAATTTACAATTCTACTGATTTTAAACGCACTTGTAGTGTAAAGTATATATCTTTGTAAAGTATATATCTTTGCCGCTCGCTACTTCGGGTTGAAATTCCAGAAAACTTATTTTTTGGTTTAAATGTTTTTATTGTTCACAACTATGTTAGCAGATTAAGTGGTGCTGCTACCATTTATCCTTCTTAGTAGCATGGGTCAGACAGTAGGGCATATAGTTTTCTAGTCCACTAACACCCATAGTTTGTGCCCTATATGTCAAATTTCTGCACTAACTGGTGGTTAACTTAAGATAAATATACAGCGGTAAAGTTAACTAAACGGCTTCTTTGAGCTGATTTGGGCCCCGCGCTACATCCTACGTCTTCAAAGGTCCAGGATCGCTATTTTATTCAGTATATTTATTGCGTTCTATTTAACACAGGTGTTTTAAAGTACTCTACTTTAAACAGATCACTATAGACGCTTTTGAATAATAAAGGACTCATAATAATATATTTTTTTAACTCAAAACAATTCATTAATTAATCATTCCTTTACGTGTGTAAAGGAATGATTAATTAATGAATTGTTATTTTTATTAACGACGAATTATATTAATCTCATTTAAAAATTATTGAAACACGGAAGATTTTACTGTTTTAACTACCTTAAATGTGTATTTTGAAATCTGACGTAATTCATCCTAAGTACCTAACATTTACGTTATCCGCATTTGGAAATGAATATTTAAGTTATGTTATTTCAATTATATTATGATAATCATAAGTTTATGTCCATAATAATTATATTTTATTTCCAAAGCAATAAAACTGAGTATTTCTATTAATTAAAAAAATATAAAATTAAAATTCAACAAAGCAGTTAACACTTCGAAGTATTCGGCCCTCACGTGGGAGCGGGCGCAAATATTTATTCCTAATTATAATAAAGTTTATTGCTCAAATTAATCTCAATAAAAGTGTCTTAGATCGCGGCTTGCAATCGGGTCGCGGGTGGAATGCAAATAAATTTTTTACCGTGAAAATAAAACTAATTAAGTGTGTGTCGCGTTCCGCTTTCACCCTTTGTACCTACGTTGCGGGCTGTGGGCTGCGGGTACGGCGCTCGGAGACAAAACAAAGCAGCGCGACTCCGCGACTCGGCCGACACAATCGGATGCCGAGCGCGGGACAATGCCGCCTCCGCTGGGATAATTATTATATTTTACTTGACTCGCTGCTTTATTGTTTAACGAAAGCCTTGGGAATCACTTTGTTAAGCAGACTTCGACCACTAAGAGGTTGTGTTGTACAGATTTGTACCAATTTAATTATATGTCGTTACATCTTTTTATTTAATCATAATACCAAACTACGTAATTACGTTCTGAAACACGCGTCATGCATACCCATAATTTTAAGATTTTACTTACTTTTTACAATAGTAAACTTATGAAACACCAAAAAATATATAATATCAGATTGTATACCTTTTTACTTTTTGTACAGGTACCTTTGGATTTTCATGGGGACTGTATTAACCTTCATAAATAAATAAATAAAAATCGATTCATTTCAGAATTGCTCCTGAATTTTATAATTAAACACTCCGCATCACTTATTTTTCCTTTGTAGCTGTTATCTACCCGAAGGTGGTTTGTAAGAGACCACTTTTAGCAACAAGACCGCCTAAATTATGCATCTTTTTAAACTTCTTTGTATAGCGTGAAATAAAGAGAGTTTATGAAGGTATTTATTCTGCCAAAAAAACAAAGATTTACTACTCAGTGTAACTACGATATTTTGAGTTTGGGGCTAAGATATTGTATTTCTAGTTGTCTTTGGTTCGAGGTTCAAAGATTTATTTTAAAATTAAACGACACCGATGTGTCAAATAAAAATAGGAAATAATAATAGGTTTACAGTCTCGTACGAAATCACCATCGATGTGTGTGTGATGAAAACTTAAACCATTCTGTTATTTCAGTCCAGCGAACTTTGATTATTTCTCGTGAAGTACTTGTTACTTTTATTACAAACGTCGGCATCAGTTTCATTTACTCTCTTTCTCCCTCGAATACTTGAAACAGAACCTGCCATGGTACTTAGTCCGCGAGCGTGTGCCCCGTAACGTTATTAAAAAGCGGCCCCGCGCTCGCACGTGAAGTTTAGTGCGCATAATTACCGCGATGATCCGCGGAGTTAATCCGCGCTCCATTAGCAAACTCGCAAGTTCGAGTGGAAATTAATAATACTCATGACTCGCACGCATCCACCTCTATCTACCCGCTTTGCCGCCTGCCGTGCTACTGATACTTAGTGATGTGGGGATCTTAGATCCGTCCCTTATGTGTGCGTATGGGACACGAGAAAAATTTCCTTATAGAGGGCGCATTATCTCTATTGCAAATATTTCAAATTATGTGTTTTTGTGTTTCTATTTTTGGACAGCGACGCTACAAAAGTGGATTTACTAACCTAACGTACAAATATTGTATACTTATCTTTCTGAAACTTAGTAGATACTTATAACTTACAAAATAATGCTCTGCCTGCAATTGTATTAAAATAGCTGCTGCCAAATACTGAATTAACTTGTTAATACCACAATAGGTACGGCTTAAAGTATTAAATCCTTCTTTTTTCTCAAAATAGACTTACGTGAAACTCTTACAGACGACACATTTTTTTACCGATACTTTGGGACAATTTTAACCTCGAAGATACATTGGGACGTCTGTGACTGCTCGTGATGCATCACTAGCTGCGCCTAACCCGCGCGGAACATTCCGCAAACTTTTTCCAAAGGCCAATTACTCCGCCGGCGCGGAGTTATTGCTAAATATTTCCATATTTTGCCCGCCGTTTCTCGAAATTAAAAAAGTAACGCGTTTTCGTCATGCAACATCACTAATTGCAGAGTAATTGCGGCCGCGGGCTGGGCCGCAAAATGCGGACAAGCTTTCATCTATTTCTTAATTGCACTAAATAGTTTTAGGTAGGTTCGAACCATAAAACTTGTCACCTGAAAAATGTTTTTGTGTATTTTAATTGGATATAAGATTTACAAAAGATTTTAGAAAGTCAAATTCTCTTTGCCTAATTCGTCAAACAAGGTAGTCGTACTAATTAATTAATGATTATATAAAACCATACTATCGAAAGACCTACACGAACGAAAATATCTTATTAAAGTAAAAGTTTATTCAAAGAACTGTTTCCATTTATTATGAAATGACTGAAAAAGAAATAGGAACACTAGACCAATGCTAATAGAACAAAACTGCATACGTACCAACTACCAACTCATAAATAATGTAAAAAGGAATAACAAGAAAAGATCAACTCGTTGTTAGATAGCTAAAAAAATCAGACAAATTGCTTTTAAAACAACAAATCATCCATCACTGGGAGGTGGAAATTCCGGCGGAGCCTGAGAGTAATCCAAGCAAATCCAAAGTTCTTTACATCGTCTTAATTCAAAATAATACGTTTTCATATATTATGTTCATTTAAAATATTAACATTCAACAACCAAGAGATGATGCGTGACGTCAAAGACAAAAAAGCAGTAGGTACCTTTTGATTTTGTAGCTAATTGGTAATTAACCTGAAATATATTACAAAGGTGATTTGTTCAGTTTTGTAAACTTTAAGCTCCTTTCATTCTTTGAAATTTAATGTTGAGTGTAACGGTTGTCCTGCAAGGATCAGCTAGCCATGTCCTGTGCTGTCGGGGCGGCTCAGCCAGCTGTTGCGCGGGCGCCGCGTGGTCTGCCGGCGCGCCCGCCCGCGCCCACCGGAACCGGAACTCTATTGTTTTTAAATCGAGTGACCGATGCGTGCGCGCAGCCGCCGTCGTCGCTCCATATTTCGCGTATTCTGCGGATATTTATGACCTGGTGAGCTCTACCCACCTGCCTTTCGGGTGACCCTCGCTGGGATCAATGACCGACTTTAAGGAATACGAAATCCACACAGCTCCAGTCACATTAAGGAAAGTACAATTTTTGTCATTATATATTTTGTAAATGTACAAAAAAAACAGACAGTAAGACTTTTTTACTTTATTAGTTTTAAAAGTGTGTTAGTTAATAACGGCTAAAACTGTACCTATACCTGTGCACCAAATAATTTAGTGATTGGAGTTTCAGGTTTACCTGGACCGGATACTTAGTAACTAGATTTGATCGATGTCAGAGATTTGTTTAAACTAGGTACTTTAAATATAGACTGAAGATAAAATTCACGAAAAAAATGATTGCCTCGATTTGTTTTTTTTTTCGATTAAGATGTTTATCTAATATTCAAAACTATATGTTTTGAACACTTTCGCCTTTATACGGCTACTGACTACAACTACATCGTGTAAAGGCTGAAAAAACGTATGTTACTAGTATTCTCCACCCTAGACTTTATTGTCACGTCCATCAAGTAATAAGACCGATCTCATATTCAATCTTCTTATCGATAACATAGGCACAAAAATAATAATCAAAACGCCTAGAACTTTGTTTAGACACAACATCATTAGGTATATATATCTTTTAAAGACAAACAATCTCGAGTCACTATTACCTATTACGTTAGTCAGTGAACCTGTACCTAACTCTCACTTGTGGCTTGTCCTGGCCTGCTTTCCCGCTGGTGCTATTAGCGAGGAGCACCCGCTTTACGTCAAAGGGCATAACTGCCTCTCTGGCTCGCCATTTAGATTGCTAATCGAACAACATATTACGTCATCGTGTTTCATCGTACATAAAATTAAATTTGTCGTGATCTATTAGCCTAAAACCTCGGCGATTCAGTCCAAGTCAGGTCATTAGAAGTCTTGAAAATTTGCAACATACAAGGGTTAAACATTTCAGCTTCGCTATATTTTGCGAATTTTAGATTGGGTCACGTGCAGGTAAAATACTTAAATTGTTTCGCAAAATACTTTTTTTTTTTAATAAATAAATATTTGACAACATCACATACATTGCTCTGATCCTATGGTAAGTAGCTAAAGCACTTGTGTTATAGAATTTAGAAACAACGACGGTACCACAACACCCAGACCCGAGCCAATATAAAAAAGTTTGTTTTCTACATTGACCCGACCGGGGATCGATCGAATCGAACGGCGTGCTCGCCTCTCGGCTACGGAGGTCGTCAACCAACATATTATGACTATAAAGAGCATATTTGGTCAGTAACTAGTTGATCTTTACTGAGCACTCTAGGCAGGGATGAGTGTGCCGAAGTTTGGAAGAATTTCATGTTTCCTCAAATCTATTGTAATAAGAAACAATCTAAGTGACATGACCCAATATGTACTACCTATACGCGTATGTTTTATAATTATCTTCTACTTAGAATTGATACATACTAAAGGTACCGGGAATTAACGTGATCTTAGGTGCACATTTTACCATTTATTTTTACTCAAATAACTACGAAGTTGAAGCAATTTTTAGGCTGTTGTAAATGCATTTTTTCAACGAAAATTTATGAATGTCAGGCACATTGCCAACATAGAAGTGGCGATAAATACGTTGAAAGGACTGCAAAAACAGATTTAGTCTGTGTTTCGGACTCATTAGGGCATTGGACGTGAGACAGGCTGCCGATTTTAGGCAGGGGTGGACTCAGTTATATAGAAACTTAACTTCTAAAAAGCTTTAAATAGAATTGATTAAAATGTTTGTGAACAAAACTTAATAAAACATTCCTAGTTAGGTACCTTGTATTCATTGAGCCAGTCATGCTCGAAGTGCAGTCATAAGCTTGGACTGTTGGTTGACGGCATGACGTCATTAGCACACAATGCGTTGACCAGACAGATGGTGGACAGTATCAGCTATCGCAGTGTCAACACTTCATAAACTGTTACAAGGGTCAACGCATTACTAGAATGCCAGTGTTCAAAACTGTCTTATTCATTGTGAATTAACATAGCAAAAAAGAACTAAATTACTTTTTCCACTCTTTCTATTAAGTTGTTTGCAAACAAAAAGGTAGTTCTTATTCCATCATTTATTTACACATTTTTTAGGAAGAGAAAAGTCTTAAAAAGGTTTTTTTTTTAAATAATTTCTCCTATCGATAGCTATACTTAACTTTGTTTGTTTCAGATTGTATCAAAGTAAGTCTGCAAACAAATCATCAACTTCTAATCCTGACCTGAGTAAGTAAGTACAATATCTAGTTTTACTACCCATCGATAATGTTTGAGCAGGTAGAACAGTCTGTCGTCAGTGACAACAAATAACAAGACCTCTCATTTCTATCTGATAATAATTCATTCAGCTGTAAATCTCATTCCCGCCGTAACGTCAACACAGTTGACAAGTTCACGGATATTTCCGACGACTAAACTTGGTACCTACTACTACGTGTCGTTGCTGCTGTCCTGCTGCTGTCAAAACTACAACCTTTGACGGTAACTGAAAAACCATCTAACAATGCTGTTTCCGCAGCAGTGTCATCAGGTCGTTCATGTGTTCTAAACAGTGTTTAGGTGTGGGTCGTCAATTTAGAAGTAGGCTAGCAGTGCAGCAGTGTACTGGTATAGTGTAGCGAAAGTTCGGGCAGCCCTGGCGGCGGCCCGCGCGGCAGTTGCGGCATTAGCACACAATGCGCGCCAGCTGGGCGCGGTATCTGCGATCGCGCCGGCTGACCGCTCGGACACCGCTCGCCGCTCGCCGCTCGAAGATCGCTACGCGTCGTGACACGCGGATGACCTTCGACTTCATTTTTTAGGAATTCATAAATAATATTCATTACTATTGTTGTATAATAACAATTTTTGTAGCAGCATCAAGAAAATAAGCATACTTTTTTAACAGAATCCAATTACTTACCAAATAAACTTTATTGCCACCCCCTTAGTAATTCAATATTCTTTGAAACTTTCATGTGTTTACAAGCAGGATTTTTTATGTGTTGCAAAGTATGCATCTAGTTAGAGTCATAATAATATTATAAAGTTGGTAGACCATTATATTACCTAGAGTTCTGCTTCATAAAAGTTCTCATCAGTTACAGCTATGGATGGAAATACCATAGTTAAAATTAGAAATCAAAAATATTAATTTGCTTGATACGTGGGTGATATTGTAATAAAAGAAAAAAGTTTAATAAAAACTAAAAACCGACTTCAAAATGAAACTAAAAAGCGAAAAATAATATTGACTAAAACATACCTAATCAGTTCTTTTTGGAGTCGGTGCCAGCCATCGAGAGTTAAAATGTGTTCATTCGCACCGACTCCAAAAAGAACTGATTAGGTATGTTTTAGTCAATATTATTTTTCGCTTTTTAGTTTCATTTTGAAGTCGGTTTTTAGTTTTTTATTAAACTTTTTTTATTTTACAATTTTAAGTGTTAAGACCTCTATTTTTTCCCTCGTAACTTCGCCAAAAATTACATTACAGCAAAGTAACCTTAACTAATATTGGTCCTCTATGGACGCCCCATCCAATGGTATGATAAAAATAAGGTGTTATATATGGTCAATTTTTCGACGAAAAGTCTTAAGAAAAGGGTTTACCTACACTCCAACCAGAACGGTGGCTATTTTGGTGTCGTAACCATAGGATAAGGTCTCGCGTTAAATAACAGGTTAAATTAAGAAAGGAACTTTCAAATTTTTTTTCGTTACTGGGTGTGCGGGTACGCCCCCAGTAAATAAAAATTGGCGGTCTGGTACCTCATAAGCTCCACGTCTGCTCAACACACTGCGAAATACGTTCTGTCGACAAATTGCAGTATTATCTTCTAACTCCTATCCGTTAAGGAGTTCTGTGGCTTCCATCATCAGGTCAGCAACATGCCATGATGATTACCAGACCCAAAAATCAGCATCGAGTCAGAAAATATATGCAAAACATTATGGGTGCCTATAAAAATTGAGGGTTGCCCTCGATTTCCCAGGGATCCCATCATCAGAATCTGACTTGGTGGAAATGGGACCACCTCGGGAGTATACCCTTTCAAACTAAAAAATAAATTTTAAAATCGGTCCATAATTGACGGCGTAATCGCGTAACATACATACAAAAAAAAAAAAAAAACAACAACATTCAGACAAATTGAGAACCTCCTTCTTTTTTTTGAAGTCGGTTAAAAATCAGCAATCATCAAAGAGAACAGATGATATCGGTTCGTTAAATAAAGCATGGCGTCAGTTACGATTTAGCTTTGCAGCCAATCCGCAAACTCTCAGTGGCACAGAATAATGTAGATACCTAAGTAGGTAAGTAGGTACTTGTAATTAGTGTTTGATGTAATGTGTGTGAGCAATCTATTGCCGTATTATTTAATTAATTCGTATTGCTATAAGGCAACAAATGGCTATTAACGGTCTCGTTAACATATATTTGATAACGTTTATGCTTACGAACTTGCATGTTTACTAAATATGGCAGCCAAAATTTCGAAATTCAAAAATCGAAAAATAAACGTGGCAATTTTATTATAAGAGAAACACAAACGTCGAAAACAAAAATTTATAGCCCCTGCATAACGTTTTTTGTACAGTAAACTGACTTGCACAGTAGGAATAATGTTAGTATATCTTCATGTACTGAGAGTAGTGCTGTGTCCAGTAAGACACCACGCCAGCAGGGTCAGTGAGACTGGGATGCGGTGTTTTTGCGGCGTCTGCGCAGGCGACGCGCGGCAGATCCGCATTCAATGCCGCGAATACATGCATACTAATCATGCTGTACTTATTCTTTTGCTGGTAAAGAACGAGCTTAAGTTTTTCAATTACAAAATATTATTTCTACACGAATTACGTATTACGCCCTAGTCTAAGCAACAATGAAGACTAATTATGACACCTATGACTAAATTTTGGCTGAACAATATACTTTTACGATATAGACAGGATACTCAAAGAGACAGTGAAATAGGTAAACTGCCATTTAAGCTTAAAAAATATTTTCTTCATTTGTAACAAATAAGAATCAAGGTTGACAATGTACGTGCCATATGATTATGATGACATGTGATGTTGTTAATTAGTGATTTATAAGGGCATTGAATAATGCGCATTATTCAATTAAAGTGACATATCGGCGATAATACGCGTCCACGCATGCCGCAGCGGCCGTTCGCGGAAGCCGCGCGGAGTGCGCTGACTAGGGTTGCCATCTTTTTTTTTCGGCCGGCAGGGACAAATGATCATAACTCTTAAAAAATACTAGATTTCTAATTTTCACGCAGGACAAATGAAAACCACGGAGTTTTTAGTAAAAATTTGGTTTTATGTAGACTTAAAACTATAATTTGTTACAGAATTAACATATCATTTTGTGTTTTGACTTAATTTAAAAAAAACACAGTCAAAGACGTAGTTGAACATGGTCATCGGTTCGGCTTTAATTAAATTCGGCGTGCATTTATTACACATGTCAGTCCTTTTAAGGTTTATATGTGAAAATACACGTTCGACAAAACAATTTGAGTTAGGAATACCTACTAACAATGAAAGAAATTATCGTGTAAACGTTGCGTAACTCGGTGTAATAACGGGCGATTTGCAGATCACGGGCGGCACCCGTCCGGGATCTGCAAATCGTAAAATACAGGACCTTGGCTGTCCCGGCGAGACATGGAAATTTATGCATAAAATACGGGATATCCCGTGAAATACGGGACGGTTGGCAACACTAGCGCTGACGCAAGCGCCGCGAATGGGCATAATGCGCGATCTATGCGCATACGTTTGCGTTACGCATCGGAATCGGTGTTTATGGGATGCAGTCGCGATTTTATACGCATTTAAGCGAAAATTACATCATCTGTTTAATTTGATTTGTAGATAAAGTAAATGTTGTAGTTGACCAGTGCCATTGCAAACCTCTTTCAAATAGTTAAATATGTGCTATTTTTTTGTCTACGTGCAACATAAATTTTAACGCTTTTAATGACGGGCTTGCCGTCGAACCAAAATAATCATTATTTTGTCAATTTGGAATAGCGACGGCCTTGTTGTAATTACTTTTAAACTTTAGCGTTGCATAATTTAAAACTCAATGAAACGGGAGTTAACGCGATCAAAAGAGGTAACATTTTGTACCTAAATTATGATCGCGTTAATTCCCGTTTCATTGGGCCTTGTTGTGTTAGACTATTATTAAGTAAAGTTGTGATGTTCTTAAGAACATCATACGTTTGTAACTAGCCATTTATGTAGGTGAAAACAAAATCATCAGCTGCCTTTCAGACAAGGTTACTATTAACATCGCACTAAAATAAACAAAATCCTAATTACTGAATTAGAGCAACAGAATATTTACACGAAAGTTATTTTATCTAATATTATATATATATATATATATATATATATATATATATATATATATATACTAAATTTATATATATATGTATATATATATATACAGGGTGTAAAAAAAGGCTTAACGAAGCCTTAAACCACGAATTCTATACATAAAACCAAGTAGAATGCAAAAAAAATAATTGCTGGGAAATGACTTTAATTTTTGGGTATCAAAAAACATAACTTATTTCTAACCCGCAATGTATAGCGCGCACGCCACAGACTATGCCTGTGTGTGTTAGCCGGCGGCGGGCGAGCGGGTGGCGCGAGAGCACTGCGCACGATTCATTGCCGGCTGTGCCCTTTAAAGGCCTTTTATGAAAGAAGGACTGAAAATTTTTATCATGTTTCTTTGTAACAAAGTTTAGTATTATCAAACAGAAGTCAATTTTGTAAAAATCTTTGAAAAAAATTTTTAACTTTGACTGTCAATAACTCTGTAACCCGTCATTTCCCAGGTATAGTGTAAAAGAAAAAAATGATCGTAATAATACGTAGAATATGTGGTATTCGGCTTGGTGAAGCCTTTTTTTACACCCGATATAAATAGCCTAACATTTTAGATAGTAAGAGTGCCGAATACCGGGCTCAATGGAATGGAGCTGATGATTTCGGTATCACCCTAGTTTTAGTTTTATTTTAACTTCATCAGATGTCTGCTCTCAACTTAAATATCACTATCTCTATGTGGACAATGTTGTTGGTCCTACAATTACTTATATGTATAGTAATGTAGTATTTTAAATTAAGAATCATTGTAAGACTGTTTGTTGTCCAGAATAAATAGAAAAAAAAAACTATTGATTACATTTGGAGAAAAAAAACCGGCCAAGTACAAGTCGGACTCGCGCACGAAGGGTTCCGTATCATTTTCTATAAAAAACGGCAAAAAAACACGTTTGTTTTATGGGAGCCCCCTTAAATATTTATTGTATTCTGTTTTTTAGTATTTGTTGTTATAGCGGCAACAGAAATACATCATCTGTAAAAATTTAACTCCCTAGCTATCGCGGGTCATGGGATACAGCCTGGTGACTGACGGACAGACAGACAGACGGACAGCGGAGCCTTAGTAATAGGGTCCCGTTTTACCCTTTGGGTACGGAACCCTAAAAACTGTTCAGTCAGTGCATGCTGCAACGCAGCTAAATGACACAGATGTGTACACTTTCACGTGTTTTACGTCTGATCTAATGTAGTACTTACGGACAGTCCTAATAGTCTTGACGATGGTATCTGGGCGATCTTTAAGCAAAGCCTGTGTTCGGCTCTGGATTTCGAAAAGGCTAACGATAAAACTCGATTCATAATGCAACGATCTAAATCAATCAAAAGTGTGTAAAATTGCATTTAGTAGCCTATTTGCTAAAATAAATTATTTGAATAAAATAATACCTATGACAGAAGTAGGTATATCAGCCTAATGCTTATCTAACTAAATCCGCGTCTGCTTAGGCATGATGTCTCTTGCATCTGTTGCTTTGTTCTATGTAATTCAAGTCAGTCCTGCTGCTATAATATGGCTGATTTAATTAAACTCGACAATATACCAAATTTATGTTATATTAACGTTACCTACTAGTGTTCAAATGATCCATAACTAAGTACAATACATACAATCACTATCAAATAGAGTGCATACATTAACAAAGACGTAATGTTCTACAGCATAATATCTGCGGTGAGGCGCAACTCGTCGCGCTTATGAAGTATGAACGGATCAATTTCACAGCCACCGCTCACAGCCGCCCTTGCCACCCACGGCCCGCGCTCCCACAGTCCACACCCGCCCACGCTCCACTGCGCAGCCGCTCAAACCCCCTTGAAACCACGCCACAGTATAAAATATTACCTAGTAAACATTCACTCTTCTGCCATTTCCACAGCGCAACTCCACCACACCCTTCTCCCCTGCGGCTAACGATCACAAACAAATTTTAATATCAGGTACCTCGATCGGATCCCGCTGTATTACGCGCAGGTTACTTCACTCAATTTGCGCCGTTAGCGGCGGCCTCAATTTTTCACAGTTATCGAACAATTCAGAGCGGGAACGATGCTAAGTAAGAGTTTCCTCAATTTTTCTCATTTTGTCTGAGAGTTTTTCTGCGATGACTCGCGGGTTCGTGATTGATTAGGTGGGATTATAATGTTCCGTGGCCGGCAGCCTCGACATGTAAATAAGATATCGGCGCGCGCGGCGACTGACCTAATAGCTAATAGGCACATATAAGGCGCTGCCAGCAGCCACCGGACCGGTTGCCGCGTGCACTGCTGCCTCGGATCGGCCCCGTATGGAGTTTTGAACGAACATGCATTAGCAGCACCCATGTTATGCATACGAGAAATTCTCATCACTTATTCATATCGACAGGTATTCGCAACAGCTTAGGGCATCATATTCAATTATGTAGGTTCTCATCTGCCGTGGTAAAGTTGGAAGAAAAACATTTTGTTTATACCTTACTGACTACAAAAGTGGCGTTCCAAAAACTTTAACCACTTAATAGTTTTTCAAATCAAGATTAATTGTAGTATGCTAGTAGTATACATAAATAAATAATAATAAGTCTAGTCCAATAGCAACCACCAGTCGTAAATGTAAAAGATGTCCCGCTTTATTGAACACGTATACGCGATAAATCATAGTGCGCCTACTGCGAGGTTTATCTTTGTCTTTACAATTAAATCGACGACAGCCTAACGATGGTCGGAATGGGTACAATGTAGTTCTCGACACATTTGCTGGTGGTGACTCCACCGCGACTTTAGTATCCAGGCAGTGGCGGATTTGCTGTCCGATACTTACACCCGTATTTATAGACAAGAGAAAGGTATTACTTGTGTAAATGAAGTAAGTAATTGACAGAAACTTGTTAACTCCTGTCAAATTTCGTACGTTATGACTTACGAAATTGACAGATTTGAAATTGTTTAAAGAGTTCATGGTTACCCCGCAGAAGTAGGAACTGTCAAAAGATAAGACTATCTGTGTGGACCTGTGAGTGGTTTATTAAATGTTACAAGTGACGTAAAGAACATCACCATAGAATATAATTTTCAAAATAAGAATAGTTAACAATAGTAATGACTTTACAAAGTTGTTTCTCAGCAACAAGTAATTACTTCTTTATAAATAAGGGTGCTAGGCCCTAGCCCTATCAAAGTTCTGCCTAAAAGATCTAAAGAGGCGAGGATTTGCCTATGACGCAAAGCTTAACGACTTTCCTAATTCGGCTCGGGTCAGGGTGTGCTGAAAGAGGCCTTGAGAAAAACATGATCTGGTACAAAAATATAACATTCAATGCGAAGGGACGTGGGTTCGAGTCCCACCTGAGGTCGATGATTTTATTTCAGGTGTTATTTATCTTCAATTATAACATTAAAATTTATTTATTCCTCAATTTGCAACAAATAATGGCAATTGGTTCCCATCTGGTTGGTTGGATGTCTGGTACATTTTGAAAGATATCTTGGTTAGATTTTCGGTGCCAAACAATTTGAGATGCACACTATAAAATTAATTATAGTAGCTTTAGGTCAGGCCAGTTGAATAGTTCGTGTGCATTTATTTGGAAGAGGACACTTCTGCTTTACTATCCGACTTTTCCGATACTAACCAGTATAGAGAGAGTTGTTTAATACATTTTATGTAATATCATAGAGAAAAATAAATACTACGTACCTACCAAACATAAAGTAAATAATCGTAACTGTATTCTCAAGTTTCTTTATACTATAGATAAACTATTTTAAGAAGTTTGAGAAATCAGTCTTCTTAAGGCTTGGTATTCCAACAAGGGCCGCACTTATGGGTTTTTAAATACCATCTGAGACAAAGAAAATGTTTGAAAGTATGAAAAAAGATATGTATTAGTTTAGAACCTTCTCTAGCCAAGTTAGCATTCAGTTACATGATCTAATGAACTTCACTCGATAAAAAAAAATCCAAAAGATACCTCTTTTTGTAATGTTTTTTTCAATTTTATGGCTATACTTCTCATTATTTATTTTTTATACTCAAATAAAGCCATTGAATATAGGTAGACAAAATCGCAGTGCTTGAATCGATACAATTATTGTCGTACTTACTATTTAAGTATCAACTAAAAGTGCGAGCGCGGCGGCCCGCCATCCTCGAGCAGTCGCTTGCTGGCGCTTTTGCAGAAATACCTGCCCCCTAACCATGAACTCTAAAAACAATCTCAAAGTTGTCAAATCTGTCAATTTTGGTACGTCATTTCATACAAAATTTGACAGAAATGATAATGTTTGACAGATTTGTGATTGTTTTAACAGTTCATGGTTAGGGCCCTGGCCTTAATCCGAAAGTTCACAGGTTCTTCTGACGTAGATTGGTAAACATCGGACCATTTTGTACTTCTGTGCGGTTTTAAACACGAGTCATAACAATGAGAATGGTCGAGGGAAGCAGAGAGGTTGGTAGGAAGAGGATGGCATGGATGGATAACATCAAGGAATGGACAGGAGTTGGAAATGCGGGTAGACTTCTGCACTTGGTAAGGGACCGACAATGCTTTGCAGTACTAGTAGGACCTTTGCTAGTTGGAGACGCACTCTTAGAAGAAGAAAATTACTGTCGTACGTTCTTCATTAATTTGATTTAAGTTAAAATTAAATAATATTGTAATGCGGCTCTGTCCGGCTCGGGCATCAGTCATCGCGGGCAGCGTGTCGGGCCGTCTATAGAGATCCATCAGCGCCCGCGCGCGAATACTCCGCTATAAATCGCGCTTCCGGCTGCTGATACTTTAATTAACCAAGCATAAATTACTGCGAGGCCGTAAATCAATCGGCGACGCGAACGACGGGCGCTGCATCAATGGACGGCGACGGACTTCAAACGCGCGGCCACTCGCGCGCATTCTAGCGCGCGCGCCGGGCCGCGCCGCGACGCTGGGCCCGGCGTACGGCGCATACCCGCTCGACTACAAGTCCAGTGATTGATGCGATCACACCCACTACCAATACTTACTTAACAATAGCGAGCACTTGCTATTTATAGCGATCACTCGTAAGCCATATATATGCGTCATTGATACCGCTTCTACAAAAAGAAAAACAAAAATATCAATATTGGCATTGCATTGTTATATGTGAGTTCTGTAAGACAAAAGAAAGCTAGAGATGTAGTAAAAAGGCGTGTACCCATTTAGCAGTAAAGTGGTGTGATGGTAGCTCAGAAGGAGAGCTGGGCCCTAACCATGAACTGTTAAAACAATCACAAAGCTGTCAAATTTTGTATGAAATGACGTACCAAAATTGACAGATTTGACAACTTTGAGATTGTTTTAAGAGTTTATGGTTATGGCCCTAAGATAAGACTGCCAAACAAAGAAGTTACAGTTGATATTTACAGAATGATGTACAATTTAGGCGGTCTTATCGCTTAAAAGCGATCTCTTCCAGACAACCTTCAGCTGATTTCCCTAATTATATTTACCTGAGGAGGGGTTACCTCCACAAAAGGGTGCACAAAGGGTGTTGAGGATCTAGGTCAATTACTACGGTCATACAACCATAAACAAATATGTACCCAAATGCTCCATAAAACTAATCTAACAAGCTTGAATTCTGTTCATCGCTTGGTCATCGAATGATATCAGTGAAGATCAAGTAACCCTGTTAAGTGTTAATTTTAGGTCCTAAACACCATAAGAGTCCTAAATATCCAGACAATCGAATCTAACACAAGCCTAAAAAAATCAGCCATTGACCACTGCGACAATTTATTTTAGTGTCAAACCCTGATGATTATCTGGCAACCAACTATTACCATTAATAATATATAACCATCAGAGAATGTCACAATAATGTCCACATGTTTGGCAAAAATATTTAACTAGTAGTTTTAAGAAATATCACTTTCACGATCAAAATTATGAAGACATTAAGAATTACAATAATAAATAAACATGTTATTTCCCAAAAATTTAAACAGAAAATGTAAAAAATCTGTACACGTATATTATCAGTGCACGCGACTGTATCTATAGTAAATATTTAAAAGTAACATATAAGATAGAAAACTGACAAAGGAAGTTAAATATAAGCTTCTACTCGTAACTAATTGTGCCGTACAATGCTGAACAAGATTTCTTTGCGTCTAGCACAAAACACTATCTGCAGGGCTAGCATGCGCAACACGATTAAATTTTGACGTAAATATGTCGTTTTGTCTTCGACGATAACAAAGGAAAAACCAAAATATTCTGGTAATGCCGTGTCATAACGTAAAAATAAGTGGCTTCTGAGAACGGGAGACCCCGAAAATATGAAGTAAAAGGATTCGAGACTTCTGTGATCCGTTAGGTTTGGGAAAACGACAAAATTATCTTCGAAGACAAATTTTGTCTTGTCTATCGATAAAATAACCGATGCGCGCATGCTAGCCCTGCTGGACCGCGCCCAAAATCGTGCGACTTTAATCGCGTTAGCATGTTGTTAAGAAAATTCTCATTTGAATGTGTAGTTTAGCTCTACTGTTCGACTAAAAGATAATGAGGTCAGGTTTTGTTTCAAACAATTTTTTTGTAGGTGAAAGCTAGAAGTTTATAGTTCTCATCTGTCTGTATCCTGCTTGTAGTCTTACAACCTTTTTAGGGTTCCGTACCCAAAGGGTAAAACGGGACCCTATTACTAAGACTCCGCTGTCCGTCTGTCTGTTTGTCTGTCTGTTTGTTTGTCGGTCTGTCTGTCCGTCTGTCACCAGGCTGTATCTCATGAACCGTGACTATTAAAAACCCGAATAATATAAATATTTATGGGGGCTCCCATACAACAAACGTGTTTTTTTGGTCGTTTTTATAGATAATGGTGCGGAACCCTTCGTGCGCGAGTCCGACACGCACTTGGCCGGTTTTTTATTGAATACCGAATTCGTTATTGGCAAATGACAAATAAGATAAAGAGATCGCGTTTTATTATCTAATTGTGTTTTAAGCTTTATTTATCGCTGTATCGATCGCAGTACGCGCTAGTTTATTTGCAGCGCGCTCCGCAACGAACACTCGTATTTTAGCGCGACACATTCATGCTTTGTTTTACTTCACATAAGCATGTGATATGTTAACATTTAGTTCGATACCTATATATTATCAAACATCGCTCGAAATACCTACGTAATACGTATTATGGACGCGTTAACATAGAGATGGCGCAATTAAATTAGAATTCTAGTCGCGGAGCTTTGTTTTTTCGGGGCAACGAACCCTATTCTCATTTCGAGACAGATTTATAGGCCGCAGATTGGACGGCGATCGGTAGTAATTTATCCTGTTCGCAGAACGAGACCTCGGCCGGGGCTACACATACGCTAGCCGCGACAGTTCGGAGGAATCCAACGCTAGAACATAGTTTTGTCCGTTTTATTATACAAAAACAAAGCGGCGAGTGACTAATATCAAACGGTGACGAGCATTCTTGGAACCGGCGGCAGCTCCTGTATCGAAAGACAATTTTAATTTATTAACGAAATATATTCCCACGCGTCCTAAGCTCTAATCATAAAATTTCCCGGTTTTTATTAACGCGTCGACCGACCGCAGTCTCTGCAGCAATCGCGCACAGTGCATCACTGGAGCCTTGCCAACAATCCCATTGTGGAGTTCGACCGTACATCACAACATCACACACTGGCCGTTCCAAATATTCGCCATTTCAATTAGAAATTCGCCAAACAGCTAAACGACGACGTTAATTGAGAGCGTTCGTCAAATGCCATCGCAGACATTCCATCAGCGGCGTAACGCTCAGCTCGCGGATAGGCGTCACCCGCTCGCAGCTCCGCAAAGAATGTAATAGGACGCGGAGACAAATGCGTGCGCGGAGCGCGATGACAAAAGCTCGCGGGTCGGCCGCTCGGGACGGGAGCTGTCGCCGCGAAAAAACTAATAAAAGCCGATATTACACGCGTAAATATATCGTCCTCAACCCTCGCGCCCTCCTCGGCTCGCTCCGGCATGCGATGCGTCTCGGCTGCCTACCGTCATCACTTTAATTCATGGCAAATTCTCAATTTAAATCGTAGAAAATTTACGCTCGAACATACGCTCGCTGCGCATCTCCTCTCGAGAGCGAGGGGCGCGCCCCTCGACCAGTCAATAAGCGCATTCCGGCTGCACCGAGCCGAATTAAAAATCAAATAATGTTGTGTATACCGAATTAGACCCCGTCACCCGTAGCATCGCTCGTCACCCTCTAGGGTTGAGTGTTTTATTTGTTTTTATTATTTGCACCCTTACATTTGATACTTGTAACTTTAGGATTTTCCGGCTAATTACACTTTACATCCTTGAAATTGGTCTTAAACACAAAAAAGTTATCAAAAACACAAAAAAGTTTACACAAACTTACCTAATGAACAGCTTTCAGGATGACAAGGCATTCAGGCCATAAAAAGAAATCTGTACCTAAATGAAAGGTTTTTCCTTTCATAAAACCAACAGCGTTGACCTTCCATCTATTTAGGTTGACGTATGAAATGATTTCCCGACAAAGAGACACGCACCACTTTTGTCGAGAGGGCGGACAAAGGGCGGCCAGCCCTGGCGGACAAGTGTAGGGCCGCGGTGTGTCCGCGCGGGTAATGAAAAGTTTAATAACGGCGCACGTGTGCGCGTCCAACGCGACCCGCCCGCTCGTGTCGCTCGCCAGGGCTGCCTCTGATACATACACTACACTAAACATTGCAATTTAAAATAGGTGACATTTTCAAGTTTTATATTATAGTTTGTGTCTTTTCTTTCTCTGTAGACTTTTTATGTTCAACAAAACAAAACAGCAATATAGGTACGGTAATTAGAATTCTAAAATATATTATTATTTTTGTCTGTTTTTTAAGTATCTTTGTCGATTTTACTTTTTGCGTGTATAAACGCACTATTTGCTCGCCAGGCAGTCGGTATTATGCGCTCATTTACTTAAAAAAATAAAATAAAAAAACTGTAGCTTATCCTTCCCGTCATACATAAAGCAAAATAATTTAAACCAACTTTTATTGAAAAAACGTACAAAAGAATATAAGTACTTATCAAAAATATATCGAGGTCCTATCATAAATCTTTTGAATTTTGAAACCCACTAAGTTACGATTCCAAATAATAAAATGTACAACCCAAAGAGCAGACAGCACGCAGCAGCGACAGCCCTAGGAGCGCTCGGGAGGACCTGCTATTTCCGATGCACAATTTATTGAGAGCAATTTCGCATGTCATAAAACCGAATTAATATTGTCCGCGCGTGCCCCACTATTAGTTAAATGGCGCAAGACGTATTAATCTGTTTAGGAGCACCGCTCCGGTGGGGTCGCCGGTTCGATTCGGGACGAGCACGTGCGATCGCATCAAGTGCGCCATTGTCCTTTGTGCACGATGAGATGAATTACGTTTTTAATAGAGGGCAAATATTTAATATCGTTGTTTGCATTTAAATTAGAGTGCGATTTGTAGAGTGCGAGGGGTAAACTTTATTGGGTTTGATAATAATCAAAAATCACTAACCCTTAATAAGCTATCATGATTTATGAACTTGCAAATAAATAAATAAAAATCACATCTTTCCAATAATTATATAAGTATCTCTATTGGTTACCGGTCGCATGAGTCTAAGTAAGTAACTATGAAATGTCTATCGTGTCTCGTTTTGCTGTAAAGAGGGATTCATCTTATTTTTTTTAAATATCCTTTGATTAAACATATAAAGATAACAAAGCCCAAATAAAGAAATAAATATTGGACAACATCACATACATTGCTCTGATCGTAAGGTAAGTAGCTAAGCACTTGTGTTATAGAAATCAGAAACAACGACGGTACCACAACACCCAGACACGAGCCAATATAGAAAAGTTCGTTTTCTACATTGACCCGACCGGGAATCGAACCCGGAACCACAGAGATGTCGGCGCCATTCAGTCCGCCGCTCGCCTCACGGCTACAGAGGTCGTCGATGATATCATCAAATATACTCAGACTGTTCTTTTGTAAAGTTATTGAAATACAATATGGGAGTTGTTTGCAATCTCCTCGCCGGGCGGGGCGGGGCGGGCGGGGAGGGGGCTGTTTGCAACAGTACCGACAATTATGTTAATGAAAAGCGTCTCAAGTCCCGGCGCGGTGTCACTCGAGACGCGGCCCGAAACTGTAATGAAAGAAATTGAGCCGTCACTCCTAGGGTGGCAACGAAACTTTGATGTTTGATCCTTAATCAAGTTATTTGGTTATTTAACTAATTAAAAAAAATAAAAGGGGCTTGATCTTGATTACAATATTATATAATTATGAAGCTTTAAATTATGATAAAGCTGATATGATAAACGTAACCATACAAAGCCTTATTGGTATAATATAGGATACTCTACCAGACATGTAAACTTTAAAAGAAATGAAGCTCTGATCTTTTCTAAGCTTTTACATTTTTGAAATATGTAAATTTGACAAAAATAATAGTGCACTGTTCCACATGCACGGCATGCTTTAGGGCGGGAGCTTGCATTCTAAAATTTCCCAAAACTTGAATTACCTATACCACATCTGCTTAATGCATAAATACTTAAAACGCATAATATATGCATTGTACATAGTACTACCATTGTACGTAGTTATATTATTCAAATATTTAACAAAATTTCTAATCTTTTATCTTAATTAGAATTTGGAGCTTAAGCTCATATCCTCATGCAAGGAAATAATTTATGGAAGTAATAAACTTTAGATGCAATTTAGAACAGTTAACTCTCTACCCCCCCTACTTACTGACAAGAATTAGCATTGAAATTAAAATTAATTAACTTGCCAGCAGCTCGATACCCATTTTACCATCAGGTGCATTTCCTGATTAGACCGCAGATAGCTACATAAGGTGATTATTTATGAATGCATGCACATAAGTGACTGATCCACCTCCAAAGTAGAATGCATAGCGCTCAGATAGCCCTTGTAGAGCGCGGCCCGCTACACGCCCCGCCCGCGATAGAGCCACTCGCCGTCGCCACACTCGGGAAGGAATCTCGCTAATTTATGATGGCGCGATACTAGAATTACAAAACGACTAATTAGCAATTGTGAGTACCTCAATTCTGTCCGAGCGCGAGCTCTGTTAATGGCTCGTAGACTCCGAGTTAGAAACTTTTTGACTAAATAAAACCTACGCTAACTATCTTGACTGTGATTGTATTTGAAAGTATATCAGCTTAAATATCAACGAAATGTAAATAGAATAGAATAGAAAACATTTATTTGACACATAAGCACAATTACAAACAGAATCAAATAGGTATAAACATAAAAGAGGGTCAAAATCTATAAATACACTAAAATGTCTAGTGTCTCAGCACTCGACCAACTCATTGAATCAATTTCTTGTATGTAGTTTTACCGTGTTTTTTGCGTCTGACTTATGATGTGTAAATTAATTCAGTAAGCTCTCGGATATGGACGATAAGCTCGATTTATGTGATTCCATAATGATCCCACGATCGTTACTTTGTCTCTACATTCATTGAGGATTAACTTTTAAAAAACAAATGTTGCTCACATTTTTTTAAAATGCTTTACTATTTAATAAAATAAAAAGAAAAGAGCTTCTGATTGAACAAAAAAAAAGTGTCAAAGCTTTTGGCTCCACTTTTTTAGCGATCTGAAATGGATAAATAATTGGTAACAATTATTTTGAAAGCATCACCATCAAGGTTTTTATTACAAAATCGTACCCTTATTCCCTAGTTAGCAATCAGCAATAATAAAGTAGTCATCGCCCTATTGATGGTCAATGTCAAATGTATGGGTAGCACTGACAGTAGATTACTTTATTTTTGTTTTTTGAGATTTAAAGCTAGAATTGGTCAATTTTCGCTATATCATTGCTTTTGTAAGATACGAAATCAGGGTACCGTTTCTCGTATTGATATCCTTTGTATCAGTATTCATATTAATTAATCGTCATCACGCATACAATCCCGAACACTCGGCTGCGCGCCCGTTCACGGCACTTATTAATTTCACATGTGATTTATTGCAATCTATTGTGCGCGTGCGCGGTGTACGTCCCGTCGTATTAATGCTGGCTTGTGACTATTTGCTTGCCAATTTTTAAGTGTGCTTGCAAACAAATTAAATGATGTCTTAAAGCTGCTAGCATACTGTACATTAGTGTTTACGTCTAAACAGGTTGCTTTTTTTTATTTCCTAAAAAGGACATAAATACCGTATAATAGGATCACTTCGATGCCCTGCAATCTGTGTCTGCCAAGTGTCTTTTTTACCAGGAACTGGAGGATGCATTAAGTTAAAATTTATGTTAAATACTTAGATCTGCAATCCTTTAAAGCTTTGTAGATACATCATCATCATCATCATCATAATTTTAGCCACAGGACGTCCACTGCTGAACATAGGCCTCCCCCAGTGACTTCCAGATTGGCCGGTTGGAAGCGACCTGCATCCAGCGGCTTCCTAGAACCTTTACCAGGTTGTATGTCCACCTTGTTGGTGGACGTCCCAATACCACTAAAATACGGCTGTTTATGGCGCATTTAGTACTGTAAGTTTCTCGTTGAAATAGAATCATAAAGTATGGCAAGAATTTTTAATAGTACGAATAAAAAAAGGTTTTAATACAGTATTTTTGATGAAACTCGGAAAAACAGTCACCATATCCGAGACTCGATTCTCATTATAAACGAAGTATATAAACACCCACAAGCTGGTACGTGTATTCTATACCCTTGGCGTAATATTAAGTATTCTTTGCTCTATAATGTGCTTCTGTTACAGGCTACACCTTTGAAAGCGTTTAAGTAAATGTCTAGTCTGATATGGTAACATATTTAACAATGTCTGATACACAGTAAAAAATATGATTTTATAGTAGAACTAGGTATTTCTGCATCCTTAAAAGCATAACTGTATTGTAGGATCTTTAAAAAACATTACATATTTATTACGTAAACTTGGTCATAAATTAATTATGACCTCTATTAATTTGAAGAAACGTCGATGGATAAAATAATGTCGATTATCAAAATTTATGAGTCCGAATTAAAACTCATGGACATTAACGATCTGTCCTACGGCACAAAAAGTGGCCGCAGTGATGACCCGCGTTTTAGAAACAAAAACTCATAGATTTGGGGGCTTTGGGCGTAATTCGTATGAAGCTGCGCAGGCGACGCAACGTGGTGACAGTGTAAGACGAATGAAAGGCGCGCGGCGTCCCGCGGCGCGGCCTGGGAACCGAACCCGTGCCTCGATAAAACACAACCACTAGATCGGTATCGCTTGCCGCGACATCAATCTTCGTGTCGGCCACCGGACCCCCGCCCCCGCGCCCCCGCCCCTGCGCTAGGTAACCATTTGTCACTCCACCGGCGCTGGTGAAAAATGAAGCAATCACTACACCAGACATGACAGCCAGATTTGCTTATTCATCACGCCTCAGATACGACTGACAAGACTTACATTCTGATACAGAGATTCAACGGACTATTAGAAATACGATCCTACCTACCGTGCTCGAAAAACTTGAAAAATTACTACGCACGAAAAGAATATCGCTTCTTCAAGTGATGTTAATGAAATGCAAATAATATAACTTAACCTAGAACCCACGGCCTCGCATTGCTACCTTTATTAATAAAGCAAATTTGGATCGTTGGAAAACAACGCAGTAATATTCTACGAACAATGAGAAAAAAAGCATTTCACCCTCAATATTGGCAGCACAAGCCTTAACTAATGGAGAGGGCTCAAGGGACAATCGCTACGACCTGCGCCTTTGATGTCATTCTCGTTTTTGTTGCAATTTGTTCAATTGTTCACCTGTCCCCTCGTCGTCGGTATCACTTCATTCCGCCCGTCAAATTCATTTTCCGTACAATTTAACCGTTCACTTGGTTCGCACACTCGATTCGGTTCACACAGAAATTCCGAATTCTAAAAATCTTTTCGGGAGAGCTCGCGCATTCGATTCCCATCGGTCGCGCGAGATGTCCAGAGATAAGCTCGATAAATTTAATTAAACGTCTCGGAGTGGTGTCGGTTGCGGCGGGGAGGGAGGCGCAGGCAGGCAAATTTGTTTGCCGGTGAGTCGGTCCAGCCGTATTAATTAAGTGGGGGCCGTGAGCCACAAAGACGTCGCCGCTCGACATCGCACAAAAAGTTCCGCTCCCGGCCGAGCGCGGACATTGTGACAGGACTGGAGACCTGCGTCCACTGATACTTTACACGGAATTAATGTCTACTATAGCAACTCATAACCTATAATACAGATAGTAATGATGAAACCATATTGTAGAAGTTAAATTCTTTTCACACAATCACACCAATTTATTTATCTAGCTTTAATCCAAGCAAAACTTACTTGTATTTTGGTGGCTAATGTAGATTAAAACAATTTAAAAACCTTTTCAAACATCCATGACTTATAAGTACAAATGCTCATTAAACAACAACCGCCCCTAGCAGGATTCGAACACCAGCCAGCCAGCCAGGCTATGTAGTCCAGAGTGCGAACCACGATAGATGATCGCATGCAGATTCATTGTTGTAGATCTTTTGAATTAAGTGATAAATATAATTACTTACTACCAATAAAATTTTCAGATGATTTTCTGACAACAGTTAGAGTAATATGTACTACATAAAACATGTAGAAAAGCTATATCAACGAACTGTAACTAACACCACTAGAGTTTGTTGTAAGCAACTGCCTAATAAATAAGACTGCTAATAAATGATAACAATTTTATTTTTAGCTTAGCTATTCAGCGTGGCAATGTAGCCAGCCTTTTGGGCACCTTTCCCCAGCGATTTCAATCAGATATTTCATTTATAGGGTTTTCATTAGTGTAATGCATTGAGGTATAATGTACTAGCATGTGATGTGTAGTGTATTCCTATGTATAAATAGTTATGGCATTTAATTTATATTATGTTGCAAATATAGCAATTTTTATTTAATTTAAATAAAAACTTTTAAAAAAATTGGAAGGGTACCTAGTTGCACTAACAAAAGTAAATTTAACATGACTGTCTTAATCTTCAAGTTGTTGAATTAAGTGTATAGGTGGCAGCTGTTTAATTTGAATAGGCAAGTAAGACTAAGTTTGAGTGGTAGGTAGCCCATTGCTGGTATGCAAGTAACGGAGACAAAAAGCATAATGAATAGCGGCGGGCGGCGTCCCGGGGCGCTGGCTGATTTATCGACGCCAACTGCCTTTGTGACGCTCGCTCAATGGCTAAATAACTAAATAATGAAGTCTTCTAATCTCGTATCACATCAGTTTTTTGCCCGAGCAGCTCATTACGCGGACATTTGTTACAGAGGTCATGCGCCGGCGCGAGCCCTGGCGGGTGATGTTCGAACCGACTTTGACTAATTCTTGAAGGATCATTCGAAACAAGACTAAAAAGTCAGCTAAGGGTGAGTCGGACTCGCGCACCGAAAGTTCCGTGCCGCCGGATATTATTTTCACCGGGCACGAGGCAAACTCACATTATGACAATTATTTATTCTTTGTCGTCTGTAGAATAATGTCTATGGAGGATGCAATACCTGTTATTTACAGCCAGTTTAACGCTAGATTATACTGGTTTTACCCTGTTACAAAAAAGTTATAAAAGTAATAAACTTTATTAGAGATAAAATCTTCTTGGGTCTTTGTCTTTGGAAAGTACAAATGCAGTAAGCAAAGTGGTAAAATAATGTTTAAAATATTTTGCGATCATATTAGTGTTAGTTTATGTTTCTTCCGTACCCATACCTGACGAAAAAGGTTGAAAGTTCCGTTTTAGTCTTTAGGGATAAGGAGCCCTAAAAATCAACGTGAACTAAACAAGAATATAAAAATGTAATGGACAAACATCAATTTCATACGTTGAGCTAGACTTCGTTCCATGTTGCTCATTCTACTTCATCATCATCATCATCATTTCAGCCATGGACGTCTACTTGAAGTAGAACTAAAACTTTCGCCTTCCTTGGTATATTAGATACAAGTCTTTTCCTTGGGATGGCTTTTAGGGTTCCTTACCCAACGGGTAAAACGGGACCCTATTATTAAGACTCCGCTGTCCGTCTGTCTGTCTATCACCAGGCTGATTCTTATGAACCGTGATATTTAGATTGTTGAAATTTTCACAGATGATGTATTTCTGTTGCCGCTATAACAAAAAATACTAAAAACCATAATAAAATCAATATTTTAAGGGGGCTCCCATACAACGATTATGGTGCGGAACCCTTCGTTCGCGAGTCAGACTCGTACTTGGCCGTTTATTTAAAGTACAGTCTACATAAGTACTGAAAATTTCTTATTTCTTACGGTCTTGATTTTTAAAATTACGAATTGTAACCCTTTGAACGCAAATTGCAGAGAAAGCCCTTCTGGGTTTATTTTTACACAGAAGATCAAACATCAACTTGCACAATAAGCAATCTCAGAGTCTACAGCAACCTGTAGTGTGAATTTGTTCGCGACTGTAGGCGGTGCATCAAACAGGCGATTTAGCGTCGACGCGTATTATACGTCCGAGATAACTTACTGCTTCGATTGTCGTACAGTGACCATGCGACTTTATTTACGGAAGACCTGAAGGCGTATTTTTGTAGCGTTCGAATTCCAATAGGAGTTCATATAAGATTCTCGTGAATTCGTATGCAAGTTGGGATTCGAATGCTTTAAAAATACGCCTCCTGTTTCCTTATCAAAAAGGTATACCTATTCTGTAACAAGTACAGGTTCAATAAAAACTGGGTATAATACTGCTCATGACTTCTACTGATTGATAGGTTGTTAAAATACTAAGAAGGATTGTTGTCTACATTTCAACAGTAGTAATCACTTCCTTGAGAACACATCATGGTGACCCTACGTGTTGAATATTCGCTGCATTCGCCTGCACCGTGGAATGCACGCCGGCTGGTGTTGACCGGCCCGTCTCAAACGACTTCAACCCTTATTGTGTCCGGGGTTGAGGCGAAATTATCGGCGCGAGCTGCCCCGTGATATGTTTATTAGCGGGCAGATGTCGCCTGCGCCGATAGCGAGCTGTATCGGTTTATCGGAATAGATAGCTCTCTAATGCCGCTCAGCGATTGGAGTTTTTTGCCGAAAGCGTCCTTATCTAAAGTATCGATCTTCAACTGTTGTTTCGGGAATCTATTACTTAACGAATTACAAATTCTTTTATGAGATATCGTGGTCATAAAATTCGGGAGGCAGTGTTATTGAACCAATATGTAAAATTATGTTGTGTGTTCAAATTCAAACAGTTTGTACCTACATCGTTATTAGTTATTAAGTATAGGATCTTACTGAAAAATAAGTATTACGAGTATCTTTGGCGACTAGCGTAACTCGGACTGATGCTGATGTAAATTTAAACGGCACTTATAGGCACTTAGGTACATACGTGCAGCGTTTGAGTCATGAACCCACCACGCGGCCCGCGCGTCACTATGCGTGTACGAGTACTAATTGAATATTTCGATGCATGTTTAGATCAAGTCACTGCATAAATTCCCGCGTTAGTTTTTACGCATTCCTCGCACATCGGGCGACGCGCAGCGTACGGGCTGCCGTAATAGGGCGCGCATTATGCCTGATGAATATACATACATCTTGCCCGGTGGTTTTGCTCATCCGCGGCCAAGTTTCGATATTATTGATCTCCAATGCACCTACTCACCGATGTCGTCGATGATTTTGTTAGGTATTTAATACTTTTTTTTAATTTATACAGTCAAAACGGTCGTTAATATGTGGACTTCTAGTTTTTAGAGGTATTCGTGTGTCGGAAGTAAATTATGTCTTTATCATAGAGGCCCTATCAATGGCTGGGGATTTATAGCGTCGTCAGTGTGCCGAGCGGCCACCGCCTTTTAGGGTGCCGTGCGCTGCCGAGACCACACGGCACACGGCGCTGTGCCGCGATGCCGGCGGCCGGTGATGACGGTGGCGACCTCATTTGAACTGAATTTGATTTCGAATTGTCATCGCGGGTCGTTAGTCAATGTCTTCGTTCGGTATGATCTACCTTTTTTACTATAGATATCCTATTTAGATACCTACAGTATACTTGATCAAGATGATGACTATAAGCGAGCAAAGTATAATTAAAAGTTATCCATATTTATGCTTGGGCACTATAAAAAGTAAAGATTATTACTTTACCACGTTCATAACCGAGTCACTTATTGAATTTGTAATTAAGGTATGCGGCTAAGCCAAGTGCACTGTAATGCTGTTGATTCCTGGTTTTTTTTGGATAAAAAAACTGCAAAAAACAGTGTTTTTATCCACGGTGAACTGCTGAAATCTTCTTACTTACCCTAATTTGTGACAGGAATTCACAGTTTTGAGAAATACAAGTAAACGATAATGTTGACGGCACCACAGCTTACAAAATAAAGTTCGTCATTGACCGGTTTGTTGGTAGCCGCGACTCTCGCCAGGTCCTTGGGATCGGGGGTGGCGCCCCGGGGCACGGCCGCACGGCCCGGCTGCGCCCGCGCCGGTCGGGGGCCGATGCTATCTCCGCGCACGTCACCCGCTAATTAATTTGAGTGACTCGTACGGCCCTACCTAGTAGAGCTACCATGCACTATGCAAGGGCGTGCGGTGCATATAGGAAATTAGGCAGTGCCTACCAGGTAAATGAAATGAGGTAGGCAGTAGGTACTTACAAATGTGTGTCATTAATGAAAACCACTGATTTTTTATCAATAAATAACTTAATTAAGTATTTACAGCCTACATATCTCGAAGAAAAATAATACCTGTGCCACTGAATGTAAAAGTGTAGACTACTTATGAGAAATAAGTAGATCTGTAATTATTCTACGACATAAGAAACAATATTTTTCCAACTAAGTAGCTTTACTCTCCTGAATAGCTGAGATGAGTTCCAGCCACCGCTTAACCAATGAAATCTAGCCTGCTGACTGGAGCTCTGCCTAAATCTCGACTGAGATTTCCAAACCAACTCAGGTTAGGCCCATTGGCCAAACAGGAAAACCCAAAGTTGAAAGAACATGATCAATGGAAACTTCAGCAAGAGAGGCAAAATCTCACAGCGTCAGCTCTCTTCATACAGGTCACGGTCGCAGACTCACAGCTATCGCGACATCGCCGAATCGGGCCCGTGATCGTATCGGGATCTGTGTGCCCGAGCCGCGTACCGCGACCTAGCACTCTTGGTAATTTTAGTTAAAATTATATTTCATATTTCTACCTTTTCTTTATCCATGTTTCAATATATTACTGATTACTAATCAAAACCAACTACAATTACGGGAAAACTACTCAAGGTTAACTGGTGGTAATCTGTATGCATAAGCCTGTAGTTATAGCATTAAGTTCGTCAATTGTACTCACATGTGCAATAAAGTGTAAAATAAAACTCTAAAGAGGCTACACTTTTTTCGATTTGATAGAAAATATGTAATTTTTCCCATTGACTTACCTTTAATATCTGAATTCATACAATTATCACTGCACGCACGCCTTCACAAGTGTCACGTATTTAAAATCATAAAATGCGTCACTCATAAAATATAATTTACTGCCACGGTGAGAAACAATAAACGACAGGTCGATTTTAAAGGCATTACGAATATTCTTACTTGGATAAGAAATAAATACTAGGTTATTTTATTTCCATAGTTGTAGTTCTTGTGCCGTTTTCCTTTTTATTTATAGCTCGTCGTTACGTTTACGTCAATATTTATTACGCTAATCGGTATGGCATTCAATACGCAGTTTCCTTTTTATGTGCACTAAATTACAAAGTAGTTATAAAACAATACGTGGATGTCAGGCTGTGAAGGCGAGACTATATTGGCGCGTTGGATTTTTTTCTCGAGTATAAAGAAGGTTCAGTCGGCGTACACTCCCGCGGGTCGTTTGTATCTAGCGGCAGAGACGATAGCCAAAAAACAATCGAACCCTTTAATGATCTACAGTCATCGATGATGATCGATAAACACGAAATATGAAGGCGCTGGCCGTAGGCTGCGCGGATACATTATGTCACACAGATATGTTGAAAAAATGTTAATTAAATCAGCACTCGGCTCTTATTAAAATAACTATAGACCGAGCTGAGATATTTTTATGAGTGTTTGAGTGTGCGCACACGGCTCCCGTGCGATTATGCCGCTCGGCAGGCAGCTCGTTAAGTGTTTACATATCTCGGTTAAGCTCGTTACAGCGCTCATAAACGCTACTTAGTACTAACTTAGGATCATTAGCGATGACTTCTTGAGGACCTGTCTTTTATTACGCCAAGGCAGACAACTTCGAGCTTACAATAATTGAGAACTATACTAAATATCCACAATCTAGAAATTGTTTTATTTAAAAATGTCCAAAAAGATTCGTAGATATAAACACAAAGAATGTGTATTTAATAATACCTGTTCTAAGGGTTGCCTGCAACCTGGCCTGAATGCAATGCCTTGTTGACTGCAGTTGCCTATTATTTCGCACAAGAAATCTGCATCTGACCCTTGAAGAACTATATACAGGGTGTCCCAAAATTCAACGATAAAATGGCAACAGACTGTGGCCCTGCTTATGACTACTCGAGGAAAAAAAGAAAAAAATATATACCTACCTCTATTATTTTTTAATTTAAAAACAAAAGATGATAATCCTTGAAATTTGACACCCCTTATGACATTTATAACTACCATGCCCACAATTTTTCAAATATTTCTATTATGTTTTTTTTTGCATTGACAACCTAAATAGTACTGCTACTGCTATATACCACAATGCTTAAATATCCGAAAATACGCGTAGTTTTTACACATAAAATCATTCAAAATTATTTTTTTACTAAAATTTGGAAAGAATTTTACTTTCATACACTTTCACTGATAGTAGTGTAAAAAAAAGTATGGTCAATATCATGGAATGTTTTTTTTTTTTAATTGACGCAACTAACCCAGATTGTAAAATGTTATATTACTTCAGGAAATCTAGCCAAAAAAAAGAATACAAACTATTACTACAAAAACCAAATTTATTTAGTAATAACTTTTACTATGTGCCCAAAATATTTTTTTTGCTGTTGAAAAAATGTCAAACGAATCAAAATCTGTTACATACCTTTTATAATGAAAAATTAAATAAATGTTTAAAAATCATTGTAAGTACAGTATTTGATGGATAACTTTGGAGATGAAGATAGATTTGGGGGTACTAAAAAAACTGTCAGATTTTGTAAAAAAAAGGACATGAAATCTGTAATTCTGTACCGCATCAACAACTGGCCAAGCGTGTCCATGAACAAAACAAGGCGCTAAGAGGAGAAAAAAGTTGAATATTGTGTAGTAAATATTACAGTCGAAAAAAAGGGAGGGTCTTGCCCACCTTCTTTTTGAAGTCGGTTGAAAGTTATCAGGAGACATTGTTCCAATGACAGTTCATTTTTTTAACCTACTGCTGTTCTGAACTTTTCTGCGACTGCGTAAATTTTGGGACTATTGTAATAAAAACGTTTATACGAGATTTTTGTAACGTTGTTACGCTCGTGTTTTAGTGGGTCTCCAAGTAATGGGCCTGTCAAAGTTTCGCGTGTCCCCATTAATTGTTGATCGATTTAGTGAGCGTCGCGTGCGCCGGCGCAGCGCGTAAATAACGCTCGTTTTGTTTGCGCGCGCAAGCTGCTAACAACTGCGCGCTGATTGACTGCTGTGAGTGAGCTGTGTCACACGATGCTAGGATGCTTGCAACGGTACGTCAATAATGATCGTTAAATTATAGTGCAAAAATAACGGTAATTAAAACAGGTAAATCCTGAGCATGTTGCTCATAATTTTATCAAAATGTAAAAAACATACAATGTCTACAACTGACTTCTCTTGGTACCTCCTATTTTCGTCAATTTATTGTTGATAATAAGTAAATAATCAATAATACATTCTTACCTCTCTCTCACACAATATAATAAATCCTCTTATTAGATAGTTCGTCGTAGCAACAGTTTTACGAGAATCCCAACGATTTTTTTTAAATTAAAGAATTTGTTGGGATTAATTCAAATTAAATGGAAATATATTTCGATTTAATTAACTTAAGCACATAGTACATAATCTCAAACCAAGTTATGCTTAACTCAAATACACTTACTGAGTAATTCGTAGCACCGTTGCTACGGTGTGACTACGGCTTTAGTTCATAGTTCAGTAGGAAATGGGACGGCAAAATACTTCAACAAGTAATTGTTTTAACCTGAATTATAAATGAATTATCCTTGCGCCATATTAAAGGCGATAAAAAATTATGTTAGCTTATCTAGCTTTAGAACAATTACTTTTACAGAGGTGCTTCTAGAAACGCCAAGGTAACCGGTGGACTGATTTGGTACCAAAATACTAGTGGGGGCTGTTGGTACTAATAGTCTGCCCGTTGCGGTTTAGCGATGTGCAAGGTATACCAAGTTGATGTTCAAGATTGAAAAGGTAGAATAGCTCTACCTTTTTTCCCGCATGGAATTAGGCTAAAACCATGCATGCAAGCATTATTATTTTCTTTCTTACTTATGTCATGTCTTATACGTTTTTTACTATGAATTTTAGTACGACAGATAAAAAAATATATCTTCCGTACCAAATAATATCATGTTTAATTTAATCCTATATTTCAATAACACACTTGTGGTCGGCAGTCAGCAGTCTAGTCGTGGCTGCCGTGTGCGCGGGAGCACAGAAGGGTTTCTGTGTCCGGCGGTTTACGGCCGCCGACAATGGCGTGTAAACTCATCGCCACCTCGGCCCTATCTTATCTGGTACATTAAAGCCCGCTCCTAAATGCGCGTCGGATGATACCGCGGCCAGGGCCGCTGCGCGCCGCAAGGGCTCTCCTGCGAGTAGTCAAGGCTCAAAATACCGCGGCTCGGCTGCACTGCGAGCGGTGCCGGTGGTCTCTCGAGACTCGTAAAAACAAACGTCGGGTGTGCGCGGCCGCTATTACTAAACCATTAACGTTATCAAAGTGTCCACTTAATAAGAAGTCGAAACTAATTAGATGAGGCCGCGGAGAGCTCACAATAAAGTCCAGATTGCATCTTAACTATTTACAATTGGGCCACGGCAACAGCCCTCACCTTTAGATCGCTATAAAGATAGCCACGCAGCTGATGGTTGTGACATTTTGTCAATGATTGCACCTTTAACTGTGTATCTCCAAGAATCAAAGTTAACGCTAGTTTTCTTTAAGAATTTTACAATAGGTTTGATTGAAATACCTACGCTTAATTCTCGGAAACTAGACAGGAAAGCTAGTAATATTACGTGAATGAATCGATCGAAAGTTAAAGATTACTTTAATTGAACCAACCATTTGAATTGACATCCTTGTAGCCAGAATACCCAGATTCGAACTAATTTACAAAAAATCGTTAAAAAATAACCCAAGACCCTGGCGTTTAAGGCAAATTACCAGGTCACTATGCCAATTGGTCATGAATATTATCAAATAGACAAAATATGTATTAGATATATGGTAGTGTTTAAACTATGTCTACTTGATCCTAACATAGTACCCAATGTATTTAAAACTCGGCCCAGTAATTACCTACTTAGAAAACAAAGTATCCACACAAAGATATGCCAGACTGACACGGTATTGCATTAATGAGTTGACAGGTACCCGTATCTCAGAGCACAAATTAACCGCATGAGTGGGCACCTAGTGGAGTGGTATAATTGAGCGCAGCGGATCAGCGAACCCGGCGTTTCATCCGCGGGCGATTAGGCGACGCGGTAATCGTCCTCGATGGGCTGCTTTATGTTAATTGGCGATGATTGTGCGCGCGCACATAAGTCACGGCAAGATGGCCGCGCGGACGCAGTAATCGCCTTCGTGGAAGCCCGCACCGCGCCGCCCGCATACAGATTACGCGCCCCGCAAAAACGCTGCGCCGCAATTAGAGGCCCCGGCCCGCGCCCCGCCGGCCCCCTCTCTGCCCCGCCCATAGGGTTGACGACTTTTTGCACGATTTTGGGAGATAATTGTTGGTTGTGGTTTAGCACACAGGGACCGATCCGCTTTTTAAATCCGTTCAAAGTACCAGTTAACTTAAACTTCGTGATCAGAATTCTCTCAGTTTAGCCGGCTTCTTCTTTGAAGAGAATTGTATTTCATAGGAAATTGACTCGTTCTGAAACTTCTTTTTTTTGCCAGCTTGCCGCTGCTCTTTATAACGTTTACGGCGTTACGAACTCTTTTCTATTAATAGAAATGATGATATTACAAGTATAATCATACCAATAATCTACACAAGACACCGTACGAACTAAATATACTTTTTCGTTAAGAATAAGCACAAAATCTAGATAGATCTTAACTCAAAACAATACGTAGAGTACTTAAAATACCGAAAGCCCCATCAATGTGAAAAAATATTTATGTAATTGACTTTTTTATATTTTGTATCACCTCTCAGCCCTGTATAATTAAAATACGGCTCCGCCTCCACATGTCATGATTAGGAGCTCAATTTCAATGCACCACGCTCGAGGCACACCCACCGAGTGGACGGCCGGCCTTTACCCATATTGACAGCAGCTCCTACAATTTAATGAAATAGAATCGCTTGTGTGCCTCTTTACCGCTGCGGCTGATAACAGCTGAATAGGAATATTTACGTGATTTATAAACAAATCACCATTAATTAACTACCGTTAACATAGTTGAAGAAAATAGGACTATGGTGAGTTACAACAAGCTTGATCTTTGAGCAGCGACAGTGTGGTCGTTGACTCATTTATTTGTCAGAGACTAAAATGTTTTAAATAGCTCGATATACTTAACATTGCACATAAATGGTTGATTAGGCATTATGTCTTAGAAAATTCGACATGCAGGGCTAGCATACGCAACACGATAAAATTTTGTCGTGGCATTTTATCTACTTTTGACGTAAATATGTCGTTTTGTCTTTGACGATAACAAAGGAAAAACCAAATAATCATGGCAATGTCGTGTTATAACGTAAAAATAAGTGGCTACAAAGAACGGGAGACTGGAAATATTAAGAAAAAGGATTCCAGACGTCTGTGATCCGTTAGGTTTGGGAAAACGACAAAATTATCATCGAAGACAAAATTTGTCTTGTCTATCGATAAAATAACCGATGCGCGCATGCTAGCCCTGCTGGAGTCGGTTTACTTCTCGGTCTGAAAAGCTTTTTATTTTAATTTTATTTTATAGTTAGCTGCCAGTGAGAGAGTAGGCGTTTGAAATCGATCTCTCATAACAGTAATTAATAAATGATGAAGTCGTATAGCAGTCTTATTCGGTAAATAGGTACTTATGCTGCCTACCTACCCCTTCTTTAAATAAATCAATAAATATTAATAAATATTGGACAACATCACATACATTGCTCTGATCCTAAGGTAAGTTGCTAAAGCACTTGTGTTATAGAAATCAGAAAAAACGACGGTACCACAACACCCAGACCCGAGCCAATATAGAAAAGTTTATTTATTTAAACTTTATTGCACAGATTTGAAAAAATCATACAATAGGTGGACTTAATGCCATGAGGCATTCTCTACCAGTCGACCATTAGGCTAGACAGAGATGTTTTGTGGGCGGTGCGATAAAGACACACAATTAAACTTTTTTATAACTAATAAAATCATAAACTACATATAAAATGCATAAACTAAATACGATCATTTAATCAAAGTTCGTTTTCTACATTGACCCTACCGGGGATCGAACCCGGAACCTCAGAGATGGCGACGCCATATAGACGGGGTGCTCGCCTCGAGGTCGTCATACGTCATACCGCCTAAAAGGCATGTTGGGGTTAAGGAACCAAACATGCCTTTTAGGCGGTAGAAGTGAACAGGATGATGGTTAAAAATCAAAATCATTTATTTCTGTAAATTGGCTATAAAAGGCACTTTTACATGTCCCAATTTTTTTTCCCTACCACTGCTTCGGAACTATTGTGGGCTACTGCCGAGAAGAAGCAGCGCAAGAAACTCGGTCACTATTGTCAGCCTCTTTTAAAAATAAATAAATATTTTACAAGATTTGTTGTGAGCTAAGCAGTTTTAAATCCACACATTTTTATCATTTATATAATCACTAACGGTGTAATAGCCCTTTTTCATTAGAGTTCTTTTAATTTGAATTCATATACAGTATATATATAGTTACGGTACGGTACGTAGTTGTATTCGGATACCCGCGATCCATCGTAGGTATGCTAGCGAACTACTACCGAAGCCACAGTCCTGATTGTCTATCTTTGCCAGGATAAATTGCGTAAAAGTGCGATTTTTTATGTATTTTAGATAGATAAATGTATAGTGTCCAATATGTATATTTCTATAAAATACACATCAAGCAAAATAATTTATTTTGTGGTATAGAAAATAATGTTTAGCTTTCTAGTAGGTAATGAAGTGCTGAATCTGTAGCCATCAATACTTGCACGTATTACAGAACATTGTATATCTCTAGGCGCTTGTCAGCACTACGTAAGCATCTGCTGCCAACAGCATCGATTGAAATAAATGTGCCTTCGATGGAATTATATCTAAACACATATTTTATGGCATTTCCAATAATGAGCGGGCGACATTCCAAAAGCGCTGCTCGCATGCAGCGAGACAGGTGGCAGCGTCGCTTCCCACTGTTGGTTTTTACTGCCGTGGTATTTCCCTATCAAGGAAATCGTTTTTGTGGCCAAATATCTAGTCATTAGGGCCTGCTTTGAACTTGAAATTCATAAGGCAGATGTGGACTTCAGTCGTTTCCGCACAGAATCTGATAATTAAATGTCTCATAGTCTGTCGGTGATGGATGATAAGCGTTGTGTAAAAAAACATGTTAAGTCAAACTCCCTTCTCATTAAAAAGGTACCTACTTAAACTATTAGAAACGGTAACTTACACTAAGATCATCCGGCATTTGACGATACTCCGTTGCCCTCAGGTTTCACCATTTTCTTCGCGATCCGGGCTATTGCTCTTCCAACTGGCTTCCGAAGAACGAATATTTCAAGTAGATATTTCACTGTTTTAATGACATTATCTACGATATAATAGATCTAAGATGAGAAAATACATGTATTAGGAAAACTAATTTTCAATTTTCTTGATGCACAATACGTAACTAACTATCCAAGCACAAGATAATAAATGATTGTCCTAATGCATAGACGAGTATAAGACAAGAAAGCAGTTCTTGTCATGATTGACTGTGTTATGTGAAGACGAATATAAGTATCGACCGTGGTCTGAAGTTCTAAGAACCGCTGAAGCGAGTTTGCTGTTCTGCGAATGTCCAGCCCACCGTAGGTATCCAATCTATTACCTAGAGGTGGTGGGGAGTTTTAGTTTTTTATTGCTTAAACATACACTAACATTGTACCTACACAAAACCAGTACAACATCCTCAGTTAAAATTGGTTAATTACAATTAACTAGATCACACATAATAAATTAAGAAAATTGTCCTCACAACTAAATAGATAAAATCAGTTTTAATGTAATGATTGAATTAAGGAAGAAATGGTTTCTTCGACCGATACAACGAATAAAGACGATTTTGACCGAGGACAAAGAAATACTTATTTTATGTGGAAGACTGGCCCCACCACATGTGGGATAAAAAAGTTTTGACATGGAACCATTGGGTAGTCGATTAACACTTTACGAACGAGTTTAAACGTGATTGTATCTTTTTCTACATCAACTTAAATGTACTTGTTATTATGCTAAGACAATACAATATAACAATAAAAATGCAACTACACCATTGGACTTTCTCTTTGAAGTGTGAAAAAAACAGTCAGTATTTTAGTTTACTAAAGCATCATCTGCAATAGGTATAAGAAGACTCCCCAATAAATTAAGATTTAATAAATAGTTCTCTTTCGTAACTGGTCAATCTAGGCTCGGCTGGCATCGCCCGCGCCGACCAGTCCGCCCCGCGGTTCCTAGAATCTAGGCGAGTCCTAGGGCTCGCCATTACGCGCCCACTCTCGTGCCGGCGAGCAGCAAATACTCAGCTACGGATTACAACTGTTTGCTAAATAAATAAAAATTGCTACTAAAAAACAAAAGACAAACTACGCACTTGATGCTGAAATAAGTAAATAAAGTACGAATAAGTTTACTTTTATTGTTTGGTGGTTATGAAGTTTACTTCTATATATTGGCATTATTTAGAAATAGATTAATTAGGTGATTCTGCCAGGGACAGCACTCTGTAAATTTAGGAAAGATTGACGCGGTCATGCCTGATGCTGTTATAAGAGATAAAATAAGTTAACAAACCATGATGTTGAGGACTCTAAGTCCACGTTTGCACCTACACCAAAGACTTCACAAAACAGCCTGGCCCTTGAACATTCCGAAAGTTATGTTTAAGCCCTTTTTAACCGACTTAAAAAAGAAGGAGGTTGGGTTGGATGTTCGATGGTTTTTTTTGGTACTTAAACGTTTTAAATTCTAAGCTTTTATGTTTAATGAAGAAGAGATAATTATCTCGGGAACAATTAAAGTTAGGGCACCTTACACTAGTCTCGACGGATTGCAATTCTTTAAACTAGTTGGTTTCAATTATTCAATAATAATGAAAATTATTCAATTTTAATTATTCAAAAATATATGTTTCGCTCTTTAGTCGTATCAAATTATTTTGATTTAATCAAATAGTAATTTTCGATGTGACCTTCATAGATTAAAATTACAATTCATTCGATGGATAAAAACAAATAAAGATACTTTAATAGAGTGACACAAGCACCGTTTGTGCACAGCAGGATAGCTTGCTGTCAGATAGGGTTGACATACTTTCGTTGGGACAAGGTTCGTGGCCCCCCGCCGTCGCACCCTCAACTCCGCACCTGCATTTGTCGCACCCAATCGTCCACCGAGCTCGGCTTGGTCTCGCCTGCCTTAACCAAAAGCCGAGCTAATCAGCACTTGTAATTACACCACAGAATTGGTGTAAATCACCGATCGTATTAACTCATAACTAACTATGGTGCGGCCCGAATTAGGTGCTTAATCAGGCTAAGACATTTAGAACGGACTTAACGAGAGATTATCAACAGAACGATGGTGTTCGCTGCTTAAGGTATAATCTATGTGCGCTTTACAAATTAAGGAGGTCTCATTACGAGAGTTGAATCTATAAATATAAATGGCAAATTGCGTGCTAAGCAACATAACCAAACTTCTAATGAATACAGATAGGGTAGCATATAATGAGGGTTTTCTGAAATGGTGTTTCTGAAATTCACTTGGTGGCAGCACTGAGACGTCAGGTCCAGAAATCGGTCAAAAGTATCAGAGCCCCTATATTTTCGTGTCTGAAGTTTTTATATTTCTAAAGTTTTTTTATTTTTTAAATACAATAAATATTTTATAAGAATCGAAATGCCATAGTACTTTTCATTTCCTAATGTGCTCAAAAAGCGGGAGGTCATGTTTCCTAAGGATAAAATAAGTTTATTAAAACAATGCCTTTTAGCCATTCGTAGAGAACGTTTAGTAATGGTCTTGTATGCAAAGGTTTCTCTAATAATGACGATTACGAGCTGCCGAAAGACTCAGTCGTAGAAAAACGTAAAAAAAATATAGTTTTAGGTCTCTTTCATCTGTAATTAAACATAACCTAAGTTCAAGTGCAAGTACATAGCTAAACTTGTTTAGTATTCGTTGTTGAGTGGATTATCTATTTTTAATAACTTTAGGAAGGACTTAAAATCAAAAACAGTGCAGAAACTATTATAAAACATTAAACAGCGGGCGCATTAATGGGATGGTAGACCTGTTGTCAAAGTGGCGCCAGCTGGTGGCGTAAATTTCCGCGAAAACCCTCATTGCTCACAGTCAAATTAGACTTATGACGTATTTATATAATCAGGTTGCCCGTTTGACTTGCACATTACTGATATCCAACAAAATATTTACGTAAAAAAAACATTGATATAAATTCAGAACCTCTTCCTTTTTTGAAGTCAGTTTAAAAGACATAATATCTAGATTCAGTAATCTTAGAATTCCGCCAGTGTTCTTAAATTTGTTACTTGTCAATTCCTTTTTTCATATTTCGACTGTTGGGTTAATAAAAATAAATTATCAAATAGCAAATTAATATTTAAGACAAGTGGTGCATGTAGAGGTATTAGAATCTTTTACATGACACGTCGCTAGTATCGATTGAGTGTCGAGTGCGCTTCAGCTGCCTCGGGGAAGACCTTCGCTGAACCTCGGCCCGAATGTCAGGCCCCGACGGCGGCGGACGTGCAGTGGGCGTGGCCGCGGAGACTCCGCCCACCACACCGCACTCACACCGACGCACGCGTCGCGGTGCCGCGCGCCTGTGTGCGTGCTCGCAGCAGAGCCGCATGCAAATCGCTCGCCGATCGCAGATAAGCCGCTATTGTGCGAGGAGCCCGCGAAGGCTATCGTGCCATCGCTTACTTGCACTTCAATAACAAGCGTAATAAAACAAAGACGGCTTAATCTCGGCTACTTGTACAGGCATCCTGCGCCGCTGGACGCTGCTCACTTAATACAATAGATGGTGCATTACCCTAACACGAGATATATTTACCATGGACTGGCACAGTGATTTGTGCATTGCTGTAGATAGTTAATGATACATTTAACCTCCTTCTTTATTTTTAAAATAAAATTAGGTTAGTAATCTACTGAGACCTAGAGCTTTACCTATACGATGAACATCAAAACAGATTAAATTTTATATGACCTTGAATTTTGTAATAATTGTCGTAGATTACTGTTGTTCTAGAGTACCTAGAGTTTAATGCCTTTTTAAGTCAAACTATCAGCAAAACAACAACACAAGGTTAAAGTAATTAGTATTAGTATTAAAACCATTAAAACCATTAAAACCAATTTATTTCTGTAAATAGGCTTAAACTAAGCGCTTTTACACGTCCCAATATTTTTTTTCCCTACCACTACTTCAGGACAATTTTGGGCTAGCGCCGAGAAGAAGTAGCGCAAGAAACTCGGTCACTATTGTCAGCCTCTTTTTAAATAGTATATATTTTACATTACAAGATAAATGTACCTGTGCGAGCAGGGCAGTATTTACTTCCAAATATTTTTATCGTTTATATAATCATTAACAGTATAATATCCTTTTTTCATTAAAGTTGTTTTAATATGCGATTTAAATTTTAACAGGGGCAGTTCTACAATAGACGCTGGTAATTTATTAAAAAAGCGAATACATTTTCCCATAAACGAATTACCCACTTTATGCAGTCTGAAATTGGGAACGGCAAGCTTATTCTTATTCCGTGTGTTAAGATTATGAATGTCACTTTTCTTAAGGAATAAGGACAGGTTTTTGCGGATGTACATTATATTTTCATAAATAAATTGGGATGCTACTGTAAGTATATTAATTTCTTTAAACAGTTCTTTTAAGGAGTCTCGGGGTCCAAGGCCGTAAATTGCCCGTACAGCTCTCTTCTGCAGTACAAATATAGATTCAATATCTGCTGCTGAGCCCCATAACAATATTCCATATGACATTATACTATGAAAATAGCTAAAATACACCAATCTTGCCGTTTCAACATCAGTCAGTTGTCTTATCTTTCTCACGGCATAAGCAGCAGAGCTAAGTCTTCCCGACAGAGTCTCGATATGCGCACCCCATTGCAAACGGGAATCTAAAGTGATTCCTAAAAATGTAGTGGAACTAGATGTATTAAGTTGTTTATCTTTTACAGTAATATGTGTTGAGACAAGTTTTACGTTGGGCATTGTGAATTTGATGCACTTTGTTTTATTTGCATTGAGCATAAGATTATTGGTGGTGAACCAATGCAATACTTGCGAGAGTGCATTATTTACATCGTCAAATGAGTCTTTACCTCTCTTGATTTTAAAAATCAATGAAGTATCATCTGCAAATAACACTGTCTCACAGAGGTCTTTCGTAAAAGATGGAAGGTCATTTATGTAAATTAGAAAGAGCAGAGGCCCTAATATCGATCCCTGCGGCACGCCCATAGTAAGAGGCGACCCAGAAGACTCAGCTCCATTGATACAAACTTTTTGTGTTCTGCCTGTGAGATAAGAGTTTACTAAATCTGAGGCATCGCATGAAACACCATAGTGTCTAAGTTTTTTCAGTAAAGTTTGATGGTCCACACAATCAAAAGCCTTAGAAAGATCACAAAAAACTCCCAAAGCGTCCTGCCTACTTTCCCAAGCATCAAACACGTGTTTCAAGAGTGCAACTCCAGCATCTGTAGTGCTTCTACCTTTCGTGAAGCCATATTGTTTGCTATGTAACAATTTATTAAGGACAAAGTGTGATAAAAGTTGATTGAAAATTACTTTTTCAAAAACTTTACTAAGTACCGGTAAAATTGAAATTGGTCGAAAATTTGAAGGATCATTTTTCTCACCTGATTTATATAAAGGAATTATCTTACTAAATTTCATCAAAGTAGGAAACTGTTTATCATCAATACATTTATTAAAAAGAATTGTAAGATAAGGGGCTATCGTATTTATAATTGTATTGATAATATTGACTGAGATCCCCCATAAGTCTTCAGTTTTTTTCATGTTCAATTCCTTGAAAGTTTTTATTAGTATATCAGGATTAATATGTCTAAAATTAAATGGAGTTTTGCACTCATCAACACCCGACTTGAGAAGGGATTCAGCTAGTTCAGCAGAAGAAGCCAGTTCTTTAGTTGTAGAGGGAGCTATATTTGAAAAGAATTCCTCGAAAGCATTTGCAACTTCTGCATTTGAGTTAATTAGTTTATCCCCAATTTTAAGAGAGTAAGAGTGATCATTCTGTTTACGCCTACATGTTTCTTTATTTATTATGTTCCATGTGGCCTTTGCTTTATTATCAGAACCCAAAATAATATTTCGAAGATGATTTGATTTTGCAGTGGCACATACTTTTTTAAATATTTTAGAGTAATTTCTAACATGATCTATGATCTGTGGGTTCTGAGTGTTTGCTTTTAGACTATACAAGTCATATAATGTTCTTCTACTTTTGTAAATACCAGGTGTAGCCCATTCATTAAACTTACACCTGACTTTATTTGCTTTTATTTTTTTTTGTGTAAAAATTTTATTAAATTCATTTTTAATCAAGCCAAAAAGATCCTCATATAACAGATCAACACTATGGCTACTGCTAGATTTTAATAAATCTATACCATTACACATTTTTTCTTTAAATCGGTCTATTCTATTTACGGTTATTGGCCTGCAGACAGCATCTATAATTTCTCGGACATGACGGTGCTCAAACGACGCCCTCTGGCCACTATGGTCAGACCTTAAATAATTTATAACTGATTTATCTATTACATTGCTATTGCAAAAAATATTATCTAAGCAAGTAGCTGTTGTGGGAGTCACTCTTGTTGGTTCATTAAATAAATTAATTAAATTAAACGATTTAAAAAGATTAAGAAAACGAGTTGAATTCGGTGAATTTACTAATATATTGACATTAAAATCTCCACACACAACTATTTTCTTACTAGAACTACAGACTTTTTTCAAAGCCTCTTCCATATTGGATTCAAAAAGCTGGTAATTGGCTGATGGGGGGCTGTACACGCTTATTATTATATACTGCTCTAGCTCAACACATGCTAGTTCAATAGTTCGTTCAATCGAAAGTGACACTATATCTTTACGCTCTTTAAAGTTTAACTCACTATTTAATAGTATAAGTGACCCCCCCCTAGTAGTGGACTTCCTTGTGAACGAACTGCCGATTTTATAATTTTCAATGTTTATCATTAACTCATATTGATTAATCCAATGCTCTGTTAAACATAGTACATGTACATTTAAATCTTGTAAGAATAAGGCTAATTCTAACTCTTTGCCAGCCAAGCCTTGCATATTTTGGTGCACAATATTAAAGATAGGCTTAGCTTTTGTCTGCTCTCTTAGTTTAAATTATTTGAGATTGTCACAGGAATAATATTTAAATTAGTACTGCTACTAATATGTTTGTCACAGTAAATGGTTTCATTTTTGTATTTTAAATCAATACAGTTAATATTATATGCTAACAATGTAGCTACTCGTTTCTTTAGTTTATAAGGCAGGTGTAAAGAGCTGCCAGTCAATTGAAAGCTATTATTAATAAATTTATTTGTGTCAAAAAACACAAATTTGTCGTTATGACGTTGAGTCATATTATAAATTAATGTATTCAATGAGTGAATACTGTCATTTTCTTGCGCTATTTGATTTTTACAAAAAGGTAGGGCACAAAATATTATTTTCCTTACATTTAAGCCGGACAAAATTGAGTAACTTTGAATGATTTTTGTCTTATTAAGGCTTTGACTATTTCCTAGCATTATAACAAGGATAGAGTCAGAGTTTAATTTACTATTTTGTATACGATTAATTATTATATCAAGTGATGCACCTGGCATACAGTTATTAACAACATTACATCTTAATTTCTTACTTAGTAGAGGACCATAACCAACTCCTAACCTATCTGAAAACATAATTACATTTATCTTGGTATAACTATATTGTGGTGTTGACATTGAAGGTTGCCGGTCAACATTCAACAGATTGGCCCCTGAGATGGTGTTATCTGTTGCCTAATGAGATCATGACTAGTCATACTTAGAATTAAGCGGTCTTAATATTGGGACTTACCTATCCCAATATCGCTTGTAACTTTGTAGGTAAGTATACTACCTACCTACTCTATTATCTGCCAGAAAATTGACATGTATTTTTCTGCAATAAATCTAAATCATATTTTGGTGTAGTATTAAATCTTTAAAACCTAATTGGCTTGATAATTTAAAGAGATCACGTATTTTCCAGTCCAGTTATTCGGAACAGAAAGATAAAAGCGTGTTATGAAATTTGTTTTCTTAAATGAAAAATGCTACGAAAATTTGTAGCAGTACACGACTACGAGTCGTAGTCACCTAAATTCTTTCATGTAGGTATGACGCTGCTATGCTTGTACAATCAGTCGAGTAACTCATCAATGGTTAAAACCACAAATCAAGCGGGTAGCTTCACAGCTTATCAACGCTAATATAGTACCTACTACTCACGTAGTAGGTACTATATTAGCGTTGATAAGAGCAAAATACGATATTTGCGGTATGACGGGTGCGCGGATGCGGGCGGATTGCGAACACGCGTCGCGATATGCAGATGTGCTGCGGGATGCTAATGCACTGATACATTCGCGACACATATTATAGTTAAGTTGTGTTTGTACACTCTCAGTTGTAAATAAAGAAACATCTATAAATAATATACAAACCGCAAGATAAGAAGAAGTTAAGAAGATCTTAATAAATTTAAATCGTATACGAATGTTACTTTTGCATGATTGTATAGTCAACAATGTTAATCAATCTTAGGAGCCTTGTCGGTCAGCTCTGTCGTGTGTTCTTATATGCCGTCTGCGCCTCTTAGCTCTGCCTTTAGCCAGAAGCCCAAAAATATATTGAGAACCAATCTCAATAGATTGGTTCTCAATATATTTTTTTTTTAATAAAAAAGCTCCATTAATCCGTATCACCAGGTTAATAAATCAAGTGCATAACGGGTTGATATTTTTTACTGTTCTTTGAGTGAATTCCAACTACATAGTTGCATTAATTTTTTTTAAGTAATAATATTATTTAAATAAGACTACTTACTTATAATTAAGATACAATATCGCATTAGGAACCTCCTGTCATGATATATGTATTTATAAAATAAAAAGGAATAAATAAATGCCTACAAAAAACAATTTTGGAGATAAACAAGCGAGCACACCGCCTGCATGTGAGAACACCAATGTTATTTGTTTCATAAAACGAGGACCGTAAGGACCATGTAGCATTTTATAGTTTCCCTAAAATAAGTATCAGAATACCATGTAGCATGTAAAAAATAAAATGTGAATTGCAGATTTTATAACATTTGTGACCCCTGCCTGCACTGCTATGTTTCATATTGCTATCATATAGGCGTCTGTGATTACAGGCTCTGGTGTCACATGTCTCAGAGTAACCTTACTACTCGTATGTAACCTAAGAGTTGATAGTAGCTGAGGTACAAGTGCATACCATGCGTATGGCATCGGTCGGTGAGTGAGTGACACATTCCGTCACAAGTGCCTTATACGGCGCCTGGCGCGAGGTCGTGTAGGACGCTAATTGCCGTAATTGTCATCGCGTCCGCTGTCACATGTAGGCGACAATAGGACCCGTGACACGTTTCACTAGGCAGACTAGAGCATTTATATATATACGACGACCTCCGTAGCCGAGCGGCAAACACGCCGGACTATATGACGTCGCCATCTCTGAGGTTCCGGATTCGATCCCCGGTCGGGTCAATGTAGGAAACGAAATTTTTCTATATTGTTTTGGGTGTGGGTGTTGTGGTACAGTCGTTGTTTCTGATTTCTATAACACAAGTGCTTAAGCTACTTTCTTAGGATCAGAGCAATGTATGTGATGTTGTCCAATATTTATATATAAATGATTCATTATTTTACTGAAATTCTGAAAAAAATAACCGACAAGTACCTTCACAGCCAAGTAACAGACAAGGTACAGGATAGGATAATGATACACGTGTGAGACTTTCAGATTAGATTAAATTTATTAAATCTAGTATTTACAGGGTTTTAAATTGGACTAGAAACATACTTTTACAGATTGTTTTTATTATAAATATCTAAGATATTGGAACCAAAATATAGTGAAATTGAGAGATAAACAATAGCTGTTTGTACTTCGGATACATTCTGTTCGAGTAGCACATGTTTTTTCTCTCAATTTTATCGTATATGAGGACTACTTCAAACATTGCATACACGAACTAATACGTTCTCTTTTGTCAAGTAATTTAATGCACCTCGCCAATATATTTCTTATGTCTGCCCCAGTTTAAACACTAGCCTTTAATTTTACAAAGTAATAATTTCCTATAATTCTAGATATATTTATCCAATTACCTTATCTCTCTATCAACGCCGCATGCATGTGCGTTTGTCATTTGTCGAGTATGCGCTTGTACCATTGGGCAGTTGCAGTTAATTGCACTTAATTATGACTGCGGGTCATTACCGCTCGCAACACATAGCAAGGCAAAGCTTTGATAATTTAGATTGATTGAAAATTTTGTTTTTAGCAATACCATACAAGGTTTAATTAAAGATAAATAACACTTGAAAAAATCATCGACCTCAGGTGGGACTTGAACCCACGTCCCATCGCATGTCGGGCGAGTGCTTTACCAACTAAGCTACCGAGGACGTCACGTGACACGATGAAATTTCTTAAGTGTTTCTTCTTGCTGTTGAAGCCAGCGTATCTCTGATCAATGTTGTAGCTATATGTATAGCTGAGTAGTATACTACCTGTCAACACCCGATAGAAATATTTTTACAAATATTTGACTAGAAATGCTTAAACATTGTAAATTTTTGTTTTTAGCAATTCCATGCAAGGTTTAATTAAAGATAATGAGTTAGTTAGAGAGATAAGATGATTTTTACAAGTGTTATTTATCTTTAATTTAGATTGATGATAAAAATTGTGTCAATAAATTCGAGCGATAGTTATCAAAAATATCATGTAAGTCATTCTCTGAAAATTACGCTGAAATCTTAAACGCTTAAATATTAAATGAATATGTATCGGAGTCATTATAACCATCATGTAGCATAGGTACTTTCAATCCAGCGAAAAGACTCGCGAGTAATGAAGATTAATAGCATCGGAACGATGCGAGTGCTGTTAACTTTTTCAAACTAATTATTCAGCACGCTGGAAACGACTTACTGACAAACGAAATAGCATTTTTACCCCCTCAATTAATAACAATAGATGTTTAAAATTCAAATACGGCGCGGAACACATTCGCGATCCCGGGAACCGTCCGCGCGAGCACTTCAAACGGAGCCGCCGCTCGGGAAAAACAAACTTCTGCGGAGCGGCTTTCGCACCACACGATAACACGCACGACCGATACTTATAGTTCGTCAAGAAGAACGCTATTTCAAAATCATGTATTGCTTTCATTATAAAGGCACATCGTAACATCATATCCTTATGATTCCTTGTTTATGGATTTTTCGCAAAGTATACTATGTCAAATTCAAATCATTTATTTGTGATACACAGGTAAATAGTATAAAGTTATAACATTAAAATGTAAGAGCGCTGTGATCAGCCTTGGTGGCATACAAATGTAGCACTAGTATTCAATAATAATGAAATAAAAAACTGCATATTTATTTTCATGTAAAGTTTGCCCTCTTGAGTTAATCTATTAACACGAAATGGTCTATACTAAACATAAAATATTACGGTAGTACAACTTACACATTTAACAGTGAAGTACCCACAGAAAAGGGATCAAAGCGTAGTTAATCTTACTTGTTCTGTGGAAGAACCTAATTATTATTGCAATTAAAATATAATGTGATAGACTATATTACACAATATAACACATTTTTGTGTTGTGCCAAATGTCTGTAATTAGTTAAAATTGGTGTACCTGCGCAAAATTCCCATTACTTTATTTAGATACCACCCCTGAAGCTAGGCTGTAAGTCGCTACATCCGTTCGGCCCGTGTAAACCCGCCGTGACTTGTAAGCGTAATTGCAGAGGCTCCCAGCAAGCTAGCTGCAACAATACGAGTGTTGCATACAACTGCCACGGTTCCACGAAAATGTAAATCATACTGCAATTAGCGAACGTTTGATCGCCGCAGCACGCAGAAGACATCACATCTGTTAATATTGCCGCTGCACGAACTAACCACTGAAAACACTATAAAATTAAATGTGAGTTATGTGAGAAACATCGCGAAATTGTTAATCTTGCTTGGCTTGGTTCCATCATGGCCGCGCACCACCACGTAAGCCGAAGATGAGTCTTACGGTTGCAGTTACTGGCGCTATTGAGCAATTGAAAACGTTGTTCAACTTCTTGTAGGACTTGCGGACTGTAAACGAACAGAAACACTAGTGCAATTATGTGTAATCAGTTCCGACATTACCGTCACCCCTCAATGGAAGCTTTGGCTGGCAGAGACATAGGTAATTATACTTTCTCAAGGTTAGCAATTAAAAGCTCACCAGTTACGACTCCTCTTCTTCGAAGCTAGCATTTATTTTTCAAATAAATCAGCGTAATGTGGGAAGTCCATTGCATAATAAATAGTCATCCATCAGCCGAAAGACGTCCACTGTTGGACATAGGCCTCCCCCAAGGATTTCTACAAAGATCGGTCTTGTGCCACCCGCATCCAGCGGCTTCCCGCGACCTTCACCAGATCGTCGGTCCACCTTGTGAGGGGCCTACCAACACTACGCATTCAAGGACCTTCCTGCCCCAACGATTTATAATTAATAGTATTTTAGGGCAATTTCAGTTTTCAAAACTGGAATAGATAAAAAAATAGAACCAAAAAACTATCATTTAAATGGTTAAATGATAGTTTTTTGGTTCTATTTTTTTACCAATTTCTTCACCTAGTCTACTGTTGGTCCACAAAATCAAACACTATTTAAGTTATAACGGAATAGATAGCGAAAAGCGAGTGAATGGCGTTCCCTATTCCTTTGTTTCAATAAAACGTGTCTGCAAGCGTCTAGCGCTGCGTCTCCGTGAGGTTCAGTTACACGGTTCGTGTGGCACGCGACGCCGCGGCGCATAAATCCCGCGGCCCTCCCCTGCCATATTAATTATCTCACAAGACACGATTAAAAACGTCCGCCGAAAGAATTGTTACTTGCGACCGCCTTGAACACTGGCACAGCTTATTATAGAACGTTATTACTGTTGCTACCGTAATGATACATCGTCTCCGCTCCATTTTATATTAGGAACTATCTCACTGCTCTTAATCAAAACTGGAACGGCTCGACTCTTGGCTTGTTTTATTCTTGGCTTTATTACAGACTATTATCTATTCTATCGCAAATGTTTTTAATCTTCACATAAGCAATCGTCGTATTCTTAAACTTGAATTGATGCATCGTTGAATAAACACACAAGGTCCAGAAAACCCTGCTGTGAACTATGTCTTCAGTGATAGTAATAAATTAATCTAATATTACTTAAATTTTCAGGTGCTTCGGTCTATCATCATCATTTGTCTTACTTCCAAATCATTAAGGGCCGGTAAGTGTGTTGTGTGTGTACTATGAAATCCCGAGCGTCATCGAGTTATAAACTCTTCCTTTTTTAATCATCATATCGTCCTTGATAATCCAACTCTTTCTTCACTCTTCCCAACTATACTCCAACATTACTAGTGATTAGGTATTGTTTGCGTCACGCACCTCTCGCTCTTTCTTTCACATGCTATTTCATATTTCGGTATAAATAATCAATTTCCTTTAATTTTTAAGTTTTTGTTCTTCAGCGTGAGTCTAACAAAAGGGTTCCGGACAAACTTATGTGAATTGTGCCTATTATGGGAATTCGAGTCTTTCTATATATTTTTTCAGGATCGGTTAAAATAAAAATCTGTATGATGTAACAGCAAATTTACAGTTTTTGGGGTCCATCATGTACCGTCTTAAGCTATAAAAAATACTTCCTGCCAAATTTGTTGATTTTAAGTACTAGAAAGTACCCTACAGCTCACATATAGGTTTTGATTCCCTTACGGGTGTCAAACTAAGCGGCCTAACCGGTCTTACCTTTGAATAGGGCAGTTGATGCCTCCACCCGAAGTGTTGCTAGAATTATGGCCCATTTACTGAATAAGCGTCTGTAATGACTAATAATTCAATTAACATACTAAGACTGAGTTGCATCACGTTAACTTTAACCATAACTATAACTATAACCGGTGTTCCTGTATGGAGTTTGAGAAACTTTCTACGTTTGTTAAAATTGAAGTAAGATGGTGCAACCCAGCCTAAGTATTTATAAGCTGTCAAAACCGTAACATTTCATATTTTTTATGGCATTAGCAAGATGTGACGTCATTGTTTACGAAACTCAATACTATTTACTGGTTGCAAGGCAATTAAAAATCGGATCGAAAAGTAAATGTGAATTAACCGGGCTATTAGTAGGAAATATGTAATTTGTAAAAGGTGACAACATCCTAATTGCGTTAACTTAGAATTTCGATGTTTACAGATATCTACCTATTCAGTATATTGCAGTCCACTGCTGGACCTAAGCTTCCCAATCTGCATCATCATCAGCCGTCTTCCTAAGGTCGTCTCGGTCCGGAAGAAATCCCAAGCCCGACCTTTCCATAGCTCGCTGAGTGATGTGAAGTCGGACACACACAGACACATTTACAGGCACGAATATTTGATATTAATTTTAACTTTGGTACCTCTACGCGTTTCTGAACAAAATAGAGTCTTGAGAGACAGACAGATAATGAAGTGATCCTATGGGTAACTTTTTTCCTTTTGAGGTACGGAATCCTAAAAATTGCAATTTTTACCTTCTGTAGGTAACTTGTAGACTGTAGACTTTTTTTGCAAGTTTAGATTCTGGTTCACAGAATTGGAATTCCAAAAATTATTATCGTTGTATACACACAGAAATTATGTATTCTAATAACAATTAATCAGTATGCTGGTTTCTTTTTTTTTAATCATCTCGAGAATGGAATGTTATGGTCTCTGCAAATTAATAACGTGTAGTTATCAAATCAAAGCTCTACAAATTTTCATGTTTCGCTTTTAATCAGTTGTAATTCATGGCTGGTGCGGTGTTTGAAGCTGTTTGTTGTCTGCGGGATGAAGGATCGCGAGCAAGCGGCGGCCATTAATAAAGAAAGCAACGAGTGGCGTGAGCGATGTGCCGGGGCTCAAAGAGTTCGCTGGATCATATTTATCAGTTGCGGCGGGAGCGGCGCGGGCGCACTGCCGCGCAAGACACGACACGATTGCATTAGCGACTTCATTTATTTGTAGTCATATGAAAGACAAACCCAGAATATTGTAAACGATTTAAGAAATAGGTACCTCGGTACTCATATTTTTAAGTCTTCTTGTTTCTATTGCAATTTGTATGCATACTTACCGAAAGCTCCTAAGCTTATAAGAATCAAGAATAATTTATTTGTTCTGAACAGGGTACATCATAAGGTCACAAGTGTATACGAGTACATAGTTTCACTTGTTCAGCCATAGTCAATAGCATACAAATAATACATGCCACAAAAAAAAACAATAATTAAGTCTATACAATCATACATTTTTGACAACAACAAAATACAATTAATACGTCAGTTATAAATTATTAGATAATGTCAACTTTAAAATCTAGATATTCATTAACTGAGTAGAAACATTTTATCTTGAGCCAGTTAAATAGTTTATTTTTAAATAAATTTAATGGTAGTTCAGTCAATGAATGAGGCAGTTTATTATATATTCTTATACAGCTTGGATAACAGTTTCTTTTATATAAAGTTGTTCGTATTTTGGGTAACAATAAGTAAGTTCCTTCGGTTTCAGCATTTTCCTTTAGATATCTGTATTTAATTTAGAAAAAAACAAGAAAATAACTACACATTTCTTATGTGTTATAAAATAAGTGGCTAGTATTACAAAAGTCATTACAAATTCTTGTTAAGATATCATTATTTAAAAAGTCGTATCCAGATCGTTTTTGGACAAAGTGTCATGTAGCGCACCTCGTGTCGTCGCAACTTCACGGAGTCGGTAATGCACCGAAACGAACAAACAGACATCTCATTCATAACGCGTTTATGAAGACATGTGCAGCGATAACAATACTAGGCATGGTTTATATTTACGCGGCGGGCGCGGGGGACGATTTATGCGCGCGCGCACGACGCGCTGCGACGCGGAGATTTATCGCGCGCCCTCCGCGTAACGAGCAACGCTCCACATACTGCGCTCCGCTCGAAACATCATTTGGCCAGCGTACTACTGGCCACGCTCATACATCTTGCGCTGAAATTCACGCAATCACTCGGACGTATTTCAAAATTCCGCCTATTAGAACTTCAAACACATAATTGCATCAACTTTACGACCACTCGTGATCGTCATCGGCCTGAAGAAAAGAGAATTGCAACCAATGAAAACGTCATACGGCAATAGACTATCGCAGTGTCTTGTATAAATCTATCGCTGCTTTTATGCGTATATATATATATTTTATGCGACGAGTCGTTATAATACAATAAACAGATCGGTGTTGTCGGCGCGGGCGCACAGAGCGGGCGGCTACTTTGTGTCGCGCGGACGTTTCCTCCATTTAAATTAATTTATTTGTGAGCGCGCGGCGCCCGCGCAATGCAATAAGAAGCATTGAGGGGGGCGGCGCGGGCGGGGAGGCTCGTAAACATGTCACTGAGGAGATAGATCGGCCGCGGGCCCGCCTGCGCCCGCAACGCACCATCTGTCCATCAGAGACGATGTTCAACAATCACTTTTTGTTCACCGATAACGATACACTACATCACTGAAAACATCAATCTGAGCCCTAACTACCATTTCCTTGTGACACAAAAGCGAGCCTGAAAAATAAACAATACGTAATCACAACCGCAGGAGAACGACGAAAGAATACATTCTTAAGATCAATGCTGTTGTTCTAATATGTACGTATAGTCGTAGTTCGCCACTTTGCCCTGACTACGAGTATTACCTACCTAACCTATCTATATTATGTTTTCAGTAAGTACACAGAATGTTGAAATGTTGGTTGTGAACCGATGATGAATCCTCCTAGTTACTAGCACAATTATAATATTAATTCGAGTAATCCTACGTTGGAATCAATTGGAATAGTTAAATTACGTTATAAGTTTAACCTTTGTAATGCTAACTACATTCAAAATAGTGGTTGTTTTTGGAACATCCGGAACTACCAAACATACTTTTCAGCGGAAAATTCCGATAGTTTATCTCATGTAAGAAAGAAGTTATGTACATTCTAACCGTCTTCAACTTAGTTTTTAGGGTTCCGTGCCCAAAGGGTAAAACGGGACCCTATTACTAAGACTCCGCTGTCCGTCTGTCACCAGGGGCTGTATCTCATGATCCGTGATAGTTAGAGAGTTGAAATTTTCACAATGTTGTATTTCTGTTGCCGCTATAACAACAAAAACAGAATTCAATAAATATTTAAGGGGGCTCCCATACAACAAACGTGATTTTTTTGTGCCGTTTTTATAGACAGTGGTACGGAACACTTCGCGCGCGAGTCCGATTTGCATTTGGCCGGTTTTTTTTTTTTGAAAAGCTGTCTATCCATAAAAGATTTTTATCTTGTAAGTACTTCGAACATTAATATTATGCACTGCTAATAAAGTGTGTACATAAAACAGGCTAATTTCTATCAACATCCAAATCGGTAAGACACGCAGGCCAGCTGCCCGAAGGACGGGCGGAATCACCAAATATGTAGAATAGTTCTCAGGGCCCTAACCATGAACTGTTAAAACAATCACAAATCTGTCAAACATTATCATTTCTGTCAAATTTTGTATGAAATGACGTACCAAAATTGACAGTTCTGACAACTTTGAGATTGTTTTAAGAGTTCATGGTTATGGCCCAGGAGATTAGGGCTGGAGCACAATCCCGCGCGCGGCTGACGCGGCATTCCTCCCGCGGTGCGCGCGCGTTATTTGTGGCCGGCGCACGGAGCCACGGAACAAAGGTAAATGTCGCCACGTATTTTTAGCCGCGTAATGCGCCGCAACTCGTGCGCTCTAAATCACGCCGCTTCAGCGTCCATGTCCATTTGCGCCGAACTACCTAAGACTTACACAGTGGCAGACCCACTCAAGATCACGCTGATATTGCATCGACTGTCGAAACTAGAATATGTCTTCATGATAAAAAAAAAAAACTTTCTAACAATACGCTATTTGGTTCTTAAGATGGATTAGATCATGAATCTGGAACACAATATGTAAAAGATATTGAAAGATTTGGGGCTGTCCCTTAGGCATATTCCTTGGATACATAGGTACATACGAAAAGAACGTTATCTACGTAACTTCTAACACGTTCGTACCTATACGTGTAATATCTAATCCGTCGCAGACTCAGCTCGATGGCTCATAAATCGCACCATCGAGCGCGGCGATCGATCACGGCGGCTCGCTGCCGATAAATCGATCGTTCTGCTCGTAAAGTCGGCGATAATTGTATCTGTTGTAGTACATACGGTCTGCTAGGACCTGAAAAATAGACGCTTTCAATCACTCCATACGACCGTTATAGACAGATCTGACGAGACAATAAATCTGTAACGAGTCTTATGCATCTTTTGAATTTAACTAGAAGTAACTGTGATCACTATATCAACATCGCGAACAAATCACAATAGAGAAATTGGATTCTGAGAAATATAGTAGCATTAAACAGTAACTCAGGCGAGTTCAAAGAGGGTGTTAACAGCATTTAAATGTGTTTTAGCCGCGGCTTTGCCCGGCGCGCTAATCCGCGCTCATCGATAAACAATGCCGATGCGCAAGGCCGGGTTAAGCCGGGTTCGGCGCGACACGCGTGCCCTCCCCGCTCGCCGCGGGATTACGCAACCGTTACTAGACATTAGTTTAAGTCGCTCGCTGTCAACCGGCACTCGACGACAAGCAGGCGCGCCGCGGCCATCGGATAAACAAACAAGGGCGCGGGGGCGGCTCAAAGATCCCTACAAGGCAGAAATAGAGTTTGGTGTTAATCCCCGTCATATGTCAGGGGTTAATCTGTTATTTCACCGGAAAAAGTCTGCCCATTCCGTAAACTTATGTTCGACTAAGCCCAATGAATTGATCTCGCCTATTTTCGGATAGCTATCATAAAATACACATGTGAAAAGAATCCGTCGATTCCATTCATTAAACAATTTTACCAATGCTAGTTTCAGATGGAAACCGCAACGAGGTCGGAGTGCTTTACGTAGTGTAAGGGTAATAGACAAAATCATTTTCCGCGGCATGCGCCCGCTATTTGTGCAGAATGTTGGAAAACAATAATGGAGAAACCATAGCGGTGTGCGGCGCGCGGCGCGTGATGAATTTATTCGCGAAATGAAGTGAGCGGGGCACGGGGCCGTTCGGGGGGCGGGCGGCACCGGGGCCTGCTCTGAAGGTTTCATTAACCATGAAAATTACAAAGCTCGATTCAGTGGAGCGTTCGCTTCCAAATTACTTGTGTCAATTTCTAAAGCAGCAGCTTTTTTGATGGTGGATTATTGCGCAGTCATCCGATTGCGACAAAAGATGAGGGTCTTTCCTTTTGAACAAAGTTGATGTTGAAATTGAAATTGATTTTGGCGCCAAATTCATTAAGGTTTTTTTAATCGTGGGTTATATAAGATTATCTTAATAAATGTCACTAATTCATGTTTCATAATCATAAAACATATGCTTTTCACGCGGTCAATATATTTGACACTCTTAAAATGACTTTGATTTGATTGTTCTTACTGTCCTACTCAAATGACACTATTGATATAGAATCTATTAGAACTAGCTGGTCAGCCTAGAGAAAATATTTTTACCGTTTTTGGGCAGGCAGGCGATCATGAAATAATACCGTTGTCGTTGTATGAGAGCGGGCCTTGTGTAGTCGCCGCTGCATCTCTATCGCGCGAGTCTCCGCATTCCGCGCGGGAGGTTATTGGAATACCTTGAACGGAGGTATTTACAATTTAGGAGCTTCTGTCACGTGCATCGATCTATCGGTTATGGATAAAAGTAGTAGTGAACGTGTGACCACCATAAAAGAGGGCAATAAAATTCAATTAACTAATAACACCCTGAGAATAAGAGTAATTACGGTTATCGTTTTAAAAAAAATACCTTTATCCATCTGAAAAAAACCAGTTAAGTTTAGAATCAAGTGGCAGAATCTTGAAACGTCTGCGATAAGTGCCTTAAACCGGCCCTGAATTAAGTCGACAGTTACAGAGCGCCGTGAATAGTGTGCTAAAAAATAACGAGTGCTAGCATCGGCGCAATGGTAGTACTCGTAAATGTCGGCGAGGCATGACAATAAGAGCAGTGCGAGCGCAGCGCAGCGCACATAGCGCAGGGCGTGCGGCGCCCCGCCCACTGGGTGCAGGCTGGGCTGCACTCAGTGGGTGACCCATCTTGGGCAGAGGCACTACACTAAACTGCCTTAAAGAAACTTTGCTTGGTTATTTTTATCATGCCTTTTACGTTCATTAATAATTACAGGGGGGTTACCATGAACTCTTAAAACAATCTTACCCCGCAGGTGTCCTCCTGAAAACTCCAAAAACCGCAGAGTGATTCGTTTACCTCTTTGGGTGCTTTATCTGGGTGGACTTTCGTTATTTTTTTTGACACCCTGGTTATCAAATTCTTTACATGTAATTTATAATCATCATCATCATTATTTCAGCCATGTGGCACCTAACCTACCTCTAATTGGAATACGATAAATATTTAATGCATTTCTTAACACTTGAAACAACATCATCACATCACATCACATCATCAGCCTATATCAGTCCACTGCTGGACACAGGCCTTTTCAAAAGGAGGATTTTGCCATAATCGCCACGCTTGGCAGGCGGCGATCGCAGTTTGGCTAATGGTGGAGAGAAGACGCTGCTGCCCGTCTTTTTATGGCGGTTCTCCTGTATTCGCCTCTTACGACACCAATAGTATCATAGTAGAAACAACGTATCAGTTTGCAATTTGTGCCTAAACGTCATAAAATACCTGCCATTTTTACTACATACCATTAAGTTTTACTGCATACCATTGTTAACCTTTGAGCAGCGGTCCGCGTGATGTCGTCCTGTTTGATCTTCAAGTCCCCATTTCTTTTTCACTCCTTCTTTGCAGATGATTAATACGTAAAGCCGGTATCTTAAATCATTTCAAATTTCTTTCAAAGCGCTTGATTTAGGCCTAACTATTTGCAAAAATGGTTTTGTTCATTAACTTGTAATATTTCGGTGTGACGTACTCATTTTGAAAATTAAATAAAAAACATTATTTATTGTTCTAAAATCGTACACAATTTATTACATCTTTCGAGCGATCTCTAATACTTATAAACTCGTATGTCGTTCTCAGCCCATCGTTTACATAATTCATTCAATCAGACAGACGAAGGCAAGTGCGACACATAACATCACTCAAAGTAGAATATAAAGATCAATGCATTGCATCATCCGCCATCAGGCGTCAACTATTTTGGCGCAATATCTTGAACAGTGCCAAAAGTTGGACAATACCGGGCGTTTTTTCCCGTTAGGTGTTTATGAAGCTTAAATATATCTGTATTAACTTTCTGTATGAGATCGACATTGAAATCTTTAATAATGAATCGCTCTCCCAGACTTATAGCCTTATAGGTAACTTAGTTAGATTAATCTGCAATAGGAACTTTTATTGATTTATTGTTGGGCCCGGGCCCAGAGAAGGATCTTCTTTAAATGTGCAGCACCTCTTTACTTCCTTGTAAAATTCACCCAGTATAACTATCGCTTTTCCAACAGCACGATGATGAAAAATCATGGGATGATATTGTTAAGAGTTGTTATGCGGTAGAATTGGCAGCGGCGAGTTTCGGCGAGAGTGTGTGCGGAACACAAATGCATGTGTAATGATGCGCGGGCGCGGGCGCGGTGCGCGATGGTGCGCGATAGCGACACAAAAGAGCGTCGTTTTGCTCTCTCAGCGCGAGCGACGTGTTAATCCGCGCTATCGGCGACGCCATCGCTCGTTACCGCGCGATGCGCTATCGACAATTATTCGGCGGCGACGCGCCTGCCCGCGCATCGGCTCATCGGATCCGCGCGAATTTTAATTGCTGCTTGACACCTGGACAGCAAATAACGCGTAATCTTATTGACTACCCATTACTACTACTACTACTACAAACTACCTACCTATTCATTGGTGTATTGATTGATTAGATTTGTTTCCTTTTTCGTGAATACATAATGATAGAAAATTACTAAGATAGCTTTACCCCAAGTGACCTGAGCGCCCCGTATCTGCTTATTGCTTCTGCTGTCACTGTATATTCTATTTAGGGTATGCTCTTTGATTATATACATGTCTAGATTCCCTGTTCGAGAGTCATAAACGTCAAAAAATATAAACGCCAACCGTTGGCACTAAAGTTTGTTTCGCCCGCGCAGGGGCGCGCTTGTTGCCATAGCAACCCATAATTTTTACCATAGTAACCATAGTTGCTACTCACTCAAATTTGGCCTGTTCTTTTGGTGACAATTGCAGCACCACACTATCTAGACATGATTATATACATATAATCAAAGGGTATGCTTTTGATTAAAACTATGTTGATGCCTCAAACTGTTATGGATCCCAATATGAAAGTTGAAGGACCATTTTTTAAACAGGATCATAAACTTATAGTATGTCGCCATATGTCAAACAAGGATTAGTGTTCGCTCATAACTTGATAAAGCATCACAACACCGCAAGTTATGATGGTGTTTAACGGCGTATGGGCGGAGCAGGCGGGTCGGTGGTGCAACGCGCTTGGGTCCGTAATGATGCGTGACTAGGGAAGAGCACCCCGAGCCGAGCGGTGCGGTAATGAGCGCACAGACGGAGCCGCTAACGAGCGCCCGCGCCTGCGCCCCACGTGTGTGCTTGCGCCGGTCTGCCGGAACTCTTCGCCTGAGATTCAGTCAGACCCTGGTGACACACCTTCAAACATGAAGAGATATAGGCATTTATAGCACTTTTGTTTTAATTATTTTTGCTGTATCCTTCTCCTCTGGTAAGGAGTTATAATAGGAGAATTGGCGACACCATTTCGGACATTTCAGGAGACTGACATTCACTGATGAAAGCTTATTTAAATTATATGGCAACACCTACAATATGCAGTACAAATGTAAGATACTTACCAAATAGCAAAACCAAAGCGTCAACCGAACTAATAGCTAATAGGAGCCGCTCAATAAAATTCATTAAGCGAACATCTCATCTAATTAGCGTCGGCTCCTGTGTAAGGAGAGCCCCACAAAAAGGGCGCAATGTGTCTCGCAAACAAACCGTCAAAGGCGATGGGCCGTGCGCGGGCGCAGCACACGTGCGCGCCAGCCCGCGCGCGCACAAATCACGCGGGACACGTCGTTATCTCGCCTTCCTACTACTAATGAGATTACCGTCAATACTCAACCAGATATGTCACTAAATCATCGGGACATTCGTACAGAGATTTTAATCATCTGCTTCATCCGTCTTGTTCCGGTGATAGGTAGTACCGGAACTTATTTATTATCACGCGATCCTGGTCGTTTAATTAACAGGAAAAACATTATGGGAAGATGGATTTGCCGTGAAATAATAATTGGTGTACCTGCAGCAGGACGATGTATTATTACATCAAATTAATCAAAAGCGTGTTTTTAAAGAAATAACAATTTAATTTAATAGGAAAACCTTTACTTCTACAGTTACCGATATAAAGACTACTCCAACATCATCATTTGCCCCACGGCTGATGCTGATGTTGAACATAGGCCTCTAAAGGCCTCTAAACTTCACCCCAGTGACTTCCAGATTGGCCGGTTGGAAGCGGCATGCATCCTATCCACATTATACTACTTATTAGCACATAAATCCTGAGAAATATCATTACAGGTGATAATACCCAATGCAATTATGCCTACAAGGTGTAACGGGAAGAGTATGTCAGAAATGATTTCGCCCTGATTAAATTGGAACCTAAAAAAGTAAGTAAGCAAGTAAACGGTAAGTAAGCTGCCACATTTTTTTTTTGTTAAAGTTGTTTGATCCTTAGGAATCTATCTACATCTCCCATAGATACTTAGGAAACCCTGTATATCTTAGAAGTAAATCTCGATGAAATGTGTTATTTACCTACTTCGTTCCCATATCTCACTCAAGATCGGTAATGAAATGTTGATCGCAAGTCCGAAATGTTTGTGGAAGAATTTGCGACAGCGACGCAGCTCGCGGTTCCATTAGCGGAGCGAGCAGTGCTCAGCGCATGCGCACGGTTCCCACGCCGCCGCGCATTCCGGGACTTTTTGCTCTCTTTCGGAATATGCCGAGCTTTAGTTTGCATGTGCTAAACTGTCCAAAACTTTTCTTATTACAATAGATTTGAGGAGACATGAAATTCTTCCAAACTTCGCACACTGATCCCTGCCTAGAGTACCCAGTGAAGATCAACTAGTTGCTGACCAAATATATGCTCTATTTAGGACTAAATGTCCTAAAGGGTAAATTATTTTTTCACCTTGCCTCCATGTGACGGTAGGGGTACCGCCAAGTCATATATATTGACTAAGGTGTGAAGTTTGTAAAATTAGAGCATGTAGAGTTAGTTAGCTAAGAGAGCGTCAGAGTTAGAAGCTTGGTTCTACATGAGATTTGATAACTTTTTTACTTTATTTTACCTTTTTAATATATGGGCTCGTTTTTTGCAACATTTTAAATGAAAATATGTTATATCCTCAAATGTTGACAAGACAAAAATACATGCGTAACCACCAGCATAATATGAATAGCTTTCGATTATATGAACACCATTGTCTAATAAACCCGGCAATCCACATATGTAACTACCTTAACGATTAACTTGAAATACATATCTTGTAATCACAATAGGCAAGATAATGACTGTACTTTACCTCACACCGATATTTTTATTCACAGGGTTTGACTTTGTAACCCATTATAAGTTTTATAAAAAAATATCAACGTACCCCCTAAATTAATCACATAAGTTAAACTAGCTCTATTTCAATCCATTATCCATAAATACATAGAAGGATGAAGGATGAGTAGGTAGGATCTTTGGTGTTTTAAAATATGGTTTACAGGAATCAATACGTTGTAAGTATAGTGAGAGGCCACGTTTTTGCTCCGTATATGTCATCACTGGTAGCACATATAAGGTAAACTGGCCCTATCCACCTCCCAATCGTATATTGCGTCACGTCATGGGGTAGGGCATTAAAATTAGCCTGATCCCACTTGAACGAGCTCCGAGAACATTCCTAAAAGAAGCTACCGAGCTATTATATAGTTCTGCTACACACCTATTACATAACTCCTGCAACGTGCTCACTATCAGTACCTAATGTGTCACTAAATGTGGAGACACAGTTTGCATCACTCAATCAACTTTAAACTTTTTTGCAAATTGGTTTTTCACATTTCAGGCACAAGTTACGTATAGCGGCGGCGTGCCTGTATTTTGTGTTTCGGGGTCCATTTCTAGATTTAGAGCCGATTTTTCAATCGCTCAATAACTTTTACGTGTAGATTGTTTTCGTATAGAAAATGCGTCAAAACGTTAATTTGTCGTTATACTCGTATTCGGTTGTTGACAAAATTGTCAGAATGATTTAACTCTGCATGTTCAATGTACATAGTTTGATACTGGGGGGAGGGAGACGATGATGAACGGAATTGTACATCCCGCTCCCTCACTTTAGCTACCTGCATATATGTACACTTCAATACTATTTAATCATCGAATGTATAAGTAAATGTAAGCTTATGTGTGCCACTGTCATGTATACATTAACGAATAAATGGAAATAAATAGATTCAGAATACCTACGTCTATTGATGTATGTTTCTAAACCACATTATTTCCGATTTATTGACAATTATTTATTTAATTGGTCCCTTGATGGTAATTTTACCTCAACTTCTTCTTTTATTCCCTGTTGAGCACTTGTTTATCGCTTAACTACAACAGATCTAGCCACAACGTCTGCCGTCTACACAATAGGTACGAACTGCTGTCCTTCACGACTACCCTAAACACTTGGAATTAGGTACCAATTTGCAATAAGCTTACCGCATTTGTAGCACGGCGTTACATCAATGAACCGTTTAGTATTCTCAAGGGACGTCGCCGCCGCTGCTCCGGTGACTCCTCGGGGACCAGCTAACGGGCTTATTTATTGCTCACGACCCGCTTCCCGATCAATTAGAGACCTCTCACATCGAACGTTCTCACCGTCGCTCCCGGGCCCGATCGCTAACAGATTCTGTCGCCGCGTCACGTTTCCGACAGGGTGACATATGTAACCGATACTAATTATAATATTTATGTCGCCATTAACGCTCCATTAGCATAAATAGTTGTCGCGACAAATTTCATGGCTCTTATTTCAGTTTATTTAGTTAAGAAGCTCTATCGGCGTGAAAGCCGTGAAATCGTGGAATGTGTCCAAAAGCGTCTCCTTCTGATGTCCTGGCGCATTACTGCCGGCGTCGCGCCGCGCGGCGGCCGCGGCGACACCGTCCCCGGCGATGTTTACAAACAGCACTCGCTAATGGCGCTATGTATAGCTCGCTCTCCACAAACGCTATTGTTTATTTAAATCCGGCGCACCGCACTCAAATCCGAAGCTTGATTAATTGCCGCTTTACGATCTGCGGTCTGGTAAAAATACTCCGGCGACACAATGATTCAGGCCGAAAGCATTTTACAGCCGGATAATGGGTGCGCGTTTAATTCGGCCGCGTCCTCTCGAGTCGAATAGTTTTATTACTGTTACATTATTGCTATTGTTTCCCCGTGTACGAGAATAGGCAACTTTACGGCTTTATAAATTGACTAACAGACACATACGAGTAGATACTCTCGAAACTATTTTGTTTTCGGTTTTTTCATTTTATTGCGCATTTAAAATGCTCGGACGTGACTCTTTAATCGCATTTTCCAATTGTTTTATTGCTGATGTAATTTCTTTTGAGAGATCGTAGAGCCGTCTCTGAGCTTCTAAGACTTAGTTATTTTATTGTGTAAATAATTGGAAAACGATTTTATTCGGAATGTCACACTGGCAATTAATTTAATAGTACCTATATACCTACCTATTGTTAACTACTCCTGTTTTGCAAACTGATGAATGTAACATGGATTATGTTGCAAGGCCAGGAATAATGTAAGGTTTTAGAGTTAACAAAAGGTTTTTTTTTTAGAATTTATCGCACTTTATGTGTTTTTAGGTTTTCGTACCCGAAGGGTAAAACGGGACCCTATTACTAAGGCTCCGCTGTCCGTCTGTCTGTCTGTCTGTCCGTCTGTCACCAGGCTGTATCTCATGAACCGTGATAGTTAGAGACTTGAAATTTTCACAGATGATGTATTTCTGTTGCCGCTATAACAACAAAAAAAAACAGAATACAATAAATATTTAACGGGGCTCCCATACCACAAACGTGACTTTTTTGCCGTTTTTATAGATAATAGTATAATAAACCCTTCGTGCGCGAGTTGGACTCGCACTTGGCCGGTTTTTTTTACTTATAGTACCTAGTAACGTAATTTTTTACTTACCTACTTATTCAATGCCGTTTAGGTTTGGTTTAGGTACTATGTTTATCGTAAATGTAAAACTAAGTTCATGACTGACTGACATAATTATACGAATTTATTAAAACACGGATTCTTAAGCATTACAAAATGAATAACCGAATTTAATCCCAATTAGTAGTTTTTTTGGCATATCGTTTGGAGCAGATCGATCATTATTGCATAGTTTTACAGCGTGTTAATAGCAAGTAAGTAGGTGTAGTTCTCAGCCCCTCCCCTGCTATTGCGCGGCGCGGCGGCGGGCCGGTGCCGTGGCAACATTGTGCGACATCTCAACAAGCAGCTTAGGGCTGCTGCGCAAACCGTTTTATACTTATTATAGTTTACTAACAAAATAATTATACATATTTATATGCCTACGTACATATTTTGAGTACCCAAGCATGTGTAAATGTCATGATTTATGATTAACAAATCATAATCCGTGTTTGTCTAAAATAGTAGTCAATAGATGACACCTTCGGGGTTGCCACCATCGCAAGGACTATAATTTGGCTGCTTTGCACTTTGTCAATAAGCGTTTGTCCTAGAAGAGTTATCGGCAACATACGCTTTTTGAAGCCAAGCTGTATGAAAGTGAAGTTATCCTTGATCTACATATGTTCTCTTCCTCAAGCTTTATCGATATTTTTATTTCACCCTTCTGTCAAAGTGCAGACGATGTAAACAGCTATAAACAGTCTTAGCTTAAGCCCAATAAGTCATATACGACTTGGGTATTCTTAAGGCAATAGCTGAAATAAGTCGCTATCTATATCTACAGGCATAAGGGAGATACCTAACGTCGTAGAGCAGAATGTGCTCTATTGTGTGTGTACAAGTATAAGTGACGACCGTCTGGTGTAATGGTTCGCGCTCCGGACTACAGCCTGGCGATTGCGGGTTCGAATCCCACGAGGGGCAAATGTTTGTGTGATGAGCACGAGCAACAATTTGTACCTAAGTCATGGACGTTTATAAACGTATTCAAATATGTTCATCCGTTATCTAGTCACCATAGTGCAAGCTATGCTTATAGTTTGGGGCTAGCTAATTGGTGTGATTGTGGAATCATTTTATTTGATTGTCGTTGTTTTTTTATTTCTATAACATAAGTGCATTTTTGTTGTGCAAATAAAGATTTTGACTTTTTACTTGGTGCTTTAGCTACTTACCTTAGGATCAGATCAATTGAAGTGATGTTGTCCAATATTTTTAAAAAATCGCGTTGTTCATCTCACGGTCTCACCTGTACACCAGTCGCGGTATGCGGTATACACTTTCAACACTTTATCAGCGTATTAAAATACACAGAACTCGTGGATTTTGTTGTAAGTAATACAGCCATCTGGCCTTTACGTAGACCTACATCGCAAAATTAGCAAAACAAGGTTCAAGTTAGTAATACAGCTATAAGCGGTCAATAAGATCCCAGGAGGCGGTAGCAAAATAAATTATTGCCTCTAAACCTGACTTGATGAACTTTTCATATTCACCCCAAAACCTTCAAGAACATAAGTTTGGTAACGAGTTTGCGCTCTAAAAAAGATGGTTGCTCGAAACAAAATTGTGCTTGTTGCGACCAATATTTAATCCATATGAGCCTGTCAAGAAATAAGATACATCAAACAAGCTGGTTTTGATTACTCTTACTATTTTTTACTTTATAAATTTATCTAAGATCTTATTCAACATGGCCATGGCCATCAAGTTATTTTCTCTACTATAAGCACTTTGTAACGATACAACCATTCTAGATTTAAGAATACGCGTTAAGTACTTACATTTTGCTGATATTTATAAGGTAAGGTAATACTCACTTTATCTTGACTCGGTGATCTGTCTGCATTCTGGAATAACTGGTTGATGATAGTTACGTATTTGTACTCAGCCGAAGAATACCCTCTTCATTGGACTCTACCACATTTATCTACTCACTCACTATGCATATCATATACATGAACACAAAATAAGGTTTTTGTAATATGATATAAAAATATATTAGTTTGATATTAATCTCGTCATTTAGGTCAGATAAAAATTCGATAATTTTTATAGGCCCAAATAATTCGAGCAAACAAAGTCGTAACAAACAAAGTTTTATCACAATTTAATGAAATATTTGTGTCGTATAACGTTCTGCAAATTACGTGGCACCCGCTAATTAATTATACTCGGAATGATCGCCACGCCCGAATATAACGCAAGGCGGCTATAAAAACAACACAATAACAATAAAACCACGGTGTGAAGTGAAACAAGCTTTGTAAGTATGGAATTTATATTTAAGTTCTCATTATCTAGGAGCCGACATTAATTAACCGAGTTATTACATCGTTTGCAATTTTAATTCGCGCTCGTTGCCGAGCTGCGGCTCGCTCCTCTTAGTGTAATTAAACAAATTCACGTATAATATATCTTACAGTAACAGATCTTACAGAAATATTGCAGCAGCTTAGGAGCGACGTCGCGGCCTACGACGTACCTACAACCACAACGCGGTGCTAGCATGACCACCTAAATGTAGTTAGTACTCATACAATTGAACTAAGAGTAACAATAAGTAGCTGGTTGATATATCCACTATCTTTATCTAAATTGATGATACATTGCAATTAGAGCGCAGATATACAATTGTTCAAATTCCTGCTTAATGTATATCAGTATATTATACAAAATTAATTTTCTTCTCTTGGCTTACTCCCAAATCGCATTTCAGTGCCGTAATTTTGATTACACAAAAATTTACAATAGAATGCTGAACAATTTAAACTGACAGGGACACAGTCGCCTGCTATACATAGCTGAGTATACTGGCCGGTGTTTTTTGCCGTTATTTCGAGCAGTTTACCACAAAATGCTATTTGTTCGTAGCGACGTCGCTCCTTCATAAAGTGTCAAAATTTAACATTCCTCATGCGCAATGTGACTGATGTACAACGCTTTACATAAATATCTGGGCCGTGGTGATACTAGGCATTTAATCTAACTGACTATAACAATGCAAATACCTTAGAAAAGGTACATCAATCACGATGCGCACACTTATATCACTAGTATCTTAGGCCAACAACATACCGTTAGTACATGAGTCCGCACACCGTGTGCTTGCTACGTGAGGCACGAATACTCGGCCTTTTTCGTTGTGTTCATCTTATAATATGCGGTTTAACAGGTGTCGCAGAGGGGAGCGCTGGTACAGAGCTCTTCTTAAAATTTTAAACGTTTTCTCAAATTATTTGAAATTATGAAATACCAAATGTATCTGAAGTGTCTGTCAACTAGCCCTCATTTAACATCATTATGGAGACCTGACGTAGTGCTCGCGGTCGCAAGCCGCGCCGGCGCTCCCCGAGTTCTGCGACACCCGAGCCGCCGCGAACAGCCTAAGCTACGCATTCTACATATCTATCTATCTATTATGTACAGCGAACGTTATACTATATTACTCGCTACATACTAGAAATACTTTATTTATACTGAGCGAGCGGTTTTATATACATTACTATTTACTGTAAACATATCTAAAGCTAAGTAGGTACCTCGGCCTTAAATAATGAGCTTGTTCGCTATCAAATCGATCGAAAGCAAGCAGGAGGCAATCGTGAACAACGTTCCTTATTGCCTATAATACTTTGAGATTGACCTAGCTTCGTTAAAACTGTGGAATCCCCTGGGAAGTTTTTTTTCGATTGAGTGGCAAATAATATCATTTCCTAACGACTGGAAAGTGTCATGACGCGGGACAGGCGAAGTGTCACAATTACCGCGGACGGGTGCTGAATGCGTAAGTGGCGAATGTATTAATATTGCTACCGAGTGACGCGGATCTATCGAGGGCAGGCGCCCTCGCCACCTGCCCAGTGTAGGGTCCGGCCAGGGATCGGCTTCGGCCAAATCTTTTGTTAGCCCAATGGCGACGAACGTGTAGGTACGATTCAATTCGAGGTTGAAGGTATCGGTCTACCAGACTATACCAGCCAGTTGTAGAATTAAAAAAATAAGAAGAGATCCTCATTTTGTATCGCCAAAATAAAGTCACAAATTAAGGTAAAACCAAAAACGAAATATAGAGAATCTCTACAAATATTAAGGTAGTTTTTTAAATTTACTTCGAATACATTATAATTAATAATATTTATGATAAACAATTGGTGTCTTTAACCCACGTTATTCAAAAATGTAGCCGAAGTAGATGTTGGTCGGACGGTCACTAGCGCTACATTATGCATGCGACAGCGCGCAAAAACGGCGACACATTTGTCGCGCGTCGCGCCCGCAGCACGGACGCTGCACCTGTTCCCGTGCGCTCTGACCGGCACTAAATTACGTCGTCAGCCATCAGCGATCCTGGACGCCCTTGAACATACACCGAGCTCTTTGGTGTGATTAAAGATAAATAACACTTAAAAAAAAAATCTTTAATAAAACCTTGCATGGAATTGCTAAAAACGAAAATTTACAATGTTTAAGCATTTCTGATCTTAATCAATAGTCAAATATTTGTAAAAATATTTCTATCTGGTGTTGACGGGTAGTATACTACTCAGCTATACATATAGCTACAACATTGATCAGAGATACGCTGACTTCGACAGCGAGAAGAAACACTTGACACATTTCATCGTGTCACGTGACGTCCTCGGTAGCTTAGTTGGTAAAAGCAATCGCCTGGCATACGATGGGACGTGGGTTCGAGTCCCACCTGAGGTCGTTAATTTTTTCAAGTGTTATTTATCTCTTTGGTGAGCTTTAAAAAGTTCCAAACTTTAATAACATTGGACTCGACTTTCTTCAAGTATTTATTCACTACTGACAAATCTATTAGCTTGCAAGAACAACGCTGATCAAACTGACTAACTACATTTGTCATTATAAAACAGTGGGGGAGAAATACAAACTTTTTAGAAACGTAAATATACATTTTGCCAAAAAACCGTAGAGTACCTGTGTATAAATAATTTGTTTACCTAACTACAATGCCGTTGCGAAACTTGTTTATATTATTTTATGTACATAGTCTTGATAAGTTCTTATCTTGCTGTTATCTTAAAGCGGACATTTTTACAAACAGACGACGGTGTATAAGTATTTTCTGTTTGTATTTTTCAGCATCCCACAACATTTATAACCGTGCGTGCAGTTATGTATGATTAATCTTTGTTTAGTCGGATTCATATTATTACCGGAGTCAATGTATTTGTGATAATGGAAAATGGTCTGTCAAAAACCGAAAACAATATTGGTTGCACAACATATAACACGAACTATTACTGTCGTATCTACTATCATGGTTAAGGCTACCCCGATTTAGAACGGGGCAAAGTCATAAGTAGAACAGAAAAAAACAATTATCATGTCAAATATTCTCACAAAACCAACGATTACAACTACTGTAGGATGCAAAGAAAATTTTACAAATATGCGGCTAGCTCCTTGTAATCCTTTATATCCTTTATAAACGTTTGAAGTGAGTAATATATTTTTTTTATTAATTTCTACTGAATGTAGTGACAAATAACATTTGATGAAAAGAGAAATTAGTGTAGTTAATTTCCTGTAAAAACAACAAGCAAACTTGAACCCAAAATACTGCCTCCATACATCATTTGTTTACAATTACAGTATACATTTGTACAGATCGATTGAAGCGATAATTTAGTTACTAACAAAATATTGCTCGGACTTCAACGGCGCGCGCGAGTCCTCGCCGAGCGCAGCTACTGAACCCTGCACTACAGTATTGTACACGCTAAATTAGATACAACTAAAAGGTACCTACGCAGCTACTTAACTATGAGCCTAGGATATACAATGTCTTTCTTTACAGCCGTCGTTACCTCTGAGGCGAGTTAGGGCGGAGTGCGAGCGTCAGCGGCTACCGCGGGGCGGGGGCCGCGTGTCAGGCGCCCGCGCCCCCGTTCCTCTCGGCTCAGAACCAGTAGAGGTCCTTGGACGTGTCTTGCACCTGCGCTTCCAGACCTGCACATAAAAATATATTGCTCTTATTCCTTACCTTACATATAATATTACTTTAAAAGTTTTTATTAGAGCATTTTGTTGCCAATGTTTTCATCGAATGAGCATTGACTATACTATAGGATATCGCGTGTTCAGAATAGATTATCCTGTTAATAAAATAAAACGGAAAGAACGACAAAAGCTCTTTGTCGAATCGGTTTTATTTTAGTCGTTTCCGGTGTGACAATAGTTAGAGTAGCTCCGCTGCGCCAAATTTATCGCTCTATAACAATGACATAGACTTGCTCGATGCGGTATATTCGTGTCTATATGTAGAGTGGGTGATCGGGCGCGGCGTGTGGCTGATTGTAATAAATGATGGCTCGCTATCGGCTGCGACCGGCGCGCACGCTCGCGCTTCGTGACCCGGCTTTAGAGACCACGGCTCCGTTGACCACTATCATTCACCTCATCATTCACCTACGTTCCACTAGTTCAGGCCAAATATATTTCTGCACTGTTTAGATAAAAGTTACCTTTCAAGTATTTAGTAAACGAATTTACTATTTTATTATCACCACTATAACGAAATCCTACTATACCTAATATAATACTCAATACTCAATCGTTTATTGCTTCCATAATGAACTTAAAACTAGATGATTAAAGCTATAAGACATTATGGGCCCTGTAGGGCAGTGCAATTAGAAGAGGGGAGGACCATACGAATTTATTAGATAAGTAGATATTATTAGTTAATTAGTTTTTATAATGACGGTGATTGCTAATAATCATAACTGTGTACTTGTCAATCTTATTGTACCTACTGAAATACAGGATTAGGTAACTAATAAGTAACAAGTTATTGAGAACTAGTTGCAGCATATACCAGTAGAATATATTGCTATTTAAAACTTATAGAGGTAATTCTTCTGCTAAAATACAATTTTCTATGTAAACAATATTAAAATCCCAAAAAATATACATACAGACAGGGTTACTTATATGGACCCTTCGCCAAAATTCAATATAATTTTAATTTATTGGGGTGGTTCCAAATGTAAAAATAACCCTTTTTATTGGTTTCTCATACAAATCTTAACAATTCAACAGCAATTTAGGACAATGATTTTTTTTACCATATTTACGTTGGTATTTGGATAGTAAGTAGTCGCACTTATTTGACAAGCATTACCACCTATAGTTTCATTGTTTATATGTTTTACATGGATGCAGGCAAAACAGATACAACATTTAAAAAAACATGAAACAGCTTTGTTATGTTATTTTTTAATTGATAATAATCGCTAGGGAATAAAAATCTAGGAAGAAGTACGAATTTAGGTTTTAATTTGCATTACAAAAAATAAACTGAAAAGTGATAAATAAACTCTACCAGAGTCCCTTTACGGCGGAGCTATCCACATGCGTACAAGTTTGTACAGAATCCTCTGTGCGCAAGTTCGACTTGTACTCAGTCAGTTTTTTTTATTTTTACATTTGCACCGTTTTTTTAATTCATTGCAAACCATGTAGATCAATCCATCTTTCAATCACAAATGCCGAGTATTGTATACATATTTCCAAACATCAATAACAAAGTCATACTTATTATTTGAATTTGTAATATTAACTCGTATTTTAAATTAGTATGAGATTGTTTTATAAAATAATTCGATGTATTCACCGGAATGTGGCGACTGCGGGAGACAGAACGGTAATGGCGGCTAATTGACGGCAACGACAGCAAATATTTTTAATTCCGCGTAACTACATTTTTTCAATAGAAAAAACAATGTGACTAAAATCCTCGATTGTTTTGTAATTATACCTTTCAAATTATCATAACATGTAATGTGTTTCAGGATATCTACAACACATTCAATACCTACAATGCCACCAGCATTTATTTTTGCTCTGGATATAGACACACAGGTTGACACGTAGGTGCTATGTGGGTATTTCTTAGGATAGGTATTTATATCAATCGTATGTATAACTAGCTGTGCCCTCAACTTCGTTTGCGTGGACTAGGATGATTGCCATATCAAGCAACGCTGTGGACTGCGTGAAGCACTATTTATTAAGAAAAGAGCTGAAAATTCTTGTCAGTACCTCGTAAGCGCCACGTTTGCCCAATACACTGCAAAATATTTTCTGTGGACGTCTGTTAAGAATTTTTGTGACTTTCATCTTCAGCTCAGCAGTATAATTATGATAACAAACAGACGCAAACATCTGAACAAGTTATTTAAAGTTGACAAACACACTCTATGTGCCTACATTTTTTGAGAATTTTCTTTGATTTCCGTGTAATTCCTCCATCAGATCCTAACTTGGTGAAAATGGAACCACCTCGGGAGTATACTCTTTCAAACAAAAAAAGGAATTTTGATATCTGTTCATAATTGACGAAGTAATCGCGTAATAAACATACAAAAAAATCATTCAGACGAATTGAGAACCTCCTCCATTTTTGAAGTCGGCTAAAAATATCTTCAATGTAGGTTCCCGTAATACGGTTTAATAAAGTAATAGATTTTTGGTTCCTTCTTATTCTATATTGGAATCAATCCTCCCAGTGTCATTTTGTCATGAGTTTTTTAGCAGGCGCAGCTAAATTGAACATGTTTCTTCTGAAATCTTGTTTTTACCGGCATCAGTATTTAATGAAACAAAGCCTAATATAAGCGCACGGGTGACCTTAATCTATTTGTAAAACCCGCAACGAAATCCGTGCAGTATCTTCGTAGATTAGCGTAGATATCGCGCCAGACAGACAGACAAGAATTAAAATAATTGCATTTTTGGCTTCAGTATCGATTATAGAGTGTTCTGCAAAAACAATTTTTAAAATATCTTCAATGTACAGACATCGACCCGTTACAGATTTATTATAATATAGATAGTTGACACGATTTATGTTGACGTCGTCTGATATAATAAGTAGGTACAAGTAACCAATCGAAAAAAAATATATTATGTTAATTGTTTTAAAATCCATCAACTAGATTTAGATTAACATACCAAAAAAACTTTGTTCTGTAAATTACCATCGTGTTTTATAAAACTGCTGATCATGTCACACAAAATCAAGTTTCAATTATAAAATATTATTTAGTCAGTCATTTTGGATGAAAAATTCAGCGATTATGAGGAAACAATGCTATTGTGTAAAGTATTTCTAATTGAATTATTTCTGCAATGTAAAAACATTTAAATGCTATCAGTTTCGTAGCAACAAAAATATAGGTAACATTTCGTTTTTCATAACTGCTACGAAACATTGGTTTTGACTTTCAATGAGACGGCCAATGCGAATCGGTGACAGGGTTTTTTTCCTGCGTGTTAAGGTTTCTCACAACATTGATGCGCTCTACAAACTTCTATTGTTCGACGGTCTTAAATAAATAGTGTTCTTCTAAATAGGTACATACGCATTAATTCTTTACACAATTTTTTTTATCAAGATTTGTTTTTTTCATACTACATTTATTTGCTATATGGTGTTCGTCATCTAGGCGTTAATAAATAAACTTTTTATGAATCTATTCTTAGATATGTCAGTTTTATTGGTCGTAGGTCTATTATTACGAGCGCTACATGTTGGCTTCTGATAGTTGGCGCGGGCGGAGCGCGGTAATTGACACGGGGCCCATGATTTAGTGGCGGGGCGCGGGGCGGGCGGCATCGATCGCGGGCGGGGCCCTGCGGCCCCCCTGGGCAGCGGTCAGCGCGCGCGATTGGCCGATCGCGCCCGGCGCCCCCACCCCGCGCCCCGCGCCGGACAATGTCAGCTGAGGACACCCGCTGTCAACAGCAGCCGCCCGCGCCCGTCCGGCTGGCCGACGGGAACTCGCGTACGTAACACGTTCATATTTTAATTTATTTTTGTATCACGGCTCTATCACGAGCAATAAAAAAAATGATTTAAAAATCAATTGTGCTTAACATATCATCTTTGTTTTGCCATTTATAATTAATTCTTTTTTTTTTATACACATAACTAGTCCAACTGATAGTTTCAGAGAAAAAATCTATAAGATGGAAAACCTGGACCAGTATTTGTGTCAGCTTTGCTACACAAACCCTGTTTTCATGGACTAAAGTAACTTTTGTAAGGTTTCTCTCCCAATAAACAAAATGTCTTATTTAGTTATTTTCAAAGCACACATCTGAAAAATGCTACTCAACACATTTAATAAGCAAATGATGCCTACTTGTAGGTTTAATGACAAATAAATCGTTTATGTAATTATTTATTTCATTTATTTTTTCAATAGTAGGAAATTCATCTAACAAGTTAGAGTATTGATACGCAAAGCTGCTTGCAGTTGAAGGAAAAGAATAGCCAAGTGCCGGGCTCAGTGTACATTGACAATGCCAAGAATGTCTATTGGATTCACGTGGGCTGATTATGATGACCAGGAAAGCGGTTAGCTCGATCGAGATACAGTATATTTTGAAACACTAACTATACCTAACTGATAACAAGGCTCGAAGGCCGTATTGTACCTAAAGCCGCAGCTGAACTCGATGCTTTGTCACTGGATTTCACATGAAATATAAGCAAGCCGCAAAATGGAAAATGCGTGTTTAAAAGACATAAGCTTAACTATATAAAAAGTGTTAAATATTTAATTTTATAAAAGCAACCAACAAATTTTACATCAATAATAAGTACATTAGGTAACAAGAATAAATATGATATTAGCGAAGTCTAAATTCAGGAGGAATAGCACGAAAATGTATCTTTCGTTCGGACCTATAAACCTAACAAATTAAAATAACAGTCTCACTCATGTCAATCCTTTGATAAAATATGACCAACTCAATCTAGCTGTATAAAAATCCCGACCGTTTTTAATTAGATAGATAAATAGATACTCTTTATTGCACACCACACAAAACAAACAGTTCACAGAAAAAATACATTGAGAATGGTACAATTAGGCGGTCTTTTCGCTAGAAGCGATCTCGGGTTCAACCTTCAGGTAAAGGACAGTTTAGAAAAAGTTGAGAGAGGGAGGCGGTGAAGAGTTAATTGTTCATAAATTGTAAAACCTTTGATACCAGCGAATGGATATTTTAATTTGATCGAATAATACGACCGATACGCTTTCGTATTAGGCCTCCAGTTACAGGCTGCCACGACTTGCAAATATGATAATGATAATAGTTTTAATAAAACTTTATTCTTCAGTCAGCGAAACGTGTTTTGTTACAAAAACGATATTTTAGAAGCACGTTAACCCGCGGGACGTCACGCGCGGCTGCCCGGCTGGCGGCGACCGCGCTTCATTATATCGCGCTACACCATTCTTGCCATAACTACCAAATAACCAACTCGATTTTTAACATTTCTCTCTCTAGATCATTTTTAAACATCTCGACGCTCAGATTTATACATCTTTGCTAATTAACAGCTTGTTTGTTATCGCGTTTTTGTATAAGTATTATTATTTACATTACAATTAGAAATATTTTGAGACGCGCAAGTATTGTTATCTGCATAATTTAATTATACCTTGTTGCATGTTAGAATGTACCAAGTCTAAAATATATGGGTATACTTTTAGTTTTTTTTGTAACATTTCATTATTTAGTTTAATAAGAAATTACTTTAGCTACTTGCTAGAGCTTTTCATGGCTGGAATCGTTTTTATCCTTTTATATAGTAGTGTAATGATTTTTGGAACGTATACGTGGTGGCTTCCCTGCTTCGAAGCGTAATGGTACGGGAGACGCGTACGGCACACGCACCCCTTGCGTCGTCGGTTGCGGTATTTGTCAATAACGCGCCCCCGCGGGGATGCCGCCCCACATGTGACGCGGGGCCGCCCCCACCGCTCGGTGACAACCTCCCCTGTAGGGTAGTGAAGATGACCGTCCCCGCAGGTCGCAGCGGGGACAACCACTCACTAAATAATGGCTATGGGTCTACATCACGCAGTTCAGGAACTCGACTAAACTTTAACACTCGCTTCCTGGTAGGTAAACACAAAACGGACCGACCGATTCTGCTACAAGCTGTCTTTGCTACGAAGTGCATGTCTTTTCCTTACCGATAAAATTGTATGCAAGAGGTATATTAAAAAATCTAAATTGCTAAAAACGGGTGAGCCTGTGTCGGACCATAGGGAAACATTTAAAGAAAAGAACCTGTTTTACGACAAGCTCTGATGCTACCCTTTCTAAAAATAAATAATTTCCTTTCATTCTATTTCTAGATGTGTCGCAAAGTTTATAAAGCTACACGATGTAGAATAGAATAATTCGAACGCTCAAATTTTTGGATTCCAGTGTGAATGATGAACAAATGTATAAGCCTACCAAAATTTATAAAATCCTTTTTCTTTTAGGTTGTCTTGAAATGCCTCAACAATTCAATTTTATAGGATAATAGAGTGTCTATGCCAATTATTGGACATCAGGGACATCACTAACCTGACCATGAACTCTTAAAACAATCTCAAATCTGTCAAATCTTGTCAAAGCTGTCAAATTTTGTAGGTAATGACGTACGAAATTGACAGATTTGAGATTGTTTTAAGAGTTCGTGGTTACCCCGCTTGTCAGTTTCTTTCTATACGACCATAGTTTTGATATGGCATGGCCATCTTTGACATTAATCTATTGTCGTCAGAATAATCAATAAAAATGAAATGAACGTAATGGTAATAATAATGGTCTGAAATAAACGCTTTGAATTTGAATTTGAAATTTGACAAAAAATATGCATAAGCTTAGGTTTTATTACCATATTCTTAGATTTGTAGTTGGTAAAATGAAAAATTAGCTTATATCTAGATTAAGCAGTAGTTTACTCTCGCGTTAAAACTTATTTCGGGCTGGTCGAATCGGGCCTTAAAAACAAAATCGTAGCTTATATGTGTGTATATTTGAAGAAAACCAATTCTAGTGTCCAAGCGGACATGGTCACACGAAAAAAAGGTTTGCGTGTTTGACAACCGTGAGCGAGCGGGCATTTAGGGCCGCTTCTAAGGGCTTCAGTAATTGCTCCGGACGGGACGCAGCGGGTAAAAACGAACGGGCGGCGAGTTGAAAGCGCCCTCGGCGAGGGCTCCTCCGCTCCTCCTAATGACGACGATTAAAATTAATTTGCGCGGCCGCCGTCTCACTCGCAAATTAAATTCTTCACTCGCGATCTCCCCCCCGCCCCCCGCGCGCCGAGTGATGGCGGCGCTCCCCTTTGTCTCGGAGATCGCACCCGTTCCTTGATTGATAACGCTCCGGCTGCGTGAGGGTTGACCCGACCCGACCCGCCGCTGACATCCCGGCTACATTTTATCTGAGATAGGTATCTCCATAGCTACACGCCTGCTATCAATTTACGCCTGACAGCCAAATTGCGCGATCATTTCAACATTGAAATTTCTCAAGTTCTAGTTTAAATCTGAACGGCGTCAACCTCTAATCTTAAAATTAGAATAACTGAAAATGTAGCCACTAAGCTCTATTTACGTTTTAGTAAACTTTTTACTATCTTCTTTATAGGCTGTGCGCTTATGAAATTAACGTTTGACTATCGAGTCTGGTGATCGACCATGTTCTTCGGTCCCATACGTAACCACCACATGCATCTCGTATATTGTAATATTTCTTTGGAATTTATAAATAGAACCACCTTCATCCATTAGACAAACAACAATGTAAAGATATCAATTTGCCTGCTGCGAGAACACGCACTAACTTTGTAATTGAAAGTCACATGAAACCCGAAGGGAGATAAACATAAACAGCGTACTTGGAGATTATACAGATAACACGTGTCATTACGAGCGGCAACAGTCGTGAATTTCGAGTTTACTGCTTCGTTTATTAGCCGGTGAAACATCTTTGTATTGTAGAGTTTTCCCACAGGCAGCGCGGCGCGGGGTGGGGCGCCCACAAAGCGGGAATGCTTTGCTTTGTCACTCGGATGAAGGGTTTAAATCATCACAATTAAAACATCACGCAACCAGAGGAATCTCTTTGAGTTGGAACAACATCGGCGGAAAAATATCGTCTTAGAAATGTTGTATAAATATTTTGGAGGACAAGCAGAATGCGCGGTTAGAACGCGGTCAGCGTCGCGCGATCGATCAAGCGCTTTCAACTAAAATTAGTCAATCGTATTTATTTCAAACGTTATTTGCTTACAAATTCACAGATGAAACGCAACGTCTTTATGAAATAAATAATGTATCTGCTAATTTATGGTTAAATATCGGCTTAAATATTTTCATATTTTACCCATTAATCCTTCAATAAGATACTCCGAAACCGATATAGATTTGACGGAGGTTTTGTGGAATAGAAGTGAAATAGCCTACCATACCAAACCTATCAATAAGTGTCGTGAGATGTATTTGGGTTGCTACACACATATTCGGGCCGGAATTAATCGACAAAACCGGGATGTAATGTAGTACATGCTTGGTCGGCTTCGTTGTACGAAAAATACTGTCAAACTGCCAATGCCGGCACGAATTAATAAAAAAATTGGCTGTCTGTAAAGTCGGTTTACGGACGATCATTTTACGTGATAACGTCATAAGAAGAAAAAATAAAAAATTGCATCCTTTTTATGAATGGAATTATCATCACTGAATTACCATTATTTTGTTTATTATATAGAAAAGAAGTTAAATGCATCACAAGCCGAATGCTTACGCCGATCGTGCCTCTCTATCGCTTGTTACATGCTCTCGCTTGCACGCTCGCCTCAGGCAGAACGTGTCACTTTTTCGTGCGTGCTCATCAGCCGGTGTTCATCGATTTATAAGACGATATCACGTCAAAAAATGTTTTGGGGTCAACTCTCCTAAGTTAGAGTGGGTGATCACTGACCGGGCACAGGCGGGTAGTAGGGCGAGCAGGCGGCGGGGTCGAGGTGGTGCGAGGGGTGCTGCGCGGGCCAGTCCACGGGCTTATACTGGTGGTGCAGCGGCGAGCGGCCCAGCAGCAGGCCGCCCACGCCGTAGCCGGCCGCCGCCATGTTGTGGTGCGCCGTCGCCGCCGCCGCCGCGTGGTACTCCGCCGCGTGCCGGTGCGCCGCGTGACCGTACCTGCGCACACACACACACACTGCATACTCAAGGGATGTTCCACGTTTGTCTTACGAAATGCCTTGCCAGAACCAAAAAGTGTATTTTTAAATAAAAAAATAAACATTCAGGCAAATTGAGAACCTCCTCAATTTTTTTAAGTCGGTTGAAAAAGTAAGCCGACTTCAAAAAAAGAGGAGGGGAGTTTCTTTACTTGGACCGGCATATCAACATAATGATTTTAATAGAAGTGAGTTTAACATTCCAGATTTTTTAATATGTTTTTGTATGCTTGATTTATTCACTGCTGCTCTTCAAATTAGGTGGAATTTTAGCAAATTTTAGTAGAAAATTTTCAACCTCAATATGGAGGAGATCTTATGCATAATCATAATTTGAACATTTTGTACCGTAACAATTATTTTCTATTTAGGTTTTCAACTTTAAATATATTTATTGACAATTGACTTGTCGTAGCGGGCAGATACGATATACATCAAATGCGCAGAAGTTGCATACGATCCAAAATGCTCCAGGAAAGCTACAGGCTTTCCTTTCCAGGATGCTAGGTGTCTCACCCGGTGTAGTGCTGGTGCCAAGGGTCGTAGTCGTAGAGGTCGACGCCGGCGCAGGCGCCTCCGCCCGCCGCCACGCCCGCCGCCGCCGCCGCGTTGAAGAACGACGCCGGCAGGTTGCGCGACACCATCGGCACGCTCTCTGCGTAATAAAACAACCTTATACAGGGTGTAAAAGAGAACAGGACACACACTCCTGAAAACCACGTCATCAGCTGGTCACATACAACTGTTTCTATGGGAGTTACATCGAAATCAAGATTTTTATTAGCTGCTCCATACAAACTGATGATATTAGGAGTAATATTAGCATGGAGCATCTGAACATAAAATCACGTCTTCGCTGTTTACTAACCTATATATATATATATATATATATATAATCCTAATATTACTCCATGCTAATATAACTCCTAATATCATCAGTTTGTATGGAGCAGCTAATAAAAATCTTCACAGACATCGACATATTTAATAATAAGTTCTCGCAATACAAGAAAGCCACATCGGATATCCTGAACCAAACTGTTCCAAGTCTTCCAAATTGACGTACCTTAATAGAAATTCTGTTTTGTAGTTAATACCGTCTGTTAACCATGCCGTGTACACTTTTTATAGGTTACGGTCTAGCCTTATATTACCCAACCTATCTAAACATTATCATGTCTCGGCTGTAATCTGTCTGTGTTTATAATTTTAAAAAAACATTTTATTTCTAGCTGTTGCTCCAATTGGAAAAGTTGTTGTATTTCACCAGCAAATCATTTTAAGGAGTGTCCTATTCTTTCGTAAACTCTGTATACCTACTAGACACTGTGTCAGGGTGACTAATACTTGGGTTATAAAATCCTTGTGCCCGATAAAATGTTATCTTAAAGTCATTAAATATCCAAAAAAGTGGTGGTGTAGTTAACTGTTTATTAATTGTGTGAATAAGGCAATAAAGATAGGTCACTCGACGGATAGGACGAGACCCGAATGGTCGCAGAGATTAGACGCGTCGCTGCGCGAGACAGGTACGCGCGCTCGGTAGCGCCCGCTCCAGGATCATGTTTCTTGATTTAATCACTTTCATAAAAATATTACATTCATAATTTTCATTTACGTACTAACGACGTTTTAGGTACATAGTTTTGCAAACGTTTTAAGTACTTTTTTATAGTATTTTTTTATCTTAAATATATATTATACTTGTAATATGGTATGATATATACAATTAGATTGGACCTTCACCTTAAGCTATAGCTCATTACAAAAGCATTTCAGTTACTGCAAGAAATAAATTATGAATATTAATATTAATAATTCGCCGTTCAAACTGTTGCGTATTTGCTAGTTTCGCCGACTTTGTTTGGGTCTATATAAATTGAACTTTTTTTTTTACTTTTAATAAGGCAAAAGATAAATAATAAATAAATATTGGACAGCATCACATACATTGCTCTGATCCTATAAAAGGTAAGTAGCTAAAGCACTTGTGTTATATAAACCAGAAACAACGACGGTTACAAGATGTTTAAACCTAACAAGCCTGCACCACTAATTTAATGTTCGATTTAAATCTCCGTTTAAATATCAGTAGTTTCGATTTGCAATGAATAACATTCACATCTTATAAAACAAAATATATAAGTCTTACTTGCTAAAAGTTGCAGCACACAAAATAATTTGTATAGTTTTTTTTTTTAATTTCGAATTTGATCCACTTTTAATAGTTGTTCAATTTGAGCACATCAATTAGCCCTAAAAAGTTATCATCTTACTCCCAACAGATCATCAATTTACCACTTTCTGCAATTATTTGCTAATCTCTGCATCTCGGAAGATTGACCCGACCGGAGACAAATATCTAAAAGTGACACTTAAATTAAAATATTGATAAATAAATCTTTACATTATACGACGATCTCCGCAGTTGGTCAACTCATTATGTATTGATGTATTCATGATGCACATATCTGCTGTCAGATATAAATAACTGCGCCTCTGCACAAATAATTAATAACACAAATGCGTATTTTTGTAGTTTAGATAATTATTTCCATTGCTACATCATCATTCAGTAAGTGGTAGTTGAAACTTCATGTGCTGCATATGACAAAAGAACAAATACGGAGTGAAGACATCGCTGTTCCAGTCAGCCTGTGACCACGGTCGGTGTGACCCGATCGAAACGTCAGGCAAAAGAGGTAACATTTTGTACCTAAATTATGATCGCGTTAATTCCCGTTTCATTTAGTTTTTTATAAGTAGATAGATAAATATTGGACAACATCACATACATTGCTCTGATCCTAAGGTAAGTTGCTTAAGCACTTGTGTTATAAAAATCAGAAACAACGACGGTACCGCAACACCCAGACCCGAGCCAATATAGAAAAGTTCGTTTTCTACATTGATCCGACCGGGGATCGAACCCGGAACCTCAGAGACGGCGACGCCATTTAAACTCCGGCGTGCTCGCCTCTAGGCTACGGCGGTCGTCAAATTCTGTCAAATTATGCAAAGCGAAAGTTTAAAAGTAATTAAAGGAGCAAATGACTTGGTTGTCTTTTTAGGGTATTTGACTATACTTCTCAGGGAAAACACGGAGTTTCCCAATAACTTCGACGGGATGGTCTGTTAAAATTCTGCATGATTCCATCACACAAATAATTAGTTGACATAACATTAGGCTGCGCGGGCGCGGGGCGTTTGTAGGCGATGCGACAAGTGACACAGCCGCGGCCGGCACAACAAGAGCGAGAGCGCAGGAATGCGCCGTGGGACCGCGCCGCGCCGCGCCACCTTATAAACTATACCAAAAAATGTCTAGACAAAACGACTACGCGAAGGGAGACCTTTACGAAACTTAAACTCCAGCGTAGAGGCAATCTTATGTCAGACCAAAAAAGTTTATTTTGTTTTTCAAGGTTCTTATTAAAGTGCACTAAATTTACAATAATTTAAAGTGAAATAAACACATTTGCAATGAATAATTATTAATTTGCCACTTTATTAATTCGTGTCATTTTTTTCACATGCGATATTTATTTAAACATGCTTTTTTTCTAATACGAATTAACAATGTGGCTTTACAAATAAGCCTATGCAATTTATACACTAATGCAGTCATTTTAAAAACACCAGCTGCTAGATTTTGATTTCTGTTAGTTTACAAACAATTTTGCTTACAATTTTTTTAGGAAGACCAAGGTTTATTTTTTCAATAATTACACACAAATAACATTTAAAACCACTTACAGGTCCACACAGATAGAAATTAAGTTAGTATTGTTGATGATATGTGTTTAATAATCATTTCAATAAATCCATTACATTACAACTTCAATACATCAAAAAGTAAACGCTTTTGATGTCCTACCCTTAAATATGCAAAATATGTCGTGAGTTTCGGAACCAAATGAAAAAAAAACCGGCCGAATATTATTTGGTTAAACACATCAATTATTTCTTTTGTCCGTATGTTCAGCCAATCAAATCGGAGTCTTAGATAGAGGCTCAAATTATAAACGTATTTTTTTCTCTTACATAATATTTTTCCTACGGAAAATTTAACTATGCAGGGCTTAACTGCTGGTACGTTACTGCCCGTACTTCTTGTATTACACCTACTGTCTTATTCAGAGTGCATTTGCTAGTCCGGAACTAAGGTTGAACCACTGTTTTATGAACGTTAGTACAGTATTCACTATGTATGCAGCTTATGAAAGCGATACGAGTATTGTGCGGGTGACCTCTGAGCTTGGCGGACGAGACGATATGACGATGAGTGGCGGTAGCGGTTTTTGCGCGCGGGCGCGGAATGCGCGCGGGCGCGGGCTCAATTCAAAGCCTGCCGCCGTTTTTCCGCGCGGCCCCTTTCGGCCATCTTTTAAGTAATGGCCCGCCTTTTTTTATCTAATCGCAGTCGCGTAACTATGTCCCGCGGCGTCCTCGCGTAGAGTCGCCGAATCAGCCCACTTTTTGGCCGCGGCCGGGCGAGCTCGACCGAGGAACCGGTCGCGCGTTACGTCACTACAGCACTGCTCCGATCGGTATTATGCGGCGCGTCAAGCGGGCCACGCATTCCTCTAATAACTACCACGTAATCGTGAACGCCTCCTATCTAGTTGGTAATTACGATTGAAACTCGACAAAGCGAATTCTGTTCTCTACACCGAATTATGGAACAGAGCGAGTTCCCTATTATCCGCACTCAATGGATGAGCAAATGAAGTGGGCAGAGATATACTCGGGGAGAGTCGGTTAAGAGATAGACTGGATCGGCGGGGGGCGGGTGCGGGGGGCGGCCGACTCGCTAGTCAGTAATTAAACGCAGCTTTTAATTAAGGCGACGGGTTCTCGCTGATTTATCTAGGGCCGAGAACAATCACCGCGCTGTTCCGCGAACCGCGTCCGTCGCGTTAGTTTTTACGCGGTTCCCGGTACTCAGCACCTGACTCGATGCCGATGTAACGACCGAGGACCTACTCACTCGTCACAACTTATGCGTACTTATGTATATTCATAACATTGCCCACTAAGATAAATGTAACTCACAGTCGAATATAAAAAATATATAACTTTTGAGAAGCTAGAATTCTCAGTAAGAAAAATTTACACAAGTGTCTTGATATATAGTTTTTTGTTTAGTCTAGCAATCCTATTTTTAACCAGCAAGAGCGCTTCTTACTGGTTTGGGGTTTTTTTTTGGTTGATAATTAACTTCTAACGTTACGAAGGCAACTCTGACGACAACTTATCATATTGCACTTATTTTGAATCTTTGTCCCATCCTGGCAGGCACGTGTCAGTAAGAGTTCACATCGAGTCCGTTTGAAAAAATGTAAACCAAATAACTAACATATTTTGCAAACAGCATTTTTCGCACCTGCGTGTGTATTCAAATATAGCAGCATTGACATGGGCATCGGGCCGTGCGACATGCATGCCTGCATGTACGAGTATGTACGAGTCCATACTTCCATAGTAGCAGCTCCCCGGCGTACTACTAATAAAACGGCAGAACCAGTCCAGTTCAAGGGCGAGGGCGCGGTTCGGACTTATACAAAATCTCTTTATTGATTGTGGCGTGAGTTCTGAGTGCCGTGACTCACTGCCTGCCTGCGGGTTTTGTTACACTCGACCTTACCCGATAATCGTCATTATTTTGGTAAATGAATTTAACCTTTTCTTTTCGAGTGCTTTAGATCTTCTATGGATACTTACAATTTATATATTTCTAATATTTATGGAGCGATTGCTTTGCTCTCATTTTAGAGATACATTTTATAATGCTGATAAAATATGGAAGCACTTTGAAACCTTAGGCCTATTTCACAATATACGGATAAAGTGCCAAATAGATACCTACGTAACAGATGAAAAGAAGATAAAAGCGCTTGAATTAATAGTTATTAAGAATGAAACGCGAAAATAGTAAAACCAATAAAACCAATTTATTTCTGTTAATAGGTGCAAACTAAACGCTTTTACTCGTCCCAATATTTTTTTCCCTACCACGGGACAATTTTGGGCTATCCATTTGGGCTATAATGTTTATCCTAAAGATAAGTAACAAAAACCCTATACAGAACTTATCCGTACATTGTCAAACAGGTCCTAATATACTTTTTTGTAAGCTATATATGCGACAGAAGATACATAAAACGTAACGTATAAATCAATAACGTTTTTGGTTTTATATAATAAAGGAATAAATAGTTAACACGCAAACTGCAATTTAGCTCACCATGAATACTCAGCCAGCAAGATAGGCCCAGAAACTGCGGTGTTGTTACCTAAATACTGTTCAAAAATAGTGTAGTTAATTGTAATCATAGGCGAAAACGGATTAAATGTTTTTAATTCCACCAGTCTGTGTCATTAATTAAAACAGAAGATTGCTGAGTTTTTAATAAAGGATTCCAAGTAGGTACAACTGGCAATTCTTCAAATGAACTAATATTTGGTTAGCGTCTAAGTGACTAACAGAGATGTCGACCGTTTGGTCTAGTGGCGCGTGAATTAGACCACATAACCAGCAGTTGCGGGTTCGAATCCCGCAAGGGACAAATATTTGTGAGATATGCCTCAGACATGGGTATTTATATAAACGTTTTTAAGTATGACCATTAGTTAGATAGTCACTATATTATAAGTTTTGTTTGGTTTGATGCTAAATTATTTGATTTTTGTGTTCCAATGAACAAGGTGGTGTCTCCACAAAAATCAATTAAAGCTAGGAGCTAGTTAATCTTATCTTGGTCAAGGTCGTCGACGCCTGATCACACTGAACTACTTGGGATCATTTCCTTTTTTTTACCCCTCCGTGAAATTTTTACCGTTTTTATCACAGTCTGAGTGTTTTTACAGTCTTCTAGGCTAAGGAAGCTCTCTCTGCTTTGGCAGTCGAGTAGTAGACTCGCGTTTGATTGCTACTAGCTGTAATGTAATGCAAACTTGGTTGTGATGGTGGTGTGAGTACTGACCCTTGGGCTTGTCGAGCGCGAGCGCCCTGGCGAAGTGCTCGTCGACGACGGCGGCCACGTCGCCGGAGTAGTGCGTGAACACGACGCAGTTGGCGCTGACGTACTGCGCGCGCGCTCGCCCCGCCGCGCCGCCCGCGCCGCCGCACTCGCCCTCTGACTCGGACGAGCCCCCGCCTGGAGACAATACTGCTGTTCAAATAATAATCACCGACCACATGCTATACAGGGTGGTCCAGGCCAGATGGATATAATTTTTTTTTAGGTAGTCGGCTTAGGGATCTTGTTTTACCCGCCAAGAAAAAAAACGCTTGTCAGCCGCTTACAAGATATGTTTTTTTTTATTTTAGAAATATCAACACTTGAATGTTTTATTTACTTTTAAAATGAAAAATAATATTATTTTTTTATTTTAGGTGCTTAGTTAGACATTACACTCTCTCAGAAAAAAAAATTGTCATTGCGATTTCTCAGAAAAAGTGGTGATATTTCTAAAATTAAAAAAAATCTTGTAAGCGGAATTTTTCCTGGCGGATACAAACAGGTCCCTAAGCCGACTACCTAAAAAAAATCCATCTGGACTGGACCACCCTGTATAGAGCAACAATATTGCAGCAGCAGCAGGGTTTGCGAGGTGCAAATCAGTAGTAAGGACCCTCATAGACGAACACAACTAAACACGTTACAATTAGGGCGGCTATTATAATACAAAACATGTAGTATTATTTTGATGAATTTATATCATTAAAGCCCGGGTCCAATATCCGAGAAACGGTTGGTTTTGCTAACGGATGGTAGGAATTGTCAACTTGACATACTATAACGGCTCGTTACTTTTGACACCAATACGATCAGTTGCTGATGTACACTTACGCATAGTACAATATAGGAACCCGGTGTAAATTGTTAACGAATTGATTTAAGCAGCAGTGTAAACCCGTAGGATATTAGTTTAGTTTAATACCATTTATACAGGTATTTGTATATACCTTTCTTTTAAACTAATATCTGTTGTGTTTCCCAATAAATAAATAAAAAATATAGATCATCTTTCTCCTAAATACGTTTTCAATTTTTTACTAACATTAATTATGAGATGACAAGTCCTGTCAACTCTCGTCCATATTAATACTCCATGCTAAAACCATATAGTCCCAGATTAAATAGATATAAATATAGGACAATATCACATACATGAAGGGAATAGCTAAAGCACTAGTGTTGTATGAATTGTATCTACCAGACCACCTAGAGCCCAATATGCTACACAAACCGCCAAGCCATTCTTATATTTATAAACAAAATGTGTATAACATGTGTATTATATTATAAATTTTAATTACCAGACTTTATAAAACTATTAAAGGGACATAAGTTGGTGCCTACTTTGTCGAGATGGTTGGATGAAAACCAGACAATACTGAACACCGTGTAACAAACTCAAATATATTCTTGCAAATAAATGTTATTCTATTCTATTCTGTTATAGAAATCAGAATAGGGTACTACATTATACCCCACCCAAATATACTCATAGTAGTATTGCATCAACATTATCAATTGCATATCATTTATAAATATGTACTCCGACTAGTCTTCCGACTAGTCGGACTCAGCGTTTTATGATACCTGCATTACCTGCAACTATTAAATAAGGAACAAAAGATGAGAACATTGGTCAACTTATTGTTGACTACCCGCCATGATAGAAACGGTTCGTCGAGCATGCCTTTTAAACAAATACGTTGCAGCAGAGTATGTCATAATAAGGCATATCGTTATGATTCTATGACAAACTCCCTAATTTCCCTAAATAAAATAAAAATGCATTTTGAGAAGATAAAAACAGCTGTCTAGCTTTAACCTTTTAAAGAATACTTGTGTAGCCATAGTGGTACAAAGTTACCGCGCTCAATTCTATTATGTGACCCTTTGAAGTCTCCTACAAGTTAAGGTATATACCGCTAAATAAAACTGTTATAAGATAAAAAAAGTTTAATAAAAAACTAAAAACCGACTTCAAAATGAAACTAAAAAGCGAAAAATAATATTGACTAAAACATACCTAATCAGTTCTTTTTGGAGTCGGTGCCAGCCATCGAGAGTTAAAATGTGTTCATTCGCACCGACTCCAAAAAGAACTGATTAGGTATGTTTTAGTCAATATTATTTTTCGCTTTTTAGTTTCATTTTGAAGTCGGTTTTTAGTTTTTTATTAAACTTTTTTTATTTACAATTTTAAGTGTTAAGTCGTCTATTTTTTCCCTCCTAACTTCGCCAAAAATTACTTCACAGCAAAGTAACCTTAACTAATATTGGTCCTCTATGGACCCCCCATCCAATGGTATGATAAAAATAAGGTGTTATATAGGGTCAATTTTTCGACGAAAATTTTCAAGTCTTAAGAAAAGGGTTTACCTACACTCCAACCAGAACGGCGGCTATTTTGGTGTCGTAACCATAGGATAAGGTCTCGCGTTAAATAACAGGTTAAATTAAGAAAGGAACTTTCAAATTTTTTTTAGTTACTGGGTGTGCGGGTACGCCCCCAGTAAATAAAAATTGGTGGTCTGGTACCTCATAAGCTCCACGTCTGCTCAACACACTGCGAAATACGTTCTGTCGACAAATTGCAGTCTTATCTTCTAACTCCTATCCGTTAAGGAGTTCTGTGGCTTCCATCATCAGGTCAGCAACATGACATGATGATTACTAGACCCAAAAATCAGCATCGAGTCAGAAAATATATGCAAAACATTATGGGTGCCTATAAAAATTGAGGGTTGCCCTCGATTTCCCAGGGATCCCATCATCAGAATCTGACTTGGTGGAAATGGGACCACATCGGGAGTATACCCTTTCAAACTAAAAAATAAATTTTGAAATCGGTCCATAATTGACGGCGTAATCGCGTAACATACATACAAAAAAAAAAAAAAAAATAACATTCAGACCAATTGAGAACCTCCTCCTTTTTTTTGAAGTCGGTTAAAAAGGGATCTCAATTTTCTTAGCACAGGACTCAGGGTGGTTGTTTTTCGCGTCTGATCTCTGTCTATGTGCCGTGTGGTGCCGGCACTTTAAAAGAATTGCGCCACCCCTTCCCTTCCTATGGGTGTCGTAAGAGGCGACTACAGGAGAACCACCATTAGAAGACGGGCAGTAGCGTCTCCTCTCCACCATTGGCCAAACTGCGATCGCCAACCTGCCAAGCGTGGCGATTATGGCAAAATCCTCCTTTTGGAGAGGCCTGTGTCCAGCAGTGGACTTATATAGGCTGGTGATGAGTCAAAAACATCTCAACATCCTCACAAACTTTCGCATTTATAATATTATTGTGACTGACCGTCAGCACTAGTTCGTCCGTGCGCGGAGAGGTCCTCCTCTTTGGCGCGCAGCCGTGACGCGTGGTGCGGCAGGTGCGCATGCGGCGGCGAGCCGGGGGACTGCGCGCCCGACGACGCCGAGCCCGAGCTGAGCGCCGCCGCTCCCCCACCGCCTCCTCCCCCACCGCCGCCGCCGCCGCCGCCGCCGTACGCCTCGCTGCCGGCGTTGCCCGCGCCGCTTTGCACGTTAAACTGAAAACAAACACACGTGTCATACACATACTCTTCGAAATATTATACAGGGTTACATTACAAGGTAGTGCCAATTTTTCAAGGACCACTAAGAGCCCTTTCACACGAACGATTTTAATCGGCGATTCCTCGGCGGAGCGAGATCGCGGCGTGCACGCAACGATATCGCCGCGAATTATTAACCGCCGCGATAACTTCGCACTTGGTATTCCGTACCGTCGGTAACGGCTTTCGTCATTTATAAAATGGACTCAGAATGTATCATTTTACATGCATTATGATGCATGCAGAATGATGCATTATGCGATATTATAGTGGCATTAAAATGTCATTATTATATCGCACATATATTTACGTGTAATCTAAGAAATGCTGTGCAGAAGACTACAAAACGGTGTCAGAATGAGGGTAGATTGCTACTAACAAATAATTGTGCGAAGTCTGCAGGTTCTCGCCGCCAGCACGCGGCGATTCGCTGCGAGCACGCGGCGTTATCGCGGCAGTTAATAACGCCGCTGCGATCTCGCTCCGCCGAGAAATCGCCGATTAAAATCGCTCGTGTGAAAGGGCTCTAAGAATCAGTAGCTAAATCGATCTACGTAAAAACATTTTTTTTTATTATTACTATCCGCTGTTAAAAGATTAAAAATACGCACGCACTATCTCTGTGCTACCTAGAACTGCAACATTTATGCAATAATAGTCACGATGGCGCCCGAAAACAAACCTCAGACTTTTAGATGTAAGGTACAGACCGAGTTTCAAATTGCCAACAAGGACCTTAAGCAGTGCACCTCTATATCTTATCTTTAAAATTTGGCACTACCTTGCAATGTAACCCTGTGTAATCAAGATAGTAAAAATATATTTTTACCTTGTAAGGTCATATTACCTATCTATAATAAGTCAAGTAAGTGTTAATCCAGTGATACGCAGCGATACCGAGCAGACGCAGACGTGAGTTAACATAGAATACTACAACCGTTGTTTCATTCCAATCTTTCCCGATTGACCTAATTTTGCATCACTATTATGATTGTTTCTATAAGTAGTATTTTGTTATAAATCCACTTACGATGAGCATAATATGAGAATATAAGAAAGAGGCTGTTGCCCCAACCACCCAAGCCTTGACAAGAAGTTAAAAGAATGGCTTTCTGGAATTGTTCTTATTTCGTAAGCTGCTCGGTAACAATAAAAGGCAAAACAATATACCTTGAGAAACGCCTCGTCAGGTCGGTAGCCCTAGTTAATCTAGTTAATATTGTTTGATCGAACTCAACCATAAACCGAGTTCAACGCAATAGTAAAATATTCTCCTCGACAACCTTCCATAAAAACGTCAAAGTAAAGACTTATAAATAAATTAAAAACCATTAACGCAGCAATTAGGCGAGCACTAGCGCTGAATGAGAACGCGCTCGGCTCGATTAATTTTAATTTTATACATTTTACCACGAGTCCGACGAGACCGACCTCTAGCTGAGGATACGAGTAAGCGCTACGCTATGCGACAAAAAGCTAGCGTTGATGTATGAGCTGGGAATGGGTGGGGGGGTTGCAAGCGACTGCTAGCCAGCAAAAACCGCGGCCACGCATTAGTATGGCGAGCGCGAGCGGCGGCCGCACCACCGCCCGCGCCTGCGCGCCGCATCGCTAAACGAGCGGAACACTACACCCACGACACTTTCTTCTCATCACTACCAGCTTTAGTGATAGGCAAAGATGTACAGGTAGATTCATTTTGAAATGAAGTCCCAATCTCTAAATCGTAATATTAATACCCAGTCATTTCTAATGATGAACAAAGGACTACATCAATTTAGTTAGAGCGTTGAATTTTTAAAACCCTTAGCTCATCGATAGTTAAAAATTTACGATATCTGAACCAGGCATGATCGCTTTGCAGAATCTTGTGATATACCAAGTATGTAGACCTGTAAAGTCTGTAATTTTATTATAATTATAGGCAATGGAAATTGTTGTCTTTAAATAAATAAATTTGAATTTGTATTTAACATTCCATATAAATTAAGTACTACTAATAAATGCCCAGAACTTCGTGATTCTATCATTATCATACATCTTTATAAACATGCGTAGACACTTCTTCTCTGATTGCTTTGAAATAACTAGCCTGTTAGCTAACTAGCTAAATATATTATAAACGTTCTGCTACTTTATATTTTAACAGAAATACATAATTTGTGATCTGTGACAGACGGACGGACAGACGGACAGACGGACAGACAGACAGACATACAAACAGACAGACAGACGGACGGACAGCGGAGCCTTAGTTATAGGGTCCCGTTTTACCCTTTGGGTACGAAACCCTTAAAATGGTTCCAGTTTAATTAAATGTAATTATTAAGAACACAATCACTCAAATACATGTAACACGGCAACAAAAAATATTATTTTACTGTTTGGTAAATGTAGGTATGTACGCACACACGAACGTAGTGTTAATTTAATTTAAATAAATAGTTGTAATGTAACCTACAACCTCAAAATAATGTAGCGATTTATCTGATGTAGTGTTCAAAGCTCATACTTGTGCGTGTATAAGTAACAAAAAAATCTCGGTAATTGTAAAGAATGCCACTAGAAGGTAAACTCTTTGTTTTTCCTGCCTAGAGTGATTAATTGGTCTGGGACGAGAAGTGGACAAATAAGGCTGGCGCGTAATTTATGATTTTATCCTTTTATGGAAATAGGAAACTATTAGCATTACTCATTTTCAAATGCCTGGTAAGAATCACACGATAATTAAATAGTAGGTCTGAATAAAAATGAATTAATCATTTCTGAGAACAAGTGACGGTAAGTATGCATATATTTTTTTTCTGTCCCTTGTGAAATTGAGACAATATTAGACCACGTCACATACATTGGCTCTGATCCTACGGTAAGTAAGAGGCGAAAGTACCCAGACCCGAGACAATACAAAAAAGTTCGTTTTCTACTCTGACCCGACCGGGAATCAAACCTTCAGGGACCTCAGGGATAACGACGACGACGCCAAGTTCTACGTGCTAGCCTCTTGGCTATGGAGGTCGTTAAAATAATAGATAGACAGATAGTCCTTATTGCACACACTGTGAAGAAATAACAGTTGATTTTTACAAAAAGGTTTAAAATTAGGCGGTCTTATCGCTAGGAGCGATCTCTTCCAGACAACGTTTATGTAGAGGACAACTACAAAGAATAATAAGAATAACGTAATATTATCTTAAAAAATACTAGCATTCTAATGCAATAACAATATTTCAATGTAAAATAATATAATAGATAAAATGATCGGTTTTTAAACTATGATGCCACAGAGAAACAAAAGGGGTCGAACTCATAACACCCATATTTTCCGTCAAAGAATTCAATGATAAGTAAGTATATGCCTGTAACCGATGATGATGACCCATATACATTTAATAAGGCAACCCTTTTCATGTCGATTTTGGAGATGCCAAGAATTTAAATATCCATTAACACCGCGCGGTCACTTGCTTGGCAGCCGGCAGGCAAATGTTTCGCAGCGGACGAATGATTTCATTAACGCGCGTCAAACGTGATTCAGGAGAAATTTTAGTGCGAGCGACAGGCACTTACAATATTTTACTTTAGAAGAGTTTAGTGTTCAAGGAATGCGCGCACTCTTCCTCTCGTCGCGGAATGCATGTTACACATCGCAAGAATTCATCTTCGTTATTGTGTTTGACGGTAGGCAGGGAGAGGCTGAGCGCGCTAACTGAACGAATGAAGATCAATTTATGATGTGAATACAAAACTTTACTCAGTAAATGCGTTGACGTCTGGAACGTCGAATGTGTTTTTGAATAATTTTTAGCGAAGAATATAAAATAACAGGTTTATTAACATGTCAGAAATATACTACTTATACTCGTAGATAACAATCATAACGGTGATGCAAAATCAAATCACTATGATATTTAAAGGGACGCTACTACCTAATAATAATTATTTTACAACTTCATCATTTCAGCCACAGGATTTTCACTGCTGAACATAGGCCTCCCCCAGTGGCTTCCAGATCGGCCGACTGGAAGCGACCTACATCTAGCGACTTCCTGCAACCTTTACCAGATCGTCTGTCCACCTTTTTTACTTAACCCACCCTAATTACTCCCTAGGAGTAATCGATTAGTAGATTTGTTGATAGATTATTCGAATGAAATAAGTGAACAAGTATTTTTGGTGTTCCTTATAAAATAAAAAAATTATATCTTATCGTGCATTTTGTAACTGATAAATTTTTAAGTTAAATGAATCGTAACTATTATAAATACTAACCCGATCATACTGAAAATGCGGTGCGTGGTGGAAGGAGCGCGCGGCACCGCGGCCGTACAGGTAGGGGTAGTAGGCGCCGTACATCACCTCGGGGCAGCTCACCGCCATGCCGCCGGCGGGCCGCGCGCGCGCCCCATGCCGCCGCCGCCGCCGCCGCTCTCACCGCCGCCGCTCCCGCCGACGCTCTCAACGCCGCCGCCGCCGCCGCCGCCGCCGCCGCCGCCGCCGCAGGCGACGCTGCCGAGCCGGCGGCGACGAGCACCGCTAATCCTGTTAGCGAACACAACACTCGTTACAGGCTACACTTTAATACACAATTATAATTAATTACCTAATTAATAATGGTAGGTCAGTTTCGGAAATAAATTGCCCCATACAATCATTCAAAAAGATTTTACAGAAATAACTGCCTGCTTTTAAAAATAAATGTTACTTATGATGACTCACGATGACTTAAGGGAAGTAGTTTAATTTTCTCTTCCACTTCAATAGTGTCTTTCTTAATATTATGTCCATGTACGTGTATCCTATCTAGCGATATAGGACAGGGATAGGGATTTTAGGGGATAAGGATTTTAAATTACGCACGTGCTTTCAGTTTTCACTGGTCAATCTATTTGGTCTCCTGCTTGTTCATTTTTGTTGTCATTCTAAATTTCAGATTGAATAATGTAAGAAATTCGTTAATCGAGAAATATATCATTCGTTTCATATTAACTATTCAGTTTTCTATGATCTATCTGTATTATATTAAGCTTTAATCACTTGTCAGGATGATTTTAATATATATTGTATATAATCGATTGTAAAAACTAAATTTAAACCTGTCCTGCATTTCTTGCCCGCTCTTCATGGCACTAGCTAAAACTGACAAAGCAATTAAGGGATAAAAACATATATTGTTTTATGACAAAGTACTTTGACTCAATGCTACCTAGCCGAGACAACGAGTACTAGTGGCGGCTGTGCTGTGTTCGGGCACGGAGCACGGAGCGTGACGTAACGGCCACTCCCCCGCGCTAGAGCTCATTAATTATTATATCATAATTACCGCGGGCCACCGGCGGCCGCGGTACGCTCGTCAAAACTTACACGAGAAGACAAATTAGGAATGAGCGTCGTAAGCGTGCCTTACATACTTTTGGCGTATATAACAGCATTTTATATCTACATAACTCAGTGTGAATGTATTCTATTACAAATTTAGGTCATTACACTGGTTGAGGCCTGTAATAGGAGCAATAAATTATAAATATATTTATTTAACCACACCTAGGATAATAATATTGTCGCTGGCATCGGCAATGTTGTCCCAAGCGTAGTAAATTGTACGGGATAACTATAATTTATAATCGTACCTTATTGATTTTAAGTTTAGTGTTTAAATGAAGACCTTCATGCCTTTTACCATTGCCTTTTAATTATAATTACAAATGTGTATTTTAATTGTAATTAATGTGTATATTATGTATTAGTGGTTAACGGTGTTGCATGCATATAATTGAAAATTTATTTATTGGATCCCCGTGAGTAATTGTTTGTTGTCCCCAATAACTAACTATAAATTAACATAAAATATAATGAAAGTCTAAATGCATACCTAGTTGCAAATTATAAGCGCGTAGTTTGATTTTATTTATTCTTTTTTAGCTAAAAAGGAGGTAAATTAAGACACCTAAATATTTCATGGTCATAACGTTTTCGGTTTTGTAGTTTAGAAATTTCAGGGATAACAACCTTTGAACGTATGTGATGATAATGTGCACCTTTGAACGTAGGTATGACTCATCTTAAGTGGGGGTTGCACTTTCAAAATCAAACCAGGCCACTCCAAAGGAATCAGATATTTACGATGTTTACAATGTAGCATCCATACACTAAAGTACGCACACAACTCTTCGATAATCTTATTATGTACTTCTGTTTTTAAACTTACTGGCCATCAAGACAGAGTGAGAGACAACAAGGCGAACGATGATAAAGTTTGCCTTGCTAAGACAAAACTTTAAAACCTTTATTTTTTTACAGAGTAAGAAGGTTCTATTATATACATCTTTTTTTCCATTCAATGAGCAACGCTCACTGCGATTCCACTATTGTATCAGTAATTCTAGATTTGTTCACTGTCCACGTTGGTATTATATCGAGTAGGTACCTTTTACGCTAGTTATTAGGTAAGATTGTGACATGCGCAAACAAAAAAAACTTTATCCCAAAAAAAGAAACTCGGTTGGATGAAGTTTTGCGAAAACATGTCGCCGAGAACCCCATCTTCTGTTGTCTGGAATCAAATCAGACGTTTCCGCCAATCCGTTAATTTTATTAACATTACGGCCAACGATCCGTCTAAGTGGCTACCTGACTTTGTAGACAAATTGGCTCCTCCTTTTGTCCCTTCTTTTGATAGCTTTCCCTATGATGTAAATTCAACTATTCCTTCTTCTGGTAAATTGGACGATCCCTTTTCCTTTGCTGAACTCCAATGCGCTCTTAATGGGCTGTCTGACTCCTCTCCTGGCATAGATGGTATCCCGTATTCATTTTTATGTAAGTCTTCCGATAGGGCCAAATTATATTACCTCAATCTAGTGAATTGTTTTTATGAGAAAGGTACCTTGCCTGACTCCTGGAAACAACAGATTATCATCCCCATACTTAAGCCAGGCAAGGATCCGCTCACCCATAGCTCATACAGACCTATCGCCCTATCTTCCGTCCTTCTAAAGGTAACGGAACACATGATAAGAAATCGTCTCGAGTGGTTTATTGAATCTCACGAAGTTCTCGCAAAGTCACAGTTTGGTTTTAGAAAGGGCTCTAGCACCTTGGACAGCTTAGGTATTTTAACAACTGACATCCGCATAGCATTTAAAAATAAAGATTACCTTGTCGGAGTATTTTTAGACATCGCTTCCGCCTACGACAACGTACTTCTTTCGGTACTCAGGCAAAAATTGCTTCAGCTGAGTGTTCCGCAGAAGATGGTCCGTTTTATAGCTAATGCCTTGATGTCCAGAACAATTATAGTCAAATATCAAAATAACTCGTTGCCCCCTAGCTTAGTCTGGAAGGGACTGCCGCAGGGTTCAGTGCTCAGTCCACTATTGTACAATATATACACATACGACCTAGAAAGAACCGTACATCCCTTGGTCAACATCCTCCAGTACGCTGATGACATTGCACTTTACCTTACGGTAAAATCGATGGCTGAAGCAACATCTCGCCTGAACACTGCCCTAAGTTATTTAAGTGACTGGTTGATGAATCATGGCCTTTCCATCTCCGTTCCAAAATGCTCTTCAGTTATTTTTACCAGGAAACGTCTTGTGCCTGACCCCAATTTGCATCTGGATGGAGAACCTATTTTGGTGAGGGATCAGGTGAAGTTTTTGGGGATGATTCTAGACAGCAGATTAACTGGTACTCCTCATTTCAATTCGGTTGTTGGAAAAGCTGAAAAAGGGGTGAACATTATGCGTTCACTGTCAGGTGTGCGCTGGGGTGCACACCCAGCATCCCAAAAGCTGGTTTATAACGCTCTCATTCGTAGCCACCTTGATTATGCTTCATTCCTATTAGATCCGTGCAACAAACTCGCTCTTGACATGTTAAAGAAAATCCAATCCAAATGTCTCCGTATAATATTAGGAGCGATGAAATCTTCACCTATTAATGCGCTGCAGGTGGAATGCGTAGAACCTCCTCTATATTTGCGGAGACAATACCTAAGTGACAAGTTCATTATTAAAACGCTTCAAAATCCATCTCACCCTCTGCTTGAAAAATTGCGTCATCTGTCATCATTAACTGTCCCCTCTGATTCTTCCAAAAACCATCCTTGTATTCTACACTCGTTTCAAAAATTTTCTCGCCTCCCCGCTCCCATAGAAGAATTCTCTCTTAATCCGCTCTTCTCCAGCAACTTTGAGTCCTTAATTTTTAAACCCAATGTTATTCTAAATTTTGGTATTGAAAAAAATTCTTCCTCCGCTCCTCAAGTATTCTCTAGCATACTTTTCGAACACTGGCAAGGATGGCATCACTTATACACGGATGCATCTAAACTGACTGAAAACGGCTGCGTTGGCGCTGCTGTCTGGTTCCCTACATACAAAATTGCATTATCCTTCAAGTGCCCACCTTTATCCTCAATCTTCACGGGTGAATCCCTAGCTATCCTACAAGCTATTTTGTATGTTGAATCCCATAACCTAAACAAATCTATTATTTTCTCTGACTCCTTAAGTTGCCTTCAGTCCATATCTTCTCCTAACCCATTTAGATCCAAATCCAAATTTCCAAATATCTTTAAAATCAAAGAAACTCTACTTAAATGCAAAGAAACAGGACTCGATGTTGTTCTGGCATGGATTCCAAGTCATGTTGGTATCCCGGGAAATGAGACAGCGGACTCAATAGCCAAAAACTCAACCTCAACAGGATCCCTAGAATATTATAAATTATTTACTCATGACCTACCTAGCTTAGCCCATTCCCAACTATTCTCATCATGGTGCATAGATTGGCAAAACTCTAGAAGACTGGCAGGTAGATTTTACTTTGAAATTCAAAAAGAAGTCCCTCGTTATCCGTGGTTTTTTAAACATCCACACTTATCTAAAAGCACCGTGTCCACTATATGTCGTCTTCGTTTGGGACATGCATGTACCCCAGTCCACCTAGCCAAGATTAGAGTCAAGGATAATTCACTTTGTGAATGTGGCCTAGATGAGGGCACAGCTGACCATATATTCTTTAACTGCCCCATTATAGGTTCGTCGTTGTATGACCTCCTACCGGAAAATATTCCCCGTCCATGCAACCTTAAATCTATCCTTGGTCTGGTCGACACTCCCTTTTTGGAAATTTTGTCAAAATTCATTTCAGACAGTAAAATTAAACTCTAGATTAAATCTCAACTTATTCTCCTAATTCAACCCACCTTATTCCCAATTCAAAGTCTTACTTATATATATTATACCCTCTACATTTATACATTATAATTATTTTTTACTAATTATATATATTCTTAAATATGTTTATTGTGTTGTCTTATCTGTGCTGTATCTTTGTTTTAGGAAAAATTTACTCAAAACTAACTCTCCTTGAAACCGTGTAAAAAACTATGCTCACTTGACACTGGCGAACGTGGCAACACGGATTAGCCATAAAAATAAGAAGAAGAAGAAGAAGAAGAAGATTGTGACAGCTGTTTGTTATCCCTAATAAATAAAATAAAATAAACCTTGAACATCGCCGCAATCTGTCCCTAAAGAACTTAAATACATAATACTCTTTTTTTATCGTTTGACCTTCTGGCAGGAATTCTGAGTGTACAACACCGCGACAGTCAAAGAAAACAGTCAACATGACTTTGACTTTCGATCGAGTTTGGCGCGGTTTCTTCGGTTTCGGTTCAGTTGGAAGGTGCCACTCCGAAGCTTGTTGACTAGTTTGCATGTCAAACTCGTAAACCCACGTCTCGTCACCAGTAACAATGCGTTTCATGAATGTTGGGTCGGAATTGACTCGTTCTAGCATGTCCTCAGCGACTCTTTTGCGATTGAGTTTTTGGAGAAAATTCAGGTCTTTTGGGACTAGCCGAGCGGCAACATGTTTCATACCCAATTGATTATTTAAAATGGTACGATTCGACTCGTGTGACACAGTAAGTTTGACGGCTAGCTCTCTCAAACTTGAATGAGGATTTTCAGTCACTATTTCCTTGACTTTTGCGATGTTATCTTCAGTAGCAGACGTTGATGGCCTACCAGAGCGAGGCAAATCTTCCATCACATCTCGACCGCTTTTGAACGCTTGTACCTCTCATAAACACGTGTTTTTGATAAAGTCAATTCACCGTAAGCCTTCTGTAACATTTTCAGAGACCCCGAACACGAAATCCCATTGGCGATGCAAAATTTATGACAAACTCTTTGTTCGATGTTTTTGTCCATTATGAAATTCGCAATACACACACACTAGATATGGTATAATTAAAAAACAATACTGTATTAAATCTAAGCATCAGGGCCCTAACCATGAGCTGTTAAAACAATCACAAATCTGTCAAACATTATCATTTCTGTTAAATTTTGTATGAAATGACGTACCAAAATTGACAGATTTGACAACTTAGAGATTGTTTTTAGAGTTCATGGTTAGGGGGCAGATGTAACTCAAACTCCACGCCAAAATGGAAAACAGCCGTGCCAATCTAACAACAACAAAAAATATATAATTTTGAATTTGGAACCATAAACAAATCCTCAATTCCCGAAACTTTTTTGACAGAATGTAAATCAATTTAAACAAAACTGAATAAGTGGCTAATCTCACATACCTTTTATGATTTAAAGGAGTTTTTTAAATAATACATATTCATTTCAACATGATCATTATATGACTGACATCTATGTACGTACATACCTAATATAAAAAAAAATTGTCAGGATACTTACAAATATTGACCAAATGACATCCTGTAGACCTTATTTTGTGAAACACCAATTACTGACGCTAACATCAATTTATATTTTGGAGTCCTGTAACCTGTAAGTTTGTGCGAAAGCATGCTGACATATATTCCCCAGTCGAAGCCATCCCGAAAAGAAATAATAGAAACCAAAATAAATTGCACAGGCCACACACTAACATGAAACTTGTCTCAAATAGTCCACATCATATGATAATTAAAATATATAATCACATCCCAAATAGCCTAAAAAATATTCAAAAGCCTACATTATATAATAAATATCTCAAACGTTTGTTAATAAAAAAGTGTTATTATAATATCGCAGATTTTTTTGACGACAAATTTATAGAATAAAAAGTACTTTAGATCTCATATCTCAAAAAGTCTATTTTTATTTATAATTTTACTTGTTATGACAATTAATGTAATCCTCCGGTAATCATACTAATATTGTAATTGTATGAATTTTATGCAACGAAAATATGTAATAAATAACTAATATTTACTGAATTTAATAATGTAATGAATTTAATTGCTATTTTATATAATTAATTCAATTTCGTGTTTTATAATATTGATTATAGTGGGCAGGTGAGGCGACCTGCCGCAGGTCAGTATTGTATAGTCAGACGTTCTTTATATTTTCCAAGTTCCAATTTATGTCATAAACGTTCATAGTTACCCTATGTACCAAGGTTAATAAGATACAAGAGGCTATTACTTTGGCTGTCACGGCTTGTCTTGAGTTTGTTTAGTTACTTTTTTTACATAGCCACGATAGCCGTTCGAGTAAAACGCCCGTTCTTTTGTAGTTATATAAATATAGTCTAATCGTCATTTTAAGAACGATTGATGAAACTATTTAAGTAGGACAACTGAACTCCAACCAACACTGAAGTAAGTAGTACCGACTTAAATGTTACTGACATCTTAAATTTTTGTTAAGTGTATGCTAGAGTACATACTAACATACAGACCAAAGCCAAGAGGGATTTATAAGTTGTTTAAGGGACTGGGGAGTGACATGCTTGGATGTGGGTGTCGTCCAATCTGTTATGGCGGAGCCCCTGTCAGATGCGGCTAAATTTGTACACGGTTTTTTTTTTGTAAATAGTGTAGGTATACAAATTTAGTCATATATTTTATTATTTTCTTTGTTGTAGTTAGTTTTTCTTTATGTAATTGTTGTACATAAGTTTACATTTAGTTGATGTTTGCGTGTAGTTTAGAGGACAGCCGGATCTGGCGTATCCAAAATGAAAGATAGAAATAAACACTGGTTTGAAAATTTTGAAATATATTGTTGGTATTCATTAAGAAATTAGTCAAATTGTGTGTTGTATGTGTGTTGTATGTGCAGCGTGGCGCTGGAAGAATGGATCAAATCAAACAGGCACATAGCGGGGGTTTTTGGCTTTATGAATGTGAGTTCCATTTTCGACAGGAAAAAGTTCCAATTGATTTTTCATTTATGCGTTATACATCGCATAGAGCATAAACAAAGCTCAAACAAACAATCAGAGATCACTATTTGCCATTCCTTAGGAAGTTAAGTTAATCAACTAGGAAACATGTGTGTCAAATATAAAAAACGTTTTTTTTTTTACTATTTGTCAAAAAGAAAACCTACATTCATATAGCCAAAAACTTCGGGAATCATTCCTGCCATTGTCCGGTTTGATTTGATCCATACTTCCAAGGACACCCTGTATACAAGCACCTACTTTATTTCATAACATTACATTAAAATGTAGGTATATTTTATTTGCCTCAAATTTTGTCTATTGTTGTGTATTTCATCTTAATAAGTAGATAATTAATTCAGATGATGGTCGTAATCGTTGCAGTTACTACACCCTAACCACTCCGTTTTTTTTAAATAAATAAAATTTCCCAGGTCGGTGATTAAACATTGTTTTTACTGACTAAGTTTAATTTAATACAACACTTTTATTTTTCCTGCTTTAATTTCGCTTAATATTAGTAAAATTGTATTTTTACGTGTTAGAAACACCGAATATGCACGAAACAGGGCATTATGTTTTTATTTTTAGTTAATTTCAACTTACTTGTGTATTATTTCGTTTATTACACTCTTATTAAAACTTCCTTCTTAAGGTATTATTAAGTAATAGTCAATATTTATTTACATATTGTATAGATAATGGACACAAATGTCTTAACAAAATTCTAGCGTCATATGGCATGCATGTTCTCGCAATAGCGGAGCAGAGCATTAACAAGTCTTAACTATTAATTATATCCATCTTACAATGTTCAAGTTCTCTATTCGTCTCGATTGTTTTGACAATGGTAAGATTTCTTTTTACATTCCAACGAGAAGTTGAGGTTAGATCTTGAGTGTGTGGTTGCTTACGACAGCCAGTTTATATAATAAACAAGTAGAGGCAATAGCACTAAAGTCCGCATTATACAAAACATAAACGACGAATAAAATGTCAAAAAAGTTTAAGTTACGGACTATTCTAACTCAAAAATGTTTAAATCGTTCAAAATATTTAAAAAAAACAGATTTAAGACATGCGCAAGTAATATTTATTCCCATATTTTAGGATTCCGTACCCCAAAAGAAAGCCTTGTGAGATCCTTCGTTGTTCGTTTATCAGCCTATCAGTCAAGAGACGCTTTTCGTCAGAATCGTGTGGAAATACATATAAAGTTAAAATGAATTTTAAAAACTTAAGTCAGCAATCCTCGGAGCTGCAATATTTTTTTTCTAACTACCCGGAATCTAGTTAAGCCTTACATCACTTTTTTTGTTTTAATTAACACGAAAAAAGCGTTAAATATCTCCGAGACCCGATTTCTGTTATGAACGGAGTATTTACAAACCTAGCTACTGTGTACTGTGGCAATGAGAGGACTAAAGCAGGTGTCTGAACGTTTTATACACATTCATTTTATTGAACTTGGTCTAGTAGTTTTTTTAACAGGTTAGCATTGTAAATCAATTCCACTTTTGATGAAATCACGCAAGACAGTATTTTATCCCATTTTTACGTTCTCAATCGAGCTAAATTTGGTATGCTATCTATAGGAATTTGATGACAATGCGATATGGATATAACACTATATACAGCACAGGTATTTTTCCGACGTTTAGGCCTAATATAATGAATATAAAAAAAATATAAAAAAAATTGACAACATCACATACATTGCTCTGATCCTAAGGTAAGTAGCTAAAGCAATTGTGTTACAGAAATCAGAAACAACGATGCTACCACAACACCCAGACCCGAGACAATATATAAAAGTTCGTTTTCAACATTGACCCGACTTGGAATCGAACCCGAAACCTCAGAGATGGCAAAGCCAAATCCGCGTGCTTGTCTCTCAGCTACGGAGGTCAACAAATACATATATAAGAAATAAATGAGTATTTTTGCTGCAGCGGTTTATGAAAATGCGACATGTGATGAAATAGTTGATGTATGTTCGTGTGGAAGTCTAAACAAAGCACGCTTTTGCGCCTGTTTGTCTTCTGATAAATACAGCCTGGGAGTTTCAATTTCAAAGTATAAAGCTCCTTTTTCGATCAGAGTGCTTCAGCGCAGGTCACTACGTTGCTTAATTATGAGAATACCAATAATCCTGCGTAGTCCACGCGAACGAAGCCGCGGACACAGCTCGTGTAGTTATACTTCTGTACAGTTGCAGCCCGGGCTGACTCGATCTCTGTTTAATGCTAGCTAGTAAGTAATGGTTCATTTACTTTTTTTACTGAATGCGACTGTGGACTAGAAACAGTTGTCACTAACTAGACTAGCTCATTAGGCAATTCACGGTCGTCTTAACCATCACGTTCAATAAACAATTTATCTCGTAATTTATAAAATGAAATAAACTGAAGTTTATTCATTTTTATATATTCGAAATCTACAGCCCTTAAAAATGTTGCAATTAACATTTACCAATAATAGATTCTATATTCTACTAATAAACAGCTTTAGAAATAACAACAGTTTATTGGAGAAGGATTTTCCAAACAAATAATAAAGAGAGCTAAAAAAAAATAGTTATAATTTAAAAAACCCCGACTCAAAAAACCAATGTAACTATGCGAATGCGATTGAACCCAATCCAATTCCGCAATGGCCGGCACTGACTCCAAAAAGAAGTAAGTCATTATTATTTTTCCGTTTTTTAGTTTAATTTTGAAGTCGGTTTTTAGCTTTATAAAACTTTATTTTATTTTACGACTTTTAGTAGTAAGGCATCAATCAACATTATAGATTTTGTTTTATTCCAATTTAAGATAATACTGCCAATTGTTACTAAAATATATGTAAGCCTAATAGCTTATAACTTCTGTTTACGATAAGATACGAAACTACGAAATGTTCACTGTACAAACAACGCTCATAAACGTTTCATTTCACAAACATCATTTTTCGAAAATATTTTGATACAGAAAATTATATGATAACACTTCTTTACAAAAAGCTGCTTTGTATATTTAAATTCACATTTTCGTTGTTTTAATTTAATATTTCTTATTTAATATACGTTTTACTCAGTAAGTTATAAACCTCTACAATACCTACATTAGCAGCAAAACATTACGATATATTTTTACCGTTTGGAATGGAAAATAAACTTTATTATTTCCTAAATACTCAAAGTCAGCGGCTTTTTCAAAACAATAGACAACATTTAAAAAAATCGCAATTATCATTACTATCGTATATATATACTACTAATAATAATTGATCTAAATTCTATTCATAACTATAATGAACAATATTATGTAAAAAAATGAATTTGTACAATTTTTCTGTGTAAATGCCTTTTTATTAAATTAAATAAATTTGCATGCCTACACCTTAAGGTAAGACTGTTGATACTTTTAAAAATGTATGACATGTCAACATCTAATATTGTACAGTTTAAGTTTTAAAGCAAATAAAGATTATTTCTATTTCTATTTCTATCGATTAAACTTTTCAGTAATACAAGATAAAAAATAATTGGGGAAAGCCCAATGTTCAGCAGTTGACATCGTATAGCTAAAATTATGTTGATAATAATATAATTTGAGTTTGTGAGCGATAGTTTTGGTTCATTAATCAATATAAATTTGTGGATTAATAAAAGTTATCAATTATGATTTGTAAAAAAGATAAATAAAGTAAATGTCAATTAATGTAATATTATCAAACATTTTTGGTCAGTCAAGGGCGGGCTAATTTCCGTTTGAAACATGTTCTGTGGGTTTGTCTCAACACCTCATAAAGTTTCCATAGAAAACTGAAATGTTGAAACTCTAACTCTATTTTGACGAATGTCTCTTTTTTTACCTCTACTTATTCAAAATTATAAAAGTCAATACAATCACTAATTAAGACATTATTAAGTTAGTCTTGCCTCAATTTCAAACAAATATACCTACGAATTTAGACATCCGAATTGAGAAGATCCATGTTCAGAGTGGCTGAAACGATGACGATGATGATGAACCGAAATCATTAAACCGGCAAAAGTAACGAGCTGATGACCTTAAAGCCGTTATAATCAGGTCTTACTTCGGCGACCTACCCCACCTTAACTGTATAGGTACTGTAGGTCTGTACGTCATGTCTAATTGCACCTTTTAAGTAAAGACGGCGGTTTTTTTTTCTTTGACGCAAAATTTTCTCCAGGAATGCAATAATAAATAAAACAATGTCTTTTACGCCATTGGTTATCTCATTGAAAAAATGAAATTAAAACAAAGATACCTCCTTAAATATTATAAATAAACTTGAATAATGTTTTATTTCATATTTTTTGCCATCGATATTGCCAAGTTAGTTAATTCTAAGTTTAACTCAGATCGTACAGTGGCTCCTTTCTTTATACTTGAGATTTACGGTATAAGATATTTATTTCTCAAAAAGAATATAACATACATTCACTTTGCAGAGAAATATAAGATCACTTGAATTTATTTAAATATTACACGAGAATTATAAAAATAATTCATCAATAAAAAAGATATCCTTGACACGCACAATGGCCCAATCAAGAGGCTAAGTGCGGACACCTCCCAGCTAAACTAACTAAGATATCCTTGAGTTAATTACGAAGATATTGGTTTGCCTCGTTTCTTATTAATTTTCCCAGTTTCTTAAGTCTTTAGAGTCGCTAAAGTGGCATTCTGAATCGTCTCCTCTAGACTTGTGTTTTGGATCAAAGTTTTAGTTTTAACTGACTAATAAAATCTACAAAAAGTAATGCCATGCCATTCGTGCAAAGAAAAATCGGCCAAGTGCGAGTTCGTACCATTATTTTATTGCGGTTTACGATTTAGGTATGACGTATTAAAAAAAACTACTTACTAGATCTCGTTCAAACCAATTTTCGGTGGAAGTATGCATGTACATTATATATTCTTTTTAGTTTTATCATTCTCTTATTTTAGAAGTTACGGGGGGGACCACACATTTTACCACTTTGAAAGTGTCTCTCGCGCAAGCTATTTAGATAAAAAAAAGATATTATAAACCTCAATATCATTTTGGAAGACTCTTCTTTTGTAAATAAAAAAGTTTATAAATTGTACCGATTGTATAATGATGACTGTTTGTGCCAAAATAAATGAAAAAAAGAGCTATCCATATCCCTAGATAGCCCACACGTATGGGTAAGATGGAAAAAAATTTTTTGAGTTTCAGTTCTTATTATGGGGAACCCCCATTTTTTTTTGTTTTTTTTTTCTATTTTTGTGTGAAAATCTTAATGCGGTTCACAGAATACATCTACTTACCAAGTTTTAACAGTAATAGTTCTTATAGTTACGGATAAAAGTGGCTTGGACATACGGACGGACAGACAGACATGACGAATCCATAAGGGTTCCGTTTTTTGCCATTTGGTTACGGAACCCTAAAAGAAGGTAAATAAAATACTTATCAACAAGACGGAAGTTTGTATGGGTATCCTATCTGTTATTTTTGCACCTATTTTATGAAGATTCAAATTTTATGTTACATGTAGAGTATAGGATCCCACAGTTCCCACTGTAAGAAGGCAAGTTATTAAACTCGTGTTGGAAGATATATTTACTCTAATTAGGATGTACCGGAATGTAAAAGTGTGAGAACTGGGAAGTCTAGTCTGCGTGAGCGAAGTCACGGGAAAACAAAATATGAGATCATTCGGTTTTTAAACGAATTTTTTATAAGTTTGAATAATTGACTGATAAATAATACACATATGAAACATGATAATCGAAGATCAATTAATGTTTCGCTAATTCTCAATGACACGCAAAGAACTAGGACGGTCCCCCGTCCTACGTTTTTTGTGGCTCTACATTTTTATGGAACAAATGCTCCATCATTGACGACCTCCGTAGCCGAGAGGCGAGTTCGCTAGACTTTAATTGGCGGCGCCATCTCTGAGGTTCCAAGTTCGTTCCCCGGTCGGTTCAATGTAGAAAACAAAATGTAGACGACCGTCTGGTGTAGTGGTTCGCGCTCCGGACTACAATGCCTGGCGGTTGCGGATTCGAATCCCGCGAGGGGCAAATGTTAGTGTGATGAGCACGAGCATTTGCACCTAAGTCATGGATGTTTATAAACGTATTTAAGTATGTTTATCCGTTATCTAGTCGCCATAGCACAAGCTTTGCTAAGTTTGGGGCTAGATAATTGGTGTGATTGTGGAAAAAAAAACTATATTTTCTCGGGTCTGGGTGTTGTGGTACCGTAGGTTTAATTTTATTTCGTTAATTTAGATCACTATAAAATGATTATGAATTTTTGCACGTCTGCAAGCAGGCTAAACACACGCACTGTATAAAATGTTTGTAAACTTGTATAAACGATTGAACTTGAACTTGAACCGTCGTTGTTTCTGATTTCTTAACACAAGTGCTTTGCGATGGGACGTGGGTTCGAGTCCCACCTGAGGTCGATGATTTTTTTTTCAAGTGTTATTTATCTTTAATTAAATCTTGCATGGAATTGCTAAAAACAAAAATTTACAAGTGCTTTGATACTTACCTTAGGATCAGAGCAATGTATGTGATGTAGGCCAATATTTAATTAGGTATAAAAATATTTTTATTAGGTATTAGGGTTAATGTTAGGTTTTTTACTTGTTTGAGAGCTTATGCAAATTATTCTTCTTAGTAGGTACAATGTAGAGCTACATGGATAAATGTTGTAATTAACTTTATCAAAGTTTGCTTTCATATGCTCGTAATTTTTCATATAAATATAGGCACCTACACTTTATGATTAAAAACGACGGAAATCATATAAGTGGGTACCATTTTTTTATGTGTTGCTGTAACAGCCATGTTTCCAATTATAATCTCCAATTAAAAATCTGACTTTTATTATTTTTGTCGACGATGCGCTTCGTTCGTACTCATTATGGAGCATCTAAGTCACGCTACGAAGTTTATTTATCACCAGAAACAACGACACCTACCTAATTTCTTATTAATAACTTAATTTTGACTTATAGATTAGGTAATCATATATTTGGACTATATAATAATTTGTAAAACCTTTATTAATATTTGCACGCCTGCATGCAGGCTGAATACTTAGAAATACTTACTATTCAGATCTGCACTGTATAACTTACATATCAAAGTGTATTCTGGCAAATAGATAATTCATTTGATTTTTATTTAGAAATATATCATCTGTAAAAATTTCATTTGTCTCTATCACGGTTCATGAGATACGCCTGGTGACAGACGGAGAGCGGAGGCTTAGTCATAGGGTTTCCTTTAGGAACGGAACCCTGAAAAAGGATTATTAAAAAAAGTAATAATTATGTAATTCAGTCTAACAACTTCAAAACAAATTAAAAGTTTGGCGCAACCTTTCAAATATACTACTAGTCGCTAAAACTTTGTAACTTTTGGAAATTGTAAAGGCTTACACTTTTGCCTAACCTAACTTACTCGCAGACATTACCATGTAGTTATGTAGTGCTGAGGTAGGGAGTAGGTACTACCACCATAATAAGAAACAGGTATTTGTACTGTAGACCTGTTTAGAATCTTTGTATGAGGCTACTCCGAATCTGGAGACAATAAAGCTATTAAACCACAATACTACTTCGAACTCTTATTTGCTTGTATTTTAAAAACATTCACCTGATGCAGTGGCGGCTGATCTAAAACTTTTTTCTGGTCTAGGTCGGGGGCCACACATACAATCCGTACACTTTCTTGAAAATGTCTTTCGACGTAGTTCGGAACTATCTCGTCCTATTGGACTTTATTCACTGAACACTTTATGGGAACAAATCCATCCAATCGGAGCGTACCTGACCGCACCGGCTCCAAGCCTGCGTCAGGTGCGGAAGCGCTCGGCGGCAGAGCCGGAGCTCGCTCGGAATCACTGGCACTGTTATCGTTAGCCCAGCGCGAGCACGCACAGCAAGCACAGCACTACACAGCACAGCGGCACAGCACTCGCGGTCGCAGGTCGGGTCGCGGAGCGCGAGACACGCGGAAGATACGTCCGGAGCGGCGCGCTTCGCGTCACTGGCGCGCCCGCGCCCGCGCACGCTCGCGCGCCGCGCCCCACACGCCCCACGCGCCCCACGCGCCGCCGCGCCCGTTGGCAGGCGCCGCCCCGCCCCGCCCTCGCGACGCCCCGCCCCACCGCCCGCCCTCGCCGACCAAGCGATAGCGAATCAGTGGACCAACTCGTTTGGGGATGAACGCGCGGCCTCGTCGCGGGCGCTTTGCGAGGACAAACAAAAAGCCACGTAGGAAAATAGGAAGGAACTGAGAATACATCTCTAGTAGGTACTCACAGAATAATAAGTAGTTTAGTTCCAGTATTCCATTACATTTATTTGATTTTTATGTGATGCCCGATCGCAACAATAATACCAATTTTAAACCTATAACTAACTACATATTTGTCTAGGGCTTTCGATTGTGTAGATCACAAAACGTTATTAATAAAATTACGGCATTATGGGGTCTCCAATGAATCAGAAAAATTGTAAGAGTCATACCTCTAACCTCACACATAGAACGCAAACAGTTAATGTCAATGGAACTGACTCTTCCGGGGCCCCATTGCGCATGGGTGTGCCCCAGGGCTCTATATTGGAAAGTTTATTTCCTGATATACTTACAATAAATTACCTTCCTTACTTTACTAAAGACCTTTGTGAGATAGTAGGTATTGTTTGCAGATGATACATCATTGATTTATAAAACTGACAGAGGTAAAGCTGCCTTTGACGATGTGAATGATGCTCTCTCTCAAGTAGGGAGTATGATGGTTTACTGCTAACAATCTGTTACTTAATGCAAAAAAAAACAAGCTTATCAAATTTACTATGCCCAATGTGAGGCAGGTCAGTACACATATTAATATGTCAGATGATCATATTGATGCAATCAATTTAACAACCTTTTTGGGAATTACAATAGACTCCCTACTGCAATGGGGTCCCCATATAATTGCCTTGTCAAGAAGGCTCAGTTCGGCGGCTTATGCTGTGAGGAAAATAAGGCTTTTAACTAATGTCAAAACGGCAAGACTAGTATACTTTAGTTATTTTCATAGTTTGTTGTCTTATGATCTATTGCTATGGGGCTCAGCTGCTGATATTGAGTCAATCTTTGTGTTGCAGAAAAGAGCTGTACGTGCAATATACTGTCTTGGGCCTCGCGAATCTCTGAGGGAGGTCTTTAAAGATATTAAAATATTAACAGTAGTGTCACAATACATTTTTGACAATATATGTATGTTAGAAAAAGCCTAAGTTCGTTTAGCCTTAAATGTGTTTCACATCATTATAATAGGTATACTAGAAATAAAAATAAACTTGCCGTTCCGAGCTTCAGATTAAAGAAAGTGGGTAATTCATTTTTGGGGAAATGTATAAAAATCTTCAATAAAGTACCACAAACTCTTGTTGACTTTCCTGTTTATGAGTTCAAAAACCACATTAAAAAATTCTTATGGAAAAACGATACTACAAAGTTGAAGATTACCTACTTGAACGACAAGAGTGCATGGACTTAATAGCCTGCCTAGCTCGCACTTACACTATCTTGTAATTGTATTTCCTGTAATAAAATCAGGCTGACAAAGGTGACTGAGTTTCTTGAGCCGTTTCTTCTCATCACCAGCCGATATGTTGTCCCGAAGCGGTGGTAGGGCTAAGTTATATGTTGGGACGTGTATAAGTGCCCCGAAGAGGGCCTATATACAGAATAAAGAATTTCATTTCATACTTATACAGCGTGATGTTAGGTATTGGTAAATCCGAATCTGATAGGTCTTCAAGACATTTACATACCAGCGTAATACGGCAAGGCGGCAGATCAGCAAGCGCTTTTTTGAAATTGGAAAAATTATTTTGTCATTATCAAAATAAGCTTTGTGGTTATTAGCTAGGTTTGATACCTACCTATGTTCTGTTTTATTCTTAGCTCGTCTCTATTACTTGTGAAGATCTACTTAACGATAAGCAGTTTAGTTAGATAGCTATTCTGTTTTTTCTTTTCTTTTTAAAGTCTTGCAAACCTTACTGTGTCTTACTACCTTGAAAGGGCTCGTTATGAGAATCTTAAATATATTTTTGTTAGTATTGCAAAATGAAAAGTACCTACCGAGTCTAAAATTTTGAAAAAAATAAATAAAAAAGAATCAAAATATATTTTATTGCTTCTAGATTAACAGAAAAGCCTATGAGAATTCTCTCAATCGAAAATAGGCAAGACGCACACATTTGACTTTGGCATTACCTATACCTCTCCAAGTGAGTTCAACTCTCACTTGGCCGGTTTTTTTAAAGATGTTCCTAAAACGAGTTACAGCCATCATGATTTACAAAATCACAAGTTACCTACGTATTCACAAGTTAATTAAAAACTTAGGTAGGTATTATTACATTTCCATACATTTTAACCTAGGTAAGTAATAATGTGGGAAGTATTCCGTCGGTATCAGTAGGTAGGTATTGAGTAGGATTGGTCAGCTAAAGGAAAGGGCTGCCCTGATGATCCGCCTGACAATGTCCGGAAATCAAACACTTAATTCCTTTGAATAGGTAGGTACGTGCGTGCCTGATACCTGTTAAGTAGGCGTAACATAGGTGTGCTGCATGGCGGAGAATGCCGAAAAACCTAAGAGCCTTATGAAGGTGTACCATTTTTTAAGGGGTGTCTGTCTGTTAATGCACAGAATTTTAAACATCGAATTTCATTCCACAAAAATCTTTTCACGTTTTTAAATAAATAATTATTTTTAATTAACATTACATACCTACCTAAGTACATTACATTTTTTATATTACCTATTAACCAATCGACACCATCGCATACCATCAAATAATGTTTTATGAAAAAAATATTTCGTTACTACTTTTGATAGCAGAACAACTTTTCATCAAATTTGTTACAATGCTCTATCATTTCACCGATGCTGTTTATATTCATAAACACAACTTGAGTAAATGTAGGGAGGTATCTTTAAAATAAGTGCATAACATTTTATTTTTGGATGAATGTAGGTAGTACCTTTTTTAGTTACCTTTTTAATCAACTTAAAAAAAATCTAATTCAAAACTGACTTTATTAGAACTTCGAATCAAAGTCAGCTTAAGGGATGCATTTTGATGGGCCACTTGAAGCGGTTGGTTTTTCATGTCACCTATAGATAGGTTGATTGATGTTTACCTATGATTTGGCTGTTATTGTAAACCGCAGCTAAATGGTCTAAGAGCTAGCTAGTAAACATGTAGGTAGGTATAGGTATAATACTTATGCAATTTACAGAGCAACGAAATCCCTTTAGCTATCGTGCCTACTACAATTGAGTCGGGTATCTGGCAGCTTTTCACTGGTTAAGGTAAAAGCGGTTGGGGAAAAAAGACGTGTGCAATTTATAAGAGCTCTGGATTTGGTGTAGAAGATATTATAGTAGGTAGGGCTCTGTGGTTGGGGGGAAAGTAGTAGTAGGTGTCTAAACCATCTCATATACCTAGCCTCATATAGTTATATAGAGATCTGCGATTACTGTTCTATCTAGTTAATTATATTCCACACCACAACAGGTTCTTTTCTTAGGTACCTCTAGATAAGTATCTATCTACCTACATACAAGCCACAAATGTATTTACATAAGGTATTCTCCAAGTAGATATTATAAACAACATAATACCTAGGTAGGTAAAAAGGGTAGGTAACTTAGTATTTAATTGGCAAGTCTTATTGAAATCGGTAGGTTCACCTTAAACTACAATCTTACGTAAGTATAAAAGTACTTATTGTACTTAATTTAAACAAACTCTCCAACTCACTCAGCTTTGATTGAAGAATACGTTTTTGCGACAGGAGTGTTAAAGTTAAGGTACTACCATATCACGAGAACACGACTACTCAAGTTAGGTAGAAGCCTTGGAGGTCTAGGTACTAAGTATGCAATGTATGTAGGTATGATATAGATAAAGGTAGGCAAAGCATCCGCAAAGATGTTTACTCATATATTTGGTCCATTCATCATTAACAATTGTAACGTCCAAAAAGTACCGTCTTATAGGACAGACTGATGGCTCACTCGTTAAACGCCTGCTAAATATTAATAGCGACATTGTTATTTCTGCGTATATTTTTCGCAAATAATCGATTCGATTTTATGGCTAAAATAATGATGATGATGCTGTCAAACAAAGGGTAACGTTCAGCCTTGGATTTTAGAGGCACCATGAATGCATACCAATGATCGGGCCCGCTACAATGGGGAGTCTTCCTGCGATCTAGGCATCCAGCTTGTAGTGTAGCTAGCACTCTGGTCGACGTAAGTTCTTCAATATTGGAGAGGACATGCCCTGCAGGTCTCGCTCATGTGGGGCCTCGCGCCCGAGCACTAGGTTGACTAGTAGACCACGTAAAAGTCAATTATGTAAGATAAGTATGTACATGTATTTCCTATAAAGCACAGAAACTGGTAACTTCTTTTACAAAAGAAAGCTGTTTAGGAGCATTGCAACAACAGACTGATTGCTCTTGAAATAATTAAGTGTCACTACACGAATTGTAGTATAGGTATCACAATAAAAAGAGATACTTCAATAAAATGTAAGTACGGACAACAGCTCGTCGACTTAACACAAAATGACAAATTTTCTCATTTAAAAATGATCTCTAAATGTCAGGCTTAAAGTTGAAAATCTATTGGAGAATTTTTGACTTTTGGGGTAGGTCGACGTGCTGTTGCTGTACTTACCTACCTACTTAACATCTTTTGGAATAACGTCCTCCTTTTGTAGGTACACACACTTTTATGTTCGTGCTATAAAATTTTTAATAATATGATAATAATTACGTTAACCGAAAAGCAATGTAAGTATTTTCATGAGTAGATACCTACCTACTTACACGAGGTTACCGAAATGTGGGAAGTGGCTGAAATCATTACCTCTATGGTTATATCGGCACAGTGTTAAGCCCAGCTACTGATAAGGTTGGGGTTCGTCAACGGCTCGCTTCCAGCAAAGATGCAGAAGGCGGTGATGATTGCTTGTCCGCCGATTTGTTTTTCCCTGGCCAACAGTGCTATTGCCGTTCATTACCGCCCAAGAGGCGGGCGAGAGGTTTATAATAAGTAATACTTATTATGCAATCGAATTCAGAACCTTTCGACAATTAATTAACAACGTGACGTGATTTTAGGTACTTACCGTAAGTACTAAGGTTGATGCGTAATCTTTTAATATAAAATAAATCGCTGCTCGTTAGCCCGCTTAAACTCGAGAACTGCTGTACCGATTTGACTCATTTTGGTCTTAAAATATTCTTGGAAGTCCAAGGAAGGTTTAAACTGTGAGAAAATATGAAAAAATAGTAAAGAAAATACTACAAATGTCTATTTTATTTTCCCATACAAACTGTTCCTACTCTCAAAGAGGGTGCGTAGGCGGTAGGTAGGTTCGAAGATCGCCGTCTGCTAATAACAATAAATATAATAAATACATCATATAATGTCACATGATTTCTCGGTTGTCAATTGTCGTTTGATGTCGAACGGTTTTGAACCGTAGGCCTGTAGGTAAGTAATTTTTTTTAGGTACGTCGAAGCATAGATACTGAAGGGAGTAGGGACTCTGCGTGTAGCAGTGGACAATGATTAGTGATAAATATTTACTCATTGTTTATACCTCTAGGCTCTGCAGAGTATATACTAGTCTTCATCTCTTTCTTTTAACAACAGGTGTAAAAACTTTAACCATTTTGTAGTATTTTTGGTTTTGGATGATAGTTGTCTACGCCATCTTGTGGCGTGGACGCGAAACTCGGCGCTCTTTGCGGGTAGTCTGCAGGGATCGCCCACAGAGCCTAGCGACGCGTCCCATTAAATACTAGCACCTAATGTCATCAATTTCTCTTTTGTTTGATTATATTTTAGTTTCTAACGTAAAACCTAAGTTATACATCGCGCATCCAGGACTAGTACCTAAGGGACAAGAGAATCCTGCACACAATAGAATAGGACAATCCTTAAAACCAAAAAATCAGCTGCTGATTAAAACTTTTATCATGTGATCAACATTGAAACTGTAGAAAAAAATTGATGCTCCATACATTATAATGCTACATGCATTTAGTTTGTACAGATCACCTACAAATATTTTCCGAATTTCAATGTTACGACCACCACTAAAGTTATATGTAAGCATATAAATGCATGGTTTGTAAGATGTATTGATAATAATAAGAATATTATCGGCTGGCAAATATATCTAACCGGTATCAACGTATAGTCCAAGATCCCAGATCCCCCAGACATAACTTATTTTCTCACGAACCAAATGTATGGGATTAAGTAGTGTAAGTAAGTATGTACTTTGAGTGTATGCATACCTGCTAGCATGGTTCGCGGCCAACTAACAGGTATCCGATCCGGTGCTAAAGTTAAGTAAAAAAAATTAACATTTCTTAAAGTTTCAGTGCTGATTTTTAGGTATGATTTAGAATTCTCTAGAATTTAGTTTAAAATCTTATTTTAATATTTAATTAGTATTTTAATATTGTATAAACCCTGGTTTTCCTGTAATAAATAAATAAAATAATCAATACTGCCAGCCACTCAACGTCGGCGGTAACTAAGCAGAGTAATATCAGCCGAGTTCAGTTGCCTCAAAACTAAATTTTTTAGCCACAGGCCTGATACAAAATGTTTGGTGAATATCTGCAAATAAGTAAAATAAAATTTGTTTACTAAAACTTTCTGAACCCATATTTTTCAAAAGTGAACATCAATTATTAACTATACATAAGTTTATAAAGGTGGCTACTTTGTTTATTTTTAGTAACTTGCCCACTTTCCTATAAAATATATAAAAGAGAGAAGTTTCAAAGTTTACAAAACAAGACTGTTAAGTACTATTAAACAAAAGACTAACTACACAAGTTAACAATACTAATGACAGATTTTAATGATAGTAAATAAGGGATATCATTATTTATGGGTTTATAAAAATAAAAGAGGTCCCTTACAATTATATTAAAATATAATAATTATGTGATACATGATTACTAAGGAAAATAAACTGTAATGACATTTCACATTACAATATAACTGATTAGACAAGACTTTTAAACTTCATGTGAGAAACAAGATCGCTTGATCAAGTGATACAGCTTTTATAGTAATCAGCCCTGCATAATCACACAATTGATGATAATATTGGTACACATTTGTCTTATGCAACTGCTTCGATGGTGTCAGTCAATTAATCTTGAATATTACAACACTTTCCTGAATATATTTTATATAAATAATAGTTTCTCTTTAGTATTTTTGTAACATTTAGATCATAATTATATTGCAAACCACTTAAAAAATTGTAGTGACTGTTACAAATTGAGCTCAGACACAAAATAGAAAAAATACAGAAGGACCACTCCCACCATTCTTGAAAACAACTGCCAAAATTGGTTTTACTACCTAGGGATGCTATTCTGAATTTTAGAAATAAGTGTGTTTTATTACACTAACACATCGATTAGTTTATACATTCATCTTATCATACGTCCAGGCCTAAATGGGAAGACAGAGCAATATTCGCCATTCCGCCAACATAACCAAAACTCTACACTCGCAACTAATTTGCGGTGGTTTTGCAAAAAGTTCCATAAAATAGGTTTAGCCTGATATTATTTGAGAAATTGTATTTCTGTCTCATTGTCCATGTTATGCAATTTTTTTACTCGTTTCTTACCACGCACCTTCAATAAATATCGTCAAAACTGAGCTTTGTGAAGTGTGATAAGCTTAGTAAACTGTCGTGTCGTGAGTGACAGCCTGCTGAAGTTCAGCCGGAATCGGCCGATGGCGAGTAAACGCAATGTCAAAGTGTGCGTTAACGATATGACGCTTATGTTCCGAGTGGACTATCTGTCTAGCGCGCCGCGCCGCTATACGTAATTTATGGCTCAGATTAGAATCCAACAGTGTGCAGAGAATGTTTAATATCTAAGTAACCTATACTATAAAATCTTGGAAATCATTTTTACCTACTTATCACAACTGACCTGCCTGATTGAAATTTTATATAAAACTTTGAAGAACCTGACAGATGACAAAACAATAGTTGGACACCATTGATTGTGATGATCAAATGATGGAGCCACAATATAAATAGTTGAACTCTTTAATAGCTACTAAATCACTTGATTCCTCTTGACAAGTCCAATACATATTAAGTTTTTAAGACTAAGATATCAATTATTCACTTTCCAACTTTTGATGTTGCAGATTCTAAGGAAGCAGATTCAGGTGGGATCATAATGTTTTAATCATTTATTAATCACTAGACATTATACTTAGTATCAAAAACACTCTGGCCTGTTTTTAATCTCAGTAATAAGTCCACGTTCCACTATTGGTATCGTAAATCTGTCGAATTGACTGCCAGCACAGACATAAACTGGTCTTTTTAACAAAGCTGTTAGGCGCCGAGCCATCGCCGTGGCATCTCCCTTCCCGCCAAGGAGCGTCGTAGCCAGACCAGCCCGTCCTGCTGAGCCATTAGCGTTGACCGGCATTCCCAGAGCGATTTCATTTAGTTCGGCTTGTCCAGCACCGGTGCCCAGCCAAAGCAGGATCGACCCCTCCATACGCAGGACTGCCACAGTGCATACCACTTCACCACAAAGTATTTTGAATTGGTGGACTCTCCATTCGCTTGGTCGATATACTATTTGACGTCGAGAGGTTATCTTTTGAGGTGAACAACTCATATTATTAGTCATTATACTAATCATTAGAAGCTGCTCATATTAATCCGATTATTAAAATTAACATTTAGCAGGTATACAAGATATATTGATAGTCTCCAAATCACGTATTTCCAAAAAAATTGAAAAACTTCAATGAAACAAACAGTCAATGAGTCAACAATCCGCGTTTTCATGAAACAGCAACTTTTTTACTGACAGTTTAATCACTGACCTGAAAATAACTAGACTGACTGCTGTCTAATTTTCTTTGATATACAGGGCTACATTTGAACCTCTGGTTTTCGCGGGTGCTCCTGCTGTTTGAAATGTACCTTATATCGAAAAAGCTAAGGTTTGTTTTTGGGCGGCATCGTGACTATTGCATTGAACTTTGCAGTTCTAGGTTGCACAGGGATAGTGCGTGCGTTTTATTTATAATTGAGACAAAATTATCCACGCGTACCATTTTTTAACAGCGGGTTGTAATATTTAAAAATAATAAAGGAGCATCCCAACTTCCCAGGGCATGGTCGCCAATTCTTTCCTTTATACTTAGGTTGTGTGTGACTTGTGCGGATTAAGACTTATTCTGTTGTGTAATTGTGTTAGTTGTGTTTTGTATGCATCAGATCTAGCCATATAAGCTTACTTCATTTTTAATATGACTTCTAAGATGTCTTACTTTACATTGCCTTGGCAAACGTAGTGTACATTGCCCCTTAGTCCTAGCCCGATGGACAGATGACCTTACGAAGATGGCTGGATTTGCTGGATTCGAAAGTGGAATGTCGTTTTTTGTTCAATTTAAACAGATAAAATAAAAATAAATGTCCTAAGTTTAAAGCTAAAACCTTTACGTTAACAAGCACCGGTTATACTTAATTTTGTTAATATAGGTATGGTCATTTTGGTATTGGAAGAAGGGTAAACTCAAATACTTTCGAAATAATGCAAACGAAATACTGTTTAATAGGGGTTATTTAAATAAATTGCGAAAGAAGTAATGAAATCAATCGATGTGTTTTTAGACACAGTTTTGCAACGACTGAAAACTTCATCAGGCAGGGAACTAATATCGCCTTTGTTACTATGATAATAGCTTCTCTGGCGCATTGTACGTAACTTCTATCCTTATCGGCTACACTGATATCGTTTTACCTCTTGCTACCACACACAATCTACCTGCTCATTATTATGTATTGATTAGCCTTGAACAGGGTCCCAAAGTGAGTAATGTTTAATCCTAAATTTTTAAACATATTGTGACAATTTTGATATCGTTTGAAAGGTAAACTCAAATACTTTCAATAATGCAAATACTGTTTAATGGAGGTTATTTTTATGTAATCTGCAAAAAAAAAATGTTTTTGTTTCGAAAATAATTTTATAAACAGCTTTTTTATACCCACCAAAAGCCTAATCATCAAAAATTTAGTTATTTGTCAGTTACTCTGTTCTTTTAGCTATCTTATGATATTTTTTTCATGTTTCTACGTCAAATGAAACCTTAGTTATTGCCTAAAGTGTTAAGCAGACCGAAAATCATTTGAAAAAAAACAAAATGGCCACTATATATTTGGGGTGGGGGTTTGACACCCAAAACTATTTTTTTATTTTATTTATTAAGAAACTCAACAGCTGTGTTACATTATTACATGCTAGTCTAAGTTTACAAAGAGGGCGCTAAGCCAATTACAGAGTTTCATAACATGCTTAATTTATATATTTCGTACAAAGTTGCTTAAAACAAGCTGCGTAAAAACAAGTCAAAACAAAGTTATTAGTATAAAGCTAAGTATATCCAGCGATACAAAATAACGCAAATTTTAACTACGAGTAGGTATTAAATAAATAAATAAATATCAGATAACATCACATAGGTACATTGGGTAAGTAGTAAAAGCACTTCTGTTACAAAAATCCGAAACAACGACGGTACCACAACCCCCAAACTCGAGACAATATAGAAAAGTTCGTTTTCGTCGTCGGAGGTCGTCATTTTTTTTATTCTCCTGCATGCAACTAATCTGAAAGTGACGTGTTTTATTTTTTCATGGCTTACATAATTTAAGATTGACAAATTTTCTTAATTATTATTTTTTTCAATTGCCTTTTCAATGCACACTTGTTCATGTTAAAAATATCAATTTGTTTATATTTAGTATTGTATGTCCTAGGTAAACGAGTCATCACAGCATTTCGGGCATAATTAGTATGGTGCTTTGGTACGTGGAATAATGGCATGTGTCTAGTGTGAAATTTAGGAGTGCAGAAATTGATCCCTGAAAGAAGGTTAGGTGCATCTAAGTTTATGATGTCATGTAACAAACACACAAAAATAATATAAAATTTCCTCACTGGGTACTGGTTTACGCCCCCAGTAAATTTAATTACTGTCGGGTACCTCGTATACACCACATCTGCCCAATACACACGAAACACATTCTCCATCATCAGGCCGCCGTCAGCTGTATGATATGCATAAAAGTTTAAAACCTTCTCCAGAAAGTAACAAATATTTTTTTGAAAATTTAAACTGCATCAAAATCGAATGAGCCAAGCGCGCAATAATCGCGGACAAACATGCATACAAACATACGGGTCATCAAAGTCAAACTGAGAACCTCCTCTTTTTTCTGTTGGAGAGTTCAGGTATTTTATAGGTCAGTGGAATATACAAATAATTTACATTAATGTTTTCGGAACAAACTATATGCACGCTAAATAAGAATTTGTCTCAAATCGGACCAATAAATCGCAGACATCATTGAATGACTGCCGCTAGGCAACCTGACATAACTTCTAATATCCAATCAGATAGAGACATTTGTATCAAATTATCGGCTATTTGTCAAAAAGAATGCCGTGTTTTTCGATAATTGGTTACTACAAACTTTGACAAGCTATTTACCAATAACAATTCCAATTGTGACGTTTCATGCGTGGATTTTGTTGAGCGTTGTCTAGCATTTTTGTCAGTTTTCAAACCGGCATTGTCTGAGAGCGGTGAAATCTTTAATAAAATTAGTGTTTCTTGCAGATTACTAGCAATGAAATATTATTTATTGCTAGGCGTCGGCCTCCTGTTCTTTTCAGGTAAAGATCTTTAGATCGCATGTATATAATTTTTCGCGTTTTTAGTATCGTTTGCCACGAATAACTTCGTTAATTATTATTACCAATCATATTAATATATGTACATAAATACCAAAGTCTACATTTAACCTTAGTTTTTGATGTGTAGGTACTTCCAAATTTATCTTTTGAATGAATTATTTATTTATTCAGCCACCTGTTAAACTTGAGCATAGTCAAGTAGGTAGTAAGTAATTGAAACTAGAAGTAAATTATGAGTGTATTGTAATGTTGGTGAGTTAAAAGACAAAGTTAAAGTAAGCTGTAGTGTAGAAATGATTAAGGTAAGTTATCAGAAAGTGGCAGCTAGTTATAGAACTGCGTCATTGGTTCCAGGATGGGCGCGCGCACAAGAGAGCGTCGGCGTGGGCTCGGTGGAGGAGGTGACGGCCGACGCCGACCTGGGCGCCTCCCGCGAGGGCTCGCGGACTGGTAATCATCTTCAGATACTTTCATTAAAGTCTCCCATTCTCATTCATTAATCACTTATTAATGGTCTAGGTTTCACTTCAAGGGAAGAAAACATAGAGCTGTTCATCATCATAATTAATAATTACTCATCTTTTTTCACAACTTCAGATTTATTGTTGTTCAAAGTGCCCTAAAACCTATACTTCAATAAACAAAATGATAATGTACCTCATGTTTTTGGCTACACAAATAATTCCAAAATTTGAATGAAACATAATGTATTTTAATCTTTTATCAAGTTCACTCGATATAGGTAGGTATTAACAATCTTAATGCCTTTTTTAATGGTTATCTGATAAAGTCATTGCCATTTGTTGAATTATTAAAAATTGATAATTGAAATATGTAGTTACTTATTATTATTTTATATTCAATAAATTAGATACACTATTTATTTCTGCTTGAGCTTATCATCTGCGGCGAGGACCAGAAGTCGGGCCTTAAGCCAGGCCGAGTCTTGTATGTGGTGGTGCAGTCTGCGATCACTAAATGTAGTACTGGCCATTTTTGCTGCCCGGTCCCACCACCATCCATATCTGATCAAATATAATTATAATATTACTATGGTCGGTCTCTTAAATTGCTTTCATGCAGTAATCTTGCACAATGGACCTTGTCCCGTAGATTTTCAATCCTTTATTATGGGTTATATAGTGTTGTAGAGGATATCCTACTACTATTATAAAGGCGAAAGTTTGTAAGTATGGATGTGTGGATGTATGGATGTATGGATGTTTGTTACTCTTTCACGTAAAAACTACTGAATGGATTTGAATGAAACTTTACCACAATATAGCTTATACATCAGAATAACATATAGGCTACAATTTTTGAGGTTTCTAATGTGAGGTCGTAAAAAAACACATTTTTTGCGCTTACATTGCAAACGCTGACTGAATCCTACAAGATAGATCAAAACAATGTACTACAGTATTGTACAACTTAAAAAGGTCTCCAAAAAAGTCCGTGATGGTATATGTTTATCTCTTAGGAATAACCCACAATAACCATTTTTTATCCTTTACTTTGTACGAGAAATAATGGCTTATTTACGAAGCGATTTTAAGCAATACAGTATTAACCCGTATCATGATCAACCTGGCCCCACCCCGACCCCCGCTCGCGTTTCAAGTTTTCTAGAAAATCTAGATTTTTAGGATTACTAAGTTTTAAACCTTTATTTGAGTGGTTTTTCTATAGAAAATATATATGTATTATATATTTTTAGAAAGAGGAGGAAATAGGCTAAGCTGTAAATATTTATTAAAGAAGTTTTTATTTTCCTAGAAAAATAAATAAAATAATTAAGGTCGCGTTTTTTTTTTTTGATTGATACCTAACACTAACCTCAATAAATATGATGAAATCCAAGAAGTTGTGTATGATTTCTAGCCACAACACAATTCACTAACACTTTAGCTTTCTATTTCACTCATTTGTTTTCTTCAAATCACTTACAATTGATAACAAACCACAATTAATTACGCGCACGAAAAAAACGGCCGCGCCGCTGACCCGCCACTAACAGCTGGTATCAAACGTCTAGGACAAATGGCGGCAATGATCGGCTTTGAAACACGATAGCACAAAAAATTCACGATTACCTCTAAATGTGATAACTAAATTGTATTCCTGGATAAATATGCTACAAAGTTATTTAAATTTGATAGCCACACGGACAAATTTAGCTATATTTATCGCTTTAGCAAAACGAAAAACACTCATAAAAATTAGGGCGAGTGAAAGTTCTAAAACTTTTTCATTAAATATTTTGTAAAATGACAAAAACAAATATGAAAAACGTATTGTACGTTAAATTTCCACTAGTATGGGTTACAATTATTACTCAGTTTTTACGTCCTCGCTGCATAATACGACACAAAACTTTTTGTTTACAAACAATGAAAGCAAAATGGCCGACCTTACAAAAAATTGCAACTCACTCTCGATTTTTAATTAATTTTTGAGTGTTGGCTTTACCCAGTTTCTTTTTTTCGGGTCTATACTGACCTGTTGATAACTAGACTGGCCGTTAATATTCATAGAACGGTAAAAAATAACGAGTTACCGCCATAGACACGGCTTTAAAAGTCATGCCCGCGTAGGCACACCAACGGGTGCGCTGGACGCTACCGGGCTATTTTGAGGTAAGCACACCCTGGAGTGCGCGGGACGCGTCACGGGTTAATCCTTATCCAATTAAGTATCTTAAATACATTGTGCATTTAATTAAGATCAATATGGCTTTTTACAGCATGTAAATTAAATAAATATTTTCGAAGATATCACAGATTTAAAATGCAGAGTCATAGCAATTTCGGCGATAAATACCGGCAGCGGTGCCAGGCGAACGGGGCGTGGGGGGAGCGGGGTAGGTGCGGTGGGGAAGAAGTGGCTCATCGCTGAGTGCGCGACCCGAACGCGGGCAGACGCGTGAGGGTAGACGTCGTTGACGGTTGTGTCCGTTTTGCGAATTTTCAAGGCACTAGCGATTTGATAAAAACGTATGGTCGCCCACTTTAAGTAATATAGGCCTAAAGTTAGTTATTGCCAGGTTTCTTTTTGGTTAGGAGTTACACGTACAAAAAGATACTTCATTTTTACGAATTACTTCATTGATAATTCAATTACTATATAGATAGGTTACTTACAGTTAATTATAACAAATTATATAAATAGGTTAATTATAACGAATTACTTCATTGATAATTCAATTACTATATAGATAGGTTAATTAAATAGGCAAGGATTGCATTAAAGTACAATCATAACAATAACTACCGTACTGTATTTTTTGGAAGTATAGAAACAACACGTACTTAAGAATTATGCCGCGAAAGCGTAAGTCTAATCTTTCCCAAAGCTCTAATAAACCTCGAACTATGAAAGTAGCTAGACTTAACGAGACGTTTCCACAAGCCGAACTGCGAAGGCTCAAACAAGCAGAGCGTGAGGCAGCTCAAAGAGCTGTGCTTAGTTACCGTATTTCTTACTTATTACTAGACTAGACGGGACGAACCTGAAGTCCACGCGAACGAAGTCGCGGGCAAAAGCTAGTATGTTATACGCGCCTAACTGTAACGTTAGCATCTATAAGCACTGAGTAGGAGGAGGTAGTAGTGGCCCTTACTCGTGCGAGGCGGTGAGCGGCGCGGGGTAGCGGTCGCGCGGCCCGCGCCGGCACATGTCCTGGATGCGGCACAGGGCGCGCGCCGCCGCCGGCCCGTCCGCGCCCGCCAACCCGCGCCGGTAGAACTTGTCCGTCACCGTCGCCGCTGCAACATACACACACACACACACGTTACACACTACCTCCACTCCTCACCGGTTTTTCGCTCCTTCATGAGCTATAAGAGCATTGAGCGTTCAGCGGGGGATCTTGCTGGCCTAGTCATTTGTTCAATATATGTGACTATGTTAGTGTTGATTAGCACAGAATTAAAGTTGGGTATGCAACGATTTTAAATATATTATGACAAGGCACAGCAAAACAAATCACACCTATGTAATGCGCAAACATAGTATTATAAATTTACCATTTGTCCTTCAAGTGTTTTGAGTATGAATGTTGAATGGAACAACAAATCATATAAACCTAAAATTATATCTTGATAAAGTATTTACTTTGTTTTACAAAATAATAATGACCTAGAAAGAGTCTGAACATAATGTGTTTACAAAGTAATCAATTCAGGGAAACTCATAGGTAACCAGAAACTTCGGCATTGTTATCGCGAAAAGATAAACCGATGCCTGCCGTAACCGACGATTATTTACTAATATCGTATCTCGTACGTCAAACGTACGAGTTATGCTTTGATTGCACATCGTTTTATAATGTACTCGAATAAATAAAAACTCGATTGCATAATATAATCGGTCAAATTGATCAATATCGCAACAAAATGTAGAATATTTCTGGTCAAAAATACGAACGCAAGCCTAGAGGTTTGACCGCCGAGACGTCGGAGCGGCCGGGCTCGCGCTGCGCCGCGAAGCGCAGCTTGAACGAGCGCGCGTGCTGCGCCCGGCCCGCCTCCACGCCGCCGCCACCCGCGCCACCACCACCGCCACCACCACCGCCACCGCCCCCGCCGCCGCCACCGCCACCCGCCACTGCATCCGCAGCCGAATTCTCGCCCTCCGCCTCCGACATGGTGTCGCTGATCACTGGTGCGCTTTGTGCCCGTACTTGCAGCCCCGGGCACGATTGATCGATAGCACCGTCGTTCGGGAGACGCATGTTGCACGAGCAACGTATTTATTAGCCGTAAATACGATAACAGGCCCGCCCCTTTCGAGCTCCGTTGGAACTCGATACTAATTAATCGTGCATAGATTATCATGCACGAATTCATTCATCTAATCGTACATGCAGTAACTCTGTATAAACAAACTATAAAATGCGCCGCTATCGTTGTTAAACGTGACTACAGTATACGTGATACTCGTAACTTGCATGAGGCTTACTCTAAAATACTGATGCTTTATGTGCTGCAAATTGAAAATAGATTATTGACTTAAAAACACTTAAGGGATTTTATTAGATCGTTGGATATGACACTAGTTTTTTTTACCACAGCTATTCATCCATTCACTTAATATTAAATTATTGACGAGTTGTATTAAAATTAAGATTTAGTGTTTTTCGATCGACAAAGTTGTTCGTAACGTTACAAGCATTATGAGTGCTATCACATCTGTTTGGTATAACCAAAGCAGTTTAGTTGCGTTGCGGAGCTGCTTTTTATCCCGGATCCTCACGATGTCCGGCGTCGTTGGCTCTCGTCCTCGAGAATGACCGATGGCTTCTGCCCGCAGACGCGGAGGCGGTGCTGCGCGAGGAGGAGGCCATCTCCCCGGACGCGCTGAGCGTGGCGCAGCTGCGCGAGATCAAGGAGCGCGCGCAGAACTTCACCTTCCAGACCGAGGTCAACCGCATGATGAAGCTCATCATCAACTCGCTCTACAGGAACAAGGAGGTACGAGCACCATTCATCATACAAAATCTATTTGCAATACTGCAATCTAATTATAAACTCGGACAACAATCACACCATTTTTATCTAGCGCTGAACAAACTAAGCAATTGTAAAACTTATTTAAGCTTACATAATATGTATTTTTTATATTACTTTTGTATGTTTTTGAACCGGTAATATACCAAAGTCTTTAGAAATTTTGCAATTTGATTTTGGTAGGTAGTTGTGCTATAAATTATCAAAGTCGTTTTCGTCATAAACATCGTTTGTTACAGATTTTCCTCCGTGAGCTGATTTCTAACGGGTCAGACGCGCTAGACAAGATCCGTCTGCTGTCGCTGACGGACCGCGACGTGCTGGAGACCAACCCGGAGCTCAGCATCCGCATCAAGGCGGAGCCCGACAAGCGCCTGCTGCACATCACGGACTCCGGCATCGGCATGACGCGCCACGACCTCGTCAACAACCTAGGCACCATCGCCAAGTCCGGCACAGCAGACTTCCTCTCCAAGATGCAGGACCCTGAAAAGGTTCGCCGCCGGCACCTATTTTCCTAAAATTATATACAAATCTCCGTAATTTTAGGTTGGCAAAAATTAAGCACACTTACAAACTCGAGGCCTTCTTTATCCATTTTGTAAAAGTGCATGTATGTTGGGCCTCTCCCGTACATGTATCTGTCTGTCGGTTTGCAGTCGAACTCGCAAGAGATGAACGACATGATCGGCCAGTTCGGCGTGGGCTTCTACTCGGCGTTCCTGGTGGCGGACAAGGTGACGGTGGCGTCCAAGCACAACGACGACAAGCAGCACTTCTGGGAGTCGGACGCCAGCGCCTTCAGCGTCGCCGAGGACCCGCGCGGCGACACGCTCAAGCGCGGCACGCACATCACGTGAGTCTGCACTCCGCACTCTGCACTCCGCACTCTACACTCTGCACTCCGCACCCTACACTCCGCACTCTACACCACCGCTGTGCACTGCTACCACTAGCCGCACTTCTGGGACGCGGGTTGTTGACCTACAATATAACGCGTTCTTTTCTTAGTTAACTCGCTTTGAGGAAATTATTCTACTTTTCTCTTTATTTTTCGAGATTTTGATGTTGGTCTCTTTGAAAAAGTTGCTGTATATGAGCAGTAGTATCATTCCCTAGAAAATAGTATACTAATAAATAAACACCTCGTATACTTAACAGACATACATTTTTTCGACTCTTGTTCTCTTCGGGTGTGAAGTATTATAATTCTGTGTGTGCGCTTGTCAGGCTGCACCTGAAGGAGGAGGCGGCCGACTACCTGCAGCCCGACACCATCCGCGCGCTCGTCAAGAAGTACTCGCAATTCATCAACTTCCCCATCTACCTGTGGGCCTCGCGCACCGAGACCGTAGAGGAGCCCGACGACAATGACAACGACAAGGACGACGACGACGCGCAGGTCGAACACATAGACATACTAATTAACATAGATAAAGCTTTACTATACCTTGTGTAGAGGTGCTCGCAGCTCAGTGGCGGCAGCGCTTTGGTATCAATTACTAAAGTTAAGCAACCAACGCCGCGGTTGTGAGTGGATTGGTAACCATTCCGACCATATTTAGTGACATTTATCACGAGCATCTCCGTGCTTCGGAAGCCACGTCAAAGCTGTGTCGTGTAGTGACAATCAACTTCTATTCTGACTCGGCTGATACACTGATATACATACTTGATCCAAATTAAGCCAAGGACTTCCATGGCCAGCGTAGTAGCCTTTAATCCACACTCCTTAAATTACATAGTGCTGACCTTCAATGTTGCAATCCGTAATCTATGGATTCCGTCTTTCTGTGACCTTACTAAAAGTGCATCCATTCAATCCGTGGAGAACGAGACTTTATTATAGGAGGTTGACCGTTACCAATTTTAAGGCTATTAAGGCTGCTCGCCCACGTCAGACTTTTTGTAGGACCGATAGTCGGGCTTATTTTTAGTAGACCGACTTTTCATAGGATTTATGATCTACATTTTGTAGGACGTGTGCGTTGCACTATTGCAATCAGTACATTATATTTTTCTCCTCCTAAAAATCGGTCATCGATTGTCGGACGTGGAGTGCAGCAACACAGTTCGTCGTTTTCACTGAGTGCGATGATCGTAGGTGGAGGACGCCGAAGACAAGGAGAAGGAGAGCAAGAAGACGGAGAAGACAGTGTGGGACTGGGAGCTGATGAACGACAACAAGCCCATCTGGACGCGCAAGCCCAGCGACGTGGCCGACGACGAGTACACCTCCTTCTACCGCACGCTCACCAAGGACTCCTCGCCGCCGCTCGCCAAGTCAGTACTGTCACTACTCACTGCTCTACCGACTACATACTATTATTCTACATCTTCAATTCTAACAAACTACTTTCAATGTGTAGCCGGTATTACCTTTATCTTTTTATGTTGGCAACTTGGCACTGTTCCATGAAATGTTGCCATTGCTTGAAAAGATATACTACCAATCTATTTAGAACATTTGAGTCAATTAACTGCAGGGAGTATTATGGACGTAATACAAGTACTGGGCAGCGCAGATGGCGCCAGGGTATTCAGATTTGTCCGAAAAATTCAATATCTGTTTTTTGTACTCTTCAAATAATTTAAATTTGCTAAAGATTACACATCTTTATAGTATTTAAGGGATACTTTGAATAGAGATATAATTCTGTCTATTTACTTTTGTTTGTGTTTGACGCTAGTGACACATGTTTAACTACTTGGCAGAAAGTTATTCTTTGATCAATGTCAGAACCACTAATTCCGTGATCAAATAACTATTAAAGGCGAGACAAAATACAAAGCGAAATCTATTAGGATAAATGTGCTATATAGTTCCTTATTTACTAAATTTTCATTGCAATTTTTATGTGGAAGTTATACAACTAGCGGCACGGATGTTGAGCGCTGGGTTAAATATTCGTAAAAACCATAACGTTTACGTGATTGGTTAGTCGCGCGCCGGGTATGATCGGTTGTGACCCCCACTGCCCAGCGCTCGGCATCGGCGCCGGGGATAGTGAGGGTAGAGCGAGTGTAGGAGTCCCGCGTGTGTCGCAGGGCTCACTTCGTGGCGGAGGGCGAGGTGACGTTCCGCGCGCTGCTGTTCGTGCCGCGCGTGCAGCCCGCCGACAGCTTCAACCGCTACGGGACCAAGACCGACAACATCAAGCTCTACGTGCGCCGCGTCTTCATCACCGACGAGTTCAACGAGCTCATGCCCAACTACCTCGCCTTCATACAGGTGCCTATACACATTCGCACACGCACGCACACACTCGCACACACACACACGCACACACTCGCACACACACACACACACACACACACACACACTCGCACACACTCGCACACAGTGTAGTACAGCTACAAATCGCTTCCCGCAGGGCATCGTGGACAGCGACGACCTGCCGCTGAACGTGTCGCGCGAGACGCTGCAACAGCACAAGCTGATCAAGATTATCAAGAAGAAGCTGGTGCGCAAGGCGCTCGACATGCTCAAGAAGATCCCCGACGACGAGTACCAGCACTTCTGGAAGGAGTACTCCACCAAGTCAGTCCCTCCTGCCATCTCGCTTACTTTCCGAACATTTTAAATATGCACAGAATATATTCATTTATGTAGTTAGTCAACTTGATCTTCAATTCTTCAATGAAGTAGTAATTATTTATAGATTAAACATTATTCACATCTCGAAATGGCTGGTTGAAAATTCTGAATTTTCATAGGGAATGGAAATTTCTACTCATTTAGCTAAAGACAGTCCTATTAACCCAGTTTATCATTAAAAGTCATTCGTCATAAAGACGAATTAAATCGCTTCGAAGCAACGTATACATTAGTACCCGAGTAGCTAACGCAACGGTAGCTAACGCAAGCGTCTCCCTCAGCATCAAGCTGGGCGTGATGGAGGACCCCAGCAACCGGTCGCGACTCGCCAAGCTGCTGCGCTTCCACTCGTCGCGCTCCGCGGACATGACGTTCCTGGCCGACTACGTGGCGCGCATGAAGCCCGGACAGAACCACATCTACTACATCGCCGGCGCCAGCCGCGCTGAGGTAAACTAGTATACCATGTAAACTGATACTTCTTACATCATATTCAGAGACAAAGATTAAAACTGATCGTTAAATAGGTCACAATTATTGAAAGAAATACGCGTTTCTAGATACCTAACACTGAATTAATTCTATTTAAATATTTGGAAGCTATTTGTAAATGGCTGAAAGCTGAACTTTTAAAACCGCCATAAAAAAGTGGCCTTTTCTTATGCAAATAAATTTCATTTTCCTGCCACCCTTGCTTCTTGCGACTTGCATTTCCAAATTAGACTGGGATAGATCCTTTCTATAAATAATGTTATCATTTAGATATGATGTGATTTTTAAAGATGACTGGTACAAAACCTACTACATCAAAAATACTTCGCTTTTTGATATCCTTTACATCTTCACCCTTCATCTCTTTTACACCTAACATAAAATATTGACTGGTTCGCAACGTTTGTCATCATATACGAGTACGTTGGTGCGTAGGTGGAGAAGTCTCCGTTCGCGGAGCGCCTGGTACGGCGCGGGTACGAGGTGCTGTACCTGACGGAGGCCGTGGACGAGTACTGCCTGTCCTCGCTGCCCGAGTACGACGGCAAGAAGTTCCAGAACATCGCCAAGGAGATCTTCGACCTCGACGAGAGTAAGTTATCTTTATCAGTACAGCCTTTAGGAATACTTCCCCAAAATTGCCTGTGACAGTGGGATGATGAGTATTTTCTTAAAAATTTAAAGCTTTATTAAATTGTTTGCACTTGTAAACATAGCTATCTCTACAGCTAAATATATCTTGCTGATTTTGATGAGTGTAAATCTCAATTTTGACAATAACATTTAATCAAACTCTTAAAACATGATTTTGATGCTTAGAAACTTGCTTTGGGTATCTTGCTAAAGCTTTTGATTGTGTACGTTATCAAATTTAACTTAACAATACAGACATTCTAATGGTTTTAAAAGAGGTCTTTAGATTAAAAATATACTCTTTTTAAAAGGCAGAACGCAAAAAGTATTTTTTGATAGAGTTAAGTCATTAGGTTCGCCTCTAACTATTGGAGTACCACAGGGATCGATATTAAGAACTCTGTTATTCCTGATCATTTTAAAATATATATTATTCATTCAAGAGTAGCTTTACATGTCCGTTTGAAATGGGCCGCTTATATTAGGGCTTGGTCAGGGAGACTCAATGCAGGTACACGTTAAAGGAAATATTATAAGACTGTTGATTGATTTTAGAGACAGTCAGATTAGTGTATTCCACTTAAGCATAATAAGGGAAATGATGTAAATGTATTAAGTGGATTAAAATTCTGGAATAAAAGGTTTCACACACGAGGGGCATACTATAAGGCTGATTTTAGGGTCAAGCGTTTGACCGGCGGCGCGCCGGCAACACTCGCGCGCTTACAATATTACACTAGGTAGTATTTGCGTTTCATAGACACGCCGTTCAAACGCGCCGTTCGTGAGACGCTCGCTGTCGGCCGGCACAGGCGAATAAATTAAACGAATCAATTTGCAATCTTCTACAACAACGTCGCTTTTGCGCTCTTTTCCATAAAAAATAAATAGCTAATCCTCTCAGTCGGTTCGTCACCATGATGACGATTAAATACAACCGTACATCGCAAAGAGACGCACGATACTAAGACTCGTTTCACAGCGGTCCGCCGGTCATGCGCGCGCTGTTAAGACGCGTTGGCCGACGGCGCGGGCCGCCAGCGTTACTCTGAAACCAGCCTAAGTGTCGTAACACACTATGCTGAAAATACGCGACCGAAGTTGCGCGGCTGATTTTACGTTCCGGCGTATTCGGTTGATATGACACACCATAAGCGCGGAACTTACGCGGCTGGAATTCGGTTGCTCAACTTTGTGTGTGTATTCAGTGTCGGCAATCGAACCGAACTTCGGTCGCTTATAATGTGTTGCTATACAAAACATTGCCGTCGAATCGCTGCCGAACTTACGCCCGACCGAAGTTCGGCTGTACGCTATAACGCGATGTAATTTCGGCATGGTGTGTCATCAATCATTTAGAATACATTGCAGGTTTATTCACTCTGAACTTCGGTCGCGTATTTGCGGCATAGTGTGTTTCGACCCTAAGGCCGGCGCCACACTTGATCAAAATTACGTCACGGATTTTCCGCGCGAGTCAATCCGTTACGTAATCACGCTTGAATATTCAGTAGCAGGTTATCAGTCGACTGCCAACGTTTATACGGTGTGGTCATAATGGATCCGATAGTGTGTAATGTGGCGCGATGCATACAAATACCTGGAGTGCGACGTTGCCGATCTTACGCCGACGGGAGATCGGTGCGCGGAGGACGGAGCAGATGCAGAGAGCGAGCGGTTCGCCCAGAGTGACCGATCTTCCGCGTAGTGTGCCCGCTATTTGTAATTTATATGCAACAACATGTATTGGCGTTTTCCGTCAAGTGTGGCGCCGGCCTAAGGGACAGTGAGTCAGTGAGTGACGTGGCGCGTGGTTGTTGCAGGCGAGGCGCAGAAGCAGCAGCTGGAGGCGCACAAGCAGCAGTTCGAGCCGCTCACGCGCTGGCTCGCGCTCAAGCTCGACGCGCTCATCACGCGCGCTACAGTGTCCCGCCGTCTCGCGCGCTCGCCCGCCGCGCTCGCCGCCACCGCCTTCGGCTGGACCGGCAACATGGAGCGCCTCGCGCTCTCCAACGCGCACCAGAAGGTATGTACCCAGCGACACCCGCCACAGAATATACTAACACTACAGAGGGGTCACTGCCGCCCTTCCGAAGGGAAGTCTGCGAGCAGACTAAACACACGCACTGTATATTTTTTTTGTCAACTTGTCTTTACTGTGTTTTAGCAAATAAACGATTGAACTTGAACTCCGAAACGGTTACAATTAATTATCAATCTTTTCTTTGCGACGATAAGGTCTAAAATGATTTGCACCCGCACGCCTACGTAACTGATTTCTACCGTTCACTACAAGCTAAAATAAACCCTATCTATACGTAACAGTGTGCTTATTACTCGGATAAGCTTATGCCAAATTGGTTTTGGGTAGTTTTGGTCGGGTCACTAGAATTGACTGTGCAATGTAACGTCGAAATTATGTTATTAAATAAATGTTTTAAGTAAGTTAAAGCAATAACAACCGTGTAAAATAAAATTGCTAGATGGTAGCTAAAATGATTTTGTATGCGATGGTCGTGGGTTCAAATCCCACCTGATGAGGACATTTTTTTTCAAGTATTAAAAATCGTAAATAAAACTAGTATAGTAATTGCTAAAAAACAAAATTTGAAATGATTTTTAAATACAGAACGTGAATATTTTGTAATTTAGTACCTATTGTAAAATTGTTACTTGAGCGTAATATAAGTACTATGCTAAATTTTAATGTAACCCACGTCTGTTTTGATGTGAAAGATTATCTACTACGTCGCGTCGCGTGCATCCGCCTGAAATTGTATACCGCGCGGGGGCGCAAGCGTAGGTAAATAAGTCGACTGAATTGCGGAGTGAGCCTCGCGCCGCTGTGCCCCGCCCGCACTCCACCTGCAAGGCTACCGCACACCGGTTGCGTCTGCAGCACGCTGCGTTGCATCTGCGACATGCTGTGTCTTGTAGCAATTCACACCGGCACCACGGCGTCGCACACGCAACTCATCGCGTTGCGATGCATCTGCGACGCCGTGTGTTCGTTTCGAATCAAATTAGTTATTTGAGCGGTTCTTATATTTTTTCTCCTGTGGATTATATTACACATTTGTATCTGCGTACTATATTAATTAACTTTTCGCGTATACAATGTCATCATGCCGGAGCGCGTTTGCGACGTTGCCACTCTGCTCACTTTCGGTTTGTATATCGCAAACTGCTGTGCGACTGACGCACGCAAAAGCATCGCAATGCATCTGCCACACCGTCGGTGTGAACCTACGCGTACAAATTCATATATTACAAATCCTGCCGCACGCATACGCAACGCAGCACGTCTGCGACACTTGTTGGTGTGCGTGAGCCTGTAGCCCGCACGCGCACGCGCACGCGCACGCGCACGCGCACGCGCACGCGCACGCGCACGCGCACGCGCACGCACACACTGACCCCGGCTGCCCGCAGGCCGACGACGCGCAGCGCAAGCATCACCTGATGCAGAAGAAGATGCTGGAGATCAACCCGCGCCACCCCGTCGTGCGGGAGCTGCTGCGCCGCGTCACCGACGACCCCGACGCGCCCGAAACCCTCCTCGCCGCCAACACGCTCTACCGCACCGCCGCCATCAGGTACGCTCTTCAATAATAAGCGAACTGTAGGTTATGTAAAACCTATTTATTTCTGTAAGTAGCCTTAAACTAAGCGCTTTTCCACGACCCAATATATTTTTTCCCTCCCACTACTTCGGGGCAATTTTGGGCTAGCGCCGAAAAAAAGTAGCGCAAGAAACTCGGTCACTATTGTCAGCCTCTTTTTAAATAGTATATAGTTTACATTACAACATAAATGTACCTGTGCGAGCGAGGGTAGTATTTATTTCCAAATCTTTTTACCATCTATTATAATCATTTACAGTATAATATCCTTTTTTCATTAAAGTTATTTTAATATGCGATTTAAATTTTAACAAAGACAGTTCTACAATAGACGTTGGTAATTTATTTAAGACGCGAATACATTTTCCCATAAACGAATTACCCACTTTATGCAGTCTGAAATTGGGAACGGCAATATAGGTTTAATAGACATAAAAGTCAAGGTAACAAATTATTTGGTGGAACACGCGCGCGAGTTTCTTAGATGCCGCTCGGCGGTGCAGTGCTCTATCGGTCCCCGCGTCTCGCGCGCGAACACTCACCATCACATATAATTAGCAGACGAGGTGACCGACTACTACTGAATAGATTAAAATATCATTAAGTTCCATACACTACAAGTTACCATTAATATCTGAACATACATTATTTCATAAATATCTGAGCGGATGCTAGTCATAAACTTCTATATAATAATAATTTAAATAGTAAGATGACGCTGGCAGTTTGTAGCTTTGAGTCTTTGATTCCAGTCCATCTGCACTCGCACATCTACTGATACACTTGACATCATGAGTGTTCAGATATTATTGGTTTGTTGTGTGAATACAAGTTAATGACTAGCGTCTGCTCAGATATTAATGAAATCATTTATGTTCAGATATTAATGATAACTTGTAGTGTATAAACCCATTGACATTTTAATCCGTTCAGAAGTATTCGGTCACCTTGTCGCGCACTAACAACCCGTGACCGAACCCATGTTGCATTAATTCCATTATAAAGTATTTGTCGAGATACAAGTGTTCTGTTTACCGTGGTAACATGAAGGTCTCTCGTCCATTACGCAGGTCCGGCTACATGCTGCAGGAGGGGCAGGCCGTGGAGTTCGCGGAGAGCGTGGAGCGCATGCTGCAGCAGGCGCTGGGGCTCGACCCCGACGCGACGGCCGAGGACGAGCCCGAGGCCGAGGCCGACGCCGGGGCCGGGGCCGAGGCCGAGGCCGAGGAGCTGCCGGCCGAGGACCACGACGAGCTCTAACGAGCTTCGCGCTCGTCCCGCCGTCGCCTTCACCCCGTTGTACTCTAAAATGCAAAGTCTGATGTTTCCCGGTGAAACTTTCCGTAGGCCGATTCGAAGGTATCGAACTAAATAGGTTAATTATAGGGATATAGGATCGATCCGAGTGCGAGGTCGCGGCGTACGGAGCGTCGCGGCGCTTCTTCCTGCATTTACGTTTGCGTAATTGATACGTGCTAGACTTTCGATATTCGGAAGTGTGAAAATAATAATTGATAATATAGTTATGTAATGTAAATAAATTATATTTATTAAAATTTGTTTTTTTTTACTACTCCGAGCCGAGGTTATTCTTAAGTGTACGGACGAGAAGAAGTGTTTAGGGCACCCCTCCCGGCCTCCAGAATATAACTTCACATGGGAACCTAACTTCTTAGTGAGCGTAGTTAGTCCCTTTACCCCAAAACGCTATATTAGCCCTAGCCCCAGCTAACAATAAATACGTAAATATAATTATGATGTAGAAAGTATAATGATAGCTGCTCTCAAATCGCCCAGGGTAGCAGCGTTAGGACGGTAGGTAAGTGGACCCTCTGTCACCAGGCTGATCTTAGCGACGGCTCGAAGGGAGTCTTGGCCGCAGCCAGCCGCAGCGGAGGGAAATGATAAATGTTTATTCAATGTGATATGGGCGGTTGTTCTAACCCGTTAGGGCTAAGTGCGATATCTAATTTTATAAACAGCTGCCAATGTTTTTTTTTTCAAATGAATTTCGGTCTGCTTAACACTTGAGGCAATAACTAAGGTTTCATGTGTCGTAAAAACATGAAAGAAATATTACAATATAGCTAAAAGAACAGAGTAACTGCCCAACAACTTATTTTTTTATTTTTAGGCCTTTGTCGGCTAGTAAAAAAACAATTTATAAAATTATTTTCGAAACAAAAACTTAATTTTTGTATTTTTTGCAGATAACATTAAAATAACCCCTATTAAATAGCATTTCATTTGCATTACTTTGGAAGTATTTGATTTTATCTTTCAAACGATATCAAAATTGTCACCATACGTTAACAAGTTTAGGCTTTACCATTACTCACTTTGGGACCCTGTTCAAGGCTAATCAACACATAATAATGAGCAGGTAGATTGTGTGTGCTAGCGAGAGGTAACACAGTGTACCTTACAGATCCTTATTTTGGGGGTGGGGATAATTATTATTTTTTTGTCGATAAAATTAGAAATCGCTCTTAGCCTAACGGGTTAGAAGAACCGCCCATATCACATTGTATATAAAAATTACAGTACCTATGTTAATATGCAAATGTTTATCGTTGTGTGCCATCGGTGCATGTGCAGAGTCCGTGAGGTCGTCTGCCGGTTTCTAGGTCGCTGACGGCGCAGCAGGCAAATGTACGATCGAAGCTCGAAGCGAGGATGATAATGATTAGAATAAGCTTTTCTGAGAAAATTTAAAATACATTATTACCACACAACGATACCAAAATCAGTAGGTAGGTACTAAAATTAAACAAATAAATAAATAAATTGGGCATGGAGCCCAATGTACCAAAAACACATAAGCTTACTGGAGGGCATTCAGAACAAGTTTATAAAACGCCTGAGGTATAGGTTTATAAATTATGACACCACCAGAATTGAGCCATTGGTGACATGACGAGAACATAGGGATCACATTTTACTATATAATAGTACATTATGATACGAGTGTGCAAAGTTGATTATTATACACGAGGCATTATTGCAAGCGCGAGCCACAGGCGAGCGCGGTAAGGAAGCCGAGTGTCTAATAATCAATGCACACGAGTTGCATACGACGTTTTTCAACACAATTGCGAGGAAAAAAACAAACTTAAATCTAAAATACCTTCTCCGCTTTTGCTGTTTTTCTCTGGATTTTGGCGGCAACAGGCTATTACTTACGTTTTGTGCCTCGATAAGTATTTCCGACGAGGTTGAATAACATTTTACTCGTCTTCACTATTTAAAGTAGACATTTTTAATAGTAATTAACCACACAGCAACAACTTTACCAAATATTTAGGAAAAATGGCACGTAAGTTTTGTTTTTTTCGCGCGCCGCAATTTCGATGCGCGCGCAGGTTCAATAGTGGCATAGGAAAAACTGGCTATTCAGCCGGAGTAGCAGCAATTTAAAAAATAAAATAAACTATAAATTATTGTTTCTAAAATTGATAGTTAAGTTAATTTGTGTTTATTAATATACAATTTGATAAAATGAAATTTTTATTTGTCATCTTAACCCTAAAATAATTGAATATTGGTAAAATATTCAATGTTCATAGACATAAACTTTTGCTGGATTTTAAAAAAAAAGTTTACATTACCGCACTAGTGCGATAATGTTATTACAGCACAAGTGCGTAATATGATGAATTATGAAACTAAAAACGATGTTATAACAGTCAATTTACGAGCAACTGTGTTGAAAAATAGTTAATAACGTTGTTGATTCCCCTTACTTTCTGAATAAATTAACTTTTAAATGCCCAAGATCCAACCCGCGGCACAAAAGTACATTTGTTACACCCATCTGCTCGACTAACTATAGAAGTAACAGTTTTATTATAAGAGCTTGCAATAGGCACAACAGTACCAGGGGCGTGCGGTGCATATAGGCAATTAGGCAGTGCCTATCTGATTAAGGAAATGAGGTAGGCAGCAGGTACTTACAAATTGGTAATATTAATGAACACACTGCTCGACACACTCTGACGATGAAGTGGAGGATATGTTCGGAGACATATCCAAGGCCTTACACTTCACCACCAAGGCCCCCAAGGGACTTCAACGCTAAAGTGGGAGTACAAAATCGCAGCGAATCGGTAGTAGGATCCTTTGGCAGTAGGAATTATAGGGGGCAAATGCTTGTTAACTTTCTCGAGAGAGAGGGGCTTTTCTTGATGAATTCTTTCTTCAAGAAACAGCCCCAAAGAAAGTGGACATAGCGAAGCCCCGATAATAAGACGAAAAATGAGATCGACTTCATCATGACGGATAAGATGCACATATTCAGAGACGTCTCAGTGATTAACAGGTTTAATACCGGCAGTGATCACCGACTTGTCCGAGGCTCTCTGAATATCAACTTTAAGCTCGAACGTGTCCGCTTGATGAAGTCCAGGCTCCGTCCTAACCTGCTCCAAACCATCGTGGGATCCGAAACGTTCCAGACCAAACTGGAAAACCGATTTCCTGCCATGGAAACCACAAATGCTGCTGATACAAACCAGGCCCTCGAAAATGTGGTCGGAATTCTCGAAATTGAGATGGCTTTTAAACAGCTCAAAAACGAAAAAGCCCCTGGTGAGGACGGTGTTACATCTGAGCTCCTTAAAGCAGGCGGTAAACCTGTGTTGAAGGAACTCCAACACATCTTTAACACTGTTCTCTTTGATGGGAGAACTCCGGAGGCGTGGAGTAGGAGTGTTGTCGTGTTTTAACAAATAAACGATTGAACTGAACTGAACTGTTGTTCTTCAAAAAAGGAGACAAGACCCTATTGAAGAACTACCGACCTATTTCGCTCCTAAGCCACGTCTACAAGCTGTTTTCTAGTCATCACAAACCGCCTTGCGCGAAGACTCGACGAATTTCAACCACCAGAGCAGGCCGGGTTGCGAGGAGGACACGGCACCATAGACCACATCTTCACAATGCGGCAGATTATACAGAAGTCCGAAGAGTACAATCGACCCCTTTGCTTAGCATTTGTGGACTATGAGAAGGCGTTTGACTCTGTCGAGACCTGGGCTGTTCTAGAATCCCTGCAGCGATGCCAAGTCGACTGGCGATATTATGTTGAGGTGTCTCTACAATGCAGCCACAAGGGCCGTCCAAGTACAGAACCAGCAGACTAAACATATATCATTGCATAGAGGTGTGAGACAAGGGGATGTTATATCCCCCAAATTGTTCACAAATGCCTTGGAGGATATGTTTAAAATGCTGGACTGGAAAGGAAAAGGCATCAACATCAACGGTAAATACATCTCACACTTGCGATTTGCGGACGACATCGTCATCGTGGCCGAAACGTTGCAGGATCTACAATCCATGCTGAACGGCCTTAATGATTCTTCTCAACGCATCGGTCTACGGATGAACCTGGACAAAACCAAGGTTATGTTCAACGACCACATCATTCCGGAGCCGATTGCAGTGCAAGGCAGTGATCTCAAATTTTACAATTCCGAAACGTGGACACTCACGATATGGCTGGTCCACAGATTTAAAGTCGCTCAGCGAGCTATGGAAAGGGTTATGCTCGGAGTTTCTCTGAGGGATCGGATCCGAAATGAGGTAATCCGACAGAAAACTAAAGTTATATCATAGCCCATCGAATTAGCAAGCTGAAGTGGCAGTGGGCCGGCCATATTTGTCGCAGAACCGATAACCGCTGGGGTAAACGAGTTCTTGAGTGGAGACCGCGTGTCGGCAAGCGTAGTGTGGGACGCCCTCAGACTAGATGGAGCGACGATCTTCGCAAGGTTGCTGGCAGGAGCTGGGTGAGAGTAGCCGTGGATCGTGCAGAGTGGCGTGTAATTGGAGAGGCCTATGTCCAGCAGTGGACTAGTGTGGGCTGATGATGATGATGAATATTAATGAAAACCAGTGATTTTCATCAATAAAACACATTAGTAGGTATCTACTGCCTACCTCGAAATGAAACCAATGCACGCCACTGAACTTACAATCACATCGACATATTTCACGAAAAATTGATGCGCTTTCGTTTATTGTTAAAAGGGCCACTGTAGTTGCGCCCTAGTAAGATTAATCTTATATTACTGTTTTGTCCCTATGTATTATAAGTTTAAACGCACTTTTTATCTCGTCAACTTGTTTACTGTAAAAACTACTGGTGGAAACTTGTAATTATTCGGCAACGACAAATCAGAATTATTTGTGTCTGATAGGTCTAAGAGCAGTTATCAAAGGTGTCGGTTACATTACATTATATTTGTGTAACAATGCTCTACTTGCCCCTCTGCGCCGTCAGAAATAAAAATGTTGCGAGCCTTTTTTAGACATTAAAATTTACCTAAAAAAAATATTGGACAACATACATATATTCATATTGCTCCGATCCTAAGATTAGTAGTTAAAGCACTTGTGTAATAGAAATCAGAAAGAACGACGGTACCACAACACCCAGACCCGAGACAATATAGAAAAGTTCGTTTTCTACATTGACCCGACCGGGGATCGTCATCGAACCCTAAATTGACATTTAACCAGTGCAGTTTAATCGACGTCTAAGGTACTTACACGTCCCAATATTTTTTTTTACCCTACCACTGCTTCGGGACAATTGGTGGGCTTCACCTGCGTTTAATGCCATTAATAAGTAAACGCAGGTGAAGACCCAGCGTTACAGCATATATGCTGAATTATGAAACTTAAACGGTGTTATAAGAGTCAATTTACAAGCAACTGCGTTGAAAAAATAGAACTACCTTTGGCGTGCTGCTGATCGCTCGCAAGTTGAATGAAATTATTCTAGATGGCAAGTTAGTTATTTACCATACCAATGTCGGTGCGGCGAGGCGGCTGTTAAGCAAGCGCTTTTTTAAAATTAGAGAAATTATTTTATCATTATCAAAATAAGCTTTGTGCGTTGATAATTGTTGTTTTATTTCTACAGCTACTTCAAAATGCCTTTATGTGGTTTAATAGGAAGATGCTCTGTTGTATTTTAATATTGTGTAAACCCTGGTTTTCCTGAAATAAATAAATAAAATAAAATATTTAAATATAAAACATTTGTGATAAAAACATAAAATATTTTATTCTCACAAAAAATAACTTCTGGCGGCTCGGCCGCAACTAATTATAATTATATTACACTGAGAAAATACTTGCTGCATCAATTGCTAAAAACATTAAAAGAATTAAATTGTAATTCTCAAAAAGGAATAACAAACATAAAGTTGACAGGCTAAATATAAAATCGCATTTTCCCAAGAAGTCTCTTATTTATCCATCAGTGGCTTCTAATGGGGGGGGGGTGTTGGTCTCTTCTTTAGTCTCTATCACTTTCAGTCGGTCTAAAAAGGTGGTTCTCAGTGAGAGTACGATTTTTTTTCTATGTATCGCGGTATTGTTGCACAAATGTTACACCCCGATTAATAAGCTAAGAAAAACAAAGCAAATTGTTACAATAATACATGATTTAACACATAATTTACTTTCAAGGCAAGCTGTGATTTTATATTTACCACTATAGACTCAAATAATATGACATAATTCATTCATATAATTAATAAGTTATCTATTGAACTATCACTGTAGGTTTATTATATCAACAAAATTGATATAATCATCGTTCAAATCCATTACTTGACTACTCGCCCGAAAAGAATTAATCTAAATTCATCCTAAAAATATTTCAGACGAGTAGCAAACAAATGGAAGCTCGGTCAAAAGATGAGCCGAGTCGCGACAATCCGTATAGGGTCCGGCGACGCTCGTATCGCGTCTGTCGTCAGACGGGCAGCGGCAGCGCGTCTGGGCGGCGCGCGCGCAGCTTGGCGCGGTTGTAGGCGAGCACGCCGGCCGCCGCCAGCGCCATGCCCGCCAGGTTGAGCGGCGAGGCCGGGTTGCGCAGCAGCAGCAGCGACGCGCCCACCACCGCCGCGCGCTTGGCGGCCGACGCCACCGCGTACGCCAGCGGCGACACGCGCGACAGCACGCTGAAGGCCAGCACGGCCTGCAGCCAGGCCAGCGCGCCGTCCGCCGCCAGCAGCGCGCCGCCCGCCGCCCAGCCCGGCGCCGGCCGCGCGCCGCCCAGCAGCGCCGGCGCGTCGCGCCACGCCCACAGCGGCGCGAACAGCGCCAGCGCCAGCCGGCCCAGCGTCTGCAGCAGGCGCAGGTGGTGCACGCCCGTGTCGCGCATCACGCGCTTGGAGTACAGGTGCTGCAGGCTGAGCAGCGCGGCGGCGGCCAGCGCGGCCGACAGCCCGAGCGCGTCGAACTGCAGCTCGGTGGCCGAGGCCACGCCCACGCCCAGCGCGATCAGCACCAGCGCCGCCTGCACGCCGCGCGACTGCCGCTCGCCGAACAGCGCCCACGCCAGCCCCGCCGTCCACAGCGGCGTCGTCGCCTTCACTGTATAGTGTACACACCGCTCGTTCCATCATTCCGATACGAGTTAATACTAATTCATACCAATACTAATTATGACCATACATCACGCGACATTTAATTCACAATTGTTACAACACTTATTGTTATTACCCAAGACCGGCTAGATCGATTTTTACAGTTTATAATATGTTGCAGTTTTCTCTGCCCCGAATAGCAGAATAAATAATAAAATAAAATAAAAAAAATCATGCTTAAACACGGTGTACGGAGGTGTTTTCAAATGAACATTCCAAGCATGTTTAGCCAACACAAGGCATGCAAATTAAATACAAAATTGAATAAAAACATTGGAAAAACTGACAAAAAAAGAAAACGGTTAGGCAATACGAAGTTAGCCAGATCGGCTAGTATTGGTATGAATGCAATATAGTAATAACATGTAATGTTATGAGGTCGTAATGTGACTATTAACCATCCATAATTCTATTATATCTTATTAATACTGCTTAAAATGTGTTGTAGTAATTCATTATCATTAGCAACAAACTTTGTATTCTGTATAATTGAAATTGAGATGTTAAGAAATTGAATTCAATAATAATGGCTTTTCATTCAACTTAATAAGTACATGTTTACAATGTGGCACAAAAGAATTTGGGTTGTAGTACTGACTGAGTAATTTTAGGGATCCATAAAACCAAATTTTGTGGCTTTTTGATAAGCCATAGACTTATGTCTTAGGTAAATCCAAATATACTTTTCTAGATAAACTCCTATTTAGGGTCTTGGATATCATTATAAAAATAGGAAGGGATGAACCTTAGTAAAGGAAATATTAAAAGTTGTAGATATTGGTACTTACCTGTGTGAGCATAAGAAATAGGAACTTTCCATATGGAGACCTGTGAGCAGACAGTGGTAAGGAACTTGGCAAAGGCGAGCGGCAGCAGCGTGCGCCAGTAGTAGTGGCGCGGGAAGTCGGTCTCGCGCCGCACGCCGCACGCCGCGAAGGCGGGCGCACTCAGCAGCACGATCGACAGCAGCTGCACCATGGTCACAGTCATGGGGTAGGGGAAGTCCGTCAGCACTAGTTTGCCCACCACATTGCTGGCCGAGCTCACGGCGTACCATGCCGCGCACAGCCCCACTATTGCCAGCGCTTCACGCCGCGATCCCTGAAGCCCCATCACAGGCGACGTCACTCGTCCCTTCTATTTTGAGCTACCGATGCATTGCTTTAGCTGAAGTTTCTTGGACGAGTCATTTTTCTTTCAGATGCTCTGCAGTCCACGGAGGCATTCTAGGTTTCAATTTAATTCTATTTAAGTACGCATTCATTCAGCAGATATAATAATGACAATAAACATTTAATTCAAAATAATTATGAAAGACGTACAATACAATTTCCAAACAGGGACACCACGACACGAAGAAGTTCAAGGTGACGATTTTTGACAAGAATTCAAAGAATCTGACACGAGTGATGATGACACATCCACATCCATGATAGTTGACAGTTTTTATTTTTTATTAAATGCAAGGAATTTATAATTACTACATCCATGATTCAATGTGGCTTGCGCCACAGAATACCAAAAGACTACAGAAACACTTGATTATATTATTCTGTGCGCTGGGTGGGAGCAAAGATTACTGCAGCAACTACAACAAGGGATGTGCTGTTGGTGCACCGTGCAAAATACAAAATATAGATGATGGCACTGCAAGTTTGTTTGGCGCCTGCTTAGAATTATTTGAGGCATGATTTACTACGCATGACAAGCATTATACTTCATTTATCCGTATTGTTATTTTAATTTCAACATTCATTGTTTCTTTTTAATCCGATTTCAAAAAAATAGTTTTTTTTGTTACCTTACGTATAAATAAAGAAATAACTTTGGTGATTTTGCTGGAAGTTAGTATTTTCTTCAATTCGTATCACGTGACCGTAATGTCATTATTACATTACATGTGTCAGTATGACAAGATGAAGTGATTGGTGATGATGTTTTCTGTGTGTGCTGTAGATAGAACAACGAACGAAAGAAAGTTTTTATCAGTTTGTTTTTAGATTTATTTTATAATTATTTGGTTATAGGTGTTTTAACATTCCATGTGATACAGTTTTTAACAGTACTAAAGCTATTTACAGTGTGGTACATTCTTATTGCTTATATAAAAAAATATACAAGTAACAGTTGTGAGAGATTATCTCTGAGTTCTCTATTTTAGATATATCTTTTTTAACCGTTAGTGTTTGACGTTATATACTGACAAACTTAGTGCAGTGCTTAAGGCGCGCGGAGGACTTCAGCGCCGTCGCGCTGCAGCCGTGTGGCCAAGTGCTCCACCCATCGCCTTGCGAGCTCATCTGATCTCCGCTTGTGTTGTGGCAGTGAGTACGACACGTTTACCTCAGTTCCTGATATTATTTCAGCTATTTTACTACACCTAACCATTATAAAGTGTACCTACCTTGTTTGTAATCAAAACCTATTTACCTTGTTGCTTTGACAAAATGATGAGCAAATTGAAATTGCCATCATACTTATCTGTCCACATTTGAAGATTAATTCATGAAAGCATTCATATTATGTAGGTAGGTATAGTTACAGTCATAATAACTATTGGTTAGTTGGTAGGCTATCTTGTATTTTTTCTTATCTCATAAAGATATTACTTATTCCTTCCATTCGATTACAGTATCATTGTTATCACTTAAATGGAACCTTGAATAGATTGTTATTCTTTAGGTATCCATTAGATCCACAAGAGAGTAAAATGCCAAGGGTCCCTGGTTTGATTCCTAAAGGCCCCCTGCAGAATATCAATGTGGCCACTTAAGGCTGTGTATTGGGTCAATTCAACAATCAATCTTTTCTAAATTAGCTCAAGTGTAGGTGTCCTGAGAGATGCAAAGAAAAATACATTTTTGGGGACCTCGTAACACAAGAATGTAAATTCCTTCAAAACCATGACAGTCTGAATGTGTTGTCTTGCATTTTGCTTTTTAATACACCTGCAAATAAAAACACAATTGTGACTTGTGAGTGCAATAGGCTTGCATTCCAGGAAGAAAATTTATATTGTGGTACAGAATCTCAACCTAAGGACTACCAACTTGCTCTCTCCTTGCTAGCTCCCAAGTTGAGTGCCCATCAGGGTCCATAAATTTTATTTTAGTTTATTTGCTTACAATATCCACAGCTCTTAAGTACAGAATACATTTTCTTAGTTACAAAGTACACAGCCAGTATTGGATTTAGATGACTTGTTTTACCCTATTAGTTCATATTTACCCTATGTATCTATAATAGTTTTACAGTTAATTATTAAATTGCTTGTTATTTTATTTTCTTAGGTAGACCAAGGTTTACAATTTTTCAATAACCATACATAAATAACATTTTAAAAAACCACTTACACTTAAATTGTATTTTTTACCAAGATGTACACAGAATTCTGTGTGTAAAATTTTTCATATTGAATGAATTTATGTGAATTGTAATTTTACTTTAACTTTATGCTACTCATGCTGCTCTGCACACTGTGCAACAGCATGTACATTGACAATTGTCATTGTCGTACGTCAGTTGGCCACCTTACAATGTAACAAGCAAGGCTGGTGGTGTATGTGTAGGTAGCGGGTAGCGGGCGCGGGTGATGCCGCGATGGCGTCGCGGCGCGTGACGCGCAAGTGGGAAGTGTTCGCGGGGCGCAACCGGTTCTGGTGCGACGGACGCCTCATGACGGCGCCGCACCCCGGCGTGTTCGCGCTCACGCTGGCGCTCATCTGCGGCACGTGCGCGCTGCACTTCGCCTTCGACTGCCCCTTCCTGGCCGTGCGCGTGTCGCCCGCCGTGCCGTGCGTGGGCGGCGCGCTGTTCCTGTTCACGCTGTCGGCGCTGCTGCGCACGGCGCTGTCGGACCCCGGCATCATCCCGCGCGCTGCGCCGGCCGAGGCGGCGGCACTAGAGGCGGGCGCGGGAGGGGTCGGGGGAGGCGCGGGCGGGGGCGGGGGCGCCGGCGCGGGCGAGGGCGCCGGCCGGCCGCCGCCGCGCGCGCGCGAGGTGCTGGTGCGCGGCCGCCCCGTCAAGCTCAAGTACTGCTTCACGTGCAAGATGTTCCGCCCGCCGCGCGCCTCGCACTGCTCGCTGTGCGACAACTGCGTGGACCGGTTCGACCACCACTGCCCCTGGGTGGGCAACTGCGTGGGCAAGCGCAACTACCGGTACTTCTACACGTTCGTGGTGTCGCTCTCGTTCCTAGCGGTGTTCGTGTTCGCGTGCGCGGTGACGCACCTGGCGCTGGCGGCGCGCGGCGCTGGGCTGGGGGCCGCGCTGCGCGCCTCGCCCGCCTCGGCCGTCGTGGCCGCCGTGTGCTTCCTGTCCGTGTGGTCCGTGCTGGGGCTGGCCGGCTTCCACACTTACCTCGCCTCCACCGACCAGACCACCAACGAGGACGTGAGTTCCCCTTATTGCTTTTCTTGTTCCCACTACACTACACTCGTTTGCGCTACATCATAATATGCTAACGGGCGTTAGTGTCGAGTGTAACGGACGGTGTGCGTTTGTCTTCAGATAAAAGGCTCGTTCTCGACGCGGCGCGGCGTGTCCAACCCGAACCCGTACTCGCGCGGCAACGCGTGCGCCAACTGCTGGCACGTGCTGTGCGCGCCGCTCGCGCCCAGCCTCATCGACCGGTAAGTCACGCCTCGAATTATCACACTATAGCGTACTAAGCAGGGCCGTCATTTGTCTCTAAACGTATAAAAAGGAAAAAATTATGGTCATATAGTCTGAAACTGTTTTTTTTCAATTATAGTGATTATAACACATTAATGAATTAATATTCCCACGACACCGATTTTAAACACCAATGTTAGTCAAAAATGACTACTTGTCTGCCAGTCTTTTAATGATAGTTTTAACTAACGTGCAGGCAGAATTATGGTCATTTAGATCTACGTTTATCTGTCCTAATCTAGTATTTCGATTAAGAAACTTTCTTGTTATTGTATAAACGTGCATGGGTTCGCGCTCCAGGCGCGGCGTGTTCACGATCGACGTGAAGGACGAGCTGCCGCCGCAGTTCGCGCGCGCGCTCGCTCCGCCGCCGCCCGCGCCGCCCCTCGCCGCGCCGCCCCTCGCCGCGCCCCTGCACACGCCCCTACACTCGCCCCTGCACACGCCCCTCGCCACCGCGATCGACGCGCAGCCGCGCAGGGAACACGACGGGAGAGAAGGTAGACTTTTTTGTACAAGGCTTCTTCCGCGAGGTTTTGCGTTCACTCGTCGGTTTGTACCAATGTGTACAGAAAGTATCTATAAGAAAAAACAAATTAAATGTACACATTGCTTTCGGGGTCCATCCATCCAGCAGCCAAAAGACGTCCTCTGCTGGACATAGGCCTCCCCCAAGGATTTCCACGAAGATCGGTCCTGTGCCACCCGCATCCAGCGGCATCTCGCGACCTTCACCAGGTCGTCGGTCCACTTTCGGGGTAAAAACAAACAAAAGTAAAAGTACTGTGTTTCATTCCACATGAAGATTACAACATCGACCATCTGGCACACAGCTAAAAGAAATAAATTTGTGTTGGTCCTAAATGGGAGCCCTGTGGAACCCCAACGCATGAAGTAGCCAAAGCAGGGTCTCAAAACAGTAACAAACTGCTGTCTTTCGTTTAAATATCAGCTGGAGACGTATTTTGAAAGCATTAGATATTCATCTTGAATTCGAGAACGTTATTCTCTATTCAACGTATTTTATAATCACTCGAATTATGTTTTGCTACTAAATTGAAATTCTTGTAATTATTTTCATTCCACGCAGAAAATAATAAAAAATCGGAATGCTTAAACTTATTTATTTTAAAAACCAGCTGTAAATCGCTTAAACGTAGGTAACGAAAAAAAAACTTTTTAATCTGTCAAACATACTTGTCAATGCTTTTCTTCCAAAGTTTCTACGGTGGACTTGCGCACCACCGGATTAGTTTAGTACGAGATTAGGACATCTTTCCATCTCTGTTATTGTCGTACAAACTGACAGCTATAGAATGGTTTTTTATACCGTGTGAGTAAGTGGATAGTTCGGGATTAAATTCGCTAATCCTGAGATGCGCAAGTGAGCCTACGAGTAGCATCGAAATAGGTACGAGGTCTTACCCGACCAGTCATTGCAGAATTTACGAAATAAATTTTTAAAAATTGTGATTTTAGAAATCCGTTTTACATAATTCAAAAAATACAATGCGAGTGTAAGAGTAGATATAGTAAGTGCGATTCCAGTTCAGACAATAATTGCTCGTGGTTTACTTTGTCGAAGGCGCTACTGAAATCAGTGTCGATAATGTCAGTTACAATATCAGCCATCAGGCACACAACTATAAGTATTGTGTTTTAAAATTAGGTTCAGCGGTAAGAATAAGAATAATATTTCTTTATTTGGTACACAAAATATGAAATTAATGTCGAACGGAGAAGAAAAAAGAGCAGAATTGCCAGAGTGAGCGGAGTGTTGAAGTTGTTGGAGGTGTCAATAGATTGATTCGAAGTTAGCTCCAAACGTTAATCGGTTTTGAGTCGTAAAGTAATCGTGAAGCAGTTTCAGGTGTCGCGTGCGGCAGCGGCAGCGGCAGCTACACGAACCTGTTCGAGGGCGGCGAGCCGGCCGGCGCGCGCCACGCCTACCTCAACCGCAGCCTCGACCTCGAGCCGCACCCTCACGCACACACACACGCGCACGCGCACGCACACGCGCACGCGCACGCGAGACATCTGCCCGCGCCGCTGCCGCTGCACGGTGAGCTTTACTCATTCATTTAAATAACTAGACAAAGGAAAGTACACATATATTCTTAAATATTATTTACTAGCTCACTAATCTTTAATAGATATGAGATTAAATGGAGTTATCATGAGTTCTAAATCTCTCGAACTTTATTCTCACCGCCGTCCTTCTCTATTCCAGAGGTCCGAAGCGGCGGCGTGGCGTCGCCGTCAGCCGGCGGGGGCGGGCTGAGCGCGTCGCGGCTGCGGCTGCTGCACGACACCACCATGATCGACGCCGCGCTCGACCTCGACGAGCCCGACCCGCCGCCGCACCTGGCGCCCCACGCGCCCCACCAGGCGCCCCTGCAGCCGCCCCACGCGCCCCACCAGGCGCCCCACGCGCCCCCCGCGCCCCGCGCCGTGGCCGCGCTCTGACCCCGCGCTAGCCGCGCCGCACGCGCGCGCGTTCCCCGCCCCGCCCCCCAGCGCAGCCCGCCCCGCCCCCCCGCGGCTCGCCCCGCCCCCCCGCGCAGCCCGCGCCGCCCCGCACGCCAGCGCCGCCGGCACCGCGCGCACCCTCTGTACATAAACGTTATTAATTAATATACTGATACATTAAGGTGGCTCCGAGTTTCATTTATCCCTCCCTCTCTCTCGATGGTAAAGGGGCACTGACTATTTCTTTACCTATTCCGAGGTGGACGTTCCGTCGTTGAGGTCGAGGACTAGATGGAGGACTCGACGTTTTACGCTTGCGAGTTCTGGACCGATTTAGCCGTCGACGGCGGCCGGGGTCGAGAGAGGGTAGGACGACGTCGGAGGCGAAATTCAAATTTTTCAACTTTTTTACATTACGTACTAATTTACATTGTATACTGATCAAAATGTGATTCGCGACTGTAAATAAATAAATAAAAAAAAATCAATTAAACGTTTATTTTATTTCGAACATCAAATCGTTTATTACATTACACATAATATGATTAGGAGATGGGATCCCTAAGTTTGGCAAATAAGTACCACATCCCAACCAAACTACACTAACTCATAAACGGCATCAATGTTTAAAGCGCCTTTGAAATATACATTTTAGATGCAGCGCAGACGACACACTGCGGCGCACAAAAAGCCGGCAAGGCGCGCAAAAAGACGGTCGCGGATTTTTCACAGACTCAACGTACACGACGCACATCTTCGATCATTCTTTCGGCAGAACTGTAGAGACGTAGATTGCAGACTAACGTGTGCGCCGTCTGCGTTAGCGCGCATTGAAGTAAACGTTCAATTGTTATCGCACACTTTTTGTGCGGGCGCGGAGCGGCGCGGTCTGCCCTAATACCACGGATTTTTTGTGCGCCGGACTTTTTGCGCGTCGTGTGCGTTAATGCATACAATTACAAAGGTTCTATTTTCACAGACTAAAAAGTCCGTCACAGATAGTCTGTCGTCTGCGCTGAATCTTAACCAAGTATTCAAACTTTTTGAACAAATTTGAATTGAAACCTATAGTAGTTTGGCTGGTTCATTAACTTCATAACAGCGTTGTATCATATCCATAAGTGTATGTTTGTATATTAGAAAGAACCATTCATTTTTTTGAAAAAAACTACGTGGAACAAAAATTTGGTTTTATTGAAAAATTGGTTTTTACAATATAAAAAAAATTAAAACCTAAAGTAATTGTACGAGCTATGATCGTACATTTGTCTGCTGCGCCGTCAGCGACCTACAAACCAGCGCGACCCATGGACCCTGCACATGCACCGTCGGCACTCTACACCGACGCCACACAGCGATCAACCTATACATGTTAATACACTGTAACTTTAATATAATATATGTGTAAATAAAGCATTTTACATAATAAATCAGATATCAACCGTCCGTGTTGGTTCTTATTTCCCTCCGCTGTGGCCAAGACACCCTTAGCCGTCAATATGATCAGTCTGGTCAGTCTGCTAGACTGGCAGCGGGTCCACACCACCTACCTACCGTCCTAACGCTGCTACCCTGGGCGACCTGGGAGCAGCTGTCACTATCCTCTTATCATCCTTATTATATTTAAGTATTAATTGTTAGGTGGGGCTAGGGCTCTAGGGACTTATGCCCATTTTCACCAACAATACCTAAATCTTCCCCTTAGTAAGGGACTCTTATCCTAAGTGAACCCTTAAGTCAACCCCTAGAGACATTTCTAGGGGACTCTTAACTAAGTGACGGGCTAGTGATTTCGAAAACCGTACTCGAACCGTATTACTTTTTTGAGTCAAATATCTTCTTATCTAAGTCAAAACAACGGTTACCAGGATAAAAATATTTCTTTTCTCATTATACTTCATACATTTAAGACAATTCAAAATTAATTTTTATTGTATTTGTTGTAGGCTTCATGTCATGAACCATAACCATCCTTACTAAAGGAAAAAAACCGGCCAAGTGCGAGTCGGACTCGCGCACCGAGGGGAACCCTCGGTGCGCGAGTCCGACTCGAGTACAAACCTGCAAGGTTTACAAAGTTCGTTATATATAAGTAGCTCTACGCGTTCATGAGGAAAAAAGTAATAAGTTTATATTTATTAAAAAATATATATTTTGTAATGTAACTAAAAATTTAAGGTTTTCGGAATTTTTCCTTTATGTGTGCTATAAAACGTTGCTTCATGCCAAATTTCAAGATTCTGAGTTCACGGGAAGCACCCTGTAGGTTTTGATTCCCTTGCAAGTGTCGAAAATTTGCGGCATAAACGGCTGTATCTTTTGATTGCGTTGGCTTAGAAGTTTGATTTTTTCACAGCTTCAAGGGACAGTAGACCTGAGTAATTGATATAAATTTCAGCTTCATACATCCACGCGTTCCTGAGAAAAAGGGTCTTGACAGACGGACGGACGGACGGACAGACGGACAACAAAGTGATCCTATAAGGGTTCCGTTTTTTCCTTTTGAGGTACGGAACCCTAAAAAGCTGCTTTCAATTGCGTTTGACAGTGACATTAGACGATACTATCCGTTCCGTTTGTTTCTTTCTTTGAATTGTTTGGAAGCCAAGGTTGGAAGCGACTCTTGCGTTTTGACTCTAGATTTCTTAAATAACTACTTGAATTAAATTTGGACTGGTTACTAATTCCAAAGCCTCAACACCTTCTAGGCTCTCAAATAATAACTCTAGGTGACTTTCCATTTTAAACAATAAGTAACTGTTCTGTTCAAACTCTTTATAGACTCACGTTTGCATCGTTTGTCGATAGATGGCGGTGTTGAGCATAAGTACGCGGTAGAGAACGAAATTTCTTTTTCTATATATAGTCGATGTTAACCCTTCATACATATACATCTTTAATACACCTTTAGACCAGGCTACACGGTGGTTTTATTTAACGTTCCCCGTAGTAGCAGTTTCAGGACAACTTAGGCCATCATACCTTAACAGTTCTGTACTACAAAGTCAAAGCACACGCAAAAATTAACCTCAACTACCAACGCATGACACAATTTTCACCTAAACGTTAGGGAGTCAATATTTGAGCCCCTAAAGTATAGGGGGTCTTTTAAGCGCTAGGTGATACCTTACGGTTGGTGAAACGTAAAAAACCCGCTAAGTGTCCCTTAAAAATATTTAAGGGTTCCTTAAAAGTTAGGGGAAGTTGGTGAAAATGGGCATTAGTGTCTTGGGGTAAAGGTCTACGCTCACTAGGGAGTTAGTTCCCGTCTGACCTTATATTCTGAACGACGGGAGCGTTGCCCTACAAGCACTTGCTTTCCGCCCGTTATTATTATAATTATAACTCATGAATTTGAGCCTATGCATAAATTTTATTTTCCCGGCTATAACTTAACCTTTTACTGCAGTTCTATTTTTAAAAATTGTTTAAGTCTCGACATTTTCATTTAGTCTAATCTAAAAAGTTTGAGAAGGAGGTTAATCGACGAATCCAACTCGAATGGGCAGCGTTCGGGAAACTACGCAACATGTTTTCATCCAAAATACCTGTGCCTAAAGACGAAAGTCTACGACCAGCGGGTCTAAAACGGCCGCATTGGATGTGTCATTTTTAATCTGATTCAGTGAAATGTAGCGGAAATGATTTGCAAACCCTAAAACGGCCACATTAATAAATGAATCATATGCAATTCATTTCATCAAATGGATCATATTTTATGACGTTAAAAAAAATATAGTGACGCGTCCAATCTTACTTTACGTTGGTTGGTTGGTTGGTTGGTTGGTTGGTTGGTTGGTTGGTTGGTTGGTTGGTTGGTTGGTTGGTTGGTTGGTTGGTTGGTTGGTTGGTTGGTTGGTTGGTTGGTTGGTTGGTTGGTTGGTTGGTTGGTTGGTTGGTTGGTTGGTTGGTTGGTTGGTTGGTTGGTTGGTTGGTTGGTTGGTTGGTTGGTTGGTTGGTTGGTTGGTTGGTTGGTTGGTTGGTTGGTTGGTTGGTTGGTTGGTTGGTTGGTTGGTTGGTTGGTTGGTTGGTTGGTTGGTTGGTTGGTTGGTTGGTTGGTTGGTTGGTTGGTTGGTTGGTTGGTTGGTTGGTTGGTTGGTTGGTTGGTTGGTTGGTTGGTTGGTTGGTTGGTTGGTTGGTTGGTTGGTTGGTTGGTTGGTTGGTTGGTTGGTTGGTTGGTTGGTTGGTTGGTTGGTTGGTTGGTTGGTTGGTTGGTTGGTTGGTTGGTTGGTTGGTTGGTTGGTTGGTTGGTTGGTTGGTTGGTTGGTTGGTTGGTTGGTTGGTTGGTTGGTTGGTTGGTTGGTTGGTTGGTTGGTTGGTTGGTTGGTTGGTTGGTTGGTTGGTTGGTTGGTTGGTTGGTTGGTTGGTTGGTTGGTTGGTTGGTTGGTTGGTTGGTTGGTTGGTTGGTTGGTTGGTTGGTTGGTTGGTTGGTTGGTTGGTTGGTTGGTTGGTTGGTTGGTTGGTTGGTTGGTTGGTTGGTTGGTTGGTTGGTTGGTTGGTTGGTTGGTTGGTTGGTTGGTTGGTTGGTTGGTTGGTTGGTTGGTTGGTTGGTTGGTTGGTTGGTTGGTTGGTTGGTTGGTTGGTTGGTTGGTTGGTTGGTTGGTTGGTTGGTTGGTTGGTTGGTTGGTTGGTTGGTTGGTTGGTTGGTTGGTTGGTTGGTTGGTTGGTTGGTTGGTTGGTTGGTTGGTTGGTTGGTTGGTTGGTTGGTTGGTTGGTTGGTTGGTTGGTTGGTTGGTTGGTTGGTTGGTTGGTTGGTTGGTTGGTTGGTTGGTTGGTTGGTTGGTTGGTTGGTTGGTTGGTTGGTTGGTTGGTTGGTTGGTTGGTTGGTTGGTTGGTTGGTTGGTTGGTTGGTTGGTTGGTTGGTTGGTTGGTTGGTTGGTTGGTTGGTTGGTTGGTTGGTTGGTTGGTTGGTTGGTTGGTTGGTTGGTTGGTTGGTTGGTTGGTTGGTTGGTTGGTTGGTTGGTTGGTTGGTTGGTTGGTTGGTTGGTTGGTTGGTTGGTTGGTTGGTTGGTTGGTTGGTTGGTTGGTTGGTTGGTTGGTTGGTTGGTTGGTTGGTTGGTTGGTTGGTTGGTTGGTTGGTTGGTTGGTTGGTTGGTTGGTTGGTTGGTTGGTTGGTTGGTTGGTTGGTTGGTTGGTTGGTTGGTTGGTTGGTTGGTTGGTTGGTTGGTTGGTTGGTTGGTTGGTTGGTTGGTTGGTTGGTTGGTTGGTTGGTTGGTTGGTTGGTTGGTTGGTTGGTTGGTTGGTTGGTTGGTTGGTTGGTTGGTTGGTTGGTTGGTTGGTTGGTTGGTTGGTTGGTTGGTTGGTTGGTTGGTTGGTTGGTTGGTTGGTTGGTTGGTTGGTTGGTTGGTTGGTTGGTTGGTTGGTTGGTTGGTTGGTTGGTTGGTTGGTTGGTTGGTTGGTTGGTTGGTTGGTTGGTTGGTTGGTTGGTTGGTTGGTTGGTTGGTTGGTTGGTTGGTTGGTTGGTTGGTTGGTTGGTTGGTTGGTTGGTTGGTTGGTTGGTTGGTTGGTTGGTTGGTTGGTTGGTTGGTTGGTTGGTTGGTTGGTTGGTTGGTTGGTTGGTTGGTTGGTTGGTTGGTTGGTTGGTTGGTTGGTTGGTTGGTTGGTTGGTTGGTTGGTTGGTTGGTTGGTTGGTTGGTTGGTTGGTTGGTTGGTTGGTTGGTTGGTTGGTTGGTTGGTTGGTTGGTTGGTTGGTTGGTTGGTTGGTTGGTTGGTTGGTTGGTTGGTTGGTTGGTTGGTTGGTTGGTTGGTTGGTTGGTTGGTTGGTTGGTTGGTTGGTTGGTTGGTTGGTTGGTTGGTTGGTTGGTTGGTTGGTTGGTTGGTTGGTTGGTTGGTTGGTTGGTTGGTTGGTTGGTTGGTTGGTTGGTTGGTTGGTTGGTTGGTTGGTTGGTTGGTTGGTTGGTTGGTTGGTTGGTTGGTTGGTTGGTTGGTTGGTTGGTTGGTTGGTTGGTTGGTTGGTTGGTTGGTTGGTTGGTTGGTTGGTTGGTTGGTTGGTTGGTTGGTTGGTTGGTTGGTTGGTTGGTTGGTTGGTTGGTTGGTTGGTTGGTTGGTTGGTTGGTTGGTTGGTTGGTTGGTTGGTTGGTTGGTTGGTTGGTTGGTTGGTTGGTTGGTTGGTTGGTTGGTTGGTTGGTTGGTTGGTTGGTTGGTTGGTTGGTTGGTTGGTTGGTTGGTTGGTTGGTTGGTTGGTTGGTTGGTTGGTTGGTTGGTTGGTTGGTTGGTTGGTTGGTTGGTTGGTTGGTTGGTTGGTTGGTTGGTTGGTTGGTTGGTTGGTTGGTTGGTTGGTTGGTTGGTTGGTTGGTTGGTTGGTTGGTTGGTTGGTTGGTTGGTTGGTTGGTTGGTTGGTTGGTTGGTTGGTTGGTTGGTTGGTTGGTTGGTTGGTTGGTTGGTTGGTTGGTTGGTTGGTTGGTTGGTTGGTTGGTTGGTTGGTTGGTTGGTTGGTTGGTTGGTTGGTTGGTTGGTTGGTTGGTTGGTTGGTTGGTTGGTTGGTTGGTTGGTTGGTTGGTTGGTTGGTTGGTTGGTTGGTTGGTTGGTTGGTTGGTTGGTTGGTTGGTTGGTTGGTTGGTTGGTTGGTTGGTTGGTTGGTTGGTTGGTTGGTTGGTTGGTTGGTTGGTTGGTTGGTTGGTTGGTTGGTTGGTTGGTTGGTTGGTTGGTTGGTTGGTTGGTTGGTTGGTTGGTTGGTTGGTTGGTTGGTTGGTTGGTTGGTTGGTTGGTTGGTTGGTTGGTTGGTTGGTTGGTTGGTTGGTTGGTTGGTTGGTTGGTTGGTTGGTTGGTTGGTTGGTTGGTTGGTTGGTTGGTTGGTTGGTTGGTTGGTTGGTTGGTTGGTTGGTTGGTTGGTTGGTTGGTTGGTTGGTTGGTTGGTTGGTTGGTTGGTTGGTTGGTTGGTTGGTTGGTTGGTTGGTTAGGTTAGGTTAGGTTAGGTTAGGTTAGGTTGGGGTAGGGCTGACCCTGCACCCCCCCCTGTCCCCTTGACTGAGTTCCCTCCGCCTCAGCCCTGGACGGAGGTCGTTAAGCGGAAGCGCGGCAAAGGGAAGGAAAAACCCCAGGCCCCGGCCGCCCCGCCAGCCAGAGACAAAACCGCCTCTGCGGCTAACCAAGGCCAGAGAAGACTCGCTGCGGCCGGTCAAAGCGCCCCAGCCGCTAAGGCAAAACCAAAGCGTCCTCCGCGGCTCCGTCCGCCGAAATCGGCGGCGGTGGTCGTCGACTTGACTGCTGAGGGGAAGGCCTCCGGCCTGAACCTCAGCACTTTGATGCGAGAAGCCCGGCAGGACATTGGTCCCAGCTGGATAGAGGAGACAGGGTTGGTCGACCGCTTGAAGTTGAGGCCTTCCCGTATGACTGGCAGCCGCGTCTTTGAGATCAGGGCTCTCAAAGACAGCGCGCCCGGGGAGGCCGGTGAGAAAGCGGACGCCTTAGCGGAGGTCCTTATTTCAGTGCTGCCGCCTGGGACGGTAAAGGTGTCAAGACCCATCAAGTCAGCCGATGTCCGGCTAATGGGTCTGGAACCGGAGACGACTGCCGCGGAGATTGTGGCTGCAGTTGCCGGCCAAGGGGAGTGCGACCCCAAGAACATTAAGGTTGGTCGCATGGGCGAAAGTGGGCACGGCGGTTCCGTTGTTGTTCGCTGCCCCGTCAGTTCCGCCAAAATCTTGGCCAAGCGCAAACGGCTGCGCGTGGGGTGGCTCTCTGTGAGAGTCCAGCTGTTGCCACCGAGGGCGTTGAGGTGCTCGCGGTGTCTCGGCGAAAGTCATGGCCGGGCTGTCTGCAAAGCCGCGGAGGATCGCAGTGATCTGTGTATCCGATGCGGCGCGCCCGGCCATAAAGCCGCCGGATGCGTGGCACCTTTTCGCTGCTGCCTCTGCGCAGCGGCGGGCCGAGCGGCGGACCACCGTCTTGGGACGAAGTAGAGCCGCCGGGAGGAGCCGATGGAAACCGTCGGCGCGGGGGCAGTCAGCCCAACCCTCCCCGGCCCTAGTGGTTGAGCTTGCTCCCGAATACTAGGGTCCAGCGGCAGGCCGTCTCATGGCAAGCGCAGTTATTGGGGCTCATGGGGTGGTGACCCCCATGGGTTTCCAATCTACACCATCTGCGCGAGTGGCAACCCGGGGGTTTTTACTGCAGAGCAGTTTCCCCCCTAAACAAAAAAGGGGTGCTACAGAGTAACCTCCTCGTGCGGCGGGGTGTTGCTTATTACATCTGGTTACGATCGGGTGTAAGGAGCAGCATCCTGTCCCGGTGCACCCTGGGCAACGGCAGTTAGGAATTGCCTTCGGGTAATTGCTAGCTGACGGCTGAACTCTGTCTGTGCCGCTCCTTGCGCTGCTATGTTAAGCATAGCGGTACAGGGATGTGGTACGAAGCATACCGTAATCCGCAACGGGCTACCGGCGGGACGGGGGTCCAGTTTACCTGGACCGCGAGGCGGAAACCTCTTTAAATACTACCACGCGCGGCTCAGCCCGCCCATAGTCAGCCGCCGCTGGCTGGTGGGCAGCCGGGCAACCCGTTACCCCAATTTAGGGGCCGGGGGCCGTCGGGGCACTTGCCCGGGCTGCGAGGAAGGAAAATCTCAATAAAAAACCCATGCATACCGTTTCCTGCCCTCCGGGGCAGACCGGGAGTCGCCGGGGTATTTGCTCGGACTGCGAGAAAGGAAAATCTCAATAAAAAACCCATGCACACCGCAATCTGCCCTTCTCAGGGCAGACCGGGGGTCCTGTTCAATCAGGACTGCGAGGAGAAAACCTCTATAAAAAACACCAGCGCGGTGGTACCCGCCAACAGCCGGCCGCTGTCGGCTGGCGGGATGCCGGGCAACCCGTAACCTCTAGCTAGAGGCCGGGGATTCTGGCCACGGAGGTCAGAGTCGCGAGGTAGTAGTCCTCTCTAAAAACTACCAGAGGGGCATCCCTCCCGTAGGGATAGGCGGCGGGGTCTGCGGTTGGACCCTGCGTAGTTGGGACCGTAGTAGCGGTTTCGTGGGTTTTTCCTGGTTTCCCTTCCAAAAACTAGGCCGCATGTTCTTGCCGTGTGCGGGGACCCGTAATCCCGGGAGAAGGGGATCCTGGGCGTTGAGCCTGTGGCAGACCACCCAGGCAACACACTCCTTTGGCCCCTAATTCCGGTAACACGGGCGGTCCTGGTGTAGCTGCATCAGGATCAATCGGCTGCGGGCGAACGGCTTCACCTTCGCCCTAGGTTAGAGGGGGGTTCGGGGGACAGGGCCAGCGGCGGGCTCGGTGAAGCGCTAGTTTTGGTCGACTGGTGCCAACCTTGCCCTAACCGTCTGCGCCAAAGATCCCGTTCGGCGGTTCCACTCTGAAATTATGGGTGGAATCCCCTCTATGTCTGGCGGGCAACTCTGGGCTACGGCTCCCCGTATGAGGGCTCCAAGGAGGGTGGAGACCCCGCCGGATGAAGACGCATAGTGGGCAAAAATAAAAATGGAAGCACTCTCCCTTAAATATTCGACCAAACCCCGAGCGCGAGGCGCTCAAACAACAACAGCTGAACCTGCAGTGCAGATGAATTCGGCGGAGAGAAGGAGGACGCGGGCCGGAACGAGCCTTTCGCCGTTGAATCCGGTCGACGGAGCTGATGGTGCGGGTAGCTCCCGCCGATCGACGATTGCCGCGTCGGACAGCGAGCGCAACCGTGGCCGCTCGCGAAGTCGAAAACGACGTACCACACAATCGAATGATCGTTCCCAACCCAACGAGGGGATCTTTAAGCGGGGCGGGTTTTCCGACTCGGAGAGCGAAAGCTGTCCGTCTCGGAAAATCAGTTCTTCCACAAGAGGAAGGACCAGAGGTGACAGCAGAGGGAATACACCCTCTTGTTCCACTGTTGCCCGTAAGCATCTCTTGGCTGCGGAGGAGGAGGCGCGCGAGGCGGAATTCAACCGCTTCCTCGAGCGGAGGACGAAGTCCCCCACTGTCCTCGTTGCGCCCCCGCCCCCCGACGCCCTGACATGCCCTGATTTGCCTGACGATCTGTCAGCCCTTGACATGGCAGATATGCAGAAGATGGCCCACCACTGCATCGGCGCCGTCTCCACAGTAAAGGCCAAATCGAGCAACCTTCAGGGCCGCATGGTAAAGGCCCTCAAGGATGCGACTCGCAACCTAACAATCCTAGTCAATGAGATAAGTTCCCGTACTCTTGACCAGGAAAGTCGTAACATAGCCCGAGCGAACAAAACTCTCCGGGAAGAAATAGACCACCTCAAAGAGGAGGTCAAAACCTTCCGGAGAGAGTTCTCGGCCAGGACTACTGCCAACGCAGCAGCCCCTGCCCCAGCTCCGGCTACAACCCAGATGGACGAGGCGATCTTGCAGTCTATCGCGGCGCTCATCGACTCTCGTCTTGAGAGTCGATTTGCATGCCTCGAGGGACGGCTGGATCGCCTCAACCCCCTGCCTGCGCCAAGACCTCCCCTGGCACACGACAAACCGGCCCTCGTGCCGAGCTCCTCCGGCTCCGCCGGTCCGTCGTCGACTAAAAAAGCCAAAGCGCCCAAAGCGCTAAGTCAGGCCCCTTCTTTGCCAGCAGCCCAACCCAGAGGCCCCAAAACCTTCGCCGCCGCCGCGGCTTCGCAGAAGCCTGCAAAGCCGCAGTCCAAGGCCCCGGCGGGTATGGTTCCTCAGGAACAGACTGCCGCAATTGCCGGCCCCTCTCGGCGTAGCCCGAGAATAAACCAGTCGGCAAGCCAGCCAGCGATGGCCCCGGCAACCCAACCTGACGCAAACGAGTGGGTCCAAGTCACCCGTAAGAAGTCGAGGAAAAAGAAGGCAAAAAAACCTTCCCCTCCTTCTACTGCGGTCACTAGGACAACACCTTCACAAGGCCCAAGAGAAAAGCCCAAAGGCGCCTCGCTTACTCCTCCCCGCACGTCTGCGGTTATAATCTCCCTCCAGCCGGAGGCTGCAGAAAGAGGAGTAACTTACAACGAGGCCCTCTCCAAGGCGCGCGAAGTCCTTTCCCTACCAAGCCTGGGCCTGGAGGGACTTCGCTGCAGTAAAACCGCCACAGGGGCCAGAATGCTCGAAATTTCTGGCCAAAATAACGGAGACAAAGCCGACCAACTCGCAGACAAGCTCCGAGAGGTCCTCGACGGAGTGGCTACTGTGGCCCGCCCTGTAAAGAAGGTGGACATCCGAGTCACGGAGCTGGACGACTCGGTGTCCAAGGACGATATTATCGCAGCAATTTCTGCGAAAGGCAGCTGCAAGCCTGAGCACGTGAGAGTCGGGGAAATCAGGCCAGGACCACGGGGCGTAGGAGCCGCCATCATCTCTTGTCCAGTGGCCACGGCAAAACTTTTGCTGACCGGCCGCCTACTGATCGGCTGGTCCTCTGCAAAAGTTACACTGCTGGAGGCGCGCCCCCTGCGGTGCTATAAATGCATGGGCCTCGGGCACACTAAACAGCTGTGCCCCTCCTCGAAGAACCGTAGTGACCTGTGCTTCAGGTGCGGACAACCCAACCACAGATCATCGGACTGTTCGGTTAAAAAGCCTAAATGCGTAGTGTGCGCAGATGCCGGCAAGGCGTCTGACCACATTATGGGTGGGAAGGCTTGCCGTCCCCCCACTGCACGAGGCAAAACAGTTCCGGTGGCTGCACAGATCCCAGCCGCCACGCCCATGGAGTCGGAGGTCCAACCGCAGGTTGGGACGGAGGAGGTGGAGAGAGATAGCAGGCAACTCAATGCCGCTTAGGTCCCCTTTCTCCCTCCTCCAGGCGAACTTGAACCACGCCGCCAGATCCCAGGACTTGTTCATGGCAAATCTGGTGGCGTGGAACATCGACCTAGCGGTTGCAGCAGAGCCCTATTTCGTCCCGGATGGTTCATCCAACTGGGCAGGCTCTGCCAACCAGGACGTGGCGATTGTCACTCGCACAGGCCCTTATGCATACCCGCTTCGGACCCTGGAACGAGGGCCCGGATATGTTGCGGCGGTGTGGAGGGAGATTGCTGTTGTGGGGACCTACTTTTCCCCCAACAGACCCCTTCACCAGTTCGAAACATATCTGGACGCCCTCAGTCCAGTGGTCAGAAGGCTGGCTCCCCGGCAGATACTACTGCTCGGCGATCTGAACGCCAAATCCCGAAGTTGGGGGAGTCCCGCTCCTAACCCCCAGGGTGGCGTTCTGGAGGAGTGGATCGCCGAGCACGGCCTGGTGCTGCTCAACGTGGGCAGTACCCCAACCTGCGTGCGAGCGCGGGGGGGATCTGTGGTGGACGTCACGTTCGCCACCCCCGCCCTAGCACAAAGAATAGGCCAATGGCGAGTCCTTGCGGCGGAGGAAACTCTATCGGACCATACGTACATCCGTTTCGAGTCCTCCGCCCCCCTAACCCAACGAAACCCGCCGCCGTCTCATAGCCGTCTCCCACGCTGGGCACTCACGCGCCTAGACCATGAGATGGCGAAAGACGCGGCCCTCATACAGGACCTGGCTTACGGCCCAGAAACGGCAAGCGTTGACGAGGCTGCGGTCCGCTTCCGTACGGCCCTTACACAGGTGTGTGATGCCTCAATGCCGAGAGCACGGCCCCAGCCCTCTCGCAAGCAGGTGTACTGGTGGAGTGGGGAGATTTCCGCTCTCCGCTCCACCTGTAATGCCTCGCGAAGGGCTCTTCTCCGCTGTCGTAGGCGGCATCACACACCAGACGAGGAATCCCTGCTCTGGGCTGCTCACAAAGTGGCCAAAAAGGCCCTCCAGCGGGCAATCAGTATTGCCAAAGAGCAGGCCCAAGCAGAGGCTCTTGAAGACCTTAACAGGGACCCATGGGGGCGTCCGTACCGCACAGTGCGGAACAAGTTCCGCGCAATGACCGCCCCCATTACTGAAACGCTCGACCCACCCCTCCGCGAGCAGGTCCTTCAGAAGCTGTTCCCAAACCGAGGGCCCCACACGCCCCCGACAACGAGACCTCCCCGGCCACCCGCGGCATCGTCCATCCTCCCCGTCTCGGACGGGGAAATGGAAAGGGCTACGGGAAGGCTCAGAGGGAGAAACACGGCACCTGGTCCCGACGGCGTTCCTGGCCGTATCCTAAGGTTAGCCCTCGAACATCTAGAGGGCCGGCTTCGGGATGTTTTCAACTTGTCCCTCAGGACCGGTAAATTCCCGAAGCCGTGGAAGGAAGGCAAGCTCTGCCTCATCCCAAAAGAGGGCAAGCCACCTAACTCTCCCTCGGCCTACAGGCCCATCGTTCTGCTCGATGAGGCCGGTAAGATGCTGGAAAAGATAGTGGCGTCCCGGCTCATCGAGCATCTGGAGGACACCGGTCCAGACTTATCACCCGCTCAGTTCGGTTTTCGAACTGGGCGGTCTACCAATGACGCCATACTGGCTCTGAAGGAGTTTGCCCAGGAGGCAACGAATAAAGGCGATCGAGTGTTGGCGGTATCAATCGACATCGCCAACGCCTTCAACAGCCTCCCTTTTTCCACCATCATAGAGGCGCTCCGGTTCCATGGAGTGCCTCTCTACTTGATGAGGCTGTTGGAGGATTACCTCCAGGACAGAGTTATCATATACACGGTTGAGGGGGGGATGCTGGAGCGGAGGGAGATGCGATGCGGTGTCCCACAGGGATCGGTCCTAGGTCCGACCCTGTGGAACATCGGTTTCGACTTCGTCCTCCGGAACCGGCCTCTGCCCCGCACCCGTGTACTATGCTACGCGGACGATACCCTCGTCGTGGCTCAAGGGGGGAGCCTCGGGGAGCTGTATCGTCGCGGAGAGGCGGCTGCATCAGCCGTGGTGGACGCTGCCCGACGCCTTGGCCTTACAGTCGCCCTGGAAAAGACTGAGGCCATGATTTTCCATGGTCCTCGCCAGGGCCCACCGCCGGGTGCCCACATAATTGTGGAGGGAGTCGCCGTCGGGATTGGGACCCAGATGAAATATCTGGGTATCACTCTCGACGGCAGATGGAAGTTCGAGGCGCACTTCGCGCTGATGAAGCCGCGTCTCGTTGATACGGCAGCGGCCCTGGGCAGACTGCTGCCTAACGTCGGGGGCCCCAGTGTCAGCTGTCGCAAGCTGTACGCTGGGGTGCTTAAGAGCATGGCCCTTTATGGGGCCCCAGTTTGGTACCCACTGAATGGGGAGGCGAGGACTCTGCTTCAAAGGCCACAACGCATCATCGCGCTGCGGGCCATCAGAGCGTACCGCACCGTGGCGCATGACGTGGCCTTAGTCCTCGCGGGACTCCCCCCTTGGGACCTAGAAGCTGGCATCCTAGCCGCCGTATACTCCTGGCGGCAGGAGCGCAGATCGGAGGGCGAAAACCCGATGATGGAGGAGACGGCCCGCATCAGATCCCGCGCTCACGAGCACCTGATGCAGGCTTGGTCTCGTAGGCTGGAATCCAGTCATTACGGGGGCCCGGCGAATCGCACTATAAGTGCATTTCGCCCGGTCCTCGATGACTGGATTGCAAGGAAGCACGGCTCCCTTACCTTCCATATGGTACAGATCCTGACCGGGCACGGTGCCTTTGGTTGGTATCTGCATCATATAGCGGGTAGGGAGCGCACCCCCGAGTGCCACGAGTGCGGTGCTGCGGAGGATACAGCTGATCACACCCTCCGGGAGTGCTCAGCATGGGTCCAGCAGCGCCGCACTTTGACCTCGGTGGTGGGAGGGGACCTCTCGCTCCCCAGCATAGTGAGAGCTATGCTGGGCAGCGGTGAGGCTTGGGGGGCAGTGGCTTCCTTTTGCGACGATGTCATGTCGCAGAAGGAGGCCGCGGAGCGGGTCAGGGAGGAAAATCCTCTTGCTGACCCAATCCGTCGTCGAAGAAGGGGGAGGAGGAGACGGCGTTACGCCGCACTCAACTTCCCCCTTCTAGCGGACTAGTGAGCGAGGGGCGGGGGCCCTTAGCTCACATTGCACAGTCTGCCAGTCTGGGGTGATCCCGTGTGTACAGGATCACCCATTCCCTGTGCCTGAGGCCCGGCATAGCATGCCGTACGTTTGTGACGCATGGACGAAACCAGAACACGGGTGCCCATGTGTCACTAGCATACGTTGCGTGGTACACCGCAGGTTTTTTAGTTGGGTGATACCTCGTCATGGAACAGTCGCTACAAGCCATTGTTAGATGACGAGGGAGTCCCACATAACCTGCCGCTGCCCCCGCGGCGGTAGGTATGCGAAATGCATTTTTCCTGCGCACCAAAAAAAAAAAAAAAAAAAAGGTTAGGTTGGGGTGCTACGGGGTGCTACAGAGTCACCTCCAAGAGCGACGGGGTGTTGCTTATTACATCTGGTTACGATCGGGTGTAAGGAGCAGCATCCTGTCCTGGTGCACCCTGGGCAACGGCAGTTAGGAATTGCCTTCGGGTAATTGCTAGCTGACGGCTGAACTCTGTCTGTGCTGCTCCTTGCACTACTATGTTAAGCATAGCGGTGCAGGGATGTGGTACGAAGCATACCGTAATCCGCAACGGGCTACCGGCGGAACGGGGGTCTAGTTTACCTGGACCGCGAGGCGGAAACCTCTTTAAATACTACCACGCGCGGCTTAGCCCGCCCATAGTCAGCCGCCGCTGACTGGCGGGTCGCCGGGCAACTCGTTACCCCGTGGGGGCCGAGGGCTGTCGGGGGCACTTCGTCCGGGCCGCGAGGAAGGATCACCTCACTAAAAAAACCCAGACATACCGTAACCCACCCTCACGGGTGGGCCGGGGGCTGTCGGGGCTTTTGTCCGGGCCGTGAGGAAGGAAAAACCTCTCTAAAAAACCCTTGCAAACCGTTACCCCAATCGGGGCCGGGGGCCTTTCGGGGCCGCGAGGATGGTAAACTCAATAAAACTTCCCCCTAGTCCTGGAGTCTGCAAGGGGGCTCTAGGGCGTATGACTGGTAGGGTTACATACCGGTCGATTTCCTTGCACCATACCGTTCTGCCCTTTTCAGGGCGGGGCGGGGGCCCTGCTTGCCAGGGCTGCGGGGAGTAAACCCCAAAGGGAGCGTTTGGGGGCTGGGTCTGTTGCGGTGGAGTCTCGGTGGGGAAATGGGGTGTGCGCGGCTTCTTCGGTGCTGGCTGGTGAGGTCGTGTCCTCCCTGGTTAATGCCGTCGCAGTCTCTTAGCACCCCAGGACCTTTAACCGGTACTGTACCCCTTCAGCCCTAGACATCAAATGCTCTCAAAAATCCTCCAATTCCCGTCGTTGGGGCGCCCTGCGGGGCCTTGCGTGGCGACGGGGTCTCTGGATGGCAGAGTGGTTGGCAGAGTTGGATCAACCGGCAAGCGGCCACCCCGTGGTTTCCCGCCTCCTCGGGAGTAAGTAGGGTTACTCAGCTACACCGAGATCTCTGGCTGGATGGACCGTTTATATCTCTCGGACTCGTGGGAATTCTATGGACAATTCAAAACACTCGGGGAATTTAGGGGGGAAGAAGAGCAAGGAGCCCACCTTCGAATCTCGCCTTAAGGGCATGTTTGGTGGTACCTCCAAAACGACAGGGAAGAAAAGCAGCCAAGCTGCGAAACAGAGTGCAGAGCCCAAGACTCAGCCTAGCACGAGCGCTTCCAGTAAGCCTGGTGCCGGAGGAAAGGCAGATGAGGGCAAATCAAGTAGTGACACAGAAGGGAAGAGAGAGGAAAAAAGCAGCAGTGTGCTGAAGGAGAAGGAAAGACCAAGAAGTAGAGACAGCTCCCGCTCAAGCGGTGGAGCTAGGAAAAAGGAGAAAGAGAAAGATTCGGGAGATAGCGCCGAGTCCAACAAAACGCCTACCTGGGAAGACACGTATTTCGCCGATGACGACTACGAGCTCTACTCAGGATGCAGCGAAGACATTGGCGATAGCAGACCTGGCTCGAAGAGAAAGTTTCTTGTGATGGGTGACGCCATGTCACCCGCTGGAAACCCCATTGACAGCGGTATTATACCCGGTACACCTCAAGCCAAGAAGTTTGCTGGAGGAGGACGAGGTAAAGCGTCTACAGCTGGAAGAGGAAAACCCCGCCAAAGAGTCGACTCCGAGGGCTTCAGTGACCCCGAGATGCGATACAAGTGGGAGTTACAAAAGGCAAGAGAAGAGTTGGCGCTGTATACGCCCTCCCCTGAACCAAGCCAGACCAATTCGGACAACACTCGAGTGCTTCCGACACCTCCGGTTCTCAGTGCTGGCGCCAGAGACTCCGCTCTGATGCCGCCACCTGAATCACCATCGACGTCTCGCACGCCGTCGGCTACCAGGAGAAGAAGAGAAGCGATAGAGGACATGCCTTCTGAGATGGGTCCTCCCGATCTATCTGGCGACCTGTACCTCAAAATACAGGGCTGCTGTGACTGGATTCGGGACTTAGCTTTGACCTCAAAGAACCTCAAGGGCACCGTTGTGCGCGACTTCAAGAAGGCCGCAACCGACATCGAGTCCGCCGCGTACGTCATGCGAAACCGCACCGTGACCAGCGAGAACTGCACGCTGGAAATGGAGCTCGCCCACGTCCGCGACCAGCTCACCGCAACACGATGCAGAGAGGAGCGACTTCGCAAGGAAATGGCAACGATGAGAGTCGAGAACCAACACCTCTCGGCTGAAATCAGCACTCTTAAGGCTGAGATCAAGAACATCCGAGAGCAGGGTGGCTTCCGCGCCCTCTCTCAGACATCAACTTTGGAGCCATCACACCCCGTAGAGGACAACAGAGTTGAGGAGTTCACTCGCTCCATCCTCCTTCACGTGGGCCAAATGATTAAGGAGAGCTTCGAGGCATACGACGCAAAGCGCATCCCTGCTTTCCAGAGCATGCATCCTCCTCCTCTGGAGCCAGAGACGCGCGAGCCCGCGGTTAGCCAGGCTAGTGCTCCGACACCTCAACCCAACAAGGGCAAAGGGAAGGGCAAAGGAAAATCCTCCAACCCGGCGGCTGCTCCTGCGCCTGCCCCAACTGCCACCCCGATGGAAACGACAACTACTCAGGCCGAAGCATGGACCGAAGTAGTCAAAAGAAGGACAACGCGCAAGCATGGATCCGGCTCCTATTCTGCAGTTCCAGCCGTTTCTCAACCCGCACAATCCGCCAAAGTGGCTGAACCCACCAAGAAGAGGAAGGCGAGGCGGAAGAAGACCCAGGTTGCTTCAACACCGGGAACTTCCTCTGCACCGACAACAGCGGCGAAGGCCAAACCCGCCACGTCCAGCGGGCCGAAGCCCTCGAGTAAATTTGGGAATCCCTCCAGACTACGGGCCCCGCGATCAGCGGCGGTGGTCCTTGAAATGCGGCCGGAGGGCCTAGCTGCGGGACTGAGTATCAAGAGTTTCCTCAGAGAAGCCAAGGACCGTATTAACCTGTGGGATCTCGGCATAGGCGACCGCCTTCGTTTTAAGGTGTCTACTCCTACCGGGAACACAATTTTGGAAATCGACGCTCTGGCGGGGCAGAGTGTGGACGAGGCAAACCAGAAAGCAGATGTCTTCGCTGCCAAACTTGCCAAAATCTACCCGCCGGAGATGATCAAGATCACGAGACCTGTCAAGTCTACGGACATTAGGCTGACGGGCCTCGACAGTTCCGTCACAGCCGAGGAGGTCGCTGCAGCAGTGGCTAAGGCTGGGGAGTGTGAAGCGGCGCAAGTTCGAGTGGGCCAAATTTCGAAGAGCGACTGGGGCGGTGCGGTCATTGTGCGCTGCCCAGTCATGGTAGCCAAGAAGCTGGCGAACAGCCGGATAATTGTGGGGTGGATCTCAGCAAGAGCTGTCTTGCTCAAGCCAAGACCCCTGCGCTGCTCGCGGTGCCTAGGCGAGGGCCACGGCCGAGTTAGGTGCGCCGCGGTTGAAGACCGCAGCAACACGTGCCTACGCTGCGGCGAAATCGGCCACAAAGCTGCCGGTTGCACTAAGCAGGTCCGCTGCATCCTGTGCGCCAACATCGGCAAGGAGGACAACCATCGTCTGGGAACTCGCGACTGTCCCCAACCGAAGAAGAAACCGAAGACGCAACCCACGGTCGAGGACCCTGACGCGCGAAGCGAACGCGATCGCACGCATGCTCGCGAGGGCTCCCGGAGGGCGAGAGAGAAGTCTGCGAGTGCTGCGGAAGTACGGGAACGTAGTCCCGTACATCTCTCTTCGAGACCAAGAGGGACGGATGCGGGGGCGTCCGTCTCCTCTAGCTGATTGGTCTGAGTGGCGCGTGTGCGGTGTACCCGCGCGCCTCTCTATGAGTGGATAGGGCAGAATGCCTAAGAGAGAGCTATGGAGCCGTGCTGCGCGGCGGACCTGAGTAGAATTCAGACGAGAACCTCTGGCCGTCACGATCAGCACGAGAGGTACACGGAGGGTGGTTTAGTGGGTATTGTTCGTTAAATAGGACGAGTCCCACATACCCCTGTCGACGTCCCCGCAGTCGACAGGGCATGCGTGAATGCATTCCCCCGCCTAAAAAAAAAAAAAAAAAAAAAAAAAAAAAAAAAGGTTGGGGTGCTACAGAGTCACCTCCAAGAGCGGCGGGGTGTTGCTTATTACATCTGGTTACGATCGGGTGTAAGGAGCAGCATCCTGCCCCGGTGCACCCTGGGCAACGGCAGTTAGGAATTGCCTTCGGGTAGTTGCTAGCTGACGGCTGAACTCTGTCTGTGCCGCTCCTTGCACTACTATGTTAAGCATAGCGGTGCAGGGATGTAGCACGAAGCAGACCGTAATCTGCCCTTTTCAGGGCGGACCGGGGGTCCAGTTCACCTGGGCCGCGAGGCGGAAGCCTCTCTAAAAACTACCATGCGCGGCAGTGCCCGCCTATAGTCAGCCGTCGCTGGCTGGCGGGTCGCCGGGCAACCCGTTACCTCAAATGAGGGGCCGGGGGCTGTCGGGGCATTTGCCCGGGCTACGAGGAAGGACTACCTCAATAAAAAACCCTTGTATACCGTAACCCGCCTTCACGGGCGGAGCGGGGGCTCTACGGGGCCGCGAGGGGCGAACCTCTATAAAAAACTGTAAAACTGAGCCGCTGTGGACGCTGGCGGCCCGGGCCTCCTTCGGGGGGTGGACACGCAGGCGGTGTTCCAAAATGCTAGGCGCCAACAAAGAGAGGGGGGGGGCAGCTGCGCCCGTAAGCAGCACAAAATTATGAGTGAACGTCAAAAAACGGTAAAGTTCCCCGGGCGGGTCCGGTCTCAGACCGGGAATCCCGTCGGCCGAAAGGTCGCTGTCCCATCGTATACGGGGGGTGACAACGAACACTCTAGGGCCATTAGCCCCAACCGCGGGAGGTCCGCGAAGACCGCTAATAGTGGTGCAGATAGCGTTGACGACGAGAGCACTCGCTCGCGCTCACGCTCACGCTCGCATTCGCGCTCCGTCGCGAGCACAGGAGAGGACACGCTGTCGGAGGGTGCATCGGTTAGGAGCTACCACCCGCGCCATAAATCCGACACACACCGGACGAGACAAGGCCAAGCAGTCGAGGCCACCACCTCCCCACCCGAGAGGTTCCGCGAAAGCGTCCTCGAAGTGGGTGAGAGAGTCAAGGATAGAGAACAAGGAGCCGGCATCGATTCAGACGACACGACCGTGCCTCCTCCCACAGAAAGCGCTTCCGCCACGGACTTCAGTGAGGACTCACAGGGTAGGAAGCGTCCAAAACGCAGGAGGGTCGCTACCCCCAATGACGAGGCATCAGGCGGGTCTGGCTCCCGAACGGAACGTCTCTTGGAACGCAATGCAGCAGAACTATCCGCTGTAGAGCGCAACGAGCGGCGGCGGTCGGTAACCAGCCCTCCCCTTAACCTCACTCGGACACAGAAGTCGCACGTAAATGACGTACAACGTGCTAACCCGTGCGAGAACCTGACAGCTGGAGAGTGCAAAGCAGCAGCCTTCGAACACATCCAGAAGCTGTTCAACATTGCCTCCACCTGCAGGAACCTGAAGGGCACGACATGCCGTGACATCTCAGTTGCGGCCGCAAATCTCCTGGAGACTGTACGGGTGCTACACGACCGCAACACCAACGAGGAGATAATGAGGCTCCAAGAGGATCACAACCTCTTACTTGCGGAGCACCTCGAGTTAAAAGCCAAACTCGAGCAGATGGAGGCGGAGGTCCAACACGTCAGAAAGCGCAACGACGAGTTCTGCGCCGAAAGGAGATCTCTCCGCGAGGAGCGTCGAGAGATAACGATCGAACGGGAGCTGATCGCTGTTGAGAGAGAGCAGATGCGGGAGGGAATTCCTCTACCCCCCCTGCCTCCTACCCCAATCGACGGTGAGCGGTTCCCGCTGACCCTCAGAAGGCAAGAGGACGTCGAAGCAATGACGCGCACGATCCTCGATTCCGTCGGAACCATGCTGGACGCGCGCTTCAAAAACTTTGAGAGGCGGCTCCCCTCCCAAGAACGCGTCCGTCCTCTAACACGTCCTGAGCGACCACAGGCTCAAACTCAGCCCCCGACTTCGGGAGAGGCAGAGAAGCCCAAACGTCGCCGTCGCGCAACGAAGGCTGAGCTTAATGCCAGAGCCGCTGCCGCCGCTGCGGATAACGAGCGGCGCCAAATAGAGAGAGGCAGAGTATTGCGAACTCCAGAGGCTGCGACTTCGCATCGCCCACCTCCCCCGGCCCCCGTGCCTATGGACACGGAATGGTCTGAGGTCGTCAGGCGAGGCAAGAAGAAGAAGAAGAAGAAACAGGCTGCCCAACAACCGCAACCTGCGCGCACGCAGACTGCGCGGTCGAGAGCGCCACAACATCCTGCGCAACCGCAGCCTGCCAACACTACGAGGACGTCGAACTTCCGTTCGAACACCCAACGCCTACGCCCGCCTCGTACGTCCGCTGTCGTGTTCACTCTCTTGGAGCCAGTGGCCACGCATCGCAACATGACGTACTCCTCATTCCTGAAAGAGGCGAAGACGAAGATCGATCCCCCAAGCCTCGGGATCGAACCACACAAGATGAGGATCCATGACACCGCGACCGGCGGAAGGATCATCGAGATAGAAGGCGACCCTGATGGGAAGCAAGCAGATGCCCTTGCGGCAAAACTACAGGAGCTACTACCCAGCGATGTCCTTCGGGTGTCCAGGCCGATCAAGTCTGCGGAGATCCGCGTGACCGGCCTCGACGACTCAGTCACTCCGGAAGAGGTGGTGCACGAGCTGGCCAGACAGGGCGGCTGTTCGGAGGAGCTCATCAAGGTGGGCCAACTCCGTCGCTCCCCAAATGGCAGCTTCATGATTTGGGCCAAGCTGCCTGCTACGGCGGCTAGGAAGCTCGCCTTAGGGCGTTTCCTTATCGGCTGGGTGTCAGCGCGCGTCAGAGTGCTGACTCCTCGCCAAGTAAGATGTTTCCGCTGCCTGGAACTAGGACATGTTCGGCAGCGTTGTGGGGCGGAAATTGACCGCAGTGGCGCATGCTACCGCTGCGGCCAGGTTGGCCACAAGTCAGCTTCATGCAGCGCCGAGCCCAATTGCGCACTTTGCGCAGCGAAGGGTCGGCCCGCCAACCACAGAGTGGGTGCGAAATCCTGTTGCCCCGCTCCCCCCAAGAGAAGACAGCGAAGACACGCTGAAGAGCGCCTCCCACCACAGGAGGAACCACAGCACCGCGTGGCAGTCAGCCCGGTGCTACAACCCAACAGTCTCAGGGGTGAGGGCTCGGGTGCGGCGCCCAAACCCCCTAGAAACGAGACCGAGAAGGCACGCGACATAGCGTCCAAGAGAGCCGGGAGCGCTGCTCCCTAGAATGGAGCCGGATGCGGCTGACGCTGCGAGGGGACGTGGTAGAATGCAAACGCGAACCCACGTTCCCCGCCCATCTGCGCCTAGATGAACGAGTGGAGGTTTTAGTGGGTATGGTCTACGGGCGAGTCCTACACGAGCCCCAGCTGCTCCCCCGGCGGCTGGGGTAGTGCGTAACAGCATTTCCTGCCACTTTAAAAAAAAAAAAAAAAAAAAAAAAAAAAAAAAAAAAAAAAAAAGGTTAGGTTAGGTTAGGTTAGGTTAGGTTAGGTTAGGTTAGGTTAGGTTAGGTTAAGGGTCGGCCCGCCAACCACAGAGTGGGTGCGAAATCCTGTTGCCCCGCTCCACCCAAGAGAAGACAGCGAAGACACGCTGAAGAGCGCCTCCCACCACAGGAGGAACCACAGCACCGCGTGGCAGCCAGCCCGGTGCTACAACCCAACAGTCTCAGGGGTGAGGGCTCGGGTGCGGCGCCCAAACCCCCTAGAAACGAGACCGAGAAGGCACGCGACATAGCGTCCAAGAGAGCCGGGAGCGCTGCTCCCTAGAATGGAGCCGGATGCGGCTGACGCTGCGAGGGGACGTGGTAGAATGCAAACGCGAACCCACGTTCCCCGCCCATCTGCGCCTAGATGAACGAGTGGAGGTTTTAGTGGGTATGGTCTACGGGCGAGTCCTACACGAGCCCCAGCTGCTCCCCCGGCGGCTGAGGTAGTGCGTAACAGCATTTCCTGCCACTTTAAAAAAAAAAAAAAAAAAAAAAAAAAAAAAAAGGTTAGGTTAGGTTAGGTTAGGTTAGGTTAGGTTAGGTTAGGTTAGGTTAGGTTAGGTTAGGTTAGGTTAGGTTAGGTTGGGGTGCTACAGAGTCACCTCCAAGAGCGACGGGGTGTTGCTTATTACATCTGGTTACGATCGGGTGTAAGGAGCAGCATCCTGTCCCGGTGCACCCTGGGCAACGGCAGTTAGTAATTGCCTTCGGGTAATTGCTAGCTGACGGCTGAACTCTGTCTGTGCCGCTCCTTGTGCTATTACGTTAAGCGTAACGGCGCAAGGACGTAGCACGAAGCAGACCGTAATCTGCCCTTTTCAGGGCGGACCGGGGGTCCAGTTCACCTGGGCCGCGAGGCGGAAGCCTCTCTAAAAACTACCACGCGCGGCAGTGCCCGCCTATAGTCAGCCGTCGCTGGCTGGCGGGTTGCCGGGCAACCCGTTACCCCAAATGAGGGGCCGGGGGCTGTCGGGGCATTTGCCCGGGCTACGAGGAAGGACTACCTCAATAAAAAACCCTTGTATACCGTAACCCGCCCTCACGGGCGGAGCGGGGGCTCTACGGGGCCGCGAGGGGCGAACCTCTATAAAAAACTGTAATACCGAGCCGCTGTGGACGCTGGCGGCCCGGGCCTCCTCAGGGGGTGGACACGCAGGCGGTGTTCCGAAATGTTAGGCGCCAAAACAAAACAGGAGGGGGGGCAGCTGCGCCCGCAAGCAGCCCAAATACAATGCCTAGTTCAAAAAGTACAGTAAAACTACCCCAGGTTGGTAATGCTGGCTCAACAAAAAAACAGCCAATCCAACCCCCGGCTTCGGCCGCGGGCAGGTCTTCCACGGAGCACGGTTCCGCGTATCTGGGGGGAAGACCAAACAAGGCAGAGTCTTTGGACTTGGGGAAAAAGGGGGGGAATGTAGTAGGAGAAGGGTTGCGCTCCTTTGACGATCGCCTTAGAGGCATGTTCGGGAGCACACCGAAGAGACAGGAGGCTGCTCTTTTGCAGACAGACGCAAGCACCAGTGCCGGAACCTCAGGCCGTGCTTCCAGTGAGCGTCTGGCCAAAGCGAAGGGTAGCGGTGAAGGGAACTTGACACTTGAGTTCCCTGCAGTGAATATCGCCAAGCCTATGAAGGCGGCTGTGAGCACTCTTGCCGATTCATTCGGCGTTGCTCCTTCTGCCCGATCTGGCATAGGCGACCGGATTGACACCGACGTGGAGAGTGGAGACGACTCTGCGAGTAACTCTTCCCGGGGGGGCACAAAACGCCGACTCACCGGGCTTGAACGCGGGTCGAATCCCCCCGCCGAATTCACGGACGAGGACGATGTGGAGAGCGACACCTCTGCTAACAAACTGTCGAGATTAGCGCACGGTCAGAGAGGTCGCGCCTCCACTTACGGACGGCACGCAGGTCAGACTCGTACCACCATAACAGCGGAAACGGATCTTAATGACCCTGAAATTGAGATCGACATTGAGAGGGAACTCCGCTACGTTGAAGCAGCGTACGCCGGAAGATCCCCATCACCTCTGATTGGGAGCATTTTGAGGCCCGAGGCTGAGAGACCGGACCCATTCAGCAATCTGGGATCCACACTGGATGCACACCGGAACGCTTCCCCGGTACCCTCGGAATGTGGCACACTCGTCCCGGACGCACCATATGCCAAGCCAACGAGTGACGATCGCCCTGATCTCAGCACGGACATCTACAAGCGCATCACAGCTGCGTGCGACAAGGTAACAAAGGTGAAAGACCACTCAAAACACCTTAAGGGCACTGACATGAAGGCCCTCAAGGAGGCCGTGGCCACCATTCGCGGTGAGGCGTGGAGTCTTGTAGGGAGATCCCGCTCTAAGGAAAGTTACTACCTGGAGATGGAGGTCGCCTCCCTGCGTGACGAAATTGCTGCCGTGAAACGTCGCGAAGAGGAAACTCGCAAACGCGAAGAACAAGCCCGCAAGGAAATATCCAGGCTCCGTGACCAGTGCGGAGAGCTTGGAGGCGCTGTAAAATTCCTCAAGCAGGCCATCAAAGATGCCTACAAAGGTAGAACGGAGAGAGCCCCCTACTTCCACGACAGCGATGTGGAGTCAGAGTGGGCCCCGCAAGACGCGGCCGTAGACCCAATGGAAACCATACAGGAAGAGGCTCCACGTCCTCCCAGCGCCGGCCGCATTCCCCCTGCCCAGGCAGACCTGGCGGAAGTTATTGTCCGCGAGGTCATGTCACACGTAGGGCGAATGATGGACGCTCGATTTGAGGACCTCGAGGATCGCCTTCCTCCAAGGCGACCGATGCGCCCCCCGCTCAACGCTGATGCTCAGCGTCCTGCCGCGACCCAGCCTGTTGCGCCAGCGGAGACCGGGCCTAAAAAGAAGAGAGCGAGGAAGAAAGGGAAGGGGAAAGCACCCACAAAGGGTCCGGACCCAGTCCCAATCCACTCAACATCGCAAGCCGCTCCGACCACATCCACCTGGACAGAGGTCGTCAAGAGGGGCAAGAAGAAGTCGAAGAAAAAGGGCAAGGGCCAGAGTTCTTATGCTCCGGCCCAAACTACTTCTACTTCGAACCCGGCAAGATCGGCCCAACCTACCGCCACGTCCAGCGGCAAGAAGGCATCACAGAACCAGGGAAACCCCTCCCGACTACGTGCCCCGCGCTCAGCTGCGGTGGTTATAGAAATGCGGCAGGAGGGATTAACTGCAGGCCTGAGCGTACACAGCCTCCTGGAGGAAGCTAAGAAACGCATCCAATTGTGGAACCTCGGCATAGACGGTCGTCTCCGATTCAAGAGATCCGTGGCCACAGGGAACACCATACTAGAGATAGACGCCCTGGCCGGGCAGAGTGTGGACGAAGCGAACCAGAAGGCGGACGCTTTCGCCGAAAAGCTCGCTGAAATCTACCCGCCAGGGGCCGTCAAAATCACCAGACCTGTCAAGTCCACCGACATCCGGCTGACAGGTCTTGATACGCTGGCAACAGCCGAGGAAATTGCCGAAGCGGTGGCCAAGGCTGGAGAATGTAATGCGGCCAACGTTAAAGTTGGCCAAATACATAGGAGTGGTACCAGCGGCGCGGTCATTGTCCGCTGCCCGGTCATGGCGGCCAAAAAATTGGCCAATAGCCGGTTGTGTGTTGGGTGGGTATCGGTCAGAGCGGTCCTGCTAAAACCGAGACCCCTGCGCTGCTCGCGGTGCTTTGGTGAGGGCCACGGCCGAACAAGGTGTACTGCGGTCGATGATCGCAGCGACACATGCCTTCGTTGCGGCGAAACGGGCCACAAATCGGCTGGATGCACAGGCACAGTCCGCTGCATACTGTGTGCTGGCATCGGCAAAAACGACCAGCACAGGCTAGGGTCACGCGATTGTCCCCAGCCCAAGAAAAGGGATAAAACACGCCCCCCGGTAGAAGACCCGAAACCGCGAGAACGCGCGAGGGACTCCCGGGTGATTGGGGTGGAACGGGATCGGTCCCGCGATCGTAGCCCGATTCGCTCCGGCAATAGACCAGGAGGAACAGACGCGGGGGCGTCTGTACACTCCAGCTGATTGGTCTGAGTGAGCGCGCGCGGTGTACCCGCGTGCCACTCTACAGAGGCACAGGCAGAACAACTGCCTAGGAGTGGGCTGTGAACCAGCAAAGCGCTACGTGGCGGTTCGTGGAATGAAGTCAGAAATGGTGCCCATGTCCGCCCACGTAATATGCGCGAGAGGTACACGGAGGGTGGTTTAGTGGGTATGGTCCGCTAAATAGGACGAGTCCCACATACCCCTGCGACGGCCCCCGCTGTCGCAGGAAATGCGTAAGAGCATTCCCCCGCCTAAAAAAAAAAAAAAAAAAAAAAAAAAAAAAAAAAAAAAAAAAAAAAAAAAAAGGTTAGGTTAGGTTAGGTTAGGTTAGGTTAGGTTAGGTTAGGTTAGGTTAGGTTAGGTTAGGTTAGGTTAGGTTAGGTTAGGTTAGGTTAGGTTAGGTTAGGTTAGGTTAGGTTAGGTTAGGTTGGGGGTGGAAGTGTAGTTACGTCCCCGTCGTCACCCCTGGATACCAGTCACGTGCGGTAACGCAGCACTGACTGGTAACTGAGCACTACACGAAAGAACGATTTGCGATTACGCGATATGTCTACTCCGACTATTGTGGATGCGGCTGGTAAGCCCGCGACTCCCATGCGGGATAAGCGCCCTTCTCAGGGCGGGTCCGGGCTTCCAGAGCGCGGTGATTTGGTGGCTCCTTCTGGAGCGGCTGCGAGTGCGTTGCTTGAACGCCCTTCTGAGGGCGACTCGCAGCTTTTAGTGTCGGACGTCGAATTTTCCGAGGTGGGCGGCGAGGCCGAACTCGGGTTTTCCGGCGTGCCTCAACAGGAGGGCTGGTCGAAAAGTGGAATTCGGGCCTGCAAGGTTGTTGTGGACCGGTTGGTCATCGGAGATAATGGCTCCACCTCAGACGTCGAAATGCCCTCCACACCGTTGAGGAAACGTCAGCAGGGCAACTATTTCGACGATTTTGACTTTGAGGAGGATCTTTTGCCGGCTCCGAAGATCAATTCGGCCCGCCGTGGCAAGGCAAAGTCTGGAGGCGTGCAGCGGGCCAAACTCTTCCTGAAAGAGAGGTTAGAGGAGCTCGAGGAGGCCGAGTTCACGGCGGACCTCGATAAGCGGGCCAAAGCCAACCTTATTGGCCGAGACAAGGGTCGAACTCCCATCTCCACGCCTGGACCTACGGATCTCTTGGACCCAAAGGCCCAGGTCGTCTATGAGACGCTGGACTTGGAACAACTGCGGGCGCGCGGTGGAGTCTTTTGCACCGAAGTCCTCCGCGTTTCTTCCAAGTCGGGGAATTTACAAGGCCCTATGCAAGGGGCTTTAAATAGAGCTGCCTCCAACTTGACCAGCATTATCGACACGCTGGCTTTCCGCTCGGAAACGGAGGAAAATCGCCGACTCCGAGTTGACAACGGAAACCTTAGGCGGGAGGCTGACAATCTTCGAAAAGAAGTCAGCGCTCTAAAGAAGGACCTGGTAGAGCTTTCTGCCAATACAAGGAGGAAGAAGTCTACTCCGGTAGCTGGCACAAACGCTGCTAACCCAGAGACATTAGAGGTAGCCACCGCCCTTAGAGACCCTGAGCCTCAGGCTTCATCCTCGGACGTACCACTCCCCCAGGGTGCCCTATGTGCTCAGTCTATAGAGGACCTGTTGCAGCTGGCGTGCAAGAGGGCTATTGATTCAGCTGCACAGCTTATCGACGCCAGACTAGGGGAGATCGAAAGCCGCCTGCCTCCACAGGCGACCTTGCGGCCCCCACTCGCAGCCGACACCAAAAGGGCGATGACAGCCGCTTCAAACCCGGCTGCACCCAAAGCGCAGAGGGCGCCAGTAGCCCCCGCTAAGGTGACGAAGGAGGCCTCACCTCTGGTGGCGCCAGCCTCCACTCCTTCGGCGGTAGACTGGGCAACTGTGGTGCGCCGAGGAAAGAAGGGGAAGAAACCCCCAACAACTCTGTCGGCAGCCCAGCCGGGCCCTTCGGTTCCCCCGGCTTCCAAAGCAGCCACCAAGCCGAAAGTCAAACTGACTCCCCCGCGCACTGCAGCGATTATCGTAACGCTGCAGCCAGAGGCCGCAGAAAAGGGCACTACCTACAAGGCAGTGCTTACCAAGGCTAAGGCCGCGGTCGATCTTCCCGAGCTCGGGATCCCGCACCTTAAGGTTCACGACTCGGCAACCGGGGCACGCCTTATCGAGGTATCTGGCGCAGAGTGCCGGGAAAAGGCGGATAAACTGGCCACAAAACTGTCCGAAGTTCTCGGCGGTGAAGCCCGGGTCTCCAGGCCTGAGAAACGCGCAGAGGTGCGCATTTCTGGCCTGGACGAATCCGTGACGAAGGAGGAGGTCGTGGCTGCAGTGGCCAGCAAAACCGGCTGCTCTCCTGCTTCGATCAGAGCAGGGGAAATCCATCCTGGCACCCGGCGCTTGGGAGCCTTGACAGTCTCTTGCCCGCTAGCGGCAGTCAAAGCCCTGTCTGAGGCCGGCCGCTTCTTAGTCGGCTGGACCTCAGCGCGAGTGCAGGTTCTGGAGACGCGCCCCATGCGCTGCTTCAAGTGCATGGGGATTGGGCACACGCGAATGCTATGCCCGTCCTCGGCGGAACGCAGTGGCCTGTGCTTCCGGTGTGGCAATCCGGGGCACAAGTCATCCGAATGCTCGGCGACCGCGCACTGCGCTGCCTGCGCTGAATCCGGGCGCGATGCTGGCCATATCATGGGGGGGAGAAATTGCAATCCCCCCTCAACAAGAGGAAAGGTGGCTTCGAAGCCTTCGACCACCAGAACGGAGGAGCACCTCGTGCGGTGCGAGGAGGTTGAGATGATCGATGGCTAATCGACATATCAGTCTCCTCCAGGGGAACCTTAACCACGCCGCTGGGTCACAGGATCTTTTCCTCCAGGCCCTAGCGGAGTGGGACATTGACGTTGCGGTGGCTTCGGAGCCTTATTGGGTTCCCCCCCAACCGCACTGGCTTGGCAGCACCACAGGGGACGTGGCAGTTCTCGGCCGAACTGGGCCCACCTCCACCCCCCTGTCTCTAAGGGAGCGCGGCCCCGGGTATGTGTCGGCTAAGTGGGGGAAATACGCAATTGTCGGCTGCTATTTCTCCCCTAACAAATCCCTGACTGAATTCGAGGCCTACCTCCGCGCCTTGGGCCCAGTGGTCAGACGACTGGCGCCTCTCCAGGTCATCGTAATGGGTGACCTGAACGCTAAGTCGCAGGCATGGGGCGGCGTGGCCACCGACGTTAAGGGCAGGGCCCTTGAGGCTTGGTTGGCGGAACTAGGGCTGTCCATTCTCAATGTCGGGACGGCCTACACCTGTGTGCGACCACGAGGCGGGTCAAGGGTGGACGTCTCGTTTGCCACCCCGGGAGTTGCCCGCCACGTCGTCAATTGGCGGGTGGTTGAAGAGGAGACCCTCTCGGACCACCAGTACGTCCGATTCGAGATCTCCTCGTCCCCTAGCCCTGTGGGTCCGCCCCGGCCCGGCTGCTCGTCAGCCTTTCCGAGATGGACTGTAACCAAGCTGGACAGAGAAAAGGCCGAAGAGGCGGCCATAGTCCAAGCCTGGTGTTCCAAGGGGGCCTCTCCTCCTTCCGATCCGGAAACCGGCGCCGCTCTCCTCTGCTCGGCTCTGACGGCAACATGTGACGCAGCGATGCCTAGAGCCCGCAACGTCCCAAATAGGCGGCAAGTCTACTGGTGGACCCAGGAGATAGCGGATCTCCGGGCCACCAGTAACGCAGCCAGGCGGGCATTTACGCGTCACCGCAGTCGCCACGGCCGTGACCCAATTGAGGAGGGCCTCCGCCAGCACTACAAGGAGTGCAAGAAGGCGCTCCAGCTAGCAATTAAGAAGGGCAAGGCGGAGGCCCACAACGAGATGCTGGAAGAGCTCGACGGTGATCCATGGGGACGCCCATACCGCGTAGCGCGTAATAAGCTACGCGGGCAAACGGCACCCCTCACGGAGACCATGGAGCCGGACCTCCTCCAGAGGGTGGTCGGGTCTCTGTTCCCCGAGCGTGGGGACTTTCGCGCCCCGGCCCATCCCCGTCCGAGAGGCCAATCGCAGGATCTCCCGGCTCCTCTAGTTTCTAGAGCAGAGCTGGGCGTCGCCCTCGACCGCCTTCAGGGCAAAAATACGGCCCCGGGGCCAGACGGGATCCCGGGTAAAATCCTCCGCCTGCATATGCAAGTGGAGGAAAACGAGGACACGCTTCGAGAACTGTTCGACCTAATTCTCAGGACCGGGCAGTTCCCGAAGATCTGGAAAAGGGGCCGCCTCTGCCTGCTAAGGAAGGAGGGGCGGCCACTCGATTCCCCGTCCGCCTACAGGCCTATTGTCCTGTTGGACGAGGCGGGGAAAGTCCTGGAGAGGGTCTTGGTCTCCCGGCTCGTCCAGCACCTAAACGAAGTGGGTCCCAACTTGTCGGAAAGGCAGTTCGGCTTCAGGGCGGGGCGCTCGACTGTTGACGCCCTGTCCGCCCTGAAGGCTTTCACTGAGGACGCTGTGTCCCGGGGCGAAAGAGCATTGGCGGTGTCACTCGACATCGCCAATGCGTTTAATAGCCTGCCCTTCGATACCATAGTGTCGGCGCTTCATTATCATGGGGTGCCGGCCTATCTTATCAGGCTTGTGGCGGACTACCTCCAAGACCGAGAGGTAGTATACATCGACGGGCACGGCAACATGGGACGCCAGAAAATCTTTCGCGGAGTTCCCCAGGGCTCGGCTCTTGGGCCAACACTCTGGAACATTGGCTACGACAGTGTGCTGCGCGGCGCTCTCATCAGAGGGACGAGGGTGCTGTGCTACGCCGACGACACACTGATCGTGGCCACAGGAAGGGCCCTGCCGGAACTCTGCATCCGGACCGAGGTGGCCACAGAAATGATTGTGGCCCGTATTAGGGGAATAGGGCTAGAGGTGGCCCCCCAAAAGACTGAGGCCCTCATGTTCCACGGGCCTCGTCGCGGACCGCCTCCAGGAGCCCATCTTAATTTAGAGGGCGTCCAGGTTCGCATCGAGGCCCAGATGAAGTATCTGGGCCTAATGCTGGATGGGCGCTGGAATTTCCACGCCCACTTCAGCAGGTTGGCCCCAAAATTGGTGGGAGCGGCAGCAGCCTTGGGCAGATTGTTGCCTAATGTGAGAGGTCCCAGTGTAGGGTGCCGTAAGCTCTACGCTGGGGTCATCAAGAGCATGGCCCTGTACGGGGCCCCCATTTGGGTCGGTTCCCTCGATCGAGAGAACCGCACGCTCCTCCACCAGCCTCAGCGCACCATAGCGCTGCGAGCGATTAGGGGGTACAGGACCGTCTCCTTTGGCGCGGCCTGCGTTCTGGCAGGGCTACCCCCCTGGGAGCTCGAAGCTGAGGTCCTCGACGCCGTATACCGTTTCCGTGCGTCGAGGAGACAAGAGGGGGAGCATCCCGCACCTGAAGAGGTCAACCGCCTGCGGCTTCTCGCTCAGGAGGAACTGCTGCGACGATGGGAGGTCAGCCTGGCGAGTCCCCGCTATGGTACCCGCACCATAGAGGCGATCCGCCCGGTCCTAGACCAATGGGTCCTGAGGAAGCACGGCTCCCTTACCTACCGCTTAGTGCAGGTGCTGACCGGACATGGCTGTTTCGGTCAGTACCTATGCCTAATTGGCAAGGAGCCGTCCCCCGTGTGTCACGGGTGCGGCGCTGTGGAAGACACGGCTCAGCACACCCTACAGGTGTGCTCAGCCTGGGTCGAGCAGCGCCGGGCCTTGACCGCGGAGGTTGGGCCAGACCTCGACCTCCCGAGCGTCGTGCGAGCGATGCTTGCGAGCGAGAGAGCGTGGGACGCCATGGTCTCCTTCTGCGAAGAGGTAATGTTGCAGAAGGAGACTGATGAACGGGCTAGGGAAGAGGCTCCCGATGCCCACGCGCTCCGGCGCAGACGGCCAGGGGGGAGAAGGAGGCGTTTTGCTCGCCTCATCCCTCCCCCCTAAACAAGAGGTGACCAGTGGGCGAAGGGTCGGGGGACCCGACGCCCACGTTGCACGGTCCCACCCGTCTTGAGGCCCACCAAGCGTACTGGTGGGCCTCTGTAGCGCGGAAGGCCCGGCACAAGGCTGGGCCGCCAGGCGGCACGATGCAGTAGAATCCAACTTGGGAGCCTGCATCGTGTCACTATAGCACTGAGGGTACGTCGCTGGTTTTTTAGTGGGTATGCTTGGCGAGCGACAGCCCTTCTGGCTGCCGCCCGCCAAGAGAGTCCCACATAACCTGCCACTCCCCCCGGGGTGGCAGGTATGCGAAAAGCATTTTTCCAGCGTCAAAAAAAAAAAAAAAAAAAAAAAAAAGGTTAGGTTAGGTTAGGTTAGGTTAGGTTGGGGGTGGAAGTGTAGTTACGTCCCCGTCGTCACCCCTGGATACCAGTCACGTGCGGTAACGCAGCACTGACTGGTAACTGAGCACTACACTACAGAACGATACGCGACTTACGCAACATGTCAACTCCGACAATAGCGGATGCGGCTGGCAAGCCCGCGACTCCCAATCGGGATAAACGCCCTTCTCAGGGCGGGTCCGGGCTTTCAGTGTGCAGTGGTTTGGTGTCCCCCTCTGGACCGGCTGCGACTGCGCTGTTCAACCGCCCTTCTGAGGGCGAGCCGCGGTCCCCAGTGGTGGAGGTCGAGTTGCCCGAGATGGGCGAGAATGGAGACGCGTCCGTGGTCGTGTCCCAAGAGGAGAAAAGGCCTGCCGTCACGGTCCGAGACTGCAAGGTCGTTGTTGACCGGATCCCCATCGGGGACAGTGGCACTTTGCCATCCCCCGGTGGAAGGCCCAGGTCCCGGCTTAGCAAGGTAAATAAAAATCGCCTTTCGGCTTCCGCCGCATCCTTGGAGGAGGGTTGCCCCACCATCGGGCCTAACAATTATGAGGATGTAGAGATGGAGGGCTCTGCCTCGGACCCAGAAATGCCCCCCACTTCGACCCGACCTGACCGAAAACGTCAAACGGACACGGTAGGTTTGGACTTGGACTCTGATGGAGAGGCTTATACAGCCAAAAAAGTCAATCCATCTCGCCGCGGTGGGTCTAATTCGGGAGGACTCCGAAGGGCCCAGGCCTTTCTGAAGGAAAGGATAGAGGATGCAGTAGAGCGGGATTTTAATGCTGAGCTCAACAAACGGGCTAAAGCCCACCTCCTTGCTAGGGAAAAGTCCCGCACAGCCGTAAACCCCGAGGAAGCAATTTCGGACCTTATGGACCCGAAAACTAAGGTCGACTATGCTACCCTTGACCTGATGCAGCTACAGGCACGCGGCGGCATATTCTGCGCGGAAATTACTCGCGTGGCTGCTAAATCAGGGCACTTGCAGGGTCCCATGCAGGGGTCTCTGAATAGAGCAGCCCGCGAATTGACCAGCATCTTAGGTCATTTGGCTTCGCGCTCGGAGACCGAAGAGAACCGTCGCCTCCGGGTTGATAATGAAAACCTGCGGCGGGAAGGCGAAAACCTCCGCAAAGAAATACTGGCCCTAAAACAGGTTCTTGCGGAGGATAAGAGGACTACTAAGAAAAAAGACTCCCTTGTCCGGGCTCAGGCAGAGACCACACCTGCCACTACGTCCCGGGCGTCAGCCCTGGCGCCGTCCCCGGCGCAGACCTCCGCTATTAGCTCTCCTTTCGCTCAGGGTACCCTGTGTGCCCAATCGATTGAGGAGCTCCTACAGATTGCTTGCAGGAGGGCTGTTGATTCCGCAGCCCAACTTATTGACGCTCGATTGGGTGAAATCGAAAGTCGACTTCCCCCGCCAAAAGCGACGCCCCGCCCACCACTGGCGAGCGATGCCATTAATGTGGCAACGACGAGCCGCCCATCGGCACCCGTAACGAAAGTGGTCGCTCAAAAAGCGCAGAGAGTGCAGAGAGCAACTTTTGCTCAAGTTGCTGCTGGGAACCCTGTCCCTGACGCTGCTCCCATCGTGCCAACCGTAGGCGAATGGTCGACTGTGGTGCGGAAGGGTAGAAAGGGAAAAACCGTTTCTACTCCCACCTCTGCATCCGCAGCTTCCGCACCACCTGCCGCCCCTAACGCAGCCGCAATCACTGCCAAAAAGACGGTTCCCAAACCACCCAAACTCAGCCCTCCAAGGACTGCAGCAATAGTGGTCACGCTGCAGCCCGAGGCTGTCTCGAAAGGGACAACCTACAAGGAGGTGCTGACAAAGGCCAAAGAAGAAGTGAACCTTACTGACTTTGGGATCACTCACCTGAAGGTGCTGGATTCGGCCACTGGGGCGCGACTTATCCAAGTCCCGGGCGTCGAAAGTCGGGCTAAGGCTGACAAGCTGGCCTCCAGGCTTGTGGAGATCCTTGGCAGTGACGTGTCTGTCTCAAGGCCGGAGAAACGTGCAGACGTACGCGTATTCGGACTGGACGAGGCCGTCACTAGGGAAGAGGTTGTCGCGGCAGTGGCCAACAAAACGGGCTGCGCTTCTGCGTCGGTTAAGGTGGGTGAAATCCACCCTAGCACCAGACATATGAGCACAGTCTCCCTTTCGTGCCCGATAGCTGCTGCCAAAATCTTGGCTGAGGCCGGCCGACTCTTGGTCGGGTGGACGTCCGCACGCGTCCAAGTTCTGGAGAACCGCCCCATGCGTTGTTTTAAATGCATGGGGATGGGACACACACGGCAGATGTGTCCCTCATCGGCGGATCGCAGTGGGCTTTGCTTCAGGTGCGGGCAGCCTGGACATAAGTCCGCCGAATGCAAAGCCAGGGCACACTGCGCGGTATGCGCGGAATCAGGGCGCGAAGCCGGCCACATTATGGGTGGAAGGAACTGCAACCCCACCCAAACAAGAGGAAAAGCGGCCACCAAGCCAATAGCAGTCCCTGCCGAGGAGCACCAAAATCGGTGCGAAGAGGTTGATATGCTCAATGCCTAGACGACATATCAACTTCCTCCAGGGCAATGTGAACCACGCCACCGGGGGGCAGGATCTTTTCCTCCACTACATGGCGGCGTGGAACATCGATTTGGCCGTGGCTGCGGAACCGTATTGGGTACCGCCACAACCTCATTGGGTAGGTGACCCTAATGGCGAAGTCGCCATCATCTGCCAGACGGGACCGAATGCTACCCCGATATCTATGAGGGAACGGGGTCCGGGATTTGTCACTGCAAAATGGGGGCGGTATGGCATTGTTGGGGTGTACTTTTCTCCCAATAGGCCCTTGTCCGACCTCGAGGCTTACTTGCAAGTCCTGGGTCCAGCAGTAAGAAGATTGGCACCCCTCTCAATTATTTTGATGGGTGATATCAACGCCAAATCCCGCCGGTGGGGCGGAGTGGCCACTGACGTGAAGGGGCAGGCTGTTGAGGAGTGGGTGACGGAGATGGGGCTGTGTATCCTAAATACAGGCACGGCCTACACCTGCGTGCGGCGTCGGGGAGGCTCAAGAGTCGATGTTACCTTTGCCACCCCAGACGTTGCGAGATGTGCTCGCAATTGGCGGGTCCTGGATGAGGAGACTCTTTCGGATCATATGCACATTCGATTTGAAGTCTCCCCATCCACTGATCACGTGGGACCTCATAATTCCAGCGGCACAGTCTTCCCGCGTTGGGCCATCTCCAAACTGGACCGGGAAAAGGCTGAGGAGGCGGCAATTGTTCAGGCCTGGTGCACGAAGGGCGCCTCACCGCCCTCAAATACAGACGAGGGTGCCACGCGTCTCCGCTCTGCCATGACGGCGATCTGTGATGCGGCCATGCCGAGGGCTCGCCGGCAGCCAAATCGCCGGCAGGTATACTGGTGGTCTCAGGAAATTGCTGATCTCCGGGCCGCCAGTAATACAGCCAGACGAGCGTTTCTGCGCTGTCGTCGGCGCGCTGTGCATGAGCTAGCGGAAGAGGATCGTCTCTACGCTTCCTACCGAGTGGCGCAGAAAGCACTGCAGGCCGCTATCTATGAGGGCAAGGCTCGAGCCAGGGAAGAGACCCTGGCTGAGCTAGATAGAGATCCGTGGGGACGTCCGTACCGTGCAGCGCGTAGTAAGCTGCGCGGACAAGCGGCACCCATCACAGAGACTCTCGAGCCGGCCCTATTAGAGCGGGTGGTACGGGAGCTTTTCCCGGAACAAATAGACCCGGTGGCAACAACGCTACCCTGCCCTAGAAGAGCAGCCATGGACCCTCCTGCGCCCGCCGTCTCAGATTCAGAGATGGGGATAGCCCTGGACCGGCTTCGGGGCCGCAAAACAGCGCCGGGCCCAGACGGGATCCCGGGGAAGGTCCTTCACCTCTCCATGAAGGTGAAGGAAAATGAGGACCAGCTCCGAGGGCTTTTTGATTTGGCCCTTACAACTGGACGATTCCCGAGCATGTGGAAAACGGGTCACCTCTGCCTTCTGCAAAAAGAAGGCCGCTCTCCGGACTCTCCGGCGGCCTACCGGCCCATCGTTCTGCTGGACGAAGCGGGAAAGATGCTGGAGAAAGTTATAGTCTCGCGCCTAGTCCGTCATCTGACCGAGGAGGGTCCTGACCTCTCTGAGCGTCAGTACGGATTCAGGGCGGGACGATCCACTCTGGACGCTCTTTCAGCCTTGAAATCTGTTACAGAGGAGGCCGTTGAGGGGGGGAAGAGGGCGTTGGCGATATCGCTGGATATCGCAAACGCCTTCAACACTCTCCCATTCAGTGTCATCTTGACGGCGCTCCGGCATCATCGGATGCCGGAGTATTTAGTAAGGCTTATACAAGACTACCTCTCAGACAGGGAGGTAGTCTGCGTAAATAATAGGGGCGAGACGTTTCGGCACCGTGTGGACTGTGGGGTCCCACAAGGCTCGGTCCTTGGCCCGGCCTTGTGGAACATTGGGTATGACAGCGTGCTCCGCGGCTCACTCCTGAGAGGAATGAGCTTGTTTTGTTACGCGGATGACACGCTGGTTGTTGCCACAGGTGGGACCCTGGAAGAGACGACAATTCGAGCGGAGGTGGCCACCAATTTAGTCGTAGAGCGCATCGAGGAGCTCGGTCTAAAGGTGGCTCCTCACAAAACCGAGGCTCTACTATTCCACGGGCCCCGGCGAGGACCCCCTCCTGGTGCGCGGGTGCTTATCGCGGGCGTGCGGGTTCCAATTGGTGCCCGGATGAAATATCTGGGCCTCGTGTTGGATGGGCGGTGGTCCTTTCATGCCCACTTCCAAGGCCTGCTTCCCAAATTAATAGGAGCGGCGGCTGCCCTGGGCCGGCTGCTGCCTAACTTGAGGGGCCCCAGTGCAGGGTGCCGGAAACTCTATGCTGGGGTGATAAAAAGCATGGCCCTCTACGGGGCCCCTATATGGGTGAACTCCCTTGATAGGGAAAACCGTTCGCTGTTGCGCCGCCCTCAACGCATTATAGCGCTGAGGGCCATTAGGGCATACCGCACGGTATCACACGGTGCGGCATGCGTTCTGGCGGGGCTTCCTCCTTGGGAGCTGGAAGCAGAGGTACTCGACGTCGTGTATAGATACAGGACGTCGAGGAGACGATCTGGCGAACGCCCAGCTCTCGAAGAGGTTAACCGCGTCAGACTACTTGCTCACGAGGAGCTGATGCGGCGCTGGGAACAGGACCTCTTGGCCCCCCTCTATGGCGCTAGAACCATAGAGGCAGTGCGCCCGGTCCTCCAGGAGTGGGTCCATAGGAGGCACGGTTTTCTCACCTTCCGACTGGTGCAGGTGCTAACTGATCACGGGTGCTTCGGTTGGTACCTGTGCCGGATTGCGGGGAGAGAGCCGGACCTTAGATGCCACGAATGCGGCGCTGCAGAGGACTCGGCCCAGCACACACTGGAGGCGTGCCCAGCCTGGGACCGGCAGCGTCGCGTTCTGACATCTGCGGTTGGCGGAGACCTATCCCTTCCGAGCGTCGTGAGGTCGATGCTCGGAAGTGAAAGGGCTTGGGAGGCTATGGTCTCCTTCTGCGAGGAGGTTATAGAGCAGAAGGAGACCGCGGAGCGGATCAGAGAGGATAATCCTGATGCTGAACCGCTCCGGCGCAGGCGGTTAGGAGGAAGGAGAAGGCGGTATGCCCGCCTTCTCCCACCACCCTAAAATGAGACCAGCGGGGGAAGAGCCGGGGGGCTCATCTCCTGCATTGCACGGTCTCACCGTCTGGGGGGGCGTCTCTAGTGTACAGGGATGCCCCCCTTTCTAGCGCGGGAGGCCCGGCGTAGGCTGGGCCGTGCGTTGGCGCGACGTGGTAGAGTCCAAACGAGAGCCCATGTCGCGCCGCTAAAACGCTGAGGGTACACCGCAGGTTTTTAGTGGGTATGCTTGTCGGATGACAGCCGCTAGGGCTGCCATCTGACAAGAGAGTCCCACATAACCCGTCGTCTCCCCCGGGACGGCGGGTATGCGTGATGCATTTTCCTGCGTAAAAAAAAAAAAAAAAAAAAAAAAGGTTAGGTTAGGTTGGGGTGCTACAGAGTCACCTCCAAGAGCGGCGGGGTGTTGCTTATTACATCTGGTTACGATCGGGTGTAAGGAGCAGCATCCTGCCCCGGTGCACCCTGGGCAACGGCAGTTAGGAATTGCCTTCGGGTAGTTGCTAGCTGACGGCTGAACTCTGTCTGTGCCGCTCCTTGCACTACTATGTTAAGCATAGCGGTGCAGGGATGTAGCACGAAGCAGACCGTAATCTGCCCTTTTCAGGGCGGACCGGGGGTCCAGTTCACCTGGGCCGCGAGGCGGAAGCCTCTCTAAAAACTACCATGCGCGGCAGTGCCCGCCTATAGTCAGCCGTCGCTGGCTGGCGGGTCGCCGGGCAACCCGTTACCTCAAATGAGGGGCCGGGGGCTGTCGGGGCATTTGCCCGGGCTACGAGGAAGGACTACCTCAATAAAAAACCCTTGTATACCGTAACCCGCCTTCACGGGCGGAGCGGGGGCTCTACGGGGCCGCGAGGGGCGAACCTCTATAAAAAACTGTAAAACTGAGCCGCTGTGGACGCTGGCGGCCCGGGCCTCCTTCGGGGGGTGGACACGCAGGCGGTGTTCCAAAATGCTAGGCGCCAACAAAGAGAGGGGGGGGGCAGCTGCGCCCGTAAGCAGCACAAAATTATGAGTGAACGTCAAAAAACGGTAAAGTTCCCCGGGCGGGTCCGGTCTCAGACCGGGAATCCCGTCGGCCGAAAGGTCGCTGTCCCATCGTATACGGGGGGTGACAACGAACACTCTAGGGCCATTAGCCCCAACCGCGGGAGGTCCGCGAAGACCGCTAATAGTGGTGCAGATAGCGTTGACGACGAGAGCACTCGCTCGCGCTCACGCTCACGCTCGCATTCGCGCTCCGTCGCGAGCACAGGAGAGGACACGCTGTCGGAGGGTGCATCGGTTAGGAGCTACCACCCGCGCCATAAATCCGACACACACCGGACGAGACAAGGCCAAGCAGTCGAGGCCACCACCTCCCCACCCGAGAGGTTCCGCGAAAGCGTCCTCGAAGTGGGTGAGAGAGTCAAGGATAGAGAACAAGGAGCCGGCATCGATTCAGACGACACGACCGTGCCTCCTCCCACAGAAAGCGCTTCCGCCACGGACTTCAGTGAGGACTCACAGGGTAGGAAGCGTCCAAAACGCAGGAGGGTCGCTACCCCCAATGACGAGGCATCAGGCGGGTCTGGCTCCCGAACGGAACGTCTCTTGGAACGCAATGCAGCAGAACTATCCGCTGTAGAGCGCAACGAGCGGCGGCGGTCGGTAACCAGCCCTCCCCTTAACCTCACTCGGACACAGAAGTCGCACGTAAATGACGTACAACGTGCTAACCCGTGCGAGAACCTGACAGCTGGAGAGTGCAAAGCAGCAGCCTTCGAACACATCCAGAAGCTGTTCAACATTGCCTCCACCTGCAGGAACCTGAAGGGCACGACATGCCGTGACATCTCAGTTGCGGCCGCAAATCTCCTGGAGACTGTACGGGTGCTACACGACCGCAACACCAACGAGGAGATAATGAGGCTCCAAGAGGATCACAACCTCTTACTTGCGGAGCACCTCGAGTTAAAAGCCAAACTCGAGCAGATGGAGGCGGAGGTCCAACACGTCAGAAAGCGCAACGACGAGTTCTGCGCCGAAAGGAGATCTCTCCGCGAGGAGCGTCGAGAGATAACGATCGAACGGGAGCTGATCGCTGTTGAGAGAGAGCAGATGCGGGAGGGAATTCCTCTACCCCCCCTGCCTCCTACCCCAATCGACGGTGAGCGGTTCCCGCTGACCCTCAGAAGGCAAGAGGACGTCGAAGCAATGACGCGCACGATCCTCGATTCCGTCGGAACCATGCTGGACGCGCGCTTCAAAAACTTTGAGAGGCGGCTCCCCTCCCAAGAACGCGTCCGTCCTCTAACACGTCCTGAGCGACCACAGGCTCAAACTCAGCCCCCGACTTCGGGAGAGGCAGAGAAGCCCAAACGTCGCCGTCGCGCAACGAAGGCTGAGCTTAATGCCAGAGCCGCTGCCGCCGCTGCGGATAACGAGCGGCGCCAAATAGAGAGAGGCAGAGTATTGCGAACTCCAGAGGCTGCGACTTCGCATCGCCCACCTCCCCCGGCCCCCGTGCCTATGGACACGGAATGGTCTGAGGTCGTCAGGCGAGGCAAGAAGAAGAAGAAGAAGAAACAGGCTGCCCAACAACCGCAACCTGCGCGCACGCAGACTGCGCGGTCGAGAGCGCCACAACATCCTGCGCAACCGCAGCCTGCCAACACTACGAGGACGTCGAACTTCCGTTCGAACACCCAACGCCTACGCCCGCCTCGTACGTCCGCTGTCGTGTTCACTCTCTTGGAGCCAGTGGCCACGCATCGCAACATGACGTACTCCTCATTCCTGAAAGAGGCGAAGACGAAGATCGATCCCCCAAGCCTCGGGATCGAACCACACAAGATGAGGATCCATGACACCGCGACCGGCGGAAGGATCATCGAGATAGAAGGCGACCCTGATGGGAAGCAAGCAGATGCCCTTGCGGCAAAACTACAGGAGCTACTACCCAGCGATGTCCTTCGGGTGTCCAGGCCGATCAAGTCTGCGGAGATCCGCGTGACCGGCCTCGACGACTCAGTCACTCCGGAAGAGGTGGTGCACGAGCTGGCCAGACAGGGCGGCTGTTCGGAGGAGCTCATCAAGGTGGGCCAACTCCGTCGCTCCCCAAATGGCAGCTTCATGATTTGGGCCAAGCTGCCTGCTACGGCGGCTAGGAAGCTCGCCTTAGGGCGTTTCCTTATCGGCTGGGTGTCAGCGCGCGTCAGAGTGCTGACTCCTCGCCAAGTAAGATGTTTCCGCTGCCTGGAACTAGGACATGTTCGGCAGCGTTGTGGGGCGGAAATTGACCGCAGTGGCGCATGCTACCGCTGCGGCCAGGTTGGCCACAAGTCAGCTTCATGCAGCGCCGAGCCCAATTGCGCACTTTGCGCAGCGAAGGGTCGGCCCGCCAACCACAGAGTGGGTGCGAAATCCTGTTGCCCCGCTCCCCCCAAGAGAAGACAGCGAAGACACGCTGAAGAGCGCCTCCCACCACAGGAGGAACCACAGCACCGCGTGGCAGTCAGCCCGGTGCTACAACCCAACAGTCTCAGGGGTGAGGGCTCGGGTGCGGCGCCCAAACCCCCTAGAAACGAGACCGAGAAGGCACGCGACATAGCGTCCAAGAGAGCCGGGAGCGCTGCTCCCTAGAATGGAGCCGGATGCGGCTGACGCTGCGAGGGGACGTGGTAGAATGCAAACGCGAACCCACGTTCCCCGCCCATCTGCGCCTAGATGAACGAGTGGAGGTTTTAGTGGGTATGGTCTACGGGCGAGTCCTACACGAGCCCCAGCTGCTCCCCCGGCGGCTGGGGTAGTGCGTAACAGCATTTCCTGCCACTTTAAAAAAAAAAAAAAAAAAAAGGTTAGGTTAGGTTAGGTTAGGTTAGGTTAGGTTAGGTTAGGTTAGGTTAGGTTAGGTTAGGTTAGGTTAGGTTAGGTTAGGTTAGGTTAGGTTAGGTTAGGTTAGGTTAGGTTAGGTTAGGTTAGGTTAGGTTAGGTTAGGTTAGGTTAGGTTAGGTTAGGTTAGGTTAGGTTTTTTTTTTTTTTTTTGCGGCTCTGTTCCCCGAATATCCTTTCAGGATTGTATATTCAAGGGTGTATTTTTTTGGGGTTTTTACTTATGTGTCGTAACGTTTATTTGCCAAAAACTACTTTTTCTTTATTATCTTATTACTATTACATTGAAAGTCTAATTTTATTAACATTTTCTTATATCTATTCTACAGTGGTGTATTCACTATAACTATGTTGTCTTACATTTTTTATTTCTTATAACCTATGGCCTTTTTCATATTGTTTAACTCTATTCACAGTTTTTATCTTTTACTTCTTATCTACTATTTACTTATTTCTAACATTGTATTTGTTTTAGCATTATTATTTACAATAATGACATTAACAAATCTTATATATCTATTTAATTCTTATTTTTACTTATTGCTACATTACATATTTTTATACAGTAACTGATAAAATCTTCTCTGCTTTCTTTGTTCTTTAACAGTACACTAAGGTTATCAAGGTTCACATTTATTCCAATTTTTTGTTCTAGGTCAAATCTTAATCTTGCGTGTTTAGGACATTGGGTGAGGAGGTGGGGCACGGTTTCAGGAATGTCCGGATCACAGTCGCATGATGGACTCTCCCTACACTTGAACCGATGCAAGTATTGGGAGAATCCACCATGCCCTGTGAAGATCTGGGTGAGCAACCCTGCTGGCTTTATTTTCCGTACCAGACGGTATGCGTCTTCGGCGTTGGGGAAGAAGATTTTAGTTATGGACGCGGTGCTACCTTGCTCATATCTAGTATTCCATTTTTCAATAGATCTTTCGCGCAATATTCTCTTAGCGTACGATATAGGACACCGGTCATAATCAACCCTACGCTTCGACGCCAGTGCTGCCTCCTTCGCCAGATCATCGGCGCGTTCATTGCCTAGGAGACCTGCATGTGCTTTTATCCAGAACAAAGATACATCTTTGCCCTGGGTAAAAGCCTTCCGCAGGTTCTCTCTTGTCTCCACGGCAAGGGGGTGGAGAGAGCCATGGTTAACGATCGTCTCCAGAGCGGCCATCGAATCGCTGTATAGACCATAGCTCTTTTCCCTCCCCTTGAGGATCACGCCCGTTGCCTTGCATATAGCCAGTAATTCCGCCTGATAGACTGTGCAGTACGCGGACAGACAAAACTTTTGGTTCCGAATCTCGGCCTCACCTTTCCACATGGAAAGTGCGGCTCCGACCTTTCCCTCGATTTTGCTGCCGTCAGTGAATATTCGCACTGACTGCACGTTATGCCTGTCAACTAGGTTTTGGTCTATCAAACACTCGAATTTTATGGCCATATGCGTAGCTGGGTGAGGAGTCTCTGCAAACTTAACCAAACTCTCGGTCTCTCTGTCTCCTAGCTCTAGAAGGGGCGACCCTCTCTTCGTCTCGTACAGGGCGGCTGCCTCCTGTATTCTGAGGTCGAGAGGTAGTATCCCTGCTAGAGTCAGCGCCGAGTGTAGAGAGACTGTTCGATACGATTTGCAGAGCTTCTGGGCGAAACCCCTTTGTACCGCGTTTAGCAGTTTCTGCACCCCGATCCTATCGGCTGCGGAAGCCCACGCTGCCGCCGCGTACATGATGACTGGCTCTACGGTCGCAACATAAATCAATCTGATTACCTCGGGGTGTAAGCCCCAGTTTACCTTCGCGGCTCGCGACAACTGTTTGTATATCTCGAGCGCCTTTTTGGTCTGTTGTGCTATATGGGAGTTAAAAGTTAATTTATCGTCGATAATAAGACCTAGAATTTTGATTTCTCTGGAGAGAGTGATGTTGATCCCCCCCATCTTCAGGCGCGGAGTATCGTACTTGAGCTTTCTGGTCAGAACCATCGCGAAAGTTTTGTGCGGTGCAAATTTTAACTTATTACGTGCTCCCCAATGGTGCACGTACTCCAATGCTGCGTTGGCCTGCTTGGCCACTTCTGTTGCCGTGTCCCCGTCGAAGATCATCACCACGTCGTCCGCAAAAGCTTGGACGTAGTGATCCCTCCTCTCCAATTCTTGCAACAAAGGGTCTAACAAAAGGTTCCAAAGGATAGGACCGCCGATTGACCCTTGCACACATCCTTTATTTGTGTTCCTAACCGCTTCTTCCCCGGCGTACCTTACTCTGACTTTCCTGCGCTCCAGATAGCTATCCAGTAGCCTTCTGATGTTAACTGGGCAGTTTTCCTCAGCCAGACGGACTCGGATTACCGGCCACCAGGCGCTATCGAAGGCCCCCTCTATATCCAATGACACTAGGGTTACCAGCTTTTTCAGCTCAATCTTACCCTTAATATGGTGTATTAGAGTATAGAGGGCGTCCTCGGTGCTCTTCTGGGGCATGAATCCGTACTGGCGAGTACTAAGCCTGGGTACCAGGTGCCACTTCATTCTTGCTACTATGGTCTTTTCCAGGACCTTCCCCAATACTGGCAGGAGACCTATCGGTCTATACGCCTTGGGATTCGTATAATCATCCTTGCCCGGTTTTCTTAATACCACTACAGTGGCTTCCTTCCAGATGTCCGGGAAGTGCCCGATCAGTAGGCACTTGTTGCATAGGGCAAGGAATGTATCTAGGTCCTGGTGGATAGCCCGGCTGCAGATGTCCGCTGTGAAGCCATCCGCCCCAGGGGCCTTCTTTGGGTTAAAACTCCCCACCGCGGTCTTTAGCTCTAGCTTTGTAAACAGTGGGTCATGTTGTTCATCATGCTTCCACTCGTTTACCTTCTTCGCTGCCTCTCTGGTCCAGCGATGGTGTTCGTTGTCAGTAGCCTCCAGGTCTTGTGGGTAGAATGTCTCCGCTAGTAGGTTCGCCGATTCTACTGGGTTTAGGTGTGCTCCATCTTTGGTTAGGGTCAAATCCTCTGTTCTCCTGGCGGTCCGGCCTATAACTCTGTAAATCCCCTCCCATAGGCCTTCTCGGTCTTGTTTTCCGCAGAACTCTTTCCAGCTGTCGATTTGGGCTTTCTTGGCTTGGCACTCGTATTCTTCTTTTCTCTTCAGGTACTCAGCTACCACTATATCTCTGCGGTGCGGTGCCGCGTTCCTGATCTTTCGCCTGAAGGTAGTGGTAACTTTTTTCAGCCTTGCGAGCTCTTCATTCCACCATGGGATCTTAAGTACCTCGGTACTTTTCTTCGCTGGCATGCTAGCTCTACATGCTGCCGTTATGGCCTCAGTATAGTCTCTTGCGAGCTGCTCAAGTTGATCTCTGTTTGCTATCATGTTTATGCGCTCTGCATTCAGGTTGTTTTGAGACTTGGCTTCAGTTAAGGTGGTGTCGAAGAGATCCCAGTTTGCCTTTTTCGTGTTATAGAGTCTAGTAGTCCTCTGGACTCTCAGTCCTCTATCTTTGCGGAGTTTAATTTCTAAAGTTATGGCATTGTGGTCCGAGCTCGTCATCTCCTGGTCTACCCTCCAGTTGTCTACCAGTTCTAGTAGGTCTTCTGTACAGGCTGTGATGTCTACTAGGCTTGTGTACACCTTTGTGCCCCTTACGGTGTTAAAGGTCGGTGTGTCGCCTCTGTTTAGTACCTGAAGTCCCGACTCTTCCAGGGTCCCGGACATTTCTACGCCCCTGTGGTCTTCCACGGTGCTGCCCCACCAGGTACTCTTGGCGTTACTGTCTCCGCCTATTAGTAGTGCTCTTGGGCCCAGCTCCTCTACGATTTCCCTCAGCCGGTCCAGGTATGGCCCTATGGGTTGATCCGGTTCGAAGTAGAAGGATACCGCCGCGATTTCCCAGGCGCTGGTTCGGATCCTCACTGCGACTATGTTGTCACTAGTGAGTTTCGGGCACTGTATGACGTCGAGGTCGCTATCAAAAACGACTATCGCCGCTTTTACAGTCCCATCTCCTACTGCAGCATTCTGGTAGACTCTCGCCCCACGGTAGTCCTTCATCCTTCTCACCCCACCCACATAGGGTTCCTGCACTAGCGCAAACGCCAATTTGCGTTTGCTGGCCTCCACCATGAGTTCCGTCGTTGCTAGTTGTTTGCGTTGGAGGTTCGCCTGGGCCACTACATAACATCTGGTGGGGACGCCTGCCCCGGAACGCGTTGGAACCACCTTAGCAATACTGCACTTTAGCTCTGGCAAGTGCCTCCCATCTCCTACGCACTTGGCACTCCGAGCTATATGCATTGTGCTCTGTTGCCTCCAGCTTCGCCACTGTGCAATTGTAGCACTTCGGTGGTAGTGAGGCTAGCCAGTCTGGGCATTCATTTCTCATGTGAGGGTCCCCACAGTGTGTGCATCTCGGAACGGTCTCCTTGCAAAAACGTCTTCCATGTCCATATGCTAGGCACATGGAACACTGTACTAATGGGGACTGATCCGCAACCCGTATCCTCTGAATGTCTATATGGATGGACTCCCTATCCATCATCTTGTTGTAGAGCTGTGGTGAGACCCTCAAAATGACATGGCACATAAGCTGGTTCCTGGCTTTGCGTCTAAACTTTACCTCCATCCGGTCTTCTTTTTTATCGAGGTCCTTAAAAATGCTCCCGTTCTGGTTCCTCATTGCACTGAGGATGTCTTGGTCGCTATGACTTGCGATTACATCCTTGAGTATAACCATAGGGTCTTGGTTCCTCATATCTTCGAAATGGAGCCGGTTTGACGCGCCTTTTAGTCTTTCTTTGACTTTTTCACGTTCCTCTATAGTTCTGCATCCGAGAATAACTTTCTTATCCTTGACCTTTCTTACCCTTTCCACTGTGACCCATCCGTCCTTTGCATTCACTGCTTCCCGAACCTGTTTTATCACGTCATCTCCTGTTTCCGCCTCGTTCTTTGAGGCGATAACGATTGAGTGAAGTGCACTTTTCTCCGTCATGTGTCTACGCTGTGGCGCTGCTGCTGCACTAGCGTAGGTCAGGTGTCGGTTGGCGGTTTCCTGCTGTAGGGCGATGGTCTCTTTCAACTTCTCCATCTCTCTCTGCGTTTTTTCTATTTTTTCCCCTTGCTCTTTCATTAGTCTGATAATTTCCTTCCCTTCTGTTCCTGATATTTCCTGAACTATCGTATCTGTTTTTTCCCCTTTCCCTGCTTTTTCATCTCTTTTTTTCTCTGTTTCAGGTCCCGTTTGTGCTGCTGCTGCTGCGTCCTTCACTAGCTGGAAAAGTTTCTCCACCGCTAGAGTGATCCCGGCCTTCAGGTCTGATCTCAGGTTGCGAGAGTCATTTATATGACTTTTCGCTTTCTGAAGCAAACCCCTGGCCTGGCTCACTATATCGGTGGATTTGACTTGTCCTGGCTTAGGTCCCGGTGATATCGTGAAGGCTTCCGAAGAGACTCTTCGTGGTGGTAAGGTTGCCTTCGTATCTTGGGGGGGTGGAGGTGTTGGTGTTGGTGTGAGCTTCGCTTTGGTTTTGGTAGTCGCTGCGGTCGTCTGTACTGGGGCCGTCTTCTTGGGTGTATGCCCATGGTCCTTGGAAGTGCAGGGTTTGGGCTCTATCTTTCCTTCTTCCCATTCCCCTATACTGCGCCTCACGTTTGAGGTTTGTTTTGGTGTGATCTGAGAAGGTCCTGCCTTCTCAGTGTCGACTTGATGTTGTGGAGAGGTGGGGGGGGTCGTCATAACTCCCTTTTTCGATGGGGTGCGTGCCAGATACATTTTTCGGGGTGAGCCTTGTCCCTTTGTAAATAAATTTAAAATAATATTTGTTCAAAAGAACTACGTAAATTAAAACTAGGTGTAAATACTATACTAAGAGTACTGGCCAATAGGCGCAGTAGTCAATTAAAATCGTCAATAAGGGATTAAAGTAAAATAAATAAAATAATTTTGTGTGAACTGTTTATTTAATGTGTGTTTTTTCTGTTTCAGATCGCGCGTGTCCAGCCAGCAGAGGTGCTCCGGTGTTGCAGGTGTGTTCCTGATGGAGTTTATAGGTGACTCTACCTCAGCTCTATATAGAGTCGGGTAAGTATTTATGCCTCTACTATGCCTTTTTACACTTCACAACAATCTATCTCTTTTTTACGAATTTTTTGTTACTCTATGTAGAGCCAGTAAGCTCTATATACTAAATACAAGGTCTATTAACTCTACTTTATTTGTCCCTTTTGCAACTGGGTCGAAAAAATGCAAGAAAAGTTTTCTGCTCTACGTAGAGTCCCCTGCTCTATCTAGTCAGAAGCCCCTCTCTATTGTTGACCTTTGAGTGAAAACCCCGTTGCTCTACGACGTCCGGTTCCTAAGTTGTAGAATTTAAAAGATTTTTTCAAATTTTACAACTGGGACTTAGTCAGATTTCGGGGGGTGGGTTTGAGGTCCAATTAAGGTGGTCCAAAAGATGTCAGCTCGCGTGCTCCTCCTTATTCCAGGTCTTTAGCTGAAAACCCGGTCGCGATCTGAGGTCTGGTACCCAAGCTATAGATTTTAAAAGAATTTTTAAAATTTATAACTGGGACTTAGCCGAATCACGACGACAGGTCAGGGGTCTAGCTTAACTGGTCGATAGTGTAAACTTAGGGGTGGGGGGCTGCGATTTTGGGGGTAGGTGCGGGGGGGGTCCTTTCGTCGACGCAGGAGGGGGGGTGGGTTGTTAGGGAGGGGGGGCCGAATTTTCGTTATTTTTGGCCTAGGACGTCCCGTTTTTGCGCTACGGTCGATTTTTCAAAATTTACTTATCTAAACAATCTTATATTTTGCGGCCGGGATGATAAGTTGGTTTTTCAAAATTTTGGTTATAACTTTGTCAAATGAAGTCCGATTTACTTTATTTAAAAAGATTTAAATATGTCCTTAACCCACGCAGCGGGCCCGTCTAAAACCGTAAATAAAATTCCCGCGGGAGTATTTTATATGGCACCGGGAAGTTAGGGGTTGTAAGTTTGCCAACTTCGAAAGCTTGGTTTAGCCCTTAGGAATGAGATAGCGGTTCGGAAAAAACTACGATAGGGTGTAACAGGGTCCAAATTTACTGTCAGGCCCGAAAAACAGTTTCCCAGGAACCGGGAAACCCAAAATTTTCAAAGATTTTTCCGAAAAAATTCCCGGGGGTGGTTTTTGGGGGTGGGTATAGGTAGATTGCCCTTATGATCGTTTCTGACGACAGAACCGATTTTTTGTTATTTTTCGCGTATCTCGCTCCGTTTAGGCGCTAGGGGGTTGACAAACTTAAGTGGGAATGGAGTCTGAGGGAACTGTTCCAGATTAAATTTAATAAATATTTAACTATAGGTCCTAAAATTTTTCTAGAGACTGGATTATGTTCCTCGATAACCTCCCTACACAATATAGCTACTAGTGTAACTGTCAAGTTCACCCCTTGCTCTCAGGAAGCTGCCCAAAATAGGGGTAGCTGACAACTTTCTGCAAATAGGCCCTAGATCTAAAAATATAAGTCGGAAAATTTTACTTCAATAGTAAAAGTTGCTCGGCTATGTCCAGAAAGTTTATCCCAGGTGGTCCGGGTCAATTCGGGAGAGGGTGAGTTCGGGGTGAAAAAATTTTTCTAAGTGCCGTGTAAATTTGTAACCGCTCCAGAAAATTCCCTATGGGAGACGCGTGGATTTTGAAAATGTCACAGGGTAGGGTGTAAAATTTCCTATCCTGTGATGTAAAATTTAGATTTTTAAAACTACCCTATGGGGTTGATTAAGCAGTTACAAACTTAAATGTGGTCAATTTTTGCACTTATACTCTAAAAACTGCTATTTTTCGTGCGCAGCGCAAACTTTGAACCGTTCCTAGTACTTCCCTATGGGAGACGCGTGGGTTTTGAGATCACCACAAGATAGGGTATGAAATAACCTTTCCTGTGATGCTAGTTTTTGAATTTTTAGATAGCCCTTAAGGGGTGAAAAAACAATTACTAATTAAAATTTTACCTAAAATTTGCGCTGTTTCCGAAGAAATAAGCTTGTTTTATAACTATATCTATGTCTTAAAATTCTAATTATAATGTAAATAGTTACACTAATATACCCTTTTCAATATCTTAAAAACTTTTTATTTATAAGGGTTGTGGTTTACCAACCCTGATTTTTTAAAGTTAAGTGTGTAAATTATTTTATGTTTCTAATTGTTATATCTTTTTTATTTATCGTTAGATTTTTATTTAAATTTGTACATGTATTCTTAATTATAGGTACTAATTTTTAAAATATTAAAAAGCTAGGGTTGCCGCTTTAAATTCTAAGCTAGGGCTGTCGAAAAAGTCTGTTTCTTTTAAAATGTCGATAAATGACACTTAACTTTGTCCAATTTTTCTTTTGAAAATGGCTCCCGGCTCCTCGTCTGTGTCGCCGTCGATTCCCGCTTCCCGTTTTTTGCAAACTCGTCTGGATCGGGTTGCACGTTACACGTGGGAACTTGTTTTTTTGCTGTTTTCTTCCAAACCCTTGATCGGAAAAATCCAAACGAGGTGTCAAAATGTGGGTCTTCACAGGACGCTTCAGGCTGCACTCCAAAACTGGTGGGTGGGTCACCGCTTTAGATTCGGCAGCGTTTCACTTTTTAGTTTCCTAACCTCACAATTTTCGGTTTTTTCACTGTAACTTCCGCACCGTTCGTCGTATCGAAAAGAGACTTTCACCTTCGGATTCGTCTCGTCAGCGCGCTTCTTTTGATATATAGCACTTGTATTTTTCACGTAAAAAACCTATTTTTAGGATTTTTTAAGCGCGGAGCGGCCGTATTTCGTGACGCTCGGGTCGGCGGGCGGCGTGCAACTGGGTTAGGTTAGGTTAGGTTAGGTTAGGTTAGGTTAGGTTAGGTTAGGTTAGGTTAGGTTAGGTTAGGTTAGGTTAGGTTAGGTTAGGTTAGGTTAGGTTAGGTGAGCGGGAGGCCTCTGCCTCCGCCCCGATGATCCGCCGCAGGCGCGGTGGGCATCGGAGGAGGGCATACCTCCTCCACCTGCCCCTTCCGGATGGGTCCCGGGCCACAGACACGGGGGTGTCTCCAGGACCCGCGACGGCGCAGCGTGTGACCCCGCGCGCCGTCCGCCGTAGAGTGGGGGGGACAGCTCCCTCTCCCCCCCAGAGACTGGGCGGCCTGCCATAAAGTGGGCCGCAGCCTGAAGCGGAGTCAAGGAGCATGCCAGCGGCTGCGGCCAATAGCGAAACCCTTGGCTCCATTTCACTCAAGGCACCGGAGGGCACCGTGAGGTTTTAGTGGGTATGCGGTCTCCTTCTGAGCCCGGAGTCCCACACACCCCTCCAGCCGTCCCCCGCGGTTGGAGGATAGTGCGTAAATGCATTTCCTCACGATAAAAAAAAAAAAAAAAAAAAAAAAAAAAAAAAAAAAAAGGTTAGGTTAGGTTAGGTTAGGTTAGGTTAGGTTAGGTTAGGTTAGGTTTTTTTTTTTTTTTTTTTTTTTTTTTCTTTAAATTCCGGGTTCTTATTCTTGAATTTTTAATTGTGTTTCATATTACTTTGTTTTTTAATTTTGTTGCGTTAATTGTTCCAAGTAAGTTTGCCTGCGAATGGATACAGGCTACCTCTTGGAATAATTTAGGTTTTATTAATGGTTTTTAATTTTTTGACGATTGTGCATATTAAATTCTGGAAAGTGGTGATTGGCTCGGATTTTGTTATAAGGTTGTTAATTTTGTATGGTTCTATTTTGAGGTTATTACAAGTTAGTTCATGTTTTAGTCTTTCATTGCCGAATATCGGACAATGTTTTATAAGGTGGTTTGTGTCTTGGATTGATGCGTCGTCGCAAGGGCAGAAGGGGTCATCGGTAATTTTAAAACGGTGCAGGTATGCTTTGTGGTACCCGTGCCCTGTAAAAATTTGAGTACTTTCGAAGCTGTTTTGGGCGTGTTTTCTATATTCAGCTATCTCGTCGATATTGCTGAACCAGTGGGAGATTTGTGAAAATTTTGAGTCATCGATGTATTCTTTGTTCCACTTATCTTTCGTTTTGTTTTTAATTATGTACTTGGCGTAAGAGATGGCAAACTCGTTATTAGTAGTTGATGTTTTTATTATGGCTGCCTCCTTTGCGGCTTTATCGGCTGCCTCATTCCCTATGATGCCACAGTGCGCTTTCACCCAGATGAATCTCACGTTCATTCCGCGGTTCTCTCTGAGGTGTTTGAGCGCACTGTGGATTGAGGCGACAGTGGGATCTGTGTTGTTGCGATCTTGTAGCGCTTTTAGTGAGGATTGGCTGTCGGTCGCGACGATAAGGTCTTGTGTCCATCGCGAACCGGACAACCATTTGAGGCCGACATCAATGGCGGTGAGCTCGGCAACGAATACCGAGGATGTTCGGCCGAGCTTGCGCTTGTGGCAAACAGTTTTGCCATCCGGTAGATAAATGACGGCAGCAGCGCCGACCTCTCCTCCGTCCAGCTTGCTGCCGTCAGTGTACATAGTGATAGATGAATGCTGAGTCATGCTGTCTATCTCACCTTGGTTGAAGGCCTCATCGTATGTGATAATCACGCGCTCCGCAGGGTGTAGTTGGTCTCGCACCGGCACTTTTTGTCGTAGCACGATGTCGTCAGGCAGCTCGTCAAAGGTGTTGTTGGTTTTGACGTTGTGTAGTGCCCTGGCTTCATCTATCGCCAAGTGCAGTGGAGTAAATTGGGCGAGAGCTATAGCTGCCGCTGCTGACACCGTGCGAAAAGCCCTGATTGCCCTGATGGCGAATTGGCGTTGGAATGCTCTGAGCGCCTTCCGCACACAATAGAATTGGGTAGCACTACCCCAAATACCAGCCGCGTACGTCACCATTGGCTGAATCACCTGGCGGTATATGGTGGAGATGTTTTCGGGGTGCGCTCCCCAAGTTGGTTTGACAAATTGTGACAGTTTTTTGAAAATTTTTGTGGCTTTCCCGATTATGTACTTGCTGTGACTTATGAATTTGAGTTTTGAGTCGATAATGACCCCAAGCAGTTTGATTTCGGATTTGAAGTGGATGGGTTGTTGGTCCATTGAAATGTGAATTTGGTTCGAAGAAGCGGTGAAAGCGATTGCTTGTGTTTTTGATGGGCCGAAAGTCAGTTTAGCCTCTTTGCCCCAGTTGAGGATGATTTGAAGAGAGTCATTGGTTATCTGCTGGACTGCCTCCACCGAGGGTGCCTCTACGATAAGCAACACGTCGTCTGCGAAGGCTTGTATGTGGGCACCATGTGGTAGCTCAGTTTCTAAAAGATCATCGAGGATTATGTTCCAGAACATGGGCCCACATACAGAACCCTGAATGCAGCCCTTGGTTGTCGTTTTCGTGGCTGTTGCATCCCCGAAATCGAGAACAGCGGTACGATCTTCAAGATAACTTTTGGTGAGTTTATATAAATTTTTGGGGCATTCGGCTTTCCTCAATCTGTTTAGAAGGAGCGGCCACCAAGCGTTGTCAAATGCCGCTTTAATATCAAGCGACACTGCCACCACCTGACGGCGCGCTGCCTTGGCTTCTTTGACTTTGGAGAGAGCTTCCTGTAGTGCGTCGGTCGTTGATGTTTGCTCTTTAAAGCCAAACTGTTTCGGGTGGTAGTTTTGTGTGCGTTCGAGATGGTATGAGATGCGCTTAGACAGTAGTTTTTCGAGTAGTTTGCCGAATACAGGGAGCAGTCCTATAGGTCTGAATGCCGAGAGGTCGTTAGGATCAGGTTTACCTGGCTTTGGCAGGATCTTGACGAATGCTCTCTTCCACACCCCCGGAAAGTGGTTGATAGCCAAGCATCTGTTAAAGAGGTCGGTCATGGTTTCGGGTATGGTCTCAAATACATGGAGGCATATGTCCGAGGTGAGGTGATCCAAACCTGGTGCCTTAGATGGATTCATATGTTTGAGACAATCCCAAACCTCATCCCTGTGAAAGGGTAGGTCGTCGCAGGTGTCTGGTACTCTGTCATAGTTTTCGCGGAGATTTTGCTGTAGAGGAGTTTTATCTGCATCATCGTCAGGATAGAAGTGGTCAAGGAGAGCTTTTGCCGTGGATGAATTGCTATCAGTGAAGCCAGCCCCGGCACGCAGAGTTTGTGGAGGGCGTCTCTTTGGTCCGTCTTTTAGGAGTCGGTTGGTCAGACTCCACACGTTTTCCTTGCCCTGAGTTGAGCAGAAGTCACGGAAGTTTGCCGTTGATGCTTTGGACAGCTCCTTTGCGTAATCTTCTTTGAGAGACTTGTGGGTTTTGACTGCCTCATCGATGGGCCTCCTTGACTTTTTGAGATCGTGAATTCGGTGGTGAGCTTTAATGACTTCCCTCTTTAAGGTCTCAAGTTCGTCGTTCCACCAAGGGTTGAACCCGGCTGCCGGGGGCCTTCGAACGAAGGTTTCCCGACATGTTGCCTGTACATCGGCGGTTAAATCATTAATAAATTGATCGATCTCGTCTTTATTTAAATAGTTTGGGTAGCGGTCCAGTAATTGACTGTCTTGGAACTTATCTAGCAGCTTCCCGCGAAACTCATCCCATTTAGCGCGATTTGTATTGTATTTGAAGGTCGTGGTTGACTTTTGTTTTGGCACTCGATCTGTGCTTAAGATTGTGTATTCAGTTGCGTTATGGTCCGAGCTTGGGCATACCGTGAGGTTGACCCTCCAGTCCCGTACAAGGTGTAGCATGTTGTCAGAAGCTAAAGTGACATCGAGGATTGAGGTGCACAGTTTGCCGAATCGGATGGCCTCGAAAGTTGGTACTGAGCCTTCGTTGCAAACATTGAGTGAGTGTGCCGCCGTCAGATCCATGATATCATTACCTCGACTGTCAGTGCTAGTTTCGCCCCACGCTGGGTGCTTGCCATTGATGTCGCCACCGATCACACGATAACTGCCATCTGTTTGCGTCAGGAATTTTTCAAGTGTATCTAAAGTATTGTAAGTGTCGGTATCGGGTTCGATGTATGTGGATGCTAGATACAGTTTCCTCTGGCCTAATGACAGCTGAACGACGGCGAAGTTGGAAGTGGACAATTGAGTCATTCCCAGTGCGAGGCCAAGCTTGGGTTTGATGACAATGCATGCCTTGACCGTTCCTGTGGTGTTGTACTGGTACACGTCGTATCCGGAGTAATTTTGTACACTTTGGGAGCGACCGATGTATGGCTCCGAGATCAGTGCCACATCATGGTCACCAGAGTGGAAGAATTTCATAAATTCAACCTGAGATACGTAGCAGCGTTGTAGGTTAGCTTGGATTATTTTAATTGCTTTCATAACCGAAGTCAATTGTTTCGTTTATCAGTTTTTGGGTGTTAATAATTCTGTTGCACAATTTGTTGTTGGTCGCTGAATGTTTTGTACTGACGCTGCTACCCGTCTTCAGGTTGAATTTGTCACAGTTGATGCACTTGAGTTTGTCCGGGTTGGTCTTCACCGGGCAGTTCGCAAATGAGTGGGCCGTCGAAGCACAATGCGAACAGGGATAATATTCGGCCTGGCATTTGTTGTTCGTGTGACCGAACTGGAGGCACTTATAACATTGTACGAATCGAGAGAAATCCGCGGCTCGTACGCGCTGATGTTCTACGTTCACACGTTCGGATTCTACAAACTTCCTACGGACAATGGGTTCGACCTCCAGCACCACGTTATAAAGTTTCTCGTTGCGGTTCTTAAGCGGGAAACAAAGTCGAAGGTCTGCTATTGGTACCGAATTTTGTTGAGCTATGATTGGGAGAAGCTCCTCTTTTGCGATGTCCTTGCTTATGCCTTTCAGGATCACAAGTGGCTTGCGCTTGCGGGCGTCCTCGGCTTGAATGCCGGGGATGGCGTTAACGCGCTTCATAGCCTCCGCGCAGTGTTCCTTTTTGTCAAAGTCGACACGTACCACGTTGTTGCCTAGGGGCTTAACCTTAAGAGGTGCGAAGCAAGCGTCGCGAAAAGAGACTTTGCTTTTCCACTGGTCTAGGACGTTAGTTTGGTTAGTGCCGGTTTCGGTGCTTTTAATGATGATAGAAGGTGGTGAACGCGTAGGAACCGTGACCTTTGGTGGTGGCGCCTTGGCGGCCTCAGCATATGACGTCTTTAGTGGTGGTCTAGCGAGAGGGCCGGTGATGTTTTTGAGCTCCTCTCGGATGCCCTGGCGAATGGCCGCCAAGATTCCCTCATCATCGAGAGACTTGGTGTTGGCCGGGCTAGATGTCGGTTGGGTGATTACTGGGACCTCCAAACAGTCGCTGAATTCAAGTTTGGTCTCCAGGATCTTTGTGGCTCTGAGAATCTCATCCGCAGTCCTCTTGATTAGGCGTTTATTGGCGCTTGTAACGCTTTGCGGTTTCACAGACTCCGAGAGACTGTGGGTGAGTTTCTCCATCAGAGCTTTAAAGGAAGCGAAGTCCTGGACCTCCTCAGCGCGACCGCTGAGCTCGAGCTCCTCTTTTTGAGAAGCTTTGGGCATTTTGATCGATATAAGTAAAGATAAATGTAAGTTTACAAGAAAAATCAAAGTTAAGGAACCTTGTCAGGCAAGGAAGTAGCCTGAAACAGTGTTTAGAGTACGTAGATAGTAAATATGAACTCAAAAAGTAAAAATTAATTTTTAAATATTCCACCGAGTCTAGGTGGTAAGAGAGAAATGGGAGGGTGGGGGGGCGAATTTTTGGCCTTTTAGTTGTCGTAGACCCACAAACGTGGTATCCAGAGATAGGTCTCGTCGGGACGGATATTATGGTGTAATAAAATAACCGAGCTGTTATAGAAAAATTTAGGAAAATCAACGAAAAACTGAAAATTGACACAAAAATTAAGTTTAAAAATTAACAACTAATTCTAGAAGCGTCGCAACGTGTTGGAACCAGCACCGTTGTGCTCGTATAGCCTGAATCTATAATACTAAGCGAAAGAAAATCGCAAATCGGACCGAAAATGACAAAGTTCAAAATTTTTGTATGGAGATTTACTAACAAAATATTAAATATGTGAAAAGTACGAAAATTAAAATCAAATAAGGTAATTAGTCGCTTCTTTTGATGAAACAATATAGGGAGCACTAATAAGAATAATGTAGAAGCGAAAGAATGACAATAATTCAGTTTCAAGTTGGTGTTTTTAGTTGGGTTAGGTTAGGTTAGGTTAGGTTAGGTTGGGGGTGGAAGTGTAGTTACGTCCCCGTCGTCACCCCTGGATACCAGTCACGTGCGGTAACGCAGCACTGACTGGTAACTGAGCACTACACGAGAGAACGTTCCGCGACTTACGCGACATGTCATCTTCGACAATGGTGGATGCGGCTGGCAAGCCCGCGACTCCCAATCGGGATAAGCGCCCTTCTCAGGGCGGGTCCGGGCTTCCAGCGCGCAGTGGCTTGGAGGTCACGTCTGGAGCGGCTGCGACTGCATTGTTTGAACGCCCTTCTGAGGGCGAGTCGCGGTCCCCAGCACATGACGTTGAAATGCCCGAGATGGGCGGCGAGGCTGAGCTCGAGTTTTTGAACTCGTCTCAGCAGGAGGATTGGCCGGCGAATAATATTCGGGCTTGCAAGGTCGTGGTAGATCGGTTATCCATCGGGGATACTGGATCTGCTTTAGACATTGAAATGCCCTCCCCGTCGGCGAGGAAACGTCAGGGAAATTATATCGGAGACCTTAACTGTGAGGAGGATCTCATACTGGCTCCGAAGATAAATTCGGCCCGCCGGGGCAAGGCGAAGACAGGAGGTCTGCAGCGCGCCAACGCCTTCCTCAAAGAAAGGATTGAAGATATGGCTGAGCGTGACTTCAACGCTGAACTCGATAAGAGGGCCAAAGCCAACCTTATGGCTCGCGAGAAATCCCGCTCACTCTCCCAACTGGACGAAGCGCTTACGGATCTTGAGGACCCCAAAGCGAAACTGGACTACACAAGCCTGAACCTCCAGCAACTTCAAGCACGTGGAGGCGTATTCTGTTCGGAGGTACTGAGGGTAGCCACCAAATCCAAACATCTCCAGGGTCCGATGCAGGGGGCTTTAAACAGAGCGGCTTCCGAGCTTACTGACATTCTCGGTCAGCTTGCATCGCGCTCTGAAACGGAGGAAAACCGTCGTCTTAGGGTAGACAACGACAACCTGAGACGGGAAGTAGAGTGCCTGAGGAAGGAAACATACTCCCTTAAGCAGGACCTAGCGGAACTTTCGAAGAGGGTCCCAAAAAATACTACGACCCCGGCAGTTTCCGTGGCCCCGGCGCTCGCCGTGAAGGCCTCTATCGGGGCTCGGCCGGCGGCTTCGGCCGCTGCCTCGGGATCGCTATTAGCTCAAGGCACCTTGTGTGCCCAATCCGTTGAGGAACTGCTCCAAGTGGCATGCAGGAGGGCCATTGATTCCGCGGCCCAACTCATCGATGCCCGGCTGGGGGAAATAGAGAGTCGCCTCCCTCCCCCAAAACCGACGCCTCGTCCGCCGCTAGCGAGTGATGGCAAAGGCACGGCAACAACTTCTTGTGCTATGATCACGGCTCGCCAAAAAGGGCAGAGCGCGGCAGGAGCACCTTTTGCCCAAACTGCCGCCGGTAACCCCGGTACGGCAGTGGCTGCTCCTACTCCTGCGCCAGCTGTGGGAGAATGGTCGACTGTGGTGCGGCGTGGAAAGAAGGGGAAAACTCCCACTCCATCCCTTGCTAAACCCGCGGCCTCAACGTCAGCTGAGACTCGTGGCAAGGTCTCTGCTGCTCCCAAAGCGAAGAAAACCAAAGCGACGGCAACTAAACCGAAGCCAAAACTCAGCCCTCCGCGGACTGCAGCAATCGTTGTCACGCTGCAGCCTGAGGCTGTCTCGAAAGGGACAACCTACAAGGAGGTGCTGACTAAGGCTAAGGCAGCGGTAAATCTCCCTGAACTAGGGATCCCGCACTTAAAGGTGGTAGACTCGGCCACCGGAGCGCGGCTCATTGAGGTCCCGGGCACGGAATGCCGGGAGAAAGCCGACAAGTTGGCTTCTAAACTTGCGGAGGTCCTAGGCGGTGATGTGACGGTCTCCAGACCGGAGAAACGTGCTGACGTTCGCGTTTTCGGTCTGGATGAGGCCGTCACTAGGGAAGAAATTGCCGCAGCAGTGGCAAGTAAGACTGGTTGCTCTGCAGCGGCAGTCAGGGTGGGCGAGATCCACTCTGGGTCAAGAGGCATGGGCGTGGTCTCTCTATCGTGCCCGATAGCCGCGGCGAAATTGCTGGCTGAGGCTGGCCGGCTCTTAGTCGGGTGGACGTCAGCTCGCGTGGAGGCCCTGGAAACCCGACCCATGCGTTGTTTCAAGTGCATGGGGCTGGGACATACGAGGCAGATGTGTCCATCCTCAGCGGACCGTAGTGGACTGTGCTTCAGGTGCGGGCAACCTGGGCACAAGTCCGCCGCGTGCACAGCCACTGCTCATTGTGCCGCGTGTGCGGAAATCGGGCGCAAAGCCGGCCACATCATGGGGGGTAGGAATTGTAACCCACCCCAAGCAAGAGGCAAAGCGGCCGCTAGGTCTCCAGCTGCCGCTGCCCCTATAGAAGTACACCGCAATAGGTGTGAAGAGGTGGAAATGTCCGATGGCTAGTCGGCATATCCACTTCCTTCAAGGAAATGTTAATCACGCCGTCGGGGGACAAGACCTCTTCCTCCACACTATGGCGGCGTGTAACATTGATATAGCGGTAGCCGCAGAGCCCTACTGGGTCCCGCCACAGCCCCACTGGATCGGCGACACAAACGGCGATGTCGCAATTATTTGTCAGACGGGACCAAACGCCACCCCTTTAATCTTAAGAGAACGGGGTCCGGGCTTCGCAACGGCCAAATGGGGGCAATACGGCATCGTGGGTGCGTACTTCTCTCCCAACACGCCCTTGTCGGACCTAGAGGCATTTCTTCGCGTCTTGGGTCCGGCAGTTAGACGATTGGCACCCCTGCCAGTCATCCTGATGGCTGACCTTAACGCCAAGTCACAGGCGTGGGGAGGGGTGGCAACCGATGTGAAGGGCCGGGCGGTGGAGGAATGGGCGGTCGAGTTGGGGCTGTCCATTCTAAATGTTGGCACTGCCTATACGTGCGTGCGCCGCAGGGGGGGCTCTAGAGTAGACATAACACTTGCCACCCCTGACATCGCGAGCCGGACGAGCAATTGGCGAGTGCTAGAAGAGGAGACCCTATCGGACCACATGTACGTCCGGTTTGAAGTCTCCTCCTCCACGGGGCACGTGGCGCCCCGTTCTTCTGGTAGCTCAGCCTTCCCACGGTGGGCTATCACAAAATTGGACCAGGAGAGAGCTGAAGAGGCGGCCATCGTCCAGGCTTGGTGTGTGGGGAGTTCTCCGCCGCCCCTGGATGTAGATGACGGCGCCGCTCAACTGCGCGCCTCTCTGACGGAGGTCTGCGACGCAGCCATGCCGAGAGCACGCCGACGGCCAAACCGCCGTCAGGTCTACTGGTGGTCCCAGGAGATAGCCGATCTCCGGACCACTAGTAATGCGGCACGGCGCACCTTTACGCGATACCGCCGCCGTGGCATCCGTGATCCGGCGGAAGAGGACCGCCTCTACTCTGTCTACCGGGAAACCAGAGTATCCCTTCAGAGAGCCATATCAGAGGCCAAGGCTAGGGCGCGAAACGAGACTCTGGCTGAGCTGGACCGGGATCCGTGGGGGCGACCGTATCGTGCAGCGCGAAACAAGCTCCGCGGACAAACGGCTCCTATCTCGGAGACTCTTGAGCCGGCCCTCCTGGAACGAGTTGTCGGGGAGCTCTTCCCAGGCCATGAGGTACCCGCGTTGGTGATCTCTCGTCACCCTGGAGAGGAACCAATGGGCTCGCCTGCTCCTCCAGTCTCCGACGCTGAGATGGAGCTAGCTCTCGAACGGCTTCGAGGCCGGAAGACTGCCCCTGGCCCGGATGGGGTGCCGGGTAAGGTCCTGCACCTCTTCCTTAAGGAGAGGGATAATGCGGATCGGCTTCGGGAACTGTTTAACCAAATTTTTACAACAGGGCAGTTCCCGAAACTTTGGAAGGTAGGGCACCTTTGCCTCCTGCAAAAGGAGGGTCGGGACCCGGACTCCCCGACCGCCTACAGGCCGATCGTCTTACTGGATGAGGCGGGGAAGATGATGGAGAGAGTGGTGGTCTCTCGCCTCGTCCATCACCTCACGGAGGAGGGTCCCGACCTCTCAGAGCGGCAATTCGGTTTCAGGGCCGGGCGTTCTACCATAGACGCCCTCTTAGCCCTGAAATCGTATACGGAGGAGGCTGTTGGGCAGGGAAAGAGGGCGCTTGCAATCTCACTGGACATTGCGAACGCCTTCAACACCCTCCCCTTCAACGTAATATTGGAGGCACTCCGCTATCATGGGGTGCCCCCGTATCTTGTGAGGCTCCTTGCAGACTACCTCAGCAATAGGGAGGTGGTCTGCATAGACGGCAAAGGAGAACCTCACCGTCATAGAGTGTCCTGCGGGGTTCCACAGGGCTCGGTACTTGGACCAGTCCTGTGGAACATAGGCTACGACAGTGTGCTCCGTGGCACACTCATGAGGGGTATGAGTGTGCTGTGCTACGCAGATGACACGCTAGTCGTCGCCACGGGGAGCACCCTGGAGGTGACGGTGGTTCGGGCGGAGGTTGCAACAAACATGATCGTCGAGCGGATAGAGAGCCTGGGACTTAAAGTAGCTCCCCACAAAACCGAGGCCCTTCTGTTCCACGGGCCTCGACGTGGACCGCCCCCAGGCTCCTATGTAGCAGTGGCGGGTGTCCGGGTGTTGATCAAGGCCCAGATGAAGTATCTGGGCCTCGTGCTCGACGGTCGATGGGCCTTCCACTCTCACTTCGAGGGCCTGCTCCCTAAACTTGTGGGTGCGGCAGCAGCCTTGGGCCGTCTGCTGCCTAATCTGAGAGGCCCCAGCGCAGGTTGCCGAAAACTGTACGCTGGGGTTATCAAGAGCATGGCCCTTTACGGAGCTCCCGTCTGGGTGGACTCTCTCGACAGAGAGAACCGAGGACTGCTGCGCCGCCCCCAGCGCATAATAGCGCTGAGGGCCATCAGGGGATACCGCACGGTATCCCACAGTGCGGCATGCCTCCTAGCGGGCCTTCCTCCTTGGGAGCTGGAGGCGGAAGTCCTCGACGTCGTATTCAAGTACAGATCGTCGAGGAGGCGAGCTGGAGAGCGCCCAGCCCCCGCAGAGGTCGCCCGCATTAGACTACTAGCCTACGAGGAGCTAATGCGGCGCTGGGAGTCCGACCTGGCGACCCCCCTCTATGGCACTCGGACCATAGAGGCTGTTCGCCCGGTCCTTCGAGAGTGGGTCCAAAGGAGGCACGGCTTCCTCACCTTCCGGCTAGTGCAGGTGCTAACTGATCACGGCTGTTTCGGTTGGTACCTGTTCCGGATAGCGGGGAGGGAGCCGAACCCTGAGTGCCACGAGTGCAATGGGGCAGTGGACTCGGCCCAGCATACTCTAGAGGTGTGCCCGGCCTGGACTGCCCAGCGTCGCGCTCTGACCTCAGTGGTTGGCGGAGACCTCTCCCTCCCAAGTGTGGTGACAGCCATGCTCGGGAGTGAAAGGGCTTGGGAGGCAGTGGTATCCTTCTGTGAAGAGGTCATGGAGCAGAAGGAGACCGCGGAGCGGGCAAGGGAAGATAATCCCGAGGCCGGCCCGCTCCGGCGTAGACGGCCGGGAGGGAGGAGGAGGCGATACGCACGCCTCCTTCCCCCTCCCTAAGCGAGACCAGCAGGAGAAGAGCCGGGGGGCTCATCTCTTGCATTGCACGGTCTCGCCCGTCTAGGGGGGCTACCCTAGTGTACAGGGTTGCCCCTCTTCAAGCGTGGGAGGTCCAGCGAAAGGCTGGACCGTGCGTTGGCGCGACGTGGTAGAATCCAAAGGGGACCCCATGTCGCGCCGCTAAAACGCTGAGGGTACACCGCAGGTTTTTAGTGGGTAGGCTTGTCGGATGTCAGCCGCTAGGGCTGACATTCGACAAGAGAGTCCCACATAACCCGTCGTCTCCCCCGGGACGGCGGGTATGCGTGATGCATTTTCCTGCGTAAAAAAAAAAAAAAAAAAGGTTAGGTTAGGTTAGGTTAGGTTAGGTTAGGTTAGGTTAGGTTAGGTTAGGTTGGGGTGCTACAGAGTAACCTCCTCGTGCGGCGGGGTGTTGCTCATTACATCTGGTTACGATCGGGTGTAAGGAGCAGCATCCTGTCCCGGTGCACCCTGGGCAACGGCAGTTAGGAATTGCCTTCGGGTAATTGCTAGCTGGCGGCTGAACTCTGTCTGTGCCGCTCCTTGCGCTGCTATGTTAAGCATAGCGGTACAGGGATGTGGTACGAAGCATACCGTAATCCGCAACGGGCTTCCGGCGGGACGGGGGTCCAGTTTACCTGGACCGCGAGGCGGAAACCTCTTTAAATACTACCACGCGCGGCTCAGCCCGCCTATAGTCAGCCGCCGCTGACTGGTGGGTCGCCGGGCAACTCGTTACCCCGTGGGGGCCGAGGGCTGTCGGGGGCACTTCGTCCGGGCCGCGAGGAAGGACCACCTCACTAAAAAAACCCAAACATACCGTAACTCACCCTCACGGGTGGGCCGGGGGCTGTCGGGGCTTTTGTCCGGGCCGTGAGGAAGGAAAACCTCTCTAAAAACCCCTGTATACCGTTACCCCAATCGGGGCCGGGGGCCTTTCGGGGCCGCGAGGATGGTAAACTCAATAAAACTTCCCCCTAGTCCTGGAGTCTGCAAGGGGGCTCCAGGGCGTATGACTGGTAGGGTTACATACCGGTCGATTTCCTTGCATCACACCGTTCTGCCCTTTTCAGGGCGGGGCGGGGGCCCTGCTTGCCAGGGCTGCGGGGAGTAAACCCCAATGGGAGTGTTTGGGGGCTGGGTCTGTTGCGGCGGAGTGCGGTGGGGGAAATGGGATGTGCGCGGCTTCTTCGGTGTTGACAAGGTTTTAGAGGTTCTGCTCCTCCCTTGTCAACACTGTCGCAGTCGCTTAGCATCCCAGGACATGCCAGCGTACTGTGCCCCTTCAGCCCTTGACCCCAAATATTCCTAAAAATCCTTCAATTCCCGTCGTTGGGGCGCCCCATGGGGCCTCGCGTGGCGACGGGGTCTCTGACCTTGCGCGGAGCAGGGCAGAGTGGTTGGCGTAGTGGGATCAACCAGCGAGCGGCCACCCTGAGTGTTGCCCGACCGCTCAGGTGTAATAGGGTTATCTGGTTACTCGGGGATCTCTGACCAGATGGACCACTTATATCTCCCCGACTCGTGGGTACTATATGGCAAACACAAATAGGGGAACTTTTGGGGGGGGTGAGGACGACGTTGTCGACCTCAACACGAATTATGACGACGCCGAGGCTTCAGGCCGACGCGCACCATCCAGGACTGACAGCGCGCGCTCGCGCGCAAATACCGGACTTGACAACTCGCGACAGCGAGAAACACGGAGAGACAGTAGCGTGCCTCTACGGCGCGAAAACTCGGGCAGAGAGGACGACAGGTCTTTCGCACTCGCCAAAGTGGCAAAATTTCCACGTGGCAGAGGTGCAATGAGACAACCTGCCGATAACACCCAGAGATCTAGGGCTTCTGCTGTGGCCCATCCTGACCCACAACCCAGTACATCTAGACCGATCATGGGCGATAGTTGGGATGCCGAGAGCGAGCGAGAGGGGGAACTTGCAAGTGACTTGGCAAACAAAATCCAGCGCAGCGTCGCAGTCCTTCACGACCTCGCTGACGCGCCAAGGCTCCGGGAGACCAACGAAGCCGAAACTCTGATGGGGATCGCCGAAGTCATCGGTGTCACGGCGGAGACGTTAAGGGAACGTGCGGTAGGCACGGAGTCCCTACACACGGAATTTGAGGAGGTGCAAAAGCTACGAGCTCGAATTGTTACGCTCGAAAGCTCTTGCGCCTACCAGCGCAATGCGTACTGTGACCTGCAGGAGGAGAACCGCAAGCTCGACGACAAAGTCTCCGAGCTGCGGGGGGAGAACCTCAAACTCCAGCAGGACATGCGTAGCTTGCGCCAGGAGATGGGCCGTATGAGCGGTGCCCGAAAACCTGGCAAGGCCATCGGTATTCAGACCGACGCCGCGCTGGCAACCAGAGAGGGTGGATCTACGAGCACCGGTCCGTCGCCGATTTCTCGCCCACAACCAGTGGTTCTGCCCGCTGAAGAGCCAGACCCCATACTCGATGCGAAGCTCGACCGCTTTGCTCGTATGGTGATGCAGCAGGTGGGCGACCTAATGAACGCCCGGCTGGACGCTCTTAAGGAGTGTCTCCCTCCAGCCCCGCCCGTCCGCCCACCTCTCAGGCATAGTAACCTGAGCGCCACCTCTGCACCGGTTCAGCCCGGACCAAGTCGCGCCCAGGCCACACCGGTTACTACAAAGGGCAAGGGAGTCGGGAAAGGCGCTTCCAACGCTATCCCGAAACCCGGTCCCTCCACCCGACCTGACGTTCCTACTCCGACTGAGCCCTGGTCGGAGGTGGTAAAGCGCGGACGGAAGCGTGGCAAGGCTAAAGCCAAGCCCGCTCCGCCCGCCCATGGAAATCCTGCCGCTCCCGTGGCTAAACCTGTCCAGCGTGGGCCCATCCAGGCTGCCGCGAGTGCTGCTAGCGCCGCCAAAGAGAAGAGGAAGCGTCCTCCTAGACTCCGACCGCCGAAATCGGCGGCCGTTGTCCTGGAGTTGACCCCTCAAGGCAAGGAGGCAGGGCTGAACATCAGCACTCTCCTGCGCACAGCGAAGGCGGACATCGGTCCGACATGGATGACGGAAGCTGGCCTGGTAGACCGGCTCACCATCCGCGCGTCACGAATGACGGGAAACCGGGTCTTTGAGGTCAGGGCGATCAAAGACAGCCCGCCCGGGGAGGCCTGTGAAAAGGCGGATACCCTCGCGGCGGCGCTCATCTCGGTTTTCCCGCCAGACGCCGTCAAGGTAATGCGCCCTGTTAAGAGCGCCGACATTCGCCTCATGGGGCTCGGAGAAGACGCGACTCCAGAGGAGGTCGCTAAGGCTGTGGCCGATCAGGGTTGCTGCGATCTAGCCAGCATCAAAGTGGGCAGGCCTGGAGAATCCAGGCTAGGCGGCTCCGTTATCGTGCGGTGCCCTGTTGCTGCAGCCAAGATCTTGGCGAAACAGAAGCGGTTGCGCGTCGGCTGGATCTCCGTCCGAGTCCAGCTGCTGCCGCCGAGGGCCCTGAGATGCTCAAGGTGCCTCGGCGAGAGTCACGGCCGGGCAATTTGCAAGGCTGCGGAGGATCGGAGTAACATCTGTATCCGATGCGGCCAGCCCGGCCATAAGGCCGCCGGATGTGTGGCCCCGTATCGCTGCTGCCTTTGTGCGGCAGCTGGTCGGAGGGCGGACCACCGACTCGGTTCGTCGAGGGAATGTCCCCGACCGAAGATCGCGCGTGAGAGACCCCCGATAGCCCCAATGGCGCGTTCGCGCCGAGGAACGGGGAGTAGCCGCAGGGAGGAGCCGATGGAGACCGTCGGCGCGGGGGCAGAACGTCCAACCCTCCCTGGCCCTAGTGGTCGAGACTCGTCTCCCAGTTACTAGGGCCCAGCGGCCGGCTGTTCCGACGGCCAGCGCTGCCATTGGGGCTCATGGGGTGGTGACCCCTATGGGTCCTAATGGGACCCTCAGCGCGAGTGGCAACCCAGGAGGTTTTCTGCATTCGCAGTTCCTCCTTAAAAAAAAAAAAGGGGTGCTACAGAGTCACCTCCAAGAGCGACGGGGTGTTGCTTATTACATCCGGTTACGATCGGGTGTAAGGAGCAGCATCCTGTCCCGGTGCACCCTGGGCAACGGCAGTTAGGAATTGCCTTCGGGTAATTGCTAGCTGGCGGCTGAACTCTGTCTGTGCCGCTCCTTGCACTACTATGTTAAGCATAGCGGTGCAGGGATGTGGTACGAAGCACACCGTAATCCGCAACGGTCTACCGGCGGGACGGGGGTCCAGTTCACCTGGACCGCGAGGCGGAAACCTCTTTAAATACTACCACGCGCGGCTCAGCCCGCCCATAGTCAGCCGCCGCTGACTGGCGGGTCGCCGGGCAACTCGTTACCCCGTGGGGGCCGAGGGCTGTCGGGGGCACTTCGTCCGGGCCGCGAGGAAGGACCACCTCACTAAAAAACCCAGACATACCGTAACCCACCCTCATGGGTGGGCCGGGGGCTGACGGGGCTTTTGTCCGGGCCGTGAGGAAGGAAAACCTCTCTAAAAAACCCCTGTAAACCGTTACCCCAATCGGGGCCGGGGGCCTTTCGGGGCCGCGAGGATGGTAAACTCAATAAAACTTCCCCCTAGTTCTGGAGTCTGCAAGGGGGCTCCAGAACGTATGACTGGTAGGGTTACATACCGGTCGATTTCCTTGCATCACACCGTTCTGCCCTTTTCAGGGCGGGGCGGGGGCCCTGCTTGCCAGGGCTGCGGGGAGTAAACCCCAATGGGAGTGTTTGGGGGCTGGGTCTGTTGCGGCGGAGTGCGGTGGGGGAAATGGGATGTGCGCGGCTTCTTCGGTGTTGGCATGGTTTTAGAGGTTCTGCCCCTCCCTTGTCAACACTGTCGCAGTCGCTTAGCATCCCAGGACTCGCCACCGTACTGTGCCCCTTCAGCCCTTGACCCTAAACATTCCAAAAATCCTTCAATTCCCGTCGTTGGGGCGCCCCACGGGGCCTCGCGTGGCGACGGGGTCTCTGACCTTGCGCGGAGCAGGGCAGAGTGGTTGGCGTAGCGGGACCAACCAGCGAGCGGCCACCTCAGGGTTTCCCGCCTCCCTGGGAGTAAATAGGGCCATTCAGCTATACCGAGATCTCTGGCTGTTTGGAGTTCTTTGTCTCTCGGACTCGTGGGAATTACATGGCAAATTCACAAAATTCGGGGAAATTAGGGGGGAAAACGAGTAAGGAGCCCACCTTCGAATCTCGCCTTAAAGGCATGTTCGGTGGCTCCAAAAAGATAGAGAAGGGCAGCATAGCTGCAAGCAGCGCTGCTGCAAGTAGAGCCGCACTGGCGGAGGTCGAGGTAGAGTCTGCGAGATCTTCTCGCGCCGTATCTCCCGCCGTTAGTATTGGCAGTAGTTGTGATAGTCGTGGCGACTCCCTAGCACGGGCTGGCTCTAAACGCCGGAATACCGTTCGGGTTGAACCCGAAAATGTGTCGTCCGACCATCTTACGGACGAGGACGATGTTGCGAGTGACGACTCAGCCGCAACCAAGGTCGCCAAACTTGGCAACACTGGTCGAAGAGGGCGCACTCCAATCCCCGGAAGAAACGCGGGTCATGCCCGCTTTAAGCAAATAGAGTGGGAGACTCAGGACCCACTAAGGGATCGCCAGTTTGAGCGTGAGTCTGGGCTCGCTGACGATGAACCCGTCCTGAGAACCCCATCACCACCTACAGTGGCAACCCGGCAGAGGGCGACGGAGCCATTGGCTCCTGATGTACCACTGCCGAGTTTCTCGGATATTTACAGGAGTCGTTCTCCGTCTCCGTCACATGGCCATTACAGTGCATCAGCACAAGAGAGGTCCGCAGCCACCTTGCGACTTAAGTACCCGCCACCGGTCGCACCCAACCGACCCGAACTCGCTGAGGATCTGTACTCGCAGGTCACACACTGGGTCGACCAAGTTTTGGTTGTCAAGGGGCATGCGAAAAATCTAAAAGGCACGGACGTCAAGATTCTGAAGGACGCCGCTCAGGGCATTCGGGAAGCCGCTTTCGGCCTCCGCAACCGCTCCCGGTCGAAGGAGACTTACTACCTTGACCAGGAAGTCGCCGCGTTGCGAGTGGAAGTAGCTGGCGCCCGGGCCCGTGAACAGAAAACTCGCGAGGAGCTCGTACGAGTCCGCGAAAATGCAGGCGAACTGACTGCCCAAGTCAAGCTCCTAAAAGAAGAAGTGGCCAATCTACGTGTGAGATTAGGAATGTCACCCGGCAGCATAGCTGGTGAATCCCTGGAGAGGTACGTGCGGATAGAGAACTCCCCACAGGCTGGAACCTCTGGCATGGTAGCTAGGAAGAAGAAAACGGGTACCGCTTCCAAAACTCCTGCCCCTGCCCCAGTCATTGAACCTGTGGAGATGGACATAATCTCCGAGGGCCTGCCTGAGGTAGAGCTCACGGGTGGCCCCAGGCCTATACCCGGCGACCTCCTGGCTCAGATTGGCCTCATGATCGACGCCAAACTGGCTGTCCTCGAGGAGCGCCTACCTCCTCCGAGACGTGTTCGTCCTCCGCTGCGTGCTGATGGTGTCCAAGGGGCTGCTCCGGCGACACAGACCCCTGCACGCACGGCAGAGGCGCCAAAACCGAGAAAGAAGAGAGGGAGAAAGGGCCGGGGAAGAGCCCCGACTGCGGACCCAACCCCTGCTCCAACTCCTATGGCTCCAGCAGTGGCCTCAACATCGTCTGCATGGACAACGGTGGTTAAGAGGAAAGCGAAGAAGAAGGGACCGAGCCAAGCACAGGCCGCTACTGCGCCAGCTTCCTCTGCTCCGAAACCAACGCAGAAGGCCAAACCTACCGCAACATCCAGCGGTGGAAAAGCCTCCAAATTAGGAAATCCTTCCCGACTCAGGGCCCCGCGTTCAGCCGCGGTCGTGCTCCAAATGCAGCAGGAAGGCATCGCGGCGGGTCTGAGCCTTGAGAACTTCCTCAAGGAGGCCAAATGCCGAATCAATGTGTGGGATCTGGGTCTGGGTGGACGGCTTCGATATAGGAAGTCTGTCCCGACCGGAAATTGCATCCTGGAGGTAGACGCCCTGGCGGGACAAAACGTGGATGAGGCAAATGCCAAAGCCGACCTACTGGCGGCCAAGCTTGCCGAGATTTACCCGCCAGGGGCAATCAAAATTTCAAGGCCCGTCAAGTCCACGGACATCAGGCTGACGGGTCTTGATGAGAGCGTCACAGCCGAAGAAGTCGCCAAGGAAGTGGCCCGAGTAGGCGAATGTAACGTGGCCAATGTAAAAGTTGGCCAACTTAACAAGAGTGGAACGGGAAGTGCGGTCGTTGTCCGCTGCCCAGTTATGGTGGCAAAAAAGCTGGCGAACAGCCGCTTCAACGTCGGGTGGGTCACGGTGAGAGCAGTCCTGCTCAAACCGAGACCACTCCGCTGCTCACGGTGTTTAGGAGAGGGCCATGGCCGAACGAGGTGCGCCGCGGTCGAAGACCGCAGTGATACGTGCCTCCGTTGCGGCGATAGCGGCCACAAAGCCTCGGGGTGCACCAAGAAGGTCCGCTGCATTCTTTGTGCCACCATCGGCAAAAATGACGCACATCGGCTGGGCTCACGTGATTGTCCACAGCCGAAAAAACGCGAGAGCACACGTCCCCCGGTCGAAGGCCGCATTCCGCGAAATCGCGAGGCCTCCCGGGGGGATAGGGATGTGCGGGAATGTAGCCCGCTACTCCCTGTTAGACCAGGAGGAACGGATGCGGGGGCATCCGTAGCCTCCAGCTGACTGGTCCGAGCTGGCGCGCGCGGTGTACCCGCGCGCCTCTCTTGAGTGGTAAAGGGCAAAACATCTGCCCAGAGCGAGCTGACTTACAGCAATGCGCTGCGTGACGGTTTATGCGATGTCGTATTACCGTTCCCTTGGCCGTCACGGACAATGCGCGAGAGGTACACGGAGGGTGGTTTAGTGGGTATGGTCCGGTAAATAGGACGAGTCCCACATACCCCTGCGACGGCCCCCGCTGTCGCAGGAAATGCGTAAGAGCATTCCCCCGCCTAAAAAAAAAAAAAAAAAAAAAAAAAAAAAAAAAAAAAAAAAAAAAAAAAAAAAAAAAAAAAAAAAAAAAAAAAAAAAAAGGTTAGGTTAGGTTAGGTTAGGTTAGGTTAGGTTAGGTTAGGTTAGGTTAGGTTAGGTTAGGTTGGGGTGCTACAGAGTCACCTCCAAGAGCGACGGGGTGTTGCTTATTACATCTGGTTACGATCGGGTGTAAGGAGCAGCATCCTGTCCTGGTGCACCCTGGGCAACGGCAGTTAGGAATTGCCTTCGGGTAATTGCTAGCTGACGGCTGAACTCTGTCTGTGCTGCTCCTTGCACTACTATGTTAAGCATAGCGGTGCAGGGATGTGGTACGAAGCATACCGTAATCCGCAACGGGCTACCGGCGGAACGGGGGTCTAGTTTACCTGGACCGCGAGGCGGAAACCTCTTTAAATACTACCACGCGCGGCTTAGCCCGCCCATAGTCAGCCGCCGCTGACTGGCGGGTCGCCGGGCAACTCGTTACCCCGTGGGGGCCGAGGGCTGTCGGGGGCACTTCGTCCGGGCCGCGAGGAAGGATCACCTCACTAAAAAAACCCAGACATACCGTAACCCACCCTCACGGGTGGGCCGGGGGCTGTCGGGGCTTTTGTCCGGGCCGTGAGGAAGGAAAAACCTCTCTAAAAAACCCTTGCAAACCGTTACCCCAATCGGGGCCGGGGGCCTTTCGGGGCCGCGAGGATGGTAAACTCAATAAAACTTCCCCCTAGTCCTGGAGTCTGCAAGGGGGCTCTAGGGCGTATGACTGGTAGGGTTACATACCGGTCGATTTCCTTGCACCATACCGTTCTGCCCTTTTCAGGGCGGGGCGGGGGCCCTGCTTGCCAGGGCTGCGGGGAGTAAACCCCAAAGGGAGCGTTTGGGGGCTGGGTCTGTTGCGGTGGAGTCTCGGTGGGGAAATGGGGTGTGCGCGGCTTCTTCGGTGCTGGCTGGTGAGGTCGTGTCCTCCCTGGTTAATGCCGTCGCAGTCTCTTAGCACCCCAGGACCTTTAACCGGTACTGTACCCCTTCAGCCCTAGACATCAAATGCTCTCAAAAATCCTCCAATTCCCGTCGTTGGGGCACCCTGCGGGGCCTTGCGTGGCGACGGGGTCTCTGGATGGCAGAGTGGTTGGCAGAGTTGGATCAACCGGCAAGCGGCGGCGGAATTTAGGGGGGAAGAAGAGCAAGGAGCCCACCTTCGAATCTCGCCTTAAGGGCATGTTTGGTGGTACCTCCAAAACGACAGGGAAGAAAAGCAGCCAAGCTGCGAAACAGAGTGCAGAGCCCAAGACTCAGCCTAGCACGAGCGCTTCCAGTAAGCCTGGTGCCGGAGGAATGGCAGATGAGGGCAAATCAAGTAGTGACACAGAAGGGAAGAGAGAGGAAAAAAGCAGCAGTGTGCTGAAGGAGAAGGAAAGACCAAGAAGTAGAGACAGCTCCCGCTCAAGCGGTGGAGCTAGGAAAAAGGAGAAAGAGAAAGATTCGGGAGATAGCGCCGAGTCCAACAAAACGCCTACCTGGGAAGACACGTATTTCGCCGATGACGACTACGAGCTCTACTCAGGATGCAGCGAAGACATTGGCGATAGCAGACCTGGCTCGAAGAGAAAGTTTCTTGTGATGGGTGACGCCATGTCACCCGCTGGAAACCCCATTGACAGCGGTATTATACCCGGTACACCTCAAGCCAAGAAGTTTGCTGGAGGAGGACGAGGTAAAGCGTCTACAGCTGGAAGAGGAAAACCCCGCCAAAGAGTCGACTCCGAGGGCTTCAGTGACCCCGAGATGCGATACAAGTGGGAGTTACAAAAGGCAAGAGAAGAGTTGGCGCTGTATACGCCCTCCCCTGAACCAAGCCAGACCAATTCGGACAACACTCGAGTGCTTCCGACACCTCCGGTTCTCAGTGCTGGCGCCAGAGACTCCGCTCTGATGCCGCCACCTGAATCACCATCGACGTCTCGCACGCCGTCGGCTACCAGGAGAAGAAGAGAAGCGATAGAGGACATGCCCTCTGAGATGGGTCCTCCCGATCTATCCGGCGACCTGTACCTCAAAATACAGGGCTGCTGTGACTGGATTCGGGACTTAGCTTTGACCTCAAAGAACCTCAAGGGCACCGTTGTGCGCGACTTCAAGAAGGCCGCAACCGACATCGAGTCCGCCGCGTACGTCATGCGAAACCGCACCGTGACCAGCGAGAACTGCACGCTGGAAATGGAGCTCGCCCACGTCCGCGACCAGCTCACCGCAACACGATGCAGAGAGGAGCGACTTCGCAAGGAAATGGCAACGATGAGAGTCGAGAACCAACACCTCTCGGCTGAAATCAGCACTCTCAAGGCTGAGATCAAGAACATCCGAGAGCAGGGTGGCTTCCGCGCCCTCTCTCAGACATCAACTTTGGAGCCATCACACCCCGTAGAGGACAACAGAGTTGAGGAGTTCACTCGCTCCATCCTCCTTCACGTGGGCCAAATGATTAAGGAGAGCTTCGAGGCATACGACGCAAAGCGCATCCCTGCTTTCCAGAGCATGCATCCTCCTCCTCTGGAGCCAGAGACGCGCGAGCCCGCGGTTAGCCAGGCTAGTGCTCCGACACCTCAACCCAACAAGGGCAAAGGGAAGGGCAAAGGAAAATCCTCCAACCCGGCGGCTGCTCCTGCGCCTGCCCCAACTGCCACCCCGATGGAAACGACAACTACTCAGGCCGAAGCATGGACCGAAGTAGTCAAAAGAAGGACAACGCGCAAGCATGGATCCGGCTCCTATTCTGCAGTTCCAGCCGTTTCTCAACCCGCACAATCCGCCAAAGTGGCTGAACCCACCAAGAAGAGGAAGACGAGGCGGAAGAAGACCCAGGTTGCTTCAACACCGGGAACTTCCTCTGCACCGACAACAGCGGCGAAGGCCAAACCCGCCACGTCCAGCGGGCCGAAGCCCTCGAGTAAATTTGGGAACCCCTCCAGACTACGGGCCCCGCGATCAGCGGCGGTGGTCCTTGAAATGCGGCCGGAGGGCCTAGCTGCGGGACTGAGTATCAAGAGTTTCCTCAGAGAAGCCAAGGACCGTATTAACCTGTGGGATCTCGGCATAGGCGACCGCCTTCGTTTTAAGGTGTCTACTCCTACCGGGAACACAATTTTGGAAATCGACGCCCTGGCGGGGCAGAGTGTGGACGAGGCAAACCAGAAAGCAGATGTCTTCGCTGCCAAACTTGCCAAAATCTACCCGCCGGAGATGATCAAGATCACGAGACCTGTCAAGTCTACGGACATTAGGCTGACGGGCCTCGACAGTTCCGTCACAGCCGAGGAGGTCGCTGCAGCAGTGGCTAAGGCTGGGGAGTGTGAAGCGGCGCAAGTTCGAGTGGGCCAAATTTCGAAGAGCGACTGGGGCGGTGCGGTCATTGTGCGCTGCCCAGTCATGGTAGCCAAGAAGCTGGCGAACAGCCGGATAATTGTGGGGTGGATCTCAGCAAGAGCTGTCTTGCTCAAGCCAAGACCCCTGCGCTGCTCGCGGTGCCTAGGCGAGGGCCACGGCCGAGTTAGGTGCGCCGCGGTTGAAGACCACAGCAACACGTGCCTACGCTGCGGCGAAATCGGCCACAAAGCTGCCGGTTGCACTAAGCAGGTCCGCTGCATCCTGTGTGCCAACATTGGCAAGGAGGACAACCATCGTCTGGGAACTCGCGATTGTCCCCAACCGAAGAAGAAACCGAAGACGCAACCCCCGGTCGAGGACCCTGACGTGCGAAGCGAACGCGATCGCACGCATACTCGCGAGGGCTCCCGGAGGGCGAGAGAGAAGTCTGCGAGTGCTGCGGAAGTACGGGAACGTAGTCCCGTACATCTCTCTTCGAGACCAAGAGGGACGGATGCGGGGGCGTCCGTCTCCTCCAGCTGATTGGTCTGAGTGGCGCGTGTGCGGTGTACCCGCGCGCCTCTCTATGAGTGGATAGGGCAGAATGCCTAAGAGAGAGCTAAGGAGCCGTGCTGCGCGGCGGACCTGAGTAGAATTCAGACGAGAACCTCTGGCCGTCACGATCAGCACGAGAGGTACACGGAGGGTGGTTTAGTGGGTATTGTTCGTTAAATAGGACGAGTCCCACATACCCCTGTCGACGTCCCCGCAGTCGACAGGGCATGCGTGAATGCATTCCCCCGCCTAAAAAAAAAAAAAAAAAAAAAAAAAAGGTTAGGTTAGGTTAGGTTTTTTTTTTTTTTTTTTTTTTTTTTTTTTGGAAGAAGAACGTCTTCGGCTACGCAAATTCCACAGATGCTATGACCTACTTCTGTGAAACTGCTGACCGAATCCGTTTGGGGCTATGAACTGCCTCTCATATGCTAACCGTGTGTCTCTCTTTCCGCAGTAATATTCTGCTCCACAATGATGTGCTGATTTTCCCTCAGCGTTTCGACATGGACGAACTGGAGGGGAATCGGAGTCTGATAGATCTGCGCACTGGACGTTCGAATTGTACGTCCATGGCAGAAGTGCTTCCTGCCCAGGAGCTTTCCGTGTCGCTTACGACAGGAGCTTCAACCGGGGGCTGTGTTTGGCCAACGACCTTATCGGGTGGCTTCTTCCTCCATTCTGCCTTCGGATTTGGGCAGTTGTTAGTGCCCAACCGATGGTTCGCGTCACGCCCGGCTGCAGCACAGAGGCAGCAACGAAATGGGTCCTCACAACTGTTGGCCTTATGGCCAATCTCTCCGCAGGGTTAGGTTAGGTTAGGTTAGGTTAGGTTAGGTTAGGTTAGGTTAGGTTAGGTTAGGTTAGGTTAGGTTAGGTTAGGTTAGGTTAGGTTAGGTTAGGTTAGGTTAGGTTAGGTTTTTTTTTTTTTTTTTTTTTTTTTTTTTTTTTTTTTTTTTTTTATACTCGTTCCCACTGGCATGACCAGTGCCCTTTCTTCATCTTATTTTTATTAAATGTGCCATTTTGATATATAAAAAAAAAAAAGTTTTTTGTTTTTTAAAAATTTGTTCTTTTGCAAAATTTTAACGATTTATATATTTTCTGTTTATCTGCGATTTTTATCTATTGTTTTATTTTCTGCGTTTTCTTAAATTTTATCCACTTTTTACTAATATTTGCTTTATGACTGTATATTTTGTCACTAATTATCCTATCTTTACTATTTTATTTCGGTATTTATTGGATTTTGGTTTCTTAATATTTATTTGTCTATGTATAGCTTTTCGGTTTTTTAACTTTAATATATTAGTTTACAATTTATAATTTATGTTTTATATTTTAAGTACTTTTTGTGACGTCTATTATGACTATTTACGCAAAGGTTTAAAATTTTTCTATTTTATGCGATTTTTACTGTATTTGATAGGCCTGTTATTAGTATTTTAAGTTTTTCGGCAACAATTTAATTTGAAACTATTTGTCCTACCTTTTCGAGTGTAAGGCCATAATGCGATACTCATATTTGCTTCTTTTGCGCAAAATTCATTCGTCAGGCGTATCTTTCAAGATATACCTGACGAATGACACCGGGCGCCATTTATTGGTTTGACGTGTTGTGCAGAGCTGCTCCTGCCCGAGATCTCTGGACTGGGTCAGCGCCGCAAGGTCTCTCAGAGAAATTGCTGCGCCGACTTCTCCCTCTGTTAGTGTGTTTACTATAAACAGTTTTGGGCCACGAGTCTCGTGCCGGGACAGCTCTGCACCGTTGATGGTGTTTTTTGACCGCGTAACTTGATGTGGCGTCACGGTGCTGCGCTTGTAGGTTTTGGCGCCTCGAGCTTTTATCTCTCTCCGGGAATCGCCTTTCTTTACTTTGTAAAGAGAGTCCATCATCCCAGAGAGTGATAATACCGAGTTCGGAGTCGTAACCTCGCCATCCTTGACCCTACTTTCAGCAGAGCTACGCTGCGGATTAACCTTTAAGGCAAATGCTTCTTTGTTGCTCTCTGTATTTTTGCCCGGCACGCCCTTAGCAATACGCAACTGTGGACCGCGCAATGCTGTCCCACTTGCGTCGGACCGGGCAATCAGAGCTAAAAGCGTTGTGCCCAGCGTCCCCCAGCTTCGCACTCTGGCAGTTTCGGCATGTCGGGGACTCAGCGGCAAGATAGCCGGCGCACTGCGCGCGGAGGTGTGCGCCTCCGCAGTGCGAGCATGAGTCCTCGACTTCCCTGCAGACCTTTTTACTGTGCCCATATCCCAGACAGCGCGAGCATTGGACCAGCGGGGACTGATCCTCCGCCTTGAGGCGCTGCATGTCGATATGGACACAGTTGGCCTCTACCAGTAATCGCCAGGCGAGCGGCGACACGCTGAGCACAACGTGCATTTGGTGAGGGTTCCTAGCGTTTTTCTTGTAGCGGATGACGGCCCTACACTCGTCTTCCTTCAAGTCCTTGAAAATGTTTCTGTTTTGTATGTACAGGGCCTTAAGGATTTCTTCTTCAGTGTTGTGCTTATTTATGTTTTTTATTATTACAAGCGGATCTTTATTCTTTATTTCCTCTATGCTAAGTTTTAGATTTTTCCCGTCTTTTAAAATTTTATCCTTGACTCTATCCACTTCTGCTTTTGTTTTACAACCTAGTATCACCTTTTGATCTCTTCCCTTTCTAATCCTGTCAATCTGAAATCCTTCTTCCTTGGCCCTTACAACTTTCCTGATCTTTTCTAACACTTCCTCCCCTGTCTCCATTTTATCTTCCGACGTTATTATGACCGAGTGCACCGCTGCATGCTCCGGAGACTTTATCTTCGGAGAGGCAGCGGCTACACTCGCATATGACGGTTTGTTCTGAGTTTCTAACTGGCTCCTCTCTATCGCTTCTTTTAGCTTAAGCATTTCTAACCGATTTTCCTCCATCTGTCTGCTATGTTCTTCCATTTTTCCTATAAGCTCATTTTCTACCCTCACTCTCTCTCTTTCCCCCTCGCCATCCACTCTAGATGCCTTCTCGGGCTCCGCGGTACCGCTGGTCCTGCCCGGCTCCTTCTTGTCCGCAGTCCTCTCCAGCTCCGCCTCTTTGACCAATTGATACAGCCGCTCGAGGGCCGCCGTAACCTCCACCTTTATGTCGGTTCTAATATTCCTAGAATTCCGCAGGTGGAGTTTGGACTTCGTCAACATGGCCTTAGCCTCTGTCGTCCGGCTGTTGTACTTCGGCTCGGCCCTCGGAGAGACACTGAATGTCTCGGCTGATGGTCGGCGGGCGGCAGTTGGTCTGGAGTCTTGCGTCAAGGGCTTGGCTTTTGTGGGTTGGGCAGCAGGGACCACCTTCCTGGGTGATTGCGGGGATTTGGAGTTACCGTCCACCTTCCCTGCCTCCCATTCCCCAGTGAGCCGTCGGACCAGCGAGTCCCGTTTTGAGACTTGAGAGGGCAGATCCCTCTCACGGCTACGATGAGTGATGCCGATCAAAGAGCTAGCCCCTTGGTCGCCACCGTGAGGGCTGGTGGAGCCAGCCTTTGTATTAGCGACGATCATTTTCTTTACGGGAGTGTGTATTCCAAGCATGCTTTTGGGAACGCGTCAATTAATAAAAAGTTAAAATTGTCGTAAAAACAATAAATTAGTCAGTTTAAATAAAATGAGGTTAAAATGCTGTCGTAGAAACAGACTGTGTAAAAATAATATTAAGATTTAAAACTAATAATAGCAACACAATAGTGTTGCTATCGTCTAACCTAGTTTAAAACACCTAAAACCTAACTAACCTAGCTAAAATGTAGCCTCCCGTTGCCCTCTGGTCAAGTACTAGAGCCACCAAGGCCAAAAAGCGAAACAAAATTTTGCGAAAATCCGACCGACCTTTGGTGGTAAAACAGGTAACCAAGTAACCTCGGTATCAAAGAAATCGAAAATTTTGCCTGAAAATTACGAATTTACGCCCTTTATGACGTCCTAGGGGTACAAAAGGGGTGTCTAAAGATGCGTCTCGTCGAGACGGACAATACTGTCAAACTACGGAACCGGGGTGCCGTAGAAAATTTAAAAGTTATAGACGAAAAACTGAAATTCAGTACTTTCAAAAAATTTTTGTAAAATCCAGGAGCGTCGCAGCGTGCTGAAATTGACGGCGTCTAGCTCGTATGGACTGGATCTACAAGATAAACTCAAAAAATTTTGAAAAACGGACCAAAAATAACAAAGTTCAAAATTTAGTATGGAATTTTTCTAAGTCAATATGAAAAATCTGAAAAAATGCCAAAATGTAGGTAATTAAGATTTTTTGACGCTTCTTTCGCTGAAACAATATAGAATCTACTAATTAAAAACTATTAGAAGCGCAAACGTGACTGTATTTCAGTTTTCAGTGGTGTTTTTGAGTTAATTTAGTTCCGAGCAGTCACTTACCAAGTAACCTCGGTATCAAAGAAATCGAATATTTTGCCTGAAATTTACGAATTTCCGCCCTTTATGACGTCCTAGGGGTCCAAAAGGGGTGTCCAAAGATGCGTCTCGTCGAGACGGACAATACTGTCAAACTACGGAACCGGGGTGCCGTAGAAATTTTAAAAGTTATGGTCGAAAAACTGAAATTCAGTACTTTCAAAAATTTTTTGTAAAATCCAGGAGCGTCGCAGCGTGCTGAAATTGACGGCGTCTAGCTCGTATGGACTGGATCTACAAGATAAGCTGAAAAAATTTTGAAAAACGGACCAAAAATTTCAAAGTTTAAAATTTAGTATGAGAATTTTCTAAGTCAATATTGAAAATATGAAAAAATGCCAAAAATGTATGTAAATAAGGTTTTTTGACGCTTCTTTCGCTGAAACAATATAGAATCTACTAATTAAAAACTATTAGAAGCGCAAACGTGACTGTATTTCAGTTTTCAGTTGTGTTTTTGAGTTGGGTTAGGTTAGGTTAGGTTAGGTTAGGTTAGGTTAGGTTAGGTTAGGTTAGGTTAGGTTAGGTTAGGTTAGGTTAGGTTAGGTTAGGTTAGGTTAGGTTAGGTTAGGTTAGGTTAGGTTAGGTTAGGTTAGGTTAGGTTAGGTTAGGTTAGGTTAGGTTAGGTTAGGTTAGGTTAGGTTAGGTTAGGTTAGGTTAGGTTAGGTTAGGTTAGGTTAGGTTAGGTTAGGTTAGGTTAGGTTAGGTTAGGTTGGGGGTGGAAGTGTAGTTACGTCCCCGTCGTCACCCCTGGATACCAGTCACGTGCGGTAACGCAGCACTGACTGGTAACTGAGCACTACACAAGAGAACGTTCCGCGACTTGCGCGACATGTCTTCTACGACAATGGTGGATGCGGCTGGCAAGCCCGCGACTCCCAATCGGGATAAGCGCCCTTCTCAGGGCGGGTCCGGGCTTCCAGCGCGCAGTGGCTTGGAGGTCACGTCTGGAGCGGCTGCGACTGCATTGTTTGAACGCCCTTCTGAGGGCGAGTCGCGGTCCCCAGCACATGACGTTGAAATGCCCGAGATGGGCGGCGAGGCTGAGCTCGAGTTTTTGAACTCGTCTCAGCAGGAGGATTGGCCGGCGAATAATATTCGGGCTTGCAAGGTCGTGGTAGATCGGTTATCCATCGGGGATTCTGGATCTGTTTTAGACATTGAAATGCCCTCCGCGTCGGCGAGGAAACGTCAGGGAAATTATATCGGAGACCTTAACTGTGAGGAGGATCTCATACTGGCTCCGAAGATAAATTCGGCCCGCCGGGGCAAGGCGAAGACAGGAGGTCTGCAGCGCGCCAACGCCTTTCTCAAAGAAAGGATTGAAGATATGGCTGAGCGTGACTTCAACGCTGAACTTGATAAGAGGGCCAAAGCCAACCTTATGGCTCGCGAGAAATCCCGCTCACTCTCCCAACTGGACGAAGCGCTTACGGATCTTGAGGACCCCAAAACGAAACTGGACTACACAAGCCTGAACCTCCAGCAACTTCAGGCACGTGGAGGCGTATTCTGTTCGGAGGTACTGAGGGTAGCCACCAAATCCAAACATCTCCAGGGTCCGATGCAGGGGGCTTTAAACAGAGCGGCTTCCGAGCTTACTGACATTCTCGGTCAGCTTGCATCGCGCTCTGAAACGGAGGAAAACCGTCGTCTTAGGGTAGACAACGACAACCTGAGACGGGAAGTAGAGTGCCTGAGGAAGGAAACATACTCCCTTAAGCAGGACCTAGCGGAACTTTCAAAGAGGGTCCCAAAAAATACTACGACCCCGGCAGTTTCCGTGGCCCCGGCGCTCGCCGCGAAGGCCTCTATCGGGGCTCGGCCGGCGGCTTCGGTCGCTGCCTCGGGATCGCTATTAGCTCAAGGCACCTTGTGTGCCCAATCCGTTGAGGAACTGCTCCAAGTGGCATGCAGGAGGGCCATTGATTCTGCGGCCCAACTCATCGATGCCCGGCTGGGGGAAATAGAGAGTCGCCTCCCTCCCCCAAAACCGACGCCTCGTCCGCCGCTAGCGAGTGATGGCAAAGGCACGGCAACAACTTCTTGTGGTATGATCACGGCCCGCCAAAAAGGGCAGAGCGCGGCAGGAGCACCTTTTGCCCAAACTGCCGCCGGTAACCCCGGTACGGCAGTGGCTGCTCCTACTCCTGCGCCAGCTGTGGGAGAATGGTCGACTGTGGTGCGGCGTGGAAAGAAGGGGAAAACTCCCACTCCATCCCTTGTTAAACCCGCGGCCTCAACGCCAGCTGAGACCCGTGGCAAGGTCTCTGCTGCTCCCAAAGCGAAGAGAACCAAAGCGACGGCAACTAAACCGAAGCCAAAACTCAGCCCTCCGCGGACTGCAGCAATCGTTGTCACACTGCAGCCTGAGGCTGTCTCGAAAGGGACAACCTACAAGGAGGTGCTGACTAAGGCTAAGGCAGCGGTAAATCTCCCTGAACTAGGGATCCCGCACTTAAAGGTGGTAGACTCGGCCACCGGAGCGCGGCTCATTGAGGTCCCGGGCACGGAATGCCGGGAGAAAGCCGACAAGTTGGCTTCCAAACTTGCGGAGGTCCTAGGCGGTGATGTGACGGTGTCCAGACCGGAGAAACGTGCTGACGTTCGCGTCTTCGGTCTGGATGAGGCCGTCACTAGGGAAGAAATTGCCGCAGCAGTGGCAAGTAAGACTGGTTGCTCTGCAGCGGCAGTCAGGGTGGGCGAGATCCACTCTGGGTCAAGAGGCACGGGCGTGGTCTCTCTATCGTGCCCGATAGCCGCGGCGAAATTGCTGGCCGAGGCTGGCCGGCTCTTAGTCGGGTGGACGTCAGCTCGCGTCGAGGCCCTGGAAACCCGACCCATGCGTTGCTTCAAGTGCATGGGGCTGGGACATACGAGGCAGATGTGTCCATCCTCAGCGGACCGTAGTGGACTGTGCTTCAGGTGCGGGCAACCTGGTCACAAGTCCGCCGCGTGCACAGCCACTGCTCATTGTGCCGCGTGTGCTGAAATCGGGCGCGAAGCCGGCCACATCATGGGGGGTAGGAATTGTAACCCACCCCAAGCAAGAGGCAAAGCGACCGCTAGGTCTCCAGCTGTCGCTGCCCCTATAGAGGTACACCGCAATAGGTGTGAAGAGGTGGAAATGTCCGATGGCTAGTCGGCATATCCACTTCCTTCAAGGAAATGTTAATCACGCCGTCGGGGGACAAGACCTCTTCCTCCACACTATGGCGGCGTGTAACATTGATATAGCGGTAGCCGCAGAGCCCTACTGGGTCCCGCCACAGCCCCACTGGATCGGCGACACAAACGGCGATGTCGCAATTATTTGTCAGACGGGACCAAACGCCACCCCTTTAATCTTGAGAGAACGGGGTCCGGGCTTCGCAACGGCCAAATGGGGGCAATACGGCATCGTGGGTGCGTACTTCTCTCCCAACACGCCCTTGTCGGACCTAGAGGCATTTCTTCGCCTCTTGGGTCCGGCAGTTAGACGATTGGCACCCCTGCCAGTCATCCTGATGGCTGACCTTAACGCCAAGTCACAGGCATGGGGAGGGGTGGCAACTGATGTGAAGGGCCGGGCGGTGGAGGAATGGGCGGTCGAGTTAGGGCTGTCCATTCTAAATGTTGGCACTGCCTATACGTGCGTGCGCCGCAGGGGGGGCTCTAGAGTAGACATAACACTTGCCACCCCTGACATCGCGAGCCGGACGAGCAATTGGCGAGTGCTAGAGGAGGAGACCCTATCGGACCACATGTACGTCCGATTTGAAGTCTCCTCCTCCACGGGACACGTGGCGCCCCGTTCTTCTGGCAGCTCGGCCTTCCCACGGTGGGCCATCGCGAAATTGGACCAGGAGAGAGCTGAAGAGGCGGCCATCGTCCAGGCCTGGTGTGCGGGGAGTTCTCCGCCGCCCCTGGATGTAGATGACGGCGCCGCTCAACTGCGCTCCTCTATGACGGAGGTCTGCGACGCAGCCATGCCGAGAGCACGCCGTCGGCCAAACCGCCGTCAGGTCTACTGGTGGTCCCAGGAGATTGCCGATCTCCGGTCCACTAGTAATTCGGCACGGCGCACCTTCACTCGGTACCGCCGCCGTGGCATTCGTGACCCGGCGGAAGAGGACCGCCTCTACTCTGTTTACCGGGAAACCAGAGTGACCCTTCAGACAGCCATATCAGAGGCCAAGGCTAGGGCGCGAGACGAGACCCTGGCTGAGCTAGACAGGGATCCGTGGGGGCGACCGTATCGTGCAGCACGAAACAAGCTTCGCGGACAAACGGCTCCTATCTCGGAGACTCTTGAGCCGGCCCTCCTGGAACGAGTCGTCGGGGAGCTCTTCCCAGGCCAAGAGGACCCCGCGTTGATGACCTCTCGTCGCTCTAGAGAGGAGCTAGTGGGCCCGCCTGCTCCCCCAGTCTCCGACGCCGAGATGGAGCTAGCTCTTGAACGGCTTCGAGGCCGGAAGACTGCGCCTGGCCCGGATGGGGTGCCGGGTAAGGTCCTGCACCTCTTTCTTAAGGAGAGGGAAAATGCGGATCGGCTTCGGGAACTGTTCAACCAAATCTTTACAACAGGGCAGTTCCCGAAACTTTGGAAGGTAGGGCACCTTTGCCTCCTGCAAAAGGAGGGTCGGGACCCGGACTCCCCAACCGCCTACAGGCCGATCGTCTTACTGGATGAGGCGGGGAAGATGATGGAGAGAGTGGTGGTCTCTCGCCTCGTCCACCACCTCACGGAGGAGGGTCCCGACCTCTCAGAGCGGCAATTCGGTTTCAGGGCCGGGCGTTCTACCATAGACGCCCTTTTAGCCCTCAAATCTTACACGGAGGAGGCTGTTGGGCAGGGAAAGAGGGCGCTGGCAATCTCACTGGACATTGCGAACGCCTTCAACACCCTCCCCTTCAACGTAATATTGGAGGCACTCCGCTATCACGGGGTGCCTCCTTATCTTGTGAGGCTCCTTGCAGACTACCTCAGCAATAGAGAGGTGGTCTGCATAGACGGCCAAGGAGAACCTCACCGCCATCGAGTGTCCTGCGGGGTTCCACAGGGCTCGGTGCTTGGACCAGTCCTGTGGAACATAGGCTACGATAGTGTGCTCCGTGGCACACTCATGAGGGGTATGAGTGTGCTATGCTACGCGGACGACACGCTAGTCGTCGCCTCGGGGAGTACCCTGGAGGAGACGGTAGTTCGGGCGGAGGTTGCGACTAACATGATCGTCGAGCGGATAGAAAGCCTGGGACTTAAGGTAGCTCCTCAAAAAACTGAGGCCCTACTGTTCCACGGGCCTCGACGCGGACCGCCCCCGGGCTCCTATGTAGCAGTGGCGGGAGTCCGGGTGTTGATCAAGGCCCAGATGAAGTATCTGGGCCTCGTACTCGACGGTCGTTGGGCCTTCCACACTCACTTCGAGGGCCTGCTCCCTAAACTTGTGGGTGCGGCAGCAGCCTTGGGCCGTCTGCTGCCTAACCTGAGGGGCCCCAGCGCAGGATGCCGAAAACTGTACGCTGGGGTTATAAAGAGCATGGCCCTTTACGGAGCTCCTGTCTGGGTGGACTCTCTAGACAGAGAGAACCGAGGACTGCTGCGCCGCCCCCAGCGCATAATAGCGCTGAGGGCCATCAGGGGATACCGCACGGTATCCCACAGTGCGGCATGCCTCCTAGCGGGCCTTCCTCCCTGGGAGCTGGAGGCGGAAGTCCTCGACGCCGTATTCAAGTACAGATCGTCGAGGAGGCGAGCTGGAGAGCGCCCAGCCCCCGCAGAGGTCGCCCGCATTAGACTCCTAGCCTTTGAGGAGCTAATGCGGCGCTGGGAGTCCGACCTGTCGACCCCCCTCTATGGCACTAGGACCATAGAGGCTGTTCGCCCGGTCCTTCGAGAGTGGGTCCAAAGGAGGCACGGCTTCCTCACCTTCCGGCTAGTGCAGGTGCTAACCGATCACGGTTGTTTCGGTTGGTACCTGTTCCGGATAGCGGGGAGGGAGCCGAACCCTGAGTGCCACGAGTGCAATGGGGCAGTGGACTCGGCCCAGCATACTCTAGAGGTGTGCCCGGCCTGGACTGCCCAGCGTCGCGCTCTGACCTCAGTGGTTGGCGGAGACCTCTCCCTCCCAAGTGTGGTGACAGCCATGCTCGGGAGTGAAAGGGCTTGGGAGGCAGTGGTATCCTTCTGTGAAGAGGTCATGGAGCAGAAGGAGACCGCGGAGCGGGCAAGGGAAGATAATCCCGAGGCCGGCCCGCTCCGGCGTAGACGGCCGGGAGGGAGGAGGAGGCGATACGCACGCCTCCTTCCCCCTCCCTAAGCGAGACTAGCAGGAGAAGAGCCGGGGGGCTCATCTCCTGCATTGCACGGTCTCGCCCGTCTAGGGGGGCTACCCTAGTGTACAGGGTTGCCCCCCTTCAAGCGTAGGAGGTCCAGCACAAGGCTGGACCGTGCGTTGGCGCGACGTGGTAGAATCCAAAGGGGAGCCCATGTCGCGCCGCTAAAACGCTGAGGGTACACCGCAGGTTTTTAGTGGGTATGCTTGTCGGATGTCAGCCGCTAGGGCTGACATTCGACAAGAGAGTCCCACATAACCCGTCGTCTCCCCCGGGATGGCGGGTATGCGTGATGCATTTTCCTGCGTAAAAAAAAAAAAAAAAAAAAAGGTTAGGTTAGGTTAGGTTAGGTTAGGTTAGGTTAGGTTAGGTTAGGTTAGGTTAGGTTAGGTTAGGTTAGGTTAGGTTAGGTTAGGTTTTTTTTTTTTTTTTTTTTTTTTTTTTAGCTGCTTTCTGTCCCCCGAATATTCGTTCAGGATTGAACTTTCAAAGGGCTTTAAGTTTTTTGTATTTATTTCTTTACTGTGTCGTTCAATTTATTAAAGTGCAACATCTTAAATTTATTACATTTTTATACATATATTCTTAATCTAACATTTCTTTATACATTTTTTAAGAACTATTATATTTTTAACATTGGAGCAGTCTCTTATACCTAATACAGTTCATGTTCTTGTTTCTTATTCTAGTGGGCCTTTTCCATTTATTCTAATTTCTAATACAACTTTATTCCTACTTCCCTATATCTTATTGCTTATTCTTACATTATGTTTGCTATATGTTTATTATATACAATAATAATTATAACAAAACTTATACATCTATTCCTTATTTTTACTTATCGCTATTTTACAAATTTTTAGACAGTATGAGATAAAGTCGTTTCGGGTTTCTTTATTGCTTAACAATATGTTGAGATTATCAATACATACTTTTTCCCCAAGTTTTTGCTCTAATTCGTAGCGCAACCTGTCATGTTTTTGGCATTCTGTTAGGAGGTGGGGAACGGTTTCCACGGTGTTCGGATCACAGTCACATGATGGGCTCGCCCTACACTTGAATCGATGCAAGTATTGGGCGAATCCACCATGTCCCGTGAGGATCTGTGTGAGCATCCCTGCCGGTTTAATTTTGCGCACTAGTCTGTACGCATCTACAGCATTTGGAAGAAACAGTTTAGTGATCGACGCGGTGTCACCTGCTCTATACCTTTCGCCCCATTTTATAATGGAACGTTCGCGTATTGTCCTTTTTATATAGGATATCGGGCACCGGTCGTAGTCAGGTTTCCTCTTGGAATGAAGGGCCGCTTCTTTCGCCAAGTCGTCTGCTCTTTCGTTTCCAGGGAGGCCTGCATGTGCTTTTATCCAAAACAGAGAGACATCTTTGCCCTGGATAGAAGCTTTCTTCAGGTTTTCCCTGATCTCGACGGCAAGGGGATGGAAGGAGCTGTGGTTTGCGATCGTTTCCAAGGTGGCCATCGAGTCACTATATATACCATAGCTTCTTTCATTCCTCTCCAAACTCACCCGTGTCGCCATGCACGCGGCCAATAGTTCCGCCTGGTAAACTGTGCAGTATTCGGACAGACAGAATTTTCGGCTCCGGATTTCACCTTCACCTTTCCAAATGGAAAGTGCGGCTCCAACCTTCCCCTCAATCTTACTGCCGTCGGTGAAAATTCGCACCTCCTGCACATTGTACCTGTCCACCAGGTTTTGGTCCACCAGGCACTCGAAACCTATCGCTGCATGGTCAGCTGGATGTGGAGTATCAGCAAATCTCACCGGGCTCTCGGTCTCCCTGTCTCCTAGCTCTGGAAGGGGTGACCCTCTCTTCGTCTCATACAGGGCAGCTGCCTCCTGTATTCTGAGGTCGAGAGGTAGTATCCCTGCCAGAGTCAGCGCCGAGTGTAGGGAGACTGTCCGGTAAGACTTGCATAGTTTTTGCGCGAATCCCCTTTGAACTGAGTTCAGAATTTTTTGGACTCCGATTTTTTCGGCTGCTGGGGCCCATGCTGCAGCTGCGTACATAATAATAGGCTCTACTGCTGCAACGTAAATTAATTTTATGACCTCTGGGTGCAAGCCCCAGTTAATTTTCGCGGCCCTAGATAACTGTTTATATATTTCTAGCGCTCTTTTGGCCTGATGGGCTATATGTTGGTTAAATGTCAATTTGTAGTCGATTATGAGGCCTAAAATTTTAATTTCATTTGAGAGGGTGATGTCGGTCCCCCCCATCGTCAGGCGCGGAGTGTCGTGCTTCAATTTTCTGGTAAGAATCATTGCGCAGGTCTTATGTGGCGCAAATTTCAATTTGTTTTGAACTCCCCACTGCTGTACGTACTCCAGCGCTGCGTTCGCCTGGATGCTCACGTCCAGTGCCGTTTCTCCGTCGAAGACTAGCACCACGTCGTCGGCAAAAGCCTGGACGTAGTGTCCTCTCCTCTCCAGCTCCTTTAGTAAAGGGTCCAGCAAAAGGTTCCAAAGGATAGGACCGCCGATTGACCCTTGCACACATCCTTTGTTTGTAGTTCTAACCGCTTCTTCCCCGGCGTATCTTACTCTGACTTTTCTGCGCTCCAGATAGCTATCCAGTAGCCTTCTGATATTGACCGGGCAGTTTTCCTCAGCCAGGCGGACTCGAATTGCTGGCCACCAGGCGCTATCGAAGGCCCCCTCTATATCCAATGACACTAGGGTTACCAGCTTCTTCAGCTCAATCTTACCCTTGATACGGTGTATTAGAGTATAGAGGGCGTCCTCGGTGCTTTTCTGGGGCATGAATCCATACTGGCGAGTACTAAACCTCGGTACCAGGTGCCACTTAATTCTTGCTACTAAGATCTTTTCCAGGACCTTCCCCAATACCGGCAATAAACCTATCGGTCTGTACGCCTTGGGATTCGTGTAATCATCCTTGCCCGGTTTTCTCAATACCACGACAGTGGCCTCCTTCCAGATGTCCGGGAAGTGCCCAATCAGTAGGCACTTGTTAAATAGGGCAAGGAATGCGTCTAGGTCCTGGTGGATAGCCCGGCTGCAGATGTCGGCTGTGAAGCCATCCGCTCCTGGGGCCTTCTTTGGGTTAAAACTTCCCATGGCGGTCTTTAGCTCCATCTGGGTAAACGGTGGGTCATGTTGTTCATCATGACAATGTGCGTTTACCGACTTCGCTGCCATTCTGGTCGAGCGATGGTGTTCGTCGTCAGTTTCCTCCAGGTCTTGTGGGTAGAATGACTCCGCTAGTAAGTGCGCCGATTCTGTTGGGTTTAGTTGTGCTCCATCTTTGGTTAGGGTCATATCTTCCGTTCTCCTGGCGGTCCGGCCTATTACCCTGTAGATCCCCTCCCATAGGCCTTCTCGGTCTTGTTTACTGCAGAACTCTTTCCAGCTGTCTATCTGGGCTTTCTTGGCTTGGCACTCGTATTCTTCTTTTCTTTTCAGGTACTCAGTTACCACTATGTCTCTGCGGTGCGGTGCCGCGTTTCTGATTTTTCGCCTGAAGGTAGTGGTAACTTTTTTCAGCCTTGCGAGCTCATCATTCCACCATGGGATCTTAAGTACCTCTGTACTTTTCTTCGCTGGCATGCTGGCTCTACATGCTTTAGATATGGCCTCAGTGTAGTCTCTTACGAGCTGCTCCAGTTGATCTCTACTAGTAAGTGAGTTGATGTGCTCTGCATTGAGGTCGTTTTGAGACTTGGCCTCTAATAAGGTGGTGTCGAAGAGATCCCAGTCTGCCTTTTTGGTGTTAAAGAGTCTGGTTGTCCTTTGGACTCTCAGTCCTCTGTCTCGGCGGAGTCTTATTTCGAGAGTAATGGCATTGTGGTCCGAGCTCGTCATCTCCTGGTCTACCCTCCAGTTATCGACCAGTTCTAACAGGTCTTCGGTGCAGGCTGTAATATCGACAAGGCTTGTGTACACCTTCATACCTCTCACGGTATTGAAGGTTGGTGTATCGCCTCTGTTGAGTACCTGAAATCCCGACTCTTCCAGGGTCCCGGACATTTCTACGCCCCTGTGGTCTTCAACGGTGCTGCCCCACCAGGTACTCTTGGCGTTACTGTCTCCGCCAATTAGCAGTGCTCTTGGGCCCAGCTCCTCTACGACCTCCCTCAGCCGGTCCAGGTATGGCCCAATGGGTTGATCCGGTTCGAAGTAGAAGGATACCGCCGCGATTTCCCAGGTGCTGGTTCGGATCCTCACTACGACTATATTGTCGCAGGTGAGTTTCGGGCACTGTGTGACGACAAGATCGCTATCAAAGACGACTATTGCCGCCTTCACAGTCCCATCTCCTACTGCTGCGTTCTGGTAGACTCTCGCCCCACGGTAGTCCTTCATTCTTCTTACCGCGCCCACATAGGGTTCCTGTACCAGCGCAAACGCCAATTTGCGTCTGCTGGCCTCCACCATGAGTTCGGTCGTTGCAAGTTGTTTGCGCTGTAGGTTCGCCTGGGCCACTGCATAACATCTGGCGGGGTCGCCTGCCCCGGAACGCGATGGAACCACCTTAGCAATATTGTACCTTCGCTCGCGCCAGTGCCTCCCATCTTCTACGCACCTGGCACTCCGAGCTGTATACATTATGCTCTGTGGCCTCCAGCTTCGCCGCTGTGCAGTTGCAGCACTTCGGTGGTACTGCGGCTAGCCAGTCTGGGCATTCGCTCTTCATATGAGGGTCTCCACAGTGCGTACATTTTGGTACAGTCTCCTTACAAAACCTCCTCCCATGCCCATACGCCAGGCACATGGAGCATTGGACTAATGGGGATTGGTCTGCAACCCGTATCCGCTGGATGTCTATATGTACGTATTCTCTGTCCATCATCCTGTTGTATATCTGTGGAGAGACCCTCAATATGATGTGGCACATAAGCTGGTTCCTGGCTTTGCGTCTAAACTTTATCTCCATCCGGTCATCTTGCTTATTGAGGTCCTTAAACACACTCCCGTTCTGGTTCTTCATCGCCATGAGGATGTCTTGGTCGCTATGACTAGCGATTACATCCTTGAGAATCACCATAGGGTCTTGGTTCCTCATATCCTCGAAATGGAGTCGGTTTGACGCGCCTTTAAGTCTTTCTTTGACTTTATCGCGTTCCTCTATAGTTCTGCATCCTAGTATGACCTTCTTATCCTTTACCTTGCGGACTCTTTCGACCGTCACCCAGCCGTCCTTGGCGTTTACTGCGTCTCTGACCTGTTTCATGACGTCATCTCCCGTCTCTGCCTCGTCCTTTGAAGCGATCACAATGGAATGTAGAGCGCTCTTTTCTGCCATCCGTCTTTTCGGAGGCGCTGCTACTGCGTTCGCATAGGTCAGGTGTTTCTGGGTGGTCTCCTGTTGTAGAGCTATAGTCTCCTTCAACTTCGCCATTTCCTTCTGGGTCTGGTCTATTTTTTCCCCTTGTTCCTTCATCATCCTTATCAGTTCTTTTCCTTCAGTTCCTATCAATTCCTGAACTATTATTCTTTCATTTACCCCTTCTTTTTGCCCTTTTCCTGAACTTTCATCTTCTTTGTTTTCTATTGCAGGTTGGGCCGCTGCTGCCTCCTTCACCAATTGGAACAGCTTGTCCACCGCCAGAGTAATCCCGGCCTTCAGGTCTGCCCTCAGGTTTCGAGACTCGCCTATTTGCGTTTTCGCCTTCTGATGCCAGCTCTTGGCCTGGCTCACTCTATCGGTGGTCTTAGCTGCTCCTTGTCTAGGTCCTGGCGACACGATAAAAGCTTCAGACGAAGCTCTACGTGCCGTCGTCACAGTCTTCGAGTCCTGAGCTGGAGGTGTCGGCTTCGCTTTGGTCCGCTGTGTATGCTGAGGTGCAGGGACTGTCTTCTTGGGCGTGTGCCCATGGTCCGTCGAGTTACAGGGCTTGGGCTCTACCTTTCCGCCCTCCCACTCACCAATGCTACGCCTCACGTTGGAGGTTAGTTGAGTTGGTAGCTGAGAAAGTCCTGCCTTCTCAGTGTCTGCTTGTTGTTCTGGAGACGTGGGGGGGGTCGTCATCACTCCCTTTTTGGATGGGGTACGGGCTAAATACATGATGGAGAAAGCTTTGTCTTTGTTGAATAAAATAAAATGGTAAATTAAATAAATTTAGTTCAAAAGAACTACGTGAAAATTACTAATCTAAGAGTACTGGCCAATAGGCACAGTAGTCAACTAATCTAACACGGTTTGTTAAAATAGGTTTTAATAAAAGAGTTATAATATTTATTAATAATATTTTGTTTCTTTTTCAGGTCGCGCAGTCAACCAGCAGAGGTGCTCCGGAGTTGCAGATATTTCGCAGGTAAGTTCCTAATAGACCCTATGTAGAGTCAGTCAGTTAGGTCACCTAGTCCACCACTATCCAGTGAACTTTGTACACACAAAGTCGCGCTTTTTACAAAAATAAAACTCTATGTAGAGTCAGTGTGCTCCGGATGTACAGTCCTAGGTCCACTGGCTCTACTTTCTTTATACGACCCTTGTCAAAAAACGCTATAAAGTAAAATTTAGTTTTTTGACTCTAGCTAGAGCCCCCTGCTCTACCCAGTCGGGTACTCGTTTCTATACTAGACTCTTAGTTGAAAACCCCGTCGCGCTGCGGTGTCTGGTTCCGAAGCTGTAGATTTTAGAAAGTTTTCTCGAATTTACAGCCGGGACTTAGCCAGATTTTGGGGGGCGGTTTTGGGGGTCCAGTTGAGGTCCAAGTTTTTATATGTGAAAAAGTAGCTCTTATTAATTCACGCGCCTGAGTGAAATCCCCGTTAGAATTGGAGCTCTGGTTAGAAGGTTATAGAATTTTGAATAATTTTATAAGTTTTCCGAAAGCGACACTTAGAAAATTTTGGGCCAAAAAAATTTTTTTCCAAAAAAATGCACCTAGAGCTCTGGTTCTTTTTTAGTCGGGTACTCCTCGTTATTTTAGGCTATATAGTCAAAACCGCGTTAAAATTTGAGAACTATTTCGCTATTTATAGATTTTAAAAAAAATTTCCTAGATTTTAAAAACCGAGACTTAGAAAATTTTTTGTCGGTCTGAGACCCGACTTTGTGCGGTTTTTGGGCTATAACTTTTTTGTTTTTCTTGACGCGTGAATTCTGCTTTTTGACCTAGTTAGATCACGAGTTTGCGCTCCTTATGGTATTAATACGACCCTTAAATGTTCAACCCTCTCGCCAGTATAAGGGATGAAAATTTTATTGGCCGCGAAAAAGACGGTTTTTTCTACCAAACAAATACTAAATTCTAAATTAAAAATCTAAAAACTACTAATCTATGTTGTTTTACTGGCAATCTCTGTCCTCCTAAAATTTAAAAGATAAGGGTTGGTAAATACCTCCCTTATCGACTTAAGAAAAAGTGAAGATTTGTCAAATTAAAACTATTTGCTTAATTTAAAAATATAAATATTAACTTTAAAAATATGCTGTTTTGTCTAATGTGTAGAACTTATTTTTATCTTACTAATGAAGTAAGAAGACTTATTATATATAATCTAATTTCCTTTATTTACACAATTGTTTACTCAAAATTTTAGGTAAATCATTCAATTTCGCGCGCCCTCTTCCCGTTTTTTGTCTTAACTAGGAAAACTATGGGGTTTGCATGGAATTGATGAATATAGTCTAGAAGCTTAATAGTCAAGGATTCTATTACTATAAAATTTATAATTTTTTGTCCACTGTAGCTATTTTTAAAAGCCTAATTAACCTAGATTTTAAGCCAATTTTTCCTTGACAAAGTTTACGTAATATAATTCCGAAATTCACTTTTTTATTTAGAGGTCTAGAGTTTTGAAAATTTGTAAAAAGTTTTAACTAGGCTAAAAAATGAGTTTTATGAAGAAAAATTTTGAAAAAGTTTAAGTACCAATGAATTATAGGCCAAAAAAACAAAATCTGGTAGGAAACCAAGATAAGTCTGTACCCGGAAATTAATTAGGCTTCTAGGAAAACGTCACTACTCCTTGAAATCTTATCTTAAAATTACAAACTAAATGTCGCACGATAGCTCAGGAACTGACCTTTCTTCTATATTTTTTTCAGGTGGGGTCTCCGCTGAAGGTTTGGATGTGGAGTCCAACGAAGTTGTGGGTAAGTTCCGGCCAACCGCAAATAGGCCGTATTTTCGTCAAATTTCTTGATGGAGTTATTTTAAAAACTGGGAAATGCTTGCTAGGGTGAGCCGCTTCGGTGTCCAAGTTGTCAGCGCTGGGTCTTTCTCCGCTGCTGAGTTGGCTCAAAACCCTGAAACGGTTTTTCGCAGTTTTCTCCTCCAACTGGGACGGGAAAAATCCCGGGTTTTCACAGGCAGTTGGAGGGCTGTAAGGCGCTTCTGTTGATGTGTAGAACGTTGTGGGTCACCGCGGTAAAAACGGCAGCGTTCACACAAACGTGTCAAAAAATCACTGAAAACACTGTTTTTTGCCGCTGGAAGTCACAATTTTTGCCCGATTTCCACGCGAGTGGCACCGTTAGGTTGGGGGCAAAAAGATACGTCTTTTTATGTATCACACTTGTTATTTTTGCTTAAAAACACTATTTTTGCGAATTTTAAGGCGCGGAGCGGGTTGTTTTCGTGACACTCGGCGCGGCGGGTGGCGTGCGACTCGGTTAGGTTAGGTTAGGTTAGGTTAGGTTAGGTTAGGTTAGGTTAGGTTAGGTTAGGTTAGGTTAGGTTAGGTTAGGTTAGGTTAGGTTAGGTTAGGTTAGGTTAGGTTAGGTTAGGTTAGGTTAGGTTAGGTTGGGGGTGGAAGTGTAGTTACGTCCCCGTCGTCACCCCTGGATACCAGTCACGTGCGGTAACGCAGCACTGACTGGTAACTGAGCACTACACGAGAGAACGTTCCGCGACTTACGCGACATGTCATCTTCGACAATGGTGGATGCGGCTGGCAAGCCCGCGACTCCCGATCGGGATAAGCGCCCTTCTCAGGGCGGGTCCGGGCTTCCAGTGTGCAGTGGTTTGGTGTCCCCCTCTGGACCGGCTGCGACTGTGCTGTTCAACCGCCCTTCTGAGGGCGAGCCGCGGTCCCCAGTGGTGGAGGTCGAGTTGCCCGAGATGGGCGAGAGTGGAGACGCGTCCGTGGTCGTGTCCCAAGAGGAGAACAGGCCTGCCTTCACGGTCCGAGACTGTAAGGTCGTTGTTGACCGGATCCCCATCGGGGACAGTGGCTCTTTGCCATCCCCCGGTGGAAGGCCCAGGTCCCGGCTTAGCAAAATAAATAAAAATCGCCTTTCGGCTTCCGCCGCATCCTTGGAGGAGGGTTGGCCCACGATCGAGCCTAACAAATACGAGGATGTAGAGATGGAGGGCTCTGCCTCGGACCCAGAAATGCCCCCCACTTCGACCAGACCTGACCGAAAACGTCAAACGGACACGGTAGGTTTGGACTTGGACTCTGATGGAGAGGCTTATACAGCCAAAAAAGTCAATCCATCTCGCCGCGGTGGGTCTAATTCGGGAGGACTCCGAAGGGCCCAAGCCTTTCTGAAGGAAAGGATAGAGGATGCAGTAGAGCGGGACTTTAATGCTGAGCTCAACAAACGGGCTAAAGCCCAACTCCTTGCTCGGGAAAAGTCCCGCACAGCCGCAAACCCAGAGGAAGCAATTTCGGACCTTATGGACCCGAAAACTAAGGTCGACTATGCTACCCTTGACCTGATGCAGCTACAGGCACGCGGTGGCATATTTTGCGCGGAAATTACTCGCGTGGCTGCTAAATCAGGGCACTTGCAGGGTCCCATGCAGGGGTCTCTGAATAGAGCAGCCCGCGAATTGACCAGCATCTTAGGTCATTTGGCTTCGCGCTCGGAGACCGAAGAGAACCGCCGCCTCAGGGTTGATAATGAAAACCTGCGGCGGGAAGGCGATAACCTCCGCAAAGAAATACTGGCCCTAAAACAGGTTCTTGCGGAGGATAAGAGGATTACAAAGAAAAAAGACTCCCTTGTCCGGGCGCAGGCAGAGACCACACCTGCCACTACGTCCTGGGCGTCAGCCCTGGCGCCGTCCCCGGCGCAGACCTCCGCTATTAGCTCCCCTCTCGCTCAGGGTACCCTGTGTGCCCAATCGATTGAGGAGCTCCTACAGATTGCTTGCAGGAGGGCCGTTGATTCCGCAGCCCAACTTATTGACGCTCGATTGGGGGAAATCGAAAGTCGACTCCCCCCCCCAAAAGTGACGCCCCGCCCGCCACTGGCAGGCGATGCCATTAATGTGGCAACGACGAGCCGTCCATCGGCACCCGCAACAAAAGTGGTCGCTCAAAAAGTGCAGAGAGTGCAGAGAGCAACTTTTGCTCAAGTTGCTGCTGGGAACCCTGTCCCTGACGCTGCTCCCACCGCGCCAACCGTAGGCGAATGGTCGACTGTGGTGCGGAAGGGTAGAAAGGGAAAAAAAACCGTTTCTACTCCCTCCGCTGCATCCGCAGCTTCCGCACCACCTGCCGCCCCTAACGCAGCCGCGACGACTGCCAAAAAGACGGTTCCCAAACCACCCAAACTCAGCCCTCCAAGGACTGCAGCAATAGTGGTCACGCTGCAGCCCGAGGCTGTCTCGAAAGGGACAACCTACAAGGAGGTGCTGACAAAGGCCAAAGAAGAAGTGAACCTTACCGACTTTGGGATCACTCACCTGAAGGTGCTGGATTCGGCCACTGGGGCGCGACTTATCCAAGTCCCGGGCGTCGAAAGTCGGGCTAAGGCTGACAAGCTGGCCTCCAGGCTTGTGGAGATCCTTGGTAGTGACGTGTCTGTCTCAAGGCCGGAGAAACGTGCAGACGTACGCGTATTCGGACTGGACGAGGCCGCCACTAGGGAAGAGGTTGTCGCGGCAGTGGCCACCAAAACGGGCTGTGCTCCAGCGTCGGTTAAGGTGGGTGAAATCCACCCTAGCACCAGACATATGAGCACAGTCTCCCTTTCGTGCCCGATAGCTGCTGCCAAAATCTTGGCTGAGGCCGGCCGACTCTTGGTCGGGTGGACGTCCGCACGCGTCCAAGTTCTGGAGAACCGCCCCATGCGTTGTTTTAAATGCATGGGGATGGGACACACACGGCAGATGTGTCCCTCATCGGCGGATCGCAGTGGGCTTTGCTTCAGGTGTGGGCAGCCTGGACATAAGTCCGCCGAATGCAAAGCCAGGGCACACTGCGCGGTATGCGCAGAATCCGGGCGCGAAGCCGGCCACATAATGGGTGGAAGGAACTGCAACCCTACCCAAACAAGAGGAAAAGCGGCCACCAAGCCGATAGCAGTCCCTGCCGAGGAGCACCAAAATCAGTGCGAAGAGGTTGATATGCTTAATGCCTAGACGACATATCAACTTCCTCCAGGGCAATGTGAACCACGCCACCGGGGGGCAGGATCTTTTCCTCCACTACATGGCGGCGTGGAACATCGATCTGGCCGTGGCTGCGGAACCTTATTGGCTACCGCCACAACCTCATTGGGTAGGTGACTCTAATGGCGAAGTCGCCATCATCTGCCAGACGGGACCGAATGCTACCCCGATATCTATGAGGGAACGGGGTCCGGGATTTGTTACTGCCAAATGGGGGCGATATGGCATTGTTGGGGTGTACTTTTCCCCCAATAGGCCCTTATCTGACCTCGAGGCTTACTTGCAAGTCCTAGGTCCAGCAGTAAGAAGACTGGCACCCCTCCCAATTATTTTAATGGGTGACATCAACGCCAAATCCCGCCGGTGGGGCGGAGTGGCCACTGACGTGAAGGGGCAGGCTGTGGAGGAGTGGGTGACGGAGATGGGCCTGTGTATCTTAAATACAGGCACGGCCTACACCTGCGTGCGGCGTCGGGGAGGCTCAAGAGTCGATGTAACCTTTGCCACCCCAGACGTTGCGAGATGTGCTCGCAATTGGCGGGTCCTGGATGAGGAGACTCTTTCGGATCATATGCACATTCGATTTGAAGTCTCCCCATCCACTGACCACGTGAGCCCGCATAATTCTAGCGGCACAGTCTTCCCTCGTTGGGCCATCTCCAAACTGGACCGGGAAAAGGCTGAGGAGGCGGCAATTGTTCAGGCCTGGTGCACGAAGGGCGCCTCACCGCCCTCAAATGTCAACGAGGGTGCCACGCGTCTCCGCTCCGCCATGACGGCGATCTGCGATGCGGCCATGCCGAGAGCTCGCCGACAGCTAAATCGCCGCCAGGTATACTGGTGGTCTCAGGAAATTGCTGATCTCCGGACCGCCAGTAACGCAGCCAGGCGAGCGTTCTTGCGCTGCCGCCGGCGCGCTGCTCATGAGCCAGCGGAGGAGGACCGACTTTACGCGTCGTATCGAGTGGCACAGAAAGCTCTGCAGGCCGCTATATATGAGGGCAAGGCTCGAGCCAGGGAAGAGACCCTAGCCGAGCTAGACCGGGATCCGTGGGGGCGCCCTTACCGTGCAGCGCGTAATAAGTTGCGCGGACAAGCGGCACCCATTACGGAGACCCTTGAGCCGGCCCTCTTGGAGCGAGTGGTCCGGGAGCTTTTCCCGGAACAAGTAGACCCGGTTGCTGCAACGCTACCTTGCAACAGAAGAGCGGCTCTAGACTCCCCTCCTCCCGTCGTCTCAGATTCTGAGATGGGGATAGCCCTGGACCGGCTCCGGGGCCGCAAAACAGCGCCAGGCCCCGACGGGATCCCGGGGAAGGTCCTCCACCTCTCAATGAAGGTGAAGGAGAATGAGGACCAGCTCCGAGGGCTTTTTAATCTTGCCCTCACATCCGGCCGGTTCCCGAGTATGTGGAAGACGGGACACCTTTGCCTCCTTAAAAAAGAAGGTCGGTCTCCGGACTCTCCGGCGGCCTATCGGCCCATCGTTCTGCTGGACGAGGCGGGAAAGATGCTGGAGAAAGTCGTAGTCTCTCGCCTCGTCCGTCACCTAACAGAGGAGGGTCCTGACCTCTCTGAGCGTCAATACGGATTTAGGGCGGGGCGATCAACTCTGGACGCTCTCTCCGCCCTGAAATCGGTCACAGAGGAAGCTGTTGAGGGGGGAAAGAGGGCGTTAGCGATATCGTTGGATATCGCAAACGCCTTTAACACCCTCCCATTCGGTGTCATCCTGACGGCGCTCCGGCATCACCGGATGCCGGAGTATTTAGTTAGGCTCATACAAGACTACCTCTCGGAAAGGGAGGTAGTCTGTGTCAACAATAGGGGCGAGATGTTTCGGCGCCGCGTGGACTGTGGGGTTCCACAAGGCTCGGTCCTTGGCCCTGCCTTGTGGAACATTGGTTATGACAGCGTGCTCCGCGGCTCACTCCTGCGAGGAATGAGCGTGTTTTGTTACGCGGATGACACGCTGATTGTTGCCACAGGTGGGACCCTGGAAGAGACCACAATAAGAGCGGAGGTGGCCACCAATTTAGTGGTAGAGCGCATCGAGGAGCTCGGTCTTAGGGTGGCCCCTCATAAAACCGAGGCTCTACTATTCCACGGGCCCCGGCGAGGACCCCCTCCTGGTGCGCGGGTGCTTATCGCGGGCGTGCGGGTTCCAATTGGTGCCCGGATGAAGTATCTGGGACTCGTATTGGATGGGCGGTGGTCCTTTAATGACCACTTCCAAGGACTGCTTCCCAAATTAATAGGAGCGGCGGCTGCCCTTGGCCGGCTGCTGCCCAACTTGAGGGGCCCCAGCGCAGGGTGTCGTAAACTCTATGCTGGGGTGATTAAAAGCATGGCCCTCTACGGGGCCCCTATCTGGGTAAACTCCCTTGATAGGGAGAACCGTTCGCTGCTGCGCCGCCCTCAACGCATTATAGCGCTGAGGGCCATTAGGGCATACCGCACGGTATCACACGGTGCGGCTTGCGTTCTGGCGGGGCTTCCTCCTTGGGAGCTGGAAGCAGAGGTACTCGACGTCGTGTATAGATACAGGACGTCGAGGAGACGATCGGGCGAACGCCCAGCCCTCGAAGAGGTTAACCGCGTCAGACTCCTTGCTCACGAGGAGCTGATGCGGCGCTGGGAACAGGACCTCTTGGCCCCCCTCTATGGCGCTAGAACCATAGAGGCAGTGCGCCCGGTCCTCCAGGAGTGGGTCCATAGGAGGCACGGTTTCCTAACCTTCCGACTGGTGCAGGTGCTAACTGATCACGGGTGCTTCGGTTGGTACCTGTGCCGGATTGCGGGGAGAGAGCCGGACCTTAGATGCCACGAATGCGGCGCTGCAGAGGACTCGGCCCAGCACACACTGGAGGCGTGCCCAGCCTGGGACCGACAGCGTCGCGTTCTGGCATCTGCGGTTGGCGGAGACCTCTCCCTTCCGAGCGTCGTGAGGTCGATGCTCGGAAGTGAAAGGGCTTGGGAGGCCATGGTCTCCTTCTGCGAGGAGGTTATGGAGCAGAAGGAGACCGCGGAGCGGATCAGAGAGGATAATCCTGATGCTGAACCGCTCCGGCGCAGGCGGTTAGGAGGAAGGAGAAGGCGGTATGCCCGCCTTCTCCCACCACCCTAAAATGAGACCAGCGGGAGAAGAGCCGGGGGGCTCATCTCCTGCATTGCACGGTCTCACCGTCTGGGGGGGCGTCTCTAGTGTACAGGGATGCCCCCCTTTCTAGCGTGGGAGGCCCGGCGTAGGCTGGGCCGTGCGTTGGCGCGACGTGGTAGAGTCCAAACGAGAGCCCATGTCGCGCCGCTAAAACGCTGAGGGTACACCGCAGGTTTTTAGTGGGTATGCTTGTCGGATGACAGCCGTTAGGGCTGCCATCTGACAAGAGAGTCCCACATAACCCGTCGTCTCCCCCGGGGCGGCGGGTATGCGTGATGCATTTTCCTGCGTAAAAAAAAAAAAAAAAAAAAAAAAAAAAAAAAAAAAAAAAAAGGTTAGGTTAGGTTAGGTTAGGTTAGGTTAGGTTAGGTTAGGTTAGGTTAGGTTAGGTTAGGTTAGGTTAGGTTAGGTTAGGTTAGGTTAGGTTAGGTTAGGTTAGGTTAGGTTAGGTTAGGTTAGGTTAGGTTAGGTTAGGTTAGGTTAGGTTAGGTTAGGTTAGGTTAGGTTAGGTTAGGTTAGGTTAGGTTAGGTTAGGTTAGGTTAGGTTAGGTTAGGTTGGGGGTGGAAGTGTAGTTACGTCCCCGTCGTCACCCCTGGATACCAGTCACGTGCGGTAACGCAGCACTGACTGGTAACTGAGCACTACACGAAAGAACGATTTGCGATTGCGCGATATGTCTACTCCGACTATTGTGGATGCGGCTGGTAAGCCCGCGACTCCCATGCGGGATAAGCGCCCTTCTCAGGGCGGGTCCGGGCTTCCAGAGCGCGGTGATTTGGTGGCTCCTTCTGGAGCGGCTGCGAGTGCGTTGCTTGAACGCCCTTCTGAGGGCGACTCGCAGCTTCTAGTGTCGGACGTCGATTTCTCCGAGATGGGCGGCGAGGCCGAACTTGAGTTTTCCGGCGTGCCTCAGCAGGAGGGCTGGTCGAAGAGTGGAATTCGGGCCTGCAAGGTCGTTGTGGACCGGTTGGTCATCGGAGATAGTGGCTCCACCTCAGACGTCGAAATGCCCTCCACACCGTTGAGGAAACGTCAGCAGGGCAACTATTTCGACGATTTTGACTTTGAGGAGGATCTCTTGCCGGCTCCGAAGATTAATTCGGCACGCCGTGGCAAGGCAAAGTCTGGAGGCGTACAGCGGGCCAAACTCTTCCTGAAAGAGAGGTTAGAGGAGCTCGAGGAGGCTGAGTTCACGGCGGACCTCGATAAGCGGGCCAAGGCCAACCTCATTGGCCGAGACAAGAGCCGAACTCCCATCTCTACGCCTGGACCTACGGATCTCTTGGACCCAAAGGCCCAGATCGTCTATGAGACGCTAGACTTGGAACAGCTGCGGGCGCGCGGTGGAGTCTTTTGCACCGAAGTCCTCCGCGTTTCTTCCAAGTCGGGGAATTTACAAGGCCCTATGCAAGGGGCTTTAAATAGAGCTGCCTCCAACTTGACCAGCATCATCGACACGTTGGCCTTCCGCTCGGAAACGGAGGAAAATCGCCGACTCCGAGTCGATAACGGAAACCTTAGGCGGGAGGCTGACAATCTTCGAAAAGAAGTCAGCGCTCTAAAGAAGGACCTGGCAGGGCTCTCTGCCAATACAAGGAGCAAGAAACCTACTCCGGCAGCTGGCACAAGCGCTGCTACCCCAGAGACGCTGGAGGTAGCCACCGCCCAGAGGGATCCCGAGCCTCAGGCTTCATCCTCGGATGTACGACTCCCCCAGGGTGCCCTATGTGCTCAGTCCATAGAGGAGCTGCTACAGCTGGCGTGCAAGAGGGCTATCGAATCAGCTGCTCAGCTCATCGACGCCAGGCTAGGAGAGATAGAAAGCCGCCTGCCTTCACAGGCGACCTTGCGTCCCCCACTCGCGGCTGACACCAGAAGGGTGATGACAGCCGCTCCTAACCCGGCTGCACCCAAAGCGCAGCGGGCGCCAGTGGCCCCCGCTAAGGTGACAAAGGAGGCCTCACCTACGGTGGCGCCGGCCTCCACTCCTTCGGTGGAAGACTGGGCAACTGTGGTGCGCCGAGGAAAGAAGGGGAAGAAACCCCCAACAACTGTGTCGGCAGCCCAGCCGGGCCCTTCGGTCCCTTCGGCTCCTAAAGCCGCCCCCAAGCCGAAAGTCAAACTGACTCCCCCGCGCACTGCAGCAATTGTCGTAACGCTGCAGCCAGAGGCCGCAGAAAAGGGCACTACCTACAAGGCAGTGCTCACCAAGGCTAAGGCCGCGGTCGATCTTCCCGAGCTCGGGATCCCGCACCTTAAGGTTCACGACTCGGCAACTGGGGCACGCCTTATAGAGGTATCTGGCGCAGAGTGTCGTGAAAAGGCGGATAAACTGGCCACGAAACTGTCCGAAGTTCTCGGCGGTGAAGCCCGGGTCTCCAGGCCTGAAAAACGCGCAGAGGTGCGCATTTCTGGCCTGGACGAATCCGTGACGAAGGAGGAGGTTGTGGCTGCAGTGGCCAGCAAAACCGGCTGCTCTCCTGCTTCGATCAGAGCAGGGGAAATCCATCCTGGCACCCGGGGCTTGGGGGCCTTGACAGTCTCTTGCCCGCTAGCGGCAGTCAAGGCCCTGTCTGAGGCCGGCCGCTTCTTAGTCGGCTGGACCTCAGCGCGAGTGCAGGTTCTGGAGACGCGCCCCATGCGCTGCTTCAAGTGCATGGGGATTGGGCACACGCGAATGCTATGCCCGTCCTCGGCGGAGCGCAGTGGCCTGTGCTTCCGGTGTGGCAATCCGGGGCACAAGTCATCCGAATGCTCGGCAACCGCGCACTGCGTTGCCTGCGCCGAATCCGGACGCGATGCTGGCCATATCATGGGGGGGAGAAATTGCAATCCCCCCTCAACAAGAGGAAAGGTGGCTTCGAAGCCTTCGACCACCAGAACGGAGGAGCGCCCCGTACGGTGCGAGGAGGTTGAGATGATCGATGGCTAATCGACATATCAGTCTCCTCCAGGGGAACCTTAACCACGCCGCTGGGTCACAGGATCTTTTCCTCCAGGCCCTAGCGGAGTGGAATATTGACGTTGCGGTGGCTTCGGAGCCTTACTGGGTTCCCCCCCAACCGCACTGGCTTGGCAGTGCCACAGGAGACGTGGCAGTTCTCGGTCGAACTGGGCCTACCTCAACCCCCCTGACTCTAAGGGAACGCGGCCCCGGGTACGTGTCGGCTAAGTGGGGGAAATACGCAATTGTCGGCTGCTATTTCTCCCCTAACAAATCCCTCACTGAGTTCGAGGCCTACCTCCGCGCCTTGGGCCCAGTGGTCAGACGACTGGCGCCTCTCCAGGTCATCGTAATGGGTGACCTGAACGCTAAGTCGCAGGCATGGGGTGGCGTGGCCACCGACGTAAAAGGCAGGGCCCTTGAGGCTTGGTTGGCGGAACTGGGGCTGTCCATCCTCAATGTCGGGACGGCCTACACCTGTGTGCGGCCACGAGGCGGGTCAAGGGTGGACGTCTCATTCGCCACCCCGGGAGTTGCCCGCTACATCGTCAATTGGCGGGTGGTTGAAGAGGAGACCCTCTCGGACCACCAGTATGTCCGATTCGAGATCTCCTCGTCCCCTAGCCCTGTGGGTCCGCCCCGGCCCGGCTGTTCGGCAGCCTTTCCGAGATGGACCGTCACCAAGCTGGACAGAGAAAAGGCCGAAGAGGCGGCCATTGTCCAAGCCTGGTGTTCCAAGGGAGCCCCTCCTCCTTCCGATCCGGAAACCGGTGCCGCTCTCCTCTGCTCGGCTCTGACGGCAACATGTGACGCAGCGATGCCTAGAGCCCGCAACGTCACAAATAGGCGGCAAGTCTACTGGTGGACCCAGGAGATAGCGGATCTCCGGGCCACCAGTAACGCAGCCAGGCGGGCACTTACGCGTCACCGCAGTCGCCACGGCCGTGACCCAATCGAGGAGGGCCTCCGCCAGCACTACAAGGAGTGCAAGAAGGCGCTCCAGCTAGCAATTAAGAAGGGCAAGGCGGAGGCCCACAACGAGATGCTGGAAGAGCTCGACGGTGATCCATGGGGACGCCCATACCGCGTAGCGCGTAATAAGCTACGCGGGCAAACGGCACCCCTCACGGAGACCATGGAGCCGGACCTCCTCCAGAGGGTGGTCGGGTCTCTGTTCCCCGAGCATGGGGACTTTCGCGCCCCGGCCCATCCCCGTCCGAGAGGCCAATCGCAGGATCTCCCGGCTCCTCTAGTTTCTAGAGCAGAGCTGGGCGTCGCCCTCGACCGCCTTCAGGGCAAAAATACGGCCCCGGGGCCAGACGGGATCCCGGGTAAAATCCTCCGCCTGCATATGCAAGTGGAGGAAAACGAGGACACGCTTCGAGAACTGTTCGACCTAATTCTCAGGACCGGGCAGTTCCCGAAGATCTGGAAAAGGGGCCGCCTCTGCCTGCTAAGGAAGGAGGGGCGGCCACTCGATTCCCCGTCCGCCTACAGGCCTATTGTCCTGTTGGACGAGGCGGGGAAAGTCCTGGAGAGGGTATTGGTCTCCCGGCTCGTCCAGCACCTAAACGAAGTGGGTCCCAACTTGTCGGAAAGGCAGTTCGGCTTCAGGGCGGGGCGCTCGACTATTGACGCCCTGTCCGCCCTGAAGGCTTTCACTGAGGACGCTGTGTCCCGGGGCGAAAGAGCATTGGCGGTGTCACTCGACATCGCCAATGCGTTTAATAGCCTGCCCTTCGATACCATAGTGTCGGCGCTTCATTATCATGGGGTGCCGGCCTATCTTATCAGGCTTGTGGCGGACTACCTCCAAGACCGAGAGGTAGTATACATCGACGGGCACGGCAACATGGGACGCCAGAAAATCTTTCGCGGAGTTCCCCAGGGCTCGGCTCTTGGGCCAACACTCTGGAACATTGGCTACGACAGTGTGCTGCGCGGCGCTCTCATCAGAGGGACGAGGGTGCTGTGCTACGCCGACGACACACTGATCGTGGCCACAGGAAGGGCCCTGCCGGAACTCTGCATCCGGACCGAGGTGGCCACAGAAATGATTGTGGCCCGTATCAGGGGAATAGGGCTAGAGGTGGCCCCCCAAAAGACTGAGGCCCTCATGTTCCACGGGCCTCGTCGCGGACCGCCTCCAAGAGCCCATCTTAATTTAGAGGGCGTCCAGGTTCGCATCGAGGCCCAGATGAAGTATCTGGGCCTAATGCTGGATGGGCGCTGGAATTTCCACGCCCACTTCAGCAGGTTGGCCCCAAAATTGGTGGGAGCGGCAGCAGCCTTGGGCAGATTGTTGCCTAATGTGAGAGGTCCCAGTGTAGGGTGCCGTAAGCTCTACGCTGGGGTCATCAAGAGCATGGCCCTGTACGGGGCCCCCATTTGGGTCGGTTCCCTCGATCGAGAGAACCGCACGCTCCTCCACCAGCCTCAGCGCACCATAGCGCTGCGAGCGATTAGGGGGTACAGGACCGTCTCCTTTGGCGCGGCCTGCGTTCTGGCAGGGCTACCCCCCTGGGAGCTCGAAGCTGAGGTCCTCGACGCCGTATACCGTTTCCGTGCGTCGAGGAGACAAGAGGGGGAGCATCCCGCACCTGAAGAGGTCAACCGCCTGCGGCTTCTCGCTCAGGAGGAACTGCTGCGACGATGGGAGGTCAGCCTGGCGAGTCCCCGCTATGGTACCCGCACCATAGAGGCGATCCGCCCGGTCCTAGACCAATGGGTCCTGAGGAAGCACGGCTCCCTTACCTACCGCTTAGTGCAGGTGCTGACCGGACATGGCTGTTTCGGTCAGTACCTATGCCTGATTGGCAAGGAGCCGTCCCCCGTGTGTCACGGGTGCGGCGCTGTGGAAGACACGGCTCAGCACACCCTACAGGTGTGCTCAGCCTGGGTCGAGCAGCGCCGGGCCTTGACCGCGGAGGTTGGGCCAGACCTCGACCTCCCGAGCGTCGTGCGAGCGATGCTTGCGAGCGAGAGAGCGTGGGACGCCATGGTCTCCTTCTGCGAAGAGGTAATGTTGCAGAAGGAGACTGATGAACGGGCTAGGGAAGAGGCTCCCGATGCCCACGCGCTCCGGCGCAGACGGCCAGGGGGGAGAAGGAGGCGTTTTGCTCGCCTCATCCCTCCCCCCTAAACAAGAGGTGACCAGTGGGCGAAGGGTCGGGGGACCCGACGCCCACGTTGCACGGTCCCACCCGTCTTGAGGCCCACCAAGCGTACTGGTGGGCCTCAGTAGCGCGGAAGGCCCGGCACAAGGCTGGGCCGCCAGGCGGCACGATGCAGTAGAATCCAACTTGGGAGCCTGCATCGTGTCACCATAGCACTGAGGGTACGTCGCTGGTTTTTTAGTGGGTATGCTTGGCGAGCGACAGCCCTTCTGGCTGCCGCCCGCCAAGAGAGTCCCACATAACCTGCCACTCCCCCCGGGGTGGCAGGTATGCGAAAAGCATTTTTCCAGCGTCAAAAAAAAAAAAAAAAAAAAAAAAAAAGGTTAGGTTAGGTTAGGTTAGGTTAGGTTAGGTTAGGTTAGGTTAGGTTAGGTTAGGTTAGGTTAGGTTAGGTTAGGTTAGGTTAGGTTAGGTTGGGGGTGGAAGTGTAGTTACGTCCCCGTCGTCACCCCTGGATACCAGTCACGTGCGGTAACGCAGCACTGACTGGTAACTGAGCACTACACGAAAGAACGATCTGCGATTGCGCGACATGTCTTCCTTGACTATTGTGGATGCGGCTGGCAAGCCCGCGACTCCCATGCGGGATAAGCGCCCTTCTCAGGGCGGGTCCGGGCTTCCAGAGCGCGGTGGTTTGGAGGCTCCTTCTGGAGCGGCTGCGAGTGCGTTGCTTGAACGCCCTTCTGAGGGCGACTCGCAGCTTCTAGTGTCGGACGTCGAATTTTCCGAGATGGGCGGTGAGGCCGAACTCGAGTTTTCCGGCGTGTCTCAGCAGGAGGACTGGTCGGCGAGTAAAATTCGGGCCTGCAAGGTCGTTGTGGACCGGTTGGTCATCGGAGATAGTGGCTCTACCTCAGACGTCGAGATGTCCTCCACACCGTTGAGGAAACGTCAGCAGAGCAACTTCTACGACGACCTGAATAATGAGGAGTATCTCCTGCCGGCTCCGAAGATTAATTCGGCCCGCCGTGGCAAGGCAAAGTCCGGAGGCGTACAGCGGGCCAGACTCTTTCTAAAAGAGAGGCTAGAGGAACTTGACGAGGCCGAGTTCACGGCGGACCTCGATAAGCGGGCCAAGGCCAACCTCATTGGCCGAGATAAGAGCCGAACTCCTATTTCCACGCCTGGACCTTTGGATCTCTTGGACCCAAAAGCCCAGATCGTCCATGAGTCGCTAGACCTGGAACAGCTGCGGGCACGCGGTGGACTCTTCTGCACCGAAGTCCTCCGCGTTTCTTCCAAGTCGGGAAATTTGCAAGGCCCTATGCAGGGTGCCTTGAATAGAGCTGCTACCAACCTGACCAGCATTATAGACACGCTGGCTTACCGCTCGGAAACGGAGGAAAATCGCCGACTCCGAGTCGATAACGGTAATCTCAGGCGCGAGGTTGACAACCTCCGAAAAGAGGTAAATGCACTGAAGCAGGACCTGGCGGAGCTTTCTGCTAATACAAGGAGGAAGAAGCCTACTCCGGCAGCCGGCACAAGCGCTGCTACCCCAGAGACGCTGGAGGTAGCCACCGCCCAGAGGGATCCCGAGCCTCAGGCTTCACCCTCGGACGTACCACTCCCCCAGGGTGCCCTATGTGCTCAATCCATAGAAGACCTGTTGCAGCTGGCGTGCAAGAGAGCTATTGACTCTGCTGCACAGCTAATCGACGCCAGGCTAGGAGAGATCGAAAGCCGCCTGCCTCCTCAGGCGACCTTGCGTCCCGCACTCGCAGCCGACACCAAAAGGGCGATGACAGCCGCTTCAAACCCGGCTGCACCCAAAGCACAGAGGGCGCCAGTGGCCCCCACTATGGTGACTAAGGAGGCTTCACCTCTGGTGGCGCCGGCCCCCACTCCGTCGATGGGAGACTGGGCAACTGTGGTGCGCCGGGGTAAGAAGGGGAAAAAACCCCCAACAACTCTGTCGGCAGCCCAGCCGGGCCCTTCGGTTCCCACGGCTTCCCGAGCAGCCCCCAAGCCGAAAGTCAAGCTGACTCCCCCTCGCACTGCAGCGATTATCGTAACGCTGCAGCCAGAGGCCGCAGAAAAGGGCACTACCTACAAGACAGTGCTCACCAAGGCTAAGGCCGCGGTTAATCTTCCCGAGCTTGGGATCCCGCACCTTAAGGTTCACGACTCGGCAACCGGGGCACGCCTTATCGAGGTATCTGGCGCAGAGTGCCGTGAAAAGGCTGATAAATTGGCCACAAAACTGTCCGAAGTTCTCGGCGGTGAAGCCCGGGTCTCCAGGCCTGAGAAACGCGCAGAGGTGCGCATTTCTGGCCTGGACGAATCCGTGACGAAGGAGGAGGTTGTGGCTGCAGTGGCCAGCAAAACCGGCTGCTCTCCTGCTTCGGTCAGAGCAGGGGAAATCCATCCTGGCACCCGGGGCTTGGGGGCCTTGACAGTCTCTTGCCCGCTAGCGGCAGTCAAGGCTCTGTCTGAGGCCGGCCGCTTCTTAGTCGGCTGGACCTCAGCGCGAGTGCAGGTTCTGGAGACGCGCCCCATGCGCTGCTTCAAGTGCATGGGGATTGGGCACACGCGAATGCTGTGCCCGTCCTCGGCGGAACGCAGCGGCCTGTGCTTCCGGTGTGGCAATCCGGGGCACAAGTCATCCGAATGCTCGGCGACCGCGCACTGCGTTGCCTGCGCCGAATCCGGACGCGATGCTGGCCATATCATGGGGGGGAGAAATTGCAATCCCCCCTCAACAAGAGGAAAGGCGGCTTTGAAGCCTTCAACCACCAGAATGGAGGAGCGCCCTGTGCGGTGCGAGGAGGTTGAGATGATCGATGGCTAATCGACATATCAGTCTCCTCCAGGGGAACCTTAACCACGCCGCTGGGTCACAGGATCTTTTCCTCCAGGCCCTAGCGGAGTGGGATATTGACATTGCGGTGACTTCGGAGCCTTATTGGGTTCCCCCCCAACCGCACTGGCTTGGCAGCGCCACAGGGGACGTGGCAGTTCTCGGCCGAACTGGGCCCACCTCAATCCCCCTGACTCTAAGGGAGCGCGGCCCCGGGTACGTGTCGGCTAAGTGGGGGAAATACGCAATTGTCGGCTGCTATTTCTCCCCTAACAAATCCCTGACTGATTTCGAGGCCTACCTCCGCGCCTTGGGCCCAGTGGTCAGACGACTGGCGCCTCTCCAGGTCATCGTAATGGGTGACCTGAACGCTAAGTCGCAGGCATGGGGCGGCGTGGCCACCGACGTAAAGGGCAGGGCCCTTGAGGCTTGGTTGGCGGAACTAGGGCTGTCCATTCTCAATGTCGGGACGGCCTACACCTGTGTGCGACCACGAGGCGGGTCACGGGTGGATGTCTCGTTTGCCACCCCGAGAGTTGCCCGCCACGTCATCAATTGGCGGGTGGTTGAAGAGGAGACCCTCTCGGACCACCAGTATGTCCGATTCGAGATCTCCTCGTCCCCTAGCCCTGTGGGTCCGCCCCGGCCCGGCTGTTCGGCAGCCTTTCCGAGATGGACTGTCACCAAGCTGGACAGAGAAAAGGCCGAAGAGGCGGCCATTGTCCAAGCCTGGTGTTCCAAGGGAGCCCCTCCTCCTTCCGATCCGGAAACCGGTGCCGCTCTCCTCTGCTCGGCTCTGACGGCAACATGTGACGCAGCGATGCCTAGAGCCCGCAACGTCCCAAATAGGCGGCAAGTCTACTGGTGGACCCAGGAGATAGCGGATCTCCGGGCCACCAGTAACGCAGCCAGGCGGGCACTTACGCGTCACCGCAGTCGCCACGGCCGTGACCCAATCGAGGAGGGCCTCCGCCAGCACTACAAGGAGTGCAAGAAGGCGCTCCAGCTAGCCATTATGAACGGCAAAGCGGAGGCCCACAACGAGATGCTGGAAGAGCTCGACGGCGATCCGTGGGGACGCCCATACCGCGTAGCGCGTAATAAGCTACGCGGGCAAACGGCACCCCTCACGGAGACCATGGAGCCGGACCTCCTCCAGAGGGTAGTCGGTTCCCTGTTCCCCGAGCGGGGGGACTTTCGCGCCCCGACGTATTCCCGCCCGAGAGCCCAACCGCAGGAGGTCCCGGCTCCTCCTGTTTCTAAAGGAGAGCTGGGCGTTGCCCTCGACCGCCTTCAGGGCAAAAATACGGCCCCGGGACCAGACGGGATCCCGGGTAAAATCCTCCGCTTGCATATGCAAGTGGAGGAAAACGAGGACATGCTTCGAGAACTGTTCGACCTCATTCTCAGGACCGGGCAGTTCCCGAAGATCTGGAAAAGAGGCCGCCTCTGCCTGCTAAGAAAGGAAGGGCGGCCACTCGATTCCCCGTCTGCCTACAGGCCTATTGTGCTGCTGGACGAGGCGGGGAAAGTCCTGGAGAGGGTCTTGGTCTCCCGCCTCGTCCAGCACCTGAATGATGTGGGCCCCAACCTCTCGGAGCGGCAGTTCGGCTTCAGGGCGGGGCGCTCGACTCTTGACGCCTTGTCCGCCCTGAAGTCTTTCACGGAGGACGCTGTGTCCCGGGGCGAAAGAGCATTGGCGGTGTCACTTGACATCGCCAATGCGTTTAACAGTCTGCCCTTCGACACCATAGTGTCGGCGCTTCACCATCATGGGGTGCCGGCCTATCTTATTAGGCTTGTGGCGGACTACCTCCAGGACCGGGAGGTGGTATACATAGACGGGCACGGCAATATGGGACGCCAAAATATCTTCCGCGGAGTTCCCCAGGGCTCGGCTCTTGGGCCGACGCTCTGGAACATCGGCTACGACAGTGTGCTGCGCGGCGCTCTCATCAGAGGGACGAGGGTGCTGTGCTACGCCGACGACACACTGATCGTGACCGCAGGAAGGGCCCTGCCGGAGCTTTGCGTTCGGACCGAGGTGGCCACAGAGATGATTGTGGCCCGTATCAGAGAAATAGGGCTAGAGGTGGCCCCCAACAAGACTGAGGCCCTCATGTTCCACGGGCCTCGCTGCGGACCGCCACCAGGAGCCCATCTTAATTTGGAGGGCGTCCAGGTTCGCATCGGGGCCCAGATGAAGTATCTGGGCCTTATACTGGATGGACGGTGGAATTTCCACGCCCACTTCAGCGGGTTGGCCCCAAAACTGGTAGGAGCGGCGGCAGCCTTGGGCAGATTGCTGCCCAATGTAAGAGGTCCCAGTGTAGGGTGCCGTAAGCTCTACGCTGGGGTCATCAAAAGCATGGCCCTGTACGGGGCCCCCATTTGGGTCGGTTCCCTCGATCGAGAGAACCGCACGCTCCTCCGCCAACCACAGCGCACCATAGCGCTGCGAGCGATTAGGGGGTACCGGACCGTCTCCTTTGGCGCGGCCTGCGTTCTGGCAGGGCTTCCCCCCTGGGAGCTCGAAGCTGAGGTCCTCGACGCCGTATACCGTTTCCGTGCGTCGAGGAGACAAGAGGGGGAGCATCCAGCACCTGAAGAGGTCAACCGCCTGCGGCTCCTCGCTCAGGAGGAACTGCTGCGACGATGGGAGGTCAGCCTGGCGAGTCCCCGCTACGGTAGCCGCACCATAGAGGCAATCCGCCCGGTCCTGGACCAATGGGCCCTGAGGAAACACGGCTCCCTTACCTACCGCTTGGTGCAGGTGCTGACCGGACATGGCTGTTTCGGTCAGTACCTCTGCCTGATTGGCAAGGAGCCGTCCCCCGTGTGTCACGGGTGCGGCGCTGTGGAAGACACGGCTCAGCATACCCTACAGGTGTGCTCAGCCTGGGTCGAGCAGCGCCGGGCCTTGACCGCGGAGGTTGGTCCGGACCTCGACCTCCCGAGCGTCGTGCGAGCGATGCTTGCGAGCGAGAGAGCGTGGGACGCCATGGTCTCCTTCTGCGAAGAGGTAATGTTGCAGAAGGAGACTGATGAACGGGCTAGGGAAGAGGCTCCCGATGCCCACGCGCTCCGGCGCAGACTGCCAGGGGGCAGAAGGAGGCGTTTTGCTCGCCTCATCCCTCCCCCCTAAACAAGAGGTGACCAGTGGGCGAAGGGTCGGGGGACCCGACGCCCACGTTGCACGGTCCCACCCGTCTTGAGGCCCACCAAGCGTACTGGTGGGCCTCTATAGCGCGGAAGGCCCGGCACAAGGCTGGGCCGCCAGGCGGCACGATGCAGTAGAATCCAACTTGGGAGCCTGCATCGTGTCACCATAGCACTGAGGGTACGTCGCTGGTTTTTTAGTGGGTATGCTTGGCGAGCGACAGCCCTTCTGGCTGCCGCCCGCCAAGAGAGTCCCACATAACCTGCCACTCCCCCCGGGGTGGCAGGTATGCGAAAAGCATTTTTCCAGCGTCAAAAAAAAAAAAAAAAAAAAGGTTAGGTTAGGTTAGGTTAGGTTAGGTTAGGTTAGGTTAGGTTAGGTTAGGTTAGGTTAGGTTAGGTTAGGTTAGGTTAGGTTAGGTTAGGTTAGGTTAGGTTAGGTTAGGTTAGGTTAGGTTAGGTTAGGTTAGGTTAGGTTAGGTTAGGTTAGGTTAGGTTAGGTTAGGTTAGGTTAGGTTAGGTTAGGTTAGGTTAGGTTAGGTTAGGTTAGGTTAGGTTAGGTTAGGTTAGGTTAGGTTAGGTTAGGTTAGGTTAGGTTAGGTTAGGTTAGGTTAGGTTAGGTTAGGTTAGGTTAGGTTAGGTTAGGTTAGGTTAGGTTAGGTTAGGTTAGGTTAGGTTAGGTTAGGTTAGGTTAGGTTAGGTTAGGTTAGGTTAGGTTTTTTTTTTTTTTTTTTTTTTTTTTTTTAATGTCGTTCCCACTAGCATGACCAGTGCCCTTTCTTCATCTTATTCTTTATTTAATGTTCTTTTGTATGTAAAAAAAAAGTTTTTTGTTTTAAAATATATTATTTGCTTAGAAAATTTCATCTATTTGTGTATCTACAATTATCTGCGGCTTTGTCTTGTTTCAAAATAATATCTTTGCTGTCTGTCTAATTTATCGTTTAATCCTTATATTTTTCTTATTTTACGCTATATTATGTCTTTTATTTCGATATTTTTTAATTTCGTAAAGAATTTAGTATACTTTATTTGAGTTAAATTTATGTTTTTTGCGACTATTTTGCTAACATGTACTTTAATTATATATATTTTTCAGTTTATTGGCTAAGTTTTATTTGCGATTTTAGTTTTTAGTATATATTATCTATATTAATTTAAGCTTATATCTAGTTGTTTTGTTTTTAATCTATATTAAATTGAAATTCTCTAAGTTTTTCTTTCCTTTCCTTAACAAATGTAGGGCTAAAAGAATATGGTGTTCTAGCTTTGCTTCATTTAGCGCAAAAGCCATTTGTCAATCGTATTCTTCAAGATATGCTTGACAAATGGCACCGGGCGCCATTTATTGTCTTGACATGCTATGCAAAGCTGCTCCGACCCGAGATCCCTGGACTGGGTCAGCGCCGCATTATCTCTCAGAGATACTGTTGCGCTGACTTCTCCCTCTGTTGATATGTTTGCTATAGACAATTCTGGGCCACAAGTCTCGTTTCGGGACAGCTCTGCACCTCTGATGGTATGTTCAGACCTCGTTATTTGATGCGGCGTCACAGTGCTGCGCTTAAGGGTTGTAGCGCTTCTATCCTTTATCACTCTCCGGGAATCGCCTTTCTTTACTTTGTAAAGTGAGTCCATCATCCTGGAGAGTGATAAAGCCGAGTTCAGCGTATCCCTGCGGTCTTTGTCCCTATTTTGGACGAAGCTCCGCTGCAGTTGCCCTTTTAAACCTAGTGCATTTTCTTTGCTCTCGTTATTTTTGCCCGGTACAACTTTAGCAGTACGCCACTGTTGACCGCGCTATGCTATCCCATTTGCGTCGTACCGGGCAATCTGAGCTGAAAGCGTTGTGCTCAGCGTCTCCCTGCTTCGCAATTTGGCAGTTTCGGCATGCCGGGGGCTCGGCGGCAAGATAGACTGCGCACTGCGTGCGGAGGTGTGCGCCTCCGCAGTGCGAGCACGAGTCCTCGGCCTCTCTGCAGACTTTTTTGCTGTGTCCATATGACAGGCAGCGCGAGCATTGGACCAGTGGAGACTGATCCTCTGCCTTGAGGCGCTGCATGTCGATATGGACACAGTTAGCCTCTACCAGAAGCCGCCAAGCGAGCGGCGACACGCTGAGCACAACGTGCATTTGATGTGGGTTCCTAGCAATTTTCTTGTAGCGAATTATAGCCCTACATTCATCTTCCTTCATTTCTTTAAAAATGTTCTTATTCTGTGTGTATAGGGCCTTTAAGATCTCCTCTTCGCTGTTATGTTTATTTATGTTTTTGATAATTATGAGTGGATCTTTGTTTTTAATTTCTTCTACATTTAATTTTAAGTTTCTTCCTTCTTTTTTAATTTTTTCTTTGACTCTATCCACTTCTGCCTTTGTTTTACAGCCTAGTATTACCTTTTGATCTCTTCCCTTTCTAATCCTATCTATCTGAAATCCTTCCTCCTTGGCCCTAACAACTTTCCTAATCTTTTCTAACACTTCCTCCCCTGTCTCCATTTTATCTTCCGACGTTATTATGACCGAGTGCACCGCTGCATGCTCCGGAGACTTTATCTTCGAAGAGGCAGCGGCTACACTCGCATATGACGGTTTATTCTGTGTGTCCAGCTGGCTCCTCTCTATCGCTTCTTTTAGTTTAAGCATTTCTAACCTATTCTCTTCCATCTGTCTACTATGTTCTTCCATCTTTCCTATAAGCTCCTTTTCTACCCTCACTCTCTCTCTTTCCCCCTCACCATCTACTCTAGATGCCTTCTCGGGCTCCGCGGTACCGCTGGTCCTGACCGGCTCCGTCTTGTCCGCAGTCCTCTCCAACTCCGCCTCTTTGACCAATTGATACAGCCGCTCGAGGGCCGCCGTAACCTCCACCTTTATGTCGGTTCTAATATTTCTAGAATTCCGCAGGTGGAGTTTGGACTTCGTCAACATGGCCTTAGCCTCTGTCGTCCGGCTGTTATACTTCGGCTCGGCCCTCGGAGAGACACTGAATGTCTCGGCTGATGGTCGGCGGGCGGCAGTCGGTCTGGAGTCTTGCGTCAAGGTCTTGGCTTTTGTGGGTTGGGCAGCAGGGACCACCTTCCTGGGTGATTGCGGTGATTTGGAGTTACCGTCCACCTTCCCTGCCTCCCATTCCCCAGTGAGCCGTCGGACCAGCGAGTCCCGTTTTGAGACTTGAGTGGGCAGATCCCTCTCACGGCTATGGTGAGCGATGACGGCCAAAGAGCTAGCCCCTTGGTCGCCATCGTGAGGGCTGGTGGAGCCAGCCTTTGTATTGGCCACGGTCTTCTTCTTAACGGGAGTGTGTATTCCAAACATGCTTTTGGGAACGCGTCAAGTGATAAGAGTTAAAAATTGTTGTAAAAACAATAAAATTTGTCAATTAAAATACAATTGGGTTAAAATGCTGTCGTAGAAACAGACTGTGTAAAATAAAATTAAAACTTAAACTAATAATAGTAACACAATAGTGTTACTATCGTCTAACCTAACTAAAAACCTAACTGTAACCTACGCGAGAGTATCCTCCCTGTCCCTCAAGTAAAATAAATAAATTTAAATAAAATAAAATTAAGTCAAAATCCACCAAGTTTTGATGGTAAAGCAGGTAAGGGAGGGTGGGAGGGCGAATTTTTGCCCTTTATGACGTCCTAGGGGTCCAAAAGGGGTGTCTAAAGATTCGTCTCGTCGAGACGGACAATACTGTCAAACTACGGAACCGGGGTGCCGTAGAAAATTTAAAAGTTATAGACGAAAAACTGAAATTCAGTACTTTCAAAAATTTTTTGTAAAATCCAGGAGCGTCGCAGCGTGCTGAAATTGACGGCGTCTAGCTCGTATGGACTGGATCTACAAGATAAGCTCAAAAAATTTTGAAAAACGGACCAAAAATAACAAAGTTCAAAATTTAGTATGGAATTTTTCTAAGTCAATATCAAAAATTTGAAAAAGTGCCAAAAATGTAGGTAAATAAGATTTTTTCACGCTTCTTTCGCTGAAACAATATAGAATCTACTAATTAAAAACTATTAGAAGCGCAAACGTGACTGTATTTCAGTTTTCAGTGGTGTTTTTGAGTTAATTTAGTTCCGAGCAGTCACTTACCAAGTAACCTCGGTATCAAAGAAATCGAAAATTTTGCCTGAAAATTACGAATTTACGCCCTTTATGACGTCCTAGGGGTCCAAAAGGGGTGTCTAAAGATTCGTCTCGTCGAGACGGACAATACTGTCAAACTACGGAACCGGGGTGCCGTAGAAAATTTAAAAGTTATAGACGAAAAACTGAAATTCAGTACTTTCAAAAATTTTTTGTAAAATCCAGGAGCGTCGCAGCGTGCTGAAATTGACGGCGTCTAGCTCGTATGGACTGGATCTACAAGATAAGCTCAAAAAATTTTGAAAAACGGACCAAAAATAACAAAGTTCAAAATTTAGTATGGAATTTTTCTAAGTCAATATCAAAAATTTGAAAAAGTGCCAAAAATGTAGGTAAATAAGATTTTTTCACGCTTCTTTCGCTGAAACAATATAGAATCTACTAATTAAAAACTATTAGAAGCGCAAACGTGACTGTATTTCAGTTTTCAGTGGTGTTTTTGAGTTAATTTAGTTCCGAGCAGTCACTTACCAAGTAACCTCGGTATCAAAGAAATCGAAAATTTTGCCTGAAAATTACGAATTTACGCCCTTTATGACGTCCTAGGGGTCCAAAAGGGGTGTCTAAAGATTCGTCTCGTCGAGACGGACAATACTGTCAAACTACGGAACCGGGGTGCCGTAGAAAATTTAAAAGTTATAGACGAAAAACTGAAATTCAGTACTTTCAAAAATTTTTTGTAAAATCCAGGAGCGTCGCAGCGTGCTGAAATTGACGGCGTCTAGCTCGTATGGACTGGATCTACAAGATAAGCTCAAAAAATTTTGAAAAACGGACCAAAAATAACAAAGTTCAAAATTTAGTATGGAATTTTTCTAAGTCAATATCAAAAATTTGAAAAAGTGCCAAAAATGTAGGTAAATAAGATTTTTTCACGCTTCTTTCGCTGAAACAATATAGAATCTACTAATTAAAAACTATTAGAAGCGCAAACGTGACTGTATTTCAGTTTTCAGTGGTGTTTTTGAGTTAATTTAGTTCCGAGCAGTCACTTACCAAGTAACCTCGGTATCAAAGAAATCGAAAATTTTGCCTGAAAATTACGAATTTACGCCCTTTATGACGTCCTAGGGGTCCAAAAGGGGTGTCTAAAGATTCGTCTCGTCGAGACGGACAATACTGTCAAACTACGGAACCGGGGTGCCGTAGAAAATTTAAAAGTTATAGACGAAAAACTGAAATTCAGTACTTTCAAAAATTTTTTGTAAAATCCAGGAGCGTCGCAGCGTGCTGAAATTGACGGCGTCTAGCTCGTATGGACTGGATCTACAAGATAAGCTCAAAAAATTTTGAAAAACGGACCAAAAATAACAAAGTTCAAAATTTAGTATGGAATTTTTCTAAGTCAATATCAAAAATTTGAAAAAGTGCCAAAAATGTAGGTAAATAAGATTTTTTCACGCTTCTTTCGCTGAAACAATATAGAATCTACTAATTAAAAACTATTAGAAGCGCAAACGTGACTGTATTTCAGTTTTCAGTGGTGTTTTTGAGTTAATTTAGTTCCGAGCAGTCACTTACCAAGTAACCTCGGTATCAAAGAAATCGAAAATTTTGCCTGAAAATTACGAATTTACGCCCTTTATGACGTCCTAGGGGTCCAAAAGGGGTGTCTAAAGATTCGTCTCGTCGAGACGGACAATACTGTCAAACTACGGAACCGGGGTGCCGTAGAAAATTTAAAAGTTATAGACGAAAAACTGAAATTCAGTACTTTCAAAAATTTTTTGTAAAATCCAGGAGCGTCGCAGCGTGCTGAAATTGACGGCGTCTAGCTCGTATGGACTGGATCTACAAGATAAGCTCAAAAAATTTTGAAAAACGGACCAAAAATAACAAAGTTCAAAATTTAGTATGGAATTTTTCTAAGTCAATATCAAAAATTTGAAAAAGTGCCAAAAATGTAGGTAAATAAGATTTTTTCACGCTTCTTTCGCTGAAACAATATAGAATCTACTAATTAAAAACTATTAGAAGCGCAAACGTGACTGTATTTCAGTTTTCAGTGGTGTTTTTGAGTTAATTTAGTTCCGAGCAGTCACTTACCAAGTAACCTCGGTATCAAAGAAATCGAAAATTTTGCCTGAAAATTACGAATTTACGCCCTTTATGACGTCCTAGGGGTCCAAAAGGGGTGTCTAAAGATTCGTCTCGTCGAGACGGACAATACTGTCAAACTACGGAACCGGGGTGCCGTAGAAAATTTAAAAGTTATAGACGAAAAACTGAAATTCAGTACTTTCAAAAATTTTTTGTAAAATCCAGGAGCGTCGCAGCGTGCTGAAATTGACGGCGTCTAGCTCGTATGGACTGGATCTACAAGATAAGCTCAAAAAATTTTGAAAAACGGACCAAAAATAACAAAGTTCAAAATTTAGTATGGAATTTTTCTAAGTCAATATCAAAAATTTGAAAAAGTGCCAAAAATGTAGGTAAATAAGATTTTTTCACGCTTCTTTCGCTGAAACAATATAGAATCTACTAATTAAAAACTATTAGAAGCGCAAACGTGACTGTATTTCAGTTTTCAGTGGTGTTTTTGAGTTAATTTAGTTCCGAGCAGTCACTTACCAAGTAACCTCGGTATCAAAGAAATCGAAAATTTTGCCTGAAAATTACGAATTTACGCCCTTTATGACGTCCTAGGGGTCCAAAAGGGGTGTCTAAAGATTCGTCTCGTCGAGACGGACAATACTGTCAAACTACGGAACCGGGGTGCCGTAGAAAATTTAAAAGTTATAGACGAAAAACTGAAATTCAGTACTTTCAAAAATTTTTTGTAAAATCCAGGAGCGTCGCAGCGTGCTGAAATTGACGGCGTCTAGCTCGTATGGACTGGATCTACAAGATAAGCTCAAAAAATTTTGAAAAACGGACCAAAAATAACAAAGTTCAAAATTTAGTATGGAATTTTTCTAAGTCAATATCAAAAATTTGAAAAAGTGCCAAAAATGTAGGTAAATAAGATTTTTTCACGCTTCTTTCGCTGAAACAATATAGAATCTACTAATTAAAAACTATTAGAAGCGCAAACGTGACTGTATTTCAGTTTTCAGTGGTGTTTTTGAGTTAATTTAGTTCCGAGCAGTCACTTACCAAGTAACCTCGGTATCAAAGAAATCGAAAATTTTGCCTGAAAATTACGAATTTACGCCCTTTATGACGTCCTAGGGGTCCAAAAGGGGTGTCTAAAGATTCGTCTCGTCGAGACGGACAATACTGTCAAACTACGGAACCGGGGTGCCGTAGAAAATTTAAAAGTTATAGACGAAAAACTGAAATTCAGTACTTTCAAAAATTTTTTGTAAAATCCAGGAGCGTCGCAGCGTGCTGAAATTGACGGCGTCTAGCTCGTATGGACTGGATCTACAAGATAAGCTCAAAAAATTTTGAAAAACGGACCAAAAATAACAAAGTTCAAAATTTAGTATGGAATTTTTCTAAGTCAATATCAAAAATTTGAAAAAGTGCCAAAAATGTAGGTAAATAAGATTTTTTCACGCTTCTTTCGCTGAAACAATATAGAATCTACTAATTAAAAACTATTAGAAGCGCAAACGTGACTGTATTTCAGTTTTCAGTGGTGTTTTTGAGTTAATTTAGTTCCGAGCAGTCACTTACCAAGTAACCTCGGTATCAAAGAAATCGAAAATTTTGCCTGAAAATTACGAATTTACGCCCTTTATGACGTCCTAGGGGTCCAAAAGGGGTGTCTAAAGATTCGTCTCGTCGAGACGGACAATACTGTCAAACTACGGAACCGGGGTGCCGTAGAAAATTTAAAAGTTATAGACGAAAAACTGAAATTCAGTACTTTCAAAAATTTTTTGTAAAATCCAGGAGCGTCGCAGCGTGCTGAAATTGACGGCGTCTAGCTCGTATGGACTGGATCTACAAGATAAGCTCAAAAAATTTTGAAAAACGGACCAAAAATAACAAAGTTCAAAATTTAGTATGGAATTTTTCTAAGTCAATATCAAAAATTTGAAAAAGTGCCAAAAATGTAGGTAAATAAGATTTTTTCACGCTTCTTTCGCTGAAACAATATAGAATCTACTAATTAAAAACTATTAGAAGCGCAAACGTGACTGTATTTCAGTTTTCAGTGGTGTTTTTGAGTTAATTTAGTTCCGAGCAGTCACTTACCAAGTAACCTCGGTATCAAAGAAATCGAAAATTTTGCCTGAAAATTACGAATTTACGCCCTTTATGACGTCCTAGGGGTCCAAAAGGGGTGTCTAAAGATTCGTCTCGTCGAGACGGACAATACTGTCAAACTACGGAACCGGGGTGCCGTAGAAAATTTAAAAGTTATAGACGAAAAACTGAAATTCAGTACTTTCAAAAATTTTTTGTAAAATCCAGGAGCGTCGCAGCGTGCTGAAATTGACGGCGTCTAGCTCGTATGGACTGGATCTACAAGATAAGCTCAAAAAATTTTGAAAAACGGACCAAAAATAACAAAGTTCAAAATTTAGTATGGAATTTTTCTAAGTCAATATCAAAAATTTGAAAAAGTGCCAAAAATGTAGGTAAATAAGATTTTTTCACGCTTCTTTCGCTGAAACAATATAGAATCTACTAATTAAAAACTATTAGAAGCGCAAACGTGACTGTATTTCAGTTTTCAGTGGTGTTTTTGAGTTAATTTAGTTCCGAGCAGTCACTTACCAAGTAACCTCGGTATCAAAGAAATCGAAAATTTTGCCTGAAAATTACGAATTTACGCCCTTTATGACGTCCTAGGGGTCCAAAAGGGGTGTCTAAAGATTCGTCTCGTCGAGACGGACAATACTGTCAAACTACGGAACCGGGGTGCCGTAGAAAATTTAAAAGTTATAGACGAAAAACTGAAATTCAGTACTTTCAAAAATTTTTTGTAAAATCCAGGAGCGTCGCAGCGTGCTGAAATTGACGGCGTCTAGCTCGTATGGACTGGATCTACAAGATAAGCTCAAAAAATTTTGAAAAACGGACCAAAAATAACAAAGTTCAAAATTTAGTATGGAATTTTTCTAAGTCAATATCAAAAATTTGAAAAAGTGCCAAAAATGTAGGTAAATAAGATTTTTTCACGCTTCTTTCGCTGAAACAATATAGAATCTACTAATTAAAAACTATTAGAAGCGCAAACGTGACTGTATTTCAGTTTTCAGTGGTGTTTTTGAGTTAATTTAGTTCCGAGCAGTCACTTACCAAGTAACCTCGGTATCAAAGAAATCGAAAATTTTGCCTGAAAATTACGAATTTACGCCCTTTATGACGTCCTAGGGGTCCAAAAGGGGTGTCTAAAGATTCGTCTCGTCGAGACGGACAATACTGTCAAACTACGGAACCGGGGTGCCGTAGAAAATTTAAAAGTTATAGACGAAAAACTGAAATTCAGTACTTTCAAAAATTTTTTGTAAAATCCAGGAGCGTCGCAGCGTGCTGAAATTGACGGCGTCTAGCTCGTATGGACTGGATCTACAAGATAAGCTCAAAAAATTTTGAAAAACGGACCAAAAATAACAAAGTTCAAAATTTAGTATGGAATTTTTCTAAGTCAATATCAAAAATTTGAAAAAGTGCCAAAAATGTAGGTAAATAAGATTTTTTCACGCTTCTTTCGCTGAAACAATATAGAATCTACTAATTAAAAACTATTAGAAGCGCAAACGTGACTGTATTTCAGTTTTCAGTGGTGTTTTTGAGTTGGTTAGGTTAGGTTAGGTTAGGTTAGGTTAGGTTAGGTTAGGTTAGGTTAGGTTAGGTTAGGTTAGGTTAGGTTAGGTTAGGTTAGGTTAGGTTAGGTTAGGTTAGGTTAGGTTAGGTTAGGTTAGGTTAGGTTAGGTTAGGTTAGGTTAGGTTAGGTTAGGTTAGGTTAGGTTAGGTTAGGTTAGGTTAGGTTAGGTTAGGTTAGGTTAGGTTAGGTTAGGTTAGGTTAGGTTAGGTTAGGTTAGGTTAGGTTAGGTTAGGTTAGGTTAGGTTAGGTTAGGTTAGGTTAGGTTAGGTTAGGTTAGGTTAGGTTAGGTTAGGTTAGGTTAGGTTAGGTTAGGTTAGGTTAGGTTAGGTTAGGTTAGGTTAGGTTAGGTTAGGTTAGGTTAGGTTAGGTTAGGTTAGGTTAGGTTAGGTTAGGTTAGGTTAGGTTAGGTTAGGTTAGGTTAGGTTAGGTTAGGTTAGGTTAGGTTAGGTTAGGTTAGGTTAGGTTAGGTTAGGTTAGGTTAGGTTAGGTTAGGTTAGGTTAGGTTAGGTTAGGTTAGGTTAGGTTAGGTTAGGTTAGGTTAGGTTAGGTTAGGTTAGGTTAGGTTAGGTTAGGTTAGGTTAGGTTAGGTTAGGTTAGGTTAGGTTAGGTTAGGTTAGGTTAGGTTAGGTTAGGTTAGGTTAGGTTAGGTTAGGTTAGGTTAGGTTAGGTTAGGTTAGGTTAGGTTAGGTTAGGTTAGGTTAGGTTAGGTTAGGTTAGGTTAGGTTAGGTTAGGTTAGGTTAGGTTAGGTTAGGTTAGGTTAGGTTAGGTTAGGTTAGGTTAGGTTAGGTTAGGTTAGGTTAGGTTAGGTTAGGTTAGGTTAGGTTAGGTTAGGTTAGGTTAGGTTAGGTTAGGTTAGGTTAGGTTAGGTTAGGTTAGGTTAGGTTAGGTTAGGTTAGGTTAGGTTAGGTTAGGTTAGGTTAGGTTAGGTTAGGTTAGGTTAGGTTAGGTTAGGTTAGGTTAGGTTAGGTTAGGTTAGGTTAGGTTAGGTTAGGTTAGGTTAGGTTAGGTTAGGTTAGGTTAGGTTAGGTTAGGTTAGGTTAGGTTAGGTTAGGTTAGGTTAGGTTAGGTTAGGTTAGGTTAGGTTAGGTTAGGTTAGGTTAGGTTAGGTTAGGTTAGGTTAGGTTAGGTTAGGTTAGGTTAGGTTAGGTTAGGTTAGGTTAGGTTAGGTTAGGTTAGGTTAGGTTAGGTTAGGTTAGGTTAGGTTAGGTTAGGTTAGGTTAGGTTAGGTTAGGTTAGGTTAGGTTAGGTTAGGTTAGGTTAGGTTAGGTTAGGTTAGGTTAGGTTAGGTTAGGTTAGGTTAGGTTAGGTTAGGTTAGGTTAGGTTAGGTTAGGTTAGGTTAGGTTAGGTTTTTTTTTTTTTTTTTTTTTTTTTTTTTTTTTTTTCTTATTCCCACTAGCATGGGGGCCAGTGCCTTTTATTCATCGTGTTGTCAATATTTTTACTGTGCTATTCATATGTAAAAAAAAGAAGTTTTTTGTTTAGTGTTGATCTGGAGAATCTGTTCGGATGTTTGTTTGTGCGGTAAGTGTGCTTTTTGATTTTCGTAATAATTTTTGCCGATTATGTTTTAACTATTGTAATTTTTGTCTTTATTATTATTCTATTATTTTCCACTATTTTCTGTATATTCATTGTTTATTTATTTCCTATTTATATTTACTTTTATTTATTTGTATGTTTTACATTTACCTTATTTTCTAAATTTACCTATTTCTTTTTCTAAAGTCAAGATTTTATCCTATTCTCTGTTTATTACTATTTATTTTCTGTTTTTATTTGTGTGCCTATTGATGAAAGTTTTTAACGTGTATTTATATACCCATGATATAATATGCAAGTTAAATGTTTGACTTTTGTTGTTATTTTGAATTTTCTTATTTAGTGTGATTTTATATTTTTGGGGTTTTATTCTAATTTTTGTGTTTATGGATTTACCGCCTGAATTATGTTTTACTCTCTCCATTCTGTGCGTAGGGCTATCAGGATAGAGAACACTTTTTATTTCCTGCCTAAAGCGCGATATCCATTTGTCAAGCGCATCGTACAAGATACGCTTGACAAATGACACCGGGCGCCGTTTTTTAGCTTGATGAACAGTGTAGTGCTGCTCCAGCCCAAGATCTCTGGACTGGGTCCGCGCTCCATTATCCTTCAGAGATATTGGTGCGCCGACATCTCCCGCTGTTATAGTGTTTTCTGTAAACAGTTGTGGGCCATTAATGTAGCGCTGGGACAGCTCCACACCGTTGATGTTGCGTTCAAGCTGCGTGACTATATGCGGCGTTTTGGTGCTGCGCTTCTGGGTTTTGGCTCTTCGGTCTTTTGTCACTCTCCGGGAATCGCCTCTCTTTACAAAGTAAAAAGAGTCCATCATCTCGGAGAGTGTTATAGCCGAGTTTAGGGACCTTACTCCGCTCGCCATTGCTCTGCTTTGAGCAGAGCTCCGCTGCAGGTTCGATTTAGTGTGAGGTGCGTTTGTTTTGCTCCTTGTGTTTTTGCCCGATACAACTTTAGCAATACGCTACTGTGGACCGCGCTATGCTATCCCACTTACGTCGTACCGGGCAATCTGAGCTGAAAGCGTTGTGCTCAGCGTCCCCCAGCTTCGCAATTTGGCAGTTCCGGCATGCCGGGGGCTCGGCGGCAAGATAGACGGCGCACTGCGTGCGGAGGTGTGCGCCTCCGCAGTGCGAGCACGAGTCCTCGGCCTCTCTGCAGACTTTTTTGCTGTGTCCATATGACAGGCAGCGCGAGCATTGGACCAGTGGAGACTGATCCTCTGCCTTGAGTCGCTGCATGTCAATATGGACACAGTTAGCCTCTACCAGAACCTGCCAAGCTTGCGGTGACACGCTGAGCACAACGTGCATTTGATGGGGGTTTCTCGCACTTTTCCTATACCGGATGACGGCCCTACATTCTTCTTCTTTTATGTGTTTAAAAATGTTCTTGTTTTGCGTATATAGGGCTTTCAGAATCTGTTCTTCACTGTTGTATTTGTTAACATTTTTCAAAATTATTAGAGGATCCTTATTTTTTATATTTTCTACATTTAATTTTAAATTTTTGCCATTATTTATAATTTTGTCTTTTATTTTATTTAGCTCTTCCTTGGTTTTACATCCTAATATAACTTTTTGGTCTCTTCCTTTTCTTATCCTATCTATTTTAAAACCCTCTTCTTTAGCCCTAACTGCTGTTCTAATTTTCTCCAGCACTTGATCCCCCGTGTCCATTTTGTCTTCTGAGCTGATTATTACCGAGTGCACCGCTGCATGCTCCGGAGCTTTAAGCTTTGGAGAAGCAGCGGCTGCACTCGCGTAAGTCATTTTATTTCTGGCTTCTGTCTGGCTCCTCTCTATGACTTCCTTCAATTTTTCCATCTCAACCCTATTTTCCTCTATCTGTCTACTATGGTCTTTCATCCTTTCTAAAAGCTCGTTCTCTACCCTTAATATTTCTCTTTCTCTCTCGCCATCGACTTTGCATTCCTTCACCCTCTCGGGCTCCGCAGTCCCGCAGGTCCTGTCCGGCTCCTTCCTGTCCGCAGTCCTCTCCAGCTCCGCCTCCTTTACCAGCTGATACAGCCTTTCGAGGGCCGCCGTTACCTCCACCTTAATGTCGGTTCTAATGTTCTTAGAATTCCGCAGGTGGAGTTTTGCTTTTGTCAGCATGGCTTTCGCCTCAGTTGTTCGGCTGACATACTTAGCCTCGGCGGCCCTCGGAGAGACACAGAAAGTGTCCGCTGATGGTCTGCGGGCGGCAGCTGGTTTGGGTTCCTGGGACAGGGGCTTGGTTTTCGTGGGGTGGGGGGCAGGGACCACCTTCCTGGGTGATTGCGGGGATTTGGTGTTTCCGTCCACCTTCCCTGCCTCCCATTCCCCAGTGAGCCGGCGGACCAGCGAGTCCCGCTTTGCTTGAGAGGGCAAGTCCCTCTCTCTACTGTGGTGTGTGATGACGACCAAAGGCTCGCCATCACGAGGGCTGGTAGAGTCAGTCTTTTTCTGGTTGGTGGTCATCTTTTTGACTGGGGTGTGGATGCCAAACATATTGATGCTGTGGGAACGTGTCAATTATCGATAAAAAATAAAATATTGTTGTAAAACAATAGTGTAAAAATAAGATTAAAATGTATATATTAAAACTTAGAACTAAAGATAGCCGCACAATAGTGTTGCTATCGTCTAACCTAACTAAAAACCTAACAAAACCTAAGAGAATGTATCCTCCCTGTCCCTCTGAGTCAAATAAATAATTTAAAATAAAATAAAATTTTGTCAAAATCGACCTAGTCTAGGTGGTAAAGCAGGTAAGGGAGGGTGGGAGGGCGAATTTTTGCCCTTTATGACGTCCTAGGGGTACAAAAGGGGTGTCTAAAGATGCGTCTCGTCGAGACGGACAATACTGTCAAACTACGGAACCGGGGTGCCGTAGAAAATTTAAAAGTTATAGACGAAAAACTGAAATTCAGTACTTTCAAAAATTTTTTGTAAAATCCAGGAGCGTCGCAGCGTGCTGAAATTGACGGCGTCTAGCTCGTATGGACTGGATCTACAAGATAAGCTCAAAAAATTTTGAAAAACGGACCAAAAATGTAGAAGTTCAAAATTTAGTATGGAATTTTTCTAAGTCAATATTAAAAATTTGAAAAAGTGCCAAAAATGTAGGTAAATAAGATTTTTTCACGCTTCTTTCGCTGAAACAATATAGAATCCACTAATTAAAAACTATTAGAAGCGCAAACGTGACTGTATTTCAGTTTTCAGTGGTGTTTTTGAGTTAATTTTGTTCCGAGCAGTCACTTACCAAGTAACCTCGGTATCAAAGAAATCGAAAATTTTGCCTGAAAATTACGAATTTACGCCCTTTATGACGTCCTAGGGGTACAAAAGGGGTGTCTAAAGATGCGTCTCGTCGAGACGGACAATACTGTCAAACTACGGAACCGGGGTGCCGTAGAAAATTTAAAAGTTATAGACGAAAAACTGAAATTCAGTACTTTCAAAAATTTTTTGTAAAATCCAGGAGCGTCGCAGCGTGCTGAAATTGACGGCGTCTAGCTCGTATGGACTGGATCTACAAGATAAACTCAAAAATTTTTGAAAAACGGACCAAAAATAACAAAGTTCAAAATTTAGTATGGAATTTTTCTAAGTCAATATTAAAAATTTGAAAAAGTGCCAAAAATGTAGGTAAATAAGATTTTTTCACGCTTCTTTCGCTGAAACAATATAGAATCCACTAATTAAAAACTATTAGAAGCGCAAACGTGACTGTATTTCAGTTTTCAGTGGTGTTTTTGAGTTGGGTTAGGTTAGGTTAGGTTAGGTTAGGTTAGGTTAGGTTAGGTTAGGTTAGGTTAGGTTAGGTTAGGTTAGGTTAGGTTAGGTTAGGTTAGGTTAGGTTAGGTTAGGTTAGGTTAGGTTAGGTTAGGTTAGGTTAGGTTAGGTTAGGTTAGGTTAGGTTAGGTTAGGTTAGGTTAGGTTAGGTTAGGTTAGGTTAGGTTAGGTTAGGTTAGGTTAGGTTAGGTTAGGTTAGGTTAGGTTAGGTTAGGTTAGGTTAGGTTAGGTTAGGTTAGGTTAGGTTAGGTTAGGTTAGGTTAGGTTTTTTTTTTTTTTTTTTTTTTTTTTTTTTTTTTTTTTTTTTATTACTCGTTCCCACTAGCATAACCAGTGCCCTTTCTTCATCTAATTTTTTATTTCAGTGTGCTGTTTCTATGTAAAAAAAAAGTTTTTTGTTTTAATATAAGTTCGAAGGAAATTTCTCGCTGTTTTGTGTGTTCCTAATATCTGCAAATTTTTAACTTTTTATATTGTACTTTCTATATTTTTACTTATTTTAATTTTATTGGTTATCTTTCTCTTACTTATTTTTATTTTACTCATATCTTATTTACCATCATTTTCTCTAATTATTTATATTTCTCTATTCTATATTTATCCTTTTTTATTTATTTACTATAAATGTGCTTATTTTGTTATCTGTATTTTAATGTGCGTTAACATGTGTTATATACTAATTATATAAACAAGTTATACAATTTAATTATTTTCATTTATTCTATTATGTTCCCTAGTCTTATCAGATTTTTGAGTCTTTCATATTTTAGTCTATATTGTACAATGTATAGAATTTTTTTTTAGGTGTTGAGCTGTTAAGATATGGGACTAGCGTTTTGTTCTCTTTATGCGCGGTATCCATTTGTCAAGCGTATCTTATATGATACGCTTAACAAATGACACCGGGCGCCGTTTCTTGGCTCGAGATGCAGTGCGGATCTGCTCCAACCCGAGGTTTCTGGTCTTGGTCCACGCGGCCTTATCTCTCAGAGATACTGCTGCGCCGACTTCTCCCTCTTTTGTTGTTTTGGCTATGAACTTTTTTGGGCCATCATCCTCGCGTTGGGTCAGCTCCGAACGGCTGGTAGTGTGTTCGAGTTGCGTAACTATGTGCGGCGTCACGATGTTGCGCTTTCTTAGAGCAAAAATCCGCCGCAGGTTCCCTATTAATGCAAATGCATTTTCTTTGCTCCGTGTATTGTTGCCCGGCACGCCCTTAGCAATACGCAACTGTGGACCGCGCAATGCTGTCCCACTTGCGTCGGACCGGGCAATCAGAGCTGAAAGCGTTGTGCCCAGCGTCCCCCAGCTTCGCACTCTGGCAGTTTCGGCATGTCGGAGACTCAGCAGCAAGATAGCCGGCGCACTGCGCGCGGAGGTGTGCGCCTCCACAGTGCGAGCATGAGTCCTCGACTTCCCTGCAGACCTTTTTACTGTGCCCATATCCCAGGCAGCGCGAGCATTGGACCAGTGGAGACTGGTCCTCTGCCTTGAGGCGCTGCATGTCGATGTGGACACAGCTGGCCTCTACGAGTAGTCTCCAGGCGAGCGGCGACACGCTGAGCACAACGTGCATTTGATGAGGGTTCCTGGCATTCTTTTTGTATCTAATTACAGGTCTTATTCCTTCTTCCGAGACTTCCTTGAAAATATTTTGATTTTGTGAGAATAGGGCTTTTAAAATTTCGTCTTCTGTATTATATTTATTTATATTTTTAATAATGATAAGCGGATCCTTGTTTTTTATTTCTTCTATGTTTAGTTTTAAAATTTTCCCATCTTTTATAATTTTATCTTTCACTCTATTTAATTCCGCTTTCGTTCTACAGCCTAAAATAACTTTTTGATCCCTACCTTTTCGAATTCTATCTATCTGAAACCCTTCTTCCTTAGCCCTAACAGCACTTCTTACTTTCTCAAGCACTTGTTCTCCCGTTTCCATTTTATCTTCTGATGTTATAATTACGGAGTGCACCGCTGCATGCTCCGGAGATTTAATCTTCGGAGAAGCAGCGGCAACACTCGCGTATGTCACTTTGCTATCCATCTGCGCCCGACTCTTCTCTATCACTTCCTTTAACTTTGCCATTTCTATCTTGTTTTCTTCTATCTGTTTTATATGCTCTGTCATTTTATGTATTAATTCCCTATCAACCCTCACTCTTTCACTTTCCCCCTCAATGTCCACCCTGCACACCCTTTCGGGCTCAGCAGTCCCGTCGGTCCTGTTCGGCTCCTTCCTGTCCGCAGTCCTCTCCGACTCCGCCTCCTTTACTAGCTGATACAGCCTTTCGAGGGCCGCCGTTACCTCCACCTTGATGTCGGTTCTAATGTTCTTAGAATTCCGCAGGTGGAGTTTTGACTTCGTCAGCATGGCTTTCGCCTCTGTTGTTCGGCTGACGTACTTAGCCTCGGCGGCCCTCGGGGAGACACAGAAGGTGTCCGCTGATGGTCTGCGGGCGGCAGTTGGTTTGGAGTCCTGGGACAGGGGCTTGGCTTTAGTGGGGCGGGGGGCAGGGACCACCTTCCTGGGTGATTTCGGGGATTTGGTGTTGCCGTCCACCTTCCCTGCCTCCCACTCCCCAGTGAGCCGTCGGACCAGCGATTCTCGCTTAGCGGGTGCATGAGAGGGCAAGTCCCTCTCTCTGCTGTGATGCGCAATGACGGCCGAAGGGCCGGCCCTTTGGTCGCCATCGCGGGGGCTGATAGAGTCAGACTCGACTTTCTTCTCGGTCGTCCTTTTTACCGGGGTATGGATTGCGAACATCTTGTGTGCCGTGGGAATTCGTCAGTAAATTAAAAGTTTAAAATGTTAAAAATATTGTTAAAAAACAATATGTGTAAAATAAATAATAAAATTAAGTTAAAATTGTATACGTTAAAACTTATAACTAAAAGATAACAACACAATAGTGTTGTTATCGCCTAATCCTAACTAACCTAAAACTTAAAAACAAGCTCCCGATGCCCTCGGGGATACCACCCAAGCTCTCAGTCAAAAATCGAAGAAAAATTTTTGTCAAAACCTAACCGAGCTTAGGTGGTAAAGCAGGTAAGGGAGGGTGGGAAGGCGAATTTTTGCCCTTTATGACGTCCTAGGGGTCCAAAAGGGGTGTCTAAAGATTCGTCTCGTCGAGACGGACAATATTGTCAAACTACGGAACCGGGGTGCCGTAGAAAAATTTAAAGTTATGGTCAAAAAACTGAAATTCAGTACTTTCAAAAATTTATTGTAAATTCCAGGAGCGTCGCAGCGTGCTGAAATCGACGGCGTCTAGCTCGTATGGACTGGATCTACAAGATGAACTGAAAAAATTTTGAAAAACGGACCAAAAATTTCAAAGTTTAAAATTTAGTATGAGAATTTTCTAAGTCAATATCAAAATTACGAAAAATTGCCAAAAATGCAAGTAATTAAGATTTTTTGTCGCTTCTTTCGCTGAAACTAAATAGAATCTACTGATTAGAAAATATTAGAAGCGCAACAACGACTGTATTTCAGTTTTCAGTAGTGTTTTTAAGTTGGGTTAGGTTAGGTTAGGTTAGGTTAGGTTAGGTTAGGTTAGGTTAGGTTAGGTTAGGTTAGGTTAGGTTAGGTTAGGTTAGGTTAGGTTAGGTTAGGTTAGGTTAGGTTAGGTTAGGTTAGGTTAGGTTAGGTTAGGTTAGGTTAGGTTAGGTTAGGTTAGGTTAGGTTAGGTTAGGTTAGGTTAGGTTAGGTTAGGTTAGGTTAGGTTAGGTTAGGTTAGGTTAGGTTAGGTTAGGTTAGGTTAGGTTAGGTTAGGTTAGGTTAGGTTAGGTTAGGTTAGGTTAGGTTAGGTTAGGTTAGGTTAGGTTAGGTTAGGTTAGGTTAGGTTAGGTTAGGTTAGGTTAGGTTAGGTTAGGTTAGGTTAGGTTAGGTTAGGTTAGGTTAGGTTAGGTTAGGTTAGGTTAGGTTAGGTTAGGTTAGGTTAGGTTAGGTTAGGTTAGGTTAGGTTAGGTTAGGTTAGGTTAGGTTAGGTTAGGTTAGGTTAGGTTAGGTTAGGTTAGGTTAGGTTAGGTTAGGTTAGGTTAGGTTAGGTTAGGTTAGGTTAGGTTAGGTTAGGTTAGGTTAGGTTAGGTTAGGTTAGGTTAGGTTAGGTTAGGTTAGGTTAGGTTAGGTTAGGTTAGGTTAGGTTAGGTTAGGTTAGGTTAGGTTAGGTTAGGTTAGGTTAGGTTAGGTTAGGTTAGGTTAGGTTAGGTTAGGTTAGGTTAGGTTAGGTTAGGTTAGGTTAGGTTAGGTTAGGTTAGGTTAGGTTAGGTTAGGTTAGGTTAGGTTAGGTTAGGTTAGGTTAGGTTAGGTTAGGTTAGGTTAGGTTAGGTTAGGTTAGGTTAGGTTAGGTTAGGTTAGGTTAGGTTAGGTTAGGTTAGGTTAGGTTAGGTTAGGTTAGGTTAGGTTAGGTTAGGTTAGGTTAGGTTAGGTTAGGTTAGGTTAGGTTAGGTTAGGTTAGGTTAGGTTAGGTTAGGTTAGGTTAGGTTAGGTTAGGTTAGGTTAGGTTAGGTTAGGTTAGGTTAGGTTAGGTTAGGTTAGGTTAGGTTAGGTTAGGTTAGGTTAGGTTAGGTTAGGTTAGGTTAGGTTAGGTTAGGTTAGGTTAGGTTAGGTTAGGTTAGGTTAGGTTAGGTTAGGTTAGGTTAGGTTAGGTTAGGTTAGGTTAGGTTAGGTTAGGTTAGGTTAGGTTAGGTTAGGTTAGGTTAGGTTAGGTTAGGTTAGGTTAGGTTAGGTTAGGTTAGGTTAGGTTAGGTTAGGTTAGGTTAGGTTAGGTTAGGTTAGGTTAGGTTAGGTTAGGTTAGGTTAGGTTAGGTTAGGTTAGGTTAGGTTAGGTTAGGTTAGGTTAGGTTAGGTTAGGTTAGGTTAGGTTAGGTTAGGTTAGGTTAGGTTAGGTTAGGTTAGGTTAGGTTAGGTTAGGTTAGGTTAGGTTAGGTTAGGTTAGGTTAGGTTAGGTTAGGTTAGGTTAGGTTAGGTTAGGTTAGGTTAGGTTAGGTTAGGTTAGGTTAGGTTAGGTTAGGTTAGGTTAGGTTAGGTTAGGTTAGGTTAGGTTAGGTTAGGTTAGGTTAGGTTAGGTTAGGTTAGGTTAGGTTAGGTTAGGTTAGGTTAGGTTAGGTTAGGTTAGGTTAGGTTAGGTTAGGTTAGGTTAGGTTAGGTTAGGTTAGGTTAGGTTAGGTTAGGTTAGGTTAGGTTAGGTTAGGTTAGGTTAGGTTAGGTTAGGTTAGGTTAGGTTAGGTTAGGTTAGGTTAGGTTAGGTTAGGTTAGGTTAGGTTAGGTTAGGTTAGGTTAGGTTAGGTTAGGTTAGGTTAGGTTAGGTTAGGTTAGGTTAGGTTAGGTTAGGTTAGGTTAGGTTAGGTTAGGTTAGGTTAGGTTAGGTTAGGTTAGGTTAGGTTAGGTTAGGTTAGGTTAGGTTAGGTTAGGTTAGGTTAGGTTAGGTTAGGTTAGGTTAGGTTAGGTTAGGTTAGGTTAGGTTAGGTTAGGTTAGGTTAGGTTAGGTTAGGTTAGGTTAGGTTAGGTTAGGTTAGGTTAGGTTAGGTTAGGTTAGGTTAGGTTAGGTTAGGTTAGGTTAGGTTAGGTTAGGTTAGGTTAGGTTAGGTTAGGTTAGGTTAGGTTAGGTTAGGTTAGGTTAGGTTAGGTTAGGTTAGGTTAGGTTAGGTTAGGTTAGGTTAGGTTAGGTTAGGTTAGGTTAGGTTAGGTTAGGTTAGGTTAGGTTAGGTTAGGTTAGGTTAGGTTAGGTTAGGTTAGGTTAGGTTAGGTTAGGTTAGGTTAGGTTAGGTTAGGTTAGGTTAGGTTAGGTTAGGTTAGGTTAGGTTAGGTTAGGTTAGGTTAGGTTAGGTTAGGTTAGGTTAGGTTAGGTTAGGTTAGGTTAGGTTAGGTTAGGTTAGGTTAGGTTAGGTTAGGTTAGGTTAGGTTAGGTTAGGTTAGGTTAGGTTAGGTTAGGTTAGGTTAGGTTAGGTTAGGTTAGGTTAGGTTAGGTTAGGTTAGGTTAGGTTAGGTTAGGTTAGGTTAGGTTAGGTTAGGTTAGGTTAGGTTAGGTTAGGTTAGGTTAGGTTAGGTTAGGTTAGGTTAGGTTAGGTTAGGTTAGGTTAGGTTAGGTTAGGTTAGGTTAGGTTAGGTTAGGTTAGGTTAGGTTAGGTTAGGTTAGGTTAGGTTAGGTTAGGTTAGGTTAGGTTAGGTTAGGTTAGGTTAGGTTAGGTTAGGTTAGGTTAGGTTAGGTTAGGTTAGGTTAGGTTAGGTTAGGTTAGGTTAGGTTAGGTTAGGTTAGGTTAGGTTAGGTTAGGTTAGGTTAGGTTAGGTTAGGTTAGGTTAGGTTAGGTTAGGTTAGGTTAGGTTAGGTTAGGTTAGGTTAGGTTAGGTTAGGTTAGGTTAGGTTAGGTTAGGTTAGGTTAGGTTAGGTTAGGTTAGGTTAGGTTAGGTTAGGTTAGGTTAGGTTAGGTTAGGTTAGGTTAGGTTAGGTTAGGTTAGGTTAGGTTAGGTTAGGTTAGGTTAGGTTAGGTTAGGTTAGGTTAGGTTAGGTTAGGTTAGGTTAGGTTAGGTTAGGTTAGGTTAGGTTAGGTTAGGTTAGGTTAGGTTAGGTTAGGTTAGGTTAGGTTAGGTTAGGTTAGGTTAGGTTAGGTTAGGTTAGGTTAGGTTAGGTTAGGTTAGGTTAGGTTAGGTTAGGTTAGGTTAGGTTAGGTTAGGTTAGGTTAGGTTAGGTTAGGTTAGGTTAGGTTAGGTTAGGTTAGGTTAGGTTAGGTTAGGTTAGGTTAGGTTAGGTTAGGTTAGGTTAGGTTAGGTTAGGTTAGGTTAGGTTAGGTTAGGTTAGGTTAGGTTAGGTTAGGTTAGGTTAGGTTAGGTTAGGTTAGGTTAGGTTAGGTTAGGTTAGGTTAGGTTAGGTTAGGTTAGGTTAGGTTAGGTTAGGTTAGGTTAGGTTAGGTTAGGTTAGG